>CAKXYN010000118.1:1431757-2781014 GCA_935064755.1 Tragelaphus eurycerus
TATTTTCTGTGGGTTGGAAGTCCAGTCACAGTGAGTGGATTATCTGCTCAGGAACTCACTGGCCTGAAATTAAAGCATGGACCAGGCTTGTGATTTTCATCTGGGGCTCAAAGTCCTCTTACCAGCATATTGGTTGTTGTCAAAATTCATGTGTGGTTGTAGGACTGTAGCCCTCATTTATCTGCTAGCTGTTGACTGAGTTTAACTCAAGAATTCTCTCCCAGTTCCTTGATATGTGACATTCAATATAGGCAGTTCACAACAGGTATTATATTTTTTCTTCCAGAAAAACTGTTCTGCATCTCTCTGACTTCTGTTTCTTTGACAAGGTGGAGAAAACTCTGCTTTTAAAGGGCTCAAGTGATTAAGAGACACAACCAGGACAATTCCTTTTGTCAATATAATATAATCGTAAGTATGACATCTCATAGGTTCTACCCACTATTAAAGTACAGGGACTTAGATAAAGGTGAAGATCAGCTTCAAATTCTGTCAAGCAGAACTGATCACCTAGAATGTCCTTAGCATTTTTACACTTTCATTGAAGTATAATTAAATATATAATAAAATTTACCTTTACCTTTTAAATTTTAAAGACTATGTTTTAAATTTTTATTTTATTTTGCATTTTAAATAATCATTTGGTCAATTTTTACCAATTATACTGTTGGTCAAATATGGGACTCTGCTAATGAAAAATTGTACATGTCTTTGCAAAAATTGCTATATAATTAGTATTTTTAAACAGTTAACTTTTCTCAATCACTTGAAGTTTGCTATTTGACTAGACTAGAAACAGGCTAAAAAGTGTCTCCATGTCAGACAATCACAGTTTAATGCTGTTCTAGGAGTGTTCATTTTTTGTTAATCTCAGCAAAAATTTTGAAATTATGAACAATAGTTTGTGTATACATTTTTAATGCAGGTTACTCTGACCAAGAAAAATGTTGCTTAGTATATATTCATATAATGACACAAGGATCTGATATAGAAATAGTAATGATAAAGTTGCAGTGATTTTAATGGTATGGATTTAAATATGAGAATAGTGGTCCAAATAAATTCCATCATATTTTAAACATAGTTATTATAAATTAATTTCACCTTGCAAAAAGTAGTAAAAAAAGACCCATTGACTGTGATGTTACTGAGGACCACGCAAATGAGAGTAACTCTAAACAAAAAGAGTGGAGATATGTATCATCTTTTTTTTTTTAACAAATGCTAAATAAAAGTAGAAAGAAGTGTATGAATGCATCAACAAAGAAATGGTGTGCAGTGACATGAAACACGATATATTCTTCTCAATATATCTTGTCACTTACAGCACACATGAAAGATGTGCTACAGTTCAGTTCAGTTCAGTCGCTCAGTCGTGTCCAACTCTTTCAACCCCATGAATTGCAGCACGCCAGGCCTCCCTGTCCATCACCAACTCCCAGAGTTCACTCAGACTCACGTCCATCGAGTCAGTGATGCCATCCAGCCATCTCATCCACTTTCGTCCCCTTCTCCTCTTGCCCCCAATCCCTGCCAGCATCAGAGTCTTCTCCAATGAGTCAACTCTTCATATGAGGTGGCCAAAGTACTGGAGTTTCAGCTTTAGCATCATTCCTTCCAAAGAAATCCTAGGGCTGATCTCCTTCAGAATGGACTGGTTGGATCTCCTTGCAGTCCAAGGGACACTCAAGAGACTTCTCCAACACCACAGTTCAAAAGCATCAATTCTTCGGTGCTCAGCCTTCTTCACAGTCCAACTCTCACATCCATACATGACCACAGGAAAAATCATAGCCTTGACTAGACAGACCTTTGTTGGCAAAGTAATGTCTCTGCTTTTGAATATACCTAGGTTGGTCATAACTTTCCTTCCAAGAAGTAAGCGTCTTTTAATTTCATGGCTGCAGTCACCATCTGCAGTGATTTTGGAGCCCAACAAAATAAATTCTGACACTGTTTCCCCATCTATTTCCCATGTAGTGATGGGACCAGATGCCATGATCTTCGTTTTCTGAATGTTGAGCTTTAAGCCAACTTTTTCACTCTCCACTTTCACTTTCATAAAGAGACTTTTAGTTTCTCTTCACTTTCTGCCATAAGGGTGGTGTCATCTGCATCCAAATCCAATATTTCCTATGATGAAACCTTTCTAGCTTCATGGTTAAATCTTTCATTTTTCACATTTTATCTCCCTTGTCATTTCTCTAAAAAAAAAAAAAAAAACAGAAAGAAAAACAAAACACTGAGCACTAAAAAAATTCTAGTTACTAAGAACTAAAAATTTGTTATAACTATAAAAATTGGACATACTTGTAAGTAGAAGTTTGTTGCACTAGAGAAAATGTTTATAGTAAATACCTTTTGTCCCAGACATGGCAACTTTTTGGCTTCTAAAAATTCTGCTTTTCCTTGCTTGCTCTCTTTTAAACTCAAAAAGTTTTGCTTTTTAAATTGCAATTGTAATTTTATTGAGATATTTCTAGATTTAAATGTAATGACACATATATTATTTTATGTCCCCTTATACCCTTTACCTGTTTTTTTCCAGTGGTAACATCTTGCCACACTCTTAACATAATATCAAAACCAAGATATAGACATTTAAACAGTCCACCAAACTCATTTAGATGTTATTAAATTTACATACACTCACTTGCGTTTGTGTGTGTATGTGTGGTTCTACACAGTCTTATCACATGTGTATATTTATGTACCCACCACCGTAGTCAATAAATCGAACAGTTCCATCACCAAAATTTTCCTGTTGCTTTTTTATTAGCATACTCATCTCCTTCACACCATTCCTTCCCATGTGTACTCTATGACAACTACTAATGTATTCTCAAATTTTATAATTTTGAAATTTTTGAGATTGTAATAAATCAAGTCATACAGTTTATAACCTTAGGGATAATTCACTCAGCATGAATTATGGGAAGTTCACCCAAGTTTTTGTATGTTTCAGTTGTTCCTTTATATAGCTGAGTAGCATTTCATGGTGGAGAAGGCAATGGCACCCCACTCCAGTACTCTTACCTGGAAAATCCCATGGATGGAGGAGCCTGGTAGGCTGCAGTCCATGGGGTCGCTAAGAATCGGACATGACTGAGCGATTTCCCTTTCACTTTTCACTTTCATTCATTGGAGAAAGAAATGGCAACCCACTCCAGTGTTCTTGCCTGGAGAATCCCAGGGACTGGGGAGCCTGGTAGGCTGCCGTCTATGGGGTCGCACAGAGTCAGACACGACTGAAGGAACTTAGCAGCAGCAGCAGCAGCAGCAGCAGCAGCAACATTTCATGGTATTGATACCATGACACCATAATTTGTCTAACCATTCACTTGTGGATGGGCATCTGATTTGTTTCTAATTTTTGACTATTATGAAATAAGGTGCAATGAACATTAGCATACAAGTTTTGGTGTAGATGTAAGTTTTAATTTTTCTGAAATAAATATCCAAAAGTGTAACTGTTGGGTCACATGTTTAATTTTGTAAGAAACCGTCAAATTGATTTCCACAGTGTATGTACAATTTTTATTCCCAAACAGTGAATGAATGATCCATTTTCTTTGTAATCTCTCTGATATTTGGTGTTGTTACTTTCCTTTTTTAACTTTAGCCATTCTGATAGATGTGTAATGCTATTTCATTATGGTTTAAATTTGCATTCCCCTGATGGCTAATTGCTACGGTATGAATATTTGTGTCCCACCCCCCATACATATGCTGAAATTCTAACCCTCAAGGTGATGGTATTAGGAGGTGAGGCTTTTGGAAGTTGATTAGGTCATGAGACCAGGGCATAAGGGGAATTAATATCCTTATAAAAGAAGTCTGAGAAAGCTCCCTTACCCTTTCACCATGTGAGAACACAGCAAAAAGTCCTTCTACAGACCAGAAATTAGTCCCTCACCAAACATCGAAATCAATCAAATCTTAGACTTATCAGCCCCTAGAGCTGCGAGAAAGATACATTTTTTTGTGTGTCTAAGTTACCTAGTTTATGTTACCTCTTTATTGCAGCCCAAAAAGACTAAGATATTAATGATGCTGACAATCTTTTCATTTGCTATTTGTATATCCTTTTTAAGGAAAAGGTTGTTCATATCTTTAGTTCATGTTCTAAATAGATTACCCAAGATTTTGTTTGTTTGTTTGTTTTTATAAGTTGCATTTAAGAGTTTTTTACTATACTGTACATACTATCCCTTTGTCAGATATATGAATTGCAAATATATTCCCCCAAACAACAGCTTGTATTTTCTTCCTCTTCACAGGGTCTCACATAAACATTTTAAATTTTGATGAAACATGATTAATTTTATTTTTAGGAATTGTGTTTTTGGTAGTTTAATGTTCAATATTTTGAGGAATCTTCATATATTTTTTCCAGAGTGGCTGCACCAATTTACACTCCCACCAACAGTGCATGAAGATTCCTTTTTCTCCACATCCTTGCAATACTTGTTATTTGCTGTCTTTTTGAAAACAGCCAGTTTGATGCTGAAACTTGGCCTCTGTGCACTGATGCTGAATTGAATCTCAGAGAGAGTTTTGGGTGTTATAGGAAAAAAATAGCTTTATTGCTTTGTCAGGCAAAGGGGAGCACAGTGGGCTTGTGCCCTGAAAACTGTGTGTTCCAACTCAGGTGTATTTAGTGAGGAGTTTTATAGCAATATTTCAATTGTGGGGTTGCTGATAAGGATTAGGGTTATGTGCAGGGCCTGCATTATTTTAATCTAGCCTCTATGGTCTCCTGATGAACTTCTGTGGTTCTCTAGGTTATCAAACTGTGACCTTCTCTCTGGAATTGTGGGTTTTAGTTCTATTGAAGCTCAAAGATCTTGAGGCAGAACCAGAACCGTGCCCCAAGGCTGTGGTATTGTTTCTTGACTGGCCCTCCCTTGCCTCTGCATGTTTTGCCTTCCTTGATTAGCAACTGTTTAAACTGCCCCTTGGAACTCAGGTAAGGTCATAGAAAGTGAAAGTGTTAGTCACTCAGTTGTGTCTGACTCTTTGTGACCCCATGGACTGTAGCCTTCCAGGCTCCTCTGTACATGGGATTCTCTAGCCAAGAATACTAGAGTGGGCTGCCATTCCCTCCTCCAGGGGATCTTCCCAACCCAGGGATTGAACCCAAGTCTCCTGCATTGCAGAAAGACTTTTTTTTTTTAACCATTTGAGCCACTAGGGAAGCCCTGAAGGTCATCATAAAGGCTGAAGCTTATTCCCCATAAACAAGAAAGAGGAGACACAGAAAGTTTCTGTGCCCATGAACCCACATGGACTTGCTTCATTTCAAAATGCAATTTCTGTGTCAGTTGGTAGGTCCATATAATTTTCTTCCTTGGCTTGTTTAGATAGTGGATGACATTATTTTTCCAAAGTTGAGCAAGTCCTGCATACCTGGAATGCTCTTTATCATGGTATGTGATTATTTTTATAGATTTTTGAATTTGATTTGCTAATACAAATTAAAGATATTGGTTAGTATTATGGGTTTGTTTTATTAACATTGCTTTTGGTTAGTGTTGGGTCAGGGTTATAATGTTCATTCTTACCACCTCCTGTTTGACCACTTCCAATTTACCTTGATTCATTCACCCGTTTTCTATGCAGGATTATTCTTTACAGCATTGGACTATACATTCACCACCAGAAACATCTACAACTGGGCATCATTTCTGCTTTGGGTCAGTCTCTTTTCTCCTTCTGGAGCTATTTTTCTGATCTTATCCAGTAGTGTATTGGACACCTACAAACCTGGGAGGTTTAGTGTCATATCCTTTTGCCTTTTCTTACTGTTCATAGGGTCCTCAAGGCAAGAATGCAGATGTGGTTTGCCATTCCTTTCTCCAATGGACCACATTTTGTCAGAACTCTTCACCATGACTTTTGTGCCTTGGGGGGGTGCCTACATGGCATGGCTTATAATTTCATTGAGTTAGACAAGGCTGTGATCCATGTGATCATTTTGGTTAGTTTTATGTGATTGTGGTTTTTATTCTGCCTGCCCTCTGATGGATGAGGATAAGAGGCATGTGTAAGGTTTTTAATGGTAGGGAACAGTATCATTTCAGTTGCTCAGTCATGTCCAAATCATTGTGACCCCATGAACTGCAGCATGCCAGGCCTCCCTGTCCATCACAAATTCATGGAGTCCACCTTAAGCCCACCTCCATTGAGTCAGTGATGCCATCCAACCATCTCATCCTCTGTAGTCCCCTTTTCCACCTGCCCTCAATCTTTCACAGCATCAGGGTCTTTTCAAATGAGACAGCTCTTTGCATCAGGTGGCCAAAGTATTGGAGTTTCAGCTTCAGCATTAGTCCTTCCAATGAACACCCAGGACTGATCTTCTTTAGGATAGACAGGTTGGATCTCCTTGCAGTCCAAGGGACTCTCAAGAGTCTTCTCCAACACCACAGTTCAAAAGCATCATTTCTTCAGTGCTCAGCTTTCTTCACAGTCCAACTCTCACATCTATACATGACCACAGGAAAGACCATAGCCTTGACTAGGTGAACCTTTGTTGGCAAAGTGATGTCTCTGCTTTTGAATATGCTATCTAGGTTGGTCATAACTTTCCTTCCAAGGAGTAAGCGTCTTTTAATTTCATGGCTGCAGTCACCATCTGCAGTGATTTTGGAGCCCAGAAAAATAAAGTCTGACACTGTTTCCACTGTTTCTCCATCTATTTCCCATGTAGTGATGGGACCAGATGCCAGGATCTTCGCTTTCTGAATGTCGAGCTTTAAGCCAACCTTTTCACTCTCCACTTTCACTTTCATCAAGAGGCTTTTGAGTTCCTCTTCACTTTCTGCCATAAGGGTGGTATCATCTGCATATCTGAGGTTATTGATATTTCTCCTGGCAATCTTGATTCCAGCTTGTGTTTCCTCCAGTCCAGCATTTCTCATGATGTACTCTGCATATAAGTTAAATAAGCAGGGTGTCAATATACAGCCTTGACGTGCTCCTTTTCCTATTTGCGACCAATCTGTTGTTCCATGTCCAGTTTTAACTGTTGCTTCCTGACCTGCATATAGGTTTCTCAAGAAGCAGGTCAGGTGATCTGGTATTCCCATCTCTTTCAGAATTTTCCACAGTTTATTGTGATGCACACCAACAAAGGTTTTGGCATAGTCAATAAAGCAGAAATAGATGCTTTTCTGGAACTTCCTTGCTTTTTTGATGATCCAATAGATGTGGCAATTTCATCTCTGTTTCCTCTGCCTTTTCTAAAACCAGCTTGAACATCTAGAAGTTTATGGTTCACTATTGCTGAAGACTTGCTTGGAGATTTTTGAGCATTACTTTGTTAGCGTATGAGATGAGTGCAATTGTGTAGTAGTCTCAGGATTCTTTGGCATTGAATTTCTTTGGGATGGGAATGAAAACTGACCTTTTCCAGTCCTGTGGCCACTGCTGAGTTTTCCGAATTTGCTGACATATTGAGTGCAGCACTTTGACAGCATCACATTTTAGGGTTTGCAATAGCTCAGCTGGAATTCCATCACCTCCACTAGCTTTGTTCATAGTGATTCTTCCTAAGGCTCACTTGACTTCACATTCCATGATGTTTGGCTCTAGGTGAGCACACCATCATGATTATCTCAGTCATGAAGATCCTTTTTGTACAGTTCTTCTGTGTATTCTTGCCACCTCTTCTTAATATCTTCTGCTTCTGTTAGGTCCATCCAATTTCTGTCCTTTATTGAGCCCATCTTTGCATGAAATGTTCCCTTTATATCTCTAATTTTATTGAAGAGATCGCTAGTCTTTCCCATTCTATTGTTTTCCTCTATTTCTTTGCATTGATCTCTGAGGAAGGCTTTCTTATCTCTCCTTGCTATTCTTTGGAACTCTGCATTCAAATGGGTATACCTTTCCTTTTCGCCTTTGGTTTTGCTCTCTTCGTTTCACAGCTATTTGTAAGGTCTCCTCAGACATCCATTTTGCTTTTTTGTATTTCTTTTTTTTTTTTTTTAATTTATTTTGCTTAACTTTACAATATTGTATTGCTTTTGCCATACATCAAAATGAATCCGCCACAAGTATACATGTGTTCCCCATCCTGAACCCTCCTCCCTCCTCCCTCCCCATACGATCCCTCTGGGTCGTCCCAGTGCACCAGCCCCAGGCATCCATTATCAGGCATCATACCTGGACTAGCGAGTCGTTTCAAATATGATATTATACATATTTCAATGCTATTCTCCCAAATCATCCCACCCTCTCCCTCTCCTGGAGTCCAAAAGACTGTTTTATACATCAGTGTCTCTTTTGCTGTCTTGTATACAGGGTTATTGTTACCATCTTTCTAAATTCCATATATATGCGTTAGTATACTGTATTTGTGTTTTTCTTTCTGGCTTACTTCACTCTGTATAATAGGCCCCAGTTCCATCCACCTCATTAGAACTGATTCAAATGTATTCTTTTTAATGACTGAGTAATACTCCATTGTGTATATGTATTTCTTTTTCTTGGGGATGGTCTTGATTCCTGTCTCCTGTACAATGTCATGAACCTCCATCCATAATTCATCAGGCACTCTATCAGATCTAGTCCCTTAAATCTATTTCTCACTTCCACTGAGTAATCGTAAGGAATTTGATTTAGGTCATACCTGAATGGTCTAATGACTGAATGTGGTCCACTGGAGAAGGGAATGTCAAACCACTTCAGTATTCTTACCTTGAGAACCCCATGAACAGTATGTAAAAGCAGAAAGTTAGGACACTGAAAGATGAACTCCCCAGGTCAGTAGATGCCCAATATGCTACTGGAGATCACTGGAGAAATAACTCCAGAAAGAATAAAGGGAAGGAGCCAAAGCAGAAATAACACCCATCCAGTGGTGTAAAGAGCAATATGGCTGGAGTCCAGTTCCAGCAGCCAGGGATTCAACCTGAAGAGATGAACAGTGTTGGCGAGTAATGAGACAGCCTCTCATTTTTCTTGGACTGCCTATTTATTTCAAGTTTAAGATTTTCTTTTATACTTTTACAAAACATTACGTCAGGGGTTTGACATTTTCAGTTCCCACTCTCCCAGATTTTTTAGCTTCATAAAGCATTGTTGCTCTTCAAATAGAGTTCCTGATTCAATGATTCTCTCGGAATCAGCCTTATCATCTATTATCTCCTTCTCTAATGTGTCCGATAGTTAACTTGTGATTACATTGTAACTCATGCTACATTCCTCAGTTTACTACTTATCTTCTTAAATCCTGTTTGCCCATAACATCCTGAACTCAGTTCAGTTCAGTTGCTCAGTTGTGTCCGATTCTTTGCAACCCCATGAATCACAGCACGCCAGACCTCCCTATCCATCACCAATTCCCGGAGTTCACTCAGACTCACATCCATCGAATCAGTGATGCCATCCAGCCATCTCATCCTCTGTCGTCCCCTTCTCCTCCTGCCCCAATCCCTCCCAGCATCAGAGTCTTCTCCAATGAGTCAACTCTTGGCATGAGGTAGCCAAACTACTGGAGTTTCAGCCTTAGCATCACTCCTTCCAAAGAAATTCCAGGACTGATATCCTTTAGGATGGACTGGTTGGATCTCCTTGCAGTCTAAGGGACTCTCAATAGTCTTCTCCAACGCCACAGTTCAAAAGCATCAATTCTTTGATGCTCAGCCTTCTTCACAGTCCAACTCTCACATCCATACATGACCACTGGAAAAACCATAGCCTTGACTAGATGGACCTTTGTTGGCAAAGTAATGTCTATGCTTTTCAATATGCTATCCTGAGCTCACTCATCTCTTAAAATGGCTTCTAGCTATAGTGTCTCTAAAAATTCTTAACTTCTATAAGCTATAGTAAAATATGCTAAATTTACAACATTCCTTAAATCTTTAACTTCTAACTGTTTTAATTATTTCTAAGCCCTAAATTCAGTAAACTCCTTTGCCATAAACATTCTCCTCACAAATAGGCTTCACATAACAATCCCTCCCATGGCCTCAAAGTACGGCCTATGTGATCATCCTGGAACACTCTTTTGTAAAAGTACTTGAACAAATGTCAATGATTAACTTTATGAATTATTTTCTGAGAAAGCTGCAGAAGGCTTTGTGCCTTCTCATGCTCCTCTCAAGAACAATAAGCACCTTAATATTCTTTTTCAGTCAACTCAGCTGAGGACAGAAAAAGACAAGTCAGAATTACAAGGCCTAACTTCTTCATCCCAGGACCGTGCCTGCTGAATGAGAGGGGTCTGGGGCTGTGCCTCCATTTGTCAGTAAAGCCTAATGTGGCTCCTGACACAATATTGCATAAGAACCTAGAATGTTATGTCCATAAATCAAGGCAAATTGGAAGTGTTCAAACAGGAGATGGCAAGAGACATTCTAGGAATCTGCAAACTAAATGGACTGGAATGGATGAATTAACTCAGATGACCATTATATCTACTACTGTGGACAGGAATCCCTTAGAAGAATTGGAGTAGCTATCATAGTCAACAAAAGAGTCCGAAATGCAGTACTTGGATGCAATCTCAAAAACGACAGAATGATCTCTGTTCGTTTCCAAGGCAAACCATTCAATATCACTGTAATCCAAATCTATGCCTGTAGGTCTTCCTACAACCATTCAACTTTATGGAAACACTGAGACAGTCCTGATCTTTTAATATTGATATGCTACAAACTGGAAACATGTCTTTGTTTTGAACAAACATGTCAGACTGTTAACTCACCTACAAACAGCATGCTATTAAGATAAAACTTCTGGAGATTATCAGGCAGGGCTGACTGAAAGTCACTTTCTACCTTTTTTTTTTTTTTTTAATTTAATTTAATTTTTTTAACTTTACAATATTGTATTGATTTTGCCATATATCAAAATGAATCCGCCTCAGGTATACATGTGTTCCCCATCCTGAACCCTCCTCCCATCTCCCTCCTCATATCATCCTTCACTTTCTACCTTTTATTGGAGTAAAAACAAACAAAACAAAGCTAAGTTTGCCATAATAGTGAAAGAAAAAAAAAAAAAATAGTGGCCCCAAGGGTAAATTTGACCTTCACTGAAATTAAACCAGATTTTGTTAGAGCATTTCTGATGATTTGTTTTTTCTGGCTTATGATATCAAGCATTGTTCCTGTAGCCCATTTTAATTTTTTGCTATCTATCTGTAAAATATTAATTATAAAATATTTTGCTTTCTGCTATTCTTTTCTTGCAATGATTAATTAGTTGTTGAATGTGAATAAAGGGTGGCAATTACAATTTATTTAATCACTTAATAATGTGGTCCAGGTCTCAGTTGAGATTTTAGACATATATCCTAAAGAATTATACTGAATTTTCTATTAATAATTGCATCCTTAGTGCTGACAAGGTCTCTTCCTAACAATAGGTCTAATCATTTCAAGATGAGCCACAGTTAGAATGAATATGATCAAGAGCTTATCATCTGGGCCAAGATTCTGATCCCATGAGCCCAAGATAGAAACCTCTGTTTCACTACTTGATTTAACATTAAGGGCCATGTATTAAATCTTGTGGCTCTGGAGATTTATAAATGTTTAAAGCCCTTAATAAACTTAACTTTTTTAACTTTTTACTTTTGGACCACAGTCACTAGCTGAATAAAATGGTTGATTTTTTTTTTTTTTTTTAAACTGGGACTTTATATTATATGCTTCAGGCAAACTAGATCAGTGTTATACAGTTTTCTATAATTCATTTTTATGAGATAGTGATTCACTTGGGAGTTCAAAGCAAAAGTTTTCCTTCTCACAGTCTTTTACTACCACTCAAGGCACTTTCTTATGTATCAGCAGTTAATTCACTGATAATCTCTAAGTATTTATTAGTAGCTGACTTGGTCAGTGGATTGTAAGATTCTTCCTTGTCTGTTATAGTGTACTCAAGGTTTCCCAGTGAATAGTTAAAATAATGATTATGATATTGATATGAACAATAACAGACAGTGTTTGTTGAGAGCTCACTGTATGATAGTGCTAAATGCTCAACTGTATTAACTCAATTAGCCAGCACAAACACCCTATTATAGAGCTGCTATTTTTATTCTTGGTGTTTTACAGATAGACAAGCTCAAGCAGGAAATAGAGAAGTTAAGCAATTGGCTCAAGGTCACACAGTTAATAAATGGTAGAGCTGAGTTTTAAGCTAGGCAGTTTACTTCCAGAGTCCATGATCCTAAGTACCATGCCTGTCACATAGTAGATGCTCAATAAATATTTGTTGACTGATAAAATTCTATAGTTAAAACTCCCAAGAATTACAACTCTCTCATTCTTCTAAAAATAAGGATAAATAACCAATCACAAAAATAAAAATGTCCTCTATACAGAGCTCTGCTGAGAATGAATGCACCCAGAGAGATAAATGAAACCACCCACTGTTTTATGTTGAATTGAACGCTGAAAATAACAATGCCAATGTGGTTAAATGTGTCAATGTGATAAACTGGAAAAAAATATGAAAATCTATATGGTAGATTCACAAAGCAGTAAAAAATGTACAAGCTTAAAATATTTTAGATACTTCAGTAGAACTAAAACCCACAACAGATGGGAGCTGCTAACTATTTGATGAAGAGCTAAATACTGGGAAGACACCTGAGGCAGATGAGCCTCTAGGGGAATGAAATATCTTTTTAAATAAAGCTCAGACTGCATCTTATGCAGTTTTAATGTAAGTTCTTGATAATTCAGGACTCCGTAGATCAATCAGGAGGAGTGCTTTTATTTTCATATTATAGAAATCTGGCAGCATCATAGATATTGGAGTTTAGCTACAGTAAATATTCAGTTGTACTATTAGTTAATGTTCACTTTATAACTCTGTTGCCACAAAGAGTTGGACAAGACTGATCTACTAACACTAACAAAGCTGTAACTAAATGATTAGAAATTATTCTCTGGGAAATAACATTATAAAGGATACTTCTATTATTGAGTAAAAATCTGCCAAACTATTTTGAGATCACAAGTATTGTAATTATCTATATTCTTATCTATCCCCTTTTGAATACTATAATCTCTGTAAGCAAAAAGATGATTGCTTCTATCTTGGCGATGACTGTATTTTAATAACTAGCCTCATGAATGAAAGGATGAAGAAGTTATAGGAGATGGAATAAGCAAGAATTTATTCCAGGCTGTATTTTCCCAGCATTGTCACACTGAATAGTCCTTCTTACCCTGAAGAGGAACACGATTGTGAATCCTTGGTCTTTTCTCCACAAATAAGATGCTCTCTTAACATATATGATGCATCTGAATTCACCAGATGGAAATTTAACAAAGAATTAAAATGCTTAAATTGGAAAATTGGTCGATTATAGTCTTGTCTTCCCAAGTGGTGCTAGTGGTAAATAATCCACCTGTTAATGCAGGAGATGCAAGAGATGTGGGTTTGATTCCTGGGTCAGGAAGATACCCTGGACTAGAGTATGGCAACACACTACAGTATTCTTTCCTGGAGAATCACATGGACAGAAGAACCTGGCAGGCTACATTCCATGGGGCCATAAAGAATCAGACACAACTAAGAGACTGAACCCCTGATGCTGGGAAAGTTTGAAGGTAAAAAGACAAGAGGCCATCAGAGGATGAGATGATTAAATACTATCACTGACTCAGTGGACATGAATTTGAGCAAAGTGTGGGAGATAGTGAAAAACAAGGAAGCCTGGCATGCTACAGTCCATGAGATGGCAAAGAGTTGTCATGACTTAGTGACTGAACAGCAACAAAATAGTAGTTTGCCTACATTATATAAAATAAACTAATACTGGAGGCTCCACATTATACATCTGGCCATGTTGCTTGCATATGTAAAAACACTGAGTATTCTTACAGTTAATATAAATGTAATTGTAAATTTTAAGGGAAAATTAGCTTAGAGAAATCCAATAGGTAAATACAAATGTAATTGCCTACCATTAAAATCAATGCATATGACTACTTTATAGAAACACATAAGAATGTTCTTTTTGAGCTAATAAAGTACTCTAGGGAATATACAATATTTATCTAGTTGGAATTATTCATCATCTAATTTATTATTAGGTATTAAGGTACATAGAACATTAACTTCTAGTAGTATAATATTTATTTTTCATGTATTTGTACCTAAGACTTACAACAGGCTTAGATGAAAAGAATATTTCCTTTCTAATTTATGCAATTTTGGCACATACTATAAATCTCCACACCTTGATTTCCGAATATGTACTATTAGCACAATTTCATTTACCATGATGAATTATTTTAAGGATAATTCAAGTAATGCATATTAAATACCTAAGAGAAAGTCTGATTCATAAGACTCTTAAAATAGTAGATTTTCAAAATAGTTGGGAAAGAAAAATATAGAAGAAAGGAGGGATCAGAGGAAGAGGATTTTATTTTATTTCATCTTCAAAACAATCTCCAGAGGAAGGAACACTATGAATTGTTATTGTTATCTTCATTTTACAGATCAATAAACAGATTCAGAGATCTCAAAGGACTTGCTCAGCATTAAACAGCTACTTGCTCTCTTATGGTATGATAGCATTTTATTCATCTGCCCATTGTAACACTTAATATGTAATGTATGCATTGATTACTACCTTTGGCTTCCCTATTAAACTCTGAGATCCTTTTGGGCAAGGGCCTTATTCCATTCATTTTTCTATAATTTAGAATATGTGTACATAGTACAAAGAGGGTTCTGCTAAATGTTTTACAGGAGAGTAAAATATCTGGAACTGGAACCTGTATCTATTTATTCAAAACTGGATATTCTGTGTCTATTGTATGATATTCTTGCTTATGATTATACCAGTCCTCCAAAAATTTGCATATTATATATAATACAGTTACATATTATATATAATACAAAGAACAATCTATTTTATATCTTTGTGTATTTTTTTGTTGGAAAGGGAGCATAGTCCCTTCACTATTTGTTTGCACCAGAACAAATTACTCCCCACAATTGGCTAAAACAGCAGAAATTTATACTCTCACAATTCTGCAGGTTCAAATTCTGAAATCAAGGTATCCTCAGTGCCTCTGAGAGTCCCTTGTTCCTTCCAGCTTCTGGGGGCACTTGACAATCTTTATCATTCCTTAGCTTGTAGCTGCATGCCTCAAGTCTTGTCCTATCATCACTTGGCTACCTTCTTTCTGTTGATATGTGTCCTCTCAGTTGGTAAAGAATCTGCCTGCGATGCAGGAGACCTGGATTCCATCCTTGCACTGGGCAGATCCTCTGGAGAAGGGAATGGCAACGCTCTCCAGGATTCTTGCCTAGAGAAGTCCATAGACAAATAAGTCTGATGTGTTACAGTCCACGGGGTCCCAAAGAGTCAGACATGACTGAGCAACTAACACTTTCAAGTTTCTTCTTAAAAGGACACCAGTTATTGGATTTAGGGCATCTCTAAAACCAGGATGATTTCAACTGAAGATCCTTATCTAACATCTCAAATTTTTTTTTTTTTTTTTTTACAAATAAGATCAAATTTTGAGTTTGGAGTTGGAGTACATTATTTTATACACTAAAACTATTATGCTTTATTTGAATTGACATTATTAAGACAAGCTTAATGAATGTCGCAAATCTAAAAGCAATGCATTCAGCTGGGGGGAAAATGAAGGGATTCGAGTCTCTGTTTTTTTTTTTTTTTTATAATGATTTGAAATAAAGCTGAAATTCCACAGAAAAATCATGAAAAGTAGAAATTCAGCATAGAATTGCTAGAGGAGTTTGAAATAGGGGAGAATATATCAGTAATCAGCTAAAATCTCAAGAAAACTGAATGATAATCTTAAAAAGGAATATTTTTCCCATCTAGAAAATAAGCCAGAAATGACAATTGATATCAGACAGTTGTAATAACTTACTCTTCTCTAAGCTAGGTAATATTAGTTTAAAGCCAAAGGATAAATTAAGAATCTTAGTTTCAAGTCACAATCAGAAAGTCACATGTTTAACTAGTATTTATATAAGATTAACATTTAACTTTCACTTGAAACAATGTTAATGAACTAATAACCCTACTTTCAAGTAGTCTTTGTTTATCTTAGAGTTTGATATAAAGGCAGACACATAGGTTGCTTTTAAATTTTTATTTTATAATAGATCTAGTTATGCTTTCATCTATTATTAAAAAAAAAAAAAAGCCTTCACAGAGATAAGCAGTCTGGTAGATACTGCATTTTAAAAAATGTTTTCCTTCTAGAAAAAAAGAAAGATCATTTGTATTGGGATGTTTATTCTCATAAACACTTTAGTACTTTGATGCTTATATTGTAACATCTACAAGTTTAATAGACACAATGCAGCATTGTCAGATTTTATATTTCATGAGAAAGACATGTTAACATGATCTGTAATTTAAAATGATGATAAAGACAATTGCATACATTTTTTAGCAGCAAACAGAGGTATTTTATGCAAAATTCAAACAAAAATGATACATTGCTTCAACTGATGTGCAATATTTTCAGAAAGCAGATGTGTTTGTTACATTGCTTTTGTTACTGTCACAGTATAAGAATGTTTCAGGGCAAGAGTAGGGTTTTGAATAAGCAGAAAGATTATGTGAGAGCAAGTATAATAGTATTCTAGCCCAAAACTGTCTTTGATAAGAAACTATGGATTTGTATCATCCATAATATTCTGCTTCTAGGTCATTTTGAGAATATTTTACTGTTGTTTAGCTTTGTTAGATCAATTCTAGTATCAATTCTGAATAAAGCACTGTTTTGTGTGTGTGTTTTTTTTTCCCCTTTAGTTTGGCTCTCATTCTGGTACTGCATGTTCCAAGATTCAGGACCCATGAAAAATCATTTCAATTGGATTTAATCAAGTACTCTCAATCCCTTTCCTCCATATTCAGCAAACGCAATGTCATTGTTCCATGGGCTTCCGTGATGTCTCAAGGGGTAAAGAATCCTTGGAATGCAGGAGACAAAGGAGATGTGTCTTTGATCCCTGAGTCAGGAATATCCCCTAGAGGAGGAAATGGCAACCCAGTCCAGTATTCTTACCTGGAAAGTCCCATGGACAGGGGAACCTGGCAGGCTACAGTCCATGAGGTTGCAAAAAGTCAGACACGACTGAGCATGCACACACACACTATATGGAAGGTGGACTTAAATAAATAATAATTTGGCAACCATTTAAAAAAAGTTTCATTCGGAGAGAATTTCCTTAACATATTTCAAATCATGTGTAAATTCACTTCTGGTCTACTGGAGCAGGTAGTCATTCCCCTCTCCAGGGGTTCTTCCTGATCCAGGGATCAAACCCAGATCTCCTGCATTGCAGGTAGATTCTTTACTGTCTGAGCCACAAAGGAAGACCTAGATCAAGACATAGGTAACTTTTCAACCCTTTGAATGGATAAGTTTGGCAATCTGTTCACTAATATCTTAGTAACAAGGAATACCACGTTAAGTTAATACATTAATAGTAGAATAGTTCATGTACCATAGTTTTACAGACCTAATTAAAATAATTTTGAACTCCAGCATATAGTTTAAAAATATTTAGACAGGTATTTAATTATAAATTTTCTAATACTTAATTCTAATATTTAATTATATTATATTTTCATGGGTCTTTAATTCTATAGTTAATTAGTTAAAAATAAAATTATATTGTTGGGAAAGGTGTGGAGAATTTGGAACATTTGTACACTACTGATGGGAGTGTAAAACAGTGCAGCTGTTTTGAAAAACTGTCTAGTATTTCCTCAAATGATTTATCATAGAGTTTTCAGCCATTTCAATCCTAGGTATACAAGTATAACCAAGAGAAATGAAAACACATGTCTAAGCAAAAACTTTTATGTGTTTACAAGTAACATTATTCATTATACCCAAAAGGTGTAAGTAACCCAAATTCCCATTGATTGATGAGTGTTTAAATAAAATATGGTATATTTATACAGTGAAATATTACTTGGACATAAAAAATGAATGACTTACTGAAACATGATGCAACATAGCTAAATCTTGAAATCATTATGATAAATGAGAGAAACCAGCCACAAAAGGCTGCATATTAAGTGATTTTATTCATAAGTCCAGAACTGAGAAATATAAAAAGAAAGTAGGTTAGAGGTTGCTTAAAGCTTGAGAGAAATGAAAGTTTGGAGTGACAGTTAAAGGGTGTGGGGTTTCTTTTTGAGGTGAAAAAATACTCTAAAATTGACTATAATAATGGTTGCAGATACCTGTGAATATACAAAAGAACACTGAATTTATCCTTTAAATGGATCAATTCTACATTATATGTTATATATCAATAAATGCATTAATATGAATCACCAGCAATAACTAACATATATATACTATTAAAACTGCCAACTACTGTTCAATGCTCCTAGTTTACTTTACCCTTGTAACAAATACTGTAAAGTAGGAACTCATATTTCTCTATTCTATAGATGATTAAACTAAGCCAAAATAACAAGAAGAAGCATACCTGGGGTCACATAGATTATAAGTGACCGAGGCAACAGTTGAATCCAATCACTGAAGCTATAAAATTTGTACTTTCCAATAAGAGTCATAGTCAATTATGCCACAGCTCTAATTATCTATGCAATTAAAAAATGGAGGAATATCTTGTTATTTAATTCAATTTATAGATATCTATTGCAGGTCTCCTTAGTACCAGGCACTCTTTTAGGCATTAAGAACATAGCAGAATTTCAAAACTCAAAATGACAAAATGTGTCCTGCCATGGAGCTTATATTCCAGAACTTTAGAATCCGGAAGAGCTGAGTTGAAAACTTCTATACCTTACAAGTAGAGTGACTAAATAAGTTTCTTCACCTCTTTGATTCACATATTCCTCTTTGTAAAATGGGATTGATAATTTTCTCACATCAAAGTGTCACTATATCAATTCAGTGAGATGATACTTGTAAAGCATTTAGTGAAATGCTTCACACTCAATAAATGAAAGGTGATAATACCAGTGGCAGTGAAAGTTATAGTGATATTATTCCTGTCATTGTAACAATTATTACCACCATCATCATTGAGTGTAGCCTCTGAGTTGTGTCCGACTCTTTGTGGCTCCTTGGACTATAGCCCTCCAAGGTCCTCTGTCCATGGAATTCTCCAAGCAAGAATACTGGAGTGGGTTGCTATTTCCTTTTCCAAGGGAACATCCTGACACAGGGATCAAACCTGGGTCTCCCACACTGCAAGCAGATTCTTTACCATCTGAACCATCAGAGAAGCCAATCATGATCATCATTAAATGCAGCTAATGCCCTGGTTTTAGTGTAGGAGGAAGACACAGCCTTCTAAAGTTTTGCTTGGATAAGTTCATATAGCTACTTGTGAACTTAAGACTGAAACACAATGATCTTCTGATTTCAAATTTCATAATCTCTTTACTGATTAGTTGACACTATGTATACAACTTTTATATCAATTCTCAAAATTATAATAAAAGAGAATAAGGCAATAAAAATACCTAGATACATTCTCATAAATGTATTCTTTTGAAATTGTGATTTATATTGTAGAAAGAAAATAATAAACATGTTTAATACATTTTTTATTAGATTCACCAGTATCTTTCCCCTGAAGCCAACAACACTCTAAATTGATAATTGAATAAATTTCTGAAATACAATGTCACATGTACCAGCCTACTAAAAAATATTAAACTAGGCCACGGTAGTTACATGGAGATTTAAACCAAGTAAAAATTATACTCCATTATTCTGATATTTTTAAAGTGTATATTAAGGGGAGTGGTAAGCTTACCTTTTATAGTATTAATATTAGACCTGATTCCTTAGGCTTCTCATTTGTTATATCATAAATACACATGTACCCTAAAGATTTCTTTTTTAAAACTTCTCACCCAGTTTTGGCCATTTGTTAGACAAATATTTATTTTATGTGTATTCTGTGTATACAGTCATAAATGTTTCATTTTGACTATGCAATTCAGAAAAGTTACCATTACAGCCCTGCTCGTGTCATCAGAAGTGCTTTTTGTTATTTTTGACCACGGTGTACATCTCAATTTGCTATTGCACCTGATCCAACTGACAAAAACTGAGTCACAGTTGGATGGACATAGAGATTATCATACCAAGTGATGTAAGCCAGGGAGAGAAAGACAAATATCATACAATATATCTTATATATAGAATCTTAAAAAAATGATACAAATGTACTTATATGGTGGTGGTTGTTTAGTCCCTAAGTCATGTCTGACTCTTGTGGCCCCATGGACTATAGCCCGTCAGGCTCCTCTGTCCATGAGAGTTCCCAGGGAAGAATAATGGAGTGAGTTGCTATTTCCTTCTCCAGCGGATCTTCCTGACCAATGGATTGAACCAGGGTCTTCTGCATTGCAGGAAGATTCCTTACCGACTGAACCACCAGGAAAGCCCATGAATTTATATACAAAACAGAAATAGACACATAGACATATAAAGCAAATGTACAGTTATCAAAGGGGAAAAAAGGGAGACACAAATTAAGAATTTTGGATTATCATATACAGACTACTATGCAAAGAGTTGACTCATTGGAGAAGACTCTGATGCTGGGAGGGATTGAGGGCAGGAGGAGAAGGGGACGACAGAGGATGAGATGACTGGATGGCATCACTGACTTGATGGATGTGAGTCTGTGTGACTTCCGGGAGCTGGTGATGGACAGGGAGGCCTGGCATGCTGCGGTTCATGGGGTCGCAAAGAGTCGGACACGACTGAGCGACTGATCTGATCTGATCTGATATATAAAATACATAACCTATTGTATAACACAGGGAACTATACTCAATATTTTGTAATAACCTATGAGGGTAGAGTAAGAAAAGAATATATATATATGTATGCATGATTGAATCACTTTGCTGTACACCAGAAACTAACACAACATTGTAAACCGACAATAATAATAATTGAGTTAAAAAAAATTAATGATGGTCGATGCTTTACTGAGTGATCATTGTAATAAGCTTTTAAAATCTATCTATTCTTATTAAATGCATTGTCTCTATACACATGCTGTTCTATTTCTTTCCTAATCAGGAGGCAGGGTAGTAATTAAGGATAAGCTCTGGTGATTTTGTTCTCATACCATATTTCTTCCTCTTTCTGTTACCTGTGTTTAGAGATGTGATGTCCCTGGCTTCTGACTTTAGTTCTTATGCCTTTTATTCTACCACTGGGGCTTCTCTGGTGGCTCAGATGGTAAAGTATCTGCCTGCAATGAGGGAGACCCAAGTTCAATCCCTGGGTCAGGAAGATCCCTTGGAGAAGGGAGTGGCTGCCCACTCCAGTATTTTTGCCTGGAGAATCCCATGGACAGAAGAGCCTAGTAGGCTACAGTCGATGGGGTTGCAAAGAGTCAGACAAGACTGAGTGACTAACACTTCATCTAATCATTAGCCTTAGTGATTATGGACATGGGGAGGGGAGGAGAGGGTGAGATGTATGGAGAGAGTAACATAGAAACTTACATTACCATTTGTAAAATAGATAGCCAGTGGGAATTTGCTGTCTGTCTCAGGGAACTCAACAGGGCCTCTGTATCAACCTAGAGTAGTGGGATGGGGAGGGAGATGGGAGAGAGGTTCAAGAGGGAGGGGATATATGTATACCTATGGCTGATTCATGTTGAGGTTTGACAGAAAACAACAAACTCTGTAAAGTAATTATTCTTCAATTAATAAATAAATATATTTAAAAATAAAAAAAAGAAATTCTTAACAGTTATACTCAAGAGGACATATGCTCTGCAAGCAACAGCAATACATGAAGGCAGAATGAAGGTAATAACTGTACTGTACGCATTTAAGCAAAGGAAGAGAAGTGATAAACCTGGAGATGGATAAAAGAAAGAATTAGGATTTCTCAGAGAACCTGCAGGGAGGCCATATTCTTTTGGGTTAGAGAGAGCTTCTTGTATTGACCTCATACTTTGTTCTTGCTGTGTTTGTTCTGAATGCACAGGCTGAAAACAGACAAAGCTAAAATACAAAAGCGCATAGATATTGAGGAATATCAAAATCATTTGATCAAAGAAATATCATTTCTTTCAATTATACCAATACAGTTACAGCCTCAGTGTATACTTGAATAACTCTTCACTGTGATGACTTATTTGCCACCATATTCTACTATGCTAATTCTGTGTGATACAGAAGAGAGCTAACTAAAGTTTGAGGTTGATCTCCTAGTTTAATCATTTCATTGATATTAACAAACTTGCTTCTCTTCTGCTCTATATCTCGCACCTCTTTTTAATGAGTCAATCAGCTCTATCAATCTTGAAAATTAGATAAAATAGGAGAAATGTTTATTTATTGGTAATAAGATACTTTATTTACACCTAGAGGTTGATAAGAATGTGTGAGAACTACTTGATTAGTGTATATTATAGAAATTTCTGAGCTTATAAAGTTCAGACTGGTGAACTTTTCTCCCTCTTTCACTACATATAATTTAGTTTGGACAGTGATTTTGTTGATTCAATACTCATCTCTTGGGGTTATTTTAAAAAACATAAAATGATTAAAAATCCATATCCTCATTAAAATATAAGTTGCTTTTCAGCATGTGTTTTCCCTTCCAGAATTGATTTTTTTAAAAATGTTTCTATCATCAAATCTGGTATCAATTTGTCAATCTACTCACATTCCTGCCAATATA
The DNA here is from genome assembly GCA_935064755.1 of Tragelaphus eurycerus. Lineage (NCBI taxonomy): Eukaryota > Metazoa > Chordata > Mammalia > Artiodactyla > Bovidae > Tragelaphus > Tragelaphus eurycerus. The sequence continues at coordinate 1,454,443 of CAKXYN010000118.1, forward strand.
TTTCTGTGTTTTCTTTTATTTCTAATGCTTGTCTAGTTGTCAAGAGAATGGCCCACTTATAGTGACAGATTGTGTTATGTCTATGTGGTAAGAAAAACACAAAAACTATCATTTTAATATTTACCACTTGATCTATTTTGAGCTTTTCTCAATACAAATTCTCAAACAAAGGCAAAAGTAGCACATCATAGGCTATTGTTTTTAATTAAAGTATATAATTTAATGAAATAAACACATATTCTGGAGTTGTCTTTTTTTCACTGCAGTGATAAAGAAGTGTTCTCCTCAATATTTGACTAGCTTTAAATATTATCATTAATTTTTCAATAATTCACTGATTCACCTAGATAGATATAACTAATGTTTTCATATTTTCACTTGTCTTGCTAAGGATTTTGAGTTGCTCAGTAATAAGTGGTAAAACATCTAACTAAAATCTACTGTGTTCTTGAAAGCAAATTCTAATGGAGCAAATATAGAAAGATCTGCTGTTATTCTATAAAAGAAAGTGTTCTATTTTTATTTTTTAAATCTATTTATTTTAATTGGAGGCTAATTACTTTACAATATTGTAGTGGTTTTGCCATACGTTGACATGAATGTCATATTCTTAGATATGGATAAACTTTTGAGTGTTTTTTTGTACATGGCATTTTCTCTGTAGGAAAGTTGACATTTTAACCTGTTATTTAAGAATTATAACTCATAATAAAGGGAGATATAAATACCAATTGTTTAAATACATTAAAATCCAAGGACATTTTCTTCAAAGAGATTATTCAAAGCATTATGCTCAGGCTATGCCTTCAAAGACAAATGAAATTCTAACACAGAGCCATTGATGGCTGAATTTGATCAACATATAAGAACAATATGAATTTTTAAGGCTAAAAATAACTATCCAAAGTGGAAAGAAAAAACAAGCACACTTTGATTTCCTTATGTAATAGAATTGTGCCAATGTCAGGATATCTGGGTCAAATATCAATTTTGCAAACTTAGGTTATATTAAAATGACCAGAAAAAAATATATATAGATATACCTTTTTGGTCTGAGAATAAGTCATTGGATAACAAAATATAGAGCCTTTGTTTTGTTCCAAGGCAAATTATGCTCAGAGAATGAGATTATATTTGCTAATATTTTATTTAACACAGGTCTACTCTGGGAATTATAATTTCACAAGCAAATAGCATACAGATAATGTCCCTTAATAAGCCAATAAAGAAATAACATACTCCAAATCAATGATAGGTTAATTATACTATTTTTTCCAGACAAAGGGCACGATGAAAGGAATAAGGTCCAAATTTATCTGAGGTGTACCTTTCTGTTGGAGGAAGGGGCCCCTTCCAGAGCCTGAGAATAGACTCCTGTCTAACATTTTGAAATGAAATGTCCAAGGAGACACATGTACTGACAAAGCAAAAGACTTTACTGTAAATGGGCTCTTGGGTGGAGGGCAGGAGGGTAAGAGAAACCAGAAGGACGGCTCTGCCACATGGTGCGCAGTCCCAGGTTTTATGATAATGTGCTTAGCTTCTGGGTTGTTGCTGATCAATCATCTTTCTTGGCTCAAATTTGATCTGACTCAGGGTCCCCTGGTGATGTTTGCATCTTTCAGCCAAGATGGATTCCAGTGTGAGTGTTTCTGGGAGATTGACAGGACATATCATCTTCTCCCCCTTTCTTTGATCCCTCCCAAATTCTCCCAGTTAGTTTTCAGTGGCAGCATCACATTCTTTATCAGGACCTCCTGTTTCAAGACAACTCTGGCAAGAGGTTATCATTGCATCTGGCCAAAGTAGTGGGTTTCCTTCAACAGTTCCTTAACATTTCTATGAGATGGCTTTTGGGATAGAGAGCTTAGCCAACTGAGAACTGATGTTCAGTTGTTAGTGCAAAGATGAAAGTCCCTTGTTACTTCCAGGCTATTGCCTGATTTTCACCACTGCTAAGCAGAGATCCACCTTCCTAGGTAGGAGTTAATACTCCAGAGTCAGAGAGCTATTTAGATCAGCAAGAGTCACCTTGTCTGGACTGAACACTCTCAGATGGTTCTCATAGACTCTGGATATTTGTACTCTTAATATCTCCTTGCCATAGTTGAATCTTCATCTGTTCTTAACTGATAAAACCCCAGGAGTGCCCCTTAGTATCTGAACTACTACTGAGTATTTATCAGCAGTTGCAAATGTTGATGTGGACACCTTGACATAACAACTTCAATTCTCTTATCAAAACAATATTACTTTTAGATCAAAACAACTTAATATTTATCATGAACAAGTAAATATGAAATCATATCAAAGCACTGTACAACAGCATTCATTCTCTTACTATACTTATTGTATCGCTTTTTGTAATACCCTTTTTTCAAATTCAACCCTATCTCCTCCCCAATTTTTTATGATGCTCAAAGAAGCATTTACAGAACTGTAACTATTATAGGAAAGTGTGATAAAATATTAGGAGAAAAGACTTTGGGGACCATAATTAGCTAGAAATATTAGATACATGATACTTTATCATGTGACATATTCATCCCATGCAAAGGAGAATGAATTCAAGGGATAAATGGCCTAAATGCTTATAGAGTCTTCAAAATCAGTTTACTGCCCATTTCCTGAGGTTGAAAGGGATGAAAAAAGAAGTCTTACATAAAAGTGAAAAAAATTATTTTACCAAGATGGCTGCAGAAAGGATTTAGTTGAATAGAATTGAATTAAGGTGTTCCTAAGACCCAAAAAAGTCAATATTTAAGTATTTAAGGATAGTATCCAAAACTGTATAGATATTTATGTTTACTCCTAAATCATGAATCTCCAACCAGCTTAAATTTTTTTTTTAAGAAATGTGTTCATGCTCGAGATAAAAACTCATCTATTTTATTTTATTTTTTTTATTTTAACTTTACAATATTGTATTGGTTTTGCCATATATCAAAATGAATCCACGACAGGTATACATGTATTCCCCATCCTGAACTCTCCTCCTTCCTCCCTCCTCATACCATCCTTCTGGGTTGTCCCGGTGTACCAGCCCAAAGCATCCAGTATTGTGCATCAAACCTGGACTGGCGACTCCTTTCATATATGATATTATACATATTTGAATGCCATTCTCCCAAATCATCCTATGCTCTTCCTCTCCCACAGAGTCCAAAAGACTGATCTATACATCAGTGTCTCTTTTGCTGTCTCGTATACAGGGTTATCGGGGAAGGCAATGGCACCCCACCCCAGTACTTTTGCCTGGAAAATCCCATGGATGGAGGAGCCTGGTAGGCTCCAGTCCATGGGGTCGCTGAGAGTCGGACACGACTGAGCGACTTCACTTTCACTTTTCACTTTCATGCATTGGAGAAGGAAATGGCAACCCACTCCATTGTTCTTGCCTGGAGAATCCCAGGGACAGGGGAGCCTGATAAGCTTCCGTCTGTGGGGTCGCACAGAGTCGGACACGACTGAAGCGACTAAGCAGCAGCAGTAGCAGCAGCATACAGGGTTATTGTTATCATCTTTCTAAATTCCATATATATGTGTTGAGTGAAGTCACTCAGTTGTGTCCGACTCTTTGTGACCCCATGGACTGTAGCCTACCAGGCTTCTCTGTCCATTGGATTTTCCAGACAATAGTGCTGGAGTGGCTTGCCATTTCCTTCTCCAGAGGATCTTCCCGACCCAGGGATGAAACCCAGGTCTCCCGCATTGTAGACAGATGCTTTACCGTCTGAGACAACAGAGAAGTCGATATATGCGTTAGTATACTGTATTGGTGTTTTTCTTTCTGGCTTACTTCACTGTGTATAATAGGCTCCAGTTTCATCCACCTCATTAGAACTGATTCAAATGCATTCTTTTTAATGGCTGAGTAATACTCCATTGTGTATATGTACCACAGCTTTCTTTATCCATTCATCTGCTGATGGACATCTAGGTTGCTTCCATGTCCTGACTATTGTAAACAGTGCTGCGATGAACATTGGGGGTGCATGAGGGTCTTTCAATTCTGGTTTCCTCATTGTTTATGCCCAGCAATGGGATTGCTGGATCATAAGGCAATTCTATTTCCAGTTTTTTTAAGGAATATCCACACTGTTCTCCATAGTGGCTGTACTAGTGTGCATTCCCACCAACAGTGTAAGAGGATTCCCTTTTCTCCACACCCTCTCCAGCATTTATTGCTTGTAGACGTTTGGATCGCAGCCATACTGACTGGCTTGAAATGGTACCTCATAGTGGTTTTGATTTGCATTTCTCTGAGAATGAGTGATGTTGAGCATCTTTTCATGTATTTGTTACCCATCTGTATGTCTTTTTTGGAGAAATGTCTATTTAGTTCTTTGGCCCAGTTTTTTGGTTGGGTTCTTCAATATCTGCAAGTCAATCAATGTAATACACCCCATTAACAAATTGAAAAATAAAAACCCTATAATTATCTCAATAGATGCAGAGAAAGCCTTTGACAAAATTCAACATCTATTTATGATAAAAACTCTACAGAAAGCAGGAATAGAAGGAACATACCTCAACATAATATGACAAACACACAGCAAACATTATCCTCAAAGGTGAAAAATTGAAAGCATTTCCTCTAAAGTCAGAAACAAGACAAGGGTGCCCACTCTCACCATTACTATTCAACATAATTTTGGAAGTTTTGGCCACAGCAATCAGAGCAGAAAAAGAAATAAAAGGAATCCAAATTGGAAAAGAAGAAGTAAAACTCTCACTGTTTGCAAATGACATGATCCTCTACATAGAAAACTCTAAAGACTCCACCAGAAAATTACTAGAACTAATCAATGAATATAGTAAAGTTGCCGGATATAAAATCAGCACACAGAAATCCCTTACATTCCTATACACTAATAAGGAGAAAATAGAAATAAAAATTAAGGAAACAATTCCATTCACCATTGCAACAAAAAGAATAAAATACTTAGGAATATATCTACCTAAAGAAACTGAAGACCTATATATATAAAACTATAAAACACTGGTGAAAGGAATCAAAGAGGACACTAATAGATGGAGAAATATACCATGTTCATGGATTGGAAGAATCAATATAGTGAAAATGAGTATACTACCCAAAGCAATTTATAGATTCAATGCAATCCCTATAAAGCTACCAACAGTATTCTTCAGAGAGCTAGAACAAATAACTTCACAATTTGTATGGAAATACAAAAAACCTCGAATAGCCAAAGCAATCTTGAGAAAGAAGAATGGAACTGGAGTAATCAACTTGCCTGACTTCAGGCTCTACTTCAAAGCCACTGTAATCAAGACAGTATGGTACTGGCACAAAAACACAAATATAGATCAATGGAACAAAATAGAAAGCCCAGAGATAAATCCACGCACCTATGGACACCTTATCTTTGACAAAGGAGGCAAGAATATACAATGGATTGAAGACAATCTCTTTAACAAGTGGTGCTGGGAAAATTGGTAAACCACTTGTAAAAGAATGAAACTATAGCACTTTCTAACATCATACACAAAAATAAACTCAAAATGGATTAAAGATCTAAACATAAGGCTAGAAACTATAAAACTTCTAGAGGAGAACATAGGATAAACACTCTCTGACATACATCACAGCAGGATCCTCTATGACCCACCTCCCAGAATATTGGAAATAAAAGCAAAAATAAACAAATGGGACCTAATTAAAATTAAAAGCTTCTGCACAACAAAGGAAACTCTAAGCAAGGTGAAAAGACAGCCTTCAGAATGGGAGAAAATAAAAGCAAATGAAGCAACAGACAAACAACTAATCTCAAAAATATACAAACTCATCCATTATAAAACGAATGGAAAATAAATGATATAATAGGAGAATATCTTACTGGAAAGATGTCTTTTCTTGGCTAATGCCTATGTGAACTAAGCATATAACAATTTTTGATGCCAATCGAAGGCTTCATATTGTTCTAAATATTGTTGCATGATATTTACAATGTTGTTATACACTTTTCTTGAAACAACTGAAGAATTCAACAAATAAAAATAGTTTCACTAGAAGACCAAAATTGTGTATTATTGCACTGAGAATATTGACATTTTTTAATGTACTTGCAATAACAAATTGAAACTGATTTTTTGTTTTTGTTTTGTTTTCCTTTGCCTACATTTTATCCTAAATCAGTGGAAATCTGAGGGGAAAAGGACAATAAAGGTAAGATGCTAATTTCAAAGAAAATTAACTTCAAAATTTGTTGTGCTATCTTTTCTTAAATTTCTGAAGCTACAGTAGCTACTAAGTGCAGTTATAACTGTATTTCAGATGACATATGTTGTAGTTTTGCCTTAAAAGAGCTTCAAGCTGAACTGTCTCTACATTTTGTATTATTTACACAGTCCTGGAAGCAATTTTCAAGGCTTATTTTATTTTATTTTTCACCACACTTTCTTTTCCCAATGTGGCAAAACAACATCCTGATGACAGCATCACTTTGTGAAAGTTCTGGTAATACAGTTATTTTATGATAAATTTTAGCAATAGAAGGGACCATTTTGGTGTCATTTCACAATTAACAGTAACAGCAAAAGTTAGTAAATATGAAGCATGATGATATTGGATAAGGTCACAAAGAAAAATACTATAAACATGGTCAATCAGTAGATTGATGTTCTCTGAGAAATTGGGCTTTAAAATGTCATATTTCAATGTGAATTTTTTTTTAATTGAAATGTACTTGATGTACAATATTATGTTAGTTTCAGATGTATTACATCATGATTTGACATTTTGATACATTATGAAATGATCACCACCATAATAACTCCAGTAACCATATACAACCACATAAGTTATCACAATATTATTAACTATATCTTTTGTGCTGTATATTACATCCACATGATTTACCTGTTTTAAAACTGGTGGTTTCTATCTCTTGATCCTCTTTACCTTTTTCATTCACTGCCCTCCCGTCTGCCAACCACTTTTTTGTTCTGTGTAGCTATGAGTCTGTTTTTGTTTTCTTTTGGTTGTTAGATTCTGGATATGATAACCTACAGTTGTCTTTGTCTGATTTATTTAACTTAGCAAAATACTTTCTAGATTCATCCATGTTGTCACAAATGACATGATTTTTAATGGCTGAATAATGCTCTATTACATATATACATACATACCACTTTTTCTTTATCCATTCATCTACTGATGGATACTTAGGTGTATTTCATATCTTGGTTATTGTGAATAATGCTGCAATGAAAGTTGGAGTGCATAATATATCCTTCTGATTTAGTGTTTTTGTGCTGTATCATATGGAAGTTCTATTTTTTTTTTTTTTTGAGCAAACTTCATAATGATTTCCACAGTTATGTATACTGATTACATTCCCACCAACAGTACACAAAAGAGTTCCCTTTTCCATACATCCTCACCAACATTTGTTATTTGTTTTCTGTTAATGATAGCCATTCTGACAGGTGTGATTTGAAGTTCTCTGATGATTAATGATGTTGAGCATCTCCTCAGGCGTCTGTTGACCATTTGTATGTCTTTGAAATAATGTCGATTCTGTTCCTCTGCCCATTTTAATCAAGTTGTCTTCTTGTGTTGAGTTGTAAGTGTTCTTTGTGCATTTTAGATATTAACCATTTATCAGTTATATCATTTGCAGATATGTTCTCCCATTCAACAGGTTGCCTTCTCATTTTGTTGGTGGTTTCCTTTGCTATGCAAAAACTTTTTAGTTTGATGTAGTTCCATTTGCTTAATTTTTGCTTTTGTTTCCCTTCCCTGAGAAACAGACACCCCCCCAAAAAAAATAAATATTGTTAACAGCATGCTGCCAATGTTCTCTTCTAAGAGTTTTATGGTTTCATGTCTTACATTTAAGTCTTTAATCCATTTTGAGTTTATTTTTCTATATGGTGTGAAAAAGTAGTCCAGTTTGATTCTTTTACATGCAGCTGTCTAGTTTTCCTAACAGCATTTTTTTTTGAAGAGACTTTACATGTTGTATATTTTTGGCTCCTTCAATGTGAAAATTTTAAGTTCTGCTCACGTATATATGAACAGTCTAGCTTTCTGGAAAAATTTGAAGTTTTTTACTATTAAAAAAAAAAAAAAATAAACTAATCCTGAACCCCCTCCCAAATCATCTCCCCCACGACAGAGTCCAAAAGACTGTTCTATACATCTGTGTCTCTTTTGCTGTCCTGCATACAGGGTTATCATTGCCATTTTTCTAAATTCCATATATATGTGTTAGTATACTGTATTGGTGTTTTTCTTTCTGGCTTACTGCACTCTGTATAATTGGCTCTAATTAAAGTAAATAAATTTAAATTAAAAAATAAACGAGGTCACACATACTGTTAAATTTTAATTACCTCATTGATTAGACTGCACCACCACTAAAAATAAAAATAATTCACTGACATTTATTTCTTAGAATTTATGCCTCAGTTTCTTCACCATGTTTTGAGGTTGAAAGAAATAGGTTTCCTTAAGCTTCTGATGGAAGATATTTTGGAAATTAAAATCAGTAAGCCTTAAATATTGTTCATATTAGGAACCAAAACATTGCTGTAACCATATGCTAGGTTAAATGTGATTTTTTTTGTAAGTTTTTTTTTTTTTTTTGTAATAACTTCCTATAGTTTGGGAGACTAGATTTTGTTTTTGAAAAAGAACTTACCAAAGAATGGTCTAGACTATGCTCGAGGTACTCTGTTAGCCCTGGATGGCTTTATCAAGTGTGAGAATTGCCAGAAAATGGTGCCTGAGTAGAATGCCAAAATGTATTTTCATTAGTGTTTGAGACTAAACTAAAATAAACTAAAATATCAGCATTATAAAATTTTAACTTTCTGAATTCCCAAATGCCTTTCTAAACTATCTTATCACTGTGACCTTGGAATGATGACTTTTTGAAAATTAACCCCTCCCAGAAGTCAAAAGGTCATAGAAGAATTCTACAATTAAAAGGAGGGAAGCAAGGGTAATGAAATGTTACTAGCTATATAAAGTGAAAGAGAGAAGCTCTAAAGACTTTAGCTGTTCCAATATTCTCCATCATCTGATTAATTTAGAAATGAAACTGTTTGCTCAGTCATAAGTTGAAATTTTGAAGAACAGAATGGCAAATTTTATCTAGTGTATTCTATAAATAGAAAAGTATTTTTTTATATTTTAAAAATTAGGCCTTTGTATACAATGTCTGGTGCAAATTTATAAAATACCTGGCTCCTGAAATTTTAACTTAAAATATTTTAATTGTGAATATTAAAACATTAATATAACCTCAATATAAGGAGCAAAGGAAATGGTTTTAGTGAAGGAATTTTTTTTTTTTTTTTTTTATTAAATCAAAGCAAATCTGGGCTTAGGGAGAGACTTTATTCAGAACAGAGAGACGGGTCTGATCTCCAAAATCTGCAGGTTCTTAAAATCCAACAACAACAACAAAAAAGTTTATTTTTTTTTTAAGTTAAAAAAGGGTTTGCAGAAATAAACACAATTTTTAAAGAAGAAACTGGACAAGCACGATAAGTGACCACTGGGATCCACCAGAAAAAGTGTCTTGCTTTGGTCAGTTGATTCCCAGGAGACCCTTATAAAGGGAATATGTTCCACAGTTTTAGTGCTTCTTCATTGCTTGTGAGCAAGCAGAGCTCTGGAACCTGGAAGAAAGAGAGATGCTTGACTAAAGTTTAGTCAAGACAAAGTCTTGTAAGAAAAGGAGGTAGTGAGAGAATGGTCATATCCCAGGTCTCAGGCAAGTCCCTGGGATGGGCCCCCAAGGGAAGATCTTTGACTTTGCACAGTCAAGGATCTAAGAGAGAGTCCAAGTTGAATAGAAGCCAATTTATTCAGGCAGACGCATACTCCATAGGCAAAATTTGTTCCATCTCAGAATGTGAGAGGGCCCTGGGGAATACACGATGCTAGTTTTAATGGACTAGGTAATTTCATAGGCTAACAAGTGGATTATTCCAACGATTTCTGGGAAGGGTCAGAGACTTCCAAGAATTGGGACACCACCAACTTTTGGGTCTTTCACTGTTGGCCTCCAAGCTATCATGGTGCCAGTGAGTATGTCATTTAGCATATGCTAATGCATTACAATGAGCATACAATGAGGCTCGAGGTCCCTTGGAAGTGAAATAATCTGCCATCTTGGACCTAGTAGGTTCTATCCAGTTTTTGTGGCATCCTGTTTTTCTCAACAGTTGTGTCATTCTTTTCATGGTTGTGCCCTGCCTACTTCTCTCCTGCCTCAAAAGCAGAGGATAATAAAGGGACAGTTGTGAGCAATTGGTCATTTTTCCCAGCACCTTTCTATACCAAAATAAGCACAGCAAAATTAACTCACTAATACTGTGCTTACTCTGTTCAAAGCACTGTGTGTGCATATGTGTCCATGCATATAAGGGCATATATGTATATATCTATTCTTCTATACCCACATCTGTATCTCTATACCTACTACAAATTTACTCCTAACAAGAATCCTATAAACTCTTTTACAGAGGAAGAAATCATGGTACAGAGAGCCTAAGTGACTTGCCAGAGTATAGAGCTCACAGGTAGAAGAGATATGGTTTGAATCCAGACAATTTGTCCAGAATACCTTTTAAAAAAGAAAAAAGAAAGACTTGAAATCATAAAACAAATATTTCTTTCATATCAAAACTGTTTTTTATGTGTGTGTGTGTTTTAGTATCCTGAATATGTTTAATGTTTTAAGATGCTTCTGGAAGTATATTTTTTTTTAAAATTTACCTCTGACAACTCTGATGATGCTACAGACTCCTTATCAAGCCCTTTCACTCCATACCTAAATTGATGTAACATGGTTAATGTATACTATGGAGATTAAGCCTGTCCTCTGATACCCTTTATTTTTGGTTCATTGCATTTATAGATACATTTGATGTTGGATATTAAATTCAGGAAACTATAAACATTAAATATATGGTGTCAGAATATTCATTAACTTTGGATTTATTGCAAATGTTTCCATAAAAAGTTCAATAATCTCTTGAACTCTTGAACTTCACCTATGGAGGCTTTTAAATTTAGATTATAAAATATGACTTTTATTTTCAGTTTAATTCAAAGTGAAAAATAAAAGGTTCCTGCATTTGTTTAAAATAAAAAAAAGGGGCCCCATATTAGCCAAGAAAGAAGTATCTAAATGCATGCTTTGTCCTAGAGTCTCAAACATCAACTGATCTAGAGACTCAAACATCAAAGAACCTAGAGTTGCTCAATGACTGCCCCAGCTATTTACATTTAAATGACTTCAGAGGCCTCACCAGACTAGTTTTAGATTCCAAATCAGAGGTTTAAAGTACAGAGATAGACAAGCTTTTCTACCTCCCTTTTATTTATGGATTGATTTTTTTTAAGATTACATTTCATAGAGAAGCTAGTGACATTCAAAGAGAAAAACAAATGCCATATTCCATAGTGCCATAATTCTTTAGTATGGGAGGGCTAAGAGTTAATTAAGGGGAAACCACATTTCAACACATAAACACCTGTGATTGAATAAATTACTGTTCAGTTCAGTTCAGTTCAGTTCAGTCGCTCAGTCATGTAAAACTCTTTATGACCCCATGAATCGCAGCACGCCAAGGCTCCCTGTCCATCACCAACTCCCGGAGTTCACTCAAACTCACATCCATCGAGTTGGTGATGCCATCCAGCCATTTCATACTCTGTCATCTCCTTCTCCTCCTGCCCTCAATCTCTCCCAGCATCAGAGTCTTTTCCAATAAGTCAACTCTTCGCATGAAGTGGCCAAAATATTGGAGTTTCAGCTTTATCATCATTCCTTCCAAAGAAATCCCAGGACTGATCTCCTTTAGAATGGACTGGTGGATCTCAAGAAGAGGTGGCAAGAATACAGAGAAGAACTGTACAAAAAAGATCTACATGACCAAGATAATCATGATGGTGTGATCAATCACCTAGAGCCAGACATCCTGGAAAGTGATGTCAAGTGGGCCTTAGAAAGCATCACTATGAACAAAGCTAGTGGAAGTGATGGAACTCCAGTTGAGCTCTTTCAAATCCTGAAAGACGATGCTGTAAAAGTGCTTCACTCAATATGCCAGCAAATTTGGAAAACTCAGCAGTGGCCACAGGACTGGAAAAGTTCAGTTCTCATTCCAGTCCCAAAGAAAGGCAATGGAAAAGAATGCTCGAACTACCACACAATTGCACTCATCTCACATGCTAGTAAAGTAATGCTCAAAATTCTCCAAGTCAGGCTTCAGCAATACATGAATCATGAACTTCCAGATATTCAAACTGGTTTTAGGAAAGGCAGAGGAAGCAGGTATCAAGTTGCCAATATCCACTCGATCATCAAAAGAGCAAGAGAGTTCCAGAAAAACATTTATTTCTGTTTTATTGACTATGCCAGGGCCTTTGACTGTGTATATCACAACAAACTGTGGAAAATTCTGAAAGAGATGGGAATACCAGACCACCTGACCTGCCTCTTGCGAAACTTATATGCAGGTCAGGAAGCAATAGTTAGAACTGGACATGGAACAACAGATTGGTTCAAAATAGGAGAAGGAATACGTCAAGGCTGCATACTGTCACCCTGCTTCTTTAACTTATACGCAGAGTACATCATAAGAAACGCTGGGCTGGAGGAAGCACAAGCTGAAATCAAGATTGCTGGGATAAAGATCAATAACCTCAGATATGCAGATGACATCACCCTTACGGCAGAATGTGAAAAAGAACTAAAGATCCTCTTGATGAAAGTGAAAGAGGAGAGTGAAAAAGTTGGCTTAAAGCTCAACATTCAGAAAATGAAAATCATGGCATCCAGTCCCATCACTTCATGGCAAATAGATTGGGAAACAGTGGAAACAGTGTCAGACTTTATTTTTGGGGGCTCCAAAATTACTGCAGATGGTGACTGCAGCCATGAATTAAAAGACGTTTACTCCTTAGAAGGAAAGTTATGACCAACCGAGACAACATATTAAAAAGCAGAGATATTACTTTGCCAATAAAGTCCATCTAGTCAAGACTATGGTTTTTCCAGTGGTCATGTATGGATGTGAGAGTTGGACTGTGAAGAAAGCTGAGCGCCAAAGAATTGATGCTTTTGAACTGTGGTGTTGGAGAAGACTGTTGAAAGTCCCTTCAGTTCAGTTCAGTTCAGTTGCTCAGTCATGTATGACTCTTTGTGATCCCATAACCTGCAGTACACCAGGCCTCCCTGTCCATCACCAACTCCCAGAGTTCACCCAAACTCTTGTCCATCAAGTCGGTGATGCCATCCAGCCATCTCATCCTCTGTTGTCCCCTTCTCCTCCTGCCCCCAATCCCTCCCAGCATCAGAGACTTTCCCAATGAGTCAACTCTTCCTATAAGGTGGCCAAAGTATTGGAGTTTCAGCTTTAGCATCAGTCCTTCCAAAGAACACCCAGGACTGATCTCCTTTAGAATGGACTGGTTGGATCTCCTTGCAGTTCAATGGACTCTCAAGAGTCTTCTCCAACAGAATCCCTTAGCAATGTTTATTTTCAACTTGGGAGAACAATTGCTTGAACCTGATTAATATTAAAACAATGTAATGTTTCTTGCTCAAACACGAACTGGTTCCCTTAGTACTAACCTAAAAATTTCCACTTAGACTTTTTTTTTCAAGATACCTCCCCCTTTAGCTAAACATGAGTCCAAATTGCCCTTAGGGTTTGCACAATTGGACATGCTTGTTAAAGCCTGTGTTCACAAAAGTGCTAAACTGAAAATGGCAGAAACAGAACTGATTGAGACCCTCAAAGAAGTATATTTCTTATTTCTTTATATTTGCCTGAGGTGAATTTACAAAGTGGCTTCTTTCAGACTAGACTAGCGGGTATCAGAAAGAGTAGCTATAGTCAAAAAGCAAACAAATGCCATTGTCGGTCATTGGCCTCTTCTCTTCCAGACCTCTGGCGTTTGTGTAACCATTTTCTCCAAGGCTACATGAAGAAGAGAGAGGCAATGAGAATGTGAAGGAATGTATATGTTAACCATTTTACTGGTGTCTCCAAGGCACTTCTTCTTCCCTTATCCTATTCAATAATCCAGGAATATTGGGAAGTTTTTTCATCATAAATTATTCTAACTGTACAATTTAGGAATTTGAATACAACAGAGCATATTTAGATTCTTTTAAAAGGTTATCTCTAAATAAAACTAATTCTAATGGTATGTTTATGAAGAGATGTATCCACAGACCTTGACTTTAATGAAAGTTTATTTTTATAATACTTTTTACAGCATGATAAGCTAGCAAATGCATGAAGCTAAATCTGCAGCAATTTTGAATGCTATTTCTTCTATACTAAACAGTTTTCCTTATAAAGCATTCGATTGAATGTTAATAATGCTATGAGAAAGTTAAATCACACTAAGCGCTCTAATTTATCATTACCGCCTACAAGCAAACCAATTAACTTTTTTCCTACATATGTTCCATAGATAGGATCCTCCAGGGACATTGTACTTCAGGTATACTCTGAGTCCCTTGGTAGTGTCTTCATAGCTTCTTATTTTGTTTGGAATCGATTATTTAACTCAATGGGTAGTGAATGAAAATTTAGTATCAAAAAAGTGACAGATAATTGGAAGGACATCTCTGGTTTGATCTTTGGATTCTCCTTCTGTGCTTATTCAAGACTTCTGCTTGCACCTGATATTCAATGTTAAAACTGTTAATGTAGTTATCATCATAAATACATATCTGTTTTGTCTTACATGTTTGTTTTGGTTGATCTGTTTTTTTTTATTTTATTTATTTTTATTGCTGGGTTGGTTGATCCTATAGCCCTTATATACAGTGATTACAAGGACTCCATGATTTTGAAATGTGTCTCTTTTAATTACCATAACTTGATTATCTGCATTGTATTATCCTATCTGGTTAACTTGAATTTTTCCTTCTTAGGTCTTCTAATTGTTCATATCCCAATTTATGAGATTTCTGCCTGGTTATATTTCTTTCCCCATCTCATCATTGTCATTCTTGACTTTTCATTCTTGGATTCTCAGTCTGTTTATGGTGCCAATTTCGAACTGTAGTTTCATCACAAATCATATTGTCCATAGGTCACTGAGTACTCTTTGGCAAAAGGAGAAAAAAATCACAAAATTGTACTTACTACACATTCACAATATTAAACTTCCCCTGTGGCTCTAGGTATTGTTGAGAAGTCTTTCTATGCTCCTTTTCATTAATTTTATGTCCTGGGTCTTGAATGACTGTCCCAAATATTTTCAACTATCTTCAAATTACTTTTACAACTTCCAAACCTGAATTACTTTAGGTCTACTGTCTTAAGACAGAAACCATCTTTGTAACCCCAAAATATCTCTGATTTTCTTTCTTGTATCTCATTTGTTCCCTTTTAATTGTTGAAGTATCTAGCTCTTTAGCCTCTTTATACACTCCACTTCCATTTTTCCTTTAGATACACATAAATGCCATTTGTTAAGGAAAATAAATATGAAATAATTACCCCTTCAAGTAGACTAAATACTCTTTAGCCATTGCTGCAATTCACTACCAAATTGAGGGAATCATCTCTATTAACTGCATTTTCCCACCACACATTTCTTGCTATAATCTATTATCTTTCCTTCCAGTTTAAATATAACCCTTTCATCATTTGCCCAAGATTTTCTGCTTAATATCTCCAGAATTTCTGTTACATTTGACATTTTAAAAACTGTCCCTTTCTCATTATTTCTGGAAACCTCTCTTCCATAAAGCCATTTGTGATCTGTCCATCCATTTCTACACATAAACGTAGTGTTTACAACTGGATTGTGAATTCATGTTAATAAAGTACATATTTCTTCTATATCTTTTCAATTCCTAGTGTAGAAAATGAAAACTTTTCCTTATTAGATTCTTTCACTGGTCTAATAATTAAATTGATATAAAACAGATTAACAGGGGAAAACAAAATTTAATTTCATATGCATGGGAGCTAATAATGCTCAAAGAAGTAACCAAAGCAGGCAGCTTTTATACCTTTCAGATTAAAAAACAATAAATTTGTGAAGAATTAACAATACGCAGGGATTTGGGTTTGGGGTAGTAAACTTAGTAAAGAAGTAAGGTAGCAAGGTTTTTCTGTGCAACCTTTCAGCCCCGACTTCTCTGACTCTGGTGATGAGAATCTCTATCTTTCTCCTTGAACAGGAAAGATATCTTTCACATTGGAGATTCATTTCCTGTTGTTAGAGGAACAAAGGAAGATCAGAGTGTCCTTGTACTTGCTGTTTCTTGTTACTTTAATTCAAAATAATTAATATGCTCAAGCAGTATATCTTGGGATGGCCTGCCCTAAACCTATCACTAGCACACTATCCTATCATGTTTACTTTTTATAAATATTTGCTGTATTTGTCTTATTGTAAATTTCCCAATTTTGGTGAGCTTAACCGAACTGACTTAATCCAATTGAAACTGACTTATATTTTTCCAAAATAAAATGTGGAGTATTCACCTAATGTAGTAGCAAATGCTTGATTATATAGGGATTTATAAATCTTCTTTTTAAGGTCCTCTGAGTTCATGTAAAATATAAGGAAATTGATGTCACAAACAGTGAGCTACTCCTTAGCCCTAATTCAGGCAGTTGTAACCTGCTCTTTGGTGTGTGTAGAAGTATCCTAGGAAAATCAATGCTGAGAAGAGTCTTCTTTTTAAAACTCTGATGCACTGAATTTTTTTTTTTTTTTTTCAAGTATTTTTCTGTAAGGCCCCAATTGACTGAACTGACAAGTTAGGCTATTTCATTAAAAATATTCTTTTTCTTTCCTCTTATGCCAAAAAAGTGGATGGGGTAGGGGGTGCCTGTACTGTGTCCTCTTCCTTGTCCCTTAGTGAAAAACTCTAACCCTCTATTGAAAATGTTCTAAGTATTTTGCCTACCTATTGTTTCACCTTGTAGCATCAAAATTCACCCTTTGTATCTCTGAGAAACAGATGTTTTCACTCTGTGTGTGGCATTGTACTAAGGACAGTCTGAAATAAAATCATACATATTCATTTCAACTGTATGCCCTATTCTGAATGTATGGGAAACAATAGACAGTGACATCTTAAGTAAAATAAGTCAGGGTTTTAAAAGATTTTGACATATATTTTATTCAAAGAAGTAGAAAAAGAGAAAGCAATTTCAAGGTGTATTTGAATAGCACTCTTATGTGTATTAAAGGCACTATTCCCAGGTCTTTAGCTTTATAATACTGTTAGATCTATTTGCAAATTCACTGTATCCTGTATGTACTGTTTCCATTTTCACAGATTGGGCAGTTTTCCATCCCTTTTTTGATAGTGACTGTTTAAAGTCTTTGCTTCTCTTCAGTCAGTGCTATCTGAGTCAGTACATAATTTAGATGCCTTGTCTGGTACTGTCTATGAATAACTCAACCACTGGTACATTGAAACTGATACTCTAAACTAGACTGTTCAGATTGGGATTTATGCCTCTGATTTTAAGCAAACAATTGAAACAATTACAATTCTATTCTAAATTTAGATTTTCATATCAGAAACACCTTTGAAACAGAAAATTCCCCTTGTTTTAGTTTATAAAAAGATTTATTTTGCTTTCATCTTTTTTTGGTGTACAGCTTTCTTGGAGATATAATTCATTCATTTAAAGTTGTTTTTTTTTTTTTTTTTTTAAAGTTTACTTTCCTATTTTTTTTTTATTGTTTTAATTGAAGTATAGTTGATTTACAATATTGCCTGCACTTTGGGCATATCACTTTCTTATTTCGTATATTTTGATTTCTGAAAGTAGTTAGGAGAGGAAGCTTTCTTAGGCAATGTATTGGATATTGTTTTCTAATAAACTTTGCGAGTATCATGGCTACAGAGATATCTGCTGACCACTTCTTTTGAAATACTAGATAAATCATGTTTATTTCATTCAATCGTATGTTTTTCTCCATGACTGACTGAGGCTTAGTTAATCCATGATCTATTGCTTTTTTGCCACCAGTAGAGGATAGATTCTTATTCAGTTTCTACTGCATATATGAGTCCTGTTTATATGTTATACCATGTTCTTTTGCAGTGATGCTAATTTTTCATAGTTTTCTAATATCCATAATTCTGTGAACTTTATAGTAACAAGATATGTAGAATTTTCATTGAGTCTTTCAATCATCAAAAACTCCATTATTATCATATTTTAACTATTTATTGTATGTGTTATGTCCCTTTAGCAGCATGATTTTGAGGACTAGAACAAGCACACACTAATGACAAATGTTATAAATAGACTGGACCCATGAAGATAGATGAAGTCTGGCAATGCATGACAGTACCGATAAATATTTTATCTTTTTCTATGACAAAATATCTGGATTTAAGAGTGTAGTATGTGTTTGTTAGTTTCTTAGTTATGTTCAACTCTTTGAGACCCCATAGACTGCAGCCCACCAGGCTCCTCTGTCCATGGGATTCTTCAGGCAAGAATACTGGAATGGGTTGTCATTTCCTTCTTTGTGGGATCTTTCTGACCCAGAGGTCAAACCTGGGTTTCCTGAATTGCAGGCAGATTCTTTACCATCTGAGCTATAGGAAAGTCCCATTAGAGTGCAGTATAAGTGGAGTAATAGTGCCAGTCATCTATTTTTTGCTAAGCAACATGTATATTGGAAGATTTCGGAGTTTTTTTCTGAACATACATTTCTTCAACAGAAATAGTAAGTATTGCTAAATCAGACATTGAGACATTTACAAAAAGAAACAGAAATTTTAGAATCTTGTATCTTGTGATCATTTGGTTAGATATATTATCTTTGACATACTTCCTTGTATTCTTTTATTTTTCACATATTTGCCCCTCATCATGCATTTAATTTTTAAGGTGGGCAAGTATTCCACTTAACTCATAGGGAACTCAAAGGGAAGCCTCTGAGAATTAATCATTAGATGTTATGTTACCAAAAACCTATGAACATGTTAGTTAATTTCCTAGCCCATCTATTGAGGATTCCTGTGAAACTAGTCTACCTCATTTACTTGAATTATTTCTTTATACCCTAAAAGAAGTTTCTAGGGTTATGCTTTAGAGACACTAAAGTAATAAATTTTGCAGTCTAATGTTGAGGTATAAAGAATTAATAATTCAAGATGTCTTATAACTTAGTCTATGCCTATCACACTACTTGAAACATAGTAAATACTTAATGAAAATTTGTCATTTATTTAACAAGCATATATGGAATGACTTCTGTGTGTCAGACTGTGCTTTGTGATGAAAATATCTAAGGGTTCAGATAGTAGGGGAGCAAATCTCAAATACTGACCTTTAGTTTTTTTTTTTAGTAAGCAGTTGTGAATGCAATGCTGTAAATCTCTAGCATTAAATGAACTGTCTCTGGGATCTGTTTCATATTCTGTAATAAAGGTGATTGTTGAGAATTATTTTCTGTGTAATTCAGAACAGGTTGTGTATTGTTTTTATTGATGAGAAGATACTATCTCTCTGTAATGCCTATGTAAAATTGACTGTGTATTAAATTGATTGAAAACATTATGATTTGGATTAGCCATAAAAACTGCAGTGACTATTGCAAATCAGTAAATCCTGTTACACAACTGAGGAAAGAAGCCACCTGTCGCAGGAAAAAAAAAAAATCACATTTCATAGCAGAAACCAATGTAATTAACTTAGTCAACAAAAGTTCTAAGTGTGTAAAGTGTTCAGCTTTTGTTGGGTTTTGTGAGGTAAGTAGGTAGCAAATGTTTGATTAGTCCAGTTGCTTCTCCCAATCTTCTTATGAGTGTCAGCTAACATGGCTCACTGCACAGTGATTCTCAAGTGGGGAGGTAGTTTTTGTAGTGCTTCTCAACTCTGACTGTATGTTAGACTCACCTAGGAACCTTTGAAACCTGGCAATGCCCAGTTTGCATCCCAAGCAAGCACATTAGTATCTCTAGGGTGGGACTCAAACCTGGGTAGACTTTTAAGCTCCCTAGATTTATCAAATATTAGAAAACTTTGAGAATTACTTTATTTAATTCTTACTGTCTTAAATTTAGATTTAGAAAATTATATTTGTTTCTGTGGTAAAGCCTCAATATAAAATCTTAAGTTTGAGGAAAAAATTGGACTGATTGGTCCGTTCATGAATGTTATGAAAATAGTGCCCTAAATTTATTGACATAAAATATAGGCTGCATGCCAAAGTAGGACCAGTAGCCACAGAAAGGGCAGGCAATGACCAATAACAGGTTTGTCAATGAGGTTAATCAAGTCTAGTAAATATACGCACGTGTGATTTTTAATGATATAAAACCTTCCAAAAAGGCAGCACATGTTTTCAATAGGTTTATTCAGTCCCTGGTTAATAGAGCCCAGTTAGATTGTTTACTCAATCTTAAAGTTTAATAGTATTTTTTAAATTGAGAAATATTTCTCATGTGATGATTTTTTAAAATTATTATTATTATTACTATTATTTTTAATTTACAATATTATATTGGTTTTGCCATACATCAACATGCATCCGCCACGAGTGTACACATGTTCCCCATCCTGAACTCCCCTCCCAGACAACCCTGTATGTGAGACAGCAAAAGGGACACAAATGTATAGAAGAGTTTAATAGTATTTAAAAGATGCCATGATGATTATAGCACAGTAAAGAAAGTGAAAGTGTTAGTTGCTCAGTTGTGTCCAACTCTTTGTGACTCCATGGACCGTAGCCTGCCAGGACCCTCTGTCCCTGGACTCCTCCAGGCAAGAATACTTGAGTGGGTAGCCATTTCCTTCTCCAGTGTATCTTCCTGACCCAGGGATTGAACAGAGGTCTCCTACATTGTAGGTGAATTCTTTACCATCCGAGCCACCAGGAAAGCCCATGGTTATTGCATATTAGATTTTAAATCTAGGTATTGAGTCAGGATAGTAATGTGTCCCTTTATTTATGTTGATCCAAATAACAACCATGATATATATAGTTTCTGATATTTTGTCTTTATTGAATAAAGTGTTGAAATAGTTTTGCTTCATGACACTCTCCCAAGTCAAGGTAATAGTGTATTAAATGGTAACGTGTCTGCCTGCAATGTGGGAGAACTGGATTCAATCCCAGGGTCAGGAAGATCCCCTGGAGAAGGAAATGGCAACCCAATCCAGTATCCTTGCCGGGAAAATCCAATGGACAGATGAGCCCTGTAGGCGACAGTCCATGGGGTCGTAGAGAGTCAGACACGACTGAGTGACTTAAATGTACTCATTAGAAATCTATAAACATAAAATAATTGAATAACGTTTCCATTCTTCCTGTGATTATATTGTAGCACTGCTGGATAAACAAGAGTTTTGCCAAATAGGTAAGATCGCTGGAAAATGATCAGAGTAGGAGGTTGGAGAAGGCAATGACACCCGACTCTGGTTCTCTTGCCTGGAAAATCCCATGGACGGAAGAGCCTGGTAGGCTGCAGTCCATGGGATCGTGAAGAGTCGGACACGACTGAGCGACTTAAATTTCACTTTTCACTTTCATGCATTGGAGAAGGCAATGGCACCCCACTCCAGTACTCTTGCCTGGAGAATCCCAGGGACGAGGGAGCCTGGTGGGCTGCCATCTATTGGGTCACACAGAGTCGGACATGACTGAAGCGACTTAGTAGCAGTAGGAGGAAGAGGAGGAGGTAGCCAGCTAAAGGTGGAGTTCAAATGAATCCTGAGGGTAAATTAAAGACAATGGTACTGAGAGAAGTGCATAAGAACTGAATGGCAAGAAAACACTGGGTGCTCATGAAATAAACTCTGGAAACTGATGATATACAGAGTACTCTTTGACCTATTTACAAAATGTGCAAAAAATCTCAAGGTTATATTGCTTTTACTAAAAAGTGTGAACTGTGAATCCTTGATCTCTCACTCTACACTCATTATTCAAGTGGCTGTTATCAAGAGATCTGTTTAAATATGAATGGCACCCCACAAATCTTTAAGGTATTCTTGACAGTGTATTGTAGGATTAAAGAAATTTCTTAGATATAGAACCATTTAAAATAAGTGTCATTATCTGCCTGGCACATACTATTCAATACATAAAACTTGTTTGCATGGTGCATAACAATATTTCTGAGAGATATATTCACTGTGCTTTGAGGTGTTACAACACTCTATTATTAATAATTTTTCTAGCAGAGAATATTATTGCTATTTCAGCATCCCAATTGATATTTATGACCAACCTAGATCACTTATTCAAAAGCAGAGAAATTACTTTGCCAACAAAGGTTCGCCTAGTCAAGGCTATGGTTTTTCCTGTGGTCATGTATGGATGTGAGAGCTGGACTGTGAAGAAGGCGGAGCGCCGAAGAATTGATGCTTTTGAAGTGTGGTGTTGGAGAAGACTCTTTAGAGTCCCTTGGACGGCAAGAAGATCCAACCAGTCCATTCTGAAGGAGGTCAGCCCTGGGATTTCTTTGGAAGGAATGATGCTAAAGCTGAAATTCCAGTACTTTGGCCACCTCATATGAAGAGTTGCCTCATTGGAGAAGACTCTGATGCTGGGAGGGATTGAGGGCAAGAGGAGAAGGGGACGACAGAGGATGAGATAGCTGGATGACATCACTGACTCGATGGATGTGAGTCTGAGTGAACTCCGGGTGTTGGTGATGGACAGGGACTCCTGGTGTGCTGCGATTCATGGGGTCGCAAAGAGTCGGACACGACTGAGTGACTATCTGACCTGATCTGATCTGATTGATATTTTAATATAAAACAGAAAGTCATCCTCACTGGAACACTTTATACCAAGCATTAATCATATTTAATATTTAGTGCAAATCTTTTTCATCATCACTATCAAGAGAAAGCAAGCAATGTCATTTTCTTTTATACTCTATGTGCTTTTGGTTAAGTTTATTTTGCCATATGCTTTCAGTATAGATAAGAATATTCTCAATAGAGGGAACCTATAATGTTATAGGAATAACATCTTATCATTGCTTTCTAAATCCATTCTGTTACCCTTACTGCTTGAAATTACTTCACCATGTTGTGTTTAAGATATGTGGCAACTTTTGTTACAAAAAAAGATGCTCGAGACTTCCTTGGTGGTCTAGTGGTTAAGAATCTGCCTTCCAATGCAGGGGATGTAGCTTTGATCCGTTATCGAAGAACTAAGATCCCACATGCCCTGGGCCCACACACCACTATTAGAGAAGCCACTGGGTCACAACTACTGAGCCCATGTGCTCTAGAGCTCATGCTCTACAACTAGAGAAGCCCAGGCTCCACAACAAGAGAAGCCCTAGTGATGCAACTAGAGAGAAGGCCCTGTGTACTGCAATGAGAGAAAGGCTGAGCACCACAAGGATGACTCAGCACAATCAAAATAATAAAAGAAAGAAAATATATGCTCTTAAACTAAGCTTTCATTGAAATTTGAGGAGTTGTAGCTTAAGAGATTAGAAATTTGGAAAGAAAGAATATTATTATTTAGATATTAATGTTATTCAGCTTCAACTTTAACACTCTCCTTTGGAAGTGTGACAGAATGTGGTCCACTGGAGACGGGAATGGCAAACCACTTCAGTATTCTTGCCTTGAGAACCCCATGAACAGTGTGAAAAAGAAAAATTATAGGATTCTGAAAGAGGAACTCCCCAGGTCAGTAGGTGCCCAATATGCTACTGGAGATAAGCGGAGAAATAACTCCAGAAAGAATGAAGGGATGGAGCCAAAGCAAAAACGATACCCAACTGTGGATGTGACTGGTGATAGAAGCAAGGTCTGATGTTGTAAAGAGAAATATTGCATAGGAACGTGGAATGTCAAGTCCATGAATCAAGGCAAATCCGAAGTGGTCGAACAGGAGATGGCAAGAGTGAATGTCGACATTCTAGGAATCAGTGAACTAAAATGGATTAGAATGGGTGAATTTAACTCAGATGACCATTATATCTACTACTGCAGTCAGGAATCCCTCATAAGAAATGGAGTAACCATAATGGTCAACCAGAGTCTGAAATGCAGTACTTGGATGCAGTCTCAAAAAGGACAGAATGATCTCTGTTTGTTTCCAAGGCAAACCATTCAAAGTCACAGTAATCCAAGTCTATGTCCCAACCAGTAACACTGAAGAAGCTGAAGTTGAACGGTTCTATGAATACCTACAAGACCTTTTAGAACTAACACCTGAAAAAGATATACTTTTCATTATAGGGGACTGGAATGCAAAAGTAGGAAGTCAAGAAACACCTGGAGTAACAGGAAAATTTGGCCTTGGGATACGGAATGAAGCAGGGCAAAGACTAATAGAGATTTGCCAAGAAAATGAACTGGTCATAGCAAACACCCTCTCTGAACAACAGAAGAGAAGACTCTACACGTGGACATCAAAAGATGGTCAACACTGAAATCAGATTGATTATATTCTTTGCAGCCAAAGATGGAGAAGCTCTATAGAGTCAAAAAAAAAAAAAAAAAAAAAAAACACACAAAACCAGGAGATGACTGAGGCTCTAATCATGAAGTCCTTATTACCAAATTCAGACTTAAATTGAAGAAAGTAGGGAAACCAAACAGACCATTCAGGTATGACCTAAATCAAATCCCTTGTGATTATACAGTGGAAGTGAGAAATAGATTTAAGGGCCTAGATCTGATAGATAGAGTCCTTGATGAACTATGGACTGAGGTTTGTGACATTGTAAGGAGACAGGGATCAAGACCATCCCCAGGAAAACAAATGCAGAAAATCAAAATGGCTATCTGGGGAGGCCTTACAAATAGCTGTGAAAAGAGAAGCGAAAAGCATAGGAGAAAAGGAAATATATAAGTATGTGATGCAGAGTTCCAAAGAATAGTAAGAAGAGATAAGAAAGCCTTCCTCAGCGATCAATGCAAAAAAGTAGAGGAAAACAATTGAATGGGAAAGACTAGAGATCCCTTCAAGAAAATTAGAGATTCCAGGGAACATTTCATGCAAAGATGGGCTCTATAAAAGACAGAAATTGTGTGGACCTAACGGAAGCAGAAGATATTAAGAAGAGGTGGTAAGAATACAAAGAAGAACTGTACAAAAAAGATCTTCAGGACCCAGAAAATCACAATGGTGTGATCACTCATCTAGAGCCAGATATCCTGGAATGTGAAGTCAAGTGGGACTCAGAAAGGATCACTATAAACAAAGCTAGTGTAGGTGATGGAATTCCAGTTGAGCTATTTCAAATCCTGAAAGATGATGCTGTGAAAGTGCTGCACTCAATATGCTAGTGCTGCTAGCAAATTTGGAAAACTCAGCAGTGGCCACAGGACTGGAAAAGGTCAATTTTCATTCCAATCCCAAAGAAAAGCAATGCCAAAGAATGCTCAAACTACTGCACAATTGTACTCATCTCACACGCTAGTAAAGTAATGCTCAAAATTCTCCAAGCCATGCTTCAGCAATATGTGAACCGTGAAATTCCTGATGTTCAAGCTGGTTTTAGAAAAGGATGAGGAACCAGAGATCAAATTGCCAACATCCACTGGATCATGGAAAAAGCAAGACAGTTCCAGAAAAACATCTATTTCTGCTTTACTGACTATGCCAAAGCCTTTGACTGTGTGGATCACAATAAACTGTGGAAAATTCTGAAAGAGATGGGAATACCAGACCACCTGATCTGCCTCTTGAGAAATTTGTATGCAGGTCAGGAAGCAACAGTTAGACCTGGACATGGAACAACAGACTGGTTCCAAATAGGACAAGGAGTACGTCAAGGCTGTATATTGTCACTCTGTTTATTTAACTTATATTCAGAGTACATCATGAGAATAGCTGGACTGAAAGAAACACAAGCTAGGATCAAGTTTGCCAGTGGAAATATCAATAACCTCAGATATACAGCTGACAGCACCTTTATGGCAGAAAGTGAAGAGGAACTAAAAAGCCTCTTGATGAAATTGAAAGAGGACAGTGAAAAATTTGGCTTAAATCTCAACATTCAGAAAACGAAGATCATGGCAGCCAGTCCCATCACTTCATGGGAAATAGATGGGGAAACAGTGGAAACAGTGTCAGACTTTATTTTGGGGGCTTCAAAATCACTGCAGATGGTGATTGCAACCATGAAATTAAAAGACGCTTACTCCTTGGAAGGAAAGTTATGACCAACCTGGATAGCATATTCAAAAGCAGAGACATTACTTTGCCAACAAAGGTCCATCTAGTCAAGGCTATGATTTTTCCTGTTGTCATGTGTGGGTGTGGGAGTTGGACTGTGTAGAAGGCTGAGCACCGAAGTATTGATCCTTTTGAACTGTGGTGTTGGAGAAGACTCTTGAGAGTCCTTGGACTGCAAGGAGATCCAATCAGTCCATTCTGAAAGAGATTAACCCTGGGATTTCTTTGGAAGGAATGATGTTAAAGCTGAAATTCCAGTACTTTGGCCACCTCCTGCGAAGTGTTGACTCATTGGAAAAGACTCTCATGCTGGGAGGGACTGGGGGAAGAGGAGAAGGGGACGACAGAGGATGAGATGGCTGGATGGCATCACTGACTCGATGGACATGAGTCTGAGTGAACTCTGGGAGATGGTGATGGACAGGGAGGTCTGGCGTGCTGCTATTCATGGGCTTGCAAAGAGTCAGACATGACTGAGCAACTGAACTGAACTGAACTTGACACAGACGTTGCAACTTTTCAAGTGGAGATCTTAACTATATGATCTCCAACTATTTGATATGTTTTCTCATATCAAAATCACAATTCACACACTGGCCATTGAAAAACTGTTACAACGTTGTTCATTGAACAACTTTTAGGACACAAATTAACCCATATTTCATCTATTCAAAAGGAAGGAAACTCATATGAGATATAATAATGTATTTGTCAGGAATTATTCATCCACTGGGAGTGCATCACCCTAAGGTATTATAGATTTGTCTTGTTATGTTTTAATCTATTAAAGCAAGTCAAATTCTCTTCCTAAAAAGACTTTTTTCCTAAGTAGAAAACTCAGCTTAGTATAATACACAAAATTTCCTGTTTAAGTATATTAACACACACACACACACACACACACACACACACATATATATGTAATTTCAGAGAAGGCAATGACAACCCACTCCAGTATTCTTGCCTGGAAAATCTGATGGACAGAGGAGCCTGGTGGGCTGCAGTTCATGGGGTCACTAAGAGTCGGACACGACTGAGCGACTTCACTTTCACTTTTCACTTTCATGCATTGGAGAAGGAAATGGCAACCCACTCCGGTGTTCTTGCCTGGAGAATCCCAGGGACGGGGGAGCCTGGTGGGCTGGCGTCTAAGGAGTCTCACAGAGTCAGACACGACTGAAGTGACTTAGCAGCAGCATATGGCATTTAGAAAGATGGTAATGATGACCTTATATACAAGGCAGCAAAAGAGACACAGATGTAAAGAATAGACTATGTGGGAGAAGGCTAAGGTGGAGCGATATAACCCTTTATATGAGACAGCAAAAGAGATACTGATGTATAGAACAGTCTTTTGGACTCTGTTGGAGAGGGAGAGGGAGAGGGTGGGATGATTTTGGAGAATGGCATTGAAATATATATAATATCATATATTAAACGAGTCGCCAGTCCAGGTTCGATACACAATACTGGATGCTTGGGGCTGGTGCACTGGGATGACCCAGAGGGATGGCATGGGGAGGGGAGGAGGGAGGAGGGTTCAGGGATGGGGAACACATGTATACCACTGACAGATTCATTTTGATATATGGCAAAACCAATACAATATTGTAAAGTTAAATAAAATTAAAAAAATAAATAAAAGACATCTGTACCCCCCCCCCCTAAAAAAAGAAATATGTATATTCAGTTCAGTTCAGTCTCTCAGTCGTGTCCGACTCTTTGAGACCTCATAAATTGCAAAATGCCAGGCCACCCTGTCCATCACCAACTCCCGGAGGTCACTCAAACTCATATCCATCAAGTGGGTGATGCAATCCAGCCATCTCATCCTCTGTCGTTTTTTTCCCTCCTGCCTCCAATCCCTCCCAGCATCAGAGACTTTTCCAATGCGTCAACTCTTTGCAAGAGGTGGCCAAAGTACTGGAGTTTCAGCTTTAGCATCATTCCTTCCAAAGAACACCCAGGACTGATCTCCTTTAGAATGGACTGGTTGGATCTCCTTGCAGTCCAAGGGACTCTCAAGAGTCTTCTCCAATACCACAGTTGAAAAGCATCAATTCTTCAGTGCTCAGCTTTCTTCACAGTCCAACTCTCACGTCCATACATGATCATTGGAAAATCCATAGACTTGACTAGATAGACCTTTGTTGGCAAAGTAATGTTTCTGCTTTTGAATATGCTATGGAGGTTGGTCATAACTTTCCTTCAAAAGAGTAAGTGTCTTCTAATTTCATGGCTGCAATCACCATCTGCAGTGATTTTGGAGCCCCCCAAATTAAAGTCTGACACTGTTTCCACAGTTTCCCCATCTATTTGCCATGAAGTGATGGAACCAGATACCATGATCTTAGTTTTCTGAATGTTGAGCTTTAAGTCAACTTTTTTACTCTCCTCTTTCACTTTCATCAAGAGGCTTTTTAGTTCCTCTTCATTTTCTGCCCTATTTTTCCCAGCAATCTTGATTCCACCTTGTGTTTCTTCCAATCTAGCGTTTCTCATGATGTACTCTGCATATAAGTTAAATAAGCAAGGTGACAATATAGAGCCTTGATGTACTCCTTTTCCTATTTGGAACCAGTTCTAACTGTTGCTTCCTGACCTGCATACAGGTTTTTCAAGAGGAATGTCACGTGGTCTGGGATTCCCATCTCTTTCAGAATTCTCCACAGTTTGTTGTGATCCACACAGTCAAAGGCTTTGGCATAGTCAATAAAGCAGTAGATGTTTTTCTGAAATCTCTTGCTTTTTCAATGATCCAGTGGATGTTGGCAATTTGATCTCTGGTTCCTCTGCCTTTTCTAAAACCAGCTTGAACATCAGGAAGTTCACGGTTCACATATTGCTGAAGCTTGGCTTGGAGAATTTTGAGCATTACTTAACTAGTGTGTGAGATGAATGCTATTGTGCAGTAGTTGGAGCATTCTTTGGCATTGCCTTTCTTTTGAATTGGAAAGAAAACTGACCTTTTCCAGTCCTGTGGCCACTGCTGAGTTTTCCAAAGTTGCTGGCATATTGATTGCAGCACTTTCACAGCATCATCTTTCAGGATTTGAAATAGCTGAACTGGAATTCCATCACCTCCACTAGTTTTGTTCGTAGTGATGCTTTCTAAGCCCCACTTGACTTCACATTCCAGGATCTCTGGCTCTAGGTGCCTGATCACACCATCATGATTATCTTGGTCATGTAGATCTTTTTTATACAGTTCTTCTTTGTATTTTTGCCACCTCTTCTTAATATCTTCTGCTTCTGTTAGGTTCATACTATTTCTGAACTTTATCGAGCCCATCTTTGCATGAAATTTTCCTTTGGTATCTCTAATTTTCTTGAAGAGATCTCTAGTCTTTCCCATTCTGTTGTTTTCCTCTATTTTTTTGCATTGATCTCTGAGGAAGGTTTTCTTATCTCTCCTTGCTATTCTTTGAAACTATGCATTCAGATGCTTATATCTTTCCTTTTCTCCTTTGCTTTTTGATTCTCTTCTTATGATCAATGCAAGTTCAATACATGAAGCAGGGTACTCAAAGCTGGTGCTCTGAAATAACCCAGAGGGATGGGGTGGGGATGGAGGTTGGTAGGGGGTCCAGTAGAGGGGAATATATGTACACCAGTAGCTGTTTCATGTTGATATATGGCAAAAACCACCACAATATTGTAAAGTAATTAGCCTCCAATCAAAATAAACAATTTAATTTAAAAATTTCCTTTCTAAGTTCAATGTATTGGATTTCTAGCTTTTTACCTTGTAGAACATATTGTCTTTTATAAGTTATTTCATTTCAAATAATGTGGAGATAAAAGACACCAAAGTGATTTAGAGTAATTAAATAAAAAAAAATTCTAAAAGCATATACCAAATTCCCACATTTAGATAACTTACTATGGTCAGATGTAACTTTATTTTTTATTTTATTTTTTTTATTATTATTATTTTAATTTATCTTAACTTTACAATATTGTATTACTTTTACTATACATTGAGATGGATCCGCCACCAGAATACCCGTGCTCCCCATCCTGAACCCTCCTCCTTCCCCCCCTCCCACACCATCCCTCCAGGTCATCCCAGTAGTCCAGTCCCAGGCATCTGTTATCGGGCATCGTACCTGGACTGACTCGTTTCAGATATGATATTATACATATTTCAATGCTATTCTCCCCAATCGTCCCACCCTCTCCCAGTCCCAGAGTCCAAAAGTCTGTTCTATACATCAGTGTCTCTTTTGCTGTCTCATAAGCAGGGTGATTAAAGAGGACACTAATAGATGGAGGAATATACCATGTTCGTGGATTGGCAGATGTAACTTTAGATGTTAGTTCTAGATATATTTGCATACTAGTTTTAAGACTAATAATAGCTTAGGTTTGCAAGTTTGTTGGCTAGAAACATCTAAACTAAGACATAATTTAAATGCAATTTTAACATTTTTGAAAGACAATTTAACAGTGACTGCAAAAGATACATTTGCAATCATTGAAAGTAATATCAATTTACATATTGTAGTAAAAACATCTTCAATACAAGTTTAAATACACAATACATCTCAGTCTTTGATCTATAGCCATATCTATATTCATAGGTAGTTTGACCATTTTTATTGTTTATGTGAGCAAGACGTATTGTGAATATCCCAGTTTGGAAATCAGAAAATCCAGCAGCTGTTAGTTATATGATGATTTCCTATTTAACCTTATCTTAAACTGAAGTAATTGATGTAATTTTTCAGTTATTCAGTCACTTTAATTTTCTCTTTTTGCCTCTGATGATTTGCATTAGACTTTAACTTTTCTTAATGCACTCTCTTAACTTTTCTTTCTTTTTCCTTAAGGCTATGCTTATATCATATCAAAGTATTTTTTTTCTGGAAAAGTTTTCCAGTAATTGTAATGTTAACTTTAGAAACATTTCAATATTCAGGCTATACGGAAAAACTTTGTTCAATAATTGATAAGTTCACTTTTCATCCACACATTTGATATCATGTAAATACAAGTCATTTTTATTTTTTCCTTCTTAATTACAAGTATCTTCTATTGATGGACATTTAGGTTGTTTCCATTTCTTGGCTATTATAAACAGTGCTGCAGTGAACATTGGAATGTTGGTATCTTTTTGGACCATGTTCTTCTCTGGATGTATTCCCAGGAGTGGGATTGCAGAGTCATAGGATAGCTCTATGTTTTAGTTATTTAAGGAATATATATACTATGAACAAACAATCCTTTGAGACATAAAGCTATTTAACCTAATAGATTTTTTAAAATTTTGACATTATAATGGAAAGTAACTCTTTATTTATTGGGTGTAGTATCAAATGTGGGGAAAACTTGAGATCTTGTCTAATATTTTTGCAAAAACTAAATATATAAGAAAGTGAAGTTGCTCAGTCATGTCCAACTCTTTGTGACCCCATGGACAGTAGCCTACTAGGCTCCTTTGTGCATGGGATTTTCCAGGCAAGAATACTGAAGTGGGTTGCCATTTCCTTCTCCAGAAGATCTTCCTGACCCAGGGATTGAACCCGGGTCTTCCACATAGTAGGCAGACACATTACTGTCTGAGTCACCAGATGGGAAGTATAAAAATTGTTTTCAGCAAATGTATCAAGGAACTGACAAAAAGTATGTTAAGGTTCAGAATGAGTTCCCTCTATAGCATTGTAAGTACGAGCATCTGTTTTTTAACTAGCTGAATTTTAATTATCAGTGGTGGTGATGGATAAAGGCCATTTGTGTACTGAGCTCATTGGACCAAATTGACTAGAAGATGGTGCACCATCAAATCTTGCTTCTCAGTGTCTCACTGGATTTTTCTATTGACCATACCATTGCTTATCTCCATAGTAACTGAACCTCCTTTCCATTTCTGAATCAAGGATTATTTACATAAGGTCAAGCATTTGGATTTTTACATATATTTCTGAAGCAAGGGTCACTTATATATGGTCAAGTATCTATATTTCAATCTATCCAACTTTACATGTGTTTGTATATACACATTGTGTGAAAAAAAATTGGTGGATAAAAAATTGTCAAACTTAGGCAGTTGACAGTAAAAGTTGCAAAGCCATCTGGAAACATAATTAATAAAAGTAAAGAGTCAATTTGTAAAGAGTCAACAAAATATGTATCAATGTAATTGAGTGATACACAATGTATAGGAAAAATGAATATCAATTAATCTAAAAGCCCGAAGTTATGAGGCATATAATTATAATCTCTGTAGATTGGGTTTTCTGACTCCCCTGTAACATGACTTTTCCTTCAAACAGCAAGAGTCAAAATTAAGAACATCTGAATAATAGATATTGACCTAATAATTATCCCATATTTTCAGCTCATTTGGACCCTGTATCATAGCCTTATATTCTTCTTAGACCAAGCCAGTAGCAGATAAGAATGAGATTTCTGTGTCTAAAACACACTTTATCATGTGTGCTATGGGGACTGAAATTCATTCATTAATTTAACAAAAGTTTATGGAAGTCAATCTATATGGCAGAAACAGAGCTAGTTGTTAGATTGTAATATTTGCATTCAGATATATTTTCAGTTGAAATAAAAAGTTTTGTGTAGTGTATGGAGAAGGTGATCAAGCATGTCAAAAGTGATTGCCAAATTTCTTTCTGAAGACTTCTTCCTGGACAACATTCCACAGTCAGGTAGACCAGTTGAAGTTGCTAGTGGTTAAAATGAGACATTGAGAACAATTAATGTTATACTATGCATGGGATAGCCAGCATACTCAAAATATCCAAATGAAGTGCTGAAAATCATCTGCACCAGCTTGGTTATGTTCATCATTTTGATGTTTGGGTTCTACGTAAGTGGAAAAAAAAAAAAAAAAAAACCTTGACCATATTTTCACATATAATTCTTTACTTAAACTTAATGAAAACATTCCATTTTTAAGACAAATTGTGAAGGGTGATGAAAAGTGGATACTGTACAATAAAATGGCAAGGAATAAATCATGGAAAAAGCTAAATGAACCACAGCTAACCACACCAAAGGCTGACCTTTATCCAAAGAAGGTGATGGGTATGTGGTGGAATTGAAAGAGATTCCTCTTTTATGAGCTCCTTCCAGAAAACCAATTGATTCCAATAAGTACTTCTCTCAATTACACCAGCTGAAAGCAACACTCAACAAAAAGCACCTGAAATTAGCAGAAAATGCATAATCTTCCATTAGGATAACACAAGACCACATGTGTTTTTTTTTTTTTTTTTTAATGACCAGGCAAAAACTATTACAGTTTGGCTGGGAAGTTTTGATTCATCTGCCAGATTCACCAGACATTGCACTTTTGGATGTCCATTTATTTCAAACTTTATAAAATTCTCTTAATGGAAAAAAAAAAAAATCAATTCCCTAGAAGGCTATAAAAGGCCCCTGGAACAGTTCTTTTCCTCCCCCCAAAAAAAAGTTTTGGGAAGATGGAATTTTGAAGTTGCCTGAAAAAAAAAAAAAAAAAAAAGGCAGAATGTAGTGGAACAAAATGGTGGGTACATTGTTTGATAAAGTTCTTGGTGAAAATGAAAAATGTGTCCTTTACATGTACTTAAAAGCCAAAGGAACTTTTTGGCCAACCATACATCCTCAAAGAGTCCAACATGACTTAGGGACTGAACAAAAACATCCCCAGCTCAACTACATGATAATTCCAACTGAGATTAATTGTTTTAACAACACTCCCGGCCTACCCGCGAGCGGTGCACTGAGAGCTCCCGGCCTACCCACGAGCGGCGCACTGAGAGCTCCCGGCATACCCGCGAGCGGCGCACTGAGACCTCCCGGCCTACCCGCGAGCGGCGCACTGAGAGCTCCCGGCCTACCCGCGAGCGGCGCACTGAGACCTCACGGCCTACCTGCCAGCGGCGCACTGAGACCTCCCGGCCTACCAGCCAGCGGCGCACTGAGAGCCCCTCGCCGGCTGCGCGTCGGACTGAGAGCCCCTCGCCGGCTGCGCGGCGGACTAAGAGGAGCTACCCAATGACTGAGGAAGGATGGCGGTCAGGACTGGCGCACTAAGCATGGCCGAGAGGAGCTACCCCACGACCGAGGTCAGGAAGGGCGGCGGTGAGGAGATACCACTCCCCCAAGGTCAGGAAGGGCGGAAGTGAGGAGAGACCCCTCATCCAAGGTAAGGTGCGATGGCTGTGCTTTGCTGGAGCAGCCGGGAAGAGATACCCCACGCCCAAGGTAGGAGAAACCCAAGTAAGACGGTAGGTCTTGCAAGAGGGCATTAGAGGGCAAATACACTGAAACCATACTCACAGAAAACTAGTCAATCTAATCACACCAGGACCACAGCCTTGTCTAACTCAATGAAATTAAGCCATGCCCATGGGGCAACCCAGGATTGGCGGGTCATGGTGGAGAGATCTGACAGGGTGTGGTCCGCTGGAGAAGGGAATGGCAAACCACTTCAGTATTCTTGCCTTGAGAACCCCATGAACAGTATGAAAAGGCAAAATGATAGGATACTGAAAGAGAAACTCCCCAGGTCAGTAGGGGCCAAATATGCTACTGGAGATGAGTGGAGAAATAACTCCAGAAAGAATGAAGGGATGGAACCAAAGCATAAAGAATACCCAGCTGTAGATGTGTCTGGTGATAGAAGCAAAGTCCGATGCTGTAAAGAGCAATATTGCATAGGAACCTGGAATGTCAGGTCCATGAATCAAGGCAAATTGGAAGTGGTCAAACAAGAGATGGCAAGAGTGAATGTTGACATTCTAGGAATTAGCAAACTAAAATGGACTGGAATGGGTGAATTTAACTCAAAGGACCATTATATCTACTACTGCGGGCAGGAATCCCTCAGAAGAAACGGAGTGGCCATTATGGTCAACAAAAGAGTCTGAAATGCAGTACTTGGATGCAATCTCAAAAATGACAGAATGATCTCTGTTCGTTTCCAAGGCAAACCATTCAATGTCACAGTAATCCAAGTCTATGCAACAACCAGTAACGCTGAAGAAGCTGAAGTTGAACGGTTCTATGAAGACCTACAAGACCTTTAAGAACTAACACCCAAAAAAGATGTCCTTTTCATTATAGGGGACTGGAATGCAAAAGTAGGAAGTCAAGAAACACCTGGAGTAACAGGCAAATTTGGCCTTGGAATACAGAATTAAGCAGGGCAAAGACGAACAGAGTTTTGCCAAGAAAATGCACTGGTCATAGCAAATACCCTCTTCCAACAACACAAGAGAAGACTCTATACATGGACATCACCAGATGGTCAACACCAAAATCAGATTGATTATATTCTTTGCAGCCAAAGATGGAGAAGCTCTATACAATCAGCAAAAACAAGACCAGGAAATGACTGTGGCTCGGACCATGAACTCCTTATTGCCAAATTCAGAATTAAATTGAAGAAAGTAGGGAAAACCACTAGACCATTCAGGTATTACCTAAATCAAATCCCTTATGATTATACAGTGGAAGTGAGAAATAGATTTAAGGGCCTAGATCTGATAGATAGAGTGCCTGATGAACTATGGAATGAGGTTCGTGACATTGTACAGGAGACAGGGATCAAGACCATTCCCATGGAAAAGAAATGCAAAAAAGCAAAATGGCTGTCTGGGGACGCCTTGCAAATAGCTGTGAAAAGAAGAGAAGCGAAAAGCAAAGGAGAAAAGGAAAGATATAAACATCTGAATGCAGATTTCCAAAGAATAGCAAGAAGAGATAAGAAAGCCTTCTTCAGTGATCAATGCAAAGAAATAGAGGAAAACAACAGAATGGGAAAGACTAGGGATCTCTTCAAGAAAATCAGAAATACCAAAGGAACATTTCATGCAAAGATGGGCACGATAAAGGACAGAAATGGTATGGACCTAAGAGAAGCAGAAGATATTAAGAAGAAGTGGAAAGAATACACAGAAGAAATGTACAAAAGAGCTTCACGACCCAGATAATCATGATGGTGTGATCACTGACCTAGAGCCAGACATCCTGGAATGTGAAGTCAAGTGGGCCTTAGAAAGCATCACTACGAGCAAAGCTAGTGGAGGTGATGGAATTCCAGTGGAGCTATTCCAAATCCTGAAAGATGATGCTGTGAAAGTGCTGCTCAGAATATGCCAGCAACACTGGAAAACTCAGCAGTGGCCACAGGACAGGAAAAGGTCAGTTTTCATTCCAATCCCAAAGAAAGGCAATGCCAAAGAATGCTCAAAGTACTGCACAATTGTACTCATCTCACATGCTAGTAAAGTAATGCTTAAAATTCTCCAAGCCAGGCTTCAGCAATACGTGAACCGTGAACTTCCTGATGTTCAAGCTGGTTTTAGAAAAGGCAGAGGAACCAGAGATCAAATTGGCAACATCTGCTGGATCATGGAAAAAGCAAGAGAGTTCCAGAAAAACATCTATTTCTGCGTTTATTGACTATGCCAAAGCCTTTGACTGTGTGGATCACAATAAACTGTGGAAAATTCTGAAAGAGATGGGAATACCAGACTACCTGATCTGCCTCTTGAGAAATATGTATGCTGGTCAGAAAGCAAGTTACAACTGGATATGGAACAACAGACTGGTTCCAAATAGGAAAAGGTGTCCATCAAGGCTGTATATTGTCACCCTGCTTATTTAACATATATGTAGAGTACATCATGAGAAACGTTGGACTGGAAGAAACACAAGCTGGAATCAAGATTGCCAGGAGAAATATCAATAACCTCAGATATGCAGATGACACCATCATTATGGCAGAAAGTGAAGAGGATCTAAAAAGACTCTTGATGAAGGTGAAAGTAGAGAGTGAAAAAGTTGGCTTAAAGCTCAACATTCAGAAAATGAAGATCATGGCATCCGGTCCCATCACTTCATGGGAAATAGATGGAGAAACAGTGGAAACAGTTTCAGACTTTATTTTTCTGGGCTCCAAAATCACTGCAGATGGTGACTGCAACCATGAAATTAAAAGACGCTTACTCCTTGGAAGGAAAGTTATGACCAACCTAGATAGCATATTCAAAAACAGAGACATTACTTTGCCAAAAAAGTTTCGTCTAGTCAAGGCTATGGTTTTTCCTCTGGTCATGTATGAATGTGAGAGCTGGACTGTGAAGAAGGCTGAGCGCCGAAGAATTGATGCTTTTGAATTGTGGTGTTGGAGAAGACTCTTGAGAGTCCCTTGGACTGCAAGGAGATCCAACCAGTCCATTCTGAAGGAGATCAGCCCTGGGATTTCTTTGGAAGGAATGATGCTAAAGCTGAAACTCCAGTACTTTGGCCACCTCATGTGAAGAGTTGACTCATTGGAGAAGACTCTGATGCTGGGAGGGATTGGGGGCAAGAGGAGAAGGGGACGACAGAGGATGAGATGGCTGGATGGCATCATTGACTCGATGAATATGAGTCTGAATGAACTCCGGGAGTTGGTGATGGACAGGGAGGCCTGGCATGCTGCGATTCATGGGGTCGCAAAGAGTCAGACATGACTGAGCGACTGATCTGATCTGATGTAATTTTGGTTGCCAATATAAAATCTTACTTTATCTTTTACTATATTTGGGTGAAAGTCAGATTAGTGATAAACATTAAAATGCCTCATATTTATTCCTGCTAACTCTAAGGTTGTGCTTCTTAATTGTATTTTTAGAAAGAAAGAAATCAAAACTACATTTATGTAACAGAACTTGTGTAAGACCTAATCAAGCTGTTACACACTGCAAATTACTATGCGGTCTTGAAGCGATTATAATTTAACACAAAAATTAAAATTTATGCTTATACCTGCTGTAGTTTATTCTCTTACACCTCCCCAGAATAAAAGACATCAAATAAAAATATCTTCACCCACCACAAATGTCCATGATTTAGGATTGATTCTAAGCATGGGAGAAAGTGATATTACTGACCCTTTTCTTGATAGGTACATTTAATGAGCTGCCAGCAAACATAGCATAAGAATAATTTTGCTCAGAGATAGGGCCACTTGTTTCAGAGGGTTTTAAGGAAGGTGAAATTGTGCACAAGGATACTTCTATTGTCAAAAAATAAGTAGTTTATTTTTATGTTTGAGCAGGATATATTCTAATGCAATATAGAATTTTTGTTTGCAGGATAATTTGGTGTCAAGTCTCAATGGCTTTTTGCAGAAATTTGTGTAAAAACAAGCTGAAACTCTGGGGTCTAGTGTGCAAAATACTATTTTTTACATCTGGGACTGCAGTTCAAATTTAATCTGAAGAACTTGATGAGATATGTCAAAACACCTGAAAACAATTTGTGTAGCTAGTGAACTGTGGTATCCGGAGGCCCATACACACAAAAATTACTTTTATTTGCTTTTATCCCTCTGCTGTCTCACTCCAAATAACTGCAGTTTGCCTACAAGCAACCTATACTGATATTGCCAGGAAGACACAAGCACAGATATTTTTTTACTGTGATGAAAGATGACATTTATTCAGTGCCTAGTTGTTTTATTATCATTATTAGGGTATCAGAACTCAACATAATGCAGATATGTTAACAAAATCTATGGTAATGATCCCACGTTATTATAGAGCATGGATTTTCTGACAGACTGTAGAATATTTTAAGAAAAGTAATTGGTCAATCTATGTATGTAATAATGCATCTTTGTGCTTTACATTTGAGTTTTGTCAGAGAACTAAAATTGAAAACAAGGAAATATATTGACCACAATTGTCTATTTTTTTATTCACATATATGCAATATTTATTAGGAAAAAAATGTTTTCAACACTGCTTTGTTACACGTAGGTGGTTTCTGGTTTACTTTCATTAATGAGCCTAGATAAAATTCTTTATTGTTAATCCACAAAATATTCCAGCATTCACAGCAGATTCAGAATTAGCCCTGAAATGGGGGATACTGATGGCTAGCCAAAACACCACTTGACATTTTGAAAAATAGAGTGGAAGAGTAAGCATTGTTCCTCTTAATGCTTTAACCCCAAAACATTTGCTTTAATACCAAAAGTATAAATAATAAAGGAAAAGCAAGTGGATATCATGAGGATAAACTCCTTAAAAGAAGCCATTTATCTTATTCTAAATTAAATGAGCTTCTTAACTTTCAAATTGACACTTACACAAAGGTCAGTTCTCCTAAATGATCTTCAGTTCAGTTCAGTTCAGTCGCTCAGTAGCATCCAACTCTTTGCAGCCCCATGAACTGCAGCACTCCAGGCCTCCCTGTCCATTGTCAAATCCCGGAGTTTACCCTAACTCATGCTCATCGAGTCAGTGATGCCATTAGCTATCTCATCCTCTGTCGTCGCCTTCTCCTCCTGCCTTTAAACTTTCCCAGTCAGCTCTTCACATCAGGTGGCCAAAGTACTGGAGTTTCAGCTTCAACATCAGTCTTTCCAATGAACACCCAGGACTGATCTCCTTTAGGATGGACTTATTGAATTTCCCTGCAGTCCAAGGGACTCTCAAGAGTCTTCTCCAACACTGCAGTCCAAAAGCATCAATTGTTTGGTGCTCAGCTTTCTTTACAGTCCAATTTTCACATCCATACATGACTACTGGAAAAATCGTAGCCTTGAATAGACAGACCTTTGTTGGCAAAGTAATATCTCTGCTTTTTAATATGCTGAAATGACCTTACTAGTTTCCAATTCTCGAGATTCTCTATTAGAGAATTTAGTTTGCTTTTTAGTGGTAATTAAAGCAAAACCCATACAATATTGTAAAGTAAAAATAATAACAATAATTAAAAAATTAAAAAAGAAAAAAAGAGAGAAAGAGCAGCAAAGACTGAAAATCGGTAAATATAGCAAAAAGTGAGTTATAATCTCTAGATATAAGATCTCTTCAAAAGGTCTTATAAGATCCCTTCAAAAGATCTACAAGCATGAAATCATCTTAAGTGATCTAATAAGGTCTTTTTTTAAGGTAGTAAAATGAAGATAATAATTATCCTTACTTCTGTGAGTTGCTGTAAAAATTAAATAAGTGTATATTAAATAGCTTCATGTATCTAAAATTAATCTTAACAAGTGCCTGGCATATAGAAGCACTGTGCAGTATGTAGCTAGTATACAAGTTGGAATCAAGATTGCTGGGAGAAATATCAATAACCTCAGATATGCAGATGATACCACCCTTATGGCAGAAAGTGAAGAGGAACTAAAAAGCCTCTTGATGAAAGTGAAAGTGGAGAGTGAAAGGTTGGCTTAAAGCACAACATTCAGAAAATGAAGATCATGGCATCTGGTCCCATCACTACATGGGAAATAGATGGAGAAACAGTACAGTGTCAGACTTTATTTTTCTGGGCTCCAAAATCACTGCAGATGGTGACTGCAGCCATGAAATTAAAAGACGCTTACTCCTTGGAAGGAAAGTTATGACCAACCTAGATAGCATATTCAAAAGCAGAGACATTACTTTGCCAACAGGTTCGCCTAGTCAAGGCTATGGTCTTTCCTGTGGTCATGTATGGATGTGAGAGCTGGACTGTGAAGAAGGCTGAGCACCGAAGAATTGAGGCTTTTGGACTGTGGTGTTGGAGAAGACTCTTGAGAGTCCCTTGGACTGCAAGGAGATCCAACCAGTCCATTCTGAAGGAGATCAGCCCTGGGATTTCTTTAGAAGGAATGATGCTAAAGCTGAAACTCCAGTACTTTGGCCACCTCATGCGAAGAGTTGACTCATTGGAGAAGACTCTGATGCTGGGAGGGATTGAGGGCAAGAGGAGAAGGGGACGACAGAGGATGAGATGGCTGGATGGCATCACTGACTCGATGGATGTGAGCCTGAGTGACCTGCGGGAGTAGGTGATGGACAGGGAGGCCTGGCGTGCTGCAGTTCATGGGGTCGCAAAGAGTCGGACACAACTGAGCGACTGATCTGATCTGATTATTATTATTAGTGGTAATGTTAGCATGATTAAATGCACTGTATTTACATGACTTTAAAACAATGGATACCAAACTGGTATCTTGTTTTTATAATTCACTCTCAGTAAAAAAATAGAATGTGAAAATACTGATTCTGTTCTACCTGTCCCAACATATATCCTTTTCAGTTTCTACCATCTCCATTCTCTGTGTCTCTAGTGTCTCCATTCAATAAACCAGAAGCAAGGATACTTGTGTTATATGTCCCAAATGACCTAACACTATTTGGAAAACATCCTAGATTGTAGAACTGTTCTCCCCGCCCACCCTCTTCCTTTAATTTTCTGCATCAACATGTTCTTACCAATATCTTTTTTCTTCAGACTTTATTCTCTACACAATAAACAGATAGCTAGCTATTTTTACTAAAATAAATCAGTGCTCTTGGATTTAAGGCATTGCTACTCTTATAATTGGTCTTCTCAGTTGGCTCAGTGGTAAAGACTCTGCTTCCAAAGCAAGAGACACAAGATACACAGGTTCAATCCCTGGGTCAGGAAGATATCCAAGAGCAGGAAATGGCAAATCACTCTAGTACTCTTGCCTGGAAAATCCCATGGACAGAGGAGCCTGACAGGCTACAGTCCATAGGGTGGCAAAGATTAGGACATGACTGATTGAGCACACACTCTTAGAATTGCACTTTCCCTTTACAAGGAGATTCTAAAGTAAAAAACCAATGTCTACTTATGACACACACACACAAGAATTTTAGCTCTGTTGTGAGAGGTCTAGGATAGTAGTCAGTGGGCTTTTATATTACGTTGTGAAAGGATGTGCTTAGGCACTGCTAGTGAGATATTAGAAATTTGGGGTTAGTTATTTCTCTAAAGCTGTATAGATAAAATCTAGCCTTAAGTATTTATTTATTTATTTTACCACTAATCAAGGAGGGCTATCATTTCTTTACACAAACCATGACATTAAAACTGGTTAAATTTTATCATCAGTTCAGTTCAGTTCAGTTCAGTCACTC
The DNA here is from genome assembly GCA_935064755.1 of Tragelaphus eurycerus. Lineage (NCBI taxonomy): Eukaryota > Metazoa > Chordata > Mammalia > Artiodactyla > Bovidae > Tragelaphus > Tragelaphus eurycerus. Next base: position 1,496,476 of record CAKXYN010000118.1, read on the forward strand.
AGTCGTGTCCGACTCTTTGCGACCCCATGAACCACAGCACGCCAGGCCTCCCTGTCCATCACCAACTCTGGAGGTTACCAAAACTCATGTCCATTGAGTTGATGATGCCATCCAACCATCTCATCCTCTGTTGTCCCTTTCTCCTCCTGCCCTCAAACTTTCACAGCATCAGGATCTTTTCAAATGAGTCAGTCCTTCACATCAGGAGCCCAAAATATTGGAGTTTCAGCTTCAACATCAGTCCTTCCAATGAACACCCAGGACTGATCTCCTTTAGGATGGACTGGTTGGATCTCCTTGCAGTCCAAGGGACTCTCAAGAGTCTTCTCCAACACCACAGTTCAAAAGCATCAATTCATTGGTGCTCAGCTTTCTTCACAGTTCAACTCTCACACCCACACATAACCACTGGAAAAACCATAGACTTGACTAGACAGAACTTTGTTGACAAAGTAGTGTCTCTGCTTTTGAATATGCTGTCTAGGTTGGTCATAACTTTCCTTCCAAGGAGTAAGCATCTTTTAATTTCATGGCTGTAATCACCATCTGCAGTGATTTTGGAGTTCCCAAAAATAAAGTCTGACACTGTTTCCACTGTTTCCCCATTTATCTCCCATGAAGTGATGACACCAGATGACATGATCTTAGTTTTCTGAATGTTGAGCTTTAAGCCAACTTTTCCTCTCCTCTTTCACTTTCAGAGGCTCTTTATTTCCTCTTCACTTTCTGCCATAAGGGTGGTGTCATCTGCATATTTCAGGATATTGATATTTCTCCCAGCAAACTTGATTCCAGATTGCGTTTCTTCCAGCCCAGCATTTCTCATGATGTACTCTGCATATAAGTTGAATAAGCAGGGTGACAATATACAGCCTTGACATACTCCTTTTCCTATTTGGAACCACTCTGTTTTTCCATGTCCATTTCTAACTTGCTTCCTGACCTGCGTACAAGTTTCTCAAGAGGCAGGTCAGGTGGTCTGGAATTCCTTTCTCTTTCAGAATATTCCAGTTTATTGGGATCCACACAGTCAAAGACTTTGGCATAGTCAATAAAAGCAGAAATAGATGTTTTTCTGGAACTCTCTTGCTTTTTCAATGACCCAGCGGATGTTGGCAATTTGATCTCTGGTTCCTCTGCCTTTTATCATCAGGGTGGAAAATTAAATCATAAATAATATGATAAATAAATCTTTGTTTTTTGAGCAGATTCTTTTTAATCTTATTATTATTTTTTTCAAAAGCATGTACCAGGTTTCGTGTTATCTGAGAAAACAATTCCAGACTTTATGTCTTTCAAAATGTTTCATAGAGAATTATCATGAATGGAAGCATATTTTCTTAGTTTTATAAACTATTAGTTGAACAATGCTTCTATAATGTAAAAGAGAAATTAATGGCTACATATTTAAAGGTAATCACTCTGCATTTGATTCCTCTATAATTTCTATTTATTTAAGAACTGTAAATCATCAACTAAAATAGTGATATTTCTTTTAATTTAGACTGCATTTATTTTTTGTTTTAGGAAATTTAGTACTGAAAAAAACAGAGTTACTACTTAATCTTAGCTTTGTTCAATTTTTATAGTTATTTCTTATCTACTACATAACTCAAATCTATTTATTGAAGTACCTTCAAAATGTATTACCCTTTTTGTTGTTGTTGTTGTTCTTTTTCCTTCAACATGAGAATGGACTCAGCTCCTCCCCTGCCATCAGCCAGTGGCTTTTAATTTCTGTAATTAAAATTTTTATTCAAATGTAAATTGTTACTATTACATCTATATTTTTCCCTTGTAGCTCAGCTGGTAAAGAATCCACCTGCAATGATGGAGACATGGGATTGATCCCTGGGTTGGGAAGATCCCCAGGAGAAGGAAAATGTTACCCACTCCAGAATTGTCTTGGAAAATTAGGAGTCAGACACAGCGACTGAGCAACTTTCACTTTCACTATATTTTTAATGATTTTAGTAAAGTTTTTAATCTGAATTTCAGCCTATATACTTAAAATCACACATTGAATCATATATTTGTTGTCTTCTCAATGAATACAGTATATCTGTTTTTCCAACTTAGTATAACAAGGGCTGAAACATAACTACTGAATCATTAGGAAGTTAAATAATTTCATTTAATGTTTTAAAGTACTGTTCAAATTATTTCAGCTTTCAATTATAAATAATTACACGTGTCCTGATGAATATAAACAAATGTATTTAAAATGGAAATGGTAAATACTATTTTAATAGATTTTAGCAAATTAAGAGATGAGTACTATTGAGTGAGAAGAAAAATAAATTTGTGAAGATGTTCACATAAAAATAAATTACAAATTGTTATGATGAGGTCAAATAGATTCAGCTGAAAAATGCAGTTGTTTTATAATGTGTAGACTCAGAAATTGGAGCAGCAATCTAGTGAAAGATCATAATTTAATACACAGAAGCCAATATATTTTTCTTTTAACTAATCAGTATATATTATAATACTTTATATGAAAATTTCTTTAAACTCTCAACTTACCTAATAAAGATTTCCTAGGGAAGTTTATCATTTTTTTAAGCTTTCCTAAGTCATAGTTTGTTCTAACATATTTTTAAATGAATTGAGTCATAGTCATGAATCTGAAAGATATTAGTCTAAAACAGTTCTTTGATACAAGAGTAGTAAAAGCAATGAGAGAAAACATTTAAAATTGTCATTAAGTATAGCTAAAGTTTGATTATTTTTCTTTTAACAATTATTTGATTATGATTAATGTAAATATTCTCATTTGTTTGACATCTACTAAAATCATTAATGAATCCAATTTGTGAGTGTTAATTACACTTTCATATTTTATTTACCTTCAATTTGCAATATGTATATTAGAGATGATTAGATATAAAATATGCTAATTTTTACAAGCATTACAAATCAGTGGTTATTTCTTCCACAATGATTGGAAAGATGTTATAGTTAGTATACTACTTCTACAAATTCACTGGTTGGTTAAAATGCATTGTCAAACCTATGCAATGAAATAACCAATGAAGAATAGTTGACTTCTAACACCTGGCTCCACAAACATGTGTTTTAACCTTAATTCAGATCCCACATCTGATTATTTTAGTAATAATAAAGATACTTTCAATGATTCTATAGAAAACATATAGAAAGTTTTGACCTGTGCAGAGATTCAAACTGTTTTTTTTTTTTTTTTTTAATGCATAAAATCAAGTGTTTTAAGGAAATTGTCCTCCTATATTGTCATGTTTGTCTGAAATAAGTTTAATATTTTGTGATGTCTAACCAGTGGCATAAGTGTGCAAATATTTTCAAAAGAAATAAATCTGATTGAAGCCATTTGAACTCATTTTTTTTATAAAGTCTTTGTTGCACCTGTTACAATACTGCTTCTGTTTTATGTTTGGGATTTTTGGTCACAAGACATGTAGGAAAGCTCCCCAACCAGGAATTGAACATGCACCCCCTGCATTGGAAGGCAAAGTTTTAACCACCAGGGAAGACCCCCATTGAACTCATTTTATCAGTCACATTATTTCAGTATGCAAAGTTATTGTATAGCAGTTACATTAACATAGTAGTAATAACCATGCACTGCCATGTATTTATTACTAATATTATTTATATTTTTAGAATCCCAAAATAATTTACATGGAGAATGTAATTAGTGGATGAAAGATGAACTGAGACAGAAATTTTCATTTGTTTAAAGATACTGATACAACATTGTCTTTCCAAACATGTTTGCTTATAAAGTCATTAATAAGTCTGTGTATGTGTGTTTAGGGTGAAGATATATATCCTGTGTCCAAGATGCACGTTTGGTAGTTTTAAATAATTAAAAAATAATTTCAGAAAAGAAATGGAATTCTCCTTTTTTTTTGAAATCACAGAAGATTCATCATCTTTTGATATAGAGAGAACTCACAGATGGATACACCACATTTGTAACTTTTATTGTTCAGTAAAATAGAAAACATATTTGCTCTAATCCAATTTCAACCTTTTAAAGCCTATGCATCCAACCAATATAGGATAAAAATGGTTATGGGATCTTAAACTAGCAAAATTAACTATCTAATTACTCTCTGTTGCTTAAAATATAAGAAAGATAATTAGTTTTTAATTCTGTTGTGAGTTTCCACCTTTAGAAAAAATTCCATAAACTGTTATTAAAATCACATGCTTCACTTTTTTCATCTTTGGAAATGAATCAAGTAGTACTTTTCATACCTAAATGCTCAGAGGTGGAAATATCTTATCTTGGATCAAAGCATCAGAGGCATGATTTATGATTTTGTAAATGCTTCTAAATCATAACTTAGTATACTGTGTGGCATTATGAAAATGTAAATTGCTGAAGATATTATATATGAGACTTTGCAGGATATTAACAACACTTTATTTGAAGCAACAGAAGATAGCTTTCTAAGTAAAAAGCAGTGTGGAACTCAGATGAATTTAGCCTCCTTTCCTAAATCTATATTCAACTCTTTGAAAGTACAGTTGCACTGCACCATTTATTTCTGTGAATAGGGCAGAGTTTGAAAAATAGAAAGACTTGAAGTCATGCATTCAATTGAGCTATTCCTCAGCTGTTGAAAGATAATGGCTGTGGTTGTCTGCTTTTTGAGCCTGCTGTTTTAGACTGACTCCTTACATTAGGGAGTGAGGATATTGTACAGTAAAGTTACTGTGTTTTATTAAATCAGAGTCAGGAAGAAAGGAGTTCTGCTTGGTTGAATTTAATATTTGTATATCTCATCATTTGATGATCATTTTTAAGAGCATTACGATGTAATATACAGTAGTTGACAACATTTCCTAATAATTCAAAAGGTCCATATGAATGTCACCAATTGAGAGGAATTATGAATGCTCATCATCCCTCTACTAGTAAAATGGATAAATTCTGGTTAATAGAGACTTGCCATCGAGAGAATTATAGGCAAGCAGTGTTTACTATAAATTTCCTCTAGAAGTGTTGGCAAATGTCTCTAACCAAGGCCTTTTTTTTTTTTTTTTTCTTTTAGTTCTGAGGGAAAAGAACATAGCAACACTTTATCATGGGAAATGATCATAACATTTTAGAGTCATATAAAGCCCAAAGGTGGAAAGTATTTTTTTTTTCTCATTTTCCCAACTTGAAATCTAAGGAAGGCATTAGAAAAGCGGGGTAGCAGGAATGAGGCTGAATGGACGGATGAAAATGGAAAGAGAAAGAAGAGGTTTTTTTTTTTTTTTCACAAAGAAGTTATCTTTTTAATTAAGTAAATGTCATACGAAGAGTTGACTCATTGGAAAAGACGCTGATGCTGGGAGGGATTGGGGGCAGGGGGAGAAGGGGACAACAGAGGATGAGATGGCTGGATGGCATCACTGACTCGATGGACATGAGTCTGAGTGAACTCCGGAAGTTGGTGATGGACAGGGAGGTCTGGCGTGCTGTGATTCATGGGGTCGCAAAGAGTCAGACACGACTGAGAGACTGAACTGAACTGAACTGAACTGAATGTTTTTTTTCGGATTTTCCTGGTGGCTCAGACAGTAAAGCGTCTGTCTACAATGTGGGAGACCCAGGTTCGAGCCCTGGGTTGGGAAGACTCCGAAAGAAGGAAATGGCAATCCACTCCATTACTATTGCCTGGAAAATCCCATGGATGGAGGAGACTGGTAGGGCTCCTCTACGGTCTATAGGGTTGCAAAGAGTCTGACATGACTTAACATTTTCTTTGGATTCAAAGAATTGTAAGGAAAGGATAGTTTCTACCTCTGTCCTTTATCTGACTCCTAAGTTACTATAATGAAGTTTTGCTGCTGGTCCCTCCTTTAGAACTGAAAAAAGGAACAAAGGAAGAGACATTTCCAACACTTCTGTATAAAAATTCATAGTAAATACTATTTGCCTATAATTCTGCCTGCTGCAAATCTCTTTTAACCACAGTTTATTTGCTAGAGCTACTGTAAGTTTGGATTTGGATTGTAGATGAGACAAAAGGTAGTGAGCTGATCAGCCAGAATAAACTTGAGGTTTTGTTTTGTTTTGTCTTTTAATAGTGTGAGATAAAAAGCAGGGTGGGAAAGGGCCTACAACAGTTTGACACCCTGTCCTCTTTCATTTTCTTCTTTCCCTGAATTGTGTTCCTTTTCTTTCTTTTTCTGATTTCCCTTCAAAGGCATCAATGCTTTCTTTATTTGTCCTTCTTTCCTCTCTTCTTGCCTCAAGAAGATAAAATAAATATTCACATTACTAATTCATTTTTTCCTAAATTTCTCTTGTATTAATAGATACTGGATTGGTTGTGAAGAAAAGTAGTGATTATCAATTGGGACCTAGACAGTGGTAAAGAATCTGCCTGCAATGCAGGAGACCTGGTTTTGATCCCTCGGTCTGGAAAATTCCCTGGAGAAGAGAATGACTTCTCTCTCCAGTATTCTTGCCTGGAGAATTTCATTTACAGAGGAGCCTAGTGGGCTACAGTCCATGGGATTGCAAAGAATCTGACATGACTGAATGACTAAGACTTAACAGACACAAAAGATAAGGAAGAGAAAAGATACTTCCTTCTGTATAGAAAAGGAAGTATATTCTAGGAATGGTAGAAAAACTATGGGAACCACTTCCTATCCAAGAATCAGTAGTAACTTTACAAAGAGTTAAAGAAAAAGCTTAGAACAAGTTTAAAACTTTAGAATAAGTTGCTGGAAGTCTACCTGAAATTTAATACTTGCTTCTTAAGTACTATAAACTGTCATTCGTTGTTGTTCTGTCACTAAGTTGTGTCCAGCTGTTTTGCAACCCCATGGACTGTATCCTGCAAGGCTCCTCTGTTCATGGGATTTCCCAGGCAAGAATACTAAAATGGGTTGCCACTTCCTTCTCCTCGAGATCTTCCTGACTCAGAGATCCAACCTGTGTCTCCTGCACTGGCAGGCAGATTCTTTACCACTAAGCCACCAGGGAAGCCAATAAACTGTCATAGTGCACACAATAATGAGTTGGAAATGAGTATAAAATAAATTTACAATAACACTTTGTTGGTACCTTCAATAGGGTTATGGCCCAATCTGGGAAAAATTCAACACAGTAGGCTTTTTGTTTCTAGTGTATCCTCCCTTCAATCTACTTCATGATTTCATGCAATCCATGCCAAGTGGATTTGAATCATCCCTTCTTAGGCCAGGCAGGACCCACGGCATGTCTCTTTGTGATCTCATCTTCTTGTCAGCATTGTCCTGTCTGTACTCCATCCTCAGTCCTAGTTCTCTACTCTGAACAACTGATAATTTTAATAAAATGTTAAGAAAAATAGAGTCTTCTTACCTTAATATTTAGTGACAGACAGCATATTACCACTTGGCAATCTTTATGATACTATTTGGGGGGTATCAATATTAAATGTTTGACTGATACTTTAAGAATTGGAGGCAAGATGGAGAGATGACAGCAAGTAAGTTTTGCAATACCTCTCTATTTAGACTGTGGTTGCTGTTGTTGAGTTGCTAAGTCATGTCTGACTCTTTGGACTCCATGGATTGTAGACTGCCCGGCTCCTCTGTCCATGGGGTTTTCCAAGCAAGAACTCTGGAGTGAGTTGCCGCTTCCTCCTCCAGGGGATCTTCCTGACCCAGGGATTGAAGTCTCATCTCCTGCCTTGGTAAGAAGATTCTTTACACATTAGCGACCAGGGAATAATATCCGTAAATTGTACTTATAGTATCACAGCAAATTGTTTCCTCACAAATGGATCCTTAAAATCTCAGAAAATGTGTGTCTTTGCTACACAAATTTCTGCTAATTGGTTATTTCTCAATTTGTCAATAATTTGATAGATACACTCCCCTATCTTTCTGCAAATTGAATTTGATCCCATTTTTATCTACATTGTCACTCAGTTCTAAACTAAAACTTTGATTACATGTTGGTAGACATGCAGTACATTTCCTTGACTGCTTCTGGAGACAGATGACCAATTTTCAGCAATTTAGACTTGAGAATGTGATTGCTGTAATTCTAATTGACATGCAGAAGTAATCAAGAGAGGCCTGCTTGTTGCAGCCAAAGCTACAGGAGATCAAATTACATTTCAATAAGCTTTCAAGCCCTGTCATAAATATTTTGAAATGGATTATTTCTCATTGACTGTCTATATGTATTTCTTAATGGGAAAACACAAAATTCCCACATATTTTGAATAACAGTATTTACCTAAGTGTAAAAGGCACTTTAAAAAATGGCACCTAATATTAAATTTATGGTTTCTAAGAACATTTTTATTGGTATATAATTTATTTTTTTATATTATATATAATTAATTAATTTTTTATACTGTGTTAGCTTCATATGTACAACAAGTGATTCAGTTGTATATACACACACACATACACAGTCAGTTTTATACAATGCCTCTGATGGCTAATGGGTACAGAATCTACCTGCATTGCAGGAGACACAGGAGATGTGGATTTAATCCCTGGATCAGGAAGATCCTCTGGAGGGGAAAATGGCACTCCATTCCAGTATTCTTCCCTGAAAAATATCATGGATAGAGAAGTCTGGCAGGCTACATTCCATGGGGTTGCAAAGAGTTGGACGTGATAGACCATACACAGTTTTTTACATATATATATATATATATATGTGTGTGTGTGTGTGTGTGTGTGTGTGTGTGTGTATTTTATGTTCTATTCCATTATAAGATATTATTATAAGATATTGAGTGCATTCCATATTCTATACTTGGTTAAATTTATGAAAAAATATGTAATCTTCTCAGTCCTCCATGCAGGACTAATTACATATTCACAAATTTAGCACTTTTCTTCAAAGTCAGTCCTTCGTTCTACATCCCGTTACTCTACCATGTTTACCAGTGCAATTAAGTTTTAAATCTCAAAGGGGAAAGCATAAGTAATATCAGAATGACAAATTAAAAATAGATTTCTATTTTTCTTTCTTCACAAAGGAAAAGAAAAAAAAGTTTGAGTATTTCATGGAGCACTTGTTATAGAAAAGGATGATATGTCATTGTAGGCAATTGCACATCTGATGTAATTCATCTCCCTGCTGTGTTGAACATCAGCAGAGACAGAGCTATAGTTACAAAAGCAGATTATAAACTGTGACAAATCTTATTCACTTTGTGGAGTGTTCATCTCCTGTGAAACATATTTTCCCCAATTATGTAGTAAAGAGGTTTTTTGAGGTGTCTTGTCTGAAACCTTAAAGCTAGTGGATAATTAAGAGATCATCTGCTGCATCAATATCATTTCACACATGAGGGACTTAAAATTTAGAAAGAGGAGGTAACAACTGGTTTATATCATAGGCAAGATTAGAACCAAAATTTATTGCTTGACAGCTCAATGGCATTTCCTCTCAGGAAGATACAAAGTTGGAAATAGACCCAAGTTTGCCTTAGTTCTACTCTAGCTCCTTTTTATGTAATGGACTTTATCTCACTCATATGCCCTGCATTTCATGGGGTTCTACCATTTAAGCTTTCTTCCTTGTGATCCCATGCCTTGTATTTTGGCTTAATTTTTCCCCCTTCAGGTAAAAATGCATTTTCTTCAAGAAGACTCTAAATGCACTGGCTGAAGAGAAGCAATAACTATCACTAGTCATAATAACTATTTTGCCATGGGACACTGTGGGTATGAAATGGAAATGGTATTATTTGACAAGTTGTCTTTCCCCCTGCCTTCCTCCAGTATATGACGTTTGTAGCCACTGACTTCTATAAACTTGCTCTGAATACTGAATACAGACAGTTGATTGATGTTTGCAATTTTGATAAAAAATTTAATTCTCATTATGCTCAGAGAAGTGACTAAGACTACCTGACAGCAGGCATCAAGTAACATAGAGTGTCTTCAAATTCATTTTTGAATGCTTAGGATGATTTTTTTTTTTCATTTCTTATATGATATTATAAATGTTTGAATGCCATTCTCTCAAATCATCCCCTACTCCCTCTCCCACAGAGTCAAAAAGACTATTCTATCTGTGTCTCTTTTGATGTCTCACATACAGGGTTGTCGTTACCATCTTTCTAAATTCCATATTTATGCATTAGTATACTGTTCTGGTACTTTTCTTTCTGGTTTACTTCACACTGTATAATAGGCTCCAGTTTCCTCCACCTCATTAGAACTGATTCAAATGTATTCTTTTTAGTGGCTGAATAATACTCCATTGTGTATATGTGCCACAGCTTTCATATCCATTCATCTGCTGATGGACATCTAGGTTACTTCCATGTCCTGGCTATTATAAACAGTGCTGCGAAGAACATTGGGGTACACGTGTCTCTTTCAATTCTGATTTCCTTGGTGTGTATGCCCAGTAGTGGGATTGCTGGGTCATAAGGCAGTTTTGTAAGGACTCTCCACACTGTTCTCCAAAGTGGCTATACTCGTTTGCATTTCCACCAATAGTGTAAGAGGGTTCCCTTTTCTCCACACCCTCTCCAGCATTTATTGCTTGTAGACTTTTGGATCACAGCAATTCTGACTGGCCTGAAATGGTACCTCATTGTGGTTTTGATTTGCATTTCTCTGATAATGAGTGATGCTAAGCATTTTTTCATGCATTTGTTAGCCATAGGATGATTTTTCTAAGGGAAATTACTGAAAGGTTATGAAAAACATTTGAACAGAAGAAGGAAATCAGGAAAGTAAGGGATATCTTTCTGACATATCCATTAGTGATTGGAACTGGACAGAAAGTATCATTCAACTGATTTGTTAATAACAGAACTAGGCCACAAGTGAAGGTCTGAAAGCATTAATCCTTCTTCTCCAATTTATCTGTGGTTACAAGGAAGTGATAAATGTTATTGATATTTACTTTATCAAGTGCTCAGAAATATGAAGATGATGTTGTTCAAGAGAAAAAAAATCAATTGAAATTGAATACAATTGCATATCTGGAGAGTTTTATAGGTGAAAACATGGTATATATTTCTAGGAGTACATTGCTTCATTCCTAAGAAATAGAAAGTTTTCTTACTATCGCTCTTGGATATTTCAGATTGTTAGATATATATTGATATTGGGGATACATAGGAAAATATGAGCTTGTATCTACTATAAAATAGATTTGAAAGTTGTCCTGTGAGTCTCTTTTCCAATTTTGTCTAAAATACTCATCTTCGATAGTGAGTTCATTGGAAAATGCAGTTACCAATTTAGATTCATAAAAGATAGTGTTAGTGTATTGGTAATTATATTAAGGGTTATAAGGCTAATTTGTTTTTAGAACTGCCAATCAAGTTCATTTTAACCAGGTATTCCTATAATCAAGCTCTTTGGCCTGAACGTTCAAGAGAAATTACATTTGAGGGAATAATGGCATTGCCTCTCCATTTACAAACGAACAAACAAACAAACAAAAAGAACTGTTGCAGACTTTGTATTTATTATTGTTATAGAGAACATGAACACCATTGAAAATAAGAATAATTCATTTTCTTTAACTATTCACCCTGTAAACTTTCTGGAAAATCAGCTCTGAGTAGAAAGAATGTAGAGTCAAGTGTAATTATTTGGTTAAGTATTAGTAGATAGCCATATACATTCCAAGGAAAGAATATATATATATATATATATTGCTGCTGCTGCTAAGTCACTTCAGTCGTGTCTGACTCTGTGCAACCCCATAGATGTCAGCCCACCAGGCTCCCCCATCCCTGGGATTCTCAAGGCAAGAACACTGGAGTGGGTTGCCATTGCCTTCTCCAAATATATATAATACTGGACTTTATATTTAATATTTATAACATGTTGCGGTCCTTTAATGGACCAGAACCTGGTGGTCTGGAGTCGACAATAAAAAAGCGAGAGAGAGAAAGTGGCTAAAGCAGAGAACCAATAAAGCTTTAGAACAGGGCTTGTATTGCTCACAGAGGCACAGGGCATTCTCTCAAGGACATCTTGAAAGCCCGGGCAGGAAAGTGAGCTCAGCAGGTTTCCACACTCCAGAGAATTAGCCAGAGGGAGAGAGATATAGAAAGAAAAGGACACGGGGACCCAAGTCTCTAGTGGAACAAGAGTGCTTTATTGAACTTTGTATGAGTATATATATACTGTTTTACAAGGTAGATTTTCCAGCAAAGATAAAGATCAAAAAATCAAATTTACAAGTTACCAAGGAAACAAGGAGGTCATAAAGCCAGAAGACAATCCATATCAAAAGAAAGAGGGTGGTAAATAATCACTTTTACCATATGGAAAAGCTAATGAAGGAAATACATGCATGCATTCCATCCCATGACTTCAGTCCTGGGATCAGCATGCCGCTCCACTTGTTCCTGTTACCAGGAACTGATAAGGAACAGAGGGCTTATGAGAGACAGAAAACAGCACACAGGAGTCCTACAGATAAATGTTCCCTGACAATAACATAGTAGATGTAGAAAACATAGAGTTTAATCTTATATCTGTGGATTATGGATGCAAATAGTCACTTGCATCTTAGAACTAACGAAGTGGCTGATCTTATTTGATCAATGAGTAAACAATTCTCAGATTTTGCTGCAAAAAAAAAAAAAAAAAAAATCACTTTAGAAAAAATATTTAAGTGCCATAATAGTCAACAGACAAGTTTTTACTGAAAACAATGAGGACTTTAAAATTTAGAAAGATCCTTAATGGATTTGTATGTTGCTGGAGCATTTTACTTGCACACTGTCCTTTAAATGCTTTCACTCTCATTGTATTTCTCCTTATGCTATCTTTTCATGGAAGTCATTTCTATACACTATTTTCTAAGTCAGATTACCTCTTATTCTATTTGAATTGAGAACAGTTCAGGAGACCTCTTAGAGTTTGGCACATAAAGGATGCGTCCGTGTTTGGTTTTGTTTTTAATACATCCATAGCTATTCAAATAAAACCCAATAGAGCTACAGTCTTCTGAGAAGGAAAGCAAGAAAAGTCAAAAAGAAAATGTTCAAAGAAGTTGTCTTCCTACCTCTTGGTATGAACACTTTACATTGTTGTACTGCACCACAAAACCACACTCCCTCCCAACACACATAACTATGAACAGTCACTATTGAGAACACTAGGCAAGGAAGAAAACCATTTTAGTATTTATTGGTATTCAAAGAACTGCAAAGTAAAAGAAAGAAAGCTACTGTAAGAATACAACATGAATTATTTAATTCCTTCAATTTGTTGATCTCGATGGAATGCAAACTTACTTGAACTAAGAGTAATTAACAAGGAAAAATTTGCCTGTTAATACCAAGAAAGAATCATATTCGTTTCAGGAATCAACCACAGCCAGAGAAAGAATATCATAATAGAACCATTCAGCAAAACAAAAAGCCTTTTGCCAAAGGCAGTTGTCATGCTGTACATGTGGGCATCTGTACAGAGATATTTAAATGTATCCCTTGAAAATGAAGAGAAAATGCTTGGTAAATGCTGATGAATGTGAGACTTTATTGGTTAAACTGTCCCATATTATAATTATAGCCAGTGAATTTCTCTGCTGTGTCTTCATTAACCACTACCAAACAATCTTTGAAAGCTAATCAAATTAAAATGTTCATTTCCTTTAAGGTTTGTGAACAATTGTAGGGTTTCCTGTCATGGTTATCATGTATCACAGCTAAAAATTCTCAAAAAAGAACAAAATCATATGTCTTTGTGCCTAGGAAAAGTTGAGCTGACATGAAAAAAATTAAATATGTAGTATATGTTATAGTCTATGAATTTCTCAAAGCATCTTTTGGATTTCTCAGTGTTCTTAAGTGGATTAACAATGACTCAAGCTATAATTGAATCAGACATGACTAAGTGACTAACACACACACACACACACATACACACAAGCTATAATTGACCATGAGCGTGCACCAGCTGAGATTTCATTACATGAAAGTTTCTTCTTTGGAAAATAAAGTGAATAGAACAATAAAGTTGTAGGCAGATCTCAGTGATATCACAATGCCGTTTTTGATGCCAAGTTTAAGAAAAGCTGTGTGTGGTGAGTGGCATACAACACATTTTTTCATTTAAATAAAATGTTACAGTGTGACAAAAAGTAAACATTAATGCAACACTGAATAAAATTTAATTAGTCACTTTGGAATAATAATGCAGGCAATCACCTTTGTAAACTAGACTCTATTTATATTCTAGTTACAATAAATAATACAATAAATAGTTTGTTCCATTATATATGTATGTATTAAGTATGCATAGGAACCTGGAATGTCAGGTCCATGAATCACGGCAAATTGGAAGTGGTCAAATAAGAGATGGCAAGAGTAAATGTCAACATTCTAGGAATTAGCGAACTAAAATGGACTGGAATGGATGAATTTAAATCAGAGGACCATTATATCTACTACTGTGGGCAGGAATCCCTCAGAAGAAACGGAGTAGCCATCATGGTCAACAAAAAATTCCGAAATGCAGTTCTTGGATGCAATCTCAATAACGACAGAATGATCTCTGTTCGTTTCCAAGGCAAACCATTCAATGTCACAGTAATCCAAGTCTATGCCCCAACCAGTAATGCTGAAGAAGCTGAAGTTGAATGGTTCTATGAAGACCTACAAGACCTTTTAGAACTAACACCCAAAAAAGATGTCCTTTTCATTATAGGAGACTGGAATGCAAAAGTAGGAAGTCAATAAACACCTGGAGTAACAGGCAAATTTGGCCTTGAAATACGGAATGAAGCAGGGCAAAGACTAATCGACTTTTGCCAAGAAAATGCACTGGTCATAGCAAACACCCTCTTCCAACAACACAAGAGAAGACTCTATACATGGCCATCACCAGATGGTCAACACCGAAATCAGATCGATTATATTCTTTGCAGCCAAGGATGGAGAAGCTCTATACAGTCAGAAAAAACAAGACCAGGAGCTGACTTGGTCTCAGACCATGAATTCCTTATTGCCAAATTCAGACTTAAATTGAAGAAAGTAGGGAAAACTACTAGACCATTCAGGTATGATCTAAATCAAATCCCTTATGATTATACAGTGGAAGTGAGAAATAGATTTAAGGGCCTAGATCTGATAGATAGAGTGCCTGATGAACTATGGAATGAGGTTCGTGACATTGTACAGGAGACAGGGATCAAGACCATCCCCATGGAAAAGAAATGCAAAAAAGCAAAATGGCTGTCTGGAGAGGCCTTACAAATAGCTGTGAAAAGAAGAGAAGCGACAAGCAAAGGAGAAAAGGAAAGATATAAATATCTGAATGCAAAGATCCAAAGAATAGCAAGAAGAGATAAGAAAGCCTTCTTCAGTGATCAATGCAAAGAAATAGAGGAAAACAACAGAATGGGAAAGACTAGGGATCCCTTCAAGAAAATCAGAGATACCAACGGAATATTTCATGCAAAGATGGGCCCGATAAAAGACAGAAATGGTATGGACCTAACAGAGGCAGAAGATATTAAGAAGAGGTGGCAAGAATACACAGAAGAACTGCACAAAAAAGATTGTCAGGACCCAGATAATCACGATGGTGTGATCAATGACCTAGAGCCAGAAATCCTGGAATGTGAAGTCAAGTGGGCATTAGACAGCATCACTACGAACAAAGCTAGGGGAGGTGATGGAATTCCAATTGAGCTAATCCAAATCATGAAAGATGATGCTGTGAAAGTGCTGCATTCAATATGCCAGGAAATTTGGAAAACTCAGCAGTGGCCACAAGATTGGAAACGGTCAGTTTACATCCCAATCCCAAAGAAAGGCAATGCCAAAGAATGCTCAAACTACTGCACAATTTCACTCATCTCATAAGCTAGTAAAGTAATGTTCAAAATTCTCCAAGCCAGGCTTCAGCAATATGTGAACTGTGAACTTCCTGATGTTCAAGCTGTTTTTGAAAAGAATGAGGAACCAGAGATCAAATTGCCAACATCTGCTGGATCATGGAAAAAGCAAGATAGTTCCAGAAAAACATCTATTTCTGCTTTATTGACTATGCCAAAGCCTTTGACTGTGTGGATCACAATAAACTGTGGAAAATTCTGAAAGAGATGGGAATACCAGACTATCTGATCTGCCTCTTGAGAAATTTGTGTGCAGGTCAGGAAGCAACAGTTAGAACTGGTCATGGAACAACAGACTGGTTCCAAATAGGAAAAGGAGTACATCAAGGCTGTATATTGTCACCCTGTTTATTTAACTTATATGTAGAGTACATCACGAGAAATGCTGGGCTGGAAGAAGCACAAGCTGGAATCAAGATTGCTGGGAGAAATATGAATAACCTCAGATATGCAGATGACACCACCCTTATGGCAGAAAATGAAGAGGAATTAAAAAGCCTCTTGATGAAAGTGAAAGTGGAGGGTGAAAAAGTTGGCTTAAAGTTCAACATTCAGAAAAAGAAGATCATGGCATTTGGTCCCATCACTACATGGTAAATAGATGGGGAAACAGTGGAAATAGTGTCAGACTTAATTTTTCTGGGCTCCAAAATCCCTGCAGATGGTGACTGCAGCCATGAAATTAAAAGACGTTTACCCATTGGAAGGAAAGTTATGACCAGCCTAGGTAGCATATTCAAAAGCAGAGACATTACTTTGCCAACAAAGTTTCGCCTAGTAAAGGCTATTGTCTTTCCTGTGGTCATGTATGGATGTGAGAGCTGGACTGTGAAGAAGGCTGAGCGCCGAAGAATTGATGCTTTTGAACTGTGGTGTTGGAGAAGACTCTTGAGTGTCCCTTGGACTGCAAGGAGATCCAACCAGTCCATTCTGAAGGAGATCAGCCCTGGGATTTCTTTGGAAGGAATGATGCTAAAGCTGAAACTCCAGTAATTTGGCCACCTCATGCGACGAGTTGACTCACTGGAGAAGACTCTGATGCTGGGAGGGATTGGGGGCAGGAGGAGAAGGGGACGACATAGGATGAGATGGCTGGATGGCATCACTGACTTGATGGATGTGAGTCTGAGTGACCTCTGGGAGTTGGTGATGGACAGGGAGGCCTGGCGCTCTGCAGTTCATGGGGTCGCAAAGAGTCGGGCACGACTGAGTAACTGATCTGATCTGATCTGATTAAGTATGTATTTGTTCTAAGGATTTCAGAGCCCTCTAATTCACCAGGTCTTACTCCCTTCACTAGATATTCAAGGGAAGATATGGTGCTTATTTTGGAAATGTGGAAATGAAAATACAATAAACTAACTCATTTTGTTCTATGTTTACAAATTCATCTTTTTAATTAATTAATTGATGAAATGCTTTGTCACACTTGCTCCAAAATATTTATATTGTGAATCAATTGTTGAATGAAAAGGAATAAACCCTAATTCCCCAGCTACCATTTTATATATCAGATCAGATCAGATCAGATCAGTCGCTCAGTCATGTCTGACTCTTGGCAACCCCATGAATCGCAGCACGCCAGGCCTCCCTGTCCATCACCAATTCCCGGAGGTCACTCAGACTCATATCCATCGAGTCTGTGATGCCATCCAGCCATCTCATCCTCTGTTGTCCCCTTCTCCTCTTGCCCTCAATACCTCCCAGCATCAGAGTCTTCTCCAATGATTCAACTCTTTGCATGAGGTGGACAAAATACTGGAGTTTCAGCTTTAGCATCATTCCTTCCAAACAAATCCCAGGGCTGATCTCCTTCAGAATGGACTGGGTGGATCTCCTTGCAGTCCAAGGGACTCTCAAGAGTCTTCTCCAACACCACAGTTCAAAAGCATCAGTTCTTCGGTGTGGTGCTCAGCCTTCTTCACAGTCCAGCTCTCACATCCATACATGACCACAGGAAAAACAGTAGCCTTGACTAGGCGAACCTTTGTTGGCAAAGTAATGTCTCTGCTTCTGAATATGAAATAAGCCTAAATCAGCAAAACTGGAATTATTCATCTTAGTGACAAAATTGCTTCCATAAAATAAACAAAAATAAACATCTACTACATTTGTTGATGCATTAGGCAAGTCATTAAAAATCATTATAAATATATTGAATATAACATAATATATATTTATTGTAAGTTAATTAAAATAGTGTTGTTAAATGTGTTAAAATAGTGTTGGTATCAGAGTTAACATGGCCAAACAAAACAGGGTACACTGTGGTAGATTATATGCACAAAGTATAGGATACTGAAATGAGTCCCCTATGATTAAAGAACATAACTTGAAAGTCATTTGGGGACTAAATCAGTGCTTTTGTTTATTCTCATTGTGATTTGTCTATTTCTCTTAAAATGTCAAGGGTATAAAAATAAGTTCTAAGAAGTTGGGAATTTTGGTCAGAATTTGTCACTTTCTTATGTAGTTCTAATTCTATTTCTAAACATAAGATATCTTTATGTCAAGAAAACAATTTTTCAAACATGTTGTAAAAGGGACAAATAAAAAGAAGATAAAGAAGAAATGAATGTAACCTCCTAATGAAAAGATATTGATATGGCAGTTTCATGCAAATCATATACAATTAAAAAATAAAAGGCCCAGGTTTTACTTCTTTAGGAACCTTTGTCTATTCAGTTAATGTTGACATATCTAAGACTAGAATTGAAAATTGAAGTTTTATATCACTTATCTAGTTTCCTTTGAACTTAAAATTAATACACATTCTCAAAGGCTATACTGGCATGTAGAAGCACATTATGTTTCTTCTGCCATGAAATATGAATTTTAAAGCACTAAGTTTTAGCCAAATTGAATGATGTTCTACAAAACACCTAACCAGTAATCCTCAAAATCATCAACATCATCAAAAACAAAGTCTGACAAACTGTTATAGCAGGGGAACTCTAAGGAAACACGATGACCAAATGCAATACAAAATTCAGGAGGAGATCTTGGGAAAGAAAAAGACATCAGGTAAAAACTAAGTAAATTCAAATAAAGCATAGCTTAGTTAATAATAGTATATTGGTTCATTCATTCTGTCAGTTCAGTCGTGTCTTATTCTTTGCAACTGCATGGACTGCAGCACACCAGGCTTCCCTGTCCATCACCAACTCCCGGAGCTTGTGCAAACTCATGTCCATCATGTTGGTTATATCATACAACCATCTCATCCTCTGTCAGCCCCTTCTGTTTCTGCTTTCAGTCTTTCCCAGCATCAGGGTCTTTTCCCATGACAGTTCTTTGCATCAGGTGGCCAAAGTATTGGAATTTCAGCTTAAGCATCAGTCCTTCCAATGAATATTCAGGACTTATTTCCTTAAGGATTGATTGGTTTGATCTCCTTGTAGTCCAAGGGGCTCTCAAGAGTCTTCTCCAACACCACAGTTCAAAAGCATCAGTTCTTCAGTGCTCAGCTTTCTTTATGGTCCAACTCTCACATCCATACATGACTACTAGAAAAACCATAGCCTTGACTAGATGGACTTTTGTCAGAAAAGTAATGTCTCTGATTTTTAATATGCTGTCTAGGTTGGTCATAGCTTTTCTTCCAAGGAGGAAAGCATCTTTTAATTTCATGACTGTAGTCACCATCTACAGTGATTTTGGAGCCCAAGAAAATAAAGTTTCTCATTGTTTCCATTGATTCCCCATCAATTTGCCATGAAGTGATGGGACCGGATTCTATGATCTTAGTTTTTTCCATGTTGGATTTTAAGCCAACTTTTTCACTTTCCTCTTTCACCTTCATCAACAGGCTTTTTAGTTCCTCTTCACTTTCTGCCATAAGGGTGGTGTCATTTGAGTATCTGAGGTTATTGATATCTCTCCCAGCAACCTTGACTCTAGCTTGTGCTTCATCCAGCTTGAAATTTTGTGTGATGTATTCTGCATACAAGTTAAATAAGTAAGTTGACAATATACAGCCTTGAGATACTCCTTTTCCAATTTGGAACCAGTCTGTTTTTCCATGTCTGGTTCTAACTGTTGCTTCTTGATCTGCATACAGATTTGTCAGGAGTCAGGTAAGGTGGTCTGATATTTCCATCTCTTGAAGAATGTTCCACAAGTTTGTTGTGATCCACACAGTCAAAGGCTTTGGCATAGTCAATAAAGCAGAAGTAGATATTTTCTGGAACTCTCTTGCTTTTTAATGACCCAACGGATGTTGACATTTAGATCTCTGGTTCCTCTGCCTTTACTACATCCAGCTTGAACATCAGGAATTTCACAATTTACATACTGTTGAAGCCTGTCTTGGAGAATTTTGAACATTACCTTGCCAGTGTGTGAGATAAATGCAAGTGTACAGTAGTTTGAACATTCTTTGGCATTGCCTTTCTTTGAGATTGGAATGACAACTGACCTTTTCTAGTCCTGTGCCCACTGCTGAGTTTTTTAAATTTGCTGTAGTACTGAGTGCAGTCCTTTAACCATATCATCTTTTAAGATTTGAAATAGCTCAACTTGAATTCCATCACCTCCACTAGCTTCGTTTGTAGTGATGCTTCCTATGGCTCACTTGACTTCACATTCCAGCATGTCTGGCTTTAGGTGAGTGATCACACCATTATGGTTACTGAATCATGAATTTTTCTTCATGAAGATTGGTTTATTAGTTGTGGCAAAATGTATCATAGCAATGTAAGAGAAAAATGTGTGTGAAGTAGGGGCACTGTCAGTATTTATATTTACAACTTTTCTGGAAGTCTAAAACAATTCTAAAATAAATATAACAATTTTAATCATATGTTAAAGTATTAGAGAATTCTGCTGTAGTAGCAACTCTAGCAGTTTCAAAGACTTTTATGCCAGTCTGCTTAATAATCTCCCCTTCTTAGGAAATTTGCCCATTAGTTAAGGACATGGCTTCTCCAACAATTTCAACACTCCATAGGAATGGATACACATGAATAATTTTTGTTTATACATTTTAGGAGCTGTGGTCTTGTGGAAAAACAAGTAGACCCACAATGACTGCAAGGAGAAATTTTTTATTAACTAATTTTTTACAAGTGCTATGTGCTAGTTCTCATCAGAATACCTTGGTGTTTTCAGTTGTAGAACAAGAGCATCCTGTCAGAGAACTACTGTGTGGCAATACATAAAGATAAATAGTAATTATTAGATTCACAGCCCTATAGAAACATATGCCTGCCATTTTCAGTAAGCACGATGCTATTTTGGTCTTGAGTTGTGTAGGATGAAACACCTCACATTGTAAAAGTTTATTGAGTCACAGAAGTTTTGAAGTTTTCTATTTCTCATTCAGCTATTTTAAACTAGTCTCTACAAGCCAAAATGGTAACTACCTAAAAGGAAGTCATCTCTTGTTTTGTGAATTAATTGGCATAAGTAAACAACTGCTATTTCATGAACGATTAAGAAATCTTGTAGTGATACCAAAAATATAGAGAAAATCAACATGAATAATACCTTAGATTTTGCAAAGGACAAATGTAAAATATTTTATGAGTAAAATTGTAAAATAAACACTGAATTGTAAGCAATTATAGAACTGAAAAAGCATAAAAATGATAATCAGTCCAAAAGTTAAATATATGGTGTTGTTTACATCTGTCATATCTAAAAACAAAAAATAAAATAAATGATGAATGAAACTGATTTTTATATATTGATCTTCTATGCTGAAACCTTCTGAACTTTATGAGTTCTGATTATTTTTCAGTGTATTACATTAGATTTTATATATACAAGATCATGTCATTTGCAAATATAAGTAGTTTATTTCTCCCTTTCCAATTGATATATATTTCATTTGTTTATCTTTGTATTTTTTGCATAATTGTTCTGGCAAGGATCCCTAGAACAATGTTGAATAAAAGTGGCAAAAGTGGAGAGCATTGTTATGTTCCTGGTCTTAGTGAGAAAGAAACCAATTTTTTGTATCAGTTATAATGTTATCTGTAGGTTTTTCATAAGTGATCTTTATTAGATCAAGGAATTTTCCTTCTACTTCTAGTTTGTTGAGTATTTTTCCATAAAAAGGTGTTGGATTTATCAGACATGTTTTCCACATCTATTTAAATTATAATGTGGATTTATATCTTCTACTGATGTCGTATATGATTATTTTTTGTATGTTGAATCAACCTTTCATTCCTGGGTTAAATCCGACATGGCTATGTATAATTATTTTCATATGTTGCTGTATTTGTCATCTAGCATTTTTTCAGAAATTTTGTATTTTCTAGTATATATATATATATATATATATATATATATATATTAGAATTTTCATGTCCATAGTCATAAAAAATACAAGTCTGTAGTTTTCTTGTGATATTTTCCGTCTGGTTTGAGAATCAGAGAAATATTGTCCTCTGATTAGGGAGTTAGAGAGTTAGGGAGCGTTCAGTGGTTCTTCCATTTTGGGAGGATTTGTTTGTGAAGAATTAATGTTGATCCTCTGTTAAGTGTTCAGTAGAATTAAACAGTGAAGTCATCTGATCCTGGATAGGTGTGCTTCTCTCTGAGTGATAATCTTGGTTTAGCTGCTGAGGGCTTGGTTAAGGAAGATATGGGGAGTCACAGTAATTTCATATCTTCTCAGCCTTTCTCTCTGGGCATGGAAGACTTATTACCTCACAAGCCTCGGTAGGTTAGATTTGGACCCCAGGTGGCGCTAGCAGTAAAGAACTGGCCTGCCAATGCAGGAGATGTAAGAAATGCAGGTGTGATCCCTGGGTTGGGAAGATCTTCTGGAGAAGGTTATGGCAACCCATTCCAGTATTCTTGCTTGGAGAATCCCATGAACAGAGGAGCCTAGCAGGCTACAGTCCACGGGGTCAAACAGGACTAAAGCGACTGAGCAATATTCTCAGAGGAGTCTAGCCCCAAGTTCAGCCTCGATCCCATATGCGAGGTGGAAGCAGGGAGCCCCTATCTCTCTGCTGCAATCACTTGAAGAGAGAGAGAGAAATGAAAGACATATGCTTTTGTTCAGATACTATAGAGACTTGCTGGTTTTGACTGAATTTTAGTAGATATTCTTGAGTAAGTATTTCTTAATTTGTTTGGATGACTTAGGTCCATTTTCAAAGACTTTAAATGGCTATTCTTATACAATTTTTACCAGTTTCAGTGGGGAGCAACTCTGTGGAGTTCTTCAGATTTCCTGCTAGAAGTCCCTTTTCACTCTATAATTTTAAGATAGAGTATAAAGTCAGAGTTTATTAGAAAGAACACTATTTGTTTTGTTTTACATAGGATAGAGCTTTAAGATATGAGGTTACCATAGATGGTGAGGGGTTTTGTATGGCATACAGAATTAAAAGTATCCTTTTGTCATGTAGCACTTTGGCACCCTCTAAGATCCTGAGTGATATGATCAGATTTGGGTTAAAAAAAAAAAAAAAAGAAAACAATTCTAGCCTCCATATGGACAAGTATTGGTGTAAGCTAAGCACATATCTACATATTAAAGTTCTTAAGAGCCTAAACCACGACTCTAATGTAAAAGCAGATAGAGAATACATTTAAAAGAAATATAAGAGATATAAAGTTAAAAATTGATTGAATATGGACATTGAATATAAGACAAGTAAAAATTTAATGATGGAATGATAGTTTCTAACTAGATTCTGATTTCAACACACGTAAGATATATAGAGGGAGGAAAAATTTGAGGCAGAGGTGATGGGTATGGTTTTGGAGACATTAAACAGATGGAACTGTAGGACATCACAATGAAGATATTCTGAAGGCAACTAAAATAGAGGTCTTGAGTTCTGGGAGAATTGGAGCTTGAAGGTAGAGATGTGTCATTTGAATAGATAATATTACCCAAGAAAACATAAAGAAGAAGATAACAATTATGCACAATATAATTTCAATGAATTTCAATGGATGAAAATGAACCCCCAAATTTCACTAATAGATAATAGAATAATAAAATGGAACAGAAGAAGATAATAGTGTTGCAAAGCAAATGCTTGACAATAATTTCAGGAAGGGGAGATCTTTATAGAATTTCAGCATTTCTATATAGTATTCTAAAATTCAGTGGATTTTTATATCTCCTCCACTAAGTTGATCATTTATATAGTATCCTACAGAACCCTTTGATATAAATCTGAACAAAAGGAGCAACCTTGACAGTATATATTTCCATTTCATTTAAAGAAACACTATTTGGCAAATGCTGTGCTTATTGACTGTATGTCTGGTGTACAGGTCCTACTTTCTGTTTCTAACTATGAACATATTTGCATTGGTTTGGCACCTATAAACATGTATTTAAATGTTTCTCAGGCCCCTCAAATGTTTAAGAACTGAGATCTTTCAAACCTTTTAAAGAGTAAAATTTCATTCTCATTTTTTAAAGATTATTTTTACATAGTATTATCATATGGCAAATCTGCTTTTCCTCCCATGAAAACAACTAACAGTAAAGTTTGTAATTACAACCCAAGACGATCCCTTGTACTGCCATTAATATTAGTGTTTTAAAATCATGCCTTACAAGATAAACAGTACTTAAAAGCATTCAGATATTTACTACAGTACAACATGAGTTTTAAGTGACAGAGATATTTTATGTTAAGAGCATGATAACACTCAGTTCCCAGTGGAATGAGAAATTTTCTCAGCAATGATGTTTAGGGTAAACAAACACGGAGAATATTTAAAGGCAAATCATAAAAACAGTATTTTATGCTGTGTCTTATTTAAACTATATCAACCCACGATAATTCATGCTGGTTGGCTAGTTAAATGGATAATATTAATCAGATACTTTGCAAGATTCTTTCTTTATTTTTCCAGCTTAACTCTGGACTCAATGTTGACTAAAACAATTAACAAAAACTTGTGTTTACTGAAAGATTTCACTGTATTCATTTAGAGAATGTGATCTATAAAATAATATATGAAAAAGATGATATTTTTATCATTGAAAGCTTTTAAGTCCAAAGTATTAGGCAGAAAGAGAAACTGACTCAAATTCACTGGAGTTTATTAAGTTGACAAATGCTGATTAGATATATGATTTGTTTTAATTGATATGCATTTATAATACTAGAGAAGAACCATCTAATGCAGAAACATGTTACAATGTCTATATCTATGTTAGATGTGATTATGATTGCTGTAATTCACTTCAGACAAAATAAAGAGAGCATATTATGTAAGAAGAATATTAATCTTCAGATAATATATTGTAAGAACTGGGGAAATCCTTAGGTATTATCTTGTTTACCCACCAATCCCCATTTTTCAGATGATGAAATGAGGATTAGGAATATTAAATGATATTCCCTGGCTCACAAAACATCTTACTGTCAAGATCAGGACAACCATCCTTATGTTCTGACCTCTATCTGCCCTATCTTCTTCCACTTTACTAGAATAACCCTTATGCTAAAAGTCATAATAATCTTTGATCAAAGAGCAATAAAATGAAAATGCTACATTGACTAATTATTCTAGTGAATTTGAGGTGAAAATAAGATGATGTAGAATTGAGATAAACTTAGAAAAATGACAGTTTCTCAGCCCTCTTAAGTTACCCATGATTGCAATGAATATAATTCAGTGACACTATTTTTTTCCCCCAGAGATGATACTGAAAATGAGAATATTTGAAAGCAATCTATTATAGTCACATTTGCCCACTGTCAGCCAACTGAATAATTTTTTGTTGTTCTTGATTTGGTAATTTTAATAAGAGTGCACTTAACAGCAGATTACATAAATACTCAGCAAAAAATCCTCAGTAAATCCCCAAATTGTTGATAATGGTGCCACACATAGCCTGCAGAAGCCTGCTGCTAGGGCTGCCATAACAAAATACCACAGACTCAGTGGCTTAAACAATAAGACTTTATTTTTTCAATGTTCTGGAGGATAGAAGTTCAAGATCAAGGTACTTCTCAGGGTTGGTTTCCGGCAACAAGTCTCTTTCTGGATTATAGATGACAACCTTCTTTTTCTCCCCCCTGAGTACTGTTCTTATTTTTTTAATTAAAAAAATGATTGGCATATAGTTGATTTACTATATTATACTACTTTCTGTACAGCAAAGTGAATCCTTTATACATATACATATATCTACCCTTTTTAAGATGCCTTTTCCATATAGATCATTATAGAGTATCAAATAGATTTCCCTCTCTCCTACACTAAGTCCTTATGCTCATTCACTTCAGTCATGTCCAACTGAGACCCTATCAACTGTAGTCTTCTAGGCTACTCTGTCCGTAGGATTTTCCAAGCAAGAAAACTGGAGTGCAGTGCCATGCCCTCCTCCAGGAGATCTTCCTGACTCAGGGATCAAACCTGAATTTCCTGTGTCTCCTGCATTTCAGGTGGATTCTTTACCCACTGAGCCACCTAGGAAGCCCCACAGTAGATCCTTAGTAGTTATGTATTTTATATATTGTGGTATGTATATGTCAATCCCAACCTCCAAATTTATCCCTCCCCCACTCTCCCCCTGGTAATTATAAGTTTCTTTTCTATGTCTGTAACTCTATTTATGCTTTTAAATGAACTTATTTAAGTTCATTTGTACCAATTTTTTTTTTTTTATTTTACATAGAAGTGATATACGATATTTGTAGATGACAGTCTTCTTATAGCCTCCCATAGTCTCTTTTCTCTGTATACATGGAGAGAAAGAACTCTGGTGTCTCTTCCTCTTCTAATAAGGATACAAGTCCTATTGAAATACGACCTTACCCTTATGATCTCATAAATCTCCAAATACACTCATGTTAGGGGTTACAGCTCCAATATATGAACTTTGAGAGGATACAATCCACCCCGTAACACCTCTTAAACATATTAACTTTCTTTTACTTTATTATCTCGCCTTTGCTACTCAAAAACTTTTAAAGTGGAACCTACCTAGAGGAAGAGCTGACACATACTTGCACATTACTAATACAGTGAAAAGCCATTGAATGACACAGTACTTTCAAACTAGACACCACACTAAACATTTCTTGCTTTTTAGATGCACTTATCCAGGACAACATTTAACCAACATAAATGAATAAGAATTTCCTTTTCAAAAAAATTATGAACCAAAACAAAGTTGATAGCAATGGTAGTAGTCTTTTTTAAATTATTTGTAAGATTGATATAAATAAGTTTTGACTTCTTGTCAATATTTCATAAGCTCTGTATGTAGCAATCATTTGGATCACAGTAGAGTGAAAGCTGCTCTCAGTTGGGAAAAGACACATTTCTACACCCTGATACCAAAACCCTCTTTGAAAACAACAGTAAAATGTTGTCTTTGCACATCAATTTCATTTAAATGCAAAGCAATATGCTCATTTATTATTCAGAAAGCTTGCATTCCAGTTTCTAATATTGAGTTGCCTGAGTGATGCCGAAGCAGAGCTTTTATGACTGTTTGGAAGGAAGTTTTTCTGGACAGAGAGAGAGAGAAAGACCATATAGAAACCAAATGTGGCATTTTGTTCAATGTACTGGTTAGGTTGAATATGTTATTAAAAAAAAAAAAAAACTGTATAAATAAATATAGAAAACTAACACTAGATGATAATACAGAACTGCACAACTAATAATAAAAATTGATAATTTAAAAGTGTGAATAATTTTTTTAGTAATGCTTTGTATTCCTGGGTTAAAATATATAAAAATGTACCTTAACAAACTAGCTAATATGAGCAAGAAATTAAAAAAATAACCTCAAACCTGAAATGACCAGACCAATATAGAAACAGAGAACTTGAACGACACTATAGAAAACTGAACCTAAGACAAACGTACAGAACACTCCACCCAACAACAGTGGAAAACATTTTCTCAGGAGCATAAGGAACATTTCCTAGGAAAGATGACATGTTACGCCAAAGATCGGATCAGATCATATCAGTCGCTCAGTCGTATCTGACATTTTGCGACCCCAAGAATTGCAGCACGCTAGGCCTCTTTGTCCATCACCAACTCCTGGAGTTCACTGAGACTCACATCCATCGAGTCAGTGATGCCATCCAGCCATCTCATCCTCTGTCGTTCCCTTCTCCTTTGCCCGCAATCCCTCCCAGCATCAGAGTTTTCTCCAATGAGTCAACTCTTCGCATGAGGTGGCCAAAGTACTGGAGTTTCAGCTTTAGCATCATTCCTTCCAAAGAAATCCCAGGGGTGATCTCCTTCAGAATGGACTGGTTGGATCTCCTTGCAGTCCAAGGGACACTCGAGTCTTCTCCAACACCACAGTTCAAAAGCATCAATTATTCGGTGCTCAGCCTTCTTCATAGTCCAGCTCTCACATCTATACATGACCACAGGAAAAACCATAGCCTTGACTAGATGAACCTTTGTTGGCAATGTCTCTGCTTTTGAATATGCTACCTAGGCTGGTCATAACTTTTCTTCCAAGGAGTAACTATCTTTTAATTTCATGGCTGCAATCAGCAGCTGTAGTGATTTTGGAGCCCAGAAAAACAAAGTCTGACACTGTTTCCACTGTTTCCCCATCTATTTCCCATGAAGTGATGGGACTGGATGCCATGATCTTCATTTTCTGAATGTTGAGCTTTAAGCCAGCTTTTTGACTCTCCTCTTTCACTTCATCAAGAGGCTTTTTAGTTCCTCTTCACTTTCTGCCATAACAGTGGTGTCATCTGCATATCTGAGGTTATTGATATTTCTCCCAGCAATCTTGATTCCAACTTGTGTTTCTTCCAGTCCAGCGTTTCTCATGATGTTCGCTGCATATAATTTAAATAAACAGGGTGACAATATACAGCATTGGCGTACTTCTTTTCTTATTTGGAATCAGTCTGTTGTTCCATGTCCAGTTCTAACTGTTGCTTCCTGACCTGCATACAAATTTCTCAAGAAGCAGATCAGGTAGTCTGGTATTCCCATCTCTTTCAGAATTTTCCACAGTTTATTGTGATCCACACAGTCAAAGGCTTTGGCATAGTCAATAAAGCAGAAATAGATATTTTTCTGGAACTCTCTTGCTTTTTCCATGATCCAGCGGATGTTGGCAATTTGATCTCTGGTTCCACTGCCTTTTCGAAAACCAGCTTGAACATCAGGAAGTTCCCAGTTCACATATTGCTGAAGCCTGGCTTGGAGAATTTTGAACATTACTTTACTAGTGTGTGAGATGAGTGCAATTGTTCAGTAGTTTGAGCATTCTTTGGCATTGCCTTTCTTTGAAATTGGAATGAAAACTGAACTTTTCCCCTCCTGTGGCCACTGCTGAGTTTTCCAAATTTCCTGGCATATTGAATGCAGCACTTTCACAGCATCACCTTTCAGGATTTGAAATAGCTCAACTGGAATTCCATCACCTCCACTAGCGTTTTTCGTAGTGATGATAAGTAAGCCTTCTTCAGCGATCAATGCAAAGAAATAGAGGAAAACTACAGAATGTGAAAGACTAGGGATCTCTTTAGGAAAATTAGAGATACCAAAGGAACATTTCACACAAAGATGGGCTTGATAAAGGACAGAAATGGTATGGACCTAACAGAAGCAGAAGATATTAAGAAGAGGTGGCAAGAATACACAGAAGAACTGTACAAAAAAGATCTTCACAACCCAGATAATTACGATGGTGTGATCACTGACCTAGAGGCAGACATCCTGGAATGTGAAGTCAAATGGGCCTTAGAAAGCATCACTACAAACAAAGCTAGTGAAAGTGATGGAATTCCAGTTGAACTATTCCAAATCCTGAAAGATGATGCTGTGAAAGTGCTGCACTCAAAACGTCAGCAAATTTGGAAAACTCAGCAGTGGCCACAGGACTGAAAAAGGTCAGTTTTCATTCCAATCCCAAAGAAAGGCAATGCCAAAAAATGCTCAAACTACCTCACAATTGCACTCATCTCACATGCTAGTTAGGCCACAAGAGAAGTCTATTAAAAAAAAAATTAAAATAATACAAAGCAACTTTTTCAATCACAATGAAATGACACTCAAATCAACAGCAGAACCGAAACTTGCAATATAGAGAAAATTCTAAAATAACCAACTGGTCAAAGAAGAAATTTTCAGATAAATGGAAATGAAAACACTATGAAATTAAAAGACGCTTACTCCTTGGAAGGAAAGTTATGACTAACCTAGATAGCATATTCAAAAGCAGAGACATTACTTTGCCGACAAAGTTTCGCCTAGTCAAGGCTATGGTTTTTCCTGTGGTCACGTATGGATGTGAGAGCTGGACTGTGAAGAAGGCTGAGTGCCGAAGAATTGATGCTTTTGAACTGTGGTGTTGGAGAAGACTCTTGAGAGTCCCTTGGACTGCAAGGAGATCCAACCAGTGCATTCTGAAGGAGATAAGCCCTGGGATTTCTTTCAAAGGCATGATGCTGAAGCTGAAACTCCAGTACTTTGGCCACCTCATGCGAAGAGTTGACTCATTGGAGAAGACTCTGATGCTGGGAGAGATTGAGGGCGGGAGGAGAAGGGGACGACAGAGGATGAGATGGCTGGATGGCATCACTGATTCGATGGATGTCAGTCTCAGTGACCTCAGGGAGTTGGTGATGGACAGGAAGTCCTGGCGTGCTGCGATTCATGAGGTCAAAAAGAGTCGGACACGACTGAGGGACTGATTTGATCTGATCTGATCTGATGTACCAATACTTATTGGATGCAGTGCAAACAGTATAAAAGGTAAATTTATACCTATTAATACTTGCATCAAAAAAGAAAATATAATCTCACATCAATCAACCTTTCTCCTTCAAGAAGAACAAAAAGGAGAACAAACTAAAATAAAGGACACAATAAATATCAGAGAAGATATAAGTAAAACAGAGAGTAGAAAAACAACAGAGAATATCCATGAAACAAAAAGTTGTTTTTTTTTTAAAAAAAAAAATCTACAAAGTTGACAAACCCTTGGCAAGTTTGACTAGGAAAAAACAGCTTCTAATAAATAAAATCAAAAGTGAAAGATGGAACATCACTAATGATATTTTTTTAAAGGATTATAAGAGAATAGCATTAACAATTGATCACACCAATGTATTTGATAACCTAAATAAAATGGACAAATGCCTAGAAATACACTGCCTTCCAAATTACATCATAAAGAAACAGAAAATAACTACAACTAATAAGGAAATTGATTCAATAATCATAAACCTCTCAACAGAGAAAATTTCAGGGCTGGAAAAATTAAAGCAGAATTGCTTTATGACCCAGGAATTTCACTTCTTGGTATATATTCAATATAATTGAAAGCAAAGCCTGAATAGATACTTGTACACTCATGTTGATGCTTATAGTGGTACTTTTATAATAGTCCAAAGGTGGAAGAAATCCAACTGTCTTTCAGTGGATGAATGAAGAAACAAAATGTGGTATATACATATAGTGGAATATTCAGTTCAGTAAGTTCAGTGGCTCAGTCGTATCTGACTCCTTGCCACCCCATGGACTCCATCATGCCAGGCTTCCCTGTCCATCACCAACTCCAGGAGCTTGCACAAACTCTTGTCCATCAAGTTGGTGATGCCATCCGACAGTCTCATCCTCTGTTGTCCCCTTCTCCTCCTGCCTTCAAACTTTCCCAGCATCAAGATCTTTTCCAATGAATGGGTCAGCTCTTTGTATCAGGTGGCCAAAGTATTGGAGTGTCAGCTTCATCATCAGACCCTCCAATGACTATTCAGTACTGATTTCCTTTTGGATTGACTGGTTTGATCTCCTATCTGTCCAAGGGACGCTCAAGAGTCTTCTCCAACATGACAGTTCAAAAGCATCTTCTGCCTTCAGCTATTTTTATGGTCCAACACTCACATCCATACATGACTACTGGAAAAACCATAGCTTTACTAGACTGACCTTTGTCAGTGAAATAATGTCTCCACTTTTTAATATGCTCTCTAAGTTAGTCATAGATTTTCTTCCAAGGAGCAAGTATCTTTTAATTCATGGCTGCAGTCACCATCTTCAGTAATTTTGGAGTCCAAGAAAATAAAGTCTGTCACTGTTTCCATTGTTTCCCCATCTATTTGCCATGAAGTGATGGACTGGATGCTGTGATCTTCATTTTTTGAATGTTGAGTTTTAAGCCAATTTTTTCACTCTCCTCTTTCACTTTGATCAACAGGCTCTTTAGTTCCTCTTCACTTTCTGCCATAAAGGTGGTATCATCTGCATATGTGAGGTTATTGGTATTTTTCCCAGTAATCTTGATTTCAGCTTGTGCTTCATCCAGTTTGGCATTTTCATCCTTAAAAAGGAAGTAAATTTTGACACATGGTACAACCTGGAGGAATTTTGAAAACATTAGCTAAGTGAAGTAAGCCATTCATAAAAGAACAAATTCATAAAAGCACTTCTACTTACATGAGGTACTTAGAATAGTGAAATTAATAGAGATGAAAGCTGAATGGTGTTTGCCAAGCACCATGTAGAGGGGAGGGAGAAGAATGAGAAGTTGTTTTTTAATTGGTATGGGGTTCTCGTTTGGGACGATGAAAAATTTCTAGATATGAATTATTGTGATGTTGTACAACAATGCAAATGTACACAATGCCACTGAATTGTACACTTAAAACGGTAAATGTTATGTTATTTATATTTTATCACAATAAAAAAAGATTTAAAACAAAACAAAACCAAATGCAAACCTGTAACTCCTACCCTGTCTGAAACAAAATAGGGCTTTCTCTCCACAAAGAAAACAAAGGATCCTCGCCCTGTTTTTCAACACGCAGGTAACTATAGTAACTTTTCTTTTTTGTGCTCTCTGTTCCCTATAAACTATTCAACTCTCCATTATGACCTAACTTTGCATACTTTTCTCTGATTTAAAATATTCTCTCATGTTTTGCTCTTCTGTTGAGGTTGAAATATGGCACAATAAGAAGGTTGGGTTGGGAACGCTATGTTTAATTAAACTTGAAAACCGGAACTTTTAAATTTTATAAACATACTTGAAATCTCTTTTTCTTTCTGAAACCCAAAAGATTTTACCTATAGTGACTTTTATCTCAACCAAATTTCCAGTTTGCCAAATTTCTATTAGAAGAGTAGTAGATGGACAATAAACTTAGATATGTCAAACAACGAAGAAAACCGGAAATGTAAAATAGAGATGAGGCCAATCTCTCAATGTTTGCTAAAATAAAATAATGTATAAAACCTACATGAAACCTAGTAAACATTCGATTACAGTAGGCTGTTTTCTGCTTTCAAATTAGCTCTATTTTTCACCTTCAATCCATTCCAAGGTAGAGTCAACCTTCTAAAAATAGTAGTGTTCTACTTTAGCTAATTGTTCATTTTCTAAGTGGAAGCTAATGTTTGCATTCATTCCTTCTTGTCTTTCTTTTTCTGATTATTTTGTAATCTTATTTGGTGTGTTATCTGCAGAGGGAATTATTGTTTAGACACATAGTTCTTAAATTAGAATAAAAAATTAAAACAAATCTTTATTACTTAAATATTGATATTGTTCAGTTAAAATAAGGAGCTGCCACAGTTGGCAATTGAAAATGAAGTCCTTAAAAAGGCAATGAAATCAATTTTTTCAGAGCAGCTCACAGGCCTCAAGCCCACTACTAGTGTTGGCTTCATGCAGTCAATAAAGGAAGCATTTACAGTGGCCTTGACATTTTTTTTTTTTTTTTTTTGCATTTCTTTTCCATGGGGATGGTCTTGATCCCTGTCTCCTGTACAAAGTCATGAACCTCATTCCATAGTTCATCAGGCACTCTGTCTATCAGATCTAGGACCTTAAATCTATTTCTCACTTCCATTGTATAATCATAAGGGATTTGATTTAAGTCATACCTGAATGGTCTAGTGGTTTTCCCTACTTTCTTGGATTTAAGTCTGAATTTGGCAATAAGGAGTTCAGGACCTGAGCCACAGTCAGCTCCTGGTTTTATTTTTGCTGATTGTATACAGTTTCTCCATCCTTGGCTGCAAAGAATATAAACAATCTGATTTTGGTGTTGACCATCTGGTGATGGCCATGTATAGAGTCTTCTCTTGTGTTGTTGGAAGAGGGTGTTTGTTATGACCAGTGCATTTTGTTGGCAAAACTCTATTAGTCTTTGCCCTGCTTCATTCCGTATTCCAAGGCCAAATTTGCCTGTTACTCCAGGTGTTTCTTGACTTCCTACTTTTGCATTCCAGTCTCCTATAATGAAAAGGACATCTTTTTTGGGTGTTAGTTCTAAAAGGTCTTGTAGGTCTTCATAGAACCATTCAACTTCAGCTTCTTCAGTATTACTGGTTGGGGCATAGACTTGGATTACTCTGATACTGAATGGTTTGCCTTGGAAATGAACAGAGATCATTCTGTCGTTTTTGAGATTGCATCCAAGAACTGCATTTCGGAATCATTTGTTGACCATGATGGCTACTCCATTTCTTCTGAGGGATTCCTGCCGGCAGTAGTAGATATAATGGCCATCTGAGTTAAATTCACCCATTCCAGTCCATTTTAGTTCGCTGAAAGTGAAAGTGGAGAGTGAAAAATTTGGCTTAAAGCTCAACATTCAGAAAACGAAGATCATGGCATCCAGTCCCATCACTTCATGGGAAATAGAAGGGGAAACAGTGGAAACAGTGTCAGACTTTATTTTGGGGGCTCCAAAATCACTACGGATGGTGACTGCATCCATGAAATTAAAAGACGCTTACTCCTTGGAAGGAAAGTTATGACCAACCTAAATAGCATATTCAAAAGCAGAGCCATTACTTTGCCAACAAAGGTTCATCTAGTCAAGGCTATGGTTTTCCCTGTGGTCATGTATGGATGTGAGAGTTGGACTGTGAAGAAGGCTGAGCACTGAAGAATTGATGCTTTTGAACTGTGGTGTTGCAGAAGACTCTTGATAGTCCGTTGCACTGCAAGGAGATCCAACCAGTCCATTCCTGGGTGTTCTTTGGAAGGAATGATGCTAAAGCCGAAACTCCAGTACTTTGGCCACCTCATTTGAAGAATAGACTCATTGGAAAAGACTCTGAAGCTGGGAGAGATTGGGGACAGGAGGAGAAGGAGACGACAGAGGATGAGATGGCTGGATGGCATCACTGACTCGATGGAAATGAGTCTGGTTGAACTCCGGGAATTAATGATGGACAGGGAGGCCTGGCGTGCTGCGATTCATGGGGTCGCAAAGTCGGACACGACTGAATGACTGAACTGAACTGAACTGAACTTAGTTACTTTCCAATATTGCAGTGGCTTTTGCCCTACATTGCCATGATTCAACCATGGGTGTACATGTGGCCCCCATCCTGAACCCATTCCCACATCCCTCCCTATCCATCCATCAGGGTCATTCCAGTGCACAGGCCCTGAGTGCCCTGCTTCATGTATCAAACTTTAACTGGTCATCTATTTCACATATGGTAATATACATGTTTCAATGCTATTCTCTCAAATCATCACACCCTCACTTTCTCCCACAGAGTCCAAAGTCTGTTCTTTACATTTGTGTCTCTTTTGCTATCTTGCATATAGGGTTATCTTTACCATCTTTTTAATTTCCAAATATATACATTGATATACTTTAATTGGTGTTTTTCTTTCTGACTTGCTTCACTCTGTATAATAGGCTCCAGTATCATCCACCTCTTTAAAACTGATTCAAATGCATTCTTTTTAATGGCTGAGTAACATCCCATTGTGTATATATACTACAGATTTCTTATTCACTGGTGTGTCAATGGACATCTAGGTTGCTTCCATATCCTACCTATTGTAAACAGTGCTGTGTTGAACATTGGGGTACACGTGTCTCTTTCAGTTCTGATATCCTCCGTGTGTATGGCTAGCAGTGGGATTGCTGGGTCATATTCCAGGCCTATTTCCGGTTTTGTAAGGAATCTCCACACTGTTCTCCATAGTGGCTGTAGTACTTTGCATTCCCACCAACAGTGTAAGAGGGTTCCCTTTTCTCCACATCGTCTCCAGCATCTATTATTTGTAGACTTTTTGACCATTCTGACTGGAGTGAGATTGTTCTGATTTGCATTTCTCTGATAATGAGTGATGTTAATTAAGCATGGTTTCATGTGTTTGTTAGCCATCAGTATGTCTTCTTTGGAGAAATGTCTGTTTAGTTCTTTGACCCATTTTTTGATCGAGTCATTTATTTTTCTGGGATTGAGCTGCAGGAGTTGCTTGTATATTTTTGAAATGAATTATTTGTCAGTTGTTTCATTTGCTATTATTTTCTCCCATTCTGAAAGCTGTATTTTCACCTTGCTTAGAGTTTCCTTTGTTGTGCAGAAGCTTTTAATTTTAATTAGGTCCCATTTGTTTAATTTTGCTTTTATTTCCTATATTCTGGGAGGTGGGTCATAGAGGATCTTGCTGTGATTTATGTCAGAGAGTGTTTTGCCTATGTTCTCCTCTAGGAGTTTTATAGTTTCTGGCCTTATATTTAGATCTTAATCCATTTTGAGTTTATTTTTGTGTATGGTGTTAGAAAGTGCTCTAGTTTCATTCTTTTACAAGTGACTGACCAGTTTTCCCAGCACCACTTGTTAAAGAGATTGTCTTTTCTCCATTGTATATTCTTGACTCCTTTGTCAAAAATAAGGTGTCCATAGTTGTGTGGATTTATCTCTGGGTTTTATATTTTGTTCCATTCATCTATATTTCTGACTTTGTGCCTGTACCATACTGTCTTGATGACTGTGCCTTTGTAGTAGAGCCTGAAGTCAGGCAGGTTGATTCCTCCAGTTCCAAATTTCTTTCTCAAGATTGCTTTGGTGATTTGAGGTTTTTTTTTTTTTTTTTTTTTTGTATTTCTATACAAATTGTGAAATTATTTATTCTAGATCTGTGAAAAATACCATTGGTATCTTGATAGGGATTGCAATGAATCTATAGAATACTTTGGGTGGTATACTCATTTTCACTATAATGATTCTTCCAATTCATGAGCACAGTATATTTCTCCATCTATTAGTGTCCTCTTTGACTTCTTTCACCAGCGTTTTATAAATATAAATATATATATACATACTATATATATATATATATATATATATACACACACATATATATATGTGTGTGTGTGTGTCTTTTGTTTCTTTAGGTAGATATATTCCTAAGTATTTTATTATTTTCATTGCAATGGTGAATGGGATTGTTTCCTTAATTTCTCTATTTTCTCATTATTAGTGTATAGGAATGCAAGGGATTTCTGTGTGTTGATTTTATATCCTGCAAATTTTCTATATTCAGTGATTAGCTCTAGTAATTTTCTGGTGGAGTATTTAGGGTTTTCCATGTAGATGATCATATCATCTGCAAACATAGAGAGTTTTACTTCTTCTTTTCAAATTTGGATTCCTTTTATTTCTTTTTTTTGCTCTAATTGCTGTTGCCAAAATTTCCAAAACTATGTTGAATACTATGGACATCCTTGTCTTTTTCCTGACTTTATGGAAAATGCTTTCAGTTTTTCACCATTGAGTATAATGTTTGCTTTGGGTTTGTCATATATATCTTTAATTATATTGAAGTATGTTCCTTCTATTCCTGCTTTTTGAAGTTTTTTTTTTTTTTTTTTTTTTTTACCATAAGTGGATATTGAATTTGTTCAAAAGCTTTTTCTGCATCTATTGAGATAATCATACGGTTTTATTTTTCAATTTGTTGATGTGGTATATTACATTGATTGATTTGCAGATATTGAAGAATCCTTGCATCCCTGGGATAAAGCCCACTTGGTCATGATGTATAATCTGTTTAATATGTTGTTGGATTCTGTTTGCTAGAATTTTGTTAAGAATTTTTGCACCAATGTTCATCAGTGATATTGACCTGTAGTTTTCTTCCTTTCTTTCTTTCTTTCTTTTTTTTTTTTGTGGCATCTTTTTCAGGTTTTGGTATTAGGGTGATGGTGGCCTCATAGAATTAATTTGGCAGTTTACATTCCTCTACAATTTTCTGCAAGAGTTTGAGTAGGACTGGTGTTAGCTCTTCTCTAAATTTTTGGTAGAATTCAGCTGTGAAGCTGTCTGGTCCTCGGCTTTTGTTTGTTGGAAGATTTCTGATTACAGTTTCAATTTCCATGCTTGTGATGGGTCTGTTAAGATTTTCTATTTCCTCCTGGTTCAGTTTTGGAAAGTTGTACTTTTCTAATAATTGGTCCATTTCTTTCAAGTTGTCCATTTTATTGGCATATAGTTGCTGATAGTAATCTATTATGATCCTTTGTATTTCTGTGTTGTGTGTGGTGATCTCTCCATTTTCATTTCTAATTTTATTGATTTGATTTTTTTCCCTTTGTTTCCTAAAGAGACTGGCTAATATTTTGTCAGTTATATTTGTCTTCTCAAGGAACCAGCTTTTGCCTATGTTGATTTATGCTATGGTCTCTTTTGTTTCTTTTGCTTCTGCCCTAATTTTCTGCCCTAATTTTTAAGATTGCTTTCCTTCTACTAATCCTGAGCTTCTTCATTTCTTGCTTTTCTTGTTGCTTTAGGTGTAGGGTTAGGTTATTTAGTTGACCCCTTTTTCTTTCTTGAGGTATGACTGTATTGCTATGAACCTTCACCTTAGCACTGCTTTTACAGTGTCACACAGGTTTTGGGTTGTTGTGTTTTCATTTTCATTCATTTCTATGCATATTTTTATTTCTTTTTTGATTTCTTCTGTGATTTGTTGGTTATTCAGCAGCGTGTTGTTCAGCCTCCATATGTTGGAATTTTTAATAGTTTTTCTCCTGTAATTGAGGTCTAATCTTACTGTATTGTGGTCAGAAAAGATGCTTGAAATTATTTCAATGTTTTTGAATTTACTAAGGCTAGATTTATGGCCCAGGATGTGATCTATCCTGGAAAAAGTTCCGTGTGTGCTTGATAAACAGGTGAAATTGATTGTTTGGGGGTGAAATGCCCTATAGATTTCAATTAGGTATAACTAGTCTATTGTATCATTTAAAGTTTGTATTCCCATGTTACTTTTCTGTTTAGTTGATCTATCCATAGGTGTGAGTGGGGTATTAAATTCTCCCACTGCTGCTGCTGCTGCTGCTAAGTCGCTTCAGTCGTGTCCGACTCTGTGCGACCCCACAGACAGAAGCCCACCAGGCTCCCCTGTCCCTGGGATTCTCCAGGCAAGAATACTGGAGTGGGTTGCCATTTCCTTCTCCACCGTATGAAAGTGGAAAGCGAAAGTGAAGTCGCTCAGTCGTGTCCGACTCTTAGCGACCCCATGGACTGGAGCCTACCAGGCTCCTCCGTCCATGGGATTTTCCAGGCAAAAGTACTGGGGTGGGGTGCCATTGCCTTCCCCGAAATTCTCCCACTATTATTGTTTTATTGTAAACTTCCCCTTGCATACTTGTTAGCATTTGTCTTATATATGGTTGTTCTCCCATGTTGGGTGCATATATATTTATGATTGTTATATATTCTACTTGGATTGATCCATTGATCATTATGTAGTGTCCATCTTTGTCTCTTTTCACAGCCTTTGTTTTAAAGTCTATTTTATCTAATATGAGTATTGCTACTCCTACTTCCTTTTGGTCTCTATTTGCATGGAATATCTTTTCCAGCCCTTCACTTTCAGCCTGTATGTGTCCCTTGTTTTGAAGTGGGTCTCTTGTAAACAATATATATATACATAGGGGTCTTGTTTTTGTATCCATTCAGCCAGTCTTCGTCTTTTGGTTGGGACATTCAACCTATTTACATTTAAGGTAATTATTGGTAAGCATGATACCATTGCCATTTACTTTATTGTTTTGGGTTCCAGTTTATACATCTTTTTTGTGTTTCCTGCTTAGAGAAGATCCTTTAGCTTTGGTTTGAGAGCTGGTTTGGTGGTGTGAATTCTCTCAACTTTTGCTTGTCTTTAAAGCTTTTGATTTCTCCTGCATATTTGAATGAGGTCCTTGCTGGGTACAGTAATCTGGGCTG
This sequence comes from Tragelaphus eurycerus, assembly GCA_935064755.1. Taxonomy (NCBI): domain Eukaryota; kingdom Metazoa; phylum Chordata; class Mammalia; order Artiodactyla; family Bovidae; genus Tragelaphus; species Tragelaphus eurycerus. The sequence continues at coordinate 1,536,221 of CAKXYN010000118.1, forward strand.
GCTGTAGGTTATTTTCTTTCATCACTTTAAGTATGTCCTGCCATTCCCTCCTGGCCTGAAGAGTTTCTATTGAAAAATCAGCTGTTATCCTTATGGGAATCCCCTTGTGTGTTATTGTTTTTTCCTTGCTGCTTTTAAGATTTGATCTTTGTTTTTGATCTTTGTTAATTTGATTACTATGTGTCTTGGGGTGTTTTGCCTTGGGTTTATCTTATTTTGTACTCTCTTGGTTTCTTGGACTTGGGTGATAATTTCCTTCCCCATTTTAGGGAAATTTTCAACCATTATCTCCTCAAGTATTTTCACATGGTCTTTCTTTTTGTCTTCTTCTTCTGGGACTTCTATGATTTGAATGTTGGGGCATTTAACATTGTCCCAGAGGTCTCTGAGATTGTCTCTATTTCTTTTAATTCATTTTTCTTTTTTCCTCTCTGATTCATTTATTTTTACCATTTTATCTTCTACCTCACTAATCCTATCTTCTCTCTCCATTATTCTACTGTTTGTTACCTCCAGAGTGATTTTGATCTCATTTATTGGATTATTCATTATATACTGACTCTTTTTTTATTTCTTTTAGGTCCTTGTTAAACTTTTCTTGCATCTTCTCAATCCTAATCTCTAGGCTATTTATCTGTGTTTCCATTTTGATTTCAAGATTTAGGATCATTTTCACTATCATTAATCAGAATTCTTTATCAGGTAGATTCCTATCTCTTCCTCTTTTCTTTGGTTTGGTGGGCATTTATCCTGTTCCTTTACCTGCTGTGTATTCCTCTTTCTCTTCATCTTGTTTATATTTCTGTGTTTGGCATGGCCTTTGTGTATTCTGGCAATTTGTTGAATTCTCTTTATTGTGGATTTCCCTCAATGTGGGTGGGGTTGTACAGGTAGCCTGTCAAGGTTTCCTGGTTAAGGAAGCTTGTGTCAGTGTTCGGGTGGGTGGAGCTGGGTGTCTTCTCTCTGGAGTGCAATGAGGTTTCCAGTAATGAGTTACGAGATGTCAATGGATTTGGAGTGAATTTGGGCAGCCTGTATATTAAAGCTCAGGGCTGTATTCCTGTGTTGTTGACAATTTGTGTAGTATATCTTGCTGTGGACTTTTCGTCCTTGGATGGTGTTTGGTTTCAGTGTAGGTGAAAGTGAAAGTGGACAGTGAAAAAGTTGGCTTAAAGCTCAACATTCAGAAAACGAAGATCATGGCATCTGGTCCCATCACTGCATGGGAAATATATGGGGAAACAGTGGAAACAGTGTCAGAGTTTATTTTTCTGGGCTTGAAAATCACTAGAGATGGTGACTGCAGCCATGAAATTAAAAGACGCTTACTCCTTGGAAGGAAAGTTATGACCAATCTAGATAGCATATTCAAAAACAGAGACATTGCTTTGCTAACAAAGGTCCGTCTAAGGCTATGGTCTTTCCTGTGGTTATGTATGGATGTGAGAGTTGGACTGTGAAGAAGGCTGAGTGCCGAAGAATTGATGCTTTTGAACTGTGGTGTTGGAGAAGACTCTTGAGAGTCCCTTGCACTGCAAGGATATCCAACCAGTCCATTCTGAAGGAGATCAGCCCTGGGTGTTCTTTGGAAGGAATGATGCTGAAGCTGAAACACCAGTACTTTGGCCACCTCATGTGAAGAGTTGACTCATTGAAGAAGACTCTAATATTGGGAGGGATTGGGGGCAAGAGAACAAGGGGACAACAGAGGATGAGATGGCGGGATGACATCACTGACTCCATGGACGTGTGTCTGAGTGAACTCCAGGAGTTGGTGATGGACAGGGAGGCCTGGTTTGCTGCGATTCATGGGGTCACAAAGAGTCACACACGACTGAGTGGCTGATCTGATCTGATGGAGGTCTTAGACAAACCCCTGTCGATTAATGTTCCTGGAGTCAGGAATTCTCTGGTGTTCTCAGGATTTGTACTTAAGCCTCCTGCTTCTGGTTTTCAGTCTTATTTTTGCAGTAGCCTCAAGTCTCTTCCATCTATGCAGCACCCTTGATAAAACATCTTGGTTAAAGATGAAAAGTTTCTCCACAGTGAGGGAAACCGAAAGAGGTTCACAGAGTTACATAGAGAAGAGAAGAGGGAGGAGGGAGATAGAGGTGACCAGAATGAGATGATGTGGTATCCAAAGTGGAGAGAGCAAGCTAGCCAGTAATCACTTCCTTATGTGCACTCCACAGTTTGGACTGCTTAGAGATGTTCATGAAGTTATACAGAGAAGAAAAGAGGGAGGAAGGAGACAGAGGTGGCCAGGAGGATAAAGGGGTGGAATCAAAAGTAACGAGACAGATCCAGCCAGTAATCAGTTCCCTAAGTGTTCTCCACCATCTGGAACACACAAAGAGATTCACAGAGTTGGGTAGAGAAGAGAAGGGGGAGGGAAGAGATAGAGGCGACCTGGTGGAGAAAAAGGAGAGTCCAAAGGGGAGAGAGCAGTCAAACCAGTAATCTCACTCCCAAGTAAAAATGTGTACTGAAGATTGTGTACTTAAAGGTACAAAATTGATAACAAATATCAAAAAGCATAGATTAAAAGTCTAGAGTAGAAGTTGGATTTTCAAAAATACAATATTAATAGAAAAAAATCACAAAAATTATAACATATATAATATATATATTTATATAAAATATATCAATTTTGCCTTGAAAATTACGATCTCTTTCTCTCTCTCTTTTTTTTTTTTTGCAAAGTAATAGTAGGTTATAAAAATGAAAATTAAAGCAGTAATAGAGGACTTAAAATTTAAAAAAAATAAAGAATGATCAGAAAAATAGTAAAAATATATCAAGGACTTTCTCTGGTGTTGCTGTGGGCCATGTGGGGTCAGTCATTTTCAGACAATTCCTTCATCCAGCTTATATTTCTCAAGATCTATAGGCCCCTTCCTATGTAGTCAGTACTAACTACAGAGTTTTAGTCTATTGCACCTGTTACTTCCAAGGAGGGTCTTTCTGTTTTAGCTTCTTGTGTTTGCTGGTCTCTTCAGTGTCTAATTTCTGCCCTGGCACAAGGGGGTGGTGGTGGACACTTTTTTTAGGCTCACTTGTTCAGTCATGCTCTGGGGAGGGAGAGACACTGCAAACAAATAACACTGGCATGTGTTCACAATGTCTCAGCCACACTGGGTTTGCCCCCACTCACGGCGTGTGTGCTTGCCCTGTCTACACTGCTTAGTTATAGGTTCCTCTCCAGGGAACTGTCTGAGGCCGGCCCCGGGTTGTATGCACATCCTAGGTCTAAGCTGCTCATGTTCAGGTACTCAGGTAATCCTCAGAGGAGCAGACTCAGTTGGGCCTGCGTTTTGTGCCCTTCCCAGATCTGAGAAGCTCAGGTGACCAGGTGTTTGGCAAGTGCGGTCGCTGCAACTTATCACTTCCCCATCCCTGCTCCCCTGTTTTATGGGTGTACAACTGGGGCACCTTCTCAGGCGGATGTCGACCATCCAGAATCCCAGGAAATCTTGGTTAGCAATGAAGCCTGCTTGCAATTTGGTAGATAATGCCTCTCTAAGGCCGCAATTGCCCCCTTCCAGCTCTGGCTGCCTTTGCCTGTCTGTCTCCAGAAAGGGATGGGGTGGTCTGCTGCTGGCTAGCGCTACTCAGTCCTTTGTTCTCTGAGCGGGCCTAATGATGTCTTGCTGCTGCTGCTGCTAAGTCGCTTCAGTCATGTCCAACTCTGTGCGACCCCATAGACGGAAACTCACCAGGTTCCCCCATCCCTGGGATTCTCCAGGCAAGAACACTGGAGTGGGTTGCCATTTCCTTCTCCAATGCATGAAAGTGAAAAATGAAAGTGAAGTCGCTCAGTCATGTCCGACTCTTAGCGACCCCATGGACTGGAGCCTACCAGGATCCTCCGTCCATGGGATTTTCCAGGCAAAAGTACTGGGGTGGGGTGCCATTGCCTTCCCCGAATGATGTCTTACTGAGGGAACTAACTTAGGATAGCAAACCAGATTGTGGGATAGCTACTACGCTAAAAGTCATAACTTAAGGTTAAGGCTTTTCACGTAGCTCTGGTCAGTCCTTTGTTCTGTGAGCAGGGCTGGCAGTGTCTTAGGTTATGACTTTTAGCGTAGTAGCTATCCCACAATCTGGTTTGCTATCCCAAGTTAGTTCCCTCAGATTGCCCTCAGGGGATTCAAGCCGGGTCCTTACTCTAAGCAGTGCAGCCCCTGCCTTCCTTCCCAGCCCCCCTTGCAAATGGTGAATGCTGGTGTCTGTGCTGTTTCTTCGCTGGGGGAGTTACCATTGAGCACGTAATCTGTGGGTTTTAATTTTTTATTTATTTTGCCTCCTGATTATGCTGCCTTCTGTGATTCCAAGGCTCGCCAAAGAATCAGCAGTGAAAGTGTTTCCTGGTGTTTGGAAACTTCTCTCTTTTTACGACTCCCTTCCCAGGACGGAGCTCCATCCCTACCTCTTTTGTCTCTCTTTTTGTCTTTTATATTTTTTCCTACCTGCTTTCGAAGACAATGGGCTTCTTTTCAGGGTTCCTGATGTCCTCTCAGTATTCAGAAGTTGTTTTGTCAAATTTTCTCAGCGTTCAAATATTCTTTTAATTAATTTGTGGGGGGAGAAAGTGGTTTCCCTGTCCTATTACTCTGCCATTTTAGGACCTCCCCCTCATTGAATTTTTATAATGTTAAATTAATCTTTCTTCTTAGCTAAATAACTTGGTCATAGTGTTTTATCTCTTTATATGTTGCTGGATTTGATTTATTTGGCAGTATTTCATCGAGATTTCTTGTAACTGTATTCATTAAGTAAACTAGCTTTTAATTCCTTTTTCTTGTTTATCTTTTATTTGATTTTGATATCAAGGTAATATTGGCCCTGTAGAAAGAGATGTAAAATGTTTTCTACCAATCTATTTTTTTTTTTTTTAAAGAATTTGTGAACAAAATGGAATTAATTATCATTCCAATATTTGGAAGAGTTTATCAGTGAAACTTTCTGGGGATGGCTTTTTAATTGTGGGGAGTGTTTTAAAATTACTAATGGGATTTCTTGGAGTTCCCTGGTGGTTCAGACAGTAAAGAATCTGCCAGCAATGCAGGAGACCTGAGTTCAATCCCTGGGTCAAGAAAATCCCTTGGAGAAAGGAATGGCAATTCACTCCAGTATCCTTTCCTGGAGAATTACATGGATAGAAAAGCATACCAGGCTACAGTCCATGGGGTCACAAAGAGTTGGACATGACTGAGCAACTAACACTGCACTATTACTACTACTTTTTTTTTAATGTTTTATTTTTTTAATTTAATTTTATTTTATTTAACTTTACAATATTGTATTGGTTTTGCCATATATCAAATGAAACTTTTTATTTTAATATATATCTATTCAGATTTTCTTTATTTTTTGTCCATTTTCCATAGTTTGTGGCTCCTGAGAATTTATTTCCTCTAAATTTCATAATTTGTTTACATAGTGCTGATCATAGTAGTCCTTTATAATCCTTTTAATTTTTCTAAGGTTGTTATTCATGTCTCATGTTTCATCCTTAATTATTTATTTCCATTTCTAATCTCTTCATTATTTCATTCACTTTGCTTAGTTTGGCTTAGTCTTTTTTTTTCTACTCCCTTAAAATTTAATGTCAGTTTGTTAATTAAAAAAAATCTAAATTTTAACATACAATTTCGTAGCTGTAAATTTCCTTCTAAGTACTATTTACAATTCTAAAGTTTTGGTTTATTACGTCTCCATTTTGGTTCATTTTAAAATAATTTCTTATTTACTTTGTTATATATTTGATACATTTTTTATACAGAAGAATATTGCTCACTTTACCCATATTTGTCAATTTCTAAAATGTATTTGTTCATTTCTAATGTCATTTTACTGTTGTGAGGGAGTATATATGTTGAATGTTTTCAATCCTTTTTAAATGTATGGAGACTTGATTTTGGTCTGTTGCCCTAAAACATTTCATGTGCACTTAAGAATGGCATTCAGATCTTGAATGAAATGCTCCATCAAATTCTCCAGGCAAAAATGATGTGGGTAGCCATAACTTTCGCCAGTGGGTCTTCCCATTCTAGAAATATACCTGCATTGCAGGTATGTTCTTCACCATCTGTGCCACTATGGAAGTCCATTCAGTTGTAGGTTTGCAAATGTTTTCATCATTCCATAGCTTTCCTTGAACTTTGTTGATCATATCCTTTGTACAGAAGCTTTTAATTTTGATGTAGTCCCATTTAATATTGCTTTTGTTGCCTGTGTTTTGGTATTAAAGCCAGGAAATCCTTGAAAACTGCAATGTCATGAGGTTTCCCTCTACGTTTTTTTCTAAGAGCTTTAACACTATATGTCTTACAGTTATGACTTTGATTAATTTTGAGTTAATTTTTGTATACGATGTAGGTATGAGCAAAATTTTATTCTTTTAGATGTTGAAGTCCAGCTTCCTAAGCTTGAAGAAACTGTTCTTTTCTTCATTGATTATTGTTGTCACATTTGTCAAACATCATTTAATAATATATACAAGGATTTATATCTGAGCTCTGAAGTCTACTCCACTGGTCTACATATTCATCTTTATATCAATACCATTTTTTTTTTGCTTAATTTTTAAATGCTTACTTTCTAGTTATGAATCTTGGTTGATAGTTTTCTTTCAAATTGTTCTTATTTTCCCCTAGTACTTTGTATATGTCATTCCACTACTTTCCAGCTTTTATTGTTTCTAATTAGAAAGTTTCCTTGTACTTGATGAGCTGTTTTTCTCACACTATTTTCAAGATTCTCTGTTTGTCTTTCAATATTTTTATTATAATGTGTAAAGTGTTGATCCATTTAGGTATATTCTATTTGTTTATTAAGCTTCTTGAATGACTAGATGAATTCTTTTATCAAATTTTGGAAATTTCTTGCCATTTTTACTTAAAAAAATCTTGTCCCTTTTTACTCTTCTTTTCTTGTACTTGTATCACTAGTGTGTTGTATTATTTAATGTTGCCTTTCTTTTATAAGAGCCATTGTTCAATTTATTTATTTTTTCTGTTTTGTTGAATTGGATGTGTCTGATGGTGGAAGTAAAGTCTGATACTTAGAGAACAATATCGCATAATAATCTGGAATGCTATATCCATGAATCAAGGTAAATTGGATGTGGTCAAACAGGAGACAGCAAGAGTGAACATCTACATTTTAAGAATCAGTGAACTAAAATGGACTGGGATGGGTGAATTTAATTCAGATGATCATTATATCTACTAATGGATCAAGAAACACTTAGAATGAATGGAGTAGCCGTCATAGTCAACAGACGAGTCTGAAATGCATTATTTGAGTACAATCTCAAAAACTATTGAATGATCTCTGTTCATTTCCAAGGTAAAACATTCAATATCACAGTAATCTAAGGCTATGTCCCAAACACTAATGCCAAAGAAGCTGAAGCTGAAAAGTTCTATGAAGACTTACAAAACATTTTAGAACTAACACCAAAACAAAATGTCCTTTACATCTTAGGGGACTAGATGAAACAGTCAGAAGTTAAAACATACCTGGAGTAACAGGAAAGTTTGGCCTTGTAGTACAAAATGAAGCAGAAAAAAGGTTAACAGAGTTTTGAAAGGAGAATGCACTGGTCATTAGAAAATACCCTCTTTCAACAACACAAGAGATCACTATAAACATGAACATCACCAGATGGTCAATACTGAAATAAGATTGATTGCATTCTTTGCAGCCAAAGAAGGAGAAGCTCTAAACAGTCGGACAAAACAAGACTGGGAGCTGACTGTGACTCAGGTCTTGAATTCCTTATTGTCAAATTCAGATTTAAATTGAAAAAATCAACGAAAAACACTAGGCCACAAGGTATGACCTAATCAAATCTATTATGATTGATTATACAGTGGAAGTGACAAGTAGATTCAAGGGATTAGATCTGATAAACATATAGCTGAGAAAAGGAGAATCCATCTGAATGCAAATTGCCAAAGAATAGCAAGGAGAAATAAAAAAAAAAAAAAGCCTTCCTCAGTGATCAATGCAAAGAAATAGAGGAAAACAATACAATGGAAAAAACTAGAGATTTCTAAAAGAATATTGGAGATACCAAGGGAATATTTCATGCAAAGATAGAGAAAATAAAGGACAGAAATGGTACAGACATAAAAGAAGCGGAAGATATGGAGAAGAGGTGGCAAATATACAAAAAATGATCTTAATTACCAATATAACCACAATGGTGTTATCACTCACATAGAGCCAGACTTCATGCAATGTGAAGTTAAGTGGACCTTAGGAAGCATCACTATGAACAAAGCTAGTGGAGGTGATAGTTAAGCAAAATAAAAAAAAAATAATAAAAATAAAAAATAAAAACATGAAATACACAAAAATATTAGAAGCTCCCTAAATGAACAGCTGTGAAAGTTGTCAATTATATAAACATATTAACTATTTATAATACAGTCACTAACAGATAAACTGGCTACATTTTTAAAATTTATTTACAAATCAACTGATAAGACTTCAATTCCAATGTTATAAAAGAGATTAGGTTCCATCCCTTAGCAAAATACCCCCTTCACAAAGTTCAAAAGACATCTGCAGAAGAGATAGTAGCTATAGGCATAAGTCACTTTGCAAATAAGTCTTAATTTGTTAAACCAAATTACCATTAGGGAGTAGGAAAGAAACAGACATTTGGAATGTCAGAAACTCAGATAAGCACATAACCAGGGAAGAGACAATACCCAAAGCACACATTGTTCTCTTATATAGAAAATATGACTGTCCATCAAAATGTTAACTCTTGGGAGAGTTTTTCTGATTGTGCTAGAGTAGTAGGGATTTTAAACAAATTTTAAACAAATTTTCATTCAGTGTTACTGGATCAACAAATCACTGCATTAGTGTCTCTGCAGTCTAAATCGATTGAATAATCAAGCAAAGAAAAGTTCCTTTAATTCCAATTTGTCTCTGGTTAATAATAGTTTAATGACTCTCAACTCCCATTGTATATTAAGACAACACAAAAACTTCTAAACTTCTGGGGCCTCACACCCAAAGAATTTCCTTTAATTGGTCTGAAGCAGAGGCTGGCATAGGTACGTTTAATTTCTCAGGTAGTTCTACTGGGTAGCCAAGGTACAAAATTTGAGTTAGTTAATACTAGTTTAATTTCTCATATGATAACTGCATTTCTCTATATACAAATTTTTTTTTAAAGGTAAAAGAAGTTTATATTGCATCTTCCATCTAAAACTGATGAATTAATATAAAAGCTTAAAATGTGTTATGGCTTTTTTTCTCCTCCATTTAACATTTTCCATTTATGTATACATATATCACTAAGTTCCTATATGCTTAGAGTTGTCTTGAAAGATTTTCATCAAATTGTTGACCATGGTGCTGCTTTTAGGTTATTAAGACTTAGAACAATTTTCAGTTTTCACTGTATTTTTTTATTTCTTTAAATATGCATGTATCATTTTATAAAATAAAGGCATCTGTGAAGTTTCAATTTGAAAAAAAAAAAAAAATTCCAGCCAAGCTATTTCAATTCCTAAAAGTGGAGGTGATAGAATTCCAGCTGAGCTATTTCAATTCCTAAAAGATGATGCTGTGAAAGTGCTGCACTCAATATGCCAGCAAATGTGGAAAACTCAGCAGTGGCCACAGGATTGGAAAAGATTAGTGTTCATTTCAATCCTAACGGTAGTTCCAAAGAATGTTCAGACAACTGCACAATTGAGCTTATTTTACATGCTAGCAAAGTAATGCTCAAAATTCTCCAAAATAGACTTTAATAGTAAGTGAACTGAGAACTTCCAGATGTTCAAGCTGAATATAGAAAAGGCAGAGAAGCCACAGATCAAATTGCCATCATCCACTGGATCATAGAAAAAGCTACAGAATTCTAGAAAATATTGACTTCTTCTTCATTGACAACACTAAAGCCTTTGTGTGAATTACAACAAACTTTGGAAAATTCTTCAAGAGATAGAAATATCAGACCACCTTACCTGCCTCCTGCATAACCTGTATTCAAGTCAAGAAGCAAAAGTTAGAACCAGACATGGAACAACGGACTGGTTCCAAATTGGGAAAGGAGTATGCCTAAGCTGTATATTGTCACCTGGCTTACTTAACTTATATGCAGGGTACATAATGTGGAATGCCAGGATGGATGAAGCGCAAGCTAGAATCAAGATTTCCAGAAGAAATATCAATAACTTCAGATATGCAGATAATACCAAACTCATGTCAAAAAGAGATGATGAACTAAAGAGTCTTTGATGATGGTAGAAGAGAGTGAAAAAGCTGGCTTAAAACTGAATATTCATCACTTCATGGGAAATAGATGAGGAAACAGAGACTTTATTTTCTTGGACTCCAAAAATCACTGCTGATAGTGACTTCAACCGTGAAATTAAAAGATGCTTGCTCCTTGAAAGAAAAGCTATACCAAACCTAGACAACATGTTAAAAAGCAGACACATTACTTTGCCAACACATTATTTTGTCCATATAGTGAAAGCTATAATTTTTCCAGTAGTCATGTATCAATGTGACAGTTGGACCATAAAGAAGCCTGAGTGCTGTAGAACTGATGCTTTTGAACTGTGGTGTTGAAGAAGACTCTTGAGAGTCCGTTGGACTGTAAGGAGATCAAGCCAGTCAATCTTAAAGGAAATAAGTCCTGAATATTCATTGGAAGGACTGATGTTGAAGCTGAAACTCCAATATTTTGACCACACAATGGAAGAGCTATGCTGTAAAGAGCCAATTCATTAGAAAAGACCTTGACGTTGGAAAGATTGAAAGCAGGAGGACAAGGGGTCGATAGAGGATGAGATGTTTGGATGGCATCACTGACTCAAAGGACATGAGTTTGAGTAAGCTCTGGAAGATGGTGAAGGATATGGAAGCTTGGTGTGCTGTAGTCCATGGAGTCACAAAGTCTCTGACACAACTGAGTGACTAAACAACAATAATTGGTCTACCTTCTAGTTTTCACATTATCTAATTGCTATTTAAAATCTATTATTGATCCCAGCTAGTGAATTATTCATTTATAATTTTATATTTTGCAACTTCAGATTTTCCATTAAGTACAATTTATATCTATTTACTTATATTCTCTATTTGATAAGACATTGCCATCATAGCTTCCATTACTTCTATGTGCAAGTTTTTCTTTAATATTTTGAGCATATTTATAATGTCTGTAAAGGCTTTATTAAGTTCACCATCTTAAATCTTTGGGGCATATTTATAATGCCTGTGAAGTCTTTACTAAGTTCAACATCTGACCAAAAAAGCTCACAGAGAGTTTTTTCTTTTCATCTTTTTTTTTTAAACTACTTTATTTATTTTAATTGGATGCTAATTACTTTATAATATTGTAGTGGTTTTTGCAATACATTGACATGAATCAGCCATGGGTATACATTTGTTCTACAACCTGAACCCCCTCTACCACCTCCCTCCCCATCCCATCCTTAAGGGTCATCCCAGTGCACTGGCCCTGAGCACCCTTTCTCATGCATTAAACCTGGACTGGGGGTCTATTTCACCTACAGTAATACACATTTTTCAATGCTATTCTCTCAAATAATCCCACCCTCACCTTCTCCCACAGAGTCCAGAAGTCTCTTCTTTATATCTATATCTACATCTCTTTTGCTGTCTTGCATATAGGGTCATCCTTACCATCTTTCTAAATTATTATATATATATATATATATATATATATATATATATATATGCATTTCCAAAGGAACATTTCATGCAAAGATGGGCTCGATAAAAGACAGAAATGGTATGGACCTAACGGAAGCAGAAGATATTAAGAAGAGGTGGCAAGAATACACAGAAGAACTGTACAAAAAAGAGCTTCAAGACCCAGATAATCATGATGGTGTGATCACTAACCTAGAGCCAGACATCCTGGAATGTGAAGTCAAGTGGGCCTTAGAAAGCATCACTAGGAACAAAGCTAGTGGAGGTGACGGAATTCCATTGGAGCTGTTCCAAATCCTGAAAGATGATGCTGTGAAAGTGCTGCACTCAATATGCCAGCAAATTTGGAAAACTCAGCAGTGGCCACAAGATTGGAAAAGGTCAGTTTTCATCCCAATCCCAAAGAAAGGCAATGCCAAAGAGTGCTCAAACTACCGCACAATTGCACTCATCTCACACGCTAGTAAAGTAATGCTCAAAATTCTCCAAGCCAGGCTTTAGCAATATGTGAACCGTGAACTCCCTGATGTTCAAGCTGGATTTAGAAAAGGCAGAGGAACCAGAGATCAAATTGCCAACATCCGCTGGATCATGGAAAAAGCAAGAGAGTTCCAGAAAAACATCGATTTCTGCTTTATTGACTATGCCAAAGCCTTTGACTGTGTGGATCACCATAAACTGTGGAAAATTCTGAGAGAGATGGGAATACCAGACCACCTGATCTGCCTCTTGAGAAATCTGTATGCAGGTCAAGAAGCAACAGTTAGAACTGGTCATGGAACAACAGACTGGTTCCAAATAGGAAAAGAAGTACGTCAAGGCTGTATATTGTCACCATGTTTATTTAACTTATATGCAGAGTACATCATGAAAAATGCTGGACTGGAGGAAACACAAGCTGGAATCAAGATTGCTGGGAGAAATATCAATAACCTCAGATATGCAGATGATACCACCCTTATGGCAGAAAGTGAAGAGGAACTAAAAAGCCTCTTGATGAAAGAGAAGAGCCTCTTGATGTATTTTCTCTAAAAGTAATTTTTCTAAATTTGGCACCACTCTCCAAAAACACTAGATAAAATTGCATTCCTATAGGGTAGAGGTGTAGTGGGCTGTATCAAGGAAAGGATTTACTTCCTCAAGGGTTTAAAGTTGTTAACACCAAGGCCACTACTTATTCTTTTCTATATACTGACTATATTAACTAATATACTCCCAGGGACACAGTGGGTAAGGGATGTGGAAACTTGGCAGCAAGCATTAGCTCAACAATAAAATCTTCTACTAGTTCTCTTCTAATAATTTCTAACTCCCCAAGAGGCCCTATACTATTTGAATATCTTAAGCTTCCCGTGCTTCTAGTGGTTGGGAGGCTGTAAATAATCATATGCGTAGCTGTACGAGTCCGGATAAACATGTCAGGCAAGTTAGAGAGCCATTTGAGGGGTTTGGATCGAAACACTCCTATTATGCACAAGAGGTTTATTAACTAGAGCTCTAAGATGATTTCCTTCATAGAAAGGTGGTTGGGGATAGCCCCTCGTTAATATCAGAGGAGTTGGTGAAAGTCATAAAATAGTAAAATAGATAGCTTCTGGTTTTGGGGTAGATGCTCAAGCAGATCCAGGGGGCCCCTCGAGTCTTGACTTGCCTTGCCCATCAAGCCTCTCCCGCATGACCTTTTCATGGGTGGGAACTCCCATGCTGGCTCCCGGGAGTGCTCCTATGTTGGATTTATATATATTTATAATTGTTATATCTTCTTCTTGGATTGATCCTTTCATAATTATGTAGTTTCTCTTTCTCTCTTTCTCTTGTTTTTCTATCCATTCAGCAAGTCTTTGTCTTTTGGTTGGGGCATTCAACCCATTTGCATTTAGGGTAATTATTTATAAGTATGATCCCATTTCCATTTACTTTGTTTTTTAGGGTTCGAGTTTATAAACCTTTTCTGTATTTCCTGTCTAGAGAATATCCGTTAGCATTTTTTGAAGAGCTGGTTTGGTGATGTTGAATTCTCTCAGCTTTTGCTTGTAAGTAAAACTCATGGTTTCTCCTTCATATTTGAATGAGATTCATTCTGGGTATAATAATCTGTGTTGTAGGTTTTTCTCATTCATGACTTTAAGTATGTCCTGGCATTCCCTTCTGTCCTGAAGAGTTTCTATTGAAAGATCAGCTGTTATCCTTATGGGAATCCCCTTGTGTGTTATTTGTTGTTTTCCCTTGCTGCTTTTAATATTTTTTTCTTTGTGTTTGATCTTCATTAATTTGATTAATATGTGTCTTTGGGTGTTTCACCTTCTGTTTATCCTATTTGGGACCTTCTGGGTTTCTTGAACTTGGGTGGCTATTTCCTTCCCCATTTTAGGGAAGTTTTATATTATTATCTCCTCAAGTATTTTCTCATGCCTTTCTTTTTGTATTCTTATTCTGGGATTCCTATGATTCAAATTTGGGGTGTTATCCTTGTCCTAGATATATGAGGTTGTCCTCATTTATTTCAATTATTTTTCCTTTTTTCCTCTCTGCTTCATTTATTTCCTATCTCCTCCACCTCATTTATACTATCTTCTGCCTCAGTTATTCTACTGTTGGTTCCCTCCAGAGTGCTTTTGATCTCAGTTATTGCATTATTCATTATTGATGAGCTCTTTTGTTATTTCATCTAGGTCCTTGTCAAACATTTCTTGAATCTTCTCAATCCTTGTCTCTAGTCTATTTATCTGTAACTCCATTTTGTTTTCAAGATTTTGGATCATCTTTACTATCATTATTCTGAATTCTTTTTTCAGGTAGACTCACTATCTCTTCCTCTTTTGTTTGGTTTGTTGGGCATTTATCATGTTCCTTTACTTACTGAATATTTCTCTACACTTTTATTTTGTTTAGATTTCTCTGTTTGGGATGGCCTGTCCGTGGGCTGGACATTTGTGGTTCCTATTTATTGTGGAGGTTGCTCCTTGGGGGAGGGGGCAGAGTTGGACTAGTGATTTGTCAAGGTTTCCAGGTTAGGGAAACCTGTGTTGGTGTTCTGGTGGGTGGAGCTGGATCTTTTCTCTCTGGAGTGCAATGAAGTGTCCAGTAGTGAGTTTTGAGGTGTCTATCAGTTTGTGTGATTTTGGGAAGCCTGTATTTTAATGCTAGGGCTATGTTCCTGCATTGCTGGAGAATTAGTGTGGTATGTCTTGTTGTGAATCTTGTTGGCTTTTGGGTGGAGCTTGGTTTCAGTGTAGGTATGGACTTTTGAATGATCTCTTTTTGATTAATGTTCCCTGGAGTGAGGAGTTCTCTGGTGTTCTCTAGCTTTGTATTTAAGACTCCTGCCTCTGGCTTCCAGTCTTATTCTTACAGTAGCCTGACGAATCATCCGTCCATACAGCACTGATGATAAAACGTCTAGGTTAATGGTGAAAAGATTCCCCATGGTGAGGGACACCCAGAGAAGTTCACAGAATTACATGGAGAAGAGAAGAGGGAGGAAGATGATATAGGTTACCAGGAAAAGAGGGGGAAATCAAAAGGGGAGAGCACAATCTAAGCAGTAATCAATTCTCTATGTGCTCTTCACAGTCTGGAACACCCAGAGTGGTTCACGGAGTTACATAGAGAAGAGAAGAGGGAGAAGGGAGATAGAGGTGATCAGGAGAAGAGGGGCAGTCAAAAGAGGAGAGACCAGTCTAGCCGGTAATCAGTTCCTAAAGTGTTCTCCACAGGCCAGAACACCCAGAGAGATTCAGAGAATTAAGTAGAAAGAGAAGGAAAGAGAGGAGATACAGGTGACGTGGGGGAGGAAAGGGAGAGTCAAAAGGGGAGAGCCAATCAAACCAGTAATCACACCCCTCAGTAGAAATGGGTACTGAAGATTAGATTCTTAAAGGTACAAAATTGATAACAAATACCAAAAAGCAAAAATTAAAATATAGAGTTTAGATTCTCAAAAATACAATATTAAAACTACAAAACAAAATCAATCACAAAAATTATTTTATATATATATATATGAATTTTGATTTAAAAATAGAGTCTTTTTTGCAAGGTAATCAGTTCAGTTCAGGTCAGTTACTCAGTCATGTCCTACTCTTTGCGACCCCGTGAATTTCAGCATGCAAGTTTTCCCTGTCCATAACCAACTCCCGGAGTTCACTCAAACTCATGTCCATCAAGTCACTGATGCGATCCAGCCATCGCATCCTCTGTAGTCCCCCTTCTCCTCCTGCCCCAATCCCTCCCAGCATCAGTCTTTTCCAATGAATCAACTTTTCACGTGAGGTGGCCAAAGTACTGGAGTTTCAGCTTTAGCATCATTCCTTCCAAAGAAATTCCAGGGTTGATCTCCTTCAGAATGGACTGGTTGGATCTCCTTGCAGTCCAAGGGACTCTCAAGAGTCTTCTCCGACAATATACTTCAAAAGCATCAATTCTTCAGTGTCCAGCCTTCTTCACAGTCCAACTCTCACATCCATACATGACCACTGGAAAAACCATAGCCTTGACTAGATGAACCTTTGTTGGCAAAGCAATGTCTCCGCTTTTTAATATGCTGTCTAGGTTGGTCACAACTTTTCTTCTAATGAGTAAGCATCTTTTAATTTCATGGCTGCAGTCATCATCTGCAGGGATTTTGGAGCCCAAAAAGATAAAGTCTGACACTGTTTCCACTGTTTCCCCATCTATTTCCCATGAAGAGATGGGACCGGATGCCATGATCTTCATTTTCTGAATGTTGAACTTTAATTCAACTTTTTCACTCTCCCCTTTCACTTTTATCACAAGGCTTTTTAGTTGCTCTTCATTTTCTGCCATAATGATGGTGTCATCTGCATATCTGAGGTTATTCATATTTCTCCCAGCAGTCTTGATTCCAGCTTGTGCTTCTTCCAGCCCAGGGTTTCTCATGATGTACTCTGCATATAAGTTAAATAAGCAGGGTGACAATATACAGCCTTGATGTACTCCTTTTCCTACTTGGAACCAGTCTGTTGTTCCATGTCCAATTCTAACTGTTGCTTCTTGACCTGCATACAGATTTCTCAAGAGGCAGGTCAGGTTATCTGATATTCCCATCTCTTTCAGAATTTTCCACAGTTTATTGTGATCCACACAGTTAAAGGCTTTGGCATAGTCAACAAAGCAGAAATAGCTGTTTTTCTGGAACTCTTTTGCTTTTTCCATGATCCAGCAGATGTTGGCAATTTGATCTCTGCTTCCTTTGCCTTTTCTAAAACCAGCTTGAACATCTGGAATTTCACAGTTCATGTATTGCTGAAGCCTGGTTTGGAGGTTTTTAAGCATTACTTTACTAGCTTGTGAGATGAGTGCAATTGTGCGGTAGTTTGAGCATTCTTTGGCTTTACCTTTCTTTGGGATTGGAATGAAAACTGACCTTTTCCAATTCTGTGGCCACTGCTGAGTTTTCCAAATTTTGCTGGCATATTGAGTGTAGCACTTTCACAGCATTATCTTCCAGGATTTGAAATAGCTCAACTGGAATTCCATCATCTCCACTAGCTTTGTTTGTAGTGATGCTTTCTAAGGTCCTCTTGACTGCACTCTCCAGGATATCTGGCTCTAAGTGAGTGATCACACTTCCAATGCTTAGTCAGTGCTAACCACAGGGCTTTATTCTGTTGCACTTCTAAAGCAGCTCCCTCTTCTTTGTCTACTTTGGCTTCCTTGTTTGCAAGTCCCTTAAGTGTCTAATTTCCAACCTAACACAAGGGAGCAGAGGGGGTCATTTATTTAGGCTCACTTGATCAGTTGTGGTGTGGGGAGGGAGGAACACTGAAAACAAATATCAGTGGTGTGTGTGGAGTGTGTTTGTATGGTATGGGCCACACTGTTTTTCCCCCCCTCATGGTGCCTGTGCTTTCCTGGTCTACAATGATCAGTCTTCAGATTGCTCTGAAGGGGAACTATACAAACTGGGCCCTGAGTTGCATACACGTCCCAGGTCTACGCTGCTCAGGTTCAGGTTCTTGGGTACTCCACAAAGGCACAGACTCAGTTGTGCCTGCGTTTTGTGCCCTTCCCAAGTCTGATGAGCTCAGGTGACCACGTGCGTGGTGAAAGCACCATCCCAGGTGTGCAGTGCATCTTATCACTGCCCCAGTCCCACCTGCTTGGTTTCCTGGGTGCACTGTGAAAGCACCATCTCAGGTAAGCCATGTGTCTCCTCTGGTGGGCTGATTTCAGGTTGCCACCATCCTGGCAGATGTCAACTGTACAGGATCCCAGGAAGACTTGGTTAGCAACTAGGAGTCTGCTCACAGTTTGGTGGAGGATGCCGGGAGGTTGCCATCTCTGGGCCGAAATTGCCTCTTGCCTTCTGGCTTTGGCTGTCTCGTGCCTGCCTCTCTGCCTCTGGTGGGGGATGGGCCTTTCTGCAGCTAGTTAGCTCTCTACTTTGTTCTATAAGGCCTCCAGGCTGTGCCTTATGATAGAGCTTTTCACTGGAAAGTTCTTCCTCTCTCTTTTTATCTCTCTCCCTGGCTATCCAACAGTTTGGGTTTCTATCTCACGTTAGCTCCTTCAGATTGTCCTCAGAGCATTCAGGCCTGGTCCTCACCCTAAAAATATGACACCTGTGCCTCCCTTCGCTCGCTGGTGGCAGATGCAAACGTCTGGGCTATTTCTCTGCTGGGAGTTGTAGTTAAGGCACGTATTCTATTCTTTTTTTTTTTTTTTTCCCCTCCTGGTGTTGTTGCCCTCTGAGATTCCAAAACTCCCAACAGACCCGCTGGTGAGAGGGTTTCCTGGTGTTTGGAAACTTCTCCTCCTTCACAACTCCCTCTCCAGGACAGGTCTCCATCCCTAATTCTTTTGTCTCTCTTTTTGTCTTTTATATTTTGTCCTACCTCCTTTTGAAGAGAATGAGCTGCCTTTCTGGCTGTCTGGTGTCCTCTGCCAGTGTTCAGGAGTTGTTTTGTGGCAGTTGCTCAGCATTCAAATGATCTTTAGATGAATTTGTGGGGGAGAAAGTGGCCTCCCCATCCTATTCCTCCAGCATCTTAAGACTGTCCTCTACCTACTATTTTTTTTTTTTTTTTTTTATGAAAAGAAGATAAATTGTACTTGTTTCCTCATTGTGTCTAACCTATAGATAAGATATATGAACTGTATGATTAAGATGTAAGGGTAAATTATTAACAATTTTTCCATAAGACAGGTTTATTTTCTTTATGGCATAGAAAAAAAAAAAATAGTTACTATTATTGAGAAAATAGGTCAGTAAAAGATCTTTTTTTTTTTTTTTTTTTTTTGAGAATTAAGTATCTGCATTGAAAGTGAATATTGCTCAATGATGTCAGATTCTTTGCAACCCCATGGACTATACAGTCCACAGAATTCTCCAGGCCAGAATACTGTAGTGGGTATCCTTTCCCTTCTCCAGGGGATCTTTCCAACCCAGGGATTGAACCCAGGTCTCTTGCATTGCAGGGAAGATTCTCTACCAGCTGAGCCATAAGGGAAGTCCAGGAATACTGGAGTAGGTAGCCTATCCCTTGTCCAGGGGATCTTCTGAACCAGGAATTGAGCTGGGATCTCCTGTGTTGCAGGCAGATTCTTTATCAACTAAGCTATCAGGGAAGCCCATCTTCACCGAGTAGGTTAGATAATATAAGCTTTGTCAAATAAATGGTTGGTTTTAATTTACTTTGCATTATCTATTAATAAATTTGGCATCTTTGCAGTGAAAAAGCATAGTTTGATGTCCTTTGAGATAAAAGATCAGATCTACTTATGCACTGACGTTTCCTGCTAGTGGTCATGAAACAGTTACATGATAAGCTAAGTTTTCTATTTTATTTGCCTCCCACAAAACATAGTCGTTTACCTTCTTTTATGAAATATAGGAATGTTTGGTATGAAGTTGTTGTACCCTGTAGAGAAGTTGCAGAGCAAAATAAGAAAATTGTGACACCTAATATCACTGTCAAGTAAGTTAAAAGAGATTTTTATATATAGTATGAAAAAAAGTCATTAGCATAGATGTTTTATATTTAATAAAATAGTTTTATTCCAGTGAAAGTTTCCTTTAAATGAAAGTTATTGAAATTGAATCCTATTTTTATTTTAGTTTATATGATAAAGCTAGAGATTAGGTCCCCTGGGGAAAAGGTTTTAATTAATCCACAATCCCAGTTAATAACATAGTTGACATAAATGTACTATTTTTAAATAAATTACTACACAAAAACACTAAAAAAAAAAAAAAAAAAAAGACAGATACCAGCCATTTAGTTTCCTATTTGCAGGAATGATAAGTAGTTTCTAACCTTAGAAATTAGAATGACAATGCCACAAAAAATCATAACCGTTAAATATTTACATACAAGTAGATTTTATTTAGCATTTGAAAAACATTTTCCACTATTTGAAATTGCCCCTTTATTTTATATCATTTTCCTACTAACACAAGTTATATCTATATCTATGAAAGAGATGGGAATACCAGACCACCTGATCTGCCTCTTAAGAAATCTGTATGCAGGTCAGGAAGCAACAGTTAGAACTGGTCATGGAACAACAGACTGGTTCCAAATAGGAAAAGGAGTACGTCAAGGCTGCATATTGTCACCATGTTTATTTAACTTATATGCAGAGTACATCATGAGAAATGCTGGACTGGAAGAAACACAAGCTGGAATCAAGATTGCTGGGAGAAATATCAATAATCTCAGATATGCAGATGACACCACCCTTATGGCAGAAAGTGAAGAGGGGCTAAAAAGCCTCTTGATGAAAGTGAAAGTGGAGAGTGAAAGGGTTGGTTAAAGCTCAACATTCAGAAAACGAAGATCATGGCATCTGGTCCCATCACTGCATGGGAAATAGATGGGGAAACAGTGGAAACAGTGTCAGACTTTGTTTTTCTGGGCTCCAAAATCACTGCAGATGGTGACTGCAGCCATGAAATTAAAAGACGCTTACTCCTTGGAAGGAAAGTTATGACCAACCTAGATAGCATATTCAAAAGCAGAGACATGACTTTACCAACAAAGGTTCGCCTAGTCAAGGCTATGGTCTTTCCTGTGGTCATGTATGGATGTGAGAGTTGGACTGTGAAGAAGGCTGAGCGCCGAAGAATTGATGCTTTTGAACTGTGGTGTTGGAGAAGATTCTTGAGAGTTCCTTGGACTGCAAGAAGATCCAACCGGTCCATTCTGAAGGAGATCAATCCTGGAATTTCTTTGGAAGGAATGATGCTAAAGCTGAAACTCCAGTATTTTGGCCACCTCATGTGAAGAGTTGACTCATTGGAGAAGACTCTGATGCTGGGAGGGATTGAGGGCAGGAGGAGAAGGGGACGACAGAGGATGAGATGGCTGGATGGCATCACTGACTTGATGGGTGTGAGTCTGGGTGACCTCCGGGAGCTGGTGATGGACAGGGAGGCCTGGCGTGCTGCGGTTCATGGGGTCGCAAAGAGTCGGACACGACTGAGCGACTGATCTGATCTGATCTGATATATAATATGTATCCTAAATGAGAGGAATTAACAAGGATACCTCTAAAGCCAGAAATTTCTAGTACTTGTTCAGTAATAGAGGTTTCCTCCAGTGAGTTTCTGTGACTTGGACTTATTTAATCAAATGTCTAAAGCTGTCAGTCTGATGATTATTTGATTTTCCTCCTGCTACTATTCCATACATGGTGGTTTCTTCTTAAAGGCTGGGTTGTTGTATTATTGATCATTGTGCATATTTTCCCAATGACAGTATTCATTAGTACTCGGGGGAACCAAGGCAATTCAGTGACCAATAGCAAAGGAGAGACAAATTTGGCCCTTTTGTGGCCTATAATTACACAGAATAAGGTTTTTGTTGTTGTTGTTGTTCCTTTGATAAGAAGGATGGGAACTAACATTTATTTGCTACATAGTATTAACTAAAATGCACTGGAATGGGTGGATATACCTCAGGTGACCATTATATCTACTGCTGTGGGCAAGAATCCCTTAGAAGTAGTGGAGTAGCTATAGTCAACAAAGAGTTTGAATTGCAGTACTTGGATGCAATCTCAAAAATGACAGAATGAACTCTGTTTGTTCCCAAGGCAACCCATTCAATATCATGATAATCCAAGTCTATACCCCATCAAGTAATGCTGAAGAAGCTGAAGTTGAATGGTTCTATGAAGACCTACAAGACCTTCTAAAACTAACACTCAAAAAAGGTGCTTGAATCATAGGGGACTGGAATGCAAAAGTAAGAAGTCAAGAAACACCTGGAGTAACAGGAAAATGTGGCTTTGGAGTACAGATGAAGCTGGTCAAAGGCTAATAGAGTTTTGCCAATGAATGCACTGGTGATAGCAAACACCCTCTTCCAACAAGACAAGAGAAGACTCTGCACATGGACATCACCAGATGGTCAACACCAAAATCATATTGATTATAATCGCAGCAAAAGATAGAGAAACTATATAGAGACAGAAAAAACAAAAGCGGTAGATGACTGTGGCTCAGATCATGAACATCTT
This sequence comes from Tragelaphus eurycerus, assembly GCA_935064755.1. Taxonomy (NCBI): domain Eukaryota; kingdom Metazoa; phylum Chordata; class Mammalia; order Artiodactyla; family Bovidae; genus Tragelaphus; species Tragelaphus eurycerus. The sequence continues at coordinate 1,558,427 of CAKXYN010000118.1, forward strand.
ATTGCCAAATTCAGACTTAAATTGAAGAAATGAGGGGAAACCACTAGACCATTCAGGTATGATGTAAATCAAATCCCTTACGATTATATGGTGGAAGTGACAAATAGATTCAAAGGACTAGATCAGATAGACAGAGTGCCTGATGAACTATGGATGGAGGTTCATGACTTTGTACAGGAGACAGGAATCGAAACCATCCCCAAGAAAAAGTAATGCAAAAGAGCAAAACGGCTGACTGAGGAGGCCTTACAAATAGCTGTGAAATGAAGAGAGCAAAAAGCAAAGGAGAAAAGGGAAGGTACACCCATTTAAATGCAGAGTTCCAAAGAAGAGCAGGGAGAGATAAGAAAGCCTTCCTCAGTGACCAATGGAAAGAAATAGAGGAAAACAATAGAAGGGGAAAGACTAGAGATCTCTTCAAGAAAACTAGGGATGCCAAGGGAACATTTCATGCAAAGATCGGCTGAATAAAGTACAGTAATTGGATGGGCATAACAGAAGCAGAAAATATTAAGAAGAGGTGGCAAGAATACAGAGAAGAACTGTACAAAAAAGACCTTCACGACCCAGATAATCATGATGGTGTGATCACTAACCTAGAGCCAGACATCCTGGAATGTGAAGTCAAGTGGGACTTAGAAAGCATCACTATGAACAAAGCTAGTGGAGGTGATGGAATTTCAGTGGAGCTATTTCAAATCTGTGAAAGTGCTGCACTCAATATGCCAGCAGATTTGGAAAACTCAGCAGTAGCCACAGGGCTGGAAAAAGTCAGTTTCCATTCTGATCCCAAAAAACAGCAATGCCAAAGAATGCTCAAACTACCACTCAATTGCACACATCTCATGCGCTAGTAAAGTAATGCTCAAAATTCTCTAAGCCAGGCTTCAGCAATATGTGAACCGTGAACTTCCTGATGTTCAAGCTGGTTTTAGAAAAGGATGAGGAACCAGAGATCAAATTGCCAACATCCACTGGATCATTGAAAAAACAAGAGAGTTCCAGAAAAACACTTATTTCTGCTTTATTGAATATGCCAAAGCCTTTGACTGTGTGGAAAATTCTGAAAGAGATGGGAATACCAGACGACCTGACCTGCCTCTTGAGAAATCTGTATGCAGGTCAGGAAGCAACAGTTAGAACTGGTATGGAACAACAGACTGGTTCCAAATAGGAATAGGAGTACGTCAAGGCTGTATATCATCACCTTGCTTATTTAAATTTATGCAGAATAAAACATGAGAAACACCAGGATAGATGAAGCATGAACTGGAATGTAGATTGCCGGGAGAAATATCAATAACTTCAGATAATGAGATGACACCACCCTTATGGCAGAAGGTGAAGAAATAAAGAGCCTCTTGATGAAAGTGAAAGAGGAGAATGAAAAAGTTTCCTTAAACCTCCTCACTCAGAAAACTAAGATCATGGCATCTGGTCCCATAACTTCACTGCAAATAGATGGAGAAACAGTGGAAACAGTGTCTGATTTTATTTGAGGTGCTCCACAATCAGTGCAGATGGTGACGGCAGCCATGAAATTAAAAGATGCTTACTCCTTGGAAGAAAAGTTATGACCAAACTAGACAGCATATTAAAAAGCAGCGACATTACTTTCCCAACAAAGGTCAGTCTAGTCAGGCTATGTTTTTTCTAGTAGTCATGTATGGATGTGAGAGTTGTACTATAAAGAAGGCTGGGTGCCAAAGAGTTGATGCTTTTGAACTGTGGTGTCGAAGAAGACTGTTGAGGTCTCTTGGACTGCAAGGAGTTCCAACCAGTCTACCTTAAAGGAGATCAATCTTGAATATTCATGGAAGCACTGATGTGGAAGCTGAAACTCCAACACTTTGGCACCTGATGCAAAAGGCTGGCTCATTTGAAAAGACCCTGATGATGGGAAAGATTGAAGGTGGGAGGAGAGGGGGATGACGGAGGATGAGATGGTTGAATGGCATCACTGACTCAATGGACAGGAGTTTAATTAAACTCCGGAAGTTGGTGATGAACAGGGAGGCCTGGCATGCTGCAGTCCATTCTGTCGCAAACAGTTGGGCATGACTGAGTGATTTAACTAAACTGATGTGACAAGAACATTGCAAAACACTTTACACAAAGGTAGGTGCTTTTAGCTCTCTTGGCAGATGAAAAACAGAATCTTAGACAGGCTGAAGGACTCAGGCAAGATCACATATTTGGTGACTGATGTTCTGAGAAGACAAACTTATATCTATATGGGCAAAAGCTATAGTTTTTCCATCATTACACACTGCCATCATACTAAGGAAAGATATGATTCATTTATAATTGTCTTTACTTTAAAATAGCTGCTATGTAATGTTTTCTTGAACATATTATGCTTGTATAAGTTTATTTAAATGATACTAATACTAGCCTCAAACAGTTCTTTGCACAATGCTATTAAATAAACCAACAAAGAACACTGGAGTGCTTTTTATAATACCTAAAACATTTAGATTTTCAATCATATAAATACGGCATAAGATTAAAAACTAAAGGACAGTAGACCATTTTTTTCAGTTTATGAAGAATGAAAATTGCAATATTTGGAGACCAGGATAAATCAGTACTTCTATGAAAATCTCCATAGGTGCAGATTTCAATACATTTAAATTTGGATGCTTTATAATATGCCATGACTTGAGTTCCCATTTAGTTTCTTTTTCTTTCAAGTATCAATGTGAATTTTGCGAATCTCTTTCCATTCCCCTGGGAAGTACATGTCACAGAAAGAGTGCAATCAATATGTATACCTCCCAGAGAGCCTTACGCAAGTTGAATTGCTACACATCTTTTATAGATGCACATGGATGCACAGAGATATTAACTGTACACTCTATGCCATACTAAAATATTAAGTACTATGTACAGCTTACACATGCTAGACCTATGTAGCATAAAGTGCAGAGAAAGATTGGCATCTGTTTGATAAATATTGATCAACAAAGAGCAGTTTACATATTTCAAACTCCTTTTACTTAACAGCTGCATTTTTGTTTTGTTTTGTTCGCTAGCTAGATTGCTTATTTAATTATCAACTGGAATGATCTGAATAATTTCAGTTATGCAGAACTGGCTTCAGAGACGTGAATTTGAACCATAACATTACTGTTAGAATGAATAGAATCCTTTAATTTAGGGACACTATTTTTCACTTATTGTTGCTATACTTTCTTAACCAAAATCAAGTGCAGAGTTGAGAAAACAACTCAGGTAACCAATGAAAGTGTAACAACTAAAACAAAACTGTACTATATTTTTATTTTTTTTAAACCTGGATGGACTTGGCAAATGAATGCAATGTAAATGTTACCTTCATTAATAGAACAAATTATTGGTGCCCCATTAATGTCATAGAAAGTACTAAACCCTATATGATTTAATCATCAAATTTTCTAGGGAAATTTTGTGCCTAGAACTGTGCTAAAATCTGAAGATTATAAACATAGTACTTGCTTTAGACAAACTCATGGTAGTATCAGAGGAAGATAAAGAAACCATGAATTGTAAAACAATATATTTAACATTTTCTCCAAAAACATTACCAAATGCTAGGCAGAGAATACTGTGAGAATGACTACATAAGAAAATCATAGAAGGACATGTATTTGAATTGAATTTGGAGAATGATTAAGCTTTTTCTAGGAAGAGAAGCAGAAAAGATAGGATTATAGGCAGAAATAATAGGAATATATAAATAATGGTGCACAGTTCACTCTGAAATTTAATATAATTTTCTTTTGGCATTCAGATCAGATCAGATCAGTCGCTCAGTCATGTCCGACTCTTTGCGACCCCATGAATCGCAGCACACCAGGCCTCCCTGTCCATTACCAACTCCCGGAATTCACTCAGACTCATGTCCATCGAGTCAGTGATGCCATCCAGCCATCTCATCCTCTGTCGTCCCCTTCTCCTCTTGCCCCCAGTCCCTCCCAGCATCAGAGTCTTCTCCAATGAGTCAACTCTTCGCATGAGGTGGCCAAAGTACTGGAGTTTCAGCTTTAGCATCATTCCTTCCAAAGAAATCCCAGGGCTGATCTCTTTCAGAATGGACTGTTTGGATCTCTTTGCAGTCCAAGGGACCCTCAAGAGTCTTCTCCAACACCACAGTTCAAAAGCATCAATTCTTCGGTGCTCAGCCTTCTTCACAGTCCAGCTCTCACATCCATACATGACCACTGGAAAAACCATCTTTTAGCATTAGTTGTGGTCATATACCCATGTGCATGAGGGATTATGAGGAAAATGTGAAACAGAGTAATACTCTTTCTTTGAGACACCACTGGGATGAAATCAGGGTACATGAAACTACAGATATTTTAGACAGAAGAAAGTATAATAAGGGTAAAAGTATATAATATCCTTTGATTTTACTATAGTGGATTATACTATAAAATGATAGAGGGTGAAAAACGTGGGGGTGATGAATAGTTGTGCTAAAAGCTCCTTAAGAGCTTTTTATTTGCCAGATAAGCATTAAAGTATTTGGTTTGATTTGCTCATTTGGTAGATATATATTTAGAGAGCAGAGAGGGTTGATAGAGGCAGAAAATTTCTATCTCTCTGTCACACATTCTCTCTCTCTACACACACATACATCATATACATATATGTAAAAATTCTTAGTTAAGGAATGATCATTTGAATTACTCTTGTAATTACACTACTTCTTAGTCTCCTTTGTAGAAATTGAATTTGAACTTGTGGACTTAGGCTGTATCTTTAAAGACTTACCTCACTTCCATCAATGTCCTCTGATTTTGTTTTAAAGAGACATCATAGAAACCAAACACATGGTTATTATCTATCATCCTTTTTTTTTTTTTTTTTTTGAAGAATTTTATTTTATTTTATTTTATTATTATTTATTTATTTTTTAAATTTTGCTTAACTTTACAATATTGTGTTGCTTTTACTATACATCAAGATGGATCCGCCGCCAGTATACACGTGTTCCCCATCCTGAACCCTCCTCCCTCTCCCCTCCCCACACCATCCCTCCAGGTTGTCCCAGTGCTCCAGCCCCAGGCATTTGTTATCGGGCATCGTACCTGGACTGACGACTCATTTCAGATATGATATTATACATATTTCAATGCTATTCTCCCCCATCATCCCACCCTCTCCCGGTCCCAGAGTCCAAAAGTCTGTTCTATATATCAGTGCCTCTTTTGCTGTCTCGTAAATAGGGTTCTTTTTATCATCTTTCTAAATTCCATATATATGCGTTAGTATACTGTATTTGTGTTTTTGTTTCTGGCTTACTTCACTCTGTATAATAGGCTCCAGTTCCATCCACCTCCTTAGAACTGATTCAAATGTATTCTTTTTAATGGCTGAGTAATACTCCATTGTGTATATGTACCACAACTTGCTTATCCATTCATCTGTGGATGGACATCTAGGTTGCTTCCACATTCTGGCTATTGTAAACAGTGCTGCTATGAACATTGGGGTACACGTGTCTCTTTCAATTCTGGTTTTCTCAGTGTGTATGCCCAGCAGTGGGATTGCTGGATCATAAGGCAGTTCTATTCCCTGTCTTTTGAGGAATCTCCAGACTGTTCTCCATAGTGGCTGTACTAGCTTGCATTCCCACCAACAGTGTAAGAGGGTTCCCTTCTCTCCGCACCCTCTCCAGCATTTATTATCTCTGCTGACACATTGAAAAGAAACTGGCTTCCATAATCCCATCATAAAATTGTTTAAGATGCAGAGAAATGTACAAATTTCTCTAAATGGAACAGTAAATGCTGAATTTGATTGGTTAATCAGTTAGTCAAAACTTATTTTTCAAAAGGAGTTCCCAAATTAGCTTCTTCTTTATATTCAAGGCAATTTAAAATATGATGAAATGTTTTTCTTTTCTTAAAATGTGAAACTTCTTTTCATAAAACAACATTGTTTGTTATTATGCACCCAATAATTCATACAGTTTAGAAATTTAATTAGACATTATTGGGAATTTTTAGTGCCATTGTGAAAGATACTATTGTGAAAATATGAAAACAGTGATGTCAGTTTTTTTTTTCTGTTATTGACATATTACTAGTTTCTTTTATTTGCGACTCTTTGCAAGTAGTTTACTATATAGTCAAAACTGTTCAGAGACCAATATCAGAAAGAACTTTGAGAAAATTAAAGTTACTTTGTATTTTAAGTTTTAAAGAATTTAAAGCTGGTAGATTTTGGAAACTCTCTTTCTAGGTCTGCTAAACCAAGTAATTGCTTTTCTGAAATTTAAATCTCATGAAGTCCCTGTACTTACTTAAAGAACTAGTTTCTGATAGGTATTGTGTCTTCTGTTTCTTCACTACAAGTACATTAAAATGTTTATGTCTGAAAGACAGGCAAATACATACTATAAGAAACAATTGCAGTCAAGGATGGAAAAGGAGAAAGTCATCAATAAAACTTAGATTCCAAATGTTGGAATTAGAGAGTGGAAATATGATAGGAACAATAGTGAAGAAATGTTAATTGGAAATAACATGTTGTCATCACTTGTTTTGGAATTATCCCTGAACAGGTTGCTCCAGGAGGAACATTTAATCGAAGACATACTGATAGACAAAAATAATGTGATATATAGATGTTCCTTGTTTATCCTTTTTTAGCCTATAAAGTATATCTCTACATTTTTGGCTCAGATTTCTTCACCATTCTACCAGTTTGTCTGAAGAGTCCCAAACTCTAGGTTGTATAAATATGAAAATTTCTATTTGTTAAAAGGATAGCTCTTTTTTAAAAGTTCCATCTCGCTGTCTTTCTCTCTCTCTAATACTGCTTTTCAGTTTGTCTGAAGAGTCCCAAACTCTAGGTTGTACAAATGTGAAAATTTCCATTTGTTAAAAGGATAGTTCTTTTTTAAAAGTTCCATCTCTCTGTCTGTCTCTCTCTCTAATACTGCCCTTCAGTTCACAAAATATCAAGTATGGCTATAGATCAGATCAGATCAGATCAGTCGCTCAGTCGTGTCCGACCCCTTGCGACCCCATGAACCGCAGCACGCCAGGCCTCCCTGTCCATCACCAGCTCCCGGAGGTCACCCAGACTCGCATCCATCGAGTCAGTGATGCCATCCAGCCATCTCATCCTCTGTCGTCCCCTTCTCCTCCTGCCCTCAATCCCTCCCAGCATCAGAGTCTTCTCCAATGAGTCAACTCTTCGCATGAGGTGGCCAAAATATTGGAGTTTCAGCTTTAGCATCATTCCTTCTAAAGAAATTCCAGGATTGATCTCCTTCAGAATGGACTGGTTGGATCTTCTTGCAGTCCAAGGGACTCTCAAGAGTCTTCTCCAACACCACAGTTCAAAAGCATCAATTCTTCGGCGCTCAGCCTTCTTCACAGTCCAACTCTCACATCCATACATGACCACAGGAAAGACCATAGCCTTGACTAGGCGAACATTTGTTGGTAAAGTAATGTCTCTGCTTTTGAATATGCTATCTAGGTTGGTCATAACTTTCCTTCCAAGGAGCAAGCGTCTTTTAACTTCATGGCTGCAGTCACCATCTGCAGTGATTTTGGAGCCCAGAAAAACAAAGTCTGACACTGTTTCCACTGTTTCCCCATCTATTTCCCATGCAGTGATGGGACCAGATGCCATGATCTTCGTTTTCTGAATGTTGAGCTTTAAGCCAACCTTTTCACTCTCCACTTTCACTTTCATCAAGAGGCTTTTTAGCCCCTCCTCACTTTCTGCCATAAGAGTGGTGTCATCTGCATATCTGAGGTTATTGATATTTCTCCCGGCAATCTTGATTCCAACTTCTGTTTCTTCCAGTCCAGCATTTCTCATGATGTACTCTGCATATAAGTTAAATAAACATGGTGACAATATGCAGCCTTGACGTACTCCTTTTCCTATTTGGAACCAGTCTGTTGTTCCATGACCAGTTCTAACTGTTGCTTCTTGACCTGCATACAGATTTCTTAAGAGGCAGATCAGGTGGTCTGGTATTCCCATCTCTTTCAGAATTTTCCATAGTTTATTGTGATCCACACAGTCAAAGGCTTTGGCATAGTCAATGAAGCAGAAATAGATGTTTTTCTGGAACTCTCTTGCTTTTTCCATGATCCAGCGGATGTTGGCAATTTGATCTCTGGTTCCTCTGCCTTTTCTAAAACCAGCTTGAACATCAGGAAGTTCACGGTTCACATATTGCTGAAGCCTGGCTTGGAGAATTTTGAGCATTACTTTACTAGCGTGTGAGATGAGTGCAATTGTTCGGTAGTTTGAGCACTCCTTGGCATTGCCTTTCTTTGGGATTGGGATGAAAACTGACCTTTTCCAATCTTGTGGCCACTGCTGAGTTTTCCAAATTTGCTGGCATATTGAGTGTAGCACTTTCACAGCATCATCATTCAGGACTTGGAATAGCTCCACTGGAATTCCATCACCTCCACTAGCTTTGTTCGTAGTGATGCTTTCTAAGGCCCATTTGACTTCACATTCCAAGATGTCTGGCTCTAGGTCAGTGATCACATCATCATGATTATCTAGGTCTTGAAGCTCTTTTTTGTACAGTTCTTCTGTGTATTCTTGCCACCTCTTCTTAATATCTTCTGCTTCTGTTAGGTCCACACCATCTCTGTCCTTTATCATGCCCATCTTTGCATGAAATGTTCCTTTGGTATCTCTGATTTTCTTGAAGAGATGCCTAGTCTTTCCCATTCTGTTGTTTTCCTCTATTTCTTTGCATTGATCACTGAAGAAGGCTTTCTTATCTCTTCTTGCTATTCTTTGGAACTCTGCATTCAGATGTTTATATCTTTCCTTTTCTCGTTTGCTTTTCGCTTCTCTCCTTTTCACAGCTATTTGTAAGGCCTCCCCAGACAGCCATTTTGCTTTTTTGCATTTCTTTTCCATGGGGATGGTCTTGATCCCTGTCTCCTGTACAATGTCACGAACCTCATTCCATAGTTCATCAGGCACTCTATCTATCAGATCTAGGCCCTTAAATCTATTTCTCACTTCCACTGTATAATCATAAGGGATTTGATTTAGGTCATACCTGAATGGTCTAGTAGTTTTCTCTACTTTCTTCAATTTCAGTCTGAATTTGGCAATAAGGAGTTCATGGTCCGAGCCACAGTCAGCTCCTGGTCTTGTTTTTGCTGATTGTATAGAGCTTCTCCATCTTTGGCTGCAAAGAATATAATCGATCTGATTTCGGTGTTGACCATCTGGTGATGTCCATGTATAGAGTCTTCTCTTGTGTTGTTGGAAGAGGGTATTTGCTATGACCAGTGCATTTTCTTGGCAAAACTCTATTAGTCTTTGCCCTGCTTCATTCCGTATTCCAAGGCCAAATTTGCCTGTTACTCTAGGTGTTTCTTGACTTCCTACTTTTGCATTCCAGTCCCCTATAATGAAAAGGACATCTTTTTTGGGTGTTAGTTCTAAAAGGTCTTGTAGGTCTTCATAGAACCTTTCAACTTCAGCTTCTTCGGCATTACTGGTTGGGGCATAGATTTGGATTACTGTGACATTGATCTGACAGTAACTATTGACTATATTTTTCAGTGTTTTGTAAAATATCTTAATTATTTCTCAGTTGTAATATTGTCTGGGTAAAAAAGCAGTAAGTAAACATCTGTAGACTATTTTGAAACAAGATTTATAATCCATAGCAAATCTAAGCAGTTCTATTAGACCTTTTTTTCTTCTCATACTTAAGTGTATGAGAGTATTGTAAAAAGGCTTTACACATTTAGCATTAGAAATACCTGAGGTTAGGTCCTGGATGCCCTATTTACTAGCTATTTGAAATTAACAAGTTGCATAGCTTCTTTGAAAGTCAATTTACCCACCTGGTAATGGTAACTACTTTCTCTGACTACTGCTAGCATTAAATATATCAATAGACATAAAAAGTCTCAACACACAAAACTTCTTATTAAATGTTATTCTTAGTAGTAGTAGTTTCAGTAGAAATAGTGACAGTAGTAGTAGTAGTAACAATGGAAATACAATTTCTCTGAAAATGTGATTGCTGCTACTGCTGCTACTAAGTCGCTTCAGTCGTGTCTGACTCTGTGCGACCCCAAAGACGGAAGCCCACCAGCTTCCGGGTTCCTGGGATTCTCCAGGCAAGAACATTGGAGTGGGTTGCCATTTCTTTCTCCAATGCATGAAAGTGAAAAGTGAAAGTGAAGTTGCTCAGTCTTGTCCGACTCTTCGCAACCCCATGGACTTCAGCCTACCAGGCTCCTCCATCCATCGGATTTTCTAGGCAAAAGTACTGGAGTGGGGTGCCATTGACTTCTCCATTAACTTATTTTTGACATTTTCTAGCTTATTTCATGCTAAAACTCATAATGTGGAATCACCTTTCTAATGCCATATTTATTTGGTCTTAAGATGTTTTTATTGCCTATCTGCATTTCAAAACTGATGCTTCTATCCCTTGACTTAGAATTTGCCACATTCCTGGGAATTCCATATATTGTAGCTAAACTTGATTCTGCCATGCTTTGTGACAATTGTCAAACAGAAATTTCCTGCATGTGATATCCAGCAATCAAAGACCACATGCAAATACAAAGATGAAAATAAGAATAGTCAGTAGAAGCAAAAGTTGTCTTTTGAAGTACAAAGATTGGATAGTTGAAGTTGATTTGCATAAATCTTTTTGCTTCTCCTGTGGGATACTTTTTACTCTTGCACTTGTGTGAGATTAATGTTTAACATCCTCTATATGGGTATAGGTCAGCATCTTTATTATTTCAAAGTGCCTAGGCATTAAAACGGTTGATTTAATATATGAGAACCTAAAATTTCAGTAAGTCTTTCATTATTTTTCTAATTAAGGGAAAATAGACTCCTTTAGAAAAAAATTGGAAAGAATACTATCTAAGGTAAAGGAAAAAAATTCTGTAATAGTCAAATGATTTCATCAGTTTTAATGATCAGTGAGAGGTTAAGCAAACTATTAACATCCTTGAAGACCAAGAAATTCGTGGTCATTTAAAGACTTCACAGACTATATACCATGAAAATCCTAGTCAATGAAACTATCACTATTTTTTAAAAACAATTTTTCTTTGCAGAATAAAGTAGGCACAGTCTAATAAAGAACAACACTTTATTAGAAGAATTCAAATTCTCTCTAAAAATGCCTCATTTTACACACATTTTGAAAGCAGTCTCATTGCTCTGTGGACAGAGCTGTATGTAAGCTAAACTAAAAGATTTTATTAACCATAAAAGTGCTTTGTAGAAATATTTAGATAACTTTGTTAACTGCTTGAATTTTCCCTTATTATCTCCATGTTTGATATTGTAGAGCTTTTACATGGGGTTTCTGGTTATCTTGAGAGTTCATGGTAAGTCCGTGTTTCTCTGTCAGTTGGTTATTTATCATATATGCCTGTCTACAATACTTATCCTGAAAGCATCTTGCAAAACTGTCAGCTTAAATTTTGATTGTTCAAGATCATATATATATATATAATCTCAGCACATGAGGACTTTGAATGTGAGGCTTTAAAAATTCAGTCAGGTTGCAAAATATAGAATTAAATAAGTTGGATTGAGTTTTAAGATCCAGGTTTTCCATGTATTAAGAATGAGATCATGGTCACAGAGTTAAGATTTATTTAGCTCAATTATTTTCTATGTTAAGGGCAGATAACCATGTTTATCTACCTCAGATAGGGTTATCAAGAAAATGAAATGAGGTTTTACATGTAAAGTGCTTAACACAGGCTTGTCATATCATGCATGCTGTATAGATTAGAGTTGTTATTATCAATGATAAATTAAAATTTGTAAATGCAAAATAATACTGATTAGTAGAACAAGGCTTTCTGTTTTGTGTCTAGTGAATACAGAATACATTGTGAAATGCTGCCATTTATTGCTAATCTTCCCTGTGCTTTCTTAAAATATTACATTTTTTTTTTTACTTTGCTAAGTGAGCATCATGGTATAATTCAAATCAATATTCATGTATGCTCAGCGATTTAGTTAAAGGCAACATGCAGTACCCAGAATTGTTAGCACAGTTAATGGGTTTTGGTTGGTACCAAAAAACTATGTGATATGACATTCTATATGTACCTAATCAAGCAAAAATGTTTCATTTTACCTTCTCTTATGTTGCTCAATTTTATGAATGGTAACACAAATGTTACCTGTGTTTATGGCAATTAGCTAGTGAGAAAAATAAAATATGAAGAACAATCACCATGGTAGACAAAAGTTGTCTTTCATACTCATTTGAGTATATATACTATATATATACTATATACCCCTTCTAAAATTTGTTCTGCTTGTCCACTTCTCCTATTATAGAACTTACAATGGAGAGAGAAAGTGTGCAAACTAACAAAGATCTCTGTCTCACACACACACATTTTGTTCAACAAAATCAACAATACAAAGAATATATGATGAATAAATCACTAGGCTTGCTCATATCACTAGCAAGTAAAGGGTATTATAGGTTTTAAACTCATTATTGTAATTAATTATACATAGTTAATTCTAGCAATATATGAAGATATTAGGATGAAAAGAGAAATTAATTTCAATCTTGTTATCTCCATTACTCAAATATCAATGATTATTTGTTTCAGTTTTTTACTATATTCACATATAGCTTCCACATAATTGCACACATGGCATACACAATGTTTTCTATTTTAAAACTTTAGTAGCAGAAACATATACTTTGTTGATATATAGCTTTTTAAATTATAATTATTGTCATTAACTTTTTATCGATATTCTCATATGGATGATTTAGTCAGTTATATATTACAGAAATTTGATCTTAAATAGTTATGTGCACACACAAGTATTTACCAGAAGGAGAAAAGAAGTGAATTGGAATTCATTCCAATCCCAAAGAAAGGCAATGCCAAAGAATGTTTAAACTACCACACAATTGCACTCATCTCACACACTAGTAAATAATGCTCAAAATTCTCAAAGCCAGGCTTCAACAGTATGCTAATGGTGAACTTCCAGATGTTCAAGCTGGATGTAGAAAAGTCAGAGGAACCAGAGATCAAATTGTCAACATCAGCAGGATCATAGAAAAAGCAAGAGAGTTCCAGAAAAAAGCATCTATTTCTGCTTTATTGACTACATCAAAGCTTTTGACTGTGTTGATCACAGCAAACTCTGGGAAACTTCTGAAAGAGATGGGAATGCCAGACCACTTTACCTCCCTCTTGAGAAATCTGTATGCAGGTCAAGAAGCAACAGTTAGAACTGGACATGGAACAACAGAATGGTTCCTAATAAGTAAAGGAGTACATCAAGGCTGTATATTGTCAACCTGCTTATATAACTTATATGCAGAGTACATCATATGAAATGCCCAGGTGGATGAAGCACAAGTTGGAATCAAGACTGCTGGGAGATATATCAATAACCTCAGATACACAGATGACATCACCCTTATGGGAGAAAGCGAAGAAGAGCTAAAGAGCCTCTTGATGAAAGTGAAAGAGGAGAGTGAAAAAGCTGGCTTAAAACTCAGCATTGAAAAAACTAAGATAATAGCATCCAGTCCCATCACTTCTTAGCAAATAGATGGGGAAACACTGAAAAGAGTGACAGACTTTATATTTTGAGGCTCCAAATTCACTGTAGATGGTGACTGCAGCCATGAAATTAAAAGATGCTTGCTCCTTGGAAGAAAAGCTATGACCAACCTGGACAGCATATTAAAAATCAGAGATATTACTTTTCTGACAAAGGTCCATCTAGTCAAAGCTATGGTTTTTCCAGTAGTCATGTATGAATGTGCGAGTTGGACTATAAAGAAAGCTGAGTGCTGAAGAATTGATGCTTTTGAACTGTGGTGTTGGAGAAGACTCTTGAGAGTCATTTGGACTGCAAGGAGATCAAACAGGTCAATCCCAAAAGAAATCAGTACTGAATATTCATTGGAGGGACTGATGTTGAAGCTGAATCTCCAATACTTTGTCCACCTAATGTGAAGAACTGACTCATTGGAAAAAACCCTGATGCTAGGAAAGATTGAAAGCAGAAAGAGAAGGGTCCGACAGAAGATAAGATGGTTGGATGGCATCTCTGACTTTACGGACATGAATTTGAGTAAGCTCCAGGAATTGGTGATGGACAGGGGAGTGTGGCATACTGCAGTCCATTGGGTCGCAGAGTTGGTCACGATTGAGCTACAGAAGTTAACCAAACTGAAAACAAGTACTAAATATTCAGTATTATCTTAGAAATAACCCACTTGGCCCTAGGTAATTACTACTGACATTTTCCAGAATTATATGCAATATTATCCAAATGCATAGGTGGCTGAATCAAATATGTATGAGGAAGAACACTAACAAGAGTGACAAGAAAAATAAACATTTACTCCATATTTACTATGTACTTTCTGCTCATTATATCACTCAAAGTAACTGAAGAAGAAAGATATTTTTAATCAATATTTTACAAATGGAAAAACTGAGGCTGAGTGGGGTTAAGTACAATACAAAAAATATATGAAAAAAGTGAGTTTAATCATGAAGACAGGAGTATAACCTTAGAGCTGTATGAAGTCTTTGTCTTGCTTTAATCTTATCATGTTTCTACACATCTAAGTACAAATATGAATATATATAGTAGTCTCTCTGTATCCATGGGGTTAAGTTCCTGGACCCTTATATATGTATCGAGTTCCAAAAATGCTTAAGTGCCTTATACCAATGGCAGCAGCTGGGAGGAGCAATCCCATGCTCGAGGCCAGGGGCAGTGGCCGGGAGGACCAACCCCACGTCCAAGGAGCCGTGGCTGCACAGGTGCAGGAGGGCCTAGAGAAGCTATCCCACGTTGAAGGTCAGGAAGGGCAGCAGTGAGGAGAGACCCCTCGTCCAAGGTAAGTTGCGATGGCTGTGCTTGGCTGGAGCAGTCCTGAAGAGATACCCCACGCCCAAGGTAAGAGAAACCCAAGTAAGATGGTAGGTCTTGCAAGAGGGCATCAGAGGGCAAACACGCTGAAACCATACTCACAGAAAACTAGTCAATCTAACACACTAGGACCACAGCCTTATCTAACTCAATGAAACTAAGCCATGCCAATGGGACAACCCAGGATGGGCGGATCATGGTGGAGAGATCTGACAGGATGTGGTCCGCTGGAGAAGGGAAAGGCAAACCACTTCAATATCCTTGCCTTGAGAACCCCGTGAACAGTATGAAAAGGCAAAATGATAGGATACTGAAAGAGAAACTCTCCAGGCGAGTAGGGACCCAATATGCTACTGGAGATCAGTGGAGAAATAACTCCAGAAAGAATGAAGGGATGGAGCCAAAGCAAAAAGAATACCCAGCTGTGGATGTGACTGGTAATAGAAGCAAGGTTTGATGCTGTAAGAGCAATATTGTATAGGAACCTGGAATGTCAAGTCCATGAATCAAGGCAAATTGGAAGTGGTCAAACAAGAGATGGCCAGAGTCAATGTCGACATTCTAGGAATCAGCGAACTCAAATGGACTGGAATGGGTGAATTTAACTCAGATGACCATTATATCTATTACTGGGAGCAAGAATCCCTCAGAAGAAATGGAGTGGCCATCATGGTCAACAAAAGAGTCTGAAATGCAGTTCTTGGATGAAATCTCAAAAATGACAGAATGATCTCTGTTCATTTCCAAGGCAAACCATTCAACTTCACAGGAATTGAAGTCTATGCCCCAACCAGTAAAGCTGAAGAAGCTGAAAGGATCTATGAAGACCTACAAGACCTTTAAGAACTAATACCCAAAAAAGATGTCCTTTTCATTATAGAAGACTGGAATGCAAAAGTAGGAAGTCAAGAAACACCTGGAGTAACAGGCAAATTTGGCCTTGGAATACAGAATTAAGCAGGACAAAGACTAATAGACTTTTGCCAAGAAAATTCACTAGTCATAACAAACACCCTCTTCCAACAACACAAGAGAAGACTCTATATATGGACATCACTAGATGGTCAACACTGAAATCAGATTGATTATATTCTTTGCAGCCAAAAATGGAGAAGCTCTCTACAGCAAAAACAAGACCAGAAGCTGACTGTGGCTCAGGCCATGTACTTCTTATTGTCAAATTCAGACTTAAATTGAAGACAGTATGGGAAACCACTAGATCATTCAGATATGACCTAAATCAAATCCCTTGTGAATATACAGTGAAGTGAGAAATAGATTTAAGGGCCTGGATCTGATAGATGGAGTGGCTGATGAAGTATGGAATGAGGTTCGTGACATTGTACAGGAGACAGGGATCAAGATCATCTCCATGGAAAAGAAATGCAAAAAAGCAAAATGGCTGTCTGGGGAGGGCTTACAAATAGCTGTGAAAAGAATGGAAGCAAAAAGCAAAGGAGAAAAGGAAAGATATAAGCATCTGAATGCAGAGTTCCAAGGAATAGCAAGAAGAGATAAGAAAGCCTTCTTCAGTGATCAATGCAAAGAAATTGAGGAAAGCAACAGAATGGGAAAGACTAGAGATCTCTTAAAGAAAATCAGAGATACCAAAGAAATATTTCATGCAAATATGAGCTTGATAAAGGACAGAAATAGTATGGACTTAACAGAAGCAGAAGATATTAAGAAGAGGTGGCAAGAATACACAGAAGAACTGTACAAAAAAGATCTTCATGACCCAGATAATCACGATGGTGTGATCACTGACCTAGAGCCAGACATCCTGGAAGGTGAAGTCAAGTGGGCCTTAGAAAGCATCACTAAAAACAAAGCTAGTGGAGGTGATGGAATTCCAGTTGAACTATTCCAAATCCTGAAAGATGATGCTGTGAAAGTGCTACACTCAATATGCCAGCAAAATTTGGAAAACTCAGCAGTGGCCACAGGATTGGAAAGGTCAGTTTTCATTCCAATACCAAAGAAAGGCAATGCCAAAGATTAATCAAACTACCACACAATTTCACTCATCTCACATGTTAGTAAATAATGCTCAAAATTCTCCAACCCAGGCTTCAGCTATATGTGAACCGTGAACTTGCCGATGTTCAAGCTGGTTTTTAAAAAGGCAGAGGAAGCAGAGATCAAATTTCCAACATCTGTTGGATCATGGACAAAGCAAGAGAGTTCCAGCAAAACATCTATTTCTGCTTTATTGACTATGCCAAAGCCTTTGACTGTGTGGATCACAATAAACTGTGGAAAATTCTGAAAGAGATGGGAATACCAGACCACCTGATCTGCCTCTTGAGAAATGTGTATGCAGGTCAGGAAGCAACAGTTAGGACTGGACGTGGAACAACAGACTGGTTCCAAATAGGAAAAGGAGTACATCAAGGCTGTATATTGTCACCATGTTTATTTAACTTATATGCAGAGTACATCATGAGAAATGCTGGACTGGAAGAAACACAAGTTAGAATCAAGATTGCTGGGAGAAATATCAATAACCTCAGATATGCAGATGATACCACCCTTATGGCAGAAAGTGAAGAGGAACTAAAAAGCCTCATGATGAAAGTGAAAGTGGAGAGTTAAAAAGTTGTCTTAAAACTCAACATTCAGAAAACCAAGATCATGGCATCCGGTCCCATCACTTCATGGGAAATAGATGGGGAAACAGTGGGAACAGTGTCAGACTTTATTTTTCTGGGATCCAAAATCAGTACAGATGGTGACTGCAGCCATGAAATTAAAAGACAGTTTCTCCTTGGACGAAAAGTTTTGACCAAACTAGATAGCATATTCAAACAGATACACTACTTTGCCAACAAAGGTTCGTCTAGTCAAGGCTATGGTTTTTCCTGTGGTCATGTATGGATGTGAGAGCTGGACTGTGAAGAAGGCTGAGTGCCGAAGAATTGATGCTTTTGAACTGTGGTGTTGGAGAAGACTCTTGAGAGTCCTTTGGACTGCAGGGAGATCCAACCAGTCCATTCTGAAGGAGATCAGCCCTGGGATTTCTTTGGAAGGAATGATGCTAAAGCTGAAATTCCAGTATTTTGGCCACCTCATGCGAAGAGTTGACTCATTGGAGAAGACTCTAATGCTGGAAGGGATTGGGGGCAAGGGGAGAGTGGGACGACAGAGGATGAGATGGCTGGATGGCATCACTGACTCGATGGATGTGAGTCTGAGTGACCTCCGGGAGTTGGTGATGGACAGGGCGGCCTGGCATGCTGGAATTCATGGGATCGCCAAGTGTTCAACACGACTGAGCAACTGATCTGATCTGCCTTATATAAAATTGCTTAGTATCTACATATAACCTACACATACCCTCTGTATACTTTAAATCATCTCTGCTGCTGCTGCTGCTAAGTCGCTTTAGTCGTGTCGGACTCTGTGCGACCCAATAGCCGGCAGCCCACCAGGCTCCCCCATCCCTCGGATTCTCCAGGCAAGAACACTGGAGTGGGTTGCCATTTCCTTCTCCAGTGCATGAAAGTTAAAGTGAAGTCGCTCAGTCCTATCCGACTCTTTGCGACCCCATGGACTGCAGCCTACCAGGCTCCTCTGTCAATGGGAATTTCCAGGCAAGAGTACTGGAGTGGAGTGCCATTGCCTTCTCCATTAAATCATCTCTAGATTACTTATAATACCTAATACAGTGTAAATGTTATGCAAATAATTATAAATACTTTGTAAAGGCCATGTAAACATTTGTAAATGCAATGTAAATGCTATGTAAATACTTGCTACCCAAGACAAATTTAAGTTTGCTTTTTGAAACTTTCTGGAATTTCTTTATCAAATATTACCTATTCATGGTTGGTTGAATTAATGAATGAAGACCCCATAGGTCAGAGGTCCAACTGTATGGCAGTCATATAAATACATAATTCTAAAAATAGTTCTTGACAAAAAAATTTGTATTTAAAGGAGTCTTTTCTTAACATTACTATTTCAATAGCTACCACAATGCTATCAATAACAATATATTAGCAACACTAATAAAATATATTGCAAGGGAAATCAGAGAAGGCAATGGCACCCCACTCCAGTACTCTTGCCTGGAAAATCCTATGGATGGAGGAGCCTGGTAGGCTGTGGTGTATGGGATCGCTAAGAGTCGGACACAACTGATCTACTTCACTTTCACTTTTCACTTTCATGCATTGGAGAAGGGAATGGCAACCCACTCCAGTGTTCTTCCCCGGAGAATCTCAGGTACAGAGGAGCCTGGTGGGCTGATGTCTATGGGGTCGCACAGAGTCAGACACAACTGAAGTGACTTAGCAGTAGCAGTAGCAAGGGAAATATAGGACACAGTATGACAGAGATGGGAAAAACAGCTTGAAATCAAAGAGTTAAACTGAAATGAGGAGCATGCCTATTAACACCATTTTATTTCAGCTATCTTTTAGTGATGTTGTGTCCTTCAGATATGTTGCATAGTTTGTTTCCTCTCTTGGTTCCATACTGTTCTTTCACTGGAACCACTGGGAAAGCTTGTTAACTTGAAATTGACTTTTACAGCTACTTTGTTTAGTTGCTGAATAATGACACTATCCTTTCTAGGTTATTTGCTAGCTTAAGCAAGAAACTAAACAATTAACAAGCAAGTGCATTACAATAAACAGATACTTCATAAAGGCTTCATAGGGGAAAAAGCCTATTTCTATATTTAATGCTATCACTATGCTTATGTGAATGGAACATATTAAAGCTTTTGTTTTAGAAGGGAAATAAGGCCTTTCTCATAGAGTTTCAATTAAAACTATGATACATCATTAAAAACTAATCAAAAAAGCTATTGGACTATGATTTTTTTCCATCTACTGTTATACTATTTAGATAGACTGGTATTCGAATTGCTGCAGGACCAGAAAAAGAAGTAACTGTAGGGTTTATCATTTACCTCCCACCATTAGATGAATAAAGAAGCAATACATTCACAGATTCATTCTTGAAACCTGGCTCTCATACATGTCTCTTGACTGGTGGCTTGGTGAGCCCTGTATAGGAGAATGTTCTGTGCTTATCTTAGAATAGCCCATTCCTCTCAACTTTCAGACGCTGATATTTTCAGAAACACAGATGTGTGCCTCTGGGGAAGGGAGGTTCATTATCACACACTAACATTCTCTGATTAGATTCATCTTGCTTCTAAATGTGCCAAATTCATTTCTTTTAAATATGTGGATTTCTCTTCATTTTCATCTCATTTCAGTGAAATGGGATTATTTTATACCTTTTTCAATTTTTAAAGACTTTAATAACATGCATGTGAGCTAAGTTGCTTCAATTGTGTCCGACTCTGCATGACCTTATGGACAGTAGCCCACCAGGCTCCTCTGTACGTGGGTTTCTTCAGGCAAGAATCCGGGAGTGGGTTGCCATACCCTCCTCCAAGGAATCTTCCTGACCCAGGACCAAACCTGCATCTCTTACGTCTTCTGCATTGGTGGGCAAGTTCTTTACCACTAGCGTGACTTGGGAAGCCCCTTAATAACATACTTAAGGCCAATTCAGGAAAATTAATTACATTAAAATAAGATTTAATCAATATTCCAGAGACTAGTTTTAGATCATGATCTACTCTAGTTCATATATTTTGTATTTCTTTATGAAAATTATCCTTTTTTAATTGAAATATAATTAATTTACAGTGTTGTGTTAGTTTTAAGTGTACAGTAAAGTGATTCAGTTTTATATGTATATAAATTTTTTAGTTTTTTTTTCCTTTATAGACTATTACAAGATACTGAGTATAGTTCCCTGTGCTATATAGTAGTGTATATATATTAATCCCAAACTCCTAACATAGTTCCATCCCCCATCCCCTTTGATATTCATGTTTTGTTTCTATGACTGTGAATCTATTTTGTAAATAAATTCATTTGTATCATTGTTTTAAATTCCACATATAATATCATATGATATGCGCTTTTCTCTGTCTGACGTAAAATTATCTTATAACAATGATTAGTGTGTTTGTGCTTAAGATGGTGGTTTAGAGTTGGACTGAAAGGAGATCCAACCAGCCCATTCTAAAGGAGATCAGCCCTGGGTGATCTTTGGAAGAAATGATGCTAAAGCTGAAACTCCAGTACTTTGGCCACCTCATGCAAAGAGTTGACTCATTGGAAAAGACTGATGCTAGGAGGGATTGGGGGCATGAGGAAAAGGGGACAACAGAGGATGAGATGGCTGGATGTTATCACCAACTTGATGGACATGAGTTTGAGTGAACTCCGGGATATGGTAATGGACAGGGAGGCCCAGCGTGCTGCGATTCATGGGGTCAGAGAGTCGGACATGACTGAGTGACTGAACTGAACTGAACTGACTACAGAGAGGGAAAAGGTACAAACTTATTATAGCTTTATAAAAGGTACAATAAATGGCTTATAAAAGGTACAAAAGTAAAAGAAACCCTCATACACTTTTTTTTTTTTTTTTTTTGATGTACAGGACAGTGACATTTCTAGTAGTTAGGTTTTTAACAAGATATGTTAAAGTCACTCACACCTGCTCTGCCCTGTTAGCCAGAGCCCTCATGTCACACATGAAGCCACCCTAGTGCACAGGGTGTTTGGGTTAACCTGACAACCTATTGCTGGAAGACAGTGAGTTAATATGGTGGTGTCCCTAGTACTTATAAATCAACTTTTCAATCCCTTTCTTCAGTGTCAATAGAATGAACAATCTGACTTCATAGGTCAGATAAATTTACCTTCATTTATAGCTTGAGAGTTTCACAGCACTCTGTAGAAGTATTGAAATAACTCAAGGGCATTCTCCTATTCTTCTTTCAATGGAAAGAGGAAACAGGAAGATAGACTATCCTGAGTAATGTTTATATACAATTTATAGCTGAGTTAAGCTCCTAGTATAAAAAAGATAACAGTGTAGTATATGATATTGTTATTTATCACTATCACCTTGAATGTTATTATTAACACACTACAATTCCTTGGGACAATGCTATGTCTGATTGGGAAGGATAGAAACTGAGCAACAAAAATCTTTAGGGATGGTATTGTATACTCTCAAACTTGGCAACATTGTATGGCTAAGAATTTGAGAAGTAAATGACTCACCATGTCGGACCACACATTCTGTGATCTTAAATCAAATAAATGAAAAAAGAAAAGAGATGATAGTAGCCAACAACTCTTACTTTTCTCACCAAATTATGTAAAAATTCCCAATTTCAAAAAAACAGTAACTATGAGTACAACTAAAATTACATTAAGATACACCCATGGTGGATGCATGTTGATGTATGGCAAAACCAATACAATATTGTAAAGGAAAAAAAAAATAATAAAGATAGTCTCTGCATAAATAATTCTAACACCAAGAAAATAATTAACAGATAAAATTTATAATTCCAATTTAAAGAGCAAAATTGATTTTAAATGATATTTTTCACTTAAATGAGAGGAAAATCACAAATATCTTACATTATTCCAGTTTCTTCCCATGCTATAGAGAAGGCAGATCATAACTGTGCCCTGGGTAGCCTTACAGCTGTGGCAAATGTCAGTCAACAGAACCCTGACTTATACTTTAATAATACCTTAATTCAGGAGACAAAGCTAATCTCTGCCTCCAATAAATTCCTTAATCTATCACTTTTCCTCATGTTGTACCCTGGATGCCCAAAGTCATCTTATATTACTTTCAAAAATTGCTCCAGAATTTTCTTGAGCTCCACATTCATATCAAAGCTAGCTTTCCCCCATTACTTCCCTTTATAGTAAACTGATGCTTAGAAAAGAATAACATCACAGTGTTAATAATTGATGACAGCAAAAATCAATGTTTTAAAATAAATCAAAGGAATGAGACTTTTTATTATCTATTTCTACATAGCAAATCATTGCTGAACTCAGTGGCTCAAAACAACATCAAATATGTTTTTATGTCTCAAAGTATCTATAGGTTAGGAATTCAAGAGGGGATGGAATGGGTGGTTCTGGTTTGGGGTCTCTCATATAGTTGCAGTCAGAAGTTGGATAGATTTGGAACAGATGACTGAAAGTGTTGGATACTGGCAGGGCAGCTCTTTCTTCAAATAGATTCCAGGTTTGTCCTCATGTAGTAGTTCGGACTCACTTGCAGTATGGCAGCCTCAAGGAAATCAGATTGCTTACAGGGGGATTGATGGATCCAACAGCAAAAAAGGTGAAAGTACACAAATTTTATGTCCTACCATTGGAGTTAAATAGCATCATTTCTGCTCCACTCTGTAAGTGGAGGTAGTCACGAAGGCCCACTCTGATTCAAGAAGAGGAAATAGAGACTCCACTATTCGTTGGTGGAGTGGCAAGGATCTAAAGGAAATTATAGGGTAGGAGATAGTTTGTAGACATCTTTGGAAGTTAATAATCTGCCAAAATGAGTAATATGGACATTTTATGGACTTCATTATATTTACCTTACAATATGATATATTTGGAGAAGGCAATGGCACCCCACTCCAGTACTCTTGCCTGGAAAATCCCACCAATGGAGGAGCCTGGTAGGCTGCAGTCCATGGGATCGCTAAGAGTCGGACATGACTGAGCGACTTCACTTTCTCTTTTCACTTTCATGCATTGGAGAAGGAAATGGCAACCCACTCCAGTGTTCTTGCCTGGAGAATCCTAGGGACGGGGAAGCCTGGTGGGCTGCCGTCTATGGGGTCACACAGAGTCGGACACGATTGAAGTGACTTAGCATAGCATAGCATAGCATGATATATTTATTTTTGAACAATGTTTATCAATATATAATGGAAAAGAAAATGATAGGAGAATTGATTGAATGCTACTTAGGAATTTTTATTTTCTTTTTACATGTTTCCCTAAAGAAGACTACCCCAAAACTTTTAAACTCTTACTTACCTTTTGCATATTTAACAAACGTATTTTAACCTATATTGGTATTTGAAAAGTCACATTCTCCTTGAAAAAAAAAATGGAAATTATTATAAATACCAAACCTTCACCTTACAATTTGAAAATGCAATACAGTAAAGAATTATAAAACATTTTAATCTGAAGTTTTTCGTCAGTCTTCTTAGATATCTGTTTTAATGATCTGAAAGACTATATCTTCATATATCTTCAGCGAATAATTACATACATTCAAAGGCCATATCTGAAGGAAATCATTATAGTGCAGAAATAGATTAGCATTAGACCTGAAAATCCTACATTAGAGGATCAAAGAATGAACTTGGAAGCCCTTGAACATTTTGAATGTTTGAATTATATCATTTCAAAAACAACTGTAATAAATAACCTTATGTCAATCCATTGTGAGGTTTAGCAGTGCGAAATTCCCCTCAAAATTTCTCATTTGTCACCTACACTTGGGCAGTCTAGGTGACTGTATATCGAGCTGTATTCTGAAGCTTTATACGGGTTTATTAGAAAGAACACATAAAAGGTTTCCTTTAGACTACCTGCAAGGTTCCCATGTACTTTTTGTTTCTTGAGAAAATAACATCCATTGTGTGAGAATTAATCATTGCCATTCTGAAAAGAAATTATTAATTTCATCATTTTACTTTGAGCCCTAACAGTTTTTGATGATGCTTTGACAGAAATTAATTATTGAAGACATCTCAAATTGCCAATATAGTATGCACCTATCATTAGTACACATGTTGAGGTTTCTATTTAATTAGGATACAGCATCAAAGTATATTTTAATCCTCCATGAGGAACATTTCTGCAACAGAAAGACTTCTTTTGAGCAACTAATATATTGATAATTGAAAGAGACACGTGTACCCCAATGTTCATTGCAACACTGTTTACAATAGGAAGCAACCTAAATGTCCATCAGCAGATGAATGGATAAGAAAGTTATGGTACATATACACAATGGAATATTGCTCAGCTATTAAAAAGGATGCATTTGAATCAGTTCTAATGAGGTGGATGAAATTGGAGCCTATTATAAGGAATGAATTAAGTCAGAAAGAAAAACATCAATACAGTATATTAACGCATATATATGAAATTTAGAAAGATGTTAGCCATGACACTACATGTGAGACAGCAGAAGAGACACAGATGTAAAGAACAGATTTTTGGACTCTGTGGGAGGAGGCAGGAGTGGGATGATTTGAAAGAATAGCATTGAGACATGTATATTACCATGTGTGAAATAGATTTCCAGTCCAGGTTTGATGCCTGAGACAGGGCATTCAGGGCCAGTGCACTGGGACGACCTTGAGGGATGGGGTGGGAAAGGAGGTGGGGGGGAGTTCAGGATGGGTGACACATGTACACCCATGGCTGATTCATGTGAAGGTATGGCAAAAACCACCACAATATTGTAATGTAATTAGCCTCCAATTAAAATAAATTAAAACTTTTTTTAAAGGTGTAAACAAGATCAAGCCTGTAAACATTTCTTCCTCAGAAATATAAAATCTCTGAGACATAACTCAAATGATTCTGAATCATGTAATATGTTACTAAAAGTGCCCTATTTTAACTTTTTTTATTTTTATTTTTTTCAGAAATCCAGATGCTTAGGGGCTTCCCAGGTGGTGTTAGTGGTAAAGAAACCTCCTGTCAATGCAGGAGACATGAGACATGGGTTTGATCCCTACATCAGGCAGATCACCTGGAGAAGGGCATGGCAGCCCACTTCAGTATTCTTGTCTGGAGAATCCCATGGACAGAGGAATTTGGCAGGCTGCAGTCCATAGGGTGGCATAGAGTCAGACACAATTTAATCGATTTAGCACTTACACCCAGATACTTAAGGCAATAATTTTATTTAAATAAAAATAAGCAATAAAATATTTTCCAACTTCTGCCTCTGGCCAATATTGAGTAATAGAGAGAGGGTTTATCCTCCACCATGCACCATGTAACAATGATTCTCAAGATATTATACATAAAATTACTAGGATAGTGATACCTGGAGATGGAAAACAAATAAGGTAATTTCTGCTATTGCTTTAGCTTACTGCCTGAGTAACATTTTATGCTGAAACACAGGGAGAGGAAACACAGGAGAGCCCAGTGGACTGTTGAAGTTGACTTTTCTGGAATTTTGAGTGAAAGGAAGCCAAGGTGGCTAGATTCCTAGAGTAGTGTTAAATGGAAAATGTATAGTGTATAATTATATATCAGAAAAGAAAGGTGGTCTTAACTAAGCCTCCACACTAAGAAATTAGCAAATGAAAAGCAAGAATAAAAATGAATTGAGAAGAATAGAAGAAAAAAGATACTGAAAATTAGCAAACCAATGAAATAAAAATAGAAAAATAGGCCTTCTCCTCACCTTGGTAGTAGCAGTAGAAGGAAGCCACAGCAAAAACAACAAGTCAGTCACACTTAGAAAAATTATTTATGGTTACCAAAGGGGAAAGATGTAGTGGAGGGATAAACTAGGAATTTGGGATTAACATATACA
Organism: Tragelaphus eurycerus; assembly: GCA_935064755.1. Classification (NCBI taxonomy): domain Eukaryota; kingdom Metazoa; phylum Chordata; class Mammalia; order Artiodactyla; family Bovidae; genus Tragelaphus; species Tragelaphus eurycerus. Next base: position 1,584,770 of record CAKXYN010000118.1, read on the forward strand.
TACTACTATATGTAAAATATATAATCAACAAGGAAGTACTTCATAGCAAAGGAAATATTACTCAATATTCTATAATAACCTAAATGGGAACTGAAAAAAGAATAGATGTATGTGTATGTATATGTTAAACACTTTGCTATATACTTGAAACTTTAATTCAACAATATAAATCAACTATACTCCAATATAAAATAAGAATTTCTAAAAAGAAAAATAATGGAAACATCAATAAGAGCAAAAACTTTTGCCTTGAGGAAGTTAAATGAAATCAATAAAACTTTCACCATAAAAAAAAGAGAAGACAAAGTTTCCTGATATCAGGATTCTGAAAGATTACATCACTACAGACTTTCTAGATAGTTCAAGTAAAATGGGGAAATATGAACATTTATACCTCTACATTTTGCAACTTTGATGAAATATAGCAAATATTTGGAAAAATACAAAACCCCACTCAGGAAGAAACAGAAAACCTGAATAGTTCTCTGTCAATTAAATAAATTACATTTGTAGTTGAAAATATTCTTTTGAGAAAAGATTCTCCAAGCTTGGATGGCTTCACTAGGGAATTCTAACAATATTTTAAAACTATACAATATTAATTCTATACAAACACTGAGATAATTGAAGAGAAGAAAGCATATACCAAATCATTCTTTGAGGCTGAAATTACTCTTATCTCAATACCAGAAACAAATATTAGACAAAAAGAAAACTTGCACACCAATATCCTTCATTAGTGTCAGTTGCTCAGTCATATCTGACTCTTTGTGACCTCATGAACTGCAGCCTGCCAGGCTTCTCTAGTCATATAATTCTCCAGGTATACTAGAATACTAGTGTGAATTGCCATTCCCTTCTCCATGAGATCTTCCAGACCCAGGGATTGAAAAATGGTCTCCTGCATTGCAGTCAGATTCTTCACTATCTGAGCCACCAGGGAAGCCTTGATAAACATATGTTCTTTCATGAACATAGATGCAAAAATTCTTAGCAAAAGTTTAATGAATTAAATATAACAATATAGTAAAAGATACTATGTCATAAACAAGGGGGACTTATCCCTGGTATGCAAGATTGGCTTAAACACTCAGAATCAAGTAGTATAATTCATGATACTAACAGATTGAGAAAGGAAAACCAAATGAGCATCTCAATCAATATAAAAAATAATACAACATAATCCAGCATTGATCTATTATTAAAAATTTTTCAATAGACTAGGACTAGAAGAGAAGTTTTTCATCTTGATAATGGATATTAATGAAAACATGTGGTTAACATCTTACAGAATGCTGCTTCTGCTGCTAAATCGCTTCAGTCATGTCTTACTCTGTGTGACCCCATAGACTGCAGCCCACCAGGCTCCCCATCCGTGGGATTCTCCAGGCAAGAACACTGAAGTGGGTTGCCATTTCCTTCTCCAGTGCATGAAAGTGAAGAGTGAAAGTGAAGTCTCTCAGTTGTGTCCAAATCTTAGCGACCCCATGGACTGCAGCCTACCAGGCTCCTCCACCCATGGGATTTGCCAGGCAAGAGTACTGGAGTGGGTAGCCATTGCCTTCTCCACATACAGAATAATGAAATGCTAAATAATTTCTATATAGGATCAAGAACAGGGCAAGAACATCTGTTGTCACCACTTCTATTTAACTTGCAATGCTTAAGATAAGAAAAAGAAATAATATTGGAAATGAAGTAAAACTTTCTTCAAAGATGTCAAAAAATGTTACACAAAAACTACTCGAATTAACAATTGATTTCATCAAGGCTGTAGGATACACGATCAATATACAAATGTTAATTGTATTTCTACACACTAACGAAGAATAAGCAAAATATCAATTATGGATGGAAATTCTCAATATTGTCCAGATGTTCAGTTTGGTCTCTCAGTCGTGTCCGACTCTTTATGACTCTGTGGACTGCAGCATGCCAGACTTGCCTTAAGATGTTAATTTCCCCCAAACAATTTATTGTTGTTCAGTTGCTCAGTTGTGTCCAACTCTTTGCAGCCTCATGGACTGAAGCATGCCAGGCTTCCCTGTCCTTCACCATCTCCCGGAGTATGCTCAAACTCATGTCCATTGAATCAGTGATGCCATGCAACCACCACATCCTCTGTCATCCCCTTCTTCTCCTGCCTTCAATCTTTCCCAGCATCAGGGTTTTTTCTAATGAGTCAACTCTTTGCATCAGGTAGCCGATGTACTGGAGCTTCAGTTTCAGCATCAGTTCTTCCACTAATTATTCAGGATTGATTTCCTTTAGGATTGACTGGTTTGATCTCCTTGCAGGCCAAGGGACTCTCAAGAGTCTTCTCCAACATCACAGTTCAAAAGCACCAATTTGTGGGTGTTCAGCCTTCATGGCCCAACTTTCACATCCATACACTACTATCGGAAAAAACAGCTTTGACCATATGGACATTTGTCAGCAAAGTAATGCCTCTGCTTCTTAATACACTGTCTAGTTTTGTCATAGCTTATCTTCCAAATGATTTATAGTTTCTCCCATGTCTCAATCAAAATTCTATATGCTAAGATTCATGTGGGAATGCTAAAAAACTAGAACAGTGTAAGAAACTTAGAAGAACAATGTTGAAAGACGTACATTGCCTGACTTCAAGACTTGTTAATGCTATGGTAAGTAATCAGTGCAGTGTGGTTTGGGGAGCAAAGACAAATAGATCAGAGTAATGGAATGGAGAGTCCACTAATAGATTCATACATATACGAACAACTGATTTTTTCCAAAAGTCATTAAAAAATTTTAGTGAAGGAATTATGTTCTTCCCAATACAAGGTGCTACAATATTTGGTTATCTATGTATGAAAGGATGGATTTCAGTTCATATATCACACTATATATTAGTAAACAAAAATTAACTCAAAATGAATCATCAACTTAAATATAAAAATGCTTTCTAGAAGAAAATATGTGAGATCTTTCTGACCTTGAGTTATACAATAATTTAGAATAATTCCTTGTATGGAATACAAAAAAAATTGTACCACATAAAATTAAGAATATCAACTTTTTAACAGATATTATTGTGTGTGTGTGCGTATGCACCAAGACCTTTAAATTTTTATTTGCATTATTTTATTTGTGGAGACATTCTTAAAAGAATGAAAAGAAAAGGAATGTAAAGGATCCACAAAAAAAGATATATTTGTAAATCTCATATTTGATAAAAGACTTAACCAGACATATGCTTTTAGAAATCCTAACAACTCAGTAGTGAGAGAGCAATCAAATTAAAAATGATCAAAACAATGTGAACAGACACTTCAATACAGATTATATAGGTGTGGCAAATATTTAATTAAAATATTCACATCCCTGTTCATAAGCGAAATGCAAAATAAAACAACATTTGAATATTTGAAACTAAAAATTCTTATGAAGTGAAGTATCTGGAACTATCATATATTGTTGATGGGAATGTAAATTGAAATGTGTTGAAAAATAGTTTGAGTTTATTAAAGAGTTAAACATACTTTCATTATATGAGCCAGTCTTTCTACCCTTAGTTATTTGCTTGAGATATGAAACTCTCTCTCTCTTTCTATGTACTACTTATGTAGCTCATAGTTAGTACAGTCAATTAGCACAAGTGTGCACACATCCTGAGAAATTTACATATATATTTTTTATATATGAAGTTGGCTTACCACATATTTTATTTAAATGATCCTTTTCCTTCTTCACCACTCTATGCCTTTCTTTAAAACCCGATTTCAAAACCACTTTTTAATCTCTTCTCACTCATTCACACACTTTAATACACATCCTCTCAAGCTTGTTAAACTCATCTTTTCTAAGTTAATCTGCTTGTTTACAATTTACATCTTTACAGTGAAAATTAAAGTCACTCAGTTGTGTGCACTCTTTGTGACCCATTGACTATACAGTCCATGGAGTTCTCCAGGCCAGAATATTGGAGTGGGTAGCCATTCCCTTCTCCAGGGGATGTTCCCAACCTAGGAATGGAATCCAGGTCTCTGGCTTTACAGGTGGATTCTTTACCAGCTGAGCTACCAGAGAAGCCCAACTTAAATCAATTGTGATTGAGGAACCTTATAGTTTTCATTTATTTTGTATGCTTCCTTGTTAAATTCAGCATTCCATGAATAATTGGCATCCAGATTAGTAGCATTATCAGGTAACTATTAATTATGACATGTACCATAGCTAGGGTTTTGTTATTTCCAATTTGAAGTTTACATTTTGGTTGTTATTGTTCAGTTGCTAAGCTGTGTCTGACTCTTTGTGACCCCATGGACTGCAGCACATCAGGCTCCTCCGTCCTTCACTATCTCCCAGAGTTTGCCCAAATTCTTGTCTATTGAGTTGTTGATGCTATCTAACCATCTCATCCTCTGGAGCTCCCTTCTCTTTTTTCTTCAGTCTTTCCCAGCTAATGTCTTTCCCAATGAGTCAGCTCTTTGCATCCGGTGGTCAAATTATTGTAGTGTTAACTTGCAATTATAGGCTGTTTTTTAAAAATAAAATCACTACCATTTGCTATTTGCTAAACATTTAAGAGTTGGGCTCACCTAAATTTCTTGGAAAAATGATGTTCATATTCAACATGTGTGCACGTGTGCTAAGTTGCTTCATTTGTGTCTGACTCTGTGACTGACTCTTTGGATGGTAGCTCATCAGGCTCCTCTGTCCAGGGGATTCTCCAGGCAAGAATACTGGAGTGGGTTACCATGCCTTCCTCCAGGGGGATCTTCCTGACCCAGGGATCAAACCCACATCTCCTGCATCTCGGGCTCTTTATCAGTAGTGCCACCTGAGAAGCACCTAATATTCAACACAATGAGACATAAAAACAAGAGAAATTAAGAAAGCAAGCAAATACTTTTTAAATGAGTATTTCTTTTCTTTTGACACAGGCATTTATTTACTGGTATCACAGGGCAACTTCAATCTTAAAAATAACATTCAGGTTGGACTTTGTCTTATTTTCCTGTATCTTTGGTGTGTGTACTTGTGTGTGTGTGCGTGTGTGTGTGTCTGTAGGTCTCTAGTATGTAAAGATTACAAATGTTATAATAAGAGCATAAGATATAAGATCTGTGGTACTTTGAGTTCCTATGTGTTTCTTGAAGTATCACCACTCTCTTCCAGTAGAACTTGTCCCTCATTGAAGAAATGGAAATCAGTAATGAAAATTATTGGGTTTGATTTACAAATATGTCCTGAGAAGCTCTGCATTTAAATATCATGATTTACCTTTATCATGTACTTACACAAAATATTGTGCTTATTAATAAACAATGAATTGAGTTAGTAGACCAATGATTTTCAAACTGTAGTTCCTGGACCAACAACAGCATTTGGGAACTGATTCTAAACGTACATTCTCAAGCCCCACGCCAGACTAACTGAATCAAAACACCAGAGGTGGACCCTAAAAATGGAAGTTTTAATAAGCTATGGTTTATTCTGCTGCTTGCTAAAGGTAAGTACTGGGTTAAACTAAGTGAAACTTAACAACTTAGGTTTATGACTATGCATTCAAAGGAGTCTTAGCCAATAAGAAATGCTATGATATTGAACACTAAGTCCTAGAGTAAGAAAGAAACAGTGAAATGTAGAAATTCTATGCAACATGTACACAGGAGGCAGCATAGATTATTAGTTTAGTGCCCTTGATTTTGTTTGAAGTTGTTAAGTTTTCAAGCCCAGCTTCACCATGAATTAGTGATAAAAACTTGTTATTGTAAACCTCTGTGTTAAAAATCCTTAAGTGCAAAATAAGGATGCTGATTATAGTACCTGATGAATAGCATTTTGTGAGGATAAAATAATACATTTGAAGGGTAGGAATTCTAAGATACTTAAATCCTAAGATTTTGTTTGAAACAACTTTTTGCCCCCCTTTTTTTGTGGCTTATGTTATGCAGTTGATGATCAGTGTCTGTATATGAATTATGAAGTGATTAAATCATTCTTATCTGTTTGAGAAAACCTTTTGCACTGAAGACTAAATATTTTATCAAGCATTCAATTTCTGGAGAATTGACTTGGAATTACTTTTTTCACTATTCAGAAAGTCACTTGAAATGCATATGTAGCCATGTAAATAAAGATATTGAAAGAACTCACTTTGAGACCTTTCCTGAGGTAAAGTGGGCATTGAACAAGTCTCATGTTCTGAATAGAGGTTTAATAGGGTAGATCACTTGTCTAGTTTAGCTTGGCAATTTTCCCTATTTGATCTAAACACTTTCTGTTCCATTTAGTCTTCTGATATTAAATTGACACTAAAAATTATCTTTGATAGTTCTAGAAAGTTCAATTAAGCAAGATATATTTATTAGCGTCTTTAGTGACCAAAAAATCTTACAATCTTTTACCTTTAAAATAACCTGTAAATTATCATCAGTGTTTAAAATTGGGCCTGGAATTTATTTTAATGCCTTTGCAATTCAACTTTATCAGAAAGTGTGTGTTTATACTCTAGGCTCTGAATATAGCATTTGTTTTCAGACTATTTTGTTCTGTCTCTCAGAGTTCGGGGGCTTAGAGTCAATCAGTATCCATTAAGGATAAAACAAAATTCACTGTCTGTTCCTGATATGCCATATCTCCCTCCTTTTTTCAATTTAAAGATAATAAATTATTTTCCCAATATTGGATGGATGTAGCTACTTTGATTTTGTGAAAAATCATTTTATTTGAAATTCCAAGGCATAAAAATAACTACTTTCAATTCCAGATGAACACCAAAGTCCATAGCTTTAGATCTCAAGTAAATCTTGATCCAACAAGAGAGATTGTTTTTCTATTTGGTTTACTAGTAAATAGCTTCTTATGTTTAAATAATACTTGCATCTATAATCAGAAATCTAAAAGTAATGTACTCCAGGCTCTGATTCATGAAAATAAGTGAAAATCAAGGCATTTGTAGGAAATCAAAATGTATTCATCTCAAACGGGCTTTGCATGCATAGGCATGTTTTACTAACATTGTTGGACTAGAATGATATGTCCAAATGATAACAAATCTTAAGAGTGAAGGTGAGCTCCACTCTAATCTGCAAGTATCAGATCAATAACACTCCATCTGTTAATGGAGCAGGCTAACAATCTTGAGTTTTCCAAACTGTGTGAAAATCACACTTAAAATGAGTAACAGAAAGCATCTACAAGAACGTTGTGCAGAAAAGTTTCTTTAAATGTATTTTGCTGATTAGCCTGAAACATCACTATAATGAGATCACTTATTTCCATCCAGTATTATATATATATATATATATAGACACATAGATAGATAGATAGACAGAAACAGAGTGTGTTTGTAAAACACAATAGTGATTATTATTTGAGAGTTATTATCTGACCTCTCTTCCTATTTAATATCATTACATTTTGTTTTTATTGACCTAACTTTGTACATGAGTGACATAAAAATAAGACCAGAATCTTCATTTTAATTAGGCCAGTATTAGTCACTTAGCAAAGCTGTGTTATGATTTGGAAATTAACTAGTGGGCTGTGTTTTAATGCTTATAGAAGACACAAACTACAAAGTAACAACTACAGATATAACTTAAGTGATTTGCTTGTGGTCATTATGTTATAGTTACAAGGAAACTGTCATCTAAATATGTTACAATTATATAATGATGATTATCATTATCATTATCATTAAAAGTAATCTAATTTATTCTTTGATTATTTCTAACAAGAAAGCCTTCTTTTTCAGGTAAATCTGTGAAGAACTTGTACACACAAATTTATTTCAAAACAAAGGTGACTTCAAGGTCAAAATCAGATTGCATTTTGAGATACTTGAAAGACTCAGTTGTAATCCTGAAGTCATTAACATTTTCTAAAAAAATACATAGGTACTCCATAATTCTGAAAATAAATATGTAGAAATGCTTATTTTACACATATGGCAAGTGTATTCAAAATGTTTAATTAATTGATGGTTGATTGTCTACATTATCTTGAACTTGAAAGTGTCAAAAGCTAGTTTCTGACAACATACAAAAAATTTTTCCTTTTAGGTCAACAGTATATTTTCAACATATTTTTATAAGGATTCTTTTCTTTTGTTTAAGCAATTTGTTGACTTTCACTATGTGTGCTGTAGGGAAAACTGTGTGCTACAAAATTACTTTACTTCAAATTCACTCAAACTTCTCAAAATTTACAAACATCATGTTTATGAGACATACAATGCATGGAAAACTTCATTAGCATATTTATTTCATTGCAGGTGAGTCCCTTCTAGTAAGATTTTTGGTCAATCTGTTCAACAAAGTTGTTTTAAGAAAAGAGTCAGAGAGGCTGAGATCTCATTAACTCAACTTTACCAAACAATTCGTAAAACAGTCTTTTGGATTCAACTCCTCACAATGCTCTCTCAGCTTTATATTTATGTAAGAAGGGGATGATAGACTAAAAATAGTTGACATCTCACTCTATGTGACAGAGGGTTTCTCCAAAATTAAATGACAGTGTGAAGGTATTCTTCAGAAAATGCACAAATAATGAGTTTGATCCTATTTAAACTATGAATGTTTGGCATTTCATAGTAGAATCATTTATGATCTTTTTCATAAGGTTGAAAAATGGAAACAGTTGGAACACTGAAGTTTCATCTGTGAGTAGGGTGATGTATTTTCTGTGCTTTATCTTTTAAGGTAGGAAATTTACATTTGTTAACTGGGATGCTCTCACTTTGCTCTCTAAGATGCCTTACAGTACTTCTCGCATATTGTTGAATTCCATAAGTTCTCTATGAAAACTGTATCCTGGTGCCCTGCTCATGGTGGATATAACTGAGAATTCTCATTCTCTTTGGAAAGTTAACAGACTGCTTATGGTTTCAATCATTAGTTTTTAAGATAAAGAAAACACATTATCCTTAGTAACATCTCTGGGAAAAAAGGCTAACATCCATAGGTCATTCATTTAACCAATGCATGTCTTCAATTCATTAATTGTTCTTGGCCCTGGAGATATAGACATGAATAAGGCAAATTTCCAGCTAGAGTCAAGTTCATAATCATTCAAAAAACCTGGAAATTTAAAGATGTAATACAATGTGCAATCTTTTACACCTTACAAAAAAAAATCATTTACACATATTACAATGATGTAATACTTGGATGCAATCTCAAAAATGACAGAATGATCTCTGTTCATTTCCAAGGCAAACCATTCAACATCATGGTAATCCAAGTCTATGCTCCAACCAGTAATGCTGAAGAAGCTGAAGTTGAACAATTCTATGAAGATCTACAAGATCTTTTAGAACTAACACCAAAAAAAGATGTTCTTTTCATTATAGGGGACTGGAATGCAAAAGCAAGAAGTCAAGAAACACCTGGAGTAACAGGCAAATTTGGCCTTGGTGTACAGAATGAAGCAGGGTAAAGGCTAACAGAGTTCTGCCAAGAGAAGACTCTACACATGGACATCATCAGATGGTCAAAAACGAAATCAGATTTATTATATTCTTTGCAGCCAAACATGGAGAAGCTCTATACAGTCAGCAAAAACAAGACTGGGAGCTGACTGTTGCTCAGATCATGAACTCCTTATTACCAAATTCAGAATGAAATTGAAGAAAGTGGAGAAAGCCACTAGGCCATTCAGATATGACCTAAATCAAATCCATTATGACTACAGTGGATGTGAGAAATAGATTTAAGGGAGTAGATATGAAAGACAGAGTGCCTGATGAACTATGGACAGAGGTTCCTGACATTGTACAGGAGACAGGAATCAAGACCATACCCAATAAAAAGAAATGCAAAAAAAAAAGGGGGGGGGGGGCTGTCTGAGGAGGCCTGACAAATAGCTGTGAAAATAAGGGAAGCAAAAGCAAGAGAGGAAAGGAAAGATATATCCATTTGAATGCAGAGTTCCAAAGAATAACAAGTAGAGATAAGAAAGCCTTCCTCAGTGACCAATGCAAAGAAATAGAGGAAAACAATATAATGGGAAAGACTAGAGATGTCTTCAAGAAAATTAGAGATACCAAGGGAAGATTTCATGCAAAGATGGGATCAATAAAGGACAGAAGTGGTAGGGACCTAACAGAAGCAGAAGATATTAAGAAGATGTGTCAAGAATACACAGAAGAACTGTAAAAAAAAAAAGATCTTCATGACCCAGATAATCACGATGGTGCGATCACCGACTTAGAGCCAGACATCTTGGAATGTGAAGTTGAGTGGGCCTTAGGAAGTGTCACTACGAACAAAACTAGTGGAGGTGATGGAATTCCAGTTGAGCTATTTCAAATCCTGAAAGATGATGCCATGAAAATGCTGCAATCAATATGCCAGCAAATTTGGAAAACTCAGCAGTGGCCACAGGACTGGAAAAGGTCAGTTTTCATTCCAATCACAAAGAAAGGCAATGTCAAAGAATGCTCAAACTACCACACAATTTCACTCATCTCACACACTAGTAAGGTAATGCTCGAAATTCTCCAAGCCAGGCTCCAGCAATACACAAACCACGAACTTCCAGATGTTCAAGCTGGCTTTAGAAAAGTCAAAGGAACCAGAGATCAAATTGCCAACATCTGCTGGATCATCAAAAAAGGAAGAGAGTTCCATAAAAACATCTATGTCTGCTTTATTGACTATGCCAAAGCCTATGACTGTGTGGTTCACAGTAAACTGTGGAAAATTCTGAAAGAGATGGGAATACCAGATAACCTGACCTGCCTCTTGAGAAACCTGTATGCAGGTCAGGAAGCAACAGTCAGAACTGGACATGGAATAACAGACTGGTTCCAAATAGGAAAAGGAGTATGTCAAGGCTGTATATTGTCACCCTGTTTATGTAATATTTATACAGAGTACATCATGAGAAACCCTGGGCTGGAGGAAGCACAAGATGGAATCAAGATTGCTGGGAGAAATATCAATAACCTCAGATATGAGGATGACACCACCCTTATGGCAGAAAGTGAAGAGGAACTAAAAAGCCTCTTGATGAAAGTGAAAGAGGAGAGTGAAAAAGTTGGCTTAAAGCTCAACATTCAGAAAACTAAGATCATGGCATCTGGTCCCATCACTTCATGGCAAATAGATGGGGAGACAGTGGACACAGTGGCTGACTTTATTTTTCTCGGCTCCAGAATCACTATAGATGGTGACTGCAGCCATGAAATTGAAAGACACTTACTCCTAGGAAGGAAAGTTATGACCAACCTAGACAGCATATTAAAAATCAGAGACTTTACTTTGCCAGCAAAGGTCCGTCTAGTCAAGGCTATGATTTTTCCAGTAGTCATGTATGGATGTGAGAATTGGACCATAAAGAAAGCTCAGTGCTGAAGAATTGATGTTTTTGAACTATGGTGTTGGAGAAGACTCTTGAGAGTCCCTTGGACTGCCAGGAGATCCAACCAGTCCATCATAAAGGAGATCAGTCCTGGGTGTTCATTGGAAGGACTGATGTTGAAGCTGAAACTCCAGTACTTTGGCCACTGATGCGAAGAGCTGACTCATTTGAAAAGACCCTGATGCTGGGCAAGGTTGAGGGCAGGAGGAGAAGGGGACGACAGAGGATGAGATGGTTTGATGGGATCACTGACTCAATAGACATGGGTTTAGGTTGACTCTGGGAGTTGATGATGGACAGGGAGGCCTGGTGTGCTGCGGTTTGTGTGATTGCAAAAAGTCGGACATGACTGAGTGACTGAATTGAACTAACTGAAGCTGAACATGGAAACATAAAAAAGTGTATATATTGTAAAAACAACCATAAGTACATTTAAGTAGAAAACCTGTAGTTAATTTTTATCTCCTATAATCAAATTCCTAAGATTACACATATATAAAATTAATTCTTTACCAAATATTGGAAGCATTCCAACATATTATACTGTTTTTCTGCCATGGGTAATTGTTAGTTTTAGACCCCATTATAGTGGTCTTCAAGTGGTTTAGAAATATAGAAAAACAAGAAGTGTGTTAAATGCCTATAAATAACCCATAGTCAATAAGATCAAATTGTTAATCAGTATTGCTACCGATTCCTCTACAATAACTGGCTGGGCCATGTTGGTTGATATTTTCAAGTTCAGGTATTAAGACTGATTTTGAAGTGTTTGGTTTGCTTTTTCTCCATTCATAATTACTAGTGGTTGATCAAAGCTCAGATTTAAATTTGTTTACCTTGTTTAGAAATTCAAAATGAACAATAACAATATTTGAAGATAATTATATTCTTCTGTTTAACTTTTCTGATTATTGGATTATGTCTATTTCATACTCTTTAGTAGCTAATCTGAAACATTTTCCAAGATAAACAAACAGCTAAAGTAAGAATATTTCTAATGAAATTGAGTATTTTGTGTAATCAAAATCATTATTTGCTTAACCTGGCTTGGTGCTAAATACCTTTTTTTTGCAACTCAAGTAACTCAAATGACATTGTAAATGTGTAGTAGACAGAGTTCAGACAAAATCAATTTTCAAGATGCTATGCATCAAAGCCATTTGGAAGACCAATGATTAAGACTCGATTCATTTTGGAAATTCTATCCATCTTCTTGAATAAAAGACAACATAGAATTTAGCAGAAATCAGTTGAGTACTAATGATATAAACCTATATGTTTCTATGATTTTAGAAATCAACCAAAAGCACTTAGATATTGAGACTCATTTTCGGAATGTGTTTTCACCTCACCCTTTAATAGGAAGGTCATATTACACTGAAGGGTGGGGAAAAGAAACAGTAAATCCTAAAACTGTAATGACCTTAAACTGTAAACCTTAAATTTTATTTCAGAGTCACTCATATTGAATAGGAAAAGAAGAAAACATACACAAAATGTTTTATCTAAGGCTCTATCTCCAGGTTTAATTCCTCATGCAAAAAGACCTTTTGTCTTTAGAGAAAAAGATCACATAGACAATATTTATAGTGTGATCAAACTAGTTTTTAATTATCTGAAGGATCTTCTCTATAGCTTTAAAAATACAGTTTGTACATGCATAATATTATATAAGAAACGAATCACCAGTCCAGGTTGGATGCAGGATACAGGAAGCTTGGGCCTGGTGTAGTGGGATGACCCAGAGGGAGGGTATGGGGAGGGAGGTGGGCGGAGGGTTCAGGATGGAGAACATGGATGCATGTTGATGTATGGCAAAACCAATACAATATTGTAAAGTAAAAAAATAAATAAATAAAAATAAAAAAATAAATATTTTTTAAAAAATTAAAAAAATAAATATAACCACTCCATAGTATCCCCCCAAAAAAATACAGTTTGTAATTTTTTAAACATTATTTTTTTAATGGTTTTAATCAAGAAAAATGGGAAAACAATGCTACCAAATTTTGTACCTAACTCAATGACATTCAATGTTATTTTTGACATTCAATTATACATTATATGTAAACTAAATTGACTCATGTTGAGTCTGAAAAATGAGAATACAATTGAATGTTTAAGAATTTAGCTACATTAGAAAACTTTATTGTTGTTCACTCTCTAAGTAGTGTGAATGTTTAAGAATTTAGCTACATGAGAAAACTTTATTGTTGTTCACTCTCTAAGTAGTGTCCAACTCTTTGTGACTCCATGAACTGCAGCCTGCCTGGTTTCCCTGTCCTTCATTATCTCCTGGAATTTGCTCTAGCTCATATTCATTGAGTTGGTAATGCTATTCAAGCATCTCATCCTCTGTCACCCTCTTTTCCTCCTGCCCTCAATCATTCCCATCATTAGGGCCTTTTCCAATGAGTCAGCTCTTCCCATCAGGTAGCCAAAACACTGGAGTTTCAGCTTCAGTATCAGTCCTTACAATGAATATTCAGGACTGATTTCCTTTAGAATTGACTGGTTTGATCTTACTGGCCAAGGGACTCTCAAGAGTCTTCTCCAGCAACACAGTTTTAAAGCACCAATTATTCGGGCCTGTCTTCTTTATGGTCCTACTCTCACATTGTACAAGATTACTGGAAAGACCGTAGCTTTGACTAAAAAGACCTTTCAGCAAAGTGATGTCTCTGCTTTTTAATATGCTGCCTAGGCTTGTCATAACTTTTCTTCCAAGGAGTAAGCATTTTTTTAATGTCATGGCTGCAGTCACCGTCCACAGTGATTTTGGACACCAAAAAGAGAAAATCTGTCACTGTTTCCACCTTTTTCCCATCTATTTGGCATGAAGTGATGGGACCAGATGTCATGATGTAGGTTTTTGAATGTCGAGTTTTAAGCCAACTTTTTCACTCTCTTATTTCATCCTCAAAGGCAATAGCACCCCACTCCAGTACTTTTGCCTAGAAAATCCCATGGATGGAGGAGCCTGGTAGGCTGCAGTTCATGGGGTCACTATAGTCGGAAATGACTGAGCGACTTCAGTTTCACTTTTCACTTTCATGCATTGGAGAAGGAAATGGCAACTCACTCCAGTGTTCTTGCCTGGAGAATCCCAGGGACGGGGAAGCCTGGTGGACTGCCATCTATGGTGTAGCACAGAGTCGGAAACGACTGAAGAGACTTAGCAGTAGCAGCAGCAGGAGGCTCTTTAGTTCCTCTTCACTTTCTGCCATTAGAGTGGTGTCATCTGCACATCTGAGATTGTTGATATTTCTCCTGGCAATCTTGATTCCAGCTTGTAGCTAATCCAGTGCAGGGTTTCTCATGATGTAGTCTGTATATAAGTTAAATAAGCAAGGTGACAATATACAGCCTTGTCATACTCCTTTCCCAATTAGGAACCAGTCCGTTGTTCCATGTCCGGTTCTAACTGTTGCTTCTTGGTCTGCATACAGGTTCCACAGGAGATAGGTAAGATGGTCTGGTACTTCCATTTCTTTAAGAATTTTTCAGTTTGTTGTGACCCACACTGTCAAAGGCTTTAGCTCACTCAATGAAACAGCAGTAGATGCTTTTCTAGAATTACCTTGCTTTCTCTATGATCCAATGAATGTTGGCAATTTGACCTCTAGATCCTCTGCTTTTTCTAAACCCAGCTTGTACATGTGAAGTTCTTGTTTCACATGCTGTTGAAGCTTAGCTTGAAGGGTTTTGAGCATTACCTTGCTAGCATGGGAAATGAGCACAATTGCACAGTAGTTTGAATATTTTTTGGCATTGCCTTTCTTTGGTATTGGGATGAAAACTGACCTTTTTTCAGTTCTGTGGCCACAGCTGAGTTTTCCAAATTTGCTTGCATATTGAGTACAGCACTTTAACAGCATCATCTTTTAGGATTTGAAATAGCTCAGCTGGAATTCCATCACCTCCACTAGCTTAGTTGGTAGTTATGCTTCCTAAGACCCAGTTGACTTCACACTCCAGGATATCTGGCTCTAGGTGCATACCCACACCATCGTGGTTATCCAGGAGCTTTGTGTATTCTATCTCTACATCTAGCATCTTAGGTTGCTCAATGGTTAAAGAATATGCTGGATCAGGGAAATTCCCCTGAATGAGAGCATGACAACCCACTGCAGTATTTTTGCCTAGAGTATCCCATGGACAATGGAGCCTGGCAGAATATAGTCCATAGGGTCATAAAGTGTTGGACACAATTAAAGTTGATGAGCACACATGCATGTACCTCTACATCAGAGTGCAAATTCCTTGACGATGAATTACATGACTATTGGGGTTTTTGTCTGTTTTGCTTGTGACCAACAAGTTCATTAGCTCCTGAAGTTTTATCACAATTTTCTGTACATAACAGAGACTCAAGAAATTAATAATTTTTGATATACAGAACATGAAGCTAATGAATCATGATATCTGGGGATTGTGGCCATCTGGTCTCTTCTTCATGTCTTAGAGGAAAATTAAAGATATTATTAATGATGAGGCAGAAAGAATAAAGAGAAAACTAACAATATGGTTATTACATTATTTTATCAAAGTCATGTAGCAAGTCAAAGTAGAGAGAGAAGCGTAATTTATATGTTCTTTCTTAGTCTCAAATCTCCCTTAAAATAAGCTGCTGTCATCTTAAATGTTAAAAGAAATGTATATGACATGTTAAACACTTGTAAAAAGAAAATATTATTCTTTATATTTTCCATAATTGTACTATATAGAAATGCTATTGATCACAATAACATCCATGGATTTTATAAATATATCACCAAGGCAAATAAAACTAATGACATTTGATAAGGAAATAAAACAGATTTGTCAAGAACATTTTTATTGTAAGTTACTCTTATTCTCTCTCAACATTTAATTTATACAATAAGCTAAATTTTGAATAAGGAATGAGAAAAGGGGCAAATGGTAGAAGTAATAACAGCAAATAAATTGAAATTAATAATGTTAAATAGAAATTAAAAATAAAACAATGTGTGTAAGTCTGGGAAGATAATCCAGGAACCTAACAGAATGGTGTCTACTATCTCTTCAAGAAGCATGAGTAAGACAAATACCTCCCACAAATTGTTCTTTATTTTGTACAATTGCAAGGTAGAAATGCTTGCCCTTCATCTTTCCCCTTTTGTTATTGTTGTTTTTATTCCTTCTACAATTTCTTTCCTTTGACTTTTCCATATGTCTCTCTAAGTTTAGTCATTCTTTTCCACTTGGTTCAATTTTTGAGCTCTCTGAAGGACAACAGTCAATTTGTAAATCTTATTAACCAAACAATGGAGGATACAAATAAGCAAATAGCATAGCTTTATTGGGAAGAGGAAAAAAATGGAAATAAACAGATCTGTTCAGTTTGGTACTTGATTTCTCTGTTGTATTTAGTTACTGCTTTTTACTAACATGACTGAATTCATCTATGACTACTATTCCCTATAAACAGACAAATCATCAAAAGTCACTTTGAATTGGATGCAGGTAAACTGGTTGTGCAGTACTTTCACATAATATATCTTATTAGCATGAAAAGAAAAAAAGAAAACTTGGAAGAATTAGAAGGAGAAAACCATAGAGAAAACTCACTGAGGATATGAAACTTTACACCCTTTTTCCCACTGCCCTCAAATATACAATGCAAACATTCACAAATGCTTACTATAAAAATATTAGAAGTCTTAAAAATCTTTTAACAAATGCTTAAATAATTATTTTTAATTCAGAAAGCTTTTAATTTATGATTTTTAAAATATTAATTTCAAGAACTATAGTATTTGCAAAAGAAATCTCAAAATACTTCGTAAATTAAGGTCATAGTCTTAAAAATTATTTATTATCTTTCTTATATTGTATAAATTCAACAAGTTGTTCCTGACATCTGCATTTGTGCCTTAGAATTATTGTAAAACTCATCAAAATAAACTCACTTATTATCTTCCAAAATAAACGAACACAGACAGTGGATGTGATATTGAGAACGGATTAGTCACACCTGAACATATATTAGAATAGTATCATGGGTTAGTATCCATAGCTTTTCTGATAAAATGAATAGTTTCCAACATGTGAATAATATTTCCAAAGAATCCTAAAATATGAAGGAGCAAATGCATAGAACTCCATCTTTAAAAAATGTTGTTTTATATTTCTAATTATGTTAGAGTTTTTGTCTTCCTTATTTAACTGAAGCAACAAATATTAACACAATTCTTAGATGTACACTAAAAACTGTCAATATTATATTGGCAATGAGTCTATCAACTCATATGACAGATTAAATATCAAGTTCTTATACCTTCCATGACATTTATATATAGAAAATTTTTGTTGTGTAGGAAAGAAAGAGGAAAAGGAAATGTCATAGAATTCTTGTCAGTCATATTGTCCAGTAAAATAGAAATGTCTGTTTAATGTCAGTGAACAACTCAAATGGGATTCATGGTTTATTTGTTGGAGCAAAGTTTCTTTACCTCATTTTACACCTCAAGGCTTATAATCCTTTAAACTTTGCAATAATGGAATACTCAGTCACTAGATGGATCCTCTGTGTGAGAGAAGTTATTTCAACTTTCCAAATCTCCTTCTCTCATAACATCAATAAAATCTGTACAGATAAAAAAAAAATAGCTTTCTCAGACTATCTTCTGAGAAAGTAAGAATTGGTATTTAAAAATTTACTTGTGATGCATAGAACTATATGTTTAAGTGAAAATATGCTGCTACTGCTGCTAAGTCGCTTCAGTCGTGTCCGACTCTGTGCGACCCCATAGACGGAAGCTCACCAGGCTCCCCTGTCCCTGGGATTCTCCAGGCAAGAATACTGGAGTGGGTTGCTATTTCCTTCTCCAATGCATGAAAGTGAAAAGTGAAAGTGAAGTCGCTCAGTCATGTCTGACTCTTAGCGACCCCATGGACTGGAGCCCACCAGGCTCTTCAGTCCATGGGATTTTCTAGGCAAAAGTACTGGGGTGGGGTTCCATTGCCTTCCCCAAGTGAAAATATAGGCATCTATAATTGACTTATATTTAAAATATAAATGCTTGTGTATGCTGAATTCCTACAGAACATTGACATATTCCATCCAAATTCTATTAGGTTTGTTTTCTTGATGTTCAATAATTAATTCTAGTCAAGGGTCTTATCTTAGTCCATACTTATGATGGCAGCCATAGACATGTAGTTATAACCATCACTAGATAATGATTTAATTCACTTTTATACTACAGATTTAATAGGCATCTTTATACATGGATTCAAAACTTAAAGAACATGACCTAGAGTATATTTTTCCCACAGAAAATGTTTTGTGTAGCACCCACTAAGATAGAATATTTTTCAAAATGACTTTATACTTTATGTTGTTGTTATTCAGTCACTCAATCCTATCTGACTCTGTGATCCCAAGAGCTTCCCTGTCTTTCACTATCTCCCATAGTTTGCTCAAACTCACGTCCATTGAGTCAGTAATGCCATCCAACCATCTCGTCCTTTGCTGTTCCCTTTTCCTCTCACCTTCAATCTTTCTCAGCATAAGGGGTCTTTTCTAGTCAGCCCTTCGCATCAGGCAACCAAGTATTGGACCTTCAGTTTCAGCATCAGACTTTCCAATGAATATTCAGGATTGATTTCCATTAGGATAGATCGGTATGATCTCCTAGCAGTTGAAGGGACTCTCAAGAGTCTTCACCAACACCACACTTCAAAAACATCAATTCCTTGGCTCTCAGCTTTCTTTATGATCCAGCTTTCACATCCATACATGACTACTGGAAAAACCATAACTTTGACTAGACTGACCTTTGTCACGAAAGTAATGTCTCTGCATTTAAAAAAACGCTGTCTAGGATTGTCATGGCTTTTCTTCCAAGGAGCAAGTGTCTTTTAATTCCATGGCTGCAGTCACCATATACAGTGATTTGGGAACACAAGAAAATAAAATATGTCATTGTTTCCATTGTTTCCCCATCTATTTGCCATGAAGTGATGGGACCAGATGCCATGATCTTAGTTATTTGAACGTTGAGATTTAAGACAGGTTCACTCTTCTCTTTCACATTCATCAAGAGGCTCTTTAGTTCCTCTCCACTTTCTGTCATTAGGGTGGTGTCATCTGCATATCTGAGGTTATTGGTATTTCTCCTGGCAATCTTTATTCCACCTTGTACTTCATCCAGCCTGGCATTTCTCATGATGTACTCGGCATAGAATTTAAATAAACAGGGTAACAATGTACAGTCTTCACATACTTCTTACCCAATTTGAAAAAAAAGTCCATTGTTTCATGTCCGGTTCTAACTGTTGCTCCTTGACCTGCATAGAGGTTTCTAAGGAAATAGGTAGGGTCATCAGGCATTCCCATTCTTGAAGAATTTTCCAGTTCGTTGTGATCCACACAGTCAAAGGCTCTGATGTAGTCAATAAAGCAGAAGTAGATGTTTTCCTGGAAATCTCTTCCTTTTTTCATGATCCTGCTGATGTTGACAATTTGATGTCTGTTGACAATTTTGTTCTTCTGCCTTTTCTAAATCCAGCTTGAACATCTGGAAGTTCACTGCTCACATACTGTTGAAGCCTCACTTGTAGAATTTTGAGCACTACTTTACTAGCATGTGAAATGAGTGCAGTTGTGTGATAGTTTGAGCATTCTTTGGCATTGCCCTTCTTTGGGATTGGAATGAAAACTGACCTTTTCCAGTCCCATGGCCACAGCTGACTTTTCCAAAATCGCTGGTATATTGAGGCAACACTTTCACAGCATTATCTTTCAGGATTTGAAATAGCTCAACTGGGATTCCATCACCTTATTAGTTTTGTTTGTGGTGATGCTTCTTAAGGCCCGCTAGAAATCACTTTCTAGGATATCTGGCTCTAAATGAGTGATCACACCATCGTGATTAGGTCATTAGGGCATTTTTTGGACAGTTCTTCTGTGTATTCTTGCCACCTCTTCTTAATATCTTCTGCTTCTGTTAGGTCCATACTATTTCTGTCCTTTAATGTGTCCATCTTTGCATGAAATGTTCCCTTGGTATCTCTATCTTCTTTAAGAGATCTCCCGTCTTTCCCATTATATTGTTTTCCTCTATTTCTTTGCACTGTTCACTAGAAAGGCTTTGTTATCTCTCCTTGCTGCTCTTTGGAACTCTGTATTCAGTTGGGTTATCTTTCCATTTCTCCCTTGCCTTTGGCTTCTCTTCTTTTCCTGCTGTTTGTAAAGTCTCCTCAGACAACCATTTTGACTTTGTGCATTTCTTTTTCTTAGGGATGGTCTTGATCACTGTCTTCTGTACAATGTCATGAACCATAGTTCATCCGGAACTGTATCAGATCTAGTTCCTCAAATCTATTTGTCACTTCCACTGTATAATTGTAAGGGATTTGACTTAGGTCATACACAAACTGCCTAGTGGTTTTTCCTACTTTTTTCAATTTAAGTCTGAGTTTGGCAATAAGGAGTTCATGATCTGAGCCACAGTCAGCTCCCAGTTTTGTTTTAGCTGACTGTATAGAGCTTCACTATCTTCAACAGAAAAGAATATAATCAATGTGATTTCAGTATTGACCATCTTAATAGTCATGTCCATGTGTATGTCCATGGTGATGTCCATGTGTAGAATCATTCAATACTTGTGTCATTGGAAAAGGGTGTTTGCTATGACCAGTAAATTCTCTTGGCAAAACTTTATTAGCCTTTGCCCTGCTTCATTTTGCACTCCAAGAACAAACTTACTTGTTACTCCAGGTATGTCTTGACTTATTACTTTTGCACTCCATACTCCTGTGATGAGAAGGACATCTTGTTTGAAGTTAGTTTGAGGAGGTCTTATAAGTCTTCATAGAACCTGTCAACTTCAGCTTCTTTGGCATTAGTGGTGGGGACATAGACTTGGATTACTGCGATAAAGAATGGTTTGTCTTGAAGTTGAACAGAGATCATTAACTTTATGTCAGTGTAGGTTAAATGAAATAGGTTCTATTAAATCAGCTTCACATTATTAATTTGATGTAAATACTTGTGTCTTTTGTACTAAAATAATCTTTTCTATTTTTAGATAGACTTAAAATTCACCTTTACATTCTTAAGTATATATTGAATTACAGCTGTACCTTGCTTTATAAAACAGACTTTTTTAGTTATTTGCAATGTGTCCATATTTATGCATGCATGGCCAAGCTTACTCTTAAACATTGTTATTGCTAATGATAAATGTCAGATTAATCAACAACATATAAACAACTTATTCATAGACAAGTAATCCATTAAGTAATTTAAGAAATTGTAGAAAATTAGATGTTATTGTGCATTCACATAGTGTCATGCAATGAAATGTTTGATGTTAAACCTGACATTAATAGTTAATAAAGAGATGTTTGGCTTTTTTTTTCCCTTCGGATGTTTTTACAGGCTTCTAATGCAACAAAAAATCTGGCAGTTAGAAAGCAAAGAACAAAATAGTCTGGCAAAAATAAAGGCACTTGAAATCATAGTCCAAAATCTGAGAGGCTTCTGGGTACAATTGGATTGCCCAAGTACTTTTATTTCTTTGTGTGTGTGCTCAGTCATATCCAACTCTGTGTGACCCTATAGACCATAGCCCGTCAGGCCCCTCTGTCCATGGAATTCTCCATGCAAGAATACTGGAGTGGGTTGCCATTTTATTCTCCAGGGGATCTTCCCGACCCTGGGATGGAACACATGTCTCCTGTATCTCCTGCATTGGTAGTCAGATTCTTTAACAATGAGCCAACTGGCCAGCCTTTTCCTAGTATATCTGTATGTAAGGGAAAGCTCCTAACTCTCAGTTCAGTTCAGTTCAGTTGCTAGTCATTTCTGACTCTTTATGACCCCATGAACCACAGGACACTAGGCCTCCCTGTCAATCACCAACTCCCACAGTTCACTCAAACTCATGTCCATTGAGTCGGTGATGCCATCCAACAATCTCATCCTCTGTCATCCCTTTCTCCTCCTGCCCTAAATCTTGCCCAGAATCAGGGTCTTTTCAAATTACTCAGCCCTTCGCATCAGGAGGCCAAAGTACTGGAGTTTCAGCTTCAACATAAGTCCTTCCAATGAACACTCAGAACTGATCTCCTTTAGGATGGACTGGTTGGATCTCCTTGCAGTCCAAGGGACTCTCAAGAGTCTTCTCCAACACCACACTTCAAAAGCATAAATTCTTTGATGCTCAGCTTTCTTTATAGTCCACTCTCACATCCATATATAACCACTGGAAAAACAATAGCCTTGACTAGACGAATTTTTCTGAAAAAGTAATGTCTCTGATTTTTAATATGCTGTCTAGGTTGGTCATAACGTTACTTCCAAGGAATAAGCGTCTTTAAATTTCATGACTGTAATCGCCATCTACACTGATTTTGGCACACCCCAAAAATAAAGTCTGCCACTGATTCCTTTGTTTCTCCATCTATTTGCTATGAAGTGATGAGACGGGAAGCCATGATCTTAGTTTTCTGAATGTTGAACTTTAAGCCAACTTTTTCACTCTCCTCTTTCACTTTCATCAAGAGGCTCTTTAGTTCTTCACTTTCTGCCATAAGGGTGGTGTCATCTGCATATCTAAGGTTATTAATATTTCTCCAGGCAATCTTGATTCCAGCTTGTGCTTCATCTAGCCCAGCGTTTCTCATGATGCATTCTGCATGTAAGTTACATAAGCAGGGTGACAATATACAGCCTTGATATGCTCCTTTCCTGATTTGAACCTGTTTGTTATTCTATGACCAGTTCTAACTGTTGCATCCTGACCTGAATACAGATTTCTCAAGAGGCAGGTCAGGTGGTCTGGTGTGCCCATCTCTTTCAGAATTTTTCACAGTTTACTGTGATCCACACAGTCAAAGCTTTGGCTAGTCAATAAAGCAGATATAGATGTTTTCCAAGAATTCTCTTGTTTTTTCAAAGATCTAGCAGATGTTGGCAATTTGATCTGTTTCCTCTGCCTTTTCTAAATCCAGCTGGAATAACTGGAATTTCATAGTTCATGTATTGTTGAAGCCTGGCTTGGAGAACTTTGAGCATTACTTTACTAGCGTGTGAGATGAGTGCAATTGTGCAGTAGTTTGAGCATTCTTTGACATTGCCTTTCTTTGGGATTGGAATGAAAACTGACCTTTTCCAGTCCTGTGGCCACTGCTGAGTTTTCGAAAGTTGCTGACATAATGAGCACAGCCCTTTCACAGCATCATCTTTTAGGATCTGAAATAGCTCAACTGGAATTTCATCACCCCCACTATCTTTGTTCATAGTGATTCTTCCTAAGGCCCACTTGACTTCACATTCCAGGATGTCTGGCTCTAGGTGAGCACATCATCATGATTATCTTGGTCATGAAGATCTTTTTTGTACAGTTCTTCCATGTATTCTTGCCACCTCTTCTTAATATGTTCTGCTTGTTAGGTCTATACTATTTTTGTCCTTTATTGAGCCCACCTTTGCATGAAATATTCCCTTGGCATCTCTAATTTTCTTGAAGATAACTTTAGTCATTTCCATTCTATTGTTTTTCTCTATTTTTTTTTAGCAGAGATCACTGAGGAAGGCTTTCTTATCTCTCCTCTCTATACTGTGGAACTCTGCATGCAAATATCTTTCCTTTTCTCTTTTGCTTTTCGCTTCTCTTCTTTTCACAGCCTTTCACAGTAAGGTCTCCTCAGACAGTCATTCTGCTTTTTTTTTGCATTTCTTTTTCTTAGGGATGGTCTCGATCTCTGTCTCCTGTACAATGTCACAAACCTCCGTCTATAGTTCATCAGGCACCATGTCTATCAGATCTAGTCCCTTGAATCTATTTGTCACTTCCACTGTATAATCATAGGGGATTTGATTTAGGTCATACCTGAATGGTCTAGTGGTTTTCCCGACTTTCTTCAATTTAAGTTTGAATTCAGCAATAATGAGTTCATGATCTGAGCCACACTCAGCTCCCAGTCTTGTTTTTTTGCTGACTGTATAGAGCTTCTCCATCTTTGGCTGCAAAGAATATAATCAATCTGATATCAGTGTTGACTATCTGGTGATGTCCATGTGTAGAGTCTTCTCTTGTATTTGGAAGAGGGTGTTTGCTATCACCAATGTGTTCTCTTGGCAAAACTCTATTAGCCTTTGGCCCGCTCCATTCTGTACTCCAAGGCCAATTTTGCCTGTCACTCCAGGTGTTTCTTGAGTTTCTACTTTTGCATTCCAGTCCCCTATAATGAAAAGTACATCTTTTTTGGGTGTTAGTTCTAGAAGGTCTTGTAGGTCTTCCTAGAACCATTCAACATCAGCTTCTTCAGCATTACTGGTTGAGGCATAGACTTGGATTACTGTGATATTGTATGGTTTGCCTTGGAAATGAACAGGGATCATTCTGTCATTTTTGAGATTACATCCAAGTACTGCATTTTGGACTCGTGTTGCATATGATGGCTATTCCATTTCTTCAAAGGCATTCTTGCCCACAGTAGTAGATATAATGGTTATCTGAGTTAAATTCACCCATTCCAGTCCATTTTAGTTGGCTGATTCCTAAAATGTCGACATTCACTCTTGCCATCTTCTGTTGGACCACTTCCAATTTGCCTTTATTCATGGATCTAACATTCCAGGTTCCTATGCAATATTTCTTTTTACAGCACTGGACCTTGCTTCTATTACCAATCAAATCCACAACTTGGTGTTGTTTTTGCTTTGGCTCTGTCTCTTCATTCTTTCTGGAGTTTGTTCTCCACTGATCTCCAGTAGCATATTGGACACCTCCTGACCTGGGGAGTTCATCTTTCAGTGTCTTATCTTTTTGCCTTTTCATACTGTTCGTGGGGTCCTAACGGCAAGAATACTGAAGTGGTTTGCCACTCCCTTCTCCAGTGGACCACATTTTGTCAGAACTCTCCACCATGCCCCTTCCATCTTGGATAGCCCTACACAGCATGGCTCATAGTTTCATTGAGTTAGACAACACTGTGCTCCCTCTGATTAGATTGTTTAGTTTCTATCATTGTAATTTTCATTCTTCCCTTTGATGGTTAATGATAAGAAGCTTATGGAAGCTTCCTGATGGGATAGACTGAGGGGAAAACTGCATCTTGTTCTAATGGGTGAGCAGCGAGCGGTGGCTGCATGGGGCTGAAGCATCACACTGCAGAGTTGAGCAGCTGAGAGGAGATAACCCATGTTCAAGTCAGAGAAACCCCAGTAAGACGGTAGGTACTGGAGTGGCTGTGAGGAGAGACCCCACATGAAACAGCAAAGGGGAAACCCCAGAAAGATGGTAGATGTGGCAAATTCACATTTAGAATCAAACCTCATTCCTGCCAGAGATGTTCAGAGGGCTCAAACAAGGCTTGTATGCACCAGAACCCAGGGACCCCACAGAGACTGAGAGAGAACTGTGTTTGAGTGTCTCCTGTGGAGGTCTGTGTTGGCCGTGGTCTGGTGCAGGGACAGGGGCTCTGGGTGCAGCAGACTTGGGTATGGCATAAGCCCTCTTGGAGGAGGTCGTCATTAACTCCACCATAGGGCTGCCAGAACTTACACAGGACCTGGGATATAGTCTCTTCAAGGGCACAACAGAACCTTGTGCACCAGGACCCAGGGCAAAGGAGCAGTGACCCCAGAGGAGACTGTCCCAGACTTGCCTGTGGGTGTCCAGGAATCTCTGGTGGAGGCATGGGTCCGTGGTGGCCTGCTTCAGGATTGGGGGCAGAGTGTAGAAGTACATGCATGGGATCTTCTGAGGGAGATCACCATTATCTTCAATTCTCTTTGAAGGAAAGTGAAAGTGAAATCGCTCAGTCATGTCCAACTGTTTGTGATCTTATGGGCTGACTGTAACGTACCAGGCTCCTCCCTCCATAGGATTCTCCAGGCAAGAGCACTGGAGTGGGTTGCCATTTCTCCAGGGGATCTTCCTGATTCAGGGATCAAACCCAGGTCTCCCTCATTCCAGGCAGATGCTTTAACCTCTGAGCCACCAGGGAAGCCCCAGTAGGCTTCAAAAATCAGAGTTCAGGGATTAAGATCATTCATTTATGAGATATTTTAATTCATGGAAATCAAACCCAACAATCGATATGGGACAAATAAAGTATGGGAAACTGATCATAGTCAGCACCACTGGCTTCTTGATAGTAGTCAAAATTTAATGCATACATGCTTTCCTAAAGAGAAGCATTCATTCTAATAACTCTAAGCATCTTAAGTATATGGTGATTAGTGTATAATTGCAGCTTAGTGCATGTATCTGTAGCTGGTAGAGCTCATAGGATCTTAAACATGGTAACTTTCTGCTTAAATCTTTGTGAAATGTCCATTAACACATATACTTAGATGACTAAAGGCATATATGAGTTTCCCTTGTGGCTAAGCTGGTGAAGAATCCACCTGTAATGTGGGAGACCTGGGTTTGATCCCTGGGTTGGGAAGATCCCCTTCTATATATCTATTAGATTTTTTCCACAGTTTTTAAAATTTAAATACACCAGCAAAAATTGTGATCTAAAATAAAAAAAGTGAAATTTGCTCAGTTGTTTCTGACTTTTTGCAACCCCATGGACTGTAGTCTGCCAGGCTCCTCTGGCCATGAAATTCTCCAAGAATACGGAAATGGGTAATCATTCCCTTCTCTAAGGCATCTTCCCAACCCAGGGATGGAACCCAGGTCTTCTCCAAGGAAGCCTATATAATGGCTAAATATTCTTTATTTGGATGCCCACATTAGAATATTGGTTCTGTAATACCAAGAATTCTTGTTTTGCTTTAATTGATGTATATTCACCTCATACAACAGTTTCTAGCAGATAGTAGATGAATAAATAGTTATTGACTGAAGATGAGATAATCTTTATGTATTTTAGTTGACAATTAAGTTAATTATATAAAGAAATTTGAAAGTTGATTTAAAATTAGATTGTATAATTGGAGCCATGTTCTATCCTTCCTGATAAATATAATTTTTGTCTATATAATGATGTTCTTAATGCCTAAAAGCATTAGCTCTTTTCTAACTTCAGAAAAAAATTCCAATAGATATAAATTTATAACTTGAATACAAATAAAGTGGGATAGCTTATCAGTATGTGTGTAAAAATTGTAAATCTGTGATCATTTATTCTGTTACATTTATTTTCATACTACTATACTTCAAAATATATCTGTCTTACTCATACCATCCATTATTCTCTTCTTTTGTCTTGAAATATTTGTGAACTGATAGACAATGGAAATTGCCATGTTTCTCTAGGTTTTTCATTTCGCTGCTGGCAGCTTTTGAAACTATATAGACAACTTTGCAATTCAAATGGAAAAAAAGAACTTTGGAGTTGATTTTAAACTTCTGAGTATCCTTTGTCTGGCAAGATATTTACTTACTGTGATAACAGTTCCATTGTTATTCAGTACTATGAGACAATAATTCCTAATCAGGTACATCTGTTTTCAAAAACTAAAATTACCTCTATTTTACAAGACTCATTTCTTTGAACCATCCTTTCAATTGAGTTCTACCCCCATGAAGCTCTTTTGTACTGGTTTACAAGTAAATAATTTCAAGTTCCCTTGCTTTCAGTATAAGCTGTCCAAGAATGACTCAGACTGGTCATTCTTAGGTCAACTGGTCATTCTTAGGTCAACTTAAAGGTGACCTAATTTAACTTCATGTAAACTAATGATATTTAATTTTATCAAAACTTATTTTGTTATACCTAACTGTGTAATGAGCATTTAATAGTGTGTGTTTCTTCCATTTCTTTAGGTATGATTAGAATTCAAGCAATTTTCCAAGACTTGCAACTATGCTATACACAATTTCATCTTAAGAATTGTCAATGTTATTTGTAGTGTAATACTAATGCTATTACCTGTGCATTTGTATAGTACACACTGGGCTTAGGTCAAAATTTCTAACACTGTGATCAAACACTGCATGCTCAGTCCCTGCAAGTATCATATGATTCAGTTATCTCTTGGTGAAATGCATTTTTCTTCAACTGCCTTCATAATTTTCCCTGTGATTTTGTGGTTTCTCCCTTAAAATGGGCACATCTGACTAAAGTGGAACTTTCATGGTGTTGGGGTCAAGAGAGGTTCATTCACCCTGAATTACTGACACATCAACTGTTGTTTTGCTAATATTTTGTTTCCTTAAGATCATCATTCCACACCTGAATGTTGCCTACAAAGCATCACATAGATTATGTAGAAGTGCTGTGAAGTGTTTGTATAGAAATCTCTATTTTCAGACAGTGGGAAACTGAGGAGAGGAAAGATGATCACACCATCAATTATTTCCAATTGCCTTAAATTGGACAGAGTAATTTTCATTATTATCATAAGGATTTTATACTTTATACAATAAAAATAGTAATTTTGAAGATGTCATATGTTAGTCTCATACTCATCTGTTGACATTACATTTTAAATTAATTAGGACTCATGCCTAGAATTAACCGATTTCTACAAAAGCCATAAAATGTAAGAGAGGAAAGATATTTTAAAAATTAGAGACTGATCTAACCTTCATTTGGCAGAAGAGAAAACAGATGGCAGGTGTATTTTGATTTGCCCAGATTTACATGAACTAGAACTGGGACTGAAATGTTCTCTCAATTCACAACCTAGGGATCTTTCTACTCCCTTAAACTCTCCTTTTTATTGACTATGTCTTGCACATTTTATTAGAAATAAAAGATGTTGAATCTTTTATTTTGTAAGAGTTTTTTTCCTCACTAAGGTAAGTGTTGTTATTGAAATATATCAGTTCAGTTCAGTCAGTCGTGTCTGATCCCTTGCAATCCCATGGACTAGAGGACTCCAGGCTGCCCTGTCCATCACCAACTCCCGGAGCTTACTCAGACTTATGTCCATTGAGTAAGTGATGCCATCCAACCATATCATCCTCTGCCATCCCCTTCTCCTCCAATCTTTCCCAGCAACAGCATCTTTTCTAGTGAGTCAGTTCTTCATATCAAGTGGCCAAAGTATTAGAGTTTCAGTTTCAGCATCAGACCTTCCAATGAATATTCAGGACTAATTTCCTTTAGGATAGACTGGTTGGATCTCCTTGCAGGCCAAGGTACTCTCAAGATTCTCCTCTAAAACCACAGTTCAAAAGCATCAATTCTTCGGTGCTCAGCTTTCTTTATATTCCAACTCTCCCATCCATACATGATTACTGGAAAAACCATAGCTTTGACTAAATGGACTATGGTTGGAAAAGTAATGTCTCTGCTTTTTAATATGCTGTCTTGGTTGGTCATAGCTTTCCTTTCAAATAGAAAGCGTCTTTTAATTTCATGGGGTGGCTCAGATGGTTAAGTATCTGCCTACAATGTGGGAGACCTGGGTTCAATCCCTGGTTGGGAAGATCAGCTGGAGAAGGAAATGGCAACCCACTTCAGTGTTCTTGCCTGGAAAATCCCATGGACAGAAGACCCTGGTAGGCTATCGTCCATAGGATCACAAAGAGTCGGACAGAACTGAGCAACTTCACTTTACTTTGTGAAGAGTGAAAAGGTTGGCTTAAAGCTCAACTTTCAGAAAACGAAGATCATGGCATCTGGTCCCATCACTACATGGGAGATAGATGGAGAAACAGTGGAAACAGTGTCAGACTTTATTTTTCTGGGCTCCAAAATCACTGCAGATGGTGACTGCAGCCATGAAATTAAAAGACGCTTACTCCTTGGAAGGAAAGTTATGACCAACCTAGATAGCATATTCAAAAGCAGAGACATGACTTTACCAACAAAGGTTCGCCTAGTCAAGGCTATGGTCTTTCCTGTGGTCATGTATGGATGAGAGAGTTGGACTGTGAAGAAGGCTGAGCACCGAAGAATTGATGCTTTTGAACTGTGGTGTTGGAGAAGACTCTTGAGAGTCCCTTGGAGTGCAAGGAGATCCAACCAGACTATTCTGAAGGAGATCAACCCTGGGATTTCTTTGGAAGGAATGATTATAAAGCTGAAACTCCAGTATTTTGGCCACCTCATGCGAAGAGTTGGCTCATTGGAGAAGACTCTGATGCTGGGAGGGATTGGGGGCAAGAGGAGAAGGGGACGACAGAAGATGAGATGGCTGGATGGCATCACTGACTCGATGAATGTGAGTCTGAGTGACCTCCGGGAGTTGGTGATGGACAGGGAGGCCTGGCATGCTGCGGTTCATGGGGTCGCAAAGAGTCGGACACGACTGAGTGACTGATCTGATCTGATCTGATTTTTATGACACAATAGATTTGATTGACTCTGCCATTTAAGATATTCAGAGCCAGCAAATGAACTAAAATATGTATAATTTGGTGTCTGAAAGTGTAGCAAATCTATTTTGGCCTTTGTGTAGGTAAATACATCTTATTGGAACAAGTAAACAAAAGTATTATCTGATAGCATCATAAATGGGATTATTCTATTGTAGATAAATACTATATACAGGATATTCTATCATATAATTATTTAAATCTGTTAACTTTATAAAAGTCTTAAAACACAATATTGCTGCATTAAAAGAAAAGAGCCATTCTGCTCCTCCTCAGTGCTTTGCACCCAGCACATACTTAATATGTCTTTATAAATGAGTTTTCTGTAAGAGCAACCCATTTGTCTAAGCATTAAAAAAAAAAAAAAAATCCTTGAATCAAATTTCATTGCTAGGGTCCTTATTTTCTCACTCCTCAGGGAATCGTTTTTTATAAATTACCTGAATTCAAAAGATCTGAATTCCAAATTTTATAAAACTTAAAGTCTACCTCATTTTATTTTTTTTTTATTTTATAGGAAAGTTTTTTAGAGTTTAAATGTATATAGTTTATTATTAAAATTTTTATTAAAGTTGATTTATAATATTACATTAGTTTCTGCTGTACAGCAAAGTGATTCTTTTATACATATATCTACTCTTTTTTAGATTCTTTTTTCCATATAGGTCATTAAAGAGTACTGGGAATAATTCCCTGTGCTATACAATAGGTCCTTATTAGTTATCTATTTTATATATGCATGCATGCTAATCTCCTTAGTCATGTCGGACATTTTGTTACCCCATAGACTGTACCTCACCAGGCTTCTCTGTCCAAGGGGATTCTCCAGGAAAGAATACTGGAGTGGGTTGCTGTGATCTCCTCCTATATTATATACAGTATTCTGTATATGTCAATCCGAGTCTGCCAATTTATTCCTCTCCCACCCGATTTCCCCCGTGATAACCATAAGTTTGTTTTCTACATCTGTGACTCTATTTCTGTTTTGTAAATATGTTCAATGGTACAAATAAAGCTATATATTCTAGTTGTTCCCTTTTCTGAAGTGCTTGTACATTACTTTTACCAGTTTGTGAAACATAGCTTTATCCCTATATTTTCTGATGCTACTTCTCACTTACAATGAAAAACAATTTTAGGGCAATAGCATAATTTTATTTGTATTCTTACAATGTTTTAAGGACTGGAACATTTTAATACTCAAAATATTTTGAATTTGTTCATATTACACTTAAGATGTATGGATAGAATAAACTTTTCTGGAATTGAGCTTATCTAAATATGATGTCCATAAATCAGGTAAGCAATTTTAAGATGTAGAAGTTATTTTATACATAGCTGAGAAAGAAAAACAAAACTGGACATCATTCAGATCAAAATGTTCTTTCAGTATATCTGGTCTAAACTAAAGTTTAAATTTCTCCCTATTATCTAGTAGTTAAAAAAAAAAAAAAGCAAAGCTGCCTTAGTTTAACTTTTTATTGTTGTTGTTGCTGTTGTCTTCTATGTCATACATATTTAAAAAGACATTGGACCATTATTCAGTGAGGGCTCCGGGTGCCTCTGGGCAATATTTTTATTAGTCCTCCGTGGGAAATAGATGGGGAAACAGTGGAAACAGTGTCAGATTTTATTGGGGGGGCGGGCTCCGAAATCACTGCAGATGGTGATTGCAGCCATGAATTTATAAGACGCTTACTCCTTGGAAGGAGAGTTATGACCAACCTAGATAGCATATTAAAAAGCAGAGACATTACTTTGCCAACAAAGGTCCGTCTAGTCAAGGCTATGGTTTTTCCAGTAGTCATGTATGGATGTGAGAGTTGGACTAAAAAGAAAGCTGATCACCAAAGAATTGATGCTTTTGAACTGTGGTGTTGGAGAAGACTCTCGAGCGTCCCTTGGACTGCAAGGAGATCCAACCAGTCCATTCTGAAAAAGATCAACCCTGGCATTTCTTTGGAAGGAATGATGCTAAAGCTAAAACTCCAGTACTTTGGCCACCTCATGTGAAGAATTGACTCATTGGAAAAGACTCTGATGCTGGGAGGGATTGGGGGCAAGAGGAGAAGGGGACGACAGAGGATGAGATCTCTGGATGGCATCACCAACTTGATGGATGTGAGTTTGAGTGAACTCTGGGAGTTGGTGATGGACAGGGAGGCCTGGCATGCTGCAGTTCATGGGATCCCAAAGAGTCGGTCATGACTGAGCAACTGAACTGAACTGAACTGAAATGTTTCTTATCACATTATCCTCAGAAGCTGATTCAAATTTTTTCAATCTTTCAAACCCCTAGCCTCATCCAATGCCACTTAACAGTTTGCTAGATATTATCTCGGTTGCTATCTTTTTTAGGAGACTAAAATAATTTAATTTAAGTTTTCTCCTCTATATTTCAGAATTTCATTGAATTTTTCCTTTAACTTTCTTTTCTTGTTTTTATCTTTGAAGAAAAGATATATATATATATATATATATATATATATATATATATATATATATATATATATCAGCTTTCAATTTCTGCATTTGGAATCTTTATTATTATTCTATTTGATCTTCCTTTATATGTATGCACGATCAGGACCTAGTGAGTTTAAAAAACAAATAAATTTAAAAATAGTAAGCCCTACTTTTCCTTCAGACTCTACTTATGTTGTCTCCATATTATTGAAAAGATAATTCATTCCGTCTGTTCAGTTAGGTTTAGTCACTCAGTAGTGTCCAACTCTTTGTGACTCCATGGATTGTATTATGCCAGACTCCCCAGTCTATTAGGAACTGCCAGAGCTTGTTCAAACTCAAGTCCATTGAGTCAGAGATACCATCCAACTGTCTGATCCTCTGTCATCCCCTTCTTTTCCTGTCTTCAGTCTTTTCAACCATAAGGGTTTTTTGTAATGAGTCAGTTCTTTACATCAGGTGGCCAAAATGTTGAAGCTTGAGCTTCAGCATCAGTTCTTCCAATGAATATTTAGGGCCAATTTTGTTTAAGATTTACTGGTTTGATCTCCTTACAGTCCAAGGGACTCTCAAGAGTCTTCTCCACACCACATTTCAAAAACATCAATTCATTGGCATTCAGCCTTCTTTATGAACCAATTCTCACATCCATATATGACTACTGGAAAAACCATAGCTTTGACTAGATGGACCTTTGTTGGTAAAGTGGTATCTTCGCTTTTTAACATGCTGTCTAGGTTGGTCATTGATTTTCATCCAAGGAGTAAGCATCTTTTAATTTCATGGCTGCAGTCACCATCTGCAGTGATTTTGGAATCCAAGAAAATAAAATCTGTCACTGTTTCCCTTGTTTCACCCTCTATTTGCCATAAAGCTGTGGGAGTGGATGCCATGATCTTTGCTTTTTGAATGCTGAGTATTAAGCCAGGCTTTTCACTTTCCTCTTTCACCTTCATCAAGAGACTCCTTAGCTCCCCTTCACATTCTGCCATAAAAGTGGTGTCATCTGCCTATCTGAGGTTATTGATATTTCTCCCTGCAATCTTAATTTCAGCTTGTGCTTCATCCAGCCTGGTATTTAAATTGATGTAATCTGCATAGAATTTAAATAACCAGTCACAATATACAGCCTTTGTATATTCCTTTCCCAATTTGGAACCAGTCCGTTGTTTCATGTTTGGAACAATGGTTCCAAAGAACCATTGCCTCTTGACCTGCATACAGGCTTTGCAGGAGGCAGGTAAGGTGGTCTGCTATTCCCATGTCTTGAAGAATTTTCCACAGTTTGTTGTGATCCACACAGTCAAAAGCTTTGGCATAGTTAGTGAAGCAGAAGTAGATGTTTTTCTGTAACTCTCTTGCTTATTTAATGATCCAACGGATGTTGACAATTTGATCTCTGGTTCTGCTACCTTTTCTAAAACCTGCTTGAACATCTGGAAGTTGATGGTTCATGTATTGTTGAAGCCTGGCTTGGAGAATTTTGAGCATTACTTTGCTAGCATGTGAGATGAGTGCAATTGTGCAGCAGTTTGAACATTTTTTTGGCATTGCCTTTCTTTGGGATTGGAATGAAAACTGACCTTTTCCAGTCCTGTGGCCACTGCTGAGTTTTCCAAATTTTTGGTAAATTGATTGTAGCACTTTCAGAGCATCATCTTTTATGATTTGAAATGACTTGGCTGGATTTCTTTCATCTCCACTAGCTTTGTTCATAGTGATGCTTCCTAAGGCCCACTTGACTTCACAATCTAGGATGTCTGGATCTAGGTAACTGATCACACTTTCGTGGTTATCTGGGTCATTAAGATCTTTTTTTGTATTTATTAAAATCTTATGTATTCATTCCATAACTGCTACCAGAAGACATCAACTTTTTAACTTCTTGAATGGAATTATTTTCACAATTTCATCATTTTATTTTCTTTAAGGGAACCAGTGGTTACCAATATCACTGATTTTTCTCAGTTCATAACTTCTTGAAAATGTCTGGTTTATTAGGTTTTTGTTGTTGTTGTTGCCTTTTTTTTTTTATTATCCCATTTTATATGACTCTGTTCTGTTGTAACATTTTAAAAATAGTGGTAACACACAAATAACATAAAACTTACCTCCTTAAACTGTTCATTAGTTGTTTTCTCATTGATTTTATCCTTTTATGCACAAAAGTTTTACATTTTGATGTAACCTAGTTTATTTATTTATCCTTTTTAAAATTTTTATTTATTTTTATTTTATTTAACTTTACAATATTGTATTGGTTTTGCCATATTCTTTGCTGCCATTTCCAATAAATTGTTTGCCAAATCCAAAGTCATAAAGTTTTTCCTTTATGTTTCCCTCTAAGTATTTAATAGTTTTGCTCCTTATGTGTTCATAGTTGATCCTTCTGAGTTAATTTTTGTATAGGATACCATTGTTTTGCATATGAGTATCAATATTTTACAATCAACATTTGTTGAAAAGACCATTCATTCCCCATTTAATGGTCTTGGCACCCTTCTTGAAAATCATTTGGACATACATTTGAAGGTTTATTTATGGATTTATTTATTCTATAACTTTACTCTATTCTTTTGGTCTTCATTTCTATCTTTTTGCCAGTAACACAGTTTTTATTACTGTAGCTTTGAAATAAATTTTGAAATCAAGAAGCATGAGACTTCTATCTTTTTTTCTTTTTCAAGACTGTTTTGACTATTAGGAGTTTCTTGAGATTCTATATGAATTCTAGGATGAATTTCTCTAGGAAAAAAATAGTATTTTGTTTGGCATTTCATCAAATCTATAAAATAAATATTGTTGACCCTTAAAAAATATTAAGTCAGCCAATCCATGAATACAGAATGTCTTTTAATTTCTTTGCACAATTTCATTCAGTAAAATTATGTAGTTTTCAGTGCATAAGTCTTTTACCTCCTTGATTACGTTTACACAAAATAATTTATATTTTTGATACTCTTAGGAATGGAATCATTTTCTTAATTTCCCTTTTAGATTGTTTATCATTACTGTATAGAAATAACTCATTTTTGAGTGTTGAATTTGTTTATTAGTTTTAACATTTTCTGTATATGTCGAATCCTTACGGTTTTTTTTTTAACATAAATTCATGTAGACTTACAGAGATAATCTTTTCCAATTTGGATGGCTTTTACTTCTCTTTTACTTAATTTGTCTATTCAGTAATATATGAATAGAAGTGGTAGAAACAGGTTTCCTTGTCTTGTTCCTGATCTTAAATGTAAAGGATGTAGGTATTCACCATTGAGTATGATGTCAGCTGTTGGATTTCCATATATGGGTCTATATAATGTTGAAATTATTGCTTTCAATTTTTAGCTTGTTGAGAAATTTTATCATGCATGGGTGCTGAATTTTGTCAAAAAGCTTTCTCTGAAGCAACTTATATTTCTTTTCCCTTCATTTTTCTAATGTGGTATATTGCATTAATTGATTTTTGTATGTTAAACCATCCTTGCATTCCAGGAATAATTTCTGCTCATTCTTGGTTTGTAATCCACATAAAGTGCTACTGAATTCTGTTTGCTACTATTATTTTAGGATTTCTTTATTAATGTTTACCAGGTATATTGTTTTGTGATTTTCTTTTCTTATGATGTCTTCTGTCAGACTTTGACATCAGGATAATAGTTACCTCAGAGAAAAAGTTGGCAAAAATTACCTCCTTTTCAACTTTTTATATGAGATTTAGGAAAATTAGTATATTTCTTTTTTGGTATAATTATTTAAAATATTCTTTAAAACTCACCAGTGAAGCCATTTGTTCGTGGGCTTTTCTTTGTTAGGAGATTTTTGACTACTGATTCAATCTGTGCTTATTTTCTATTTCTTCAAGATTAGCCTCAATATGTTGATTGTTTCTGAAAATTTGTACACTTCATCTAGGTTATCTAAATTGTGGGCTTCACAGATGGTGCAGTGGTAAAGATGACTACTAATGCAGGAGATACAAGAGACATGGGTTTGATTCCTGGGTCAGGAAGATCCCCTGGAGTAGGGAATAACAACTATCTCTAGTATTCTTGCCTGGAAAACCCTATGGATAGAAGAACCTGGTAAGCTATAGTCAATGGGGTAGCAAAGAGTTGGGGATGACTGAGCATATATATATATTATATATATAATATATATATATATATAATATATAATATATATACATACATACACATACACATACATACGTAAATAGCATATATTTGTTCATAGTATAATCCTTACTTCTGTAAAATTGGTTTTAATATCCTTTTTTTTTCATTTATTTTAGTTATTTGAGTATTCTCTCTCTTTTCCTTAGTAAATCTAGCTAAAATTTTGCAAATTCTTTGGTCTTTTTGAAGAACATGGCTACCACTACTGCTTTAAGTGGCCTCTAATTTGACATCCAAACTATTATATCATTCTCATCAGAACTCTGAGTCAGGAGAGATGAAATTGAATTTTCTGGGTAGTAATCCCTTCCCAAAAGGCAGAATATTAGAAACAATTTTGACACTTTCTCTTCATTCTGAGGGAACAACTGGGAGTTGGGCTGTTACCTCTGTATTGCATAACAATGGGGGAGTGAATAGGGGAAAAATAAGGGAAAATGTCATGAAATTTCCCACTGTTTTGAGTGTGGACTTTTCTTGGTTGGGCTTTTAGTGGTTAGATGCCTGTTCTTTTTTTTTTTAAATAAATTTATTTATTTTAATTGGAGGGTAATTACTTTACAATATTGTATTGGTTTGCTATACATCAACATGAATCTGCCATGGTGTACACGTGTTCCCCATCCTAAATCCCCCTCCCACATCCCTCCCTGTACCATCCCTCTGGGTCATCCCAGTGCACCAGCCCCAAGCATCCTGTATCCTGCATATTGCCAGAGCTCCAATAAAGCTACTTTCCTAAGGGTGTGTGTGTGTGTGTGTGTGTGTGTGTATGCATGTGTGTGTGTTTTGTTATCTCATTGGGGAAATGTGAACCTGAAACATCCTAGTCAATCATCTTATTATCTGACATCTGAAATCATTAGCCTACATCTCATTCTTTGATTTTTGCTTTGTTTATTTCTCTGGCTATTCTTTTTTCTTGTCCTTGATTCTCTTGTCTTCCATTCTATCCCATTTTCAAAATTCTTAGTAAAAAATACTCCTTCAAATATAGTATCCAATACATATTAGGTGTTTTAAAAATGCTCTTTCCTCTTAAATACTTTCTGAATTGGAACTGACCTCTTAAAGTGTAAGTGACTTCTCTTGAGGTACAAAACATAATTTCCAGTTGTTTTGTTTGACACCTTAACTTGTATGTTCATTATAGAACTGACTTAAATAAGAAAAGAGGATGCTACTTTTGACATTTGTTTTCAATATTTAAGGTACAAACTGGAAGATATAGTACATAAAACATTACATTTCTCAACATATCACTTAAGGCTAAGTATTATGTTTTTGTTTTTTTTTTTTACAAATATTGGCCTTTAAATTTGTTAACTTACTTTTAATTCAACAAATATTTCTTGACTTCTACCTACTAAGTTTTGGATGTTGTTCGAGGCACCAAGCATATTACAGTGAATAAGATGGATAAAAGCTTCTGTCCCTATGGAGATAGACAAGAAAGATAATTTTAAAATGTGTAGCATGTCAGAAGCTTTTTATGTGCTGTGAAATACCTAGAGAAGTGGAAATGGTAACAGTAACACCACTTGCATGCGTGCTAAGTTGCTTCAGTCGTGTCCAATTCTTTGTGACCCATGGACTGTACCCATGTTTATGGATAAGGTAAATATATTAGCAACATTACCAATATATTTTATTATAAATTAAGGAAAGAAAAATTCTTTAGTGAATTTTTAAGCCCATCAAGTTTTTGTTTTTCCTTTTTTAACTTGCATGCTTTGCAAGCATGGTCAAATATTTTACTTCTGTTTCTGGCTTTTAAGTGTAAAGCTTGAAGTACTTTTGGGTACATAAGGAAGACAATCAATTGGATTTGGGTCATAATACAAACAAAAGCCCTATGCATGAACTTTTACAATTACAGTATGAGACATTGATGAGATTTGATTATCTTTATAATGCAAGAAATAATGCTATGTATCTTATTTACAAACAATATGACTTACTATGCTTCCTATAAACTGATAACTAGCTGTATATACAAATCCTCTCTCTTAAGCTCAAATGCTATCAATGTAGGCTTAATGATTAAGAAAGTAAGGCCAGAACCCATATAGGACAATGAGGAATTAATGATTATCAATATCAGAATTTCCGTTCAGAAGGCTATGACAAAAATACACTGATAGTATGAAGAAAATTAAAAGATTCTTGGAAGAGGCATGGCCTATTTTTCAGGATAAGCAATTGTTTATTGAATTTGTAAAAGACAATAAACCAATTCTTGATTTTGCATTGTTTTGAAAAATATATTTTTAAATGAAATAAACTATAATATTGTAAGTGAATTCAGTAAGAGAATGTCACAAAGATGGTGACATAAGTTGTTTTGTACTTTAATTCCTTTCACAAGAATATTAATTAATAACTATTTAAGAAGAGGGCATTGCTCAGAGGATCCTAGAACATAAGGGTGGGGATTAAACACCTCCCTGTACAACAGACTGCATGGAAGAATAAGAGAAGCAGCTATATGTTGATCACATTGTCCCTCACACAGGCCAGTAGAGCATCATGCAGAGAAGTCTCCCTTGAACATTTTTTTTCATCCAGTGTGTGTGTGGGGGGGTGGTGGGAAACAGGGGCCAACCAAGCCCTTTCAGCACTTTTGATAAACCCCTACTCTTATCTCACATCATGGGTTTGCAGGGGAATCTGAAGGCCCCAATCACTGGGAATCTATGGTTGTGGGCTAAAATCAGGGGTGAGCATGGAATGGTAGCAATAACCAGCACAAGGATCTTGGCAGAAGGAGTTCATACCTGCAGTACTAGGTAGTAATTTCAACCAGAGGCTTTGCTCAAATGCAGAAACAAGAAAGAGTGCATCCTGACCAGGGAACTCAGCAGGCTGTGAAGATCTGCCTGATTCACATCATCA
Organism: Tragelaphus eurycerus; assembly: GCA_935064755.1. NCBI lineage: Eukaryota > Metazoa > Chordata > Mammalia > Artiodactyla > Bovidae > Tragelaphus > Tragelaphus eurycerus. Next base: position 1,624,899 of record CAKXYN010000118.1, read on the forward strand.
AGTGAAGAGTTTTACTGGCCCTAGAGCCCATTTTGTCCACACTCAGGCAGGGAACTGAATCTGAGATCCACTCACTGTGGAGAGTGCTTTTCAGCCCGATCTGAGAAGAAAGACTGGTAATAACTCCTGGAAGCAGTGTGGTTCAGAGGCATGCAGTTGTGGTTCAGGCAAGCAGAAATGATTGCCCCCAGAGCAAGGTCAGTATTAAGTGTGGAGAATTTCAATGATATTCACAGACAAGGCTGGGAGTAGTTGTGAGTTTTCTTAACTGGAGAGACTATTGGGAAATCAAGTAGCCTAGAGTGGCCCCATACCCTCCAACTCAAACAAGGGAACTGAGGCACAGGTCCACCCACTCTACAGGTTGTCTTACAGCCTCATTTAATCAGAAGGATGGAGGACAATTCCTAGAAGCTGTAACAGTTGACATGAGCAAGTAAAGCTGATAGTTTGCAGAACACCTGCCCTAGATATTACCAGTCCAGACATGCCCAGAAGCCCAAACTGAGCTGACTGTTGAAGAATTGTCTCTACCAAAGCAAAACTGTAAAGCCTGAAAGGACAGAATTACTCAAATGCACAGATACTCATGTAAGGAATCAAGGATAACAAAAAATATAATACCACCAAAAGAAACTAATAAACTTCCAATAACTGACCCAAGGGAAATGAAAATGAACTATCAGGCAAAGAATTCAGAATAAACCTCTAAAGGATGTTGAGTGAGCTACAAGAAAATACAGGCAGACAACCAAATAAACTTAGGAAAACAATGCATGAATAAAATGAGAGGCTGAAAAGGAAATAGAAAACATACAAAAATGAAATTCTAATACTAAAATATACAATACTAAAATGAAGAATTCAATAGAGAGTTTCAAAGGTAGACTTGACCATGCAGAAGAAAAAATCAACAGCCTGGAGAAAGGACATTAGAAATTACCTGACAGAGGGGCCCAAAGCGAAAAAGAATGAAAAGGAGTGAAGCCTATGGGAATTATGGGACACAGGGAACAGAAAAGAATTATAAATGAAAAAGGAGACATTATAACTGAAACTACAGAATAACAAATGATCATAAGAGATTATAATAATCAACTCTATGTCAACAAACTGTACAACCTCAAAGAAAAGTAAAAATTCTTAGAAAGAGTTTGCTTGCTTGCTAAGTCTAGTCAGTCGTGTCCAATTCTGTGCGACCCCATAGACAGCAGCCCAACAGGCTCTTCTGTCCCTGGGTTTCTCCAGGCAAGAATACTGGAGTGGGTTGCCATTTCCTTCTCCAATGCATGAAAGTGAAAAATGAAAGTGAAGTCGCAAAGTCGTGTCCGACTGTTAGCGACCCCATGGACTGTAGTCTACCAGACTCCTCCATCCATGGAATTCTCCAGGCAAGAGTACTGGAGTAGGTTGTCATTGCCTTCTCTGAGAAACAATTTACCAAGACTGAATCAGGAAGAAATAGAAAATCTAAAATGGTAAAGAGAAAAAATAAATAATCAAATATACCAGTGAAGAAAAACCCAGGGGCAGATTACTTCATTGGTGAATTTTATCAAACACTTAAAAAAGTTAACACCAATCCCTCTCAAACTCTTCTAAAAAATTGAAGAGGAGGGAACACTCTCAAATTCATAATAGAGGCAAGCATTATCCTAATGTCAAAGCGAGAAAAGGACACTACTAGAAAAGAAAACTATAGGCTAATATCCATGAACAATATAAATGCAGAAGTGAAGTGAAGTGAAGTGAAGTGAAGTTGCTCAGTCATGTCCGACTCTGTGTGATCCCATGGACTGTAGCCCGCCAGGGTCCTCCGCCCATGGGATTCTCCAGGCAAGAATACTGGAGTGGGTTGCCATTTCCTTCTCCAGGGGATTTTCCCGACCCAGGGATTGAACCCATGTCTCCTGCATTGCAGGCAGTCGCTTTAATTTTGAGCCACCAGGGAATAAGCAGAGATGCAGAAGTCTCAATAAAACACTAACAAATCAATTCTTCAGCATATTAAGTTGAGAATTCACTATGATCATGTGTGATTTATCTCTGGGATTCAAAGATAATTCAGCATATTCAAATCAAATAATATGATATATCATATTGCTAGAATAAAAGAATCATATGATCATCTCAATATATATGTATAAAAAGCATATGGCGTAATTAAAATCTATTCATGTTAAAAAAAAAAAAAACTCACCAAATAAATCATAGAAGAAGCATATCTCAACATCAGATCAGATTGGATCAGTCCCTCAGTCATGTCCAACTCTTTCGACCCCATGAATTGCAGCAAGCCAGGCCTCCCTGTCCATCAACAAATCTCGGAGTTCATCCAGACTAACGTCTATCGAGTCAGTGATGCCATCCAGCCATCTCATCCTCTGTCGTCCCCTTCTCCTCTTGCCCCCAATACCGCCCAGCATTAGAGTCTTTTCCAATGAGTCAACTTTTCACATGAGGTGGCCAAAGTACTGGAGTTTCAGCTTAAGCATCATTCCTTCAAAAGAATCCCAGGGCTGATCTCCTTCAGAATGGACTGGTTGGATCTCCTCACAGTTAAAGGGACTCTCAAGAGTCTTCTCCAACACCACAGTACAAAAGCATCAATTTTTGGCTCTCAGCCTTCTTTACAGTCCAGCTCTCACATCCATACATGACCACAGGAAAGACCATAGCCTTGACTAGGTGAACCTTTGTTGGCAAAGTAATGTCTCTGCTTTTAAATATGCTATCTAGGTTGGTCAAAGCTTTCCTTCCAAGGAGTAAGCGTCTTTTCATTTCATGGCTGCAGTCACCACCTGCAGTGATTTTGGAGCCCAGAAAAAGAAAGTCTGACACCGATTCCACTGTTTCACCATCCATTTCCCATGAAGTGATGGGACTGGATGCCATGATCTTTGTTCTGAATGCTGAGCTTTAAGCCAAAATTTTCACTCTCCACTTTCACTTCTATCAAGAGGCTTTTTAGTTCCTCTTCACTTTCTGCCATAAGGGTGGTGTCATCTGCATATCTGAGGTTATTGATATTTCTCCCAGCAATCTTGATTCCAGCTTCTGTTTCTTCCAGTCCAGCGTTTCTGATGATGTACTCTGCATATAAGTTAAATAAGCAGGGTGACAATATACAACCTTGACGAACTCCTTTTCCTATTTGGAAGCAGTCTGTTGTTCCATGTCCAGTTCTAACTGTTGTTTCCTGATGAGTGAAATTGTGCAATAGTTTGAGCATTCTTTGGCATTGCCTTTCTTTGGGATTGGGATGAAAACTGAACTTTTCCAGTCCTGCAGCCACTGCTGAGTTTTCCAAATGGGCTGGCATATTGAGTGCAGCACTTTCACAGCATCATCTTTCAGGATTTGGAAGAGCTCTACTGGAATTCCATCACCTCCACTAGCTTTGTTCATAGTGATGCTTTCTAAGGCCCACTTGACTTCACATTCCAGGATGTCTGGCTCTAGGTCAGTGATCACACCATCGTGATTATCTGGGTCGTGAAGATCTTTTTTGTACAGTTCTTCTGTGTATTCTTGCCATCTCTTTTAATATATTCTGCTTCTGTTAGGTCCATACCGTTTTTGTCCTTTATCGAGCCCATCTTTGCATGAGATGTTCCCTTGGTATCTCTAATTTTCTTGAAGAGATCTCTAGTCTTTCCCATTCTGTTGTTTTCCTCTATTTCTTTGCATTGATCGCACAGGAAGGCTTTCTTATCTCTTCTTGCTATTCTTTGGAACTCTGCATTCAGATGTTTTTATCTTTCCTTTTCTGCTTTGCTTTTTGCTTCCATTCTTTTCACAGCTATTTGCAAGGCCTCCCCCAGACAGCCATTTTGCTTTTTTGCATTTCTTTTCCATGGGGATGGTCTTGATCCCTGTCTCCTGTACAATGTCATGAACCTCATTCCATACTTCATCAGGCGCTCTATCTGTCAGATCTGGGCTCTTAAATCTATTTCTCCCTTCCAATGTAGACTCATAAAGGATTTGATTTAGGTCATACCTGAATGGTCTAGTGGTTTTCCCTACTTTCTTCACTTTAAGTCTGAATTTGGCAATAAGGAGTTCATGGTCTGAGCCACAGTCAGCTCCTGGTCTTGTTTTTCCTGACTGTATAGAGCTTCTCCATCTTTGGCTTCAAAGAATATAATCAATCTGATTTTGGTGTTGACCATTTAGTGATGTCCATGTATAGAGTCTTCTCTTGTGTTGTTGGAAGAGGGTGCTTGCTATGACCAGTGCATTTTCTTGGCAAAACTCTATTAGTCTTTGCCCTGCTTCATTCTGTATTCCAAGGCCAAATTTTCATTCCAATCCCAAAGAAAGGCAATGCCAAACAATGCTCAAATTACTGCACAATTGCACCCCTCTCACACGCTAGTAAAGTAATGCTCAAAATTCTCCAAGCCATGCTTCAGCAATATGTGAACCGTGAACTTCCTGATGTTCAAGCTGGATTTAGAAAAGGCAGAGGAACCAGAGATCAAATTGCCAACATCCACTGGATCATGGAAAAAGCAAGAGAGTTCCAGAAAAACATCTATTTCTGCTTTATTGACTCTGCCAAAGCCTTTGACTGTGTGGATCACTGTAAACTGTGGAAAATTCTATAAGAGATGGGAATACCAGACGCACCTGATCTGCGTCTTGTGATATTTGTATGCAGGTCAGGAAGCAACAGTTAGAACTCGACATCGAACAACAGACTGCTTCCAAATAGGAAAAGGAGTTCGTCAAGGTTGTATATTGTCATGCTGTTTGTTTAACTTATATGCAGAGTACATCATGAGAAACACTGGACTGGAAGAATCACAATCTGGAATCAAGATTGCTGGGAGAAATATCAATAACCTCAGATATGCAGATGACATCACCCTTATGGCAGAAAGTGAAGAGGAACTAAAAAGCCTCTTGATGAAAGTGAAAGTGGAGAGTGAAAAAGTTGGCTTAAAGCTCAACATTCAGAAAATGAAGATCATGGCATCCGGTCCCATCATTTCATGAGAAATGGATGAGGAGACAGTGGAAACAGTGTCAGATTTTATTTTTCTGGGCTCCAAAATCACTGAAGATGATACCTGCAGCCATGAAATTAAAAGACACTCCTTGGAAGGAAAGTTATGACCAACCTAGATAGCATACTGAAAAGCAGAGACATTACTTTGCCAACAAAGTTTCGTCTAGTCAAGGCTATGGTTTTTCCTGCGTTCATGTATGGATGTGAGAGTTGGACTGTGAAGAAGGCTGAGAGCCAAAGAATTGATGTTTTTGAACTGTGGTGTGGGAGAAGACTCTTGAGAGTCCTTTGGACTGCAAGGAGATCCAACCAGTCCATTCTGAAGGAGATCAGCCCTGGGATTGCTTTGGAAGGAATGATGCTAAAGCTGAAACTCCAGTACTTTGGCCAACTTATGCAAAGAGTTGACTCATTGGAAACGACTCTGATGCTGGGCAGGATTGGAGGCAAAAGGAGAAGAGGAAGGCAGAGGATGAGATGGCTGGATGGCATCACTGACTCGATGGATGTGAGTCTCTATGAACTCTGGGAGTTGGTGATGGACAGGGAGGCCTGGCGTGCTGCAACTCATGGGGTCACAAAAATCTTACACGAGTGAGCAACTGATCTTATCTGATCTGATCTGATAATGAGAGATGTTGAGCATCTTTTCATGTGTTTGATAGACATCTGTATGTATTCTTTGGAAAAATGTTTATTTAGTTCCTTGGCCCATTTTTTGATTGGGTCATTTATTTTTCTGGAATTGAGCTGTAGGAGTTGCTTGTATATTTTTGAGATTAGTTGTTTGTCAGTTGCTTGATTTGCTACTATTTTCTCCCATTCTGAAGGCTGTCTTTTCACCTTGCTTATTATTTCCTTTGTTATGCCGAAACTTTTAAGTTTAATTAGAGGAAAGAAAAGTACAAAGCTCTCAGCATAGATACTGAGAGGAGGTTGCTGCTGCTGCTGCTGCTGCTAAGTCGCTTCAGTCGTGTCTGACTCTCTGCGACCCCAGAGAGGGCAGCCCACCAGGTTCCTCCATCCCTGGGATTCTTCTTGCAAGAACACTGAAGTGGGTTGCTATTTCCTTCTCCAATGCATGAAAGTGAAATTTGAAAGTGAAGTCGCTCTGTCATGTTCGACTCTTAGTCTACTCTGTCCATGGGTTTTTTCCAGGTAAGAGTACTGGAGTGGGTGCCATTGCCTTCTCTGAGAGTGGGTAGATTGTTTCCCAAATGGTGGGACTTACAGCAGTTTATATCTTTACTAGTACTGATCTGTAAATTTTTGGTTGGATCCTGTCCTTAAGTATTTTTAACCAATCAGTCTAAAGGTCACAATGTTTAACTTAACATTTTATGGCTTCTCTTGATCCTTGGATTAAGTCCCCATAATTTTTCATGTCCCCTGGTCATTTTAAAATGGACCAAATGTGTGAGCTAAAGATTAATGTTCACCAGTTGTTTTTACCTCAGGCATATGAAAAAGAAGCTAATTGCTGCCCTTTCCTGGATTTGAACACTGATAATTTATCAGACAAGGACACATTCCAGGAATTCGGAACAAAGGGTATAGTTTTAGGTTAATGGGGTGAGATCTTTATTGAAAACAATACTGAAGTCTCAGAGTCTTACACTGACTGCCTAACAATTTCTTCCTCAACAGACTGTACATTTTCTTCACTTTTTAATGTATAAATTTAAAAAAACCAGTAAATTCAATCATTTTAAAAATACATGTACTAAATTCTAGATTTCTTAATATTATTACCAATCAATGTATTTGTAAATCCTGTATTATCCATTTCCCCTACTTCAAACAAACCCTGAGATTTACTACCTCAGATTTCCATAACACAGGGCATATATCTTAATCCTTTTCTTTTGTCCAAAGATTGTTTATCCCTTTTCTCCCAGAGAACATTCACTTTGTCTAGATATTTAATTCTAACATTTTAACAATAAGAAAAACATTAACTAATACTTTAGATTATCAATGAGAAGTTCTTTCTTCTTCCACTTTAAGAAATGTCTATTAGGTGTGCAAAATTCATGTTATATTATCTTTCCTATTTGATATTTGATTTAACTTGTTTGAAGAGTAATTCTCTGGAAAAATTAGCATTTTGTAGGCTTATTTGAGAATATTAGAAAGTTCCATGATTCATCATCTGGATATGAGTTTTTTTCAAGTATAATAACTGTATCTGAGCAACTTCAGCATGAAGTGTGGACTTCTACAAAGCTTTGATGATCAGAAACTATATTTTATTCATGTTTCTGTCCCTTGTACTTGGCACAGTATCTAGTACATTGCTGACATTTAACAAATGCTTTTGTAATTTAATTAAATGGAATGTTTACAATGATACTTCATATCACTATGTATACACAGTGATTCAGATCTTATTTATCCATATTTAATGGCAACCCATTCCAGTACTCTTGCCTGGAAAATCCCATGGATGGAGGAGCCTGGTAGGCTGCAGTTCATGGGGTCTCTAAGAGTTGGACACGACTGAACGACTTCACTTTCACTTTTCACTTTCATGCATTGGAGAAGGAAATGGCAACCCAATCCAGTGTTCTTGCCTAGAGAATCCCAGGGACAGGGGAGCTTTGTGGGCTGCTGTCTCTGGGGTTGCACAGAATTGGACACGACTAAAGTGACTTAGCAGCAGCAGCAGCAGCAGCAAAATGTGTATTAAAATAAGCTATTTTCCAAAGGGCTATCAAAATGTATTATCAGTAACCATCTTGTAATTATAATAATTTTTGTTGCTGTTAAAATTAAATCACTGGGGAAAAAAAAAGTTAGATGTGATTTCTTCATAAAATCATGGCATTACAGAATTTTAAAAGAGATTTAAAAAGAACGTTTCTAAATATAGCTTTGTCTATATGGACCTTTGTCAGTAAAGTGATGTCTCTGCTTTTTAATATGCTATCTAGATTTATCAGAGTTTTTCTTCCAAGGAGCGAGTGTCTTTTAATTTCATGGCTAAGTCACTATCCACATTGATTTTGGAGCCCAAGAAAATTAAATCTGTCACTGTTTCCACTTTTTCCTCATCTATTGTTCATGAAGTGATGGGACCAGATGCCATGATCTTTGATTTTTAATGCTGAGGTGTAAGCCAGCTTTTTTCACTCTCCTCTTTCACTTTCATCAAGAGGCTCTTTTAGTTCTTCTTTGCTTTCTTCCATTAAAGTTGTATCATCTGCATATCTGAGGTTATTGATATTTCTCCTGGCAATCTTGATTCCAGCTTGTGCTTCATCCAGCCTGGCATTTCAAATGATGCTCTCTGCATGTAAGTTAAATAAGCAGGGTGACAATATACAGCCTGATATAATCCTTTCCCAATTTTTTTTTCCTTTCCCAATTTTGAACCAGTCTGTTGTTCTGTGTCTGATTCTCCAGCTCTTGCTTCTTGACCTGCATACACATTTCTAGGAGGGAGGTAAGGTGGTCTTGTGTTTCCATCTCATTCAGTCATTGAACTCTGCATTAGTAAGGGTTTCTAAGGATTTGGTTATCTTTCTTTTCCAGGTACAGGAGGGAGATGCCCTTACAAATGGATGTTTTCCCTACAAATGTAAATGTTTCCTATAAAAGGATAACTGCTACTTGGTTTTCAGAGTTTTTCCCATGTCTGCTGTTTCTTAGAAAATGATCAGCTGAAAATAATTAATTTACCAAGGAGAAAAAATCTGCTTCTCTATAGATACCAAACTAAGTTGGAGAATTTAGCGTGGAATAGGAATATTAGTACATGATGATTAGCTATATTTAGAACACTGGAAGGTTTTTCATGTATATGAATCACACTTATTCTATATATGCACAGAAGGCATATATAGTAATAATTGATGGAAATTTCTCCTTTTGTTAATATTTTTATTTCCAGCAGCTACCAAGAATTCTATTACATTCTGAGCTGAGGAATAAAATAATCAAAGATGTTAAAGTTAAATATGAAAACAGAGTAAAATAAATATGATTCTGAGCAGTAACTTAGTGATAAATGTTTTAGCACATGCTTTTTGTTTTCTTTCTTACTTCCTGGCATGGCTGGTTTTTGAATAGTTTGAGGTAACCAGAGAGCAGCTTTTGGATAATGAATGTCCTGTAATGATTTATATAGTTAAGTGTAAGTTGCTAAATCTACATGTGGTTAGCACCAAAAATAAATTAGAGATATTGCATCTATTTTTAAAAATTGATACTTGGGTTTTGTCTGTGACACCATTGCAGTGATCAGATTTCAACTTTAATACCTGAACTTAATTTTTATACACATGACAGTTTCAAATCATGTTAGGTTTCAGTTGTGTTCCATTGATATTTTCATTGTTAGTCACACAGTTGTAGCTTCTGAAACATTTGTAAATTAAAACTCACAAAACTCCGCTAATTGACAATTTAACAGTTTTTCATGGTACCTATCTACAAATGTATTATTTCCATTTTGATTGAGCTGAAATGAATCACGACTCAAGGGCAGATGCCCTCATGAAATGCCATGTAGTCTTCTAACCATCAAATGAATGTCTGACCAATTTGCCAAAAAATTAAATAAGTAAAATAAATTTTAAAAAAAAGCAAACATCATAAAAAATTCATGACAAAATAGAGCTATGAGAAGATCTGATTCTGGAGAAGATCGTGAACTTTTTTCATATGCTGGTAATAAGTTATGGTATTGAAAAAATAAAAGTCTTGTAAGGTAATAATTTCAGGAAAAAAATATGAAAGGGAAGATGAGAAATGAGACAGGTCTTTCAAATTTTATGAAATGGAACAGTGTAAATACAATCAGAATTGCTGATCTATCCTGCAAGACCACTTGAGTTGGAAAAGTAAGAGGTTTATGACTACAAGTATAGGGTCAAATAGTAAGGGTCTGCTATAAATTATGTCTTCTGGGGGTTTTCACACTGAGAATTATGAGCTACAAGTGGGATATGTGTGTTGACCATGTAATGTTGGTGAAAATTCCAAGTTGAATTTCTAACTAAGACATTTTCACATTTAAATTTATAATACATTGAGTAATTATAAATTATTTTGCAAAGAGACAAGACCCACGGGAAAATGCAGACAACCTCTGACATCCAGAATTAGGCTGTTGAATATTATAGAATATGGAAACTCAGAAGCTTAAAATATGTTAAATAGTTTGATAACAAGAATGCTTTATAAGTGAATCAAAAGCACCCCTAGGTATGGTAATCCTTAAAAAATAATAACCCTATCTATGATTACCCTTTATAATCAGAGTTCTGGTGATGGCAGTGAATCTAAGGTAGAGTGGGTCATGGTATATTAGAATTGGAGTCAGGGGGAATGCGAGGTTGTATGATTAGTTTGAAAACTTGGACAGGTAATTCTGATAAGCCCTCTAGAACACAATATTCGAGTGTTCAATAATGAGAGTCACAAGGTGGCCTATCTGTATGCAGTATCTCTGCTGCCAGATTAACTTTCCTAAAATGCCAATTACATCATTTTATGGAGATGTAACGATGTTCATCTGATGTTTGATATGAAATTATGCCTGCGTGAAGTATAATTGACACAAGAATGTTGGGAATTTGATAGTTTGCCTGTAAATGATTCACCTAGGTGACACCAGTATTATTTCATACATTCCGGAATTTTGATTGATTAAAGCTAAAAGCAAGGCATGTAGATTACAGATTAGATGGAGAGGCACTCTGGATTTTTCTCTTACTGGCAGAAAAATAATTAGTCTTTCATTACAGACATTTATTCATGAATAAAACAAGATTTATTTCCATCCCATAAAGTCATGATTGCAGTCAAAAGATTGTTTTAATTTGAATGACACAGCTTACTAGAAGGGTGGCAGAGAGACAAATTATGACATGGTCATTAACGTAATAGCTCTTTTATATTGCATAGCAATCTTTGTCAACACTTGAAAAAGGGGAATCATTTATTTTTTTCTTTGACAGACCTAAGGGATTATTTTCCTGAAATACTTAATATTTCTAAATATATTGAATAAGGAAAAAAATAAGGCCTCTGTATTTTAAACACATCTATATTACAAATCTAAGCAGAAAAGTGTCATCAGAGATTAAGGATTCATCCATTAAAAAGTAAAGGGCAAATGAGTTAAACCCAGTTGCCACATTTTACTACAAAGAGTTCATAAATTGCTGTTCATGTGTGTTAGTTGCTCAGTTGTGTCCGACTCTTTGCGACCCCACAAACTGTAACCCGCCAGGCTTCTCTGTCCATGGAATTCTCCAAGCAAGAATACTGGAGTGGATTGCCATTTCCTTCCCAGAGGATCTTCCTGACTCAGGGATCGAACCTTGGTCTGCTGCATCACAGGTAGATTCTTTATCATTTGAGCTACAGGAAAGTCCTAAATTCATATAATTATTTTATGTTCAGTTCTATCTAGACGTGTCACAAATTGCAAAATGCAAGCTTAAGCAGAAATCATTAAAGTAACCCTAGAAAAAAGTAGGTAACTGTTTTTTTCCCATTAAAAGCTAAATTTTCAGAAGCTTTTTGAAAACAATTCCTTAAAAGTTAAATTCTAACAATTTCACTTAAGGAAATATTTCATGAAAATTTAATACAAAGATGGACAACTTAATCACACATGTGCCAATAAAGAGCCTCTTGTGAATTCACTAAATCAAGAAATAGAACATCACATTTAATCAAAGCTAAATGAATGCTTTATGCAGATTATAGAAATAAGTAAAAAAAAAAAAATGTTTTAGACTGTAAACTTTGTAACTGTGAGCTAAGAGAAAAAAATCAAATCCTCAATATGCTTTTGAACTTCAGACTATTTTTAAAATAACATGGCATCATTAATGACCAAAACAACGTACATTGGTCTCTACTTGAGGCATTCTAATACTTGCTAAAATTAATATAGACAAGGGAGTTTATTTACATGATTGTTTGAAATATCAAAGGTGTATATGTAATAATGTCACATATAAAAACTTCATTTCAGGATGCTACGGTTTGCATTTTATGAGCATTCAGGAAGGGGTAAAAAATAGTTGGATTCACTAAATTGAGTCTGTACCAACCCATTTAGTCCCCTATATTTACCCTTCCAGTTCTCAGATGTTCAGTTGTGTCTGACTCATTGCTATCCTATGGACTGTAGCTTTAGAGGGATTCAATTTATGAGCATCAAGAGCATTAGAGATCAGCATGTGACACGGGTAATTACAGATTCACTCTAGAGCATTCCTTTGCGAGGGATTTTAGTTAAGTTACTAGTTATAGGTGTCATAGAATGAGATATCTTTTTGACTTAAATTGTCTTTTTTTCTGTGAAGATAAGCAAGAGAAAACAAAATTAAATTTCTCTTACATCAGGAAGTAATATATAAGCTCTACTTTTATCATTTGATAGCAATTTGCCTTCTATTCACTGGCAATTTTGACTAAAAGATGACGCATAATCTGAGAACTGTGAATTAAGTTTTATTTGGGTCAAATGAGTACTGAAGCCCAGGATACAGCACCTCAAAGTTCTGAGAGACTGCTCCAAAGAGGTAGTGGGGGAAGGTCAATATATAATATTTTGGTGAAGGGGGAGTTCAGTGAAATCAAGCACTTATTTTACAAAAGCTTTTCTGCAGTCACCGGGAGCTGATGTCATCATGAAGGGATTTACTGATGTTTTTAGATCTGAAGAGATACAAGGATTGGGAAAACAAACAAACAAACAAACATCTACTTCTGCTTCATTGACTATGCTAAAGCCTTTGACTATGTTGGAGTTGGAGTTCAGTTGTTCAGTCATGTCTGACTCTTTGAGACCCCATGGACTGCAGCACCCCAGGCTTCCCTGTCCATCACCAACTCCTGGAGTATACTCAAACTCATGTCCTTTGAGCTAGTGATGCCATCCAACAATTGTATCCTCTGTTGTCCCCTTCTCCTCCTGCCTTCAATCTTTCCCACCATCAGGGTCTTTTCTAGTGAGTCAGTTATTCACATCAAGTGGCCAAAATATTGGAGTTTCAGCTTCAGCATCAGACCTTCCAATTAATATCAGGACTGATTTCCTTTAGGATTGACTGATTGGATCTCCTTGCACGCCAAGGGACTCTCAAGAGTCTTCTCCAACACCACAGTTCAAAAAGCATCAATTTTTCAACACTCAACTTTATTTATAGTCTAACTCTCACATCCATACATGACTACTGGAAAAACCATAGCTTTGACTAGATGGACCATTGTTGGCAAAGTAATGTCTTTGCTTTTTAATATGCTGTCTAGGTTTGTCATAGCTTTTATTCCAAGGAGCAAGCATCTTTTAATTTCATGGCTGCAGTCACCATCTGCAGTGATTTTGGAGCCCCCCATAATCGTCTGTTACTGTTTCCATTGTTTCCACATCTATTTGAGATGAAGTGATGGGACCAGATGCCATGAACTTCATTTGTTGAATGTTGAGATTTAAGCCAGCTTTTTAATTATCCTCTTTCACATTAATTAAGAGGATCTTTAGTTCCTATTCACTTTCTGCTGTAAGAGTGGTATCATCTGCATATCTGAGGTTGTTGATATTTCTCCCAGCAATCTTGATTCCAGCTAGTGCTTCATCCAGTCTGGCATTTCCCATGATGTCCTCTGCATATAAGTTAAATAAGCAAGGTGACAATATGCAGCCTTGATGTACTCCTGTCCCAATTTGGAATCAGTCTGTTATTTCATGTCCAGTTCTAACTGTTGCTTCTTGATCTGCATATGTTGCTTCTTGACCTCACAATGTGGATCACAACAAACTGGAAAATTCTTACGGTGATAGGAAAACCAGACCACCTTACCTGCCTAATGTGAAACCTGTCTGCCTGTCAAGAAGCAACACTTAGTACCGGACATGGAACAACCTAGTGGTTCAAAATATGGAAAGGAGTATGTCAAGGCTATATATCGTGACTCTGCTTATTTAACTTGTATGACTAGTATATCACGATAACTGGGGGGCTTGACAAAGCACAAGCTGGAATCAAGATTGCTGGGAGAAATATCAATAACCTCAGACATGCAGATGACACCATCCTTAGTGTAGAAATTGAAGAGGAACTAAAGATCCTCTTGTTGAAGGTGAAAGAGGAGAATGAAAAGTTGGCTTAAATGTCAACATTCAACAAATGAAGATTGTGGCATCTGGTCCCATCACTTCATGGCAAATAGATGTGGAAACAATGGAAACTGTGACAGGCTTTATTTTCTTGGGCTCCAAAATCACTGCAGATGATGACTGCAACCATTAAGTTAGAAAGCACTTGCTCCTTGAAAGGAAAGCTATGACAAACCTAGACAGCATAATAAAAAGCAGACACATTACATTATAGACAAAGGTCCATCTAGTCAAAGCTATGGTTTTCCCAGCAGTCATGTATGGATATGAGAGTTGGACCATTATGAAGGCTGAGCAGTGAACAATTGAATCTTTTGCACTGTGGTGCTGGAGAAGACCCTTGAGAGTCCCTTGGACTGCAAAGAGATCAAATCAGTCAATTCTAAAGGAAATCAGTCATGAATATTCATTGGAAGGACTGATGCTGAGATGAAGTTCCAATGCTTTGGCCATCTGATGCGAAGAGCTAACTCATTAGAAAAGACCCTGGTGCTGGGAAAGATTGAAGGGAGAGGAGACAGGGATGACAGAGGATGAGATGGTTGGATGGCATCACCAACTCAATGGACATGAGTTTGAGCAAGCTTCAGGACATGTTGAAGAACAGGGAACCCTGGCATGCTACAGTCCATGGGGTGGTAAAGAGTCAGACATGACTGAATGACTCAACAACAACAACAAGTATTGGGATCATAAAAACAATTCCTGAAAATATCTAACTACCTGAAGATCTCTTCCACCAGATTTTCTGGAGCACAGAGTGCTTCACTCTACACCCAGAGGGTTTTGAAGGTCCACAGCTGAAGCAGCACAGGTTCAATCTCTGCAGAGGCAGATGGCAAATGCCTTTGTGGTAGTTGTTCATTTTTTGACAAATGCTCTTGACAAGGGTCAATTTGTAGTTGACAAGGAAGTTACAATTTGTAGCTGACACATTTTTAATTATGTTAGGGTATATGACTCCATGGAGTTCCTTGGTAGCTCAGTGGTAAATAATCCAATTACCAATGAAGGAGACTTAAGTTCAATCCCTGGGTCAGGAAGATCTCCTGGAGAAGGAAATGGCAACCCACTCTGTATTCTTGCTTGGTAAATTCCACGGACAGAGAAACCTGGTGGGCTAGAGTACTGGTTTTGCAAGAGTTGGACATGGCTTAGTGACTAAACAATATGACTCAATGCTTAACTAATGCATATTAAAACTCTAGATTCATTTATTTTTGTCAGCAGTAATTATTTTCCTTTATAGATTCTATTACACAGGTCTAATGCTTTTAAAAGTTAAATAAAAAACTTGAAATATAAGACATACTTGAAATATATGGCCTGGTCTTAATAGAAAATTGAAATATCTCTTAACAGTTATGAATTATGGTGATGTATGCGTGTTAAGTGTTTCAGTTGTGTCCGACTCTTTGAGACCCTATGGACTGTAATCACCACCAAGCTCTTCAGTCCATTGGATTCTCCAGGCAAAAACATTGGAGTGGGTTGCCATGCCTTCTTCCAGGGGATCTTCCTGACCCAGGGATCAAACCCATGTCTCTTTCGTCTCCTGCATTGGGAGGTGGGTTCTTTGCCACTAGCACCACTAGCTGTAAATTAGTTTCATGCTAAACTGGCTTGTTTTACATACAGTGACTTTTTAATTTATGTCTTAAGTATTATTTTGACATTCAATTATATATAATAACTAATTGTAGATAAATGTCTACAATATAAAGTTGCAAGCTTTTTAAAATCCTGTTTTTCCAGGTCTTGCCTTTTAAAAAATGGTTTATGAACATAAATGCTTATATTTTACTTGAAGTAACTGAAATATGTTCACAACTATAAATAATTTTTGGAATTAAATGAAGTTTAATCTATAACTAAATGAGCTTTTGGCTTCTTAGGGAATAGTCAAAGGCAGCTTTGCTGGACTGACAAAATTACCTCACTGTATCCTCACATGGAAGAAGGGGAGAGGGAGGTATCTAGGTTGGTTTTATAAGTACACTAATCCCATTAATGAGGGCTTCATTCTCATAACCTAATCACTTTGCAAAGATCCCACCTCCAAATGCCATTATGCTGGGAATTCTTTTTTAACATGTGAATTTTGAGAGGGCACAAGCCTATAGTCTATAGCAATATCAGCATCTGAAGAAATGGTTGAATATCAACCCTGAACTTGTGAAAGTATATGTATTACTTCATGGGAATTCCTAGTATCTGATTACATGTACACTTTGAGATGTATAAATTTCTTAAATAATTATCTCTAAATTGCATCTTTCATGCTACTAGTAATTAAATGTTTTGTTAATCTATTGTTACATAACAAATTGTCTCTTATCTTTGGTGCATAAAACAAAAACCAGTTGTACTTGACATTTTTTAGGTCAGGAATTTAGGCGGTACACAGCAGAGATTTCCATCTCTGCTTCACAATGACTGGTATCTCAAACATATGGCTCAAATATCTGGAGATGGCTGGGGTGGATGGTTCAAATGAGGCCATAAACTAAAAAGTCCAGAATGGATTCTTCAGATATATATTTGGCACCTGAACTTGAGTGGCTGGAGCTGCTTTGTCTCTCTGGGTATTTTATTTACTACATTTCTTTCCACATGGCCAGCTTGAACTTCCTCATGGTATGGCAGTCTCCCATTAGTCAGACTTCTTTCAATTCAGCTGATTTTCTTGAATGAGTATTCTGAGAGAGCAAGGCAGAAGCTACGAAGTTTGGTTACACAGGACTTATCCATATTCATTGTGGTAGAGGACTCCATAAGGATTTGAATGTTAAGAGGTGAGGTTTATTGTCAGGGCTATCTTTGGAGAGTAACTACTACATATAGCAATGCTGCAAACAAAATCACTGCTACACTGCTACACTACTGGATGTCATGAACCAAATGCTTCATCTTTATATGTTGGCATGTGTATGTTTTTAATGTTCTGCTATATTTACAATCAGAGATGCTATCTATAGTTTGCTTTTAAAATTATCACCTGTTATCTGTACCATGTAATTATTTTTATTTTTAGAGTGTAGAATCAATTTAAATAAATTCCAAATGAAAATATATCCCCTAAGACTCTTTGAAAAGATGGTTTGTAATTTTAATTTGTAAATCTACATGATTGAATAAATTTGTATTATTATTTACTATTTCAGCCAGACAGAATCTCACAGAAATAGCAATGAAATTTTGTTATATCCATTCAGGCTTATTGTTCAAAAAATGAAATCTTGTCCAATTATAATTAAATAAATCTATGTTCAAATGATGATCAAAATTTCCAATGTGCTTGAGTTTCTACATGGGTGACAGCCTCTAGCTTTAGAACAAGTTGACTTTTATCCTGTAACTGGATAAACCCTTTTAAAAATATAATAAAAGCAATTCTGCTGCCAGGTGAAATAAGTCTGAACACAGAGCGAACTGTTTACAAAAGCCTGAAACTGTTCACAACTCAAGATAATGTTAATGTGACTTCACTAGACAGCTGAAATAATACATTTTCTAAATTGGATGCATTAAGGAATTATTCAGATCATAGCTGAAACCCTGTAATTTTCTGTTTTCCTTTTAGTCCCAGCGGCATGTCACATTTCACCTACCAGAAGGCTCTCAAGAAAGCAGCAGTAATGGTGGACTGGGAGACCATGATGCAGGCAGCCTTTCCAGCACATCCCATGCCCTGCCCCTTGGCTATCCTCAGGAGTACTTTGACCATGTTGCAAACAACAATCGCACTGAAGGGGATGGCAACTCTGATCCTGAATCCAGTAAGTTGATAACTCCCGAATCCTGAAGTTAAAAGGCTTATTGTGTTTGCAAGTAAAACAACTATAACCATAATGCTATGCTATGCTATGCTAAGTCACTTCAGTCGTGTCCGACTCTGTGTGACCCCATAAACGGCAGCCTACCAGGCTCCGCCGTCCCTGGGATTCTCCAGGCAAGAACACTGGAGTGGGTTGCCATTTCCTTCTCCAAGGCATGAAAGTGAAAAGTGAAAGTGAAGTCGCTCAGTCGTGTCCGACTCTTAGCGACCCCATGGACTGGAGCCTACCAGGCTCCTCCGTCCACGGGATTTTCCAAGCAAGACTACTGGAGTGGAGTGCCATTGCCTTCTCTGTAATAACATCAGCCAATTTAAATGTGTTAGTAACACATTTTTAAAAGGTAGCAATACAAAATTAGGTGGAAGGCATACATGCATTAGTTTATAATTTTTGAAATATATGATCATATCTACTTTGAAATTTGTTATGAAATCTAATAGTCCTATTGTCTAGTCATAGATAGAATTTTCTATTTACCTATGCATATATCTATATCTATCTCTCTATATATACATATATATAACCAGCCACTTTACTTTTATTTATTTGTGTACAGAAATAATTTTATAATCCATATAAAGTATTTTCTAAATTTAATTTTTAATTTTTAATAATGATAAGAATCATAGACAATTCTTTTGAGGAAATGAGTGATCCTGACTCCAAGGCAGAAAAACTGGTCTGAGGTTTTCAATAATGTGTTGAAACCACATGCCTTACGCCATGTTACTGTTTAGAAAGATGTTCACATTTGGTCTTCAGATTGAAGGCATTAAAGTTCAGTTCAGAAATGTTGAACTCTTATAAAGGATCATGAAGTTCATTAAATTATCTTAAACACGTATCTTGAAAACCCCTATGTTTTCATAATTTTGGGAAATACAAAATTTTATAAGATTATACATATCTCAAGAGATTCTTGTATTTGCAGAATTATAATTTGCCTCAGTATGTTTTATATACATAAAGCTGTATAGGTACAAAAAAGTATACCATATATGTGATGGAGAAAGCTGAAAAAAGAGACCAAGTAACATATAAGATAAATAAACATTAAATAGAAATTTTGAAAGATATTTTTTTCGAGACCAGCTCAACAAGCAGGGTTTCCAAAAGCAGGATATGGTGAGAGAATGAGAAACAAGACACAAGAATTCAGTGAAAAGAGAGGATCAGGGGACCAACACCTCTCCAAGGTGAAGCTGCCGAAACTGAACCCAAGCCAGCTTTATTATACTTTCAGCCATGAAGACAAGAATATGCGGGGATTTAAGCTATAACTCATGTGGCCTTCAGGACCAAAGAATAAAGTGATCATTAACCATTGAACAACTAAAAAACAGTAATCATCTTTTAATGTGTTTGATAGCCATCTGTATGTCTTCTTTGGAGAAATGTCTATTTAATTCTTTGGCCCATTTTTTGATTGGGTCATTTGTTTTTCTGGAATTGAGCTGTAGGAGTTGTTTGTATATTTTTGAGATTAGTTGTTTGTTGCTTCATTTGCTATTATTTTCTCCCATTCTGAAGACTGTCTTTTCAGCTTGCTTATAGTTTCCTTTGTTGTGCAGAAGCTTTTAAGTTTAATTAGGTCCCGTTTGTTTATTTTTGCTTTTATTTCCAATATTCTTGAAGGTGGGTCAAGGACGACCCAGAGGGATGGTACAGGGAGGGAGAAGGGAGGGGGTTTTGGGGTGGGGAGCCCATGTATGCCTGTGGTGGATTCATTTTGATGTATGGCAAAACCAATACAATATTGTAAAGTTAAACAAAATAAAAAATTTAAAAAAAAGTAATCAATAACAAATTAGTAACTCAGACTAATATTCTTATCTATAGATTTCCACTAGATACGTAAAACACGTGACTCTGAGACTCCAGTTGAGATACAGTCTGGTGTCGGTTTTCCGACCTCAGGACCATATTTTGTTTTCAAGACTATGAACTGTTCCCTCTGGACTTGTTCCAAGCATCTCATGCCTTATAGTATCCAGTTTATCCATAATTATAAATCTCTTTTGTGGCCTTTGCTGGGGCCTGCTTTTCTTTTATTCTTCCTGTCTCCTACAATTTTGAACATTATGGATTGTATGGATATATAATCTAAGTAAACCTCTAGTTTTGAGAATAAAATGGTCTCCCCATCATTGTGTTTTAATCCATATTTTCTATACTAAAAAAAAAAAAAAAAGAAATTATTTGTTAAACATCAGGATATAATCTAAGACTAACCATACATACTAAGAACCAGTGACAGCATAACAAACTTTTTTTGCACTACAAAAGTAGACTGTAGCACACCAGACTCCTCCATCCATGGAATTTTCTAGGAGAGAATACATGAGTGGGTTGCCATTTCCTTCTCAAGTGGATCTTCCAGACTCAGGGATTAAATCCCAGTCTCCTGCATTGCAGGCATACTCTTTACTGTATGGGCCATCAGGGAAGCTCTAACAAAAGACACTGGCTATTAAAGATGTTTTTAATATGAACATTTTAGAGACTTCTTAGACACAAAATTCAGAAAGTACTAAATATTTATATATTCTATTTTATGCTTAAAACAATTTATCAGTATTCATTCTAAGGATGAAAACTTCTTCTGTAATATACAATGCCAATCTACCTTTCATTTACTTATGTGTAACATGACATAATGACTTCTGTAGGAAATACATGGCTGTGACTGTATCTTCTGCTATAATGAACTCGGAGTCAATTTCTAATACGAATATTGTCATATGTAACAAATACGCATTAAGCAAAGGCTGTTCTTTATTACTTCATAGACTATTGTTTTAACTGTAGACCTACCACTACCTTGTAACAGAAGTATATAGATGAAATAAGCATCATTTTTATAAAATAGAACTGATTCTTTTGCATATTACATGCATTACTAAACACTTTTCTTAGAAGACTGTATAGCAATCATTTAAGAGTAAACTCAGAGGAAACATCCACAGTATGGACCTAACTCTGAAAAATATTTTCAAGCCGAATAAGACTAAGATGTTATATTATTGATAGTTAAAGGAGCATACCACATTGGTATGGGTTAGAATTTTTTATAAGTCATTTAAAATTAAGCACAGCTTTATTTATCTCAATTATACATATTAATAGGCAGTTGTTTAAAAACATTTCAATGAAGAGTTCTTTGCAGGGATTGATTTTATTAGTAGAGTACAAGTATATACGTGAAACTGATATGATACTGTAAATCAACCATACTTTAAAAAAAAAGTGTAAGTGTTAGTAAAAATCTATGAACTGACATACTTGAGAGCTTTATTTTTAAAGCTTGTTTCTACCAGGGATTAAACATTTCTCTTCTTTGATCACATTAATACTATTTTTGACTACTAAATATTTTGTTCACAATTACTGTATAGTTTTAAGCAATGGAAAATTTAAGTCAATGAAGTACTTTATTATGCTTTATTTTAAAATTGAAATGGCTATATGCAATAATAATGATACTACAAATGATATATTTTTGCAACTTATTATTTTAATAAACTATGTAAAGGGTATAGATAATTAAAAATGAATACTCATTTCTGTATAAGTGTGACAATATTTATGGTTTAATGTTTAAAATCTATTTTTGCTATGAGTCATATTAGCTACCTAGTCTACCATTGAAACAGAAACTTCCCTCTAAATCATGTTCTAAGAGAATGTTGTCCATTTTGGACAATAAAGGACCATAATATAAGTGCAGAAGCATATTTCACTTTAAATGAACTTTATTATCTTAATATGGCATACTAGTGAGATTTTTAACATATACATGTATGTTTTGCTCTGATTTAAGGAAAAAATAGCTAATAATAAAATTTGTCATAGCAAAATCGTCTCTTTAGGCTAATACAGATTATAAGGTACTTTCAAAAAGAAGCTCTATAGCTCTGAAATAGTGCATAATAGTGTCTGGGCTACTTCTCTGCTGGGAGTTGCCCTTAGGCATTAATTCTGTGTTTTTTTTTTTTTTTAATTTTCCTTCCTGATTATGTTGCCCTCTGAGATTCCAAAACTCCCCACAGACCCGCTGGTAAGAGTGTTTCCTGGTGTTTGGAAACTTCTCCTTCACAACTCCCTGCCAGGGACAGGTCTCCATATCTAACTCCTTGTTTCTCTTTTTGTCTTTTATATTTTGTCCTACTGCCTTTCAAATACAATGGGCTGCATTTCTGGGTGCCTGGAGTCCTCCGCCAGTTGTCAGAAGTTGTTTTTTGGAAGTTGCTCAGTATTCAAATGACCTTTTGGTGAATTTGTGGGGGAGAAAGTGGTCTCCTCCCCATCCTATTCGCCCACCATCTTAGGACTGTCCCCTTAACTTCCCTTTTTAAGATAAAGAAGAAACAAGAAGACTCAGTCCCATAATTTCTCTTTCAGGAGACAAGTTTAATAAAATATTCTGTTTCATTCCACTTGAAGATTTTTTAGTTTTTAAATTTCACAATTGCTATTTCCTGACTTTAGCTTTTGGTATGAGGGTTGCTTAATGCCACTCTATGAAGTTTTTCTTCCTTGCCTGACAGTCAATGTCACAAAGCTTTTCTCCCATCATAACCCCAATCAAATTATGTGTATCATTTCAAATAGACCCTGCTCTTTGAAGTTAGCTAATTAGTAAAAATATAAGCAAACAAAAATCCAGCCTATATAAAGTAGTATTAGTTGCCTCTGGGTTACTATGAATACTGTGACAGATTATATATTTTCATTTTCAAAGAATCTTGTGGAGACTTACAAGACCATGGCCATAGTAGACAACAAAATATGATCGTATATTGCTGAGAATTGTATGTGTCAAGATATAGCATTAAGAGACTTTAGGACAGTGTGATCTTCTTGGGACTACTCTAAACACACTAGATTACATATGGCCCTGTGTTCATAGGGCTTCCCTTGTGGCTCAGCTGGTAAAGAATCTGCCTGCAATGTGGGAGACCTGGCTTCAATTCCTGGGTTGGGAAGATCCTCTGGAGAAGGGAAAGGCTGCCCAATCCAGTATTCTGGCCTGGAGAATTCCAAAGACTGTATAGTCCATGAGGTTGCAAAGTGTCGGACATGACTGAGTGACTTTCACTTCACTATTTCATATGGTTTCCTTGGTGGCACAGATGGTAAAGAATCTGCCTGCAATGCAGGAGACCTGGGTTTGATCCCTTGGTCAGGAAGATCTCCTGGAGAAGGAAATGGCTAACCACTCCAGCATTCTTGCCTGGAAAATTCTATGGAGAGAGGAGCCTGTTGGGCTACAGTCCATGTGGTCACGACTGAGCAAGTAACACTTTCATTTTCATTTTATGTTCATATACTGAATATATATTTATTTGCAAGTAGCATCAGGTAAAATATAATTTATGAAGAGAAGACTTAAAAATAATACTTCTGACATTCTTTTGTAAAGCATTGTTCTGATATTATAATTTGGAATAAGTTCTGAGACACTTGGAAATATTAATGAAGGTATATCATTTTAAACTTTAGAGATTCCTTAGTGGTTCATACACATGTAACCAACAGTGTGTGTGTGTGTGTGTGTGAATGTGTGTGTGTGTTTTCCCATTAGATAGAGGATGTTTTGCTCCTGTCTCACTATGGGTGAGCTAAAATGAAAAGATTAACAATTAATACTTCCAAATTTCTAATGATCTGCTGGTATGTTATAGTTTAACTGATCATAGAAAACATCCATGTTTCTTTGGAAGAAATAGTGAAAAAAATGTTACTAAATATATTCTTCAGTCTTCAGTTTACCAGTTGCAACAGTTCATTTTCAGAAAAAAAAATCCTCCTAAATAAAGGGGAAACAAAGATTTCCACATTTTTATGATTTTCAATTGCAAAAGTTATGTCATCTGCATTTTTTGAAACCTCTTATTTTACGGGATCATTTCACACATTAAGTCTCTCTACCTGAAAATTTTGGTCTATCATCAAAAATTTGGATTTAAAGTAACAAAATATGTGTAAAATTTTATCAGTTAAAAAAGTGCTTTGTAATGCTCTCCTTTCTCCTTTCTGTTATGCAAAATATATATATATATATATATATATATATATATATATATATATATATATTTCCAAGAACATTTAGGGCTAAAGAAATTCTGCTGCTGCTGCTGCTGCTGCTAAATTGCTTCAGTTGTGTCCGATTCTGTGCTTCCCCATAGACAGCAGCCCACCAGGCTCCGCCATCCCTGGGATTCTCCAGGCAAGAATACTGGAGTGAGTTGCCATTTCCTTCTCCAATGCATAGAAGAGAAGAGTGAAAATCAAGTCGCTCAGTCATGTCCAACTCTTAGCGACCCCATGAACTGCAGCCTACCAGGCTCCTCTGTCCATGAATTTTCCAGGCAAGAGTACTGGAGTGGGGTGCCATTGCCTACTCCGAAAGAAATCCTACATTAAAATAAAGAGGAATATATTTTTCATTAATTAAAAAATGATAAATTTCCCTCCCAGAGTATATCTCAGGTTGAAACATCTCTCTGACTTTCATTTTTCTTTCACTAGATCAGGTTTACTTAGCACTCTTAACATGGTACTAGTTAGTTCACAAAAAACTGAAGTAATTAAGTTAATGGAACACATTTTGATTGATCCTCTACAAGTAATATAATTAATTGACACAGAAGAATTTGATTGACTAGAATACTACTCAGAGGAATGCAATATTTTGTCTTGTTCTGCAGAGACTGTTGACATGAATAACATCACAGTAATTATTAATTGAATGTTTGATTAGTTGAATATCTATTTCTAAATGTAGAAATTGATTTAAAAAAAAGGTAACTTTAAAAACCTCACCTAATAATGGACCATTAAAACTCCGCCCTTCATAATTAAGAACATTAGGAGTCAGACAGCTAAAGGCAAAATAAAACTATCCATATATTCTTTCAGGCAAATTTCATATACTAGCACTGTGTTAATTACTCATCTGAAAAATTCAGTTTGTTATAAATAGAAAGAAGTACAATAACTGGTTTATATATTTAAGGGGACAGTAGCCATTACTTTTCCAGAAGATGTCAGAAAAAATCATCTGAATCTACAATTTAGCAAATATTACTCATATAAATTTTAATTAGGTACTTTTTCTTGTTGCCAAATACCCAGGAAATTTGACTTCATAAATCCTCCAAAATTTTTAAATGCATTTTTTAACAAAGTCACACATTAATTTCCATATCATAACAAGAATAAAAGTGAATGAAATAATTTTGTTAATGTTGTAATATGAACAAATAGGAAACGCATTCAAACTAAGAAAGCAAAGTTATGCTCTTTTTAAAGGTTAATTATTCACCTAGGCGAACTGTATCTCAGTTGGCTATGTATATGAAGAGTTTCCTAAAACTGTGTTCATTCTTAGCCTGTATCGCAGTGTCAGTCCAGAGAGGGAAACGTATAATAAATAAATAATTCAAATTAGCTCAACAAATCTGAAGTCACAGATTTTGAAAGGTAAATCAAACAGTGATTCTAAAGAGTACATTCAGTTCAGTTCAGTTGCTCAGTAGTGTCCGACTCTTTGCGACCCCATGGATTGCAGCATGCCAGGCCTCCCTGACCATCACCAACTCCTGGAGTTCATCCAGACTCACATCCATCGAGTCAGTGATGCAATCCAGCCATCTCATCCTGTCGTCCCCTTCTCCTCCTGCCCCCAATCCCTCCCAGCATGAATATTTCCCAATGAGTCAACACTTCACATGAGGAGGCCAAAGTACTGGAATTTAAGCTTTAGCATCATTCCTTCCAAAGAAATTCCAGGGCTGATCTCCTTCAGAATGGACTGGTTGGATCTCCTTGCAGTCCAAGGGACTGTCAAAAGTCTTCTCCAACACCACTGTTCAAAAACATCAATTCTTCGGCGCTCAGTTTTCTTCACAGTCCGACTCTCACATACATACGTGACCACCGGAAAAACCATAGCCTTGACTAAACAGATTTTTGTTGGCAAAGTAATGTCCCTGCTTTTCAATATGCTATCTAGATTGGTCATAACTTTCCTTCCAAGGAGTAAGCCTCTTTTAATTTCATGGCTGCATTATCAAATATCAATTGTTAGCTTTGTCCCACTTGAGGAAATGGACTAAACTCAATGTTCCTGGATTCTGAAAGTATAAGAAAGACAAATGCCTGATAATTTTCATTGTGTTGCCAATTGACAAAAGCTTTAGCTTTATCTATCTATTGAAAAAAATTTTTTCACAGAGTAAAATTTTTTAAGCTAACAATGATATAAATGTCACTTTTATGCATTCTTACAGGAAAATCATTGCAGTCATGAATACTGTTTGTGACTTCCAGCTTATTTTAGTCCCTGGTTTGTTATATAAATAACAATGTATAGAAATAGATTAGAAAGAATGGTTCCACCCAAGAGTTCAGCTATCTGCCATTGCTTGGGAAAGAATAAGGTTTACTTGATAGCAGTTTGTATACTAAATGAGTTTAGGCAGATATAAACAATGATCTAATGGAAAATGCTCTGTAAATTGTATTAATTTTATCACTTAAACTGACATGCTTTTGAAAACACAATCATTTGTTTTATTCAAACTTAGGAAAGTTAAAATATATATCATAATAAGAAAGTGGGTGAAAGAAAACTTACTATACCATCCTATCATACCCAACTTTCCTATGCAGGAATCACAACCACATTACAAGCCAATCAAAGTATCTAGGCTTTGTAATGGCAATGAAGGATTTATACTAGAGATAATCCAAAAATTAAAAAAAAAAAAATCACAAGTCATGGATCAAAATGAAAAGTAAATCCTAAAGTTGGAAACTTGAAGACATTTACAGGATTCCATTTGCCTAACAGCCTCTAAGATGAGTATATCGTTAGTATCTTACATCTAATATGGATTAGATGGAGGTTTATCAATCAATAGCAGGCCATTCTAAGTAAAGCAATCTCTTATCATGTCTTTTCTGTTTGAAAATGACAAGCACTAGGAGTTTGGCACAAGCTGCCATTTGAAAATCAATGCTGTAAGGTCTGGAATGTCAGTAAGCTTGAAAAACCACTTTTAGTGACAGAGAATAGGTGGTCTTCTCTTCACAATAAGCCTTCCTCTGCATTTAAATTTTTATTCACCTACCTATACTATATAACAAAGTCAATTTGACATGTATATTTCTATTATTTATAAGCCATGAGGCAGTATGTTTCATGAACTTCTTCTGCCTTTATTCTATTCACTTTATGTCTCGCTTCTCACTTAGCCTGTAAGAAAAGAATGTATGCCAATTTGTTCTTTATGTAGTTTTTTGAAAGATAATACAATCAGGCATGCAGGATGAAAATCTTAGGGGACATGAACTATTTAATTTAGGCATGAACCAATATCTTGTCTTAAAATAATTTATACATTTTAATAAATGAGAAGCATTATAGCAGTATATTTTGCCTCATGACACTTTTAAATTGTACAGTATATTGCAACTGTCATAACTGATTGTGTCAATAGAACACTCAACAATTAGCGAGTATATCAAGGAAATCAATAAATAATGAATAATTATAGACAATCTGTCTTACCATGATTTCTGAAATTTGTTAATTTGGATCTTCATTGAATACTGAAGATTCCAAATAGAGAATAGAATAGAAGTTACAGTGTTTGCTGAAACAGTTTTTCCCTATTTTAATCAATACTCATAGTAATTATTGTTTCAGTTCCACTAAAAAAAAATAAAGCACATGATCACCTGACAGCTTATTTTTATCTTTCTTACATTGGAAAAATTTATAGGTTATATTCAAATGTTATTCTAAGTAATATATATGAAATTAGTCTTTATAAGTTTCTTATTTTTCTTAGAAACTTCTTCTCCTATTATGGGTATAGCTTTCAGAAGCAATGAGAAAAGAGATGATTTGAAATATTACTTTGAGATATTCCATGTAAATCATACTTTTTAAAAATGTGGGTATTGACTAATAGTTCTATTATAATACTTCATTTTGTAATTACTAGTAATGAAATATTTTTACCACAGACCACAGCAGATCAGATCAGTCGCTCAGTCGTGTCCGACTCTTTGCGACCTCATGAAGAGCAGCACGCCAGGCCTCCCTGTCCATCACCAGCTCCCGGAGGTCACTCAGACTCGCATCCATCGAGTCAGTGATGCCATCCAGCCATCTCATCCTCTGTCGTCCCCTTCTCCTCCTGCCCTCAATCCCTCCCAGCATCAGAGTCTTTTCCAATGAGTCAACTCTTCGCATGAGGTGGCCAAAATACTGGAGTTTCAGCTTTAGCATCATTCCTTCCAAAGAAATTCCAGAATTGATGTCCTTCAGAATGGACTGGTTGGATCTTCTTGCAGTCCAAGGGACTCTCAAGAGTCTTCTCCAACACCACAGTTCAAAAGCATCAATTCTTCGGTGCTCAGCCTTCTTCACAGTCCAGCTCTCACATCCATACATGATCACAGGAAAGACCATAGCCTTGACTAGACGAACCTTAGTTGGTAAAGTAATGTCTCTGCTTTTGAATATGCTGTCTAGGTTGGTCATAGCTTTTCTTCTAATGAGTAAGCATCTTAATTTCATGGCTGCAGTCACCATCTGCAGTGATTTTGGAGCCCAGAAAAAGAAAGTCTGACACTGTTTCCACTGTTTCTCCATCTATTTCCCATGTAGTGATGGGACCAGATGCCATGATCTTCGTTTTCTGAATGTTGAGCTTTAAGCCAACCTTTTCACTCTCCACTTTCACTTTCATCAAGAGGCTTTTTAGCCCCTCTTCACTTTCTGCCATAAGAGTGGTGTCATCTGCATATCTGAGGTTATTGATATTTCTCCCAGCAATCTTGATTCCAACTTGTGTTTCTTCCAGTCCAGCATTTCTCATGATGTACTCTGCATATAAGTTAAATAAACATGGTGACAATATACAGCCTTGACGTACTCCTTTTCCTATTTGGAACCAGTCTGTTGTTCCATGACCAGTTCTAACTGTTGCTTCCTGACCTGCATACAGATTTTTCAAGAGGCAGATCAGATGGTCTGGTATTCCCATCTCTCTCAGAATTTTCCAGAGTTTATTGTGATCTACACAGTCAAAGGCTTTGGCATAGTCAATAAAGCAGAAATAGATGTTTTTCTGGAACTCTCTTGCTTTTCAATGATCCAGCGGATGTTGGCAATTTGATCTCTGGTTCCTCTGCCTTTTCTAAAACCAGCTTGAACATCAGGAAGTTCACGATTCACATATTGCTGAAGCCTGGCTTGGAGAATTTTGAGCATTACTTTACTAGCATGTGAGATGAGTGCAATTGTTCGATAGTTTGAACATTCTTTGGCATTGCCTTTCTTTTAGATTGGGATGAAAACTGCCCTTTTCCAATCCTGTGGCCACTGCTGAGTTTTCCAAATTTGCTGGCATATTGAGTGCAGCACTTTCACAGCATCATCTTTCAGGATTTGGAATAGCTCCACTGGAATTCCATCACCTCCACTAGCTTTGTTCGTAGTGATGCTTTCTAAGGCCCACTTGACTTCACATTCCAGGATGTCTGGCTCTAGGTCAGTGATCACACCATCATGATTATCTGGGTCGTGAAGCTCTTTTTTGTACAGTTCTTCTGTGTATTCTTGCCACCTCTTCTTAATATCTTCTGCTTCCGTTAGGTCCATACCATTTCTGCCCTTTATCGAGCCCATCTTTGCATGAAATGTTCCTTTGGTATCTCTGATTTTCTTGAGGAGATCCCTAGTCTTTCCCATTCTGTTGTTTTCCTCTATTTCTTTGCATTGATCACTGAAGAAGGCTTTCTTATCTCTTCTTGCTATTCTTTGGAACTCTGCATTTAGGTGTTTATATCTTTCCTTTTCTCCTTTGCTTTTCGCTTCTCTTCTTTTCACAGCTATTTGTAAGGCCTCCCTAGACAGCCATTTTGCTTTTTTGCATTTCTTTTCCATGGGGATGGTCTTGATCCCTGTCTCCTGTACAATGTCACGAACCTTATTCCATAGTTCATCAGGCACTATGAACTATCTATCAGATCTAGGCCCTTAAATCTATTTCTCACTTCCACTGTATAATCATAAGGGATTTGATTTAGGTCATACCTGAATGGTCTAGTAGTTTTCCCTACTTTCTTCAATTTAAGTCTGAACTTGGCAATAAGGAGTTCATGGTCTGAGCCACAGTCAGCTCCTGGTCTTGTTTTTGCTGATTGTATAGAGCTTTTCCATTTTTGGCTGTAAAGAATATAATTGATCTGATTTCGGTGTTGACCATCTGGTGAGGTCCATGTATAGAGTCTTCTCTTGTGTTGTTGGAAGAGGGTATTTACTATGACCAGTGCATTTTCATGGCAAAACTCTGTTAGTCTTTGCCCTGCTTCATTCTGTGTTCCAAGGCCAAATTTGCCTTTTACTCCAGGTGTTTCTTGACTTCCTACTTTTGCATTCCAGTCCCCTATAATGAAAAGGACATCATTTTTGTGTGTTAGTTCTAAACACACAGTGTCTTGTAGGTCTTGTAGTGTCTTGTAGTGTCTTCTAGGTCTTCATAGAACCGTTCAACTTCAGCTTCTTCAGCGTTACTGGTTGGGGCATAGACTTGGATTACTGTGACATTGAATGGTTTGCCTTGGAAACGAACAGAGATCATTCTATCGTTTTTGAGATTGCATCCAAGTACTGCATTTCGGACTCTTTTGTTGACCATGATGGCCACTCCATTTCTTCTGAGGGATTCCTGCCCACAGTAGTAGATATAATGGTCATCCGAGTTAAATTCACACATTCCTGTCCATTTTAGTTTGCTAATTCCTAGAATGTCAACATTCACTCTTGCCATCTCTTGTTTGACCACTTCCAATTTGCCTTGATTCATGGACCTGACATTCCAGGTTCCTATGCAATATTGCTCTTTACAGCATCGGACTTTGCTTCTATCACCAGACACATCCACAGCTGGATATTCTTTTTATTTTGGCTCCATCCCTTCATTCTTTCTGGAGTTATTTCTCCACTGATCTCCTGTAGCATATTGGGCCCCTACTGACCTGGGGAGTTTCTCTTTCAGTATCCTATCATTTTGTCTTTTCATACTGTTCATGGGGTTCTCAAGGCAAGAATACTGAAGTGGTTTGCCATTCCCTTCTCCAGCGGACCACACCCTGTCAGATCTCTTCACCATGACCCGCCCATCCCGGACCACAGCAAATAATCTCATTTATGCCATCATTTTGCATACTACAGTGTTCTAACTCAGGTACTGTAATTAATTAGCAATGTGGCCTTGGACAGGCCTTTTAACCTTATTATGTCTTCTTTCCTTAGCTATAAAATCAGAGGATTAGACTGATCCCTAATTCCTCTTCTATGGTCATAGATTTGTATCTATTAAAATAGCAAAATATACACGTTCAGATGTTGACATTTATACAGTCTTTGAATTTCAGAGCTCTAAGGGACCTTTAGACCATTTAGTCCAACTCCCTCATTATGCAAATGAGAGAACTGAGATTTAAACCTTTTGATCAATAGGTTAATGTTCTAAACCAAGATTTAAGGTTTATCAAGTTTATAAGATGAGTCACTTATGCTGGTTAGCAGCTACATTTTGTAATTTAAATGAAAAATGTTTTTTGACAATCGACAAGTATAAAATTTAAATATTTACCATTCATCAAGGGGTTTGATATAATATATCCATATGGAACATTTTTTATATATGTGACAAGGCCCTGTATTAATATTTTTAAAAGATTTCCATTTAGCATTTTATACAACTTAAAGGCAACTGAGCAATATAGACAGATAATTTCCAAAATTACTATTGGTGCTAACCAGTGAAAGTTTCATAGGGAAATTGTAAATATGCTGAATGTTAATGATTATTGTATCATAAAAGCTATCTAATCTTTACTATGAATATCTAATATACATACATTTTTTTGTGTGCATGTGTGTATGTGTGTGTAATGCTGACAGGGAAAATTTGTATTAAAATGAATTTTTGAAGGTTAATTTCCTCTGAACATGATGAAAAGTACATAAAAAGAACCTCAAGGGATTGAAATACAGGATGAATATATGAATATATTCTTCCTTTCTGCTGGAAGCAAATTTTTCTTTATTCTGCAATTCCTGTCATTCTATCCAACTTCAATTTTCTAGCAGAATGCTGAAGTTATAATTAACAGGTAAATGATTTTGATAGACTCAAGTCCATTGAGTTAGTAGTGTGCAATGTAGTAAAAATGTTTGAAGAAATCACAACAGTCTTTTATGGGTGATGACTTGAACTAGAGATACAGCAGAATAATTTTTAGGAAATAAAAACAGCTACACTTTGCTCAAACTTTTTAATTGTGTGAAGGAGTTTGTCTTACCTAGGAAGTGCCTTTGTTTTTATTTATAAGGGCTAAAAAGCCTCTTGATGAAAGTGAAAGTGGAGAGTGAAAAGGTTGGCTTAAAGCTCAACATTCAGAAAACGAAGATCATGGCATCTGGTCCCATCACTTCATGGGAAATAGATGGAGAAACAGTGGAAACAGTGTCAGACTTTGTTTTTCTGGGCTCCAAAATCACTGCAGATGGTGACTGCAGCCATGAAATTAAAAGACGCTTACTCCTTGGAAGGAAGGTTATGACCAACCTAGATAGCATATTCAAAAGCAGAGACATTACTTCACCAACAAAGGTTCGCCTGCTCAAGGCTATGGTCTTTCCTGTGGTCATGTATGGATGTGAGAGCTGGACTGTGAAGAAGGCTGAGCGCCGAAGAATTGATGCTTTTGAACTGTGGTGTTGGAGAAGACTCTTGAGAGTCCCTTGGACTGCAAGAAGATCCAACCAGTCCATTCTGAAGGAGATCAATCCTGGAATTTCTTTGGAAGGAATGATGCTAAAGCTGAAACTCCAGTATTTTGGCCACCTCATGCGAAGAGTTGACTCATTGGAAAAGACTCTGATGCTGGGAGGGATTGAGGGCAGGAGGAGAAGGGGACGACAGAGGATGAGATGGCTGGATGGCATCACTGACTCAATGGGTATGAGTCTGAGTGACCTCCGGGAGCTGGTGATGGACAGGAAGGCCTGGCGTGCTGCGGTTCATGGGGTCGCAAAGAGTCGGACACGACTGAGCGACTGATCTGATCTGATCTGATCTGATGACATAGAAGTTAAGTCTCAGGATTGAGAAAGTTATGTTGTAATTTAAAAAGATGTTTTGAGAAAAATACGTTTTAATCTCACAAATAGCAGTGTTTTTACAATTCAAAGTAATCTAAGCATGTACACACACACACACACACAAACTACGATATAACTTGTTTTATTGAACATTCTACTTCTATTCTTTGGCTCGTTAGTGATGTAGGCGCACTATCATGGGCTCATAGGCACACTATCATTTTTGTTTTAATGGCCTAGTTTTCAAGGACTGGGGTCAGATCAGATTAGATTAACTTGCTTGTAGATCTATGTATATAAATTAATCCAGAACTGAATTAAACAATCCTTTCCTAATTGATAGCTCTATTTAACTACACCATACTTATCTCCACAAAATGGGTATCCTCATAATACATAAATACTTCTTGATTTTGATTTGAAGGAGGAACAAATTTTACAGAGGTGTATACATATCTTACTCTTTTTAAAAAAATGTATCAATTTATTCTTTCATTCCATTTTTTTTTCATTCCTTCCTCACTTTTAGCCCTTTTCACCCCCAGAAAATCACACCACTCGGGTTTTCTCTATATTTTCCACTTCTTTAGTTCTTTCATATTCACATTCATTGAGTCAATTATTATCTTATCCTCTTCTTCTTCTTTTTTCTCCTCCCCTCCTCCCCCCCCCACCCCCCCCCACCATAATCATTTTCTCTAATTAGTCAACTCTTCATATGATGAGGCTAATGTAGTGTCATCTTTGCTTTAGTACCATTCCAGACAAACTAAATCCAGGACTGGTTTCCTTCACACTGGTTGGATTTCCATTCTCTCCAGCCACTCGACACTCAAATAGTACTCCACAACCCCACAATTAAACATCAATTCTTCAGTCCTCTTCATTCTTCACATCCCATCACAACAAAACAAAATAAAATAAAAAAAAATAAATAGTCATTAATTAAATGTCTATTTTTTGTAAATTTTTTTCTTTTTTTTTTATATTTTTCTACTTTGTTTCTAACAGTTTTCTTTAAAGAATTTTTCTTTTTATATTTTCATTTCCCGTGTCTTTTTATTTTGATATTAAAAACAGAAAAATTATTCTTTGTTTTCTTTTCATTTTTCCCTCCCCAAATATTACGGAATGATAGGATCATCTTGGTGTTATTAATGTTTATTTTCTAGCCAACCTTTTCCTCTCCACTTTCACTTTCATCAAGAGGCTTTTTAGTTCCTCTTCATTTTCTGCCATAAGGGTGTTGTCATCTGCATATCTGAGGTTACTAATATTTCTCCAAGCAATCTTGATTCCAACTTGTGTTTCTTTCAGTCCAGCATTTCTCATGATGTACTCTACATATAAGTTAAATAAGCAGGGTGACAAAATACAGCCTTGATGTACTCCTTTTCCTATTTGGAACCAGTCTGTTGTTCCATGACCAGTTCTAACTGTTGCTTCCTGACCTGCATACAGATTTCGCAAGAAGCAGTTCAGGTGGTCTGGTATTCCCATCTCTTTCAGAATTTTCCACAGTTTATAGTGATCCACACAGTCAAAGGCTTTGGCATAGTGCTTTTGGCGGAAATAGATGCTTTTCTGGAAATCTCTTGCTTTTTCCAGGATCCAGTGGATGTTGGCAATTTGATCTCTGGTTCCTCTGGCTTTTCTCAAACCAGCTTGAACATCAGGAAGTTCACGGTTCACTTATTGCTGAAGCCTGTCTTGGAGAATTTTGAGCATTACTTTACTAGCGTGTGAGATGAATGCAATAGTGTGGTAGTTTGAGCACTCTTTGACATTGCCTTTCTTTGGGATTGGAATGAAAACTGACCTTTTCCAGTCCTGTGGGCACTGCTGAGCTTTCCAAATTTGCTGGCATATTGAGTGCAGCACCTTCACAGCATCATCTTTCAGGATTTCGAAGAGCTCCTGTAATTCCATCACCTCCACTAGCTTTGTTCATAGAGATGCTTTCTAAGGCCCACTTCTCCTCTCTTTCGGGGGTCTGTCTCTCTTTTATTTCTCACTCCCGATCTTTTTTTTTTGGTTTTTTTTTTTTTTTTTTTTTTTTTTTTTTTTTTTTTTTTTTTTTTTTTTTTTTTTTTTTTTTTTTTTTTTTTTTTTTTTTTTTTTTTTTTTTTTTTTTTTTTTTTTTTTTTTTATATTTTTTTTTTTTTTTTTTTTTTTTTTTTATATTATTTTTTTTTCTTTTTTTTTTTTTTTTTTTTTTTTTTTTTTTATTTTTATTTATTAATGTTCTTTTTTTTTTTTCTTTTTTTTTTTTTGGAATTCTGCTTTCTTTTTCTTTTTTTTTTTCTTTTCTTTTTTTCTTTTCTTTTCTCTTTTTTTCTTTATTTTGATATTTTTCTTTACATTTATTTTTTTTTTTTTTTTTTTTTTTTTTTGTTTCTCTTGGACTCTATCTCTACCTTTACAACATTCCCAATCACACTTCTTCATTCACATCACCCATCTAATCATCTTAACACTTACATCTATTTATTACTTACTCTACATAAACTTAATTTATATGATTTTTATATTTTACAACATTCTCAATCTTTTTCCATTTTTCCTAATTTTATGTTCTTAATTTTGAAAAAATTAATCAACGACTCCACCATCTGTTCTTTTTTTTACTGTATAGAGCTTCTACATCTTTGGCTGCAAATAATATAATTAATCTGATTTCAGTGTTGACCATCTGGTGATGTCTATGTGTAGAGTCTTCTCTTGTTTTGTGAAGAGGGTGTGTGCTATGACCAATGCATTTATTTAAGGCTAAGTTAAATATTTACAAGGAATTCAGGGATTCTTTGCTTAATTCAGACTCTAGTTATAAGAATGTGGTACTCATCAGAGGTGTTTTTGAACTATGAATGCACCAAGCCCTTTTCAATTGTTCAATCATCATGCTTTTTATTCAGCTGTTTCTGATTTCTTTTTTTTTGTTGTTTGTTTGTTTGTTTGCTTCCCTAGAGTTCACTTTCTATAAAAGGTACTTTAACATGTTTAGAACTACTGCAAACTTGCAATATTAATGTTTTTTAATGTTCTGTCCTCTCCTCTCAGCTTTGATTCTGAGCTGAATTGGACAGGAGAGCAGTATATATCAAAAACATTGTGTAAACATCTGTTTTTATTCAAGTATAAAATTGGAGTATTGGGATTCAACCAGAATTAAGTCCAAATATTAAAATTCCAATTGAAAGTACCATCATATTTTGCCATAAGACTTCCCCTCTGAAAGAACTAACCATTACTTTTTGCAGAACAGCTTAGCTTCTAAAATATAATATCTGAAATCCAAATATCATGAGGAAAGATCTTAAACACAGTGAACCCAATTCAATACCCATGTAACTCTTTGAAATATCCCTTCAGTGTTTCAAAGGATATAAACTGTGGCTACGTAACACACACACACACACACACAAAGAACCTTCATCTAGAAAGATTCTGTAATACCCAATAGTATGAAGTAAATCTGTCCATACTTTATTGCTCAATATAGGAAAAAGAGCAGATTGCTTTCAGGACAGAGTGTGAAAGAGCAATGCATAGGTAAAATTAATTATACATTTTAAATTGAGTTTTTCTGAGCTGCTTTAGCAATACTACTTTTGCAAAAAGAAAGAAATATTAGAGCATATTCAAGCTAAGACCTTAAGAGACCTTGATTTTAAAAGACATTGATTTTCTTTGTTTGCCCACTCCCAGATAGGTTTTTTTTTTTTCCAAAAATGAAGAATTTTAACTCTCAGAAGATGAAAAAAATACATTAAGATAAAGTGCAGATATGTTTTATCGTCTCCTGTATCTGTGTTAGTCTCATGTCTATAAGTGAGCCTAGTTGCTGTTTTAATATGTAAGATTAAATAATGAATTATGAAGAGAACCATTCTAATGGGAGGGGTCAGGCTGCTTATACTCTCAGTTCTGCAGCTCACTAGTGATATAACATTGGTAAGACATTTAAGATCCTCATGCCTCATTTTTCCTCATCATTAAGAGGGCAATGGTAACAGCTGTCTCACAGTATTGTTGCATTAAAAGAGTGTGTGCACATGTATCTGAGTATATATACATATACAGTTAAAATATTTTACAGGATTTTTTCCTGTGATAATGCATATTCTCACACAGTACTTTCCAAAGTTTATGAGTACACACACCACATAGAAATCTTGCTAAACTGTAGACACAGTAGTCTGGTGTGGGAAACTGAGTTTCTGGATTTCTAACAAGCCCTGAAGTGATTGCGATCATGCTAGTCTGGGAACCACATTGTGACTAGCAAAGTTCTCTTTAAGAAAATTAGAGGTACAAAGGAACATTTCATGCAAAGATAGGCACAATAATGGACAAAAATGTCAAGGACCTAAAAGAAGCAGAAGAGATTGAGAAAAAGTGGAAAGAATACACATAAGAGTGCACAAAAAAGCTCTGAATGACCCAGATAACCATGATGGTGTGGTCACTCACCTAGAGCAAGATATCCTGGACTGTGAAGTCAAGTGAGCCTTAGAAAGCATTTCTATGAACTAAGCTAGTGGAGGTGATGGGATTCCAGTTAAACTATTTCAATTCCTAAAAGTTGATGCTGTTAGTGCTACACTCATTATTCCAGCAAATTTGGAAAACTCAGCAGTGGCCATAGGACTGGAAAAGTCAGTTTTCATTCCAATCCCAAAGAAAAGCAATGCCAAAGAATGTTCAAATTACTGTACAATTGCACTCACTTCACATGCCAGCAAAATTATGCTCAAAATCCTTCAAACTAGACTTTAGCAGTAAGTGAACCAAGAACTACCAGATGTACAAACTGGATTTTAATAAGGCAGAGGAACCAGAGATTAAATTCCAACAATCCCCACCCCAAAAAAAATCTATTTCTGCTTCACTGAATATGCTAAAGCCTTCGACTGAAACTTCTTAAGGAAATGGGAATACCAGGCCACATTATCTGTCTCCTGAGAAACCTGTATGCAAGCAAAGAAGCAACAGTTAGGACAACGGACTGGTTCAAAATTGAGAAAGGAGTATATAAAGGCTGTGTACTGTCACTCTGCTTATTTTACTTATATGCAGAGTTCATCA
Organism: Tragelaphus eurycerus; assembly: GCA_935064755.1. NCBI lineage: Eukaryota > Metazoa > Chordata > Mammalia > Artiodactyla > Bovidae > Tragelaphus > Tragelaphus eurycerus. Next base: position 1,663,178 of record CAKXYN010000118.1, read on the forward strand.
AGCGAAATGCCAGCCTGGATGAAGCACAAGCTGTGAATCAAGATTGACAGGAGACATATCAACAACCTCAGATATGTAGATGATACCACTTTAGTGGCAGAAAGTGAAGAGGAACTAAGGAGACTCTTGATGAAGGTGAAAGAGGAGAGTGAAAAAGCTGGCTTAAAACTCAGCATTTAAAATACTAAAATCATAGTATCCGGCTTCATCATTTCAGGGCAAATAGATGGGAAAAATGTGGAAACAGTGTCAGATTTCACTTTCTTAATCTCCAAAATCACCACATAGGGTGAGATGGTTGGATGGCATCACTGACTCAATGGATATAAGTTTGAGCAAACTCTGGGAGATAGTGAAGGAGAGGGAAGCTTAGCATGCTGCAGTTCATGGGATTGCAACCCCACATTTTTGCTCCATTACAAAAGCATTTCTTTGTAAATTATATTTCTTAAATGCGCTGTACATTGCCTATATTTGTATATATAAGACAAAGCCATTTTACTGGAATATTTTAAGGTGATTTATTGTAAATAAACACATGACAAAAAGGTATTTCTTTAAAAAAAGTCATAGGAGAACACAAAATATGCTTTTAATTGATTAATGAAATTTCTTTTAAAGTATTTTATCTTGATATAAGAAACTGCTATGTATCTGCAATGTTGAATGCCCTTTCAGACTTCAGTCTGTGCTGATTAATAACAAGTAATTATCTAATGAAGGCAGTGTTAGGCATGTATGAGAGTTCTTGAAGCAATGATTTGCAGTTTTGACAAATTACTATAGATCTAATAATGCCTCATTTATATTCTTTCTCTTCTTTCTTGAATCTACATCCTTAAGCAAATAGAGAAATGACTTTTAAGAGAAATGCTCATTTGTATGGAAAAGTAAATGGCCCTTAGATGGATGCCTGAATTAACCCTTAGTGTCCTCTTGAAGTTTCCCCTTCCTGTTTTTGAAGGAAAGAATAATTTTGTTATCAACTTAATAGATACATATCTACTTATATAGACATAGAAAGAACAAGGTTAGAGATAAGGGAACCTGAGATATAATCTAGATTCTGTAAATAACTCTTCATGTCTTTAAAGAAGTCAGTTATTCTATTTATGCCCATGTCACATATTTATAAAATGACAGGCTTGGAATGGTTTCGTGATTTTATGGTTCAATTTTCCCATACAAAATATTATATTACACTTAAATGACCATTTAAAAAATTTCTTCTTTTCCCTGTTACATCATCTTAATTTGTTAATGCTGAATAATATCTGTCACTAATACCTGTTATTAATCCTAAAGGATTGAATTTGAATTTTCTGTTTTAGCTAACAATACTGTGCAGTGCTAAAAATGTAATGACTTCAAGGTGAAGGTGGAAACCTTAAATCTCAAAAAATAACCAGCTAAATTCCAAGGAAATTACTGAGGTTAAGCCTTAAGGGAAATTCTAGTAGATGAATAAGTATGACACAACTTTAGGAAATATTAGAGAAAATAAAGGAAATATATTCAGTGATCACAGTCAGCAAGGAAATATTTTTTAATATATCATTAAAGTATTTTACTATACATGTTGATTTACTGTCAGTGATTCATAGGCACTGAATCAGTCACATATAATTTATGGAGATAGAAAACTTTCTAGGGAATTCTGATAAAACGTAAAGTGCTTGCAGTAAAAAGTATTACCTAAGGAGGATCACTAGAACTTGAAAAATATTTATTTTCTGATTTTAACAATTTAAAGCATGACTTAATTGAAAAACAAAAAATATTACTTTTCATGTACTATTTGATTTATTTGCAGATGTAGGTGACACTTTCGTGTTACTTTAAAAATAGAAGGAAGAGTCTATTATCTACCATATAGATTTGGTTCATGAAGCACACCATTCCACCACTGCCCACTGTCTTATCAGAAATACCTAAGGCTTTTGTGGCTTTTGTGTGTGTGTGTATTTTGACTACATAGCTTTCCTTAGGTCTTCACTTAATAACACCAAATTTCTCAATTGCTTCTTAGGTAAATATGGGATGAACAATTAACACTGTCTTTTCAACTGATTCTGCTACATTTCTTCTTTTATATGTATTTACAGTTTCATACACTTGCCAAAACTATATGCAGACACATACATATCATCAGTCATCATTTTTTTTCCATTGGTTAGAGAAAGTACCATCTAAACAAATGTTGAGATGAAAAATACTTTTTCTTCCTGTAAACCTGCTGAGGGCTTATGTTTTTTATAGGTTAATGATAAAACTTACCTCCCACCTGTGGGTTGCTGAATAGAGATTATTATTTCATTAGATTTCATTTGGGTGGGAAGGGAGGATATATGTAGTTAAAGACAAAGTTAATTACACAGTGCTTTCTTTTTAATATACTATGAAAGACTTGCTTCATTAGGCACAGGCCTAGTAATAATGTTTAATTATTACATTTTTGTTGAAGAATATAGTACAGGTAATAGAAAATAAAGAATACCCTTATGTGAACATGGTCTCTCACTGGGAGCAATTAAGTAATTTTACAAATACACACAAACACATACACACACATATATACATACATATATGAAAGTGAAGGTGAAAGTTGCTCAGTTTTGTCCGACTCTTTGGGCTATATATTCCATGGAATTCTTCAGGCCAGAATACTGGAGTAGGTAGCCTTTCCCTTCTCCAGGGGATCTTCCCAACCCAGGGATCAGACCCAGGTCTCCCTCATTGCAGGCAGATTCTTTACCAACTGAGCTATCAGAGAAGCCATATACACACATATATATTCAATTATATTGTATATTTTGTTTTATTTTTAGATAAATTCATAAAGTTATTAAGAGCCTATGGAAATATTATATTAAAGACTTGTTTTATGTATCTGACATAACCCTGAAGCCAAATCACTTTAAAATATCTTAAAAATCATTAAAATGCAATTTCTAAGAAAAGTAATACATGTAATATGTTCCAAAGTACTTGTGTTTTGCTCTCAGACCATTAATATAATGAAAATATGGTAAATTCTTGATAAAGTTTTAAACACAATTTCCGACAATGATTACCATTTGAAGACTAATACTCTATTGTTGTCACTTTGGTTTTATGGATTATGTGTAAGTTATGTACTTTAAAATCTTGGAACTTTAATCCAAGTTAGGCTATTAGTCATGCTTAAAACCCAAGGCACTCTGAAATTTTCTATAGAAACAATGGTAGGTTCTTTGAATCTGTGAAGCAATTTTAGTTTGATATTATATTGTCTGTTTTAAAATTTGCATTGTAGAATGATAGCTTGGCTATCATTGTGAGTGTTCAGTCACTTCAGTTGGGTTCGACTCTTAGCAACTCCATGGACTGTAGCCTGAGAGGCCCCTCTGTCCATAGGATTCTCAAGGCAAGTAAACTGGAGTGGGTTGCCATACTCTCCTCCAGAGGATCTTCCTGACCCAGGGATCAAACCCAAGTCTCTTGTGTTCCAGGCGGGTTCTTTACTACTAGTGCCACTTGATAACTCAATATTAAATAAGAAAGCCACTTTTTCTCTGAGATTATGGGTTACATCCAATGTCATCATTACTCGTAGGGATGATCACTAAGTGATATTTCATATGACTTTCAAAAAATATTAATAATGCCTTAAATGCCATTGTCTTTAAATTTCATTTCTCTTCTGTTTATTTAATAATTCCATCAAAAACTATCAGCAGATTTTGCATTAAAACCTACCTGACAAAAATCACTCATTAATAATGTAAGTAATAGATACCTTGGGTAGGAAGCTTATTTTTAAAAGGAAGGATAAATAAAGGAAAGACAAATCATGGCTAAAATACTCCATAAGAAGATCAAGGAACTTCCCTGGTGAGCCAGTGGTTAAGACTCCATACTTCCATTGTAGGGCACATGGGTTTGATACTTGGTCTAGTAACTAAGAGACTGCATGTCCCATGGTGTAAGCAAAAATAAATAAATAAAAATAAATATATAGTATTGACTTCTATTTTTTGAACATTGTATAAAATCTAATTTCCTTTTGAGTTTCTAGATTCTTTTTTCCAATCTAAGCACTTATTGAAGGCAATGATATAATGATGGTGAATTATTTTATTTTATACATATAATAGCAAAACAAAAAAGGTTGAAAAATAAATGTGTCCATTAGCAGATGAATGGATAAGAAAGCTGTGATACATATACACAATGGAGTATTACTCAGCCATTAAAAAGAATACATTTAAATCAGTTCTAATGAGGTGGATGAAACTGGAGCCTATTATACAGAGTGAAGTAAGCCAGAAAGAAAAACACAAATACAGTATACTAATGCATATATATGGAATTTAGAAAGATGGCAACAATAACCCTGTATACGAGACAACAGAGGAGACACTGATGTGTAGAACAGTCTTTTGGACTCTGGGAGAGGGAGAGGGTGGGATGATTTGGGAGAATGGCATTGAAATATGTATAATATCATGTTTGAAACGAGTTGCCTGTCCAGGTTCGATGCCTGATACCGGATGCCTGGGGCTGGTGCACTGGGATGACCCAGAGGGATGGTATGGGGAGGGAGGAGGGAGGAGGGTTCAGGATGGGGAACACATGTATACCTGTGGCAGATTCATTTTGATGTATGGCAAAACCAGTACAATACTGTAAAGTTAAGTAAAATAAAATTTTAAAAAAAAGAAAAATAAATGTACTAGATTTTTACAGATTATAATTAAAGGTGAATAGTGCATTTAAATCCAAGACATCTTACTGCAATGGCTTTGAGTTACTGATAGTAGTTTCTAAATCAAAGTAATACATTGAAGAAATGATAAACCATAAATTACTAATGAAATATTACAAGTCTATTTTTTTCCAATTTAAGATAAAGATGTTTTAGACATTCAGGCAGAGGATTACTCTCGAGATAATGATGATTCCTCATACCTTAGAAATTTCCCTGGGTTTCATATAAACTCAAATCAGTCTGAATTATTGATTTACATCTAGATCATCAATATTAAAATCTACAGACCTCCTATATATTTTAGTTCAAAGCATCATGTGTTGTGTGTATTTGAGTACCTACCTGAGTACCTCTTGGCTGATCTGATCTGAAATTTATTTGTTTTAATTTGAGGTTAATTACAATATTGTATTGGTTCTGCCACACATGAACATTAATCTGAGGGCTTTTAACCAAAGTTATGGGAAACTCCATAAACTTTCTGCTGAATATTTAACAAGCTGGAGGTCACTTCACACATGTCTTATCAAGGGTAAGTGAAATGAGATTGCAATCAGGAAAATACAAGACTTGATGATAAGCAAAGCTTTGTCTCTTAGATAAAATCTAACAACAACAACAACAACAAAAGAACAAAGTGACTCACATTTTCACCCTTCTTTTGTAGGATTTAATTTTCTTGGTTGGAGTCATAATTTTAAAAAATGGCAAATAGTACTGAGTAATCCAATTGATTTGAATCACAAGTTTATCTTTAACATGATGATAATAATTAATTCTTCACCATAGAAAGACTGGCAGAATTTAAATAAGAAGGCTTCACTAGAGTTTCACAGTTTAACACTAAAAGCATATTCTTTTTGATAAAAATAAATTTACAAATGTCATATGATATTGTACACTTTCTAACTGATCTAACTTACTATTACTTATATAAAAATCCTAACAAATCTATGTTTCTATCCTCAGAGGAATTAATGCTATGAAAGAAAATTGAACCAGATTTTAAAACACATATTTTACTATCTATCCTCAGAAATAAATGAGTGGATGAATTGACTTTCAATCTACCCTCATTTATGTTCAAAATATCTATATAGAGAATTTGTCTTTAGCTAGATCATGTGGAAATGTAGAATGAAAATTTAAATTGTATACATTCTCCTAGCTAATATATATATATATATATATATATATATATATATATATATATATAATTATATATATATAGCTAATATAACATATATGTATGTATGAAATTTAGGCTCACTAAACCTAATCTATGGTAAAAATACAATACCATTTTTATCTTATAATTGTAGGTATAACCTTAATCTTTTCTAAAGAGAAAAGGGAAAAATAAATAGCAGAGCTACAAATGGATTACAGCTTCTGGTCTTCCTGTTTACATTTCTTTGGAACAATTTCTTTACCAGAGTTTAAGTAGAATGGTTAGTGGCTAGGCCATAGATGGATCTTTAAGATTAATCACAATATTCCACCACTCCATCCAGTGGTTGGGAGAGGTAGGAAGATATTGGAGAATGGACTTAATTACATATAGTATAGTCAGATCTGGCCTCTGCCATTTTGTCTAAGCAAGCACAAAATTGAAGAATTCTTGAATGTGAAGTCACTACCAACAAAGCTAATGGAGGTAACGGAATTCCAGTTGAGCTATTTCAGTCCTAAAAGATGATGCTGTTAAAGTGCTGCACTCAATAAGCCAGCAAATTTGGAAAACTCAATAGTGGCCACAGGATTAGAAAAGGTCAGTTTTCATTCCAATCCCAAAGAAAGGTAATGGCAAAGAATGTTCAATCTACTGCACAATTGCACTCATCTCACATGTTAGCAAAGTAATGCTTAAAATTCTCCAAGCCAGGCTTCAACAATACGTGAACCATGAACTTCTAGATGTTCAAACTGGATTTAGAAAAGGCAGAGGAGCCAGAGATCAAATTGCCAACATCTGTTGGATGATTGAAAAATCAAGAAAATACCAGAAAAAAAAAAAAACAAAAACAAAAACAAAAAACCCTATTTCTGCTGTATGGATTACGCCAAAGCCTTTGGCTGTGTAAATCACAACAAACTGTGGAAAATTCTTCAAGACATGGGAACACCGTACCACCTGACCTGCCTCTTGAGAAATATGTATACAGGTCAAGAAGCAACAGTTAGAACCGGACATGGAACAACAGACTGGTTCCAACTAGGAAAAGGTTTACATAAAGTCTATATATTGTCACCGTGCTTTTTAAACTTATATGCAGAGTACATCATGAGAAATGGCAGGTTGGATGAAGCATAAACTGGAATCAAGATTGCTAGGAGAAATATTAATAACCTCAGATACACAGATGACACCACCCTTATGACAGAACACAAAGAAGAACTAAAAAAAATCTCTTCATGAAAGTGAAAGAGGAGAGTGCAAAAGCTGGCTTGAAACTCAACATTAAAAAAATGAAGATCATGGCATCTGATCCCATCACTTCATGGCAAATAGATGGGGGAAAAATGGAAGCAGTTACAAATTTTATTTATTTATTTATTTTTTGCCTCAAAACCACTGCAGGTGGTGGCTGTAGTCATGCAATTAAAAGACATTTACTCCTTGGAAGAAAAGCTATGACCAACCTAGACAGCATATTAAGAAGCAGAGACATTACTTTGCAGACAAAGGTTCATCTAGTCAAAACTGTAGCATTTCCAGTAGTCATGTATGGATGTAAAGGTTGGGCTATAAAGAAAGCTGAGTGCCGAAGAATTGATGCTTTGGAACTGTGGTCTTGTAGAAAACTCTTGAGAATCCCTTGGACTGCAAGGTGATCAAACCACCCAATCTTAATGGAAATCAGTCCTGAATGTTCATTGGAAAGACTGATGCTGTAACTGAAATCCAATACTTTGGTCACCTGATTTGAAGACCTGACTCATTAGAAAAGACCCTGATTCTGGGCAATATTGAAGGCAGGAGTAGATGGGGATGACAGAGGATTAGATATTTGGATGGCATCACTGACTCAATGGACATGAGTTTGAGCAAGCTCCAGGAGTTGGTGATGGACAAGGAAGCCTGGCATGCTGCAGTCCATGGGATTGCAAAGAGTTGGACATGACTGAATGACTGAACTGACCTGAAAAGGACACAAATCATTTGTTTGTTAGAGGAACTTTCCATGCATGCTATGTTCTGTTATTGCCCAAACACGCATTATGAAGAATAAAGGTGCAAGTTATTGGATGGTGTTTGCTTGTGACTTTGAGGAAGTTACATGGTCATTCTCCACCAAGTTATCTCTTTTGCATGGAAAGGGGGGATAATGGCTAATGTTAATGTGGATAATGTTAATACCTACCCTACTGGATTGTTTTCAGGATCAAATGACATAAGTTCTGGGAAACATTTACAAACTAAGTGTGCTTGAGTTTCCTTTTTCCCTGTTAACCATATAACTTGGATTGGGACTTGAATCCACTTGCCAAGACTTGAACCCTACCTAAACTCTGATTGGGACTTGAACCTACAATCTTTTAATTAGAATCATTCACCTGGTGTCTGGACTTGCTGAGGATCAGGTTCTTTGCATCTTAGTGCAGGAGGAATTCAGTGAGAGGCAAAGCGATAAAGAAGTAGCTTTATGATAAAGAAGTAGCTTTATGATAAAGAAGTAGGACACTTGTGAGAGTCGCAATCAAGTGAGGGGGCTCTGCACCAAGGATTAAGTATGCTACAATTTTATAATCAAAGGAAAGTCGGGGAGGGGGAAAAAGACCACTTTCTTCCTTATTCTTCTAGTAGACATCAGGCTTATATCACTAGGTCTTCCTTTGCATCAGGCTGGAGAGTGTCTGACTCTATGAGGCCAAACCAGTATTGTCATAGCATTTATTCAAATCAGCAAAAGGGTAGTAACATTTTTTTCTTCTACTCAGTGGCCTGGGACATATCTCATGCTTTTATTTGTAGCTTTGTAATTAAGCAAACTTGCTTTGTTCCATGACATTCAGGTAGTTTTCTTGAGGTATCATTCCTTAGCCTTCCCTCTATCTATACTCTCTTATTGGGACTTCTACAACTACCTGTATAACTTATACTTGCCCTATCACCGACACTCTTACAAACATTGAATATTGTTATAATTTTGACAAAATGATATATGAAAAATGTTTCTTGTTGATGTCTGTATATAATTTTCGATACTTATGGGTGAGACAGAACATCTTAGCATGTTTGAACATGTGTTCACCAGAATATTTATTCCAGCTATAAAAATTCCCCTTTATCATTATTGATTTCGAACATATTGGACTTTCGTCAATTACTGCAGTTTTTTGAAAGTAAATTCTCGAATTTCTGAATTACATAAAGCTGGAGGCACAGAAATTAATCTGCGTTGTTTAACTCATACAGAAAGCAGATGAAACACCCAAAATGTTAGTGTTTGCTGTAGTTTACTAGAATGCATGTAATTATGAGAAATGCCTTTTTGTCACTATTCTTTACAGGATTGTACATTACATAAGTACTATACATACATATATATATATATATATATATATATATATATATATATATATATTACAGAATGGGAAAGACTAAGGATCTCTTCAAGAAAATCAGAGATACCAAAGGAATATTTCATGCAAAGATGGGCTCGATAAAGGACAGAAATGGTATGGACCTAATGGAAGCAGAAGATATTAAGAAGAGGTGGCAAGAATACACAGAAGAACTGTACAAAAAAGAGCTTCACGACCCAGATAATCACGATGGTGTGATCACTGACCTACAGCCAGACATCCTGGAATGTGAAATCAAGTGGGCGTTAGAAAGCATCACTACGAACAAAGCTAGTGGAGGTGATGGAATTCCAGTGGAGCTATTCCAAATCCTGAAAGATGATGCTGTGAAAGTGCTGCACTCAATATGCCAGCAAATTTGGAAAACTCGGTAGTGGCCACAGGAGGGGAAAAGGTCAGTTTTCATTCCAATCCCAAAGACAGGCAATGCCAAAGAATTCTCAAACTACCACACAATTGCACTTTTCTCACACGCTAGTAAAGTAATGGTCAAAATTCTCCAAGACAGGCTTCAGCAATATGTGAACTCTGAACTTCCTAATATTCAAGCTGGAAAAGGCAGAGGAACCAGAGATCAAACTGTCAACATTCCCTGGATCATGGAAAAAGCAAGAGAGTTCCAGAAAAGCATCTATTTCTGCTTTATTGACTATGCCAAAGCCTTTGACTAGGTGGATCACATAAACTGTGGAAAATTCTGAAAGAGATGGGAATACCAGACCACCTGATTTGCCTCTTGAGATATTTGTATGCAGGTCAGGAAGCAACAGTTAGACCTGGACATGGAACAACAGACTGGTTCGAAATAGGAAAAGAAGTTCGTCAAGTCTGTATATTGTCACCCTGTATATTTAACTTATATGCATAGTACATCATGAGAAACACTGGACTGGAAGAAACACAAGTTGGAATCAAGATTGCCAGGAGAAATACCAATAACCTCAGTTATGCAGATGACACCACCGTTATGGCAGAAAGTGAAGAGGAACTAAAAAGCCTATTGATGAAAGTGAAAGTGAAGAGTGAAAAAGTTGGCTTAAAGCTCAACATTCAGAAAACAAAGATCATGGCATCCGGTCCCATCACTTCATGGGAAATAGATGGGGAAACAGTGGAAACAGTGTCAGACTTTATTTTTCTGATCTCCAAAATCACTGCAGATGGTAACTGCAGTCATGAAATAAGAAGACGCTTAGTCCTTGGAAGGAAAGTTATGACCAACCCAGAGAGCATATTCAAAAGCAGAGACATTACTTTGCCAACAAATGTTCGCCTAGTCAAGGCTATGGTCTTTCCTGTGGTCATGTATGGATGTGAGAGTTGGACTGTGAAGAAGGCTGAGCGAGAAAGAATTGATGCTTTTGAACTGTGGTGTTGGAGAAGACTCTTGAGAGTCCCTTGGACTGCAAGGAGATCCAACCAGTGCAGTCTGAAGGAGATCAGCCCTGGGATTGTTTTGGAAGGAATGATGCTGAAGCTGAAGCTCCAGTACTTAGCCCACCTCATGCAAAGCGTTGACTCATTGGAGAAGGCTCTGATGCTGGGAGGGATTGGGGGCAAGAGGAGAAGGGGACGACAGGGGATGAGATGGCTGGATGGCATCACTGACTCGATGGATGTGAGTCTTGGTGACCTCCGGGAGTTGGCGATGGACAGGGAGGCCCGGCATGCTGTGATTCATGGGCTTTTAAAGAGTCAGAAAAGCCTGAGCGACTGATCTGATCTGATCTATATAAAAGCATGTTTAGCATTAAAATATTTTTTAAAAGTTACCTGACTAATTATATTTAATGTTGATATTTCCCAACTTAAATTGACATAGTGTATGTTATTTACTTCCCAAGGGCTAGGGAAGAAAGATATCATTTGCTAATTTGAAATGTTTTAAAGTACTTTGGTAGAATTTATTTTGCTAGCATGACTTTCTTTAATTATAAGTGACTACACTTATTTTGATCATGCAGGAGCAATTTGAGATGCTATTTACAATACCAAATTAGATTTTAAAATTAAATTGTGTGTCATCCAGTAATACTCCAAATGCCGTCATAGTTCAGCAGAGGACAATTTGAAATAGTAGCCATCATATAGACATAAGCATACCACATAATACTTAATTTTAAAGAACATATCAAAATGGTAAAATTTCCCTGCTCTTCATTGTTTTGAGTTTAAGAGGTATACAAATTATAAAATACTGTCTTGTTGCTATGACTAATTCATTCTATGAATAAATTCTACATTGATGAATAAGTCATCCAAATTATGTATATTAGTGAAAGTATAATGTAGGTACAGCGAGTAGCAAGTAGATGATAATGAGACAGAATGCCATTTAGCTGAAATGATAGAGCTAGGCAGTATTTTTCTCCCCGAGCTCAGAAATAGGAAAAAAAAAAAAAAAAAAGTCAAATTCTGTGATCACAAAATAGTGTTATATTGAAATTATGCTTTATTAAAAACTGGGTTAAAAAGTAACAATGGCTAAACTCAAGTGCAGGTTTGGTCCTTAAGTATTTTTGATTCACAGTACTCTTAGTTAATTGTTTTATTCTACTTCAGTTTGCTTGTGCTTATTCTATTTCAGTTAGTGGACTCAAAATTTGTATTTACTGAAAATAAATGCCATGAAATTGCTTATTCAAAACTTATGCCTTGAAGTTTGAAATATTTATCTTTCCCCAGCACTTTAAAGGCCTATCTTTTTAACATTTAAAATAAACATATATTTACACATTGGGCTAGTGGAAGAAGAATTTAAACTAGAAATGTGACTGTAGTAATATGTTTAATTACTTTGTGAGGAATTCAGAAGGATGTATCCATGTGTGAATAAAGACTTCCCTCCCTCCAGTGACCTCAGTCTAATTTATTTTTAAAGAAACTATCCTTTATGCATTTCAGGGTTGCCTTCACCCTGTATCATTGTTATTGGGAAAATTGGTAGGAAGAACTGTGATTAAGGAAGGAAAATCACACTTAGGAATTACCAAGCATGATTTTCTCTTCTGTCCCATTGCTTGCTGGTAGGTCTCCCTCTAGGTTTTTAGCTAGACATAGAGTGAGTCATTTTCTTAGTACATATAGTGAGTGACTTTCTTGGCAATGTACTGTCAATATTGATAATTGGTTGCACAGAAAAATATGTTCTTTTATTTTCAAGGTGAAATTGGTACTTGAGTAGCATCCTTCATGCAGATTTGCCTCTGCAGTACCAAGAGAATTTTAATGCTACACCTGAATGGAAAGGAGAATAAGAAAGGGGTGACAAAAAGATAGCTTTGAAGAGAGATAGTTGATACCTTCAAGATATAAAGGAAAATATAACTTGTGATTGTCATTAACTTTTACCAGTTTGGCTTAAAATACTTAATATAGCTTGTCTATCCATAAGCCCTAGCATAATATACATTTTTTTAAAAATAGTGGGGTATATTAAGATTTTAGAGGTCTTATTTGGCCCCCAAAGCCAAAAAAGTTAGAAGGGAAAAGGGGAAAAAAATAAGGGAAATGAAAAAGGGGGAAGGGGCTTTTTTTTTGGGGAATTTGAAGGGTCAGCTAGTATTTGATAACATCAAAGGATACTAATATTCTATTAAGAAATCCATGCCTTGAGAGTAACAAAGAGGTATCTACAAACACTCTAAAAAGCAATGTAGTTCTATGTGGTATCTGGAAGAAAAAGACAATTCAAGAAAACCATAAAAAGCCTCTTGATGAAAGTGAGAGTGGAGAGTGAAAAGGTTGGCTTAAAGCTCAACATTCAGAAAACGAAGATCATGGCATCTGGTCCCATCACTTCATGGGAAATAGATGGGGAAACAGTGGAAACAGTGTCAGACTTTGTTTTTTTTTCTGGGCTCCAAAATCACTGCAGATGGTGACTGCAGCCATGATATTTTAGAAAATATGGAAGGAAGGTAATTACAACCCAAATATAGATATTATAAAAAAAAGAATTTCAACAATTTTTTGTGTGTGTGTGTGTGTAGGTGGTGGGTGAGAGGGGGGGGAATTTTTTTTTTTTGTGATTAGAAGAAAGGTGAATTATTTTGTTGAGTGGTGTGATGTGAATGCCCACGGGAGGGGGGGGGAGTAGAGAGAGAAGGGGTGGGGGGTGAGGGGCAGGAGGAGAAGGGGACGACAGAGGATGAGATGGCTGGATGGCATCACTGACTCGATGGGTATGAGTCTGTGTGACCTCTGGGAGCTGGTGATGGACAGGGAGGCCTGGCGTGCTGCGGTTCATGGGGTCGGAAAGAGTCGGACACGACTGAGCGACTGATCTGATCTGATCTGATTATCTGTGAAAGTGATAAAATCAGCAGATTACAGTTCAAATAACCTCAGTGTTTTCTTTATTCCAGGATGTTTTGTATCACTAAATTTTAAAAACTAACAAAATATGAGGCAGAAAGATTTTAAAATCTAATACATGGCAAGAAAATTTTGCCAGAAAATGTTTGAGTAATTCAAAGCTATGAAGACACATTTAGACATATATTTACCTTCAGGTTGAACAAATTGGCAAAATTATGTGGTTGCACTTATTTTTCAAGACAGTTAAGAGTTAACAGGAAAGTAAAATCAAGCATGATATTTCAGAGAGGGTTAATCAGATAAACAGAGGTGAACTTTCATTGTCATCACATCATTATCAAGATTATACATTATACATGACACACCACTGAGTTCATTAATGTTGATCACTTGACTGAGGTAGTGTTCCTCAGGTTTATCCACGATAGTTACTCCTTTTTTTCTCCCTTTCCATGCTCTGCACAGCCCACACTTCAGGTTTGGGGAGTTAACAAACTACTTCCTTGAGGGCAAGAGGGTTTATATAAATTATTTGGAATTCTATATTAGAGATTTCTTTTATTCACCTCTTTCTATTTATATTGAATACTTTACTAACAGCAGTATGAACCCATGGATATTTATTTTATACTCTGAATTATAAATAAATACAACTTTTATTTTGTTGCTCAAATTATTCCAACTTTGGGTATTGGGAGCTCATTCAAGGTAGCTTTTGCATCCTTTTTACAACACATTCATCATTGTTATTTTGAGCCACAAATTTCTTTTTTTTTTAATTTATTTTTAATTTTATTTTTTAACTTTACAACATTCTATTAGTTTTGTCATATATCAATATGAATCAACCACAGGGATACACGTGTTTCCCATCCCAATCCGTCCTCCCTCCTCCCTCCCCGTACCATCTCTCTGAGTAATCCCAGTGCACCAGCCCCAAGCATCCAGTATCGTGCATCAAAGCTGGACTGGCGACTCGTTTCATATGATATTATTCATGTTTCAATGACATTCACCCAAATCATCCCAACCTCTCCCTCTCCCACAGAGTCCACAAGACTGTTATATACATCAGTGTCTCTTTTGCTGTCTTGTATAGCTTTGAAAAGAAGAGAAGCAAAGGAGAAAAGGAAAGATATAAACATCTGAATGCAGAGTTCAAAAGAATAGCAAGAAAAGATAAGAAAGCCTTCTTCAACGATCAATGCAAAGAAATAGAGGAAAACAACATAATGGGAAAGACTAGGGATCTCTTCAAGAAAATCGGAGATACCAATGGAACATTTCATGCAAAGATGGACTCAATAAAGGACAGAAATGGTATGGACCTAACAGAAGCAGAAGATATTAAGAAGAGGTGGCAAGAATACAAAGAAGAACTGTACAAAAAAGATCTTCATGACACAGATAATCACGAGGGTGTGATCAGTCACCTAGAGCCAGACATCCTGGGATGTGAAGTCAAGTGGGCCTTAGAAAGCATCACTACGAACAAAGCTAGTGGAGGTGATGGAATTCCAGTTGAGCTATTTCAAATCCTGAAAGATGATGCTGTGAAAGTGATGCACTCAATATGCCAGCAAATTTGAAAACTCAGCAGTGGCCAAAGAAGGGGAAAAGGTCAGTTTTCATTCCAATCTCAAAGACAGGCAATGCCAAAGAATGCTCAAACTACTGCACAATTTCACTCATCTCACATGCTAGTAAAGTAATGCTCAAAATTCTCCAAGCCTGGCTTCAGCAATATGTGAACCATGAACTTCCAGATGTTCAAGCTGATTTTAGAAAAGGCAGAGGAACCGGAGATCAAACTGCCAACATCCGCTGGATCATGGAAAAATCAAGAGAGTTCCAGAAAAAACATCTGTTTCTGCTTTATTGACTATGCCAAAGCCTTTGACTGTGTGGATCACAATAAACTGTGGAAAATACTGAAAGAGATGGGAATAATAGACCACCTGATTTGCCTCTTGAGATATTTGTATGCAGGTCAGGAAGCAACAGTTAGACCTGGGCATGGAACAACAGACTGGTTCCAAATAGGAAAAGGAGTACGTCAAGGCTGTATATTGTCACCCTGTTTATTTAACTTATATGCAGAGTACATCATGAGAAACACTGCACTGGAAGAAACACAAGCTGGAATCAAGATTGCTGGGAGAAATATCAATAACCTCAGATATGCAGATGACACCACCCTTATGGCAGAAAGTGAAGAGGAACTAAAAAGCCTCTTGATGAAATTGAAAGTGCAGAGTGAAAGAGTTGGCTTAAAGCTCAACAATCAGAAAATGAAGATCATGGCATCCGGTAGCATCACTTCATGGGAAATAGATGGGGAAACAGTGGAAACAGTGTCAGACTTTATTTTTTCTGGGCTCCAAAATCACTACAGATGGTGACTGCAGCCATGAAATTAAAAGACGCTTACTCCTTGGAAGGAAAGTTATGACCAACCTAGATAGCATATTGAAAAGCAGAGACATTACTTTACCAACAAAGGTCTGTCTAGTCAAGGCTATGGTTTTTCCTGTGGTCATGTATGGATGTGAGAGTTGGACTGTGAAGAAGGCTGAGTGCCAAAGAATTGATCCTTTTGAACTGTGGTGTTGGAGAAGACTCTTGAGAGTTCCTTGGACTGCAAGGAGATCCAACCAGTCCATTCTGAAGGAGATCAGCCCTGGGATTGCTTTGGAAGGAATGATGCTAAAGCTGAAACTCCAGTACTTTGGCCACCTCATGAGAAGAGTTGACTCACTGGAAAAGACTCTGATGCTGGAAGGGATTGTGGGCAGAAGGAGAAGGTGACAACAGAGGATGAGATGGCTGGATGTCATCACTGACTTGATGGACATGAGTCTGAATGAACTCAGGGAGTTGGTGATGGACAGGGAGGCCTGGTGTGCTGTGATTAATGGGCTCGCAACGAGTCATACAAGACTGAGCGACTGATCTGATCTGATACAGGGTTATTGTTACCATCTTTTCAAATTCCATATATATGCATTAGTATACTGTTTTGGTGTTTTTTCTTTCTGGCTTACTTCACTCTATATAATAGGCTCAAGTTTCATCCACCTTATTAGAACTGATTCAAATATATTATTTTTAATGGCTGAGTGATACTCCATTGTGTATATGTACCACTGCTTTCTTATCCATTCATCTGTTGATGAACATCTAGGTTGCTTCCATGTCCTGGTTATTACAAACAGTGCTGCGATTAATGATGGATACACGTGTCTCTTTCATTTCTGGTTTCCTCAGTGTGTATGCTCAGCAGTGGGATTGCTGGGTCATAAGGGAGTTCTAATTCCAGTTTTTTAAGAAATCTCCACACTGTTCTCCATAGTGGCTGTACTAGTTTGCATTCCCACCAACAGTGTAAGAGGGTTCCCTTTTCTCCACACCCTCTCCAGCATGTATTGCTTGTAGACTTTTGGATCGCAGCCATTCTGACTGGTGTGAAATGGTAACTCATAGTGGTTTTGATTTGCATTTCTCTGATAATGAGTGATGTTGAGCATCTTTTCATAAGTTTGTTAGCCATCTGGATCCCTTCTTTGGAGAAATGTCTATTTAGTTCTTTGGCCCATTTTCTGATTGGGTCATTTATTTTTCTGGAATTGAGCTGTAGGAGTTGCTTGTATATTTTTGAGATTAGTTGTTTGTCTCTTGCTTCATTTGCTATAATTTTCTCCCATTCTAAAGTCTGTCTTTTCACCTTGGTTATAGTTTCCTTTGTTGTGCAGAAGCTTTTAAGTTTAATTATGTCCCATTTGCTTATTTTTGCTTTTATTTCAAATATTCTGGGAGGTGGGTCATAGAAGATCCTGCTGTGATTTATATCAAAGAGTGTTTTGCCTATGTTCTCCTCTAGGAGTTTTACATTTTCTGGTCTTAGGTTTAGATCTTTAATACATTTTGAGTTTATTTTTGTGTATGATGTTAGAAAGTGCTCTAGTTTCATTCTTTTACAAGTGTTTGACCAGTTTTCCCAGCACCACTTTTTAAAGAGGTTGTCTTTAATCCATTGTATTTTCTTGCCTCCTTTGTCAAAGATAAGGTGTCCATATGTGCGTGGATTTATCTCTGTGCTTTCTATTTTTTTCCATTGATCTATATTTCTGTCTTTGTGCCAGTACCATACTGTCTTGATGACTGGGGCTTTGAGGTAGAGCCTGAAGTCAGGCAGGTTGATTCCTCCAGTTACATTCTTCTTTCTCAAGATTGTTTTGGCTATTCGAGGTTTTTTGTATTCCCATACAATTTCTGAAATCATTTGTTCTAGTTCTGTGAAGAATACTGTTGGTAGCTTTATAGGGATTGCATGGTATCTATAAATTCCTTTGGGTAGTACACTCATTTTCACTATATTGATTCTTCCAATCCATGAACATGATATATTTCTCCACCTGTTTGTGTCCTCTTTGATTTCTTTCACCAGTGTTTTATAGTTTTCTATATATAGGTCTTTAGTTTCTTGAGGTAGATATATTCCTAAGTATTTTATTCTTTTAGTTGCAATGGTGAATGATATTGTTTCCTTAATTTCTCTTTCTATTTTCTCCTTATTAGTGTATAGGAATGCAAGGCATTTCTGTGTGTTGAGTTTATATCCGGCAACTTTACTATATTCATTGATTAGTTCTAGTAATTTTCTGGTGGAGTCTTTAGGATTTTCTATGTAGAGGATCATGTCATCTGAAAATAGTGAGAGTTTTACATCTTCTTTTCCAATTTGGATTCCTTTTATTTCTTTTTTTCTGCTCTAATTGCTGTGGCCAAAACTTTCAAAACTATGTTGAAGAGTAGTGGTGAGCGTCGGAGAAGGCAATGGCACCCCACTCCAGTACTTTCGCCTGGAAAATCCCATGGACAGAGGAGCCTGGTACGCTGCAGTTCATGGGGTCACTGGAGTCAGACATGACTGAGCGACTTCACCTTCACTTTTCACTTTCATGCACTGGAGAAGGAAATGGCAACACACTCCACTGTTCTTGCCTGGAGAATCCCAGGGATGGGAAGCCTGGTTGGCTGCCGTCTATGGGATCGCACAGAGTCGGACACGACTGAAGTGACGCAGCAGCAGCAGCAGCAGCAGTGGTGAGCGTGGCCACACTTGTATTCTTCCTGACTTTAGGGGAAAGGCTTTCAATTTTTCACCATTTCGGATAATGTTTGCTGTGGGTTTGTCATATATAGCTTTTATTATGTTGAGGTATGATCCTTCTATTCCTGCTTTCTGGAGAGTTTTTATCATAAATGGATGTTGAATTTTGTCAAAGGCTTTCTCTGCATCTATTGAGATAATCATTTGGTTGTTATTTTTCAATTTGTTAATGTGGTGTATTATATTGATTGATTTGCGGATATTGAAGAATCCTTGCAACCCTGGGATACAGCCCACTTGGTCATGGTGTATGATCTTTTTAATGTGTTGTTGGATTCTGATTGCTAGAATTTTGTAAAAGATTTTTGCATCTATGTTCATCACTGATATTGGCCTGTAGTTTTCTTTTTTTGTGGCATCTTTTTTCAGGTTTTGGTATTAGGGTAATGCTGACCTCAAAGAATGAATTTGGAAGATTATATTCCTCTGCAATTTTCTGGAAGAATTTGAGTAGGATAGGGGCCTAGATCTGATAGATAGAGTGCCTGATGAACTATGGAATGAGGTTCGTGACATTGTACAGGAGACAGGGATCAAGACCATCCCCATGGAAAAGAAATGCAAAATAGCAAAATGGCTGTCTGGGGAGGCCTTACAAATAGCTATTAAAAGAAGAGAAGCGAAAAGAAAAGGAGAAAAAGAAAGATATAAACATCTGAATGCAGAGTTCAAAGAATAGCAAGAAGAGATAAGAAAGCCTTCTTCAGCGATCAATGCAAAGAAATAGAGGAAAACAACAGAATGGGAAAGACTAGGGATCTCTTCAAGAAAATCAGAGATACCAAAGGAACATTTCATGCAAAGATGGTCTTGATAAAGGATAGAAATGGTATGGGCCTAACAGAAGCAGAAGATATTAAGAAGAGGTGGCAAGAATACACAGAAGAACTGTACAAAAAAGATCTTCAGGACCGAGAAAATCATGATGGTGTCATCACTGACCTAGAGCGAGACATCCTGGAATGTGAAGTCAAGTGGGCCTTAGAAAGCATCACTATGAACAAAGCTAGTGGAGGTGATGGAATTCCAGTTGAGCTATTCCAAATCCTGAAAGATTATTCTTTTAAAGTTTTGCACTCAATATGCCAACCAATTTTGGAAAATACGGCATCGGCAACAGAATTGTTAAATTTGGTTTTTTTCCCCCCACTAACAAAGGGAGTGCCAAGGAATACTCTAATTCTTCCACACTTTTTCCTTCTTCTCCCTTTGTTATTTAATTATCATTCTCTATTCTCCAGGTTTCGCTTTATTGTTATCTGCACCTTCTCCTTCCTGATGTGCGTGCCTAGAAAAGGCAGAGGAACCAGACCAGAAATCACATTCCTCCCCTGCTCTGGAGAAAGCAAAAAATCTTACAATTTCTTTATTTTTTTTTTTTTTTCCTTTGTGAATACCTTTGACTGTGTAAATCACAATGAATTGTGGAAAAATTCTGAAAGAGATGGGAATACCAGACCACCTGATTTGCCTCTTGAGATATTTGTATGCAGGTCAGGAAGCAACAGTTAGAACTGGTCATGGAACAACAGACTGGTTCCAAATAGGAAAAGGAGTACATCAAGGCTGTATATTGTCACCATATTTATTTAACTTATATGCAGAGTACATCATGAGAAATGCTGGACTGGAGGAAACACAAGCTGGAATCAAGATTGCTGGGATAAATATCAATAATCTCAGATATGCAGATGACACCACCCTTATGGCAGAAAGTGAAGAGGGGCTAAAAAGCCTCTTGATGAAAGAGAAAGTGGAGAGTGAAAAGGTGGGCTTAAAGTTCAACATTCAGAAAATGAAGATCATGGCATCTGGTCCCATCACTACATGGGAAATAGATGGAGAAACAGTGGAAACAGTGTTAGACTTTATTTTTCTGGGCTCCAAAATCACTGCAGATGGTGACTGCAGCCATGAAATTAAAAGGCGCTTACTCCTTGGAAGGAAAGTTATGACCAACCTAGATAGCATATTCAAAAGCAGAGACATTACTTTGCCAACAAAGGTTCACCTAGTCAATGCTATGATTTTTCCTGTGGTCATGTATGGATGTAAGAGCTGGACTGTGAAGAAAGCTGAGCACTGAAGAATTGATGCTTTTGAACTGTGGTGTTGGAGAAGACTCTTGAGAGTCCCTTGGACTGCAAGGAGATCCAACCGGTCCATTCTGAAGGAGATCAGCCCTGGGATTGCTTTGGAGGGAATGATGCTAAAGCTGAAACTCCAGTATTTTGGCCACCTCATGCGAAGAGTTGGCTAATTGGAGAAGACTCTGATGCTGGGAGGATTGGGGGCAGGAGGAGAAGGGGACGACAGAGGATGAGATGGCTGGATGGCATCACTGACTCGATGAATGTGAATCTGAGTGACCTCCGAGAGCTGGTGATGGATAGGGAGGCCTGGCGTGCTGCAGTTCATGGGGTCGCAAAGGGTCGGAAACGACTGAGCGACTGATGTGATCTGATCTGATTATTGTGTTATTGTTGATTTCTCCTTTCATAATTGTTAGAATTTGTCTTACATGTTGCGGTGCTCCTATGTTGTGTGCATATGTATTTATAATTGTTCTAAATTCTTCTTCGTTTGATCCTTTGATCATTATGTAGTGACCATCTTTGTCTCTTTACACAGCCTTTGTTTTAAAGTCTGTTTTGTCTGATATCAGTATTGCTACTCCCTCTTTCTTTTGGTCCCTACTTGCATGGAAAATCTTTTTCCAGCCCTGCACTTTCAGCCTGTATGTGTCACCTCTTTTGAGGTTGGTCTCTTGTAGACAACCTATGCAGGGGTCTTGTTTTTGTATCGATTCGGCCAGTCTCTGTCTTTTAGTTGGGATATTCATCCCATTTACATTTAACGTAATTATTGATAAGTATGATCCTGTTCTATTTCTGCTTTATTGACTATGCCAAAGCCTTTGACTGTGTGGATCACAATACACTATAGAAAATTCTGAAAGAGATGGGAATACCAGACCACCTGATCTGCCTCTTAAGAAATCTGTATGCAGGTCAGGAAGCAACAGTTAGAACTGGTCATGGAACAACAGACTGGTTCCAAATAGGAAAAGGAGTACGTCAAGGCTGCATATTGTCACCATGTTTATTTAACTTATATGCAGAGTACATCATGAGAAATGCTGGACTGGAAGAAACACAAGTTGGAATCAAGATTGCCGGGAGAAATATCAATAACCTCAGATATGCAGATGACACCACTCTTATGGCAGAAAGTGAAGAGGGGCTAAAAAAAACGCCTCTTGATGAAAGTGAAAGTGGAGAGTGAAAAGGTTGGCTGAAAGCTCAACATTCAGAAAACGAAGATCATGGCATCTGGTCCCATCACTGCATGGGAAATAGATGGGGAAACAGTGGAAACAGTGTCAGACTTTATTTTTCTGGGCTCCAAAATCACTGCAGATGGTGACTGCAGCCATGAGATTAAAAGACGCTTGCTCCTTGGAAGGAAAGTTATGAGCAACCTAGATAGCATATTCAAAAGCAGAGACATTACTTTGCCAACAAAGGTTCGCTAGTCAAGGCTATGGTCTTTCCAGTGGTCATGTGTGGATGTGAGAGCTGGACTGTGTAGAAGGCTGAGCACCGAAGAATTGATACTTTTGAACCCTGGTGTTGGAGAAGACTCTTGAGAGTCCCTTGGTCTGTAAGAAGATCCAACCAGTCCATTCTGGGGGAGATCAATCCTGGAATTTCTTTGGAAGGAATGATGCTAAAGCTGAAACTCCAGTATTTTGGCCACCTCATGCGAAGAGTTGACTCATTGGAGAAGACTCTGATGCTGGGAGTGAATGAGGGCAGGAGGAGAAGGGGACGACAGAGGATGAGATGGCTGGGTGGCATCACTGACTTGATGCATGTGGGTCTGGCTGACCTCCAGGAGCTGGTGATGGACAGGGAGGCCTGGCGTGCTGCGGTTCATGGGGTCGCAAAGAGTCGGACACGACTGAGCGACTGATCTGATCTGATCTGATCTGATGATCCTATTGCCATTTACTTTATTGTTTTGGGTTCAAGTTTATATACACTTTTTGTGCTTCCTATGTAGAGAAGATCCTTTAGTATTTGTTGGAGAGCTGGTTTGGTGGTGCGGAATTCTCTCAGCTTTTACTTGTTTGTAAAGCTTTTGATTTCTCCTTCATATTTGAATGAGATCCTTGCTGTGTACAATAATCTGGGCTCTAGGTTATTTTCTTCCATTATCAGTATATCTTGCCATTCCCTCCTGGCTTGAAGAGTTTCTATTTAAATTTCAGCTGTTATCCTTATGGGAATTCCTTGTGTGTTATTTGTTGTTTTTCCCTTGGTGCTTTTAATATTTGTTCTTTGTGTTTGATCTTTGTTAATTTGATTAATATGTGTCTTTGGGTGTTTCGCCTTGGGTTCATCCTGTTTGGGACTCTCTGGGTTTCTTGGATTTTGGGTGATTATTTCCTTCCCCATTTTAGGGAAGTTTTCAACTATTATCTCAAGTATTTTCTCGTGGTCTTTCTTTGTCTTCTTCTTCTGTGCTCCTATTTTTGAATGTTGTATTTTTTATTTTTTCGCGTCTTATTTTTTTTTTTTTTTTTTTTTTTTTTTTTTTTTTCCTTTTTTTATTTTTTTCTCTCTATCTTTCTTCAATCCATTTTCTCTTTTCTTTTTTTTTTCTTTCTCTTTTTTTTCTTATTTTTCACATTTTTTCTTATTTATTCTTTTTTTTCTTTTTTTTTTTCATCTTTTCAATCCTTGTCTCCAGGCTATTTATCTTGATTCCATTTTGATTTCAAGATTTTGGATCAATTTCACTATCATTATTTGGAATTCTTCATCAGGTAGATTCCCTATCTCTTCTGCTTTTGTTTGGTTTGCTAGGCATTTATCCTGTTCCTTTACCTGCTGGGTATTCCTCTGTCTCTTCATCTTGTTTATATTGCTGAGTTTGGGGTGTCCTTTCTGTATTCTGGCAGTTTGTGGAGTTCTCTTTATTGTAGAGTTTTCTTGCTGTGTGTGGGTTTGTACAGGTGGCTTGTCAAGGTTTCTTGGTTAGGGAAGCCTTGTGTCGGTGTTCTGGTGGGCGGAGCTGGATTTCTTTCTCTGGAGTGCAATGAAGTGCCTAGTAATGAGCTATGAGATGTCTATGGTTTTGTAGTAACTTTGGGAAACCTGTATATTGGAGCTCAGAGCTGTGTTCCTGTGTTGCTGGAGAATTTGCATGGTATGTCTTGCTCTGGAACTTGTTGGCTCTTGTATGGTGCTTGGTTTCAGTGTATGGAGGTGTTTGATGAGCTCCTGTCAATTAATGTTCCATGAAGTCAGGAGTTCCCTGGAGTCAGGTTTTGGACTTAAGCTTCTTCCTTCCGGTTTTCAGTCTTATTTTTACAGTAGTCTCAAAACTTCTCTTTCTATACAACACCACTGATAAAACATCTAGGTTAAAGATGAAAAGTTTCTACACAGTGAGGGACACCCAGAGAGGTTCACAAAGTTACATGGAGAAGAGAAGAGGGAGGAGAGAGTTAGATGTGACCCAAATGAGATGAGGTGGAATCAGTAGAGGAGAGAGCAAGCTAGCCAATAATTACTTCCTTATATGCACTTCACAACTGGACCTCTCAGAGGGAGGAAGGACACAGAGGTGACCAGGAGGATAAAAGTGGGGAATGAAAAGGAGAGAGACAGATCCAGCCAGTAATCAGTTCCCTAAGTGTTCTCCACCATCTGAAACACACAGGAATTCATGGAGTTGGGTAGAGTAGAGACAGATTAAGGAGGAGACACAGGTGACCTGGCAGAGAAAATGAAGAGTCCGAAGAGGGAGAGAGCAGTCAAGCCAGTAATCTCACTCCCAAGTAAAAACGGGTACTGAAGATTGGGTCTCAAAGGTACAAAATTGATAACAAATACCAAAAAGCAAAAATTAAAAAATCTAGAGTGGAGTTTGGAATTTCAAGAATACAATGTTACAGAAAAGAAGAAGAAAAAGAAAGAGAAAAAAAAAGTCACAAAATTATAAAGAAAATATAGGTACAAAATGATAACAAATACCAAAATAGCAAAAATTAAAAATCTAGAGTAGAGTTTGGAATTTCAGAAATACATTGTTAAAGAAAAGAAGGAAAAAGAAAAGAAAGAGAAAAAAAAGGAAAAAAAGTCACAAAAATTCTATATATATATATATATATATATATATATATATATATATATATATACACGGTTTGCTTTAAAAAATAGTCTTTGTTTTGCAAAGTGATAATAGGTTATAAAAGTAAAAATTAAAGGAGTAATAGAGGACTTAAAAATTTTTAAAAAATTAAAAAAAAAGAAAGAATGAATGATCATAAAAATAGTAAAAATATATCTAGGACTTTCTCTGGTGTTGTTATGGGTATTGTGGGGTCAGTTCATTTTTGGCTAGTTACTTGGTCAAGTTTATATTTCTCAAGATCTATAGGCTCCTTCCTATGTAGTCTATACTAACAACAGGGTTTTAATCTATTGCACCTGTTGCTTCCAAGGCGGTTCCCTCTGTTTTAGCTTCTTCTGTTTGCTGGTCTCTTCAGTGTCTGATTTCCACCCTGACCCAAAGGGGGAGGTGGTGGACATTTTTTTTTTTTTTTTTTTAAGGCTCACTTGTTCAGTAGCGCTGTGGGGAGGGAGGGACGCTGCAAACAAATAACACTGATGTGTACTCGCAGTGCCTCAGCCACACTGGGCCTGCCCCACTCATGGTGCGTGTACCCTCCCTGCCCACACTGCTCAGGCTCTGGGTTGCTCCACTTGGAATGATCCGAGGCTGGCCCTGGGCTGCATGCACCTCCCAGGTCTAAGCTGCTCAGATTTAGGCATTCGGGTAGTCCTCAGAGTCGCAGACTCAGTTGGGCCTGCGTTTTGTGCCCTTCCCAGATCCCAGCAACTCAGGTGATGAGGTGTTCGGTGAGCACGGTCACTGAGACTTATCACCTCCCCACCCTTCAGTTTTCTGGGTGTACAACTGGTGGCACGCCTTCTCAGGCAGATGTTAACCGTCCAGAACACCAAGAAGTCTTAGTTAGCAAAGAAGCCTGCTTACAGTTTTGTAGATAATGTCTCTCTGGGGCTGCGAGTGCCCCTTTTCAGCTTTGGCTGCCTGTCACCAGAGGGGGAATGGTCTGCAACCCACTATCTCTGTTTAGTCCTTTGTTCTGTGTGCAGGCCTGGTGGTGTCTTAGGTTAGGGCTGGCTTTTCGCATGGTAGTTATCCCACTGTCTGGTTTGCTAGCCCAAGTTATTTCACTCAGATAGCACTTGGGGCATTCAGGCCAGTTCCTTACTCTAAGGGATGCAGCCCGTGCCTCCCTACCCAGCCCCCGCTTGCAAGTGGCAGGTGCAGGTGTCTGTGCTGCTTCTCCGCTGGGGGAGTTATCGTTGGGCTTGTAATCCGTGGGTTTTAGTTGTTTGTTTATTTTTTTCTCCCTGTTATGTTGCCCTCTATGCTTCCAAGGCTCGGCACAGACTCTGCAGTGAGAGTGTTTCTGATGTTTGGAAACTTCTCTCTTTAAGACGCCCTTCCTGGAACGGAGCTCCGTCCCTCCTTTTTTGTCTTTTAAATTTTTTCCTACCTCCTTTCATAGACCATGGGCTGCTTTTCTGGGTGCCGGATGTCCTCTGCCGGCATTTAGAAGTTGTTTTGTGGAACTTACTTGACGCTTTAAATATTCATTTGATGAATTTGTGGGGGAGAAAGTGTTCTCCCTGTCTTATTCTTCCACCATCTTAGCTCCTCCCCACTGAGCCACAAATTTCTTTATGACACTAAAGAGTACCAAGAATCTGTATTTTTTCTTTTGTGTTTTGCAGTTATGGATGTTTCCACTGATAAATCTTCACTAATTCTTTATTCAGCCACATCCAGGTTACTCATCAATCCATCAAAGACATACTTCTTTTCTGTTACAGTGCTTCTTATTTCTGTCAATCCCTTTTGATTTTTCTTTGAGTTTGCATCTCCATGTTTTATATACCCATTTGTTTTTGCATATTTTCTACTTTTTTCCTATGTTTCTGCTGCTGCTAAGTCTCTTCAGTTGTGTCCGACTCTGCCACCCCACAGATGGCAGCCCACCAGGCTCCCGTCCCTGGGATTCTCCAGGCAAGAACATTGGCGTGGGTTGCCATGTCCTTCTCCAATGCATGAAAGTGAAAAGTGAAAGTGAAGTCGCTCAGTCATGTCCGACTCTTCACGATCCCATGGACTACAGCCTACCAGGCTTCTCTGTCCATGGGATTTTCCAGGCAAGAGTACTGGAGTAGGGTGCCATTCCTTAAAATATTAACCATAGTTACTTTTCTGATACTTTTAATATCTGTATCATATCTGAGTCTAGTTCTGGTGATTTTCTTGTCTCTACAGATTGTTCTTGCTTGTCTTTTTACTTTTTGCTTAAAGTTGGACATACTGTATTGGGTAATAGAAAGTGATTGATGTAGACAAGCCTCTTACATAAGGATTTATATTAATCTGCCTAGTTTTGTACTGTGTTTAATATTATTGCATTTGTAGGCTGCAGAGGTTTTTAATTTCATTATTGTCCTTGTTTTTATCTACCCTCTTGATACTGGGCTTGCAGAAGTACTCCTCCTCAGAAAGTCTATCTTGCAATTTCTTTGGCTATAATCCAATACTATTTTACTGGAACATTTCCAATATTATTGGTTGTGGTGGTAAGATAAGGGGGGAGTAGAAGCATTTGATAATCTTATGTTTATATTTTAGTCTCTTAGAGAGTCTGCATCTCAGGACTGTGACTTCACAAATGTTTCTCAAGTGGTATAGCTTCTCCATTAACCTCCTGAGTAAGACAGGAAGGCTGTAGAGGGGATTGGACTGGAAGAAATGTTCTTCCTCCATCAAAAATAAGACTTTGTTAGTCTTTTTCCTTTTGAGAGTAAACCTTTGTTCTGGGGAAGAATCTGGAGTATTTCACAATGTTAATTAACTCCTTTTATCCCCAGCCAGAGTCAGAGCTTCCTAGATCTTTACCATGAGAACCTGGTAGTCTTCATGGTGGTAAAGTTCATTATATTGTGAGATCCTTTCCAGAAATGAGGGTTTTCAATATTTTTTTTTTTTTTTTTTTTTTTACCCTCAGCATAGTCCATTGCCTCCTGTATTTCATCAGAATTACCATGTAAGGATTGATACCTCTTTATGACTCTAGAGGCTTTTGTTCCAGATATGCAGGGGTCACTAGTGACTGATTTTTGTCTATCTCTACAGATTTTGGTCCATCAGTTTGCCCTGCAAGTTTAGTTCTCTGATAAGTTCAAGTAAAGCATGTGATTTTCAGCTTGTTCAGATTTTTTCTTGTAACAAAGTGTGCATGTGTGCTAAGTTGCTTCAGTCATGTCCGACTCTTTGCGACCCTATGGCCTGTAGCTCACAAGGATTCTCTGCCCATGGGATTCTCCAGGCAAGAATGTAGAGTGGGTTGCCATGCCCTCCACCAGGGCATCTTCCCAACCCAGGGATCGAATCTACATCTTTTATGTCTCCTGCATTGGTAGGCAAGTTCTTTACCACAAGCACTACCTGGGAAGCCCAAGCTCTTTACATATCAAAGTTGAAACTGGAAATTGCCTTATAGCATTATAATTAGTTAAACGAAAATACATTTTTCAAATTTTACATTCAATCACATTACATGTTATCATATTCGTTGTCCCACTAATTTCCATCTTCTTCTTGGATAACTTTTGTATTTCTGAAAAGTAATGTAATACTGGAACTAACTAAACAACAACAATTTAAAACATTTTTTGGACAATAGTTTCTCTCCTATAAAAATTCCAAAGACCAACATTTTAAAATGAATTTTTAATTAAGCTATCACTATGTATTCAATATAGTTACTTTTTCTCATTTAATATATCATTGCTTTTTGTTTGAAATAAATATGATGTGAAAAGCTTAAAACAGATTTAGGGATATTGACCAAAAATCTCTACCTAAATTTCAACGTTTTTAAAAATAGTCTTTGTCCCTACAAGAGTTTAACCAACCAATGTCATTTTCATTTGTCCTTCTTATTTATAGATGACCTAGTTAAGAGGTGTTCAATATAAACTGCCAGTTGTAAGTAATCATATATTCGATTTGATCATTCTTTTTACCCCTGGATTGGTTCTTTCTTAGTGTTGGAATAAAATTTTATTTTTCATTATTCAGGTCACCATGTTAATTTATTATTGTTTCATAAAGAAATTCATAAAAGTTAGAATAAATAATCTTTGATTATTTCCTACAGCATAAACAACACAGATTTTATTAAGAAGAACTTGGCAACCTTTGGATCTCTCTCTCTATATATATATATATATAATTTCTCAAGAACAAAACAAATTCTATTGCTATCTCTTTGAAAAAAAAAATCAAACACTGATGCACATATTTTTCCAAGAAAGTTTTACTACAAAGTATGTCTGGTGACCTTTGTTATTTATGATCTCTCAATTCATATTCTCCTATTATACCATTATAGAATGGATCAAGAGGTAATAACAGTGGAAAATTTAGAAATATGACATTGTTTAAATATTGCTATTAATTACTAATATCAATGCCTTTTGTCATGTGTTTACTGAGTTCAAGGCACTAAGATTTTATTCTCAGAATCAAACATATGGGACAAAATTTAATATCTCAAATTTAAAAGCTAAGTTAAACAAATCGCCAGTTTATACCATTAGAACATGAAGGGACCAGTAATACATTTGATTCCAATATCTTTATCATTAACTGTTAAGTGGACCTGACACAAACACTTGTTTATAGATTCATGATATCTTCACATAAACATTGATTATGAATTGAGCAAGAAGATATCACCAACTGTTTTGCAGAATCACTATTATTATTTTATTATTTGAAAAGTTTACAGCTTTCTAAGACAATCAACCAGTATTAACCAACAAGAGTCACATGGCTTCACCAGTGTCTCCTCACGTTCTGAGTCCTAGCATGAAATACTATTCCAAAGAACGACATAAGAGATCATAGTGGAATTTTTATTCTCAGCCAAATCAAGTGGCATTTAAATAGAAAAATTTATTTCCAGAAAGCAATTATACTATATTTCTCAGCATTTGTCTTTGGGTACAGTGTATAATTTATTTTAGTATAAATTCTTAGTTCTGGTAAATAATGCTAGATTAAAGAGGAAAGGTTTTCTTCACAAGCATGGGGCTTTGAAATGAAATGTAGTACTCTTCAGAACTTTGTCTTGTAAAGTAAAAACTATTTTTGCTTTTGTATTGTTCTCTGAAGCACATGGCATTGAGTAAAAGTTCTGAAACTCACTAATAATTACCCATTCACATGTCATCTTCATTAGAGGAGAGTGCTCTACACTGAGTTACACTACTGCTTTCAGGAGGAGCACTTAACTTCCACATATGAGGGAACATATATATGCTTATAATTTCGCCTTTTTAAATAATTTCCAATAGATCATGGACTTTACTTCATTACATTAATGTACCTGTATGTCAGTAGAGTTTTGCCAAGAGAACACACTGGTCATAGCAAACACCCTCTTTCAACAACAAAAGAGATGACTCTACACATGGACATCACTAGATGTTCAATACTGAAATCAAATTGATTATATTCTTTGCAGCCAAAGATGGAAAAGCTCTTTACAGTTTAAAAAAAAAAATCAGCAACTGACTGTGGCTCAGATCACGAAATCCTTATTGCAAAATTCAGACTTAAATTAAAGTAGGGAAAACCACTAGACCATTCAGGTATGACCTAAATCAAATCCCTTATGATTATACAGTGGAAGTGAAAAATAGATTCAAGGGATTAGATCTGATAGATAGAGGACCTGAAAAACTATGGATGGAGGTTCATAATGTACAGGAGGCAGTGATCAAAACCATCCCCAAGAAAAAGAAATGCAACAAAGCAAAAGGTTGTATGAGGAGGCCTTACAAAGAGATAAGTAAAGAAGAGAAACAAAAAGCAAAGAGAAAAGGAAAGATATAACCATCTGAATGCAGAGTTCCAAAGAATAGCAAGGAGAGATAAGAAAACTTTACTAAGTGAACAATGTAAGGAAATAGAGGGGAGAAAAATAAATAATAGGAAAGACTAGAGATATCTTCAAAAAAATCAGAGATACCAAGGAGACATTTCAAGGATAGATGGGCACAATAAAGGACAAAAATGGTAAAGAATTAACAGAAGCAGAAAATATTCAGAAGAGGTGATAAGAGTACACAGATCAGTGTTGTACAGTGTTGAAAAAAAGATCTTAGACCTGCATAACCACGATGGTGTGATCACTCACCTAAAGACAGACAACCTGGGGTGTGAAATCAAGTGGGCCTTAGGAAGCATCACTACAAACAAAGCTAATGGAGGTGATGGAATTCCAGTTGACCTATTTCAAATCCTAAAAGATGATGCTGTGAAAGTGATGCACTCAATATGCCAGCAAATTTGAAAACTCAACAGTGGCACAGGACTTGAAAAAGTCTGTTTTCATTCCAATCACAAAGAAAGTCAATGCAAAAGAATGTTCAAACTACTGCACAATTGCACTTATCTCACATGCTTGCAAAGTAATGCTCAAACTCCTCCAAGCTAATCTTCAACAGTAAATGAACCAGAAACTTTCAGAGGTGTAGGCTGGATTTAGAAACATCAGAGAAACCAGAGATCAAATTACTAACACCTGTTGAATGATAAATAAAACATGAGAATTCTAGAAAAAGCATCTACTTCTGCTTCACTGACTACTTAGTTGGGAATACTAGACTACCTTACCTGTCTCCTGAGAAACCTGTATGCAGGTCCAGGAGCAACAGTTAGAACTGGACATGGAACAACCTACTGGTTCAAAATTGGGAAAGGAGAACATTAAGGCTCTATATTGTCACACTGCTTATTTAATTTATATGCAGAGTACATCATGCAAAATGTTGGGTGGATGAAGCACAAGCTGGAATCAAGGTTGCTGGGAGAAATATCAACAATCTCAGATACTCAGATGACACCACCCTTAGAGCAGAAAGCAAAGAGGAAATAAAGAGCATCTTGATGAAAGTGAAAGAGGAGAGTGAAAAAGCTGGCTTAAAACTCAACATTCAAAAACTAAGATGATGGCATCCAGTCCCATCACTTCATGACAAATAGATGGGGAACAAGTAGAAACAGTTACAGACTTTATTTCCTTGGGTTCCAAAATTACTGTGAATGGTGACTGCAGCCATGCTATGATAAACCTAGACAGCGAGTTAAAAAGCAAAGACATCATTTTGCCAAAAAAGGACTGTATAGTCAATGTTATGTGTTTTTTTTTTCCTGAAGTCATGTATGAATGTGAGAATCAGACCATAAAGAAGGCTGAATGCCAAAGAATTAATGCTTTTGAACTGTGGTGTTGGAGAAGACTCTTGAGAGTCCCTTGGACTGCAAGGAGGTCAAGCAGTCAATCATAAAGTAAATGAATCCTAAATCTTCATTGGAAGGACTGGTGCTGAAGTTGAAGCTCCAGTACTTTGGCCACTTGTTGGAAAGATCTGACTCACTGGAAAAGACCTTGATGTTGGGAAAGACTGAAATCAGGAGAAGGGGACAATAGAGGGCAAGATGGTTTGATGGCATCACCAACTCAATGGACATGAGTTTGAGCAAGCTCTGGGAGATGGTGAAGGAGAGGGAAGCATAGCATGCTGCAGTCAAAGGGGTTTAATGAGTTAGACATGAGTGAGAAACCAAACAACTACAAAGACATGTCATTGACTAACAAAACCGAATTTCTATTTCTTAATATGTATATGATGACTAGTCCTTGAATGAAAAATACAAGTCATCAGTTGTCCTGTCTGAATATTAAATATGTTTTATGAAAAGAAAGAATTTTATTTTATTGACTAAAAAAACATGACTTTTTTGAGATATTCTAAAATACAAATCAGCATTTATTTGCACTAAAATAATCAAAAATATAGTAGAAACAATTTGAAAACATTTCCAATAGAAACTATTTTAGTGACTTTAAAGCTGAATTATCTGGAATTTTAGAAAAGAGAAAGAATGTGCTATAAATACAATGAGAGGTATGTTTGGCTTATTTAAATACTTCACTGAATAGAAATCTTGCAAATGTGAATTATAGGACACAATTTATGCTGAATATTTGTTTTAATTAGTAGGTGAAAAGGCATAAATTCCAAATTCCACAGTTAGTTATTGATATTCTACAATTTACTTACTAGTAAAAAATATTTCCACAGCTCTATATTATTAGGGAAGGCTAAGTATCCATAGTTATTTTTCACTCTGTGTATTTGGAATAATTGCTTTAATATGTGCTCATAGGAAAGTAAACATTGTCTTAGTTTTTATTTCTTACTGTGCTGTATTGAGTGTACGTATAATGAAGCTTCTAAGTGACTTGAATTCAAAATATATCTCATGTTTTCTAACCAATTAAAAGCCACAGATAGGCTGTTGTTGTGTCTGTGTGTTTTCCTAAGTAAACTTATCAATATTTAGTGTATAAAACTCCTGTATATTCAATTGAAAAGAAAAAGAAGGCATATGTTTAAAAAGAAGATCTGGGTTTAATTGAGAATGGAAAGTAGAAAGTTTATTCCGCCTTTTTTTTTCTTTATTTTTTTAAGTGCATATTTATTTTTGAGAACATTAAGCTTGGTGCCTCTGTTTATTCTGGTAACTGAATATTTGTTAAATATAAATTGGACATAATTTATTGAGTTTTCAGGCTCCAAACCACTTTACTGGCTTTTTTTTTTTTTTTTTTTTTTTTTTTTGTAGATTTAACATCATCTCACAATTATAGCTTTAGTATACAGGACTATTGCTTCACTTCACATAAATGCATCTCATTGATTTTAGCAATGACAGATGGGTGGCTGTTAGTCAGAGGTATTTTGTTTTTTATCTGTTATAGCCTTTTTCTGAGTAATGGTGTATTGTCCATTATGCATGAGATAAACACCATCTGTAGACAAATTAATAATTTGTTGAAAAAAGGTAACGATAAACAAACTCCTAGTAGAATTTAACAAGTAGGATTAGTTGAATTGTAAAAAGCAAGTAAATATTAGTTATTGCATTCTGTAGAAGTTGGTATTTCTGAAGTATTAATACTTTTATGTGCGATTTTTTCTATTATCTTGCTAATGTCTTACCAGGCACATAGGTGCCACATTGACATTATTCTATTAGATTTTTAGAAACGTAGTCAGCATTAGAACAAAAAAAATGTACTCTACATTGGTCACAGTTGACTTGGCTCCCAAATGTGTCAGTATTGAATTATGGATTTTCTATACTAGCTTTCAAACAGACCTTTTATTAATTGCCATATTGAAATAGAATGTTCATCTAACTTTCTTTCAGGAAAGACACATAGGGAATACTCAATATGAATTTGAAAAATATATTTCAATGTTTAGGGAATTCTAATATATACATGTAATTTTTGTTAAACTTTGTTTCTGCTCCTTGCTCATACTAAATTTAAAGACAATAATGACTGGTTAAAGAGACTATGAAAATATTATAGGCTATGGATATTGTAGTGGTTTAACTCGTTGCCTAATGTGTTTAATTCGTATTGAAAAACCACCACATCACTTTGACTTACAGCCCTGGTCACATGCTTTTCCTTTCTTCTTTTCTTCTGTTCTTTGTTTCTGTTTCTTTCACCTCTTATGAAAAGCTTGTTCTTTTTTTCACATACTAGAAAACTAAGGTTTGAAAAATCCACTCTTGACAGACTGGTGTACTACTTGAAATTGTTCTGTTTACTCATTTTTAATATAATAACCTTTGATCTAGTTAAATATTAACTTTCAAGTTTTGAATATAATGTTGAATAACATTCAACTATCCTTCTGCTGAGGTATATTTGCATATATCTGAACAACTTCCCACCACTTCCAACATTATTCTATCACTCAAACCCAGATCTTTTCCCTACCTACCAGTTTTTTCATTTTTTTCTCTTTTTAGTTATTTTGATTTAACACATTTGATAGTGCTAGTACTTTCAACTAGTTCAGAAGTGTGGAATAATTACTACTAAATTGTGCTGCCTGCTAAGACAAATGTATCAAAATAGAGCAAACTCTTGATTATCCATAAAGACAGATACATAAAGTAAAAATGGCCAGAAAATAACAAAAGTGCATATGCATTACAAATGTATTATATGATTTTTTTCCCCTAGAGGTGAAGGTACATATAATATATCATTTTTTTTTAATCAACATTTTATTTTAGAGGTTTGCTGTGATATATAAATGGTAGGTAATCCATACCTTGGGGCTTTAATAACAAACTTCAGTTGTCTCCTATCCTTTGATAATGATGAATTATTCATTTAGAAATAAAAAGTTAGTAAAGTAAGGCAACGTTTAGGAATTTGTTAAACATTTCTGCACATTTAGGGCATTCTAAAATACTTTATCCTCACTTCTTGTTTGCATTTTCAAAACATAATACAAACCAGTGTTGTCAGAAAAGGAAATAATTCTTCTAGTATACAACTTGCATTCAAGTGATAGAATGTTTACAAGATCTGGCTTTTGTTGATATTTTTAATAGCAATTTCTGAAATAATGACAGATGTTCCTATTTTTGTAGTAGTCAGTAATATCATAAGTTTATTTAGATAATCAAGCCAATAAACCTGGAAGGAAGGGAGAAAGTAATTTTTAACCTTGAATAAGACAAGATTAGTTCCCATGAGATTTGTCATAAATTATTCATATTATCCACCTAGAATGGCATCAAATTAGCTTGTGCTGTCTGCATAGCATAAGGGACTTCAACAGAAATGATAGCTATGTAAATGTCACTTATTTAAACAATGTGACATATTTTGAATAGTGAGAAAATGGCACCAGAAGACAATATTTTATGATCTGTTTAGCGGGGGTTTCATAGATTTCCACTTGCATTCCCACTGTTGTTTCTCTGCATTCACTTACTGTCATAATTCATTTAGTAATTCGTTTACTTGGTGGGCGATTGACAGACAAATGTTTTTTCATAGATGTAGTTCCTAGAGCAACAAGCCAGATTCTAATCATTACAAACATCCAACTTTCTACAAAGCTTGATAAATTTAATAGGGGTTCTATTATTGTAGTGTGAATATTTATAGACATATCTAGAGTTAATTCCATTTTTAGATGAAAGTTTATATTTAAAAGACACACAGTGCAATGGTGAGAGGAATAAAACAAATATTCTAAATAAATAAAATGTTTTCCCTGATGAAATATATATGACATTATTATTTCATCCCATTAACTTTTGAGACTTTTTGTGAAATGATTCTATTATGGTTGCAGCAGGACAGTTTATTCATCATTTAAGTCACCAAACCATGTATGATCAAGGCTTTCATAGCTATCATATCTTTATTCAATCCTAAATTATATTTATTTACAATGGCTTTCCAGATTTTTTAACAGTTTCAGATCTATAATTCATTTGTGAGTATTATATTCATATCACCTTATTACTTAGAAAAAAGTGAAGATCAAAAATATCATCTAACTGTAGTATTTGTAGACTGTGTAGTTCTATCCTTAACACAATTTGAATTTTTCAACGAGCTCATATTAGGCCTCTGAGAACTCCATCTCCATATTAGGAAAGCAATACTAATACTTATTTTTGTAACCAAATATGGTTCAAGATATTTTTAAAAATCTTATGTAATGAGACCCTATAGTTTTCAAATTTTGATTCTAATTATCTTCTATATAGTGCTAGAGCATAAAGTTTTGAAAAACAATAGTTTCCATGATGATACCTCATCTATCACTTGACTTATATAAGCATGTAGAGATTTTCATAATTTCTACAGTTATAGAATGGACTTAAACTGTCCAGGTGAAAACATAATATAGCTCAAACTCTGATCATCTTGTCTGTAGATTTACTTCACCAGAAGTATCTCTACAAGATAATGTAACATTTACTATATCTTGTGCATTGTTCACCCCCTCCCCACTACCTTTGGACCTTTCAAATAAACAGCTTTTGGTTTATTTGTACTGTTCTGTTATTTTGTTCTTAATTTTTTGATCTCTTTTCTTTGTTATTTCTTTCTTTTTATTTGTTTCAGGTGTGACTTGATCTTCTCATTTCTTAAGGTGGAAATTTAGAACATGGAAATGAGAACTGTTATTTTGAATTTAATTTGTTATTAATTGGAGCATAATTGCTTTACACTATTGTGTTGGTTTCTGCCATATATCAACACGAATCAGCCATAAGTATACATATGCCCCTCCCCTACCTCCCATCCCATCCCATGCCTTAGGTTATCACAGATCACTGATTTTGAGCTCCTTGCAACGTATAGTAAATTTCCACTGGCTATTTAATTTTACATTTGGACCACCCTTATGGCAGAAAGCGAAGAGAAACTAAAAAGCCTCTTGATAAAACTGAAAGAGGAGAGTGAAAAAGTTACCTTAAAGCTCAACATTCAGAAAACGAAGATCATGGCATCTGGTCCCATCAGTTCATGGGAAATAGATGGGGAAACAGTGTCAGACTTTCTTTTTGGGGGCTCCAAAATCACTGCAGATGGTGATTGCAGCCATGAAATTGAAAGACGCTTACTCCTTGGAAGTAAACTTATGACCAACCTAGATAGCATATTCAAAAGCAGAGACATTACTTTGCAAACAAAGGTCCATCTAGTCAAGGCTATGGTTTTTCCAGTGGTCATGTATGGATGTGAAAGTTGGACTGTGAAGAAAGCTGAGCACTGAAGAATTGATGCTTTTGAACTGTGGTGTTGTAGAAGACTCTTGAGAGTCCCTTGGACTGCAAGGCGATCCAACCAGTTCATTCTAAACAAGATCAGTCCGGGGTGTTCATTGGAAGGACTGATGCTGAAGATGAAACTCCAATACTTGGCCACCTCATGCAAAGAGTTGACTCATTGGATAAGACTCTGATGCTGGGAAGGATTGGGGTCAGGAGGAGAAGGGGACGACAGAGGATGAGATGGCTGGATTGTGTTACCAGCTCAATGGACATGAGTTTGAGTGAACTCCGGGAGTTGGTGCTGGACAGGGAGGCCTGGCATGCTGCAATTTATGGGGTCGCAAAGAGTCGGACACAACTGAGCGACTGAACTGAACTTAACTGAATATATATATTTCAATGCTACTCTCTCAATTTGTTCCTCCCTCTCCTTCCTTTCCTGGGTACATAAGTCTGTTCTCTATGTCTGCATCTCCATTGCTGCCCTGAAGATTTGTTCATCAGTATCATCTTTCTAGATTCCACATATATGCATTAATATACGATATTTGTCTTTCTGTTTCTGACTTACCTCACTCTCTATGATAGGCTCTAGATTCATCCACCTTACTAGAAATGAGTCAAATGTGTTCCTTTTAATGGCTGAGTAATATTCAACTGTGTATATATACTACAACTTCTTTATCCATTCATCTGTTGATGGACATCTAGGTTGCTTCTATATTCTATCTATTATAAACAGTGCTGTGATGAACATTAGGGTGCATGTGTATTTTTAAATTATAGTCTGTTTAATGTATATGCCCAGTAGTGTAATTGTTGGGTCATGTGATAGTTTTATTTCTAGTTTTTAAAGGAATCTCCATACTATTCTCCATAGTGACTCTATCAATTTGCATTCCCACCAACAGTGCAAGGTGATTCCTTTTTCTCCACACACTTTTTCATTTATTGTTTGTAGATTTTTTGATGATGCCCATACTGAGGACATGAGAGCAATTTGGGAAAAAAAGAAAAGGGGGAAAAAAAAAGGAGAAAAAAGGTATATAGAGTGGTAGTTCCACCTCTGCCTCCCTAGGAGGCCCTCTGATATTGGACTATTCTCTGAACCTGCTGCATGGACAGCTCAGACTGTAATCTGGCTCTACTCTGACATGTACTTGCCTCCAACACCCACGGTTGCCAGAGCTAGGGCTTTTTCTTTTGTGTGAACACTCATTGTCCTTTTATACATCCCCAAGACACAAAGCCAACCTAGTGTATCTTGAGGATTTAATCTGCATCTTGTACAGCTCATGGAAAGATTTTGATTCTCTTCCTTAGCCCTTTTGCCCCTGGAGCTCTATTGTGGTTTTATCCCCCCTCTGCATCTGGGTTATCCACAAGAGTTTGCTCCTGAGGCTGCCTTGAAGGGCTTGGGTCTGCCCCAGTGATGGCCAGGTATGGAGGTGGCACAGCTGCTTGGATTGTGGGGACCCTGGTAGCACCAGGTATGCAGGGGACCCAGCAGCCACAGGCACAGGAGATATGGTTATTATTATTATTTTTAATAGCTTCTGGCAGCTCTGCCTCAGTGAGGACCAGGGATTGAGGGGGCATGGCTGTTTGGATTGTGGGGAACCTGCTGGCACCAGATGTACAGGGAAGCCGTTGGCCATGGGCACAAGAGATGAGATGCTATTAGAGTCTTTCTATCCTCTTGTAGCTGACATTCAAAAGGCTTCCCAGTCTGTTACTTCTTTGCAGCTTGGCACAACAGACACTCAAAGGGCCCCCTGATTGGGGTCCTTCTCTATTGCTCAGCTTGTCAGGCACTCAAAAGGCCACTCTCTCTGGAGTTTTTCTCTATTGGTCAGCTGCCCATCCTCAGTGTATAGGGAAAGAGAGAGGCTACAGTAATGGTTCCATCCGCTGTGCATTACTCAGCAGTATCACTCTGCCTCCATGGCTGCCTGGCTTTCTCCAAGGACATTCCCTGCTGTGAGTTCCTCCCTCAGTCAGCAGCAGTCCTTGCCCTGGGATTTCTCTCCAATCCCTATTCTTCAGTCTCTGGCTACCATGCATACCAGAGGACTCATGTCTCTGTATTAAGTACATAGGGATGAATTATGAAATGTCTGTGTGGTTCTCACTTCATTCAGACCATCATAGATCAGCTGCTTTATTCTCCAACAGCCTCAAATGCCTCTCCTCTGCCCCATACTACTGCTCTGATGTGGGAAGTTGCTTCAGTTCCTCCATACCCCAGGTACTGGTCCAGTCCCACTCACTCTCCTCCTTTTTTCTCTTCCTTCCTCCATCCTACCAACTTTTGCATGTATCCATATATTCCTTTCCACTGGTCAAGGACTCTTGCCAGCTCTCAGCTAGTGCTCTGTGAGATCCTCTTCATCTGAAGATGTATTCTTGATGTATCTGTGGAGAGAGAAGTACTCCATATCCACCTTTTCCCCCACCATCTTGTCATCTCTGAGACCTTAGTTTCAAATTGAGTTATTTAATGTAAACTTCTGTGACCACTGTTTTAGCTACATCTTACAAATTGAAGCATGTTGTAGTTTTATTTTCATTCAACAGATTTGTTTTCTAATTTCCCTTGAAACTTCCTTTTTAGACCCACGTATTGTTTAGAAGTTTTTTTTTTTTTTTTAATTTCTCTCTGCAGTTCTATTTCTTTTTGTTTCATGTACTTCAAAGTTCTGTAACATGAAGCATATACTTGTGAGCTTGCAGTCTGCTTGGTAAACTGATCCATTTATCATTATATAGTTTATCTCTTTATCCATGGTTGTATTCCTAGTTCTAAAGTCTGCCATTTCTGATATTAATGTGGTTGTTGCAATTTCCTTTTGATTGTTGTTTGCATGGCACTTCATTTTTTGGCCCTTCAACTTTTAACATCTATATCCTTATGGTTAAAGTAGGTTTCCTGTTGAAAGAATGTAGGTCAGTCTTTTTTTTTTTTTTTTAATCCAAACTGGCAATTTCTTAATAAATCTGACACAGCTATTTATTTTGATGTATTTATTTGATAGAGTTGTATTTTATTTTACCATTATATTACTTAGTTTCAGTTTCTCTTTTGTGTTCCTTGGATTCTTTGAGTATTTTTCTCATATTCTAGTTTAATTGCCTATTAACTTTGCCCTTATCTTTTGTATTATTTCTTAGTGTTTGCTCAAAACTTTATAATATACATACCTAAACTTCCATAGTATACTCAGTTATATTTTACCACTTCATTAAAAATGTAGAAGCTTTACAACCATACAGGTTCCTTTTATTCTCTCTCATTAAACTTTTCATTATAGTTGTCATATGGGTTAAATCCATATAAATTGATTTCAGTAAGCATGCATAAGAGAAAATAGAATTTTATATTTACCTGTATAATCACTATTTCTCTTGCTCTTCCTTCATTCCTGAAAATACTCTCTAGTGGCATTCAGACAAACCTTTTATTATAATGAAACATAATATTTAAAAATCTGGTGCACTGGGATGACCCTGAGAGATGGGATAGGGAGAGAGGTGGGAGGTAGGGTCAGGATGAGGAACACATGTACACCCATAGCTGATTCATGTGCATATATGGCAAAACCACCACAATATTGTAAAGAAATTAGCCTCCAATTACAATAAAAAATAAATAAATATAAAAAAAAAGCTATCCTTCTAATAGATTTAATAAATTAAGTTTGTATCATTTTCTTTTAGCTGAAAGTCTTATTTTAGCATTTTTAAAGAACAGGTCTACCAGCAACGGTTTCTCTGAGTTTTCTTTTTTCTGATAATATCTTTGCTTATCCTTTATCCTGAAAGAGATTTTCCATGTTACTTAAAATTTTAGATTAGTAATTATTTTTTTTTTAATTCCTTTAAGATGCTGCCCTATTGTCTTCTGGTTTCCATGATTTTCAATCAAAAATCAGTTGTAATTTCAATAATTGTTCCCTTGATTGTAATGCATTGTTTTACTCCAGTTGTTTTCAAAAGTGTTTATTCTAGTCTGTTTTTTTCAGTAGTTTGATTATGATGTGCCTGGGCACTGTTGTTTTTCAATTTATTTTGATTAAACTCCTGCAGAGCTCTTGAATTTATAATTTTATGTCTTTCATCAAAGGTGGAAGTTTTTGGCCCTCATTTTTTAAAATACTTTTTCTGCATTTATTTTTTTCTCATCTTCTTTTTAGACTCCAATTGCATATATTTTAGAACCTTTGACACTGTCCATTGTTGCTGAAATTTTCTTTTTATCTTTTTATAATTTTTTTTCCTCTCTGTTCTTCAGAATGGATGATTTCCATTGATTTATCTTCAAGTCTATTGACTCTTCTGTCATCTCAATTCTATCATTGATCACATTAAATGGACTGTTTTTTGTTTATTTTAGGTATTTCACTTTCTGTCCTATAATTTTCATTTGGATATTTTTTTTAGAGTGCCTGATGAGCTATGGAATGAGGTTCGTGACACTGTACAGGAGACAGGGATCAAGACCATCCCCGTGGAAAAGAAATGCAAAAAAGCAAAATGGCTGTCTGGGGAAGCCTTACAAATAGCTGAGAAAAGAAGAGAAGTAAAAAGCAAAGGAGAAAAGGAAAGATATAAACATCTGAATGCAGATTTCCAAAGTATAGCAAGAAGAGATAAGAAAGCCTTCTTCAGTGATCAATGCAAAGAAATAGAGGAAAACAACAGAATAGGAAAGACTAGAGATCTCTTCAAGAAAATCAGAGATATGAAAGGAAGATTTCATGCAAAGATGGGCTCGATAAGGGACAGAAATGGTATGGACTTAAGAGAAGCAGATGATATTAAGAAGAGATGGCAAGAATACACAGAAGAACTGTACAAAAAAAGATCTTCACAACCCAGAAAATCATGATGGTGTGATCACTGACCTAGAGCCAGACATCCTGGAATGTGAAGTCAAGTGGGCCTTAGAAAACATCACTATGAATGAAGCTAGTGGAGGTAATGAAATTCCAGTTGAGCTATTCCATATACTGAAAGATGATGCTGTGAAAGTGCTACACTCAATATGCCAGAAAATTTGGAAAGCTCAGCAGTGGCCACAAGACTGGAAAAGGTCAGTTTTCATTCCAATCTCAAAGAAAGGCAATGCCAAAGAATGCTCAAACTACCGCACAATTGCACTCTTCTCACACGCTAGTAAAGTAATGCTCAAAATTCTCCAAGCCAGGCTTCAGCAATGTGTGAACCGTGAACTTCCAGATGTTCAAGCTGGTTTTAGAAAAGGCAGAAGAACCAGAGACCAAATAGCCACATCCGCTGGATCATCAAAAAAGCAAGAGAGTTCCATAAAAACATCTATTTCTGCTTTATTGACTATGCCAAAGCCTTTGACTGTGTGGATCACAATAAACTGTGGAAAATTCTGAAAGAGATGGGAATACCAGACCACCTGATCTGCCTCTTGAGAAATTTGTATGCAGGTAAGGAAGCAATAGTTAGAACTGGTCATGGAACAACAGACTGGTTCCAAATAGGCAAAGGAGTTCCTCAAGGCTGTATATTGTCACCCTGTTTATTTAACTTATATGCAGAGTACATCATGAGAAACGCTGCACTGGAAGAAACACAAGCTGGAATCAAGATTGCCGGGAGAAATATCATTAACCTCAGATATGCAGATGACACCACCCTTATGGCAGAAAGTGAAGAGGAACTAAAAAGCCTCTTGATGAAGGTGAAAGTGGAGACTGAAAAAGTTGGCTTAAAGCTCAACATTCAGAAAATGAAGATCATGGCATCCGGTCCCATCACTTCATAGGAAATAGATGGTGAAACAGTGAAACAGTGTCAGACTTTATTTTTCCAGGCTCCATAATCACTGTAGATGGTGACTTCAGCCATGAAATTAAAAGATGCTTATTCTTTGGAAGGAAAGTTATGACCAACCTAGATAGCATATTCAAAAGCAGAGACATTACTTTGTCAACAAAGGTTCGCCTAGTCAAGGCTATGGTTTTTCCTGTGGTCATTTATGGATGTCAGAGTTGTACTGTGAAGAAGGCTGTGCACCGAAGAATTGATTCTTTTGAACTGTGATGTTGGAGAAGAGTCTTTAGAGTCCCTTGGACTGCAAGGAGATCCAACCAGTCCATTTTGAAGGAGACCAGCCCTGGGATTTCTTTGGAAGGAATGATGCTAAAGCTGAAACTCCAGTATTTTGGCCACCTTATGCGAAGAGTTGACTCATTGGAAAAGACTGTGATGTTGGGAGGGATTGGGGGCAAGAGGAGAAGGGGACGACAGAGGATGAGATGGCTGGATGGCATCACTGACTCGATGGATGTGAGTCTGAGTGAACTCCGGGAGTTCGTGATGGACAGGGACTCCTGGCGTGCTGCGATTCAGGGGGTCACAAAAAGTCGGCCATGACTGAGTGACTGATCTTAAGTATGAAAAAAATAGAAACTGTACCTTTTCATTTATGTCATGAAGCTAGTATATAGTTGCATTAACTGCTTTAAAATTTTTGATAATTCCAGTACCTACATCATCTCAGTATTGGCATCTCCCCTCTTACCCCTTAAGTCTTTAGAATTGACCGTATTTTCTGAAGTCTTTTTAATGTCAATTTTACGTGATAGAGACTTTGGATGTAATTTCAATTGTCTGAATAATGTTGACATTTC
This sequence comes from Tragelaphus eurycerus, assembly GCA_935064755.1. Lineage (NCBI taxonomy): Eukaryota > Metazoa > Chordata > Mammalia > Artiodactyla > Bovidae > Tragelaphus > Tragelaphus eurycerus. Next base: position 1,707,483 of record CAKXYN010000118.1, read on the forward strand.
AGTTTTTTTTTTTTTTTTTTTTTTTTAAGCAGAAAGTTGTTGAATCTTATTTTGTTGAAAAATAAAAAAGAAAGAATGAAATCACAATTTTGAAAGGCTTTGCTATGATGCTTTGGTTAATCCAGTACAGTATGCCTCAAGAGTTAGTTGAGGCTTAGGTTGTAGTTTGTAGAGGTACTTCTTTTTATTGTGCTTTACTTTATTTTGTTTCAGATACTAATTTTTTTTTGCATAAATTGATGGTTTCTGGCCACCCTGTATCACGCAAGTCCATTGGCCCTATTTTTTCAATATCATTTGCTCACTTTGTATCTCTATGTCACATTTTGTGTTTTGTAATATTTAAAACTTTTTCATTAGTATTATATTTTTAATGATGATCTCTGATCAATGATCTCTCATGTTATTGGTGAATTTAAGTTGGTGCTTATGTCTATGAGCACAGAAGGAGGTTTTTGTCTTGAGACTTTGACCTTGAGATGGTGATGTTGACCAACTGGTACAGGCATCAGGGAAAAGGTGGTGTGAGATGATTGCTTGATTGCTTCTTTAAGTGTTGACAGAACTGCAAGCTGGCTAGGATAGTTCCTAAAGGAGGATCTTGAACAGATAAGTGGCATGATCTCATGTTTGATTTAAGATAATCACTGATTACTCTTTAGAGAACATACCGAATGATACTAGAGCAAAAACAGATTAGTTATAAAGCATTACAATAATTCAGGTCAATTATTATTTATACAAGGATAGTAGCCGTTTATGTGGAGGATAGTGATCAGATTGTAGGTGTATTTTAAAGATAAAGCCAGCAAGATTTCCTAAAATTTGAGATATGAAATTTTAAAAATAATGGAGGAATCAGTGGCAGTCCAGTTTTTCGATCTAAGGAAATACAAACCTAAGTTTATGTTGTTGTTTTTTTTTTTTTTTTTTTTCCAATTGAAATGGTAGAGTGTGGAAGAAGTAAGTTTTGGGTTAAAAGAAATTTCCAAGGGAGGGAGGGCATATTGGCTTCTTTCACATGCAGATTAAAATGTTAAATAGATTATTAGATACACCAGGCTGGATTTTAGGCAATTTGCCTTGGCTTGGAATCTTTAGAGTATATAGATAGAATTTAAAACCATGAAGATAGATGACATCACTTAGGGAGTAAGTGAAGATGGAGAAGAGAAAAGTTCTGAGAACTTGTTCCAAGGACATTCCAACCTTTAGAGGTGGAAAAGCTGAGAAGTCAACAAAGTAGATTGAGAAAGAGCAGTATGATATAAGAGAAAAATTGAGTCAGTGGGAGACTGGAAGCAATGGAAACAATATCAAACATAAATCAAGAAAATTAGATCTGTCATGTAAAATTAGATCTGAGAATTAACTATTTGATTTTAGTACCATGAAAGTTACTCATACCTCAGTAAGAAGATTTTCAGAGTAGTATTGAAAGTGAAAGTCTGGATCAAGTGGGTTCAAAACAGATGAGAGGAGAGAAATTGGACATAACTGATATAGACAATTATTTTGAAGAGTTTGCTAAAAGAAAAGCAGAAAAATTGCATGAGTTAAAAGAAAACATTTTCAAAGAACAGAAATCTAGTGTGTATTTTGACAAAAGATTATGGTTTTATTAATATGTTGCTTCTTTCAGCTGTTGTATATATTTTTCTATTGTTATCATTAAGTTATTGAATAATCAATAGATACCCATTGACCACAAAGTATAATGGAACTAACCAAAAAATTCTACTCTTAGTAAATAGAGCATAAATAATATTTATAGAGCTAAAAAGACATTTCAACAGTTGTAGACTTCAGGCATTGCTGTAAGCAGTTTGGAACATTAGTGTCCTGTCTTCAAAGGGTGAAGCAAGTTAGAGAAACCTAAAATGAGTAACCTAAAATGAGCAATCTAAAATGAGTAATAGTGTATTCTCATCAGTTTTGTGAGTATTGTATTAACAGTTTGGCCCACATTAGTTTGAGATTACATATTTAGGACTGACATATACTTTAAAATAATGAAAAATTTGCATCAAACTATATTCTGTGAAAGTACACAGAAATGCTGAAAACTATTAGAAGAAATAATATAAAGGCTCAATTTTAATAATATCATGCATAATATCAATGCTTACATATTGTTACATAAGTTATGTTATTTTGGGAAATTATTAACCATCATATGTCTATATTTATGAAGTTGAAAATGTTGAAATAATGAAAACAGTATATTGCTTATCTTTAGTATACTATTTTAAAATAGTATTTTATCTTATAACTTAAGGTGAAAATATTAGACAGAATAATGTAATTTTATTTGTAAGGGACCCATTAGATGATCTGGTCTAAGTTTATGTATTTATAAATGTAGAAATTTAAATACAGTGTATATAATGACTCACCCAAAGTAATAGGACTACTTTTAACAAAGTTTGCTATCTGATGATTTTCAGTACTCTTGCCACTTTATTTTTCAGAATCATATTAGAGAAGAAAATTAAACATATTAGGAAAATGTCTTTTCTTCATTTCTTTCTCTTCACTACCTGACTTTTTTTCTTTTTTTTCTTTTTGTATTTTATCCTTTCTTTTCTCCCTACTCCCTTTTAACTTTTTGCTTCTTCTTCTCCTTTAAGAAAGGAAGACTTACATGTTAATGAAATGGGAGAAGGTTAAAAGAGAAGAATTATCCTAGTACTTTCCCCTATAATTCTTTCCTTACACATACAGACACACACCTAAAGCCATTTGGAAGACATAAAGAACTCGAATGTTCTTAATTCTTTGTAGTTTAAAAAAATAATCTCTACTCTTTGAGAACAAACTAGCCCATATATCCTGGGATAGAAAGAGATAGCAGTAACCCTAGACACTTATTTCATGAATTTCAAATCAATCATGTTTCGAGGTTTCTCTTTTCTCTGGACTATTGACAAATATACTTAAAATTTACTGGTTTAAGTGTGCAGATACTCATAGTATTGAATTTCACTTTTCATAGTTATTTCTTTTGAAATTTGCAAATGATTTACTATCTCAGATCCTCAGTTTGTTAATCCAGAAGATAAGGATAAATATGTTTAGTTTATAATGCCATTGCTAGCTTTAAACTGTATGCGTGATGCAGTATAAGTACTCATGTGTTATTTTTTATTATTATCAATTTTATTATCATAAACAGCTCTCCTCAAATAAGAAGTACCTTTCTGAAAACTCATGAATGCATTCATAGTCACTGTTTCAAAGAAGAGACATAGTAGAACCTGTGAACTGTTATGGAGTTGGTCAACTTAAAATTCAATTAGTGACATCATAAATAAGTGGAGGCATAAAAAAATACATAATCTAAAGAAGTATTATCTTTGCTTTAAGATTTTGGCATGTTTTTATATACCATCCTAAGAAATCCAATTCTTTTAATAATTATAATCAAATCGAGCTTGTTATTAGAGTATTTGTTCTATTGAAGAGGTCAGAGAATGATATGGAGAATTTCATTTATGAGCTTCAGATGAGCAATTACTGATGTCCTTGCAATTTCTTATACAAGTATATAAATGGTATAGCAACATTTCTTGCAGTGCTTCCTTCCATGTTGTAATAAAACTCTTGCAGAACATGTGTGTGCACCATAAAGGAAAAGGCAATGATTTTTCTCTGGGAACTGATGGCCCTTATTAGCATGAACTGAATTTTGCATCTGTGTTCATAACAAGCTGAATAATGTGGTGGGGCATTGCTTTGTACATATTACTGTGCTTTCCCTTCTGTTTGCCTCGCTGTTTGTTTTCTCATCCAGGCCACCCAGGTGAGAATGACGTTTTCCCTTCATGGCTTTATTATCTAGAGATAATGGAGGAAGGCAGGAGCATGTGTAAGCAAATGTATTGGTTTTCATAGGCCCCCTTTTCTGGTGTCCCTCTTGACTTCCTTTTCTCCCTTTGATATTTTAGGTAAAGCCCTCTATAACATATCATGATACAGCCCCTCCCATCTATCCAAATAGAACAGGTGGTTGAATGCTTCACACACCATGACCTTTATTCATCTATATTTATAAAAATGTCTTGTCTTTTTTTTTTTTTTTTTTTTTAGCGTTGCCAGCTCTCATACGTTTACTTATCTGTTTCAGTGATCATGCTGGTACTGTTGTGCCATCTGAAAATTTAGCCTTTTAGCTTCTTTGATGGCATAATTAACATGAACTAAATAAATCCAGCTTCTGCCACAGCTGTCAAGACACCTGGGTATTTATAGTTTCACCCTCTCTTCTGAGGCAGGAGAGCTTTCATAACACATACAGCAGGGTGAATCTGGAGCAGATCGGCTCATATAATCTGGCTTTCAATAAGGCAAGAGGGGATAACACTGCATAAAGCCCAGTCACAAATCTATCAAATATACTGAATTGATTATATCCTGCACCAGACAATGCCTGTGTCCAGATGAATGCATTCTAGATGTCTCAATGCTGAGATTTTTGGTGCTGAATTTTAAAATAAAAAAGCTTAGCTTCTTCAGAAAATAGCAAATAATTTTCTTCTTAGTAGTCAGTGACTTGAACTATCCTTTTGCATTTATTCAGGAGGAGATAACACAGAATGCTAAGTAGCTTTCCCTTTTCACCTTTGTGACAACAATTACCTTGACCAATGGAAAATGCAATAGTATCCGAAAAAAACCTCCCAGGGGCATAGGAAGCAAAATAAATTCTGAAAGTGACAACTGGAATATAAAAAAGAAAAAAAAACTCAAGAAGTTTCTCAACCCCAGGAAGGCATAGAGACCCTCCTACAGAATCATCCTGCCCAGAAAGCACAGGTGGCAGCTAGCAGCCTGATTATGAAAGTCATATATAACTCTGTTGTCTGTTAATAGTATCTGCCATACACACCTTCAGGAGTTAAATAGGCCATGGAAAGCCAATGTCAGGGAGTTAGTGAGATTTTAAAAGAATACACTTCCACACTTAGGGAAAAACTTAGATAGATTTAGTTTTAGATGCTTTTACATAAAAGCCCTTGTTTGTAGTATTCTGTACCTCGTGGAGGAAGAGAGATCTGTGATTTTCAGACATCATGTAGTGCTAGTCACGAAGTTGTGTCTGACTATTTGCAATTCCATGAACTGTAGGAATGCCAGGATCCCCTGTCCTTGGGATTCTCCAGGTAAGAATACTGGCGTGGATTGCCATTCCCTTCTCCAGAGGATCTTCCCCGCTCAGGGATCAAACCCAGAACTCCTGCATTCTGGGCAGATTCTTTACTGTTTGAGCTCTAGGGAAAACTTCAGAAAACATGAGTGAGTGGTAATGCACCTCTAGGGGACATAGATCATGATAACTGATGGGCTTTTCAAATTACACCTCCTCACTACCCAGATTCTCTGAACATCCTAGACGTGTGTGCATGCTATTCACTTTAGTCGTGTCACACTCTTTGCAACCCTATGGACTATAGCCCACAAGGCTCCACTGTCCATGGGATTCTCCAAGCAGGAATACTGAAATAGGTTGCTTATTCCCTCCATCAGGGGACCTTCCCAACACAGGGATCAAACCCACCTATCCTGTGGCTCCTGCATTGCAGGTGGATTCTTTACCACTGAGCCACTAGATAAGATCCCTAGAGGTAAATAGTCTTGTGAGAGTGACTGCCTAGTGAGGTTCACTGACAGATAATATCACACTCAAGTTTGTCGATGTGGAAGAAAAGTAAGTGATGGCTTTCTTCTTTCATAATAAAGTTTTCTTTAAAACTTCCAATACATTGTTAAGCAAGAGAAATGATCTTTAAGTTTTAGCAATTTTTGTCTGTACAGAGGCACGAATTATGCTTCACCAGATGGTCAACACCAAAATCAGATTGATTATATTCTTTGCAGCCAAAGATGGAGAAGCTCTATACAGTCAGACAAACAAGACCAGGAGCTGACTGTGGTTCTGATTATGAGCTACTTATTGCCAAATTCAGACTTGAATTGAAGAAAGTAGGGAAAACCACTAAACCATTCAGGTATGACCTAAATTAAAACCCTTGTGATTATACAGAGGACGTGAGAAATAGATATAAGGGACTAGATCTGATAGATAGAGTGCCTGATGAAACATGGACTAAGGTTTGTGATATTGTACAGGAGAAAGGGATCAAGACTATCCCCATAGAACAGAAATGGAAAAAATCAAAATACCTGTCTGTGGAGGCCTTACAAATAGCTATGAAAAGATGAGAAGCGAAAAGCAAAGGAAAAAAGTAAAGATATAAGCATCTGAATGTAGAGTTCCAAAGAATAGCAAGAAGAGATAAGAAAGACTTCCTCAGAGATCAATGCAAAGAAATAGAGGGAAACAACACAATGGGAAAGGCTAAAGATCTCTTCAGGAAAATTAGAGATACCAAGGAAATATTTCATGCAAAGATGGGCTCAATAAAGGATAGAAATTGTATGGACCTAACAGAACCAAAAATATTAATAAGAGGTGGCAAGAATACACAGAAGAACTGTACAAAAAAGATCTTAAAGACCAAGATAATAACGATGGTGTGATCACTCATCTAGAGCCAGACATCCTGGAATGTGAAATCAAGTGTGTCTTAGAAAGTATTACTATGAACAAAGCTAGTGGAGGTGATGGAATTCCAGTTGAGCTATTTCAAATCCTGAAAGATGATGCTGTGAAAGTGCTGGACTCAATATGCCAGCAAATTTGAAAAGTTCAGCAGGAGCCACAGGACTAGAAAACATCAGTTCTCATTCCAATCCCAAAGAAAGGCAATGCCAAAGAATGCTCAAACTACCACACAACTGCATTCATCTCACATACTAGTAGTAAAGTAATGCTCAAAATTCTCCAAGCCAGGCTTCAGCAATATATGAACCGTGAACTTCCAGATGTTCAAGCTGGTTTTAGAAAAGGCAGAGGAACCAGAGAACAAACTGACAACATCTGCTGGATCCTGGAAAAAGCAAGAGATTCCCAGAAAAACATGTATTTCTGCTTTATTGACTATGTCAAAGCCTTTGACTGTGTGGATCATAATAAACTATGGAAAATTCTGAGAGAAAGGAATAACAGGCCACCTGACCTGCTTATTGAGAAACCTATATGCAGGTCAGGAAGCAACAGTTAGAACTGGACATGGAACAACAGACTGGTTCCAAATAGGAAAAGGAGTCCGTCAAGGCTGTATATTGTCACCCTGCTTATTTAACTTATATGCAGAGTACATCATGAGAAATGCTGAGCTGGAAGAAGCATAAACTGGAATCAAGATTGAAGGGAGAAATATCAATAACCTCAGATATGCAGATGACACCACCCTTATGGCAGAAAGTGAAGAGGAACTAAAAGCCTCTTGATGAAGGTAATAGTGGAGAATGAAAAAGTTGGCTTAAAGCTCAACATTCAGAAAATGAAGATCATGGAATCTCGTCCCATCACTTCATGGGAAATAGATGGGGAAACAGTGGAAACAGTGTCAGATTTTTTTTTTTTTTTTGGGGGGGGGGCGACTCCAAAATCACTGCAGACGGTGACTGCAGACATGAAATTAAAAGACACTCCTTGGAAGGAAAGTTATGTCCAACCTAGATAGCATATTCAAAAGCAGAGACATTACTTTTCCAACAAATATCCATCTAGTCAAGGCTATGGCTTTACCTGTGGTCATGTATGGACGTGAGAATTGGACTGTGAAAAAGGCTGTGCCTGAAGAATTGATGCTTTTGAACTGTGGTGTTGGAAAAGACTCTTGAGAGTTCCTTGGACAGTAAAGAGATCCAGCCAGTCCATTCTGAAGGAGATCAGCCCTGGGATTTCTTTGGAGAGAATGATCCTAAACCTGAAACTCCAGTACTTTGACCACCTCATGCGTAGAGTTGACTCATTGGAAAAGACCCTGATTCTGGGATCGATTGGGGGCAGGAGGAAAAAGGGACAACAGAGGATGAGATGGCTGGATGGCCTCACCAACTCGATGGATGTGAGTTTGAGTAAACTCTGGGAGATGGTGATAGACAGGGAGGCCTGGTGTGCTGCAATTCATGCATTCGCAGAGAGTCGGACATGACTGAGCAACTGAACTGAACTGAGAATATGAGACTTACCATCTGCCTTAATGTCTTCAGAGAACAGTTATCAATGATTTATTTCCAGGGTTAAAATTAATAGACTTGAGCTCAATATACTGTGACCATATTTAGAATTTTATCCATTGTGAAAATATCCTCTATGTTACATCTTACCAAATATTAGGGCTTCTGGTGGAAGTTCATAATTTCTGACAGTTCATCCTAAAATGCATACTTTTCCATTTTGAACTCTTGTGTTTTATTTTTATTTGAGGTTGGAAATAAGGCTAAATAAGATTCAGAACAAAAATCTTAAATTTGAAAAAAATAGCTGTTAAGAATTAATTTCCCATGGCAATCAATTGGATGTTTATTCAGCAGTTTAGCACAGTTGTTTGACTAGACTTTTTATTTCCAGTATCAATTGAGCAGTTTGTCCATTTTACTTTGTAGTGTTCAGGTTTTTTTGTGATAATTTCAGCATTTTTTCACTAATTAAGTCTGAGGAGGGACTTTCCTGCTGGCTCAGAGAGTAAAGAATCTGTCTGATTTGCAGGAGACCTGAGTTTGATCCCTAGGTTGGCAAGATGACCTGGAGAAGGGAACGTCTACCCACTACAGTATTCTCGCTTAGATAATCTCCATGGAAAGAAGAGCCTGGAGGTCTACAGTCCATGGGATCACGAAAAAGTCAGGCAATACCAAGTGACTTTTATTTTATTTATTTTTTTATTATTTGTCCTAGGAAGAGGTAACTTGCTCATAGACTAGCTTAATTTCAAGGAGTGTGGTCCTTTCATTGGCCGTTTTGTCTTGGCTATGTGGTTGAACTTCCAACATATCTGCTCTAAAAACAATTTACAACCTCCATTGCCATCAATCTTAAATCCATATTCATTAATTAAGTTAGAAATATATCTAAAAATCAGAGGAAAGAAATTGTGTTATTTTCGTTGTGGAAGACTGGTTTAAAATATTTGTTAGAAATAGTCTGAAAGTACAACCTATTGTAATTGTAGTTTGTCATATGTTGTTAATTGTCATTAGTAAAAGGAAACACCTTACATAATACATAAAATAAAATAAGTTAGGTTTACAACTCTGTTTGCATCCATCTGTAATACATGATAGCATGTGTTTTATAGTACTGACTGTTAAGTTAATATAACTTTGTATTCTCAAAACCTCAATTTTGAAATTTCTTAGCTGATAAATGCTTAAGAATTACAAGATAAAGTGAATTCCATTGTCCTTATACTTCTATTGACTTTACAGAATGTAGATTAACCTGCAGAAGATGCTCTTTCTTTAATTTTTCAAAGATGAAGATGTAAAAACTGTGGCATCATCTTATACAATAATACTGTTTTTTGGAAATAAAATGAAAAGTATAGGAAATCTAACACTCCCCCTCAAAATGTAACTAAAAACTGACTTTCCCCCATTTTTTCATTCATATGTACACTTCCAAGTCTCCACACTTGTGAAGAAAATGCTTTGGTGATGTTTTGTGTGATAGAAGTAATGCATTCTTAAATTTTGTTTGTACACAGGTACTTTCCACCAAAGACATCTAATCTTTAGATAATTGTATTTTAAAGGGACTTTTTTGCCCCCTAGATGACAATACCATCATTGAATTAGCACTATGATAAAAGGGAAACATTTAAGATTTAGCAGAATTTCATCAAATGAAAGACTTACAAGAAAACTCAGTCTCCATTTTTGGGCAGGCTTACTGACACCTTTAAAAGGTAAGGGGAAAAAACCTAGTTATAAGTAACCAAAGTATTTGTAAACCCACAGAACTTAAAGACATGTATTTTAGGGGGTGATGAATAATAAGCAGGAAACATTATTATCCACCTATTATTATCTATCATGTGTGATATATTTATTAATTCAAACCTCAGACATCTTAATCACATTATCTTGAAGTTGTGTGAGAAGAAATCCTGTGTGCCTATATTTGTTTCAGCCTAAAAATCACCAGCATACAATATTTATTCAGGCCGGTCACTTGGGAAGTTGCATGTTGCTTATGAAATAATTATCTCACTCTGTATCACCTTTATATAAATTAATTAGGTTATGTCTAGGAATCCATCTGTTTTCACTCCTCTGAAAATTATATAAGGTTAGAATCCTAAATAATTTTAAAAAATTTCCTTGAAAGAAACGCTATAAAGGAAATACTACTTCTAACTCTTCAATTAAATTGCATTACCCTGGTAATTAATTAGATTTATTTTACATATTTTAATATAAATTAAAAATGTTTTGAAAAATTTTATTAACATATGATTGGCCTAGAAATGTACCACTTAACAAATATGAATAAAAGCATGAATAATCACATAATCATTTTGGCAAAATTTCATATTTTTTTATACAAGTGTTGATAAAATTTTGTAGTGAATCTCTTGGGTAAATATCTACCCAGAAAATCAATAAATTTGAAAGGTAAATATAAGTTTGGAAAGTCAAATACTGATAAAGAAGGATAAATCACCTTACATAACTGACCTTAAAAAACAGAGATATAAATATGGATATAAATAATTTGCTGATTGATAAAGTGTGCCATCTATCATTTCATCTTTAAACTTAACATCTGCTCATTAATTAACTTCATTGGCTTTTCTAATTATATAATTTTCTCTGACAATGTGCTATTATTGCCTTTGAGGCTTTTAAAGAAGCAGAAGAGATTTCTCACATGGAATGCTCCACAGTTTTAAATGAAAACAGAAATCCTGCAACAGGTGCACAAAGGCAATGCCAAAGAATGCTCAAACTAACACACAATTGCACTCATCTCACATGATAGTAAAGTAATGCTCAAAATTATTCAAGCCAGGCTTCAGAAATACGTGAAACTTGAACTCCCAGTTGTTCAAGCTGGCATTAGAAAAGGCAGAGGAACCAGAGATCAAATTGCCAACATCCGCTGGATCATGGAAAAAGCAAGAGAGTTCCAGAAAAACATCTATTTCTGCTTTATTGACTATGCCAAAGCCTTTGACTGTGTGTACCACAATAAACTGTAGAAAATTCTGAAAGAGATAGGAATACCAGACCACCTGACCTGCCTCTTGAGAAATTTGTATGCAGGTCAGGAAGCAACAGTTAGAACTGGACATGGAACAACAGACTGGTTCCAAATAGGAAAAGGAGAACGTCAAGGCTGTATATTGTTACCCTGCTTATTTAACTTATATGCAGAGTACATCATGAGAAACGCTGGGCTGGAAGAAGCAGAAGCTGGAATCAAGATTGCTGGGATAAATATCAATAACCTCAGATATGCAGATGACACCACCCTTATGGCAGAAAGTGAAGAGGAACTAAAAAGCCTCTTGATGAATATGAAAGAGGAGAGTGAAAAAGTTGGCTTGAAACTCAACATCCAGAAAACGAAGATCATGGCATCTGGTCCTATCACTTCATGGAAAATAGATGGGGAAACAGTGGAAATAGTCACACTTTATTTTTCTGGGCTCCAAAATCACTGCAGATGGTGACTGCAGCCATGAAATAAAAAGAAGTTTACTCCTTGTAATAAAAGTTATGCCCAACCTAGATAGCATATTCAAAAGCAGACATTACTTTACCAACAAATGTCCGTCTAGTCGAGGCTATGGTCATGTATGGATGTATGGTCATGTATGTGGTCATGTATGGATGTGAGAGTTGGACTGTGAAGAAGGCTGAGTGCCAAAGAATTGATGCTTTTGAACTGTGGTGTTGGAGAAGACTCTTGAGAGTCCCTTGGACTGCAAGGAGATCCAAGCAGTCCATTCTGAACATCAGCCCTGGGATTTCTTTGGAAGGAATGATGCTAAAGCTGAAGTTCCAGTACTTTGGCCACCTCATGTGAAGAGTTGACTCATTGGAAAAGACTCCGATGCTGGGAGGGATTGGGGGCAGGAGGAGAAGGTGACGACAGAGGATGAGATGGCTGGATGGCATCACTGATTCAATGGAATTGAGTCTGAGTGAACTCCAGGAGTTGGTGATGGACAGGGAGGTCTGGTGTGCTGCAATTCATGGGGTCGCAAATAGTTGGACATGACTGAGCGACTGAACTGAAGTGAACTCATGTAATATAGATAATTCGGTACACATGCAATGTTCCTATAAGAAACCTAGAATTTTTCTGAAAGAATTCAAAGGTTGAAAATGATGCTGGGTATAAGCCTTGATAAAATACAGCCTGTAAAAAAATGGATGGAAAGGTAAATAAAATTATAGATAATAGGTTGATACCAAGGGAACATTTCATGCAAATATGGACACAATAAAGGACAGAAATGGAGCAGACTTAACAGAAACAGAGGATATTAAGAAGAGGTGGCAAGAATACACAGAAGAACTATACAAAAAAGATCTTAATGACCCAAGTAACCATGATGGTGTGATCACCCATCTAGTGCCAGACATCCTGGAATGCAAAGTAAAGTGGGCCTTAGTACGCATCACTAAGAACAAAGCTAGTGGAGATGATAGAATTCCAGTTCAGCTATTTCAAATCCTACAAGATGATGCTGTTGTTGTTGCAATCAATATGCTTGCAAATTTGGAAAACTCAGCAATGGCCACAGGACTGGAAAAGTTAAGTTTTCATTCTAATCTCAAAGAAAAGCAATGACAAAGAATGATCAAACTACTGCACAATTGCATTCATCTCACATGCTAGCAAAGTAACGTTCAATATTCTAGAAGCCAGGCTTCAATAGGGTGCGTGGATTTATCTCTGTGTGTCTCTTGATAGTCCCTTGAACTGCAAGGATATCCAACCATTCTATTCTAAAGGAGATCAGTCTTGGGTGTTCACTGGAAGGACTGATATTGAAGCTGAAACTCCAATTCTTTGGCCACCGGATGTGAAGTGCTGACTCATTTAAAAAGACTCTGATTCTGGGAAAGATTGAGGGCTGGAGAAGAAGGGGATGATGGAGGATAAGACGGTTGGATGGCATCACTGACTCAATGGACATTGAAGAGTAATCTCCAGGAGTTGGTGATGGACACAGAGGTCTGATGTACAGGCCTGTTCATGGGGTTGCAAAGAGTCAGACACGACTGAGTGACTGAACTGAACTGAGCCCCTATGATGAAAAGGGCATTTTTGGGGGGTGTTCCTTCTAGAAGGTCTTCTAGGTCTTCATAGAACAATTCAACTTAAGCTTCTTCAGCATTAGTGGTTGGGGCATAGACTTGGATTACTGTGACATTGAACAGTTTGCCTTGGAAATGGACATAGATCTTTCTGTCATTTTTTAGATTGTACACAACAATAGCATTTCAGACTCTTTCATTGACTATAAGGGCAACTCCATTTCTTCTCAGTGCTTCTCGCCCACAGTAGTGCATATAATAGTCATCTGAGTTAAAATCACCCACTCCAGTCCATTTTAGTTCACTGATTCCTAAAATTCAATGTTCACTCTTGCCTTCTCTTATTTGACCACTTTCAATTTACCTTGATTCATGGACCTAATATTCCAGATTCCTTTACAATATTGCTCTTTACAGCATTGGACCTTGCTTCAATCAACAGTCACATCCACAACTGGGCATTGCTTTTGCTTTGCCTCTGTCTTTTCACTCTTTCTGGATTTATTTCCCCACTCTTTTCCAGTAGCATATTGGGCACCTACTAATCTGGGGAGTTCATCTCTCAGAGTCATATCTTTTTGCCTTTTCATATTGTTCATGAGATTCTCAAGGCAAGAATACTGAAGTGGTTTGCCATTCCCTTCTCTAGTGGACCACATTTTCTCAGAACTCTCCACCATGACCTATCCATCCTGGGTGACCCTACATGGCATGACTCATAGTTTCATTGAGTTAGACAGAGCACTGTTCCACATGATCAGTTTGATTAGTTTTTTGTGATTGTGGTTTTCATTCTGTCTGTCCTCTGTCTGATAAGGATAAGAGGCTTATGGAAGCTTCTTGATGGGAGTCTCTCCCATCACTTTCATCAAGAGGCTCTTTAGTTCTTCTTCTCTTTCTGTCATAGAGGTAGTGTCATCTGTGTATCTATGGTTGTTGATATTTCTCCTGGCAGTCTTGATTCAAGCTTTTGCTTCATCCAGCCTCACATTTCACAGGCAGTACCCTGCATATAAGTTAAATATGCAGGGTGACAATATACAGCCTTGATGTACTCCGTTCCTGATTTTGAACTAGTCTGTTTTTCTGTATTCCGTTCTAACTGTTGCTTCTTGACATGCATACAGATTTCTCAGGAGGCAGGTAAGGTGGTCTGGTATTCTCATTTCTTGAAGACTTTTTCACTGGTTTTTTTTTTTGTGTGTGTGTGTGTGATCCACACAGTCAAAGGCTTTTGCATAGTCAATAAATCAGAAGTAGATTTTCTTTTTTTCTGAAACTCTCTTGCTTTTACGATGACCCAATGGATTTTGGCAATTTGATCTCTGCTTCCTCTGGTTTTTCTAAATCCAGCTTAAACATATGGATTTTCTCAGTTCGTGTACTGTTGAAGCCTGACTTGGAGAATTTTGCCCATTAGTTTGTTAATGGTTGATATGAGTGCAATTGTGCGATAGTTTGAACATCTTTTTCATTGTCTTTCTTTGGGATTGGAATGAAACTGATGTTTTCCAGTCCTGTGGCCACTGCTGAGTTTTCCAACTTTTCTGGCATATTGAGAGCAGCACTTTCACAGCATCATCTTTTAGGATTTGAAATAGCTCAGCTGGAATTCCATTGCTTCTGCTAGCTTTGTTCCTGATGATGCTTCCTAAGGCCCACTTGACTTTGCACTCCAGGTTGTCTGGCTCTATGTGAGTGATCACACCATAGTGGTTATTTGGTTCATTAAGATCTTTTATGTATAGTTCTGTGTATTCTTGACACGTCTTCTTAATATCTTCTGCTTCTGTTAGGTCCATATCATTTCTGATCTTTACTGTGCCCATCTTTGTATGAAACGCTCCCTTGATATCTCTAATTTTCTTGAAGAGATCTCTAGTCTTTCCCATTCTATTGTTTTCCTCTATTTCTTTGCATTGATCATTGAGGAAGGCTTTCTGATCTCTCCTTGCTCTTCTTTGGAACTCTGCATTCAAATGGGTATATCTTCCCTTTTCTCCTTTGCCTTTAGTTTATGCATTAGAAATATTTAAAACAAAATGATTTCAAAGAGATCACTATACTCACAATATTTGTAAGACTAAAAACTTCTTATATCAACAAGCAGAAAAGTATTGTAAATTTTAGGATTTAAAAGGATGGGGTATAAAATATTTCTTTTAAAATTATTTCAAATTGATAATTATACTTATTTTAAAGCTGTGATGGCTAGTTTTTAAATTTAACTTTGTCCACTTTTATTATGATGTGGTAATTTTTCCTTTAGATTCTCAAGTACAATCTCAATTTTAAAACTATTAAGTAATGTTTAATGCTAACTATTCTTTTATAAATTATGCTTCCAATGGTCTTATAATTTGTGAGATTTCATATCTTTAAATAACACAGGTTACTTTAAAATTCTTCAGATACAAATTAATGGCAACATGGATATCAACAGTTCATACCAAATAAGAATGAGATTTAGTTTTAAGATGATCAATGAAAGACTTGTTTGAAAGTCACTTTGTAAAGTGAATAACATACATTCTAAAAAAATCAATGTTATAGTGGTAAACTCATGAACTAGCATGTTAGTGAATTTGAAGATGAAAAGTGCCATATTCGGATCTTGGATATAGTTCCTCAAAGTGCTTATCATTTAGGTTGACCTTAATCTAAAGACTATTCAGGAAAACAGATAACTGAAGAAAAAAAATGAAGTTAGATCTAATAGGATAAAGGGTAATTTTTATTTGTTTAGTTTTTTGTGCACAGCATGAGGTATAGAAGCTAAGGTAATTTTCTGATTCACTAGTCATGTGTTATTAATCTATTTTTATTTATTATGTGATAAAATGAACAAATTTTTAGGTAAAATAATTTAAATATCATCAAATTACAGCACAGATTTTAATGATGCCTAAAGTTAAATTTTCAACCAAGTAGGATCACATATTTGGGTCTTTAGAAAAATATAAATCTTATAAGTAACAGTTTACCTGAAACAAAAGAACTTTGATATCATCCCTTTACCACTGAGAGACTGTTAGGGTTTCAGGCACCACGAACTATGAGGCTTGTTTGAAAACAACAACAAAAGTATTCAGAGGAGAGAAAAAAAAAAAAAATAATAATAATGGTAAGAAAACATAACCCATGAGAAAAGTATAAAGGAGGAATTGGGAGCAGGAAAGGTTGAAAAGTAATTTTAAAGTTATTTTCAAGTATTTTAAGTATTTACTCAAAGCAGAGTATTTGAAGATTGAGAGTTCTTTTTTTTTCATTAAGTATGGAAATGATTTTAATTAAATTTAGAGATTGTACTAGCACTGAGGAATTGTTTCTTTAGAGTAAGATAGCCATTGTATATAGTCTCCGAGAAATTGTGGAGTCATCTCTCTCTCTTGAGAATAATTAACAGTAGCGCAGATAACTAAAACTATTTGGAATGAGGTAGCAGACTGGATTAGGAAAATTATCATTTTGTCCCTACTCTTTGAATCCTTGATAAACCCAAAGGATTAAAACCTGCTATGAAATACCTTCAATTTCAATGAGGTTTCTTAATTTAACCTCATACTATTTGTTTTTGTCATGGCTCAACATTTCGCTAAAGCCTGATCAGACTTTAAATTCTGTATACTTATTTAACAGCACCTAAATTTTTAATCTTAGAAAGTCATTTTCAATGGGTCATGAAGAAGAATTAACAAAAGGAAAAATAAGAATATTTTTTGCTTCCTGAATGTGAACTCGTATTTGATTCTAGATCACTTTTAGCCTCTGTTTTCCTATGTAGTGTACAAATGCTTTTTTTCCCAAATTAAATAAACCCGAAAGAGAGCACTGCAAAATAAAATATTACAAACAATTGTCCGGAATTGATCATATGTAATTTCCAGTATCTTTTAAAATGAGAACTGAAGAGAATTTAAGAATTTTGAAAGGAAAATTCTGTGCCCAGTTTATATAAGTAATGACATAGTTAATTCATTTTCAGGAATTTCTTAATTTCTTATAGCCTGAATTTTATTGTTAATTAGCTGGCAAAAGCATTATATTTTAAAACATATAGCAATTTGCCGGGGTGGGGGGGCGGTCCTAAGATGGCAGAGGAATAGGACAGGGAGACCACTTTCTCTCCCACAAATTCATCAAAAGATCATTTGAACGCTGAAAAAAATTCCACAAAACAACTTCTGAACGCTAGCAGAGGACACCAGGCACCCAGAAAGGGAGCCCACTGTCGTCAAAAGGAGGTAGGAGAGAATGTAAAAGATTAAAAGAGAGACAAAAGAGTTAGGGATGGAGACCCATCCCAGGGAGTGAGTCGTGAAACAGGAGAAATTTCCAAACAGCAGGAAACCCTCTCACCAGAGGGTCTGTAGTAAATTTTAGAATCTCAGAGGGTAACATAACTAGAAGGAAAAAAAAATAAATAAATAAAATCCACAGATTACGTGCCTAACTGCAACTCCCAGCAGGGAAATAGCCCAGATGCTCACGTCCGCCACCAGCAAGTGGGGGCTGAACAGGGAGGCATGGGCCGCATTGCTTAGGGTAAGGACTGGGCCTGAATGCCCTGAGGACAATCTCAGGGAGCTAACGTGAGAGAGCAACACAAACTGTGGGATAGCCAGTGAAAAAAATAAAAAGAGAGAGAGAGAGAGCTTTACCGTGAAAAATTATAACCTAAGGCACTACCGGCCCGTTCACAGAACAAAGGACTGAGCCATTACCAGAGGAGAACTAGCTGGCTGTAGACCAGCCCACAGCCCATTGTAGGCAGAGGCAGGGGGGCAATAGCCAGAGCTCGAGGGAGAGGGGCAATCATGGCCCCAGAGACAGCATCTTCCACCAAACTATGAGCAGGCCCCCAGTTGCTAACCAAGTCTTCCTGGCATCCTGACATCCACCAGGAGGGTCGCAGCCAGAGATCAGCTCCCCAGAGGAGACACCACACACCTGAGATGGCATTCCCACTGTGCATCAAGGAAACCTAGCAGCTGGGATGGGGGAGGTGATAAGATGCACCACCCCATCTGGGGACAGTGTGTTTGCCAAGCACCTGGTCACCTGAGCTGCTCGGACCTGGGAAGGGCACAAAAGCAGGCCCAACTGAGTCTGTGCCTTTGTGGAGTACCTGAGAACATGAACCTGAGAGGCTTAGACCTGGGAAATGCACGTAACGCAGGGCCCACTTTAGACAGTTCTCCTGCAGAGCAACCTGGAGCCTAAGTAGTATAGACTGGAAAAGTACACATGCTGTGAGCAGGGGAAAACCCAGTGTGGCCCAGACACTGCAAGCACTTCCCCCACACACCAGTGCTATTTGTTTGCAGTGCTCCTCCCTCCCCACAGCACAAATGAACAAGTGAACCTAAATAAGTGACCACTTCTGACCCCTAGTGTCAGGGTGGAAATTAGACACTGAAGAGACTTACAAACAGAAGAAGCCAAAAAAAACAGAAGGAACCGCTTTGGAAGTGACAGGTACAACAGATTAAAACCCTGTAGTTAGCACCAAATACATTGAAAGGGGGCTATAGAACTCGAAAAGAAGTACAAGCTGGAACAAGGAACTATTTGAAACTGAACTGACTCCACACTGCCCTCAACAGCTCCAGAGAAATTCCTAGATATATTTTACTATTATCAATTTTTAAATTAAAAAAATATTTTAAGTCCTTTAGTACTTCTTTAGTTATCATTTTTAGAACCTACTATTACCTTGGGGGAAAAAAAGACCCTATTATTAAGGTAAATTTCATATATTTTTAAAATAATTTTTGTGATTTTTCTTTTTTTTAATATTGTATTTTTGAGAGTTTAACCTCTACTCTAGATTTCTAATCTTTGCTTTTTGATATTTGTTATCAATTTTGTACCTTTAAGAATCCAATCTTCAGTACCCATTTTTACTTAGGAGTGTGATTACTTGCTTGATTGCCCTCTCCCCATTTTGACTCTCTTTTTTCTCCCTCAGGTCACCTCTATCTCCTCCTGCCCCCTTCTCTTCTCTACCCAACTCTGTGAATCTCTTTGGGTATACTGGGCTGTGGAGAACACTTAGGGATCTGATTACTGGGTAGATCTGCCTCTCTCCTTTTGACTTTCCCTCTTCTCCTCCTGGTCACCTCTATCTCCGTCCATCCTCTTCTCCTCTCTGTGTAACTTTGTGAACCTCTCTGGGTGTTCCAGGCTGTAGAGAGCACATAGGAAATTGATTACTGGCTAGATTGCTCTCTCCCCTTTTGATTCCTCCTCTTCTCCTCCTGGTTACCTCTATCCCCCCTTCCCTCTTCTCTTCTCTGCGTAACTCTGCAAACCTCTCTGGGTGTCCCTCACTGTGGAGAATATTTCCACCATTAAGCTAGATGTTTTATCATTGGTGTAGTATGAATGGAGAAGTCTTGAGGCTACTATAAGAATAATACTGAAAACCAGAGGCAGGAGGCTTAAATTCCAAACTTAAGAACAGCAGGAAACTCCTGACTCCAGGGATGATTAAACAACAACAGCTCATCCAAAAGTCTCCGTACATACACTGAAACCAAGCTCCATTCAATAGCCAACAAGTTCCACACTAATTCTCCAGCAACACAGGAATATAGCCCTGAGCATTAATACACACGCTGGCCAAAGTCACACCAAACCCATAGACACCTAAAAACACACTACTAGACACTTCATTGCACTCCAGAGAGAAGAGATCAAGCTCCACCCACCAGAACACCAATGTAAACTTCCCTAATCAGGAAACCTCAACAAGTCACCTGTCCAACGACATCCACAGGGAGGAACTTCCACAATAAAGAGAAACCACAAACTTTCAGCTACAGAAAGGCCACACCAAACACAGCAATCTAAACAAGAGGAAAAGACAGAGAAATACTAAGCAGATAAAGGAACATGATAAATGCCCACTAAACCAAACAAAAGAGGAGGAGATAGGGAGTCTATCTGAAACAGAATTCAGAATAATGATAGTAAAAATGATGCAAAATCTTGAAAACAAAATGAAGTTACAGATAGATAGTCTGGAGCCAAGGGTTGAGAAGATGCAAGAAATGTTTAACAAGGACCTAGAAGACATGATAAGGAATAAATCAATAATGAATAATTCAATAACTGACAGCAAAAGCATTCTGGAGAGAACCAACAGTAGAATAAATGAGGCAGAAGATTCAGTAAGTGAGGTGGAAGATAGAATGGTGGAAATAAATGAAGCTTAGAGGAAAAAAGAAAAAAAGAATTAAAAGAAACGAGGACAACCTCAGAGACTTCTGGGACGATGTCAAACGCCCTAATATTCAAATCATAGGAGTCACAGAAGAAAAAGACAAAAAGAAAGGCCATAAGAAAATACTTGAGGAGATAATAGTTGAAAACTTCCCTAAAATGGGGCAGGAAATAGCCACCCAAGTCCAAGAAACCCAGAGAGTGCCCGACATGATAAACCCAAGGTGAAACACCCCAAGTCACATATTAATCAAATTAACAAAGATAAAACACAAAGAATACATATTAAAACCAGCAAGGGAAACGCAACAAATAACATACAAGGGAAATCCCTTAAAGATAACAGCTGATCTTTCAATAGAAACTCTTCAGGACAGAAGGGAATGGCAAGACATACTTGAAGTGATGAAAGAGATAAACCTACAACCCAGATTAATGTACACAGCAAAGATCTCATTCAAATTTGAAGGAGAAATAAAAAACTTAACAGACAAGCAAAAGCTGAGAGAATTCAGCACCACCAAACCAGGTCTTTAACAAATGCTAAAAGATTTTTCCTAGACAGGAAACACAGAAGAGGTGTATAAACTTGAACCCAAAACAACCAAATAAATGGCAATAGGATCATACTTATCAATAATTACCTTAAAGGTAAACGGGTTGAATGCCCCAATCAAAAGACAAAGACTGGCTGACTAGATACAAAAAGAAGACCCCTAAATATGCTGTCTACAAGAGACCCACCTCAAAACAAGGGGCACATACAGACTGAAAATGAAGGGCTGGAAAAAGATATTCTATGTAAATGAAGACCAAAAGAAACCTAGAGTAGCAATATTCATATTAGATAATAGACATTGAAATAAAGGCTGTGAAAAGAGACAAACAAGAACATTACATAATGATCAAAGGGTCAATCCAAGAAGATATAACAATTATAAATACATATGCACCCAACATAGGAGCACCACAATATGTAAGGCAAATGCTAACAAGTATGCAAGGGGAAGTTAACAATAACATAATAATATTGGGAGACTTTAATATCCCAACTCACAACTATGGATAGATAAACTGAGCTGAAAAATAGCAAGGGAGCACAAACTTTAAATGGTACAAAGGACCAATTAGACCTAATAGACATCTATAGGACATTTTCCCCCAAAACAATGAATTTCACCTTTTTCTCAAGTGTACATAGAACCTTCTCCAGGATAGTTCACAACCTGGGCCATAAATCTAGCCTTCAGTTCAGTTCAGTTCAGTTCAGTTGCCTAGTCGTGTGTGACTCTTTCCGACCCCATGAACCGCAGCATGCCAGGCCTCCCTATCCATCGCCAACTGCTGGGTCTACCCAAACCCATGTGCATTGAGTTGGTGATGCCATTGAACCACCTCATCCAGTGTCATCCCCTTCTCTTCCAGCCCTCAGTGTTTCCCAGCATGAGGGTCTTCTCAAATGAGTCAGCTCTTCACATCAGGTGGCCAAAGTATTGGTATTTCAGCTTCAACATCAGTCCTTCCAATGAACACCCATGACTGATCTCCTTTAGGATGGAGTGGTTGGATCTCCTTGCAGTCCAAGGGACTCTTAAGAGTCTTCTTCAACACCACAGTTCAAAAGCATCAACTCTTCAGCACTGAGCTTTCTTTATAGTCCAACTCTCACATTCATACATGACCACTGGAAAAACCATAGCCTGGACTAGATGGACCTTTGTTGACAAAGTAATGTCTCTGCTTTTTAATATGCTGTATAGGTTGATCAAAACTTTCCTTCCAAGGAGTAAGCATCTTTTAATTTCATGGCTGAAATCACTATATGCAGTGATTTTGAAGCACAGAAAAATAAAGTCAGCCACGGTATACACTGTTTCCCCATAAATTTGCTAAGAAGTGATGAGACAAGATCCATGATCTTAGTTTTCTGAGTGTTGAGCTATAAGCCAACTTTTTCACTTTCCTTTTTCACATTCATCAAGAAGCTGTTTAGTTCTTCTTTACTTTCTTCCATAAAGGTGGTGTCATCTGCATATCTGAGGTTATTGCTATGTCTCCCTTCAATCTTGATTCCAGCTTGTGCTTCCTGCCGCCCAGCATTTATCATAATGTACTCTGAATGTAAGTTAAACAAGCAGGGTGACAATATACAGCCTTGATGTACTCCTAGTCCTATTTGGAACCAGTCTGGTTGTTTCATGTCAAATTCTAACTGTTGCTTCCTGACCTGCATACAGATTTCTCAAGAGGCATGTTAGGTGGTCTGGTATTCCCATCTCCTTCAAAATTTCCCACAGTTTATTGTGATCCACACAGTCAAAGGCTTTGGCATAGTCAATAAAGCAGAAATAGATGTTTTTCTGAAACTCTCTTGTTTTTTCAATCATCCAGCAGATGTTGGCAATTTGATCTCTGTCTTTTCTAAAACAAGCTTCAGCATCTGGAAGATCATGTTTCACGTACTGTTGAAGCCTGGCTTGGAGAATTTTGAGCATTACTTTACTAGCATATGAGATGAGTGCAATTGCGTGGTAGTTCGTGCATTCTTTGGCATTGCCTTTCTTTGGGATTGGAATGAAAACTGACATTTCCCAGTCCTGTGGCCACTGCTGAGTTTTCCAGTTTTGCTGAAATGTTGAGTGCAGCAGTTTGACAGCCTTGCTTTGGTAAATTAAAAAAAAAAAAAAAAAATGAAATCATTACAAGCATCTTTTCTGATCACCATCCAGTAAGATTAGATGTCAACTACAGGACAAAACCATTAAAAATACAAATATATGGAGGCAAAACAGCATGCCTCTTAATAACCAACAAATCACAGATGAAATAAAGAAAGAAATCAAAATATGCATAGAAACTAATGAAAATGAAAACACAACAATCCAAACCTATGGGACTCAGTACATGCAGGGCTAAGGAGAAGGTTCATAACAATACAATCTTACCTAAATAAACAAGAGAAAAATCAGATAACCTAACTCTACACCTAAAGCAAATAGAAAAGGAACAAATGAAGAACCCCAGGGTAGAAGGAAAGTAATCATAAAAATTAGGGCAGAAATAAATGCAAAAGAAACAAAGGAGGCCATAGCAAAAGTCAACAAAACTAAAAGCTGGTTCTTTGAGAAGATAAATAAAATAGACAAACCATTAGCCAGACTTGTCAGGAAAAAGTGGGAGAAGAGTCAAATCAACAAAATTACAAATGATAATGGAATATCAGTACAGAAAACACAGAAATAGAAAGGATCATAAGAGACTACTATCAGCAACTATACAACAATAAAATGGACAGCTTGGAAGAAATGGACAAATTCTTACAAAAGTATAACTTTCCAAAACTGAACCAGGAAGAAATAGAAAATCTTAAGACCCATCACAAGCACGAAAATCGAAATTGTAAGCAGATATTCCAGCAAACAAAAGCCCAGGTCCAGACGGCTTCACAGCTGAATTCTACCAAAAATTTAGAGAAAAGATAGCACCTATCCTACTCAAACTCTTCCAGAAAATTGTAGAGAAGGTAAACTTCCAAACCTATTTATGAGGCCACCATCACCCTAATACCCAAAGCAGACAATGGTGCCACAAAAAAGAAAACTACAGGCCAATATCACTGATGAACATAGATGCAGAAATTCTTAACAAAATTCTAGCAAACAGAATTCAAGAACATATTAAAAAGATCATACCTCATGACCAAGTGGACTTTATCCCAGGGATACAAGGATTCTTTAATATCCACAAATCAATCAATGTGGTACACCACAGTAACAAATTGAAAAAATATAAACTATACGATAATCTCAATAGATGCAGAGGAAGCCTTTGACAAAATTTAACATCCATTTATGATAAAAAAAAAAAAAAAAAAACCTCCAACAAAGCAGGAATAGAAGGAACATACCTCAACATAATAAAAGCCAGATATGATAAACCCACATCAAATATTATCCTCAATGGTGAAAAATTGAAAGCATTTCCCCTAAAGTCAGGAGCAAGACAAGGGTGCCCACTTTCACCACTACTATTCAACATAGTTGTGGAAGTTTTGGCCACAGTGATCAGAGAAGAGAAAGAAATAAGAGGAATCCAGATTGGAAAAGAAGTAAAACTCTCACTGTTTGCTACATAGAAAACCCCAAAGACACCATCAGAAAATTACTAGAGCTAATCAATGAATAGAGTAATGTTGCAGGATATAAAATTAACACAAGAAATCCCTTGCATTCCTATACACCAACAATGAGAAAAGAGAAGGAGAAATTAATGAAACAATTCCATTCACCATTGCAATGAAAAGAATAAAATACTTAGGAATAGATCTACCTAATGAAACAAAAGATCTATATATAGAAAACTATAAAACACTGATGAAAGATATCAAAGATGACACAAATATATGGAGAAAAAAAAAAACATATCCGTGGATTGGAAGAATCAATATAATGAAAATTAGTATACTACTCAAAGAAATCTATAAATTCAATGCAATCCCTATCAAGCTATCAATGGTATTTTTTAGAGCACTAGAACAAATAATTACACAATTTGTATGGAAATACAAAAATCCTCTAATAGCCAAAGCATTCTTGAGAAAGAAGAATGGAACTGGAGGAATCAATCTGCCTGATTTCAAAATATACTACAAAGCCACATTCATCAAGACAGTATGGTACTGGTACAAAGACAGAAATATAGATCAATGGAACAAAATAGAAAGCCCAGAGATTAATCCACGCACCTAGGGACACCTTATCTTTGACAAAGGAGGCAAGAATATGCAGTGGCAAAGGGACAAGCTCTTTAACAAGTAGTGCTGGGAAAACTGGGCAAACACTTGTAAAAGAATGAAACTAGAACACTTTCTAAAACCATACACAAACATAAAGTCAAAATGGATTAAAGATCTAAATGTAAGAGCAGAAACTATAAAACTCCTGGAGGAAAACGTAGGCAAAACAGTCTCCTACATAAATCACAGCAGGATCCTCTATGACCCACCTCCCAGATTAGTGGAAATAAAATCAAAAATAAACAAATTGGACCTAATTAAATTTGAAAGCTTTTGCACAACGAAGGAAACTGTATGCAAGGTGAAAAGACAGCCTTCAGAATGGGAGAAAATAGTAGCAAATGAAGCAACTGACAAAGAATTAATCTCAAAAATATACAAGCAAATCCTGCAGCTCAATGCCAGAAAAATAAGCCACCAAATTAAAAAAAAAAAAAAAAAAAAATGAGCCAAAAACCTAAACACACATTTCCCCAAGAAGATATACAGGTGGCTAAGAAACATATGAAAAAAATGCTCAACATCACTCATTATCAGAGAAATGCAAATCAAAACCACAATGAGGTACCATCTCATGCCAGTCAGAATGGCTGCTATCCAAAAGTCTACAAACAATAAATGCTGAAGAGAGTACAGAGAAAAGGGAACCCTCTTACAGTGTTGGTGGCAATTAAAATTAGTACAGCTACTATGGAGAACAGTGTGGAAATTTCTTAAAAAAAAAAAAAAGAACTGCCATATGACCCAGCAATCCCAATTCTGGGCATACACACTGAGGAAACCAGAATTGAAACAGACACGTATACCCCAATGATCATCATAGCACTGTTCACAATAGCTAGGACATGGAAGCAACCTAGATATCCATCAGCAGACAAATGGATAAGAAAGCTGTGGTACATATACAAAATGGAATATTAATCAGCTATTAAAAAGAATGCATTTGAATCAGTTCTAATGAGGTGGATGAAAGCAGAGCCTGTTATACAGAGTGAAGTAAGTTAGAAACAAAAGCACCAGTATAGTATACTAACACGTATATATGGAATTTAGAAAGATGGTAATGATGATCCTATATGCTAGACAGAGAAAAAGATACAGATGTAAAGAATAGTCTTTTGGACTCTGTGGGAGAAGGCGAGAGTGGGACGATTTGAGAGGGTAGCATTGATATATGTATATAATCATATGTGAAGCAAATCGCTGGTCCAGGTTTGATGCATGAGACAGAGTGCTCACACCTGGTGCACTGGTATGACCCTGGGGGATGGGATGTGGAGGGAAGTGGGAGGGGGTTCTGGATTGGGAACACATGTGCTCCTGTGGCTGATTCATGTTGATGTTGGCAAAATCCACTGCTTCTTCTGCTGCTAAGTTGCTTCAGTAGTGTCCGACTCTCTGCGACCCCATAGACGGCAGCCCACCAGGCTCCCCCGTCCCTGGGATTCTCCAGGCAAGAACACTGGAGTGGGTTGCCATTTCCTTCTCCGATGCATAAAAGTGAAAAGTGAAAGAAGTCGCTCAGTCATATCCGACTCTTAGCGACCCCATGGACTGCAGCCTACCAGGCTTCTCCGTCCATCGGATTTTCCAGGCAAAAGTACTGGAGTGGGGTGCCATTGCCTTCTCCAGCAAAATCCACTACAATATTGTAAAGTAATTAAACTCCAGTTAAAATAAAGAAATTAATTTTAAAAACTTCAAGACCTATATGAGCACATAAAAAAAAATATAGCAACTGATTTTCATATCATTTTAGAATGAGTCACATAATTGAATCTGACTTTGACATTCCTCAGATAGACACCTTGATATAGCATATGTGTGTCAGTCACTCAGTCATATCCTACTCTTTTCGAATCCATGGACTCTAGCCTTCCAGGCTCCTCTGCCCATGGAGTTTTCCAGGCAAGAATACTGGAGTGGGTTGTCAGTTCCCTCTCCTGATATAGCATATAGGGATTTTCTAAATTCCTTTTCAAATGAAACATGCATTACTTATATTTGCCAAGTTTAACAAATAAATGTTTGACATTCATCTGGTAACTAAACTGGTTCAGAACAGAAAGATCAGCATAACCATAGTTTGAGTGTTTTGCTCATTCATGATGAACTGCAATCATTACTCAAAAAGTAAGCTGTAGAATTTTACTTTAAAAGAAAAATCTTAGCAAGTAGCCCAGGTATCATACTTAGACATTTCAGGTACAGACAGTATAAACAGTCAACAAGCATAGTCAACTAAACAGAACCAGGACAGAGCAGATTTGAAAATCATAAACACTTACAATTAACTTCTAATATGGTAACTTCAATCATTTCTACCACAAATTTCAATTAACTGTTCAACTGAAGTTTTTGTTTGATTTTGTACCATTATCAGAGGGTTATTCTCATGTGAGTTAGAAGAATAAGATGAGATAACAGCCAAGAAAATAAGGAGAAAATGGGTCTCTGGTCAACCTGCTAATTCAAAAATGTGTCCCTGATATGAGAATATAAAATAATATTTCAATTATAAAATTTATATTTAAAATAATACACATAATCACTGCACTCCACAGATCTGGAGTTTAGGCTGAAGGAAAGGTTATTTGCCCACAGTTACACAAATGTGCACTTGGGCTAAAAACCAGTCTCAAAACTGAATCTTACATGAAAGCTTGCCCTTTGTTCTGCCCATTCTTTCAGGGAACATTCTGGAAGAATATTGACATGTAGTGATTAAGCCCACAAAGATCCTAAGAGTCAGAAACATTTTTTGAATCTCAGATCTGTTCCTAATCATCTTATCTGAATGTCAGTTTTCTTATCCATTTAATAGGAATGAAATAATACTTAAAAACTTAGATATTTATTGAAGAAATACAATGATTGCAAGAAAAGCATTCTTTACACATATGTGTAACAAACAATAGTGCATTGTAGTTTTTTTTTCTTTAATTGGAAAAGTATAGTTGTGTAATTTAATAAAAATACTATTTCATCTCACATTGGATAAATAATTTATGTGGTCTTAGATTTAGATCTTTAATCCATTTTGAGGTTTTTTTTTTTTTGTGTGTGTGTGTGTGTGTATGCTGTTAGAAACTGGTCTATATTACTCAGCTATAAAAAAAAAAAAAAAAAAGAAGGGAGAGGGAGAGGGTGGGACAATTTGGGAGAATGGCATTGAAATATGTATAATATCATATATGAAATGAGTCACCAGTCCAGATTCAATGCACGATACTGGATGCTTGGGGCTGGTGCACTGGGACGACCCAGAGGGATGGTAAGAGGAAGGAGGAGGGAGGAAGGTTCAGGATGGAGAACACATGTATACCTGTGGCAGATTCATTTTGATATATGGCAAAACCAATACAATATTGTAAAATTAAATAAAAGAAAAGAAAAGAAAAAAAAGAACACATTTAAGTCAGTTGTACTGAGGTGGACGAAACTGGAGACTATTATACATTGTGAAGTAAGTCATGAAAGAGAAACGTCAATACCGTATCTTAACAAATATATATGGAATTTAGAGTAATGGTAATGACGATACTTGGAGAAGGAAATGGCAACCCACTCCAGTGTTCTTGCCTGGAGAATCCCAGGGAAGGGGGGCCTGGTGGGCTGCCATCTATGGGGTTGCACAGCGTCGGACATGACTGAAGCAACTTAGCAATGAGGATCTTATATACAAGGCAGCAAAAGAAACACAAATGGAAAGAATCGACTTTTGGACTCTGTGGGAGAAGAGGAGGGTGGGATGATTTGAGAGAATAGCATTGAAACATGTATATTACCATATGTAAAATAAATGACCAGTTCAAGTTTGATGCATGAAGCAAGGCACTCAAAGCCCATGCTCTGGGACATGCTAGAAGGAGTGGGTAGGGAGGGAGATGGGAGATAGTTCAGGATGGGGAGACACATGTGCACCCGTGTGTAATTGATGTCAATATATGGCAAAACCCATCACCATATTATAAAGAAATTATCTACAAATTAAAATAAATAAATTGATTAAAAAATAAATATAGAAATAAATAACTCCTTATTCAGTTTCTGAAATGGTGAAGATAAATTTATTTCTGTCCATCTCAGATCATTGGGAAAATTGTTTCCACATACATGTACATTCATGTATACACTGAGAATTAAACCACAAAGACCTGAAATGAGAGCTAAATTTTATTGATAAGATTAACAAATTGTGTTTAGAAGGTTTTTATTTATAAGAACATGTGTGTGTGTGTGTGTGTGTGTGTGTGTGTGTGCTTAAGTGGCTTCAGTTGTGTCTGACTCTGCAATCCTATGAACTGTAGCCCTCAAACTCCTCTGTCCATGGGATTTTCCAGGCAAGAATAAGGGAGTGAGTTGCCATTTCCTTCTCCAGGGGATCTTCCTGATCCAAGAATCGAACCCTTGTCTCTTGCATCTCCTGCATCGGTCGACAGATTCTTTAACAATGGTGCCACCTGGGAAGCCCTACCTTAAATATATGTGATTCATAAATAGTTGAAACAAAGAAATGCACATTTAGCTTCCATTATTTGAAGTAGGGCTTTTGCATTTCTTTACATATATGTTCACTGGTTAGTCATACACTGGATAGAGTCATGCATCATCTTTATTACACAAACCACACCCATAATACATAGTCTGCAACGTCCAGTTTTGAATCCCATGAAATACAATGTGTATTTAGCAGACTTGAAAAGCTTTATGAATATGAAATTTTATAGTACGTTTTCTGAGTCTTCTGCTCTTATGTTACATAGACATAATTTTCTGACAAATTCTAGTGAACATTGCCCTTTATAATTTTTTCTGAAATGAAACACAAGCTGGAATCAAGATTGCCGGGAGAAATATCAATAACCTCAGATATGCAGATGATACCACCCTTATGGCAGAAAGTGAAGAGGAACTAAAAGCCTCTTGATGAAAGTGAAAGTGGAGAGTGAAAAGGTTGGCTTAAAGCTCAACATTCAGAAAACGAAGATCATGGCATCTGGTCCCATCACTGCATGGGAAATAGATGGAGAAACAGTGGAAACAGTGTCAGACTTTCTTTTTCTGGGCTCCAAAATCACTGCAGATGGTGACTGCAGCCATGAAATTAAAAGACGCTTACTCCTTGGAAGCAAAGTTATGACCAACCTAGATAGCATATTCAAAAGCAGAGACATCACTTTGCCAACAAAGGTTCGCCTAGTCAAGGCTATGGTCTTTCCTGTGGTCATGTATGGTTGTGAGAGCTGGACTGTGAAGAAGGCTGAATGCCGAAGAATTGATGCTTTTGAACTGTGGTGTTGGAGAAGACTCTTGAGAGTCCCTTGGACTGCAAGGAGATCCAACCGGTCCATTCTGAAGGAGATCAGCCCTGGTATTTCTTTGCAAGGAATGATGCTAAGGCTGAAACTCCGGTATTTTGGCCACGTCATGCGAAGAGTTGACTCACTGGAGAAGACTCTGATGCTGGGAGGGATTGACGGCAAGAGGAGAAGGATGAGATGGCTGGATGGCATCACTGACTCGATGAATGCGAGTCTGAGTGACCTCCGAGAGCTGGTGATGGATAGGGAGGCCTGGCATGCTGCAATTCATGGGGTCGCAAAGAGTCGGACACGACTGAGCGACTGATCTGATCTGATCTGATCTGAAATGTTCAATTTGATCTTCTTTGAAACAATTATTTTATATTCATATTGTACTAGTTAGCATAAAATTTTAATTAATTGGAATAAGTTTAAAAGCAAGTGTAGTGATATTAGCATGTCTGTGAACACATATCTAACTTTTCCTAAGCACAAAACTCATTTTGGCAGCAAAAAGTAAATGGAAGTAGCAGCATCCTAATAAGGTACATACAGCTTATACAGGTCAAAAGTCAATATGTTTTATTCAATGGAACAAAAAATGAACTTTGTTTGACCAATGAACTGGTTAAGCAGAGATCTGTCAAAAGAGTTTTTAATTTATTAATGTTAGCATACTTGCTATATCAAAATAGAACATCGATTATGGCAAATATCAATCAAATTTCACACTACATTTACATATCTACACTGAAATTTTGATGAAAAGGATTTACAATACATTTAATCATTTTAATGTCTAAAGAAGTTTGTTTGTTTGCAGTTTGTGTATATCCATCATAGCTACTTGACTGCTACCTAACAGCTGCACCAACCTTTAATCATAGATACAAGGCTTTAAATGAAAAAAGTACATATGAATGATTTTTAGAGTAGTTAAAATGAATGCATCTCAAATTTGCATGTGCAGATGGATCACCTATAGGATCTTACTAATGGAGATCATTTTTTCAGTAAATTTTCATATAATATATTACACACACACACACACACACACACACACACACACACACATACATATAAGTTACCACAGTTTAAAAAAAAAAAGTTATATTGACACCAGGTACCACTCCAGGCAAATGTTATCATTTACTCTTGGAATAGAGTCTGAAAATGGTATTTTTCCTAAATTATCCAGTGGATTGAATGTGCAGGTTAATTGGAGAAGCAGGATTTAAACAGAAAAACTTAAAAATGTCTTCCCATCATTTGCCATTTGAGTTCCAAAGAGAGTTCCAGTAAAAAACATCTATTTCTGCTTTATTGACTATGCCAAAGCCTTTGACTGTGTGATCACAATAAACTGTGGAAAATTCTGAAAGAGCCGGGAATACCAGACCACTTGATCTGCCTCTTGAGAAACCTATATGCAGGTCAGGAAGCAACAGTTAGAACTGAACATGGAACAACAGACTGGCTCCAAATAGGAAAAGGAGTATGTCAAGTCTGTATATTGTGACCCTGCTTATTTAACCTATAGACAGAATACATCATGAGAAATTCAAGACTGGAAGAAACACATGATGGAATCAAGATTGGTGGGAGAAAAATCAATAACCTCAGATATGCAGATGACACCACCCTTATGGCAGAAAGTGAAGAGGAGCTAAAGAGCCTGTTGATGAAAGTGAAAGAGCAGAGTGAAAAAGTTGTCTTAAAACTGAGCATTCAGAAAATGAAGATCATAGCATCTGGTCCCATCACTTCATGGGAAATAGATGGAGAAACAGTGGACACAGTGTCAGACTTTATTTTGGGGGACTCCAAAATCACTGTAGATGGTGATTGTAGCCATGAAATTAAAAGATGCTTACTCCTTGGAAGGAAAGTTTTGACCAACCTAGATAACATATTGAAAAGCAGAGATATTATTTTGCCGACAAAGGTCCATCTAGTCAAGGCTATGGTTTTTCCAGTAGTCATGTATTGATGTGAGAGTTGGACTGTGAATAAAGCTGAGCACTGAAGAATTGATGCTTTTGAACTGTGGTGTTGGAGAAGACTCTTGAGAGTCCCTTGGACTGCAAGGAGATCCAACCAGTCCATTCTAAAGGAGACCAGTCCTGGGTGTTAATTGGAAGGACTGATGCTGAAGCTGAAACTCCAATACTTTCGCCACCTCATGTGAAGTGTTGACTCATTGGAAAATACCCTGATGCTGGGAGGGATTAGGGACAGGAGGAGAAGGGGACGACAGAAGATGAGATGGCTGGATGGTATCACCACCTCAATGGGCATGGGTTTGAGTGAACTCTGGGTATTGGTGATGGACAGGGAGGCCTGGTATGCTACAATTCATGGTGTCGGAAAGAGTCGTACACAAACTGAGTGACTAACTGAATTGAAGAATTCCTTAGAAGAAATGGATTAGCCCCCATACTCAACAGAAGAGTCTGAAACGTACTTCGGTGCAGTCTCAAAAACTACAGAATGATTTCTGTTCATTTCCAAGGCAAAACATTCAATATCACAGTAATCCAGGTCTATGTCCCAACCACTAATGCTGAAGAAGCTGGGGTTGAATGGTTCTATCAAGACGTACAAGACCTTTTAACACCAAATAAAGAAGTTTTTTTTTTTTTTTTTTTTTTTTACATCATAAGGTGTTGTAATACAAAAGTAGGAAGTCAAGAGATACCTGGAATAACATGCAACTTTGACCTTGGAGAACAAAAGGAAACAGGGCAAAGGCCAAGAGAACACATTGGTTATAGAAAACACCCTCTTCCAACAATACAAGTGATAATTCTACACATGGACATCACCAGATGGTCAATACTGAAATCAGACTGATTATGTTCTTTGCAGCCAAAGATGAAGATGCTCTAAACAGTCTGAAAAATCAAGACTGGGACCTGACTGTGGTTCAGATCATGAACTCCTTATTGCCAAATTTAGACTTAAATTGAAGAAAGGAGGGAAACCTACTAGATCATTCAAGTATGACCTAAATCAAATCTCTTAAGATTGATTAGGCAACTTTGACCTTGGAGAACAAAATGAACAAGGGCAAAGGCCAAGAGAACACATTGGTTATAGAAAACACCCTCTTCCAACAATACAAGTGATAATTCTACACATGGACATCACCAGATGGTCAATACTGAAATCAGACTGATTATGTTCTTTGCAGCCAAAGATGAAGATGCTCTAAACAGTCTGAAAAATCAAGACTGGGACCTGACTGTGGTTCAGATCATGAACTCCTTATTGCCAAATTTCGACTTAAATTGAAGAAACGAGGGAAACCTACTAGATCATTCAAGTATGATCTAAATCAAATCTCTTAAGATTGATTATGCAATGGAAGTGACAAATAGATTCAAGAGATTAGATCTCAGAGAGAGAGTGCCCGAAGAACTATGGACAGAGTTTCCTGACATTGTGCAGGAGACAATAATCAAAACATCCCCAACAAAAAGAAATGCAAAAAGGCAAAAGTGTTGTCTGAGAAGGCCTTAAAAATAGCTGAAAAAAAGAAGAGAAGTGAAAGGCAAAGGAGAAAAGGAAAGATACACCCATCTGAATGCAGTGTTCCAAGAATAGCAAGGAGAGATAAGAAAGCATTCCTCAATGATCAATGCTAAGAAATAGAGGAAAAGAGTAGAATAGGAAAGACTAGTGATCACTTCAAGAAAATTAGAGATACTAAGGGAATATTTCATATATCAGTTCAGTTCAGTTCAGTCGCTCAGTTGTTGACTCTTCATAAGCCCATGAGCTGTAGCACACCAGGCCTCCCTGTCCAGAGCCAACTCCTGGAGTCCACCCAAACCCATGTCCATTATGTCAGTGATGCCATCCAACCATCTCATCCTCTGTCATCCCCTTCTCCTCCTGCCCTCAATCTTTCACAGAATCAGGGTATTTTCAAATGAGTCAGCTCTCCACATCAGGTGGCCAAAGTATAGGATTTCAGCCTCAACATCAGTCCCTCCAATGAACACCCAGGACTGATCTCCTTTAGGATGGACTGGTTGGATCTCCTTCCAGTCCAAGGAACTCTCAAGAGTCTTCTCCAACACCACAGTTCAAAAGCATAAATTATTCAGCACTGAGCTTTCTTTATAATCCAAGTCTCTCATCCATACATGACTATTGGAAAAACCATACCCTTGGCTAGGCAGACCTTTGTTGACAAAGTAATGTCTCTGCCTTTTAATATGTTGTCTAGGTTGGTCATAACTTCCCTTCATAGAAGGACACAATAAAAAACAGAAATAATATAGACATAACAGAAGCAGAAGGTGTTAAGAAGAGGTGGCAATAATACACAGAACTATGCAAAAAAGATCATAATGACCCAAATAACCATGATGGTGTGATTACTCACCTAGAGACAGGCATCTTGGAGTGTGAACTCAAGTGGCCCTCAGGTAGCATCACTATGAAGAAAGCTAGTGAAGATCATGGAATTCCAGTTGAGCTATTCCAAGTCCTAAAAGATAATGCTGTTAAAATGCTGCTTTCAACATGCCAGCAAATTTGGAAAACTCAACAGTGGCCACAGGACTGAAAAAGGTCAGTTTTCATTCCAATCCCAAAGATAGGTAATACCAAAGAATGTTCAAACTACAACACAGTTGGACTCATCTCACATGCTAACAATATAATGCTCAAAATTCTCCAAGCTAGGCTTCAACAGTACATGAACCAAGAGCTTCCAGATATTCAAGCTGGTTTTAGAGAATGCAGAGGAAGCAGAGATCAAATTTCCAACATCTGTTGCATCATAGAAAAAAGCAAAATAATTCCAGAAAAACATTTACTTCTTTTTTATTGACTATGCCAAAGATTTTGACTGTTTGGATCACAACAAACTGTGGACATTTCTTCAAGAGATGGGAATATCAGGGCACTTTACCTGCCTCCTGAGATATCTGTATGCAGGTTAAGACACAATAGTTAGAACATGGAATAAGGGACTGGTTCCAAATCGGGTAAGGAGTACGTCAAGGCTGTATATTGTCACCCTGCTTTTTTTTAACTTATATGCAGTGTACATCATGTGACATTCCAGGCTGGATAAAGCACAAGCTGGAATCAAGATTACTGAGAGAAATATCAGTAACTTCAGATATGCAGATGACACCACCCTTATGGCAGAAAGCAAAGAACTAAACAACCTCTTGGTGAAACTGAAAGAGGAGAGTGAAAAAGCTGGCATAAAACTCAACATTTAGAAAACTAAGATCATGTCAGCTGTTCCCATCACTTCATGGCCAATAGATGGGGAAACAATGGAAACATTGACACACTTTATTTTCTTGGGCTCCAAAATTATTGCGGATGGTGACTGTGGTCATGAAATTAAAAGGTGCTTACTCCTTGGAAGAAAAGTTATGACCAACCTAGACAACATATTAAAAATCAGAGATGTTAACTCTGCCGATGATGGTCCACATAGTCAAAGCTATAGTTTTTCGAGTAGCAAAGTATGCATGTGAGAGTTTGACCATAAATAAGCTGAGTGCCAAAGAATTGATGCTTTTGTACTGTGGTGTTGAAGAAGACTTTTGAGACTCTTTGGACTGCAAGTAAGTCAAACCAGCCAATCCTAAAGGAAATCAGTCCTGAACAGTCATTGGAAAGACTGATGCTGAAGCTGAACCTCCAATAATTTGGCCACCTGATGTGAAGAACTGACTCATTAGAAGAGACCCTGATGCTGGGAAAGATTGAAAGCAAGAGTAGAAGTGTACTACAGAGAATGAGATTTTGGGTGCATCACTAACTCAATGGACATGAGTTTGAGCAAGCCCCAGGAGTTGGTAAAGGACAAGGAGTTGGTAAAGACAGGGACTGCATGCTGCAGTTCACGGGGTTGCAAATAGTTGGACACGACTGGGCAACACAACTGACTGAAAAATGAAGGAGGTGCTTTCCTCGTGGCTCTGGCTGTAAAAAAAATTCTGCCTGCAATACAATAGACCCAGGTTAGATGCCTGGGTTGGGAAAATCCCCTGGAGAAGAGCACGGTTACCTCCTCCTTTATTCTTGATTGGAAAATTCCATGGTCAGAGGATCCTGGCGAGCTACAGTCCATGGGGTCACAAATAGTCGGACACAACTAAGACAATAACATTCACACACACATACACACACACACACACACACACACACACAAATGAAGCTAAAGTTTTTATCTTTGATTCCATCAGTTCTTTTTGTCATGAGGTAAGAAAATGTATTTTGTAAGGAGGCACATTCTCAAAACGTTGTTAAGCTAAATATAACAGAAAAGACTTCATGATAAGAAAAGCAAAGAAGCTTGATTAATAGTAATTAATATGATTAAGAGCCAAAATTTTCTGGCATTGTAATTTGTTTTAAAGTGAAGTGAAAGTGAGAGTCACTCAGTTGTGTATAACTCTTTGCGACCCCACAGATTATACAGTCAATAAAATTCTTCAGGCTAGAATACCAGAGTGGGTAGCCTTTCCCTTTTGTTTATGGTTATCTATTTAACATTATTTCTTTGATAATCACAAAATACTTTACAAGACAGATGAAAAGCAAAATTTTCCTTTTAATCATGTCAAATTCTTGGGCTAAATTCAATGATTTTAAAATTCTCAAAGGAAACAGGGAGGCAATCAGCATTTATTTAAAGGGTTATTAGAGTTTCATGTGCTAATTATATCATTACATTTTTATGATTCTGAGAGCGTTCAGAGAACTGATATGAAAGCTGAAGAACAAGTAAAATTATTTTTATCACACATGGATATGTGAATTCTATTGTATGTTAATATTATCTGTGTATGATATGTATGGGCTTCCCTGGTGGCTCAGTGGTAAAGAATCTCTCTGCCAATGCAGGAGATATGAGTTAGATCCCTGAATCAAGAAGATCCCCTGGAGAAGGAAATGACAACTCACTCCAGTATTCTTGCCTGAGAAAACTCATGGACAGAAGAGCCTAGGGGACTACAGTCTGATTCATGTATAGACACATTTAGTTAAACAAAACATTTAACAAAACAAAGAATATAAACATCAGGATCAGATTGTCTGAGTCCAGAAATTAGCAGTTTTTTAAGCTTGGGTAGATTTTACCACTCATTTTGTGAGTTCTTTAACATGCACAGTAGAAACTTCCTGTGGGAACAAAGATGAATTCATCCTGACAGAGTGTATAGAAATGCTATTTGAACACTATGTTTCAAAACTGAGATGACCTAAAAGCAAAGCAAAATATAGATAATATTATGAAATATTACTTGGGCATTTATATGTCTTCCTTTTTTACTTCTGTATCCTTGTTTTTGTTATTATCTCTGTCTCATTTTTATAAGTTCCTTGACTTACTTAGGGAATGACACATATAGAATTATAATTGTTGGATATTTATAGAGATGTCAATATTTATAATTGTATTTGAGGTACAGAAGTTCCTCTTTTAGATCTATCTTAAAAATGTGACCGGTAATGATACATCTTACACAGTATTAAATATTAAAATGGGGATTATACATTAGTGATAAAGACCAAGTGATTTCCTTGATTGCTAAGTCAATGGAAACTAGAGAAATGACTTAGTTTTCTTGCTTTGTAATAAACATCTGATTTGTACTTTTGCATGCCACAAAGATGCAGTATATAGAAGTGATAGAAAATATAGTTATGAAATATATTCTGAATTTGCTCCTAATTAACATTACTTTATGAAAATATAAGATGGTGAACTTTTGTCTTAGTTGCTTAAAATAGAAATATGTATTGACCTTACAAAATACTTTGTCAATAGATGTTATATATCAAGTAAGGAGTGTAGTTATAGATATTTGAAAATCTTTCTACTCAATTGTCAAATTTAGATACTTTAAACTGACATTAAATTCAAAAATCATAAAATGGAATCACCCCAACTGTTTAGTCAACAGAATGAAATTTTTTCTATTTTGTGGTACTACATATAGCATCTTTCAAACATTTCCTTATTGTCTCATAAATTATTTCTGATACAATCTAGAGTTTAGACGTCTTTGAAAACCAAAGAAGGCATTGCTTTTTTGAAATAGTATTTAAATTATTTACAGTCTAAAATTTAAGATTTGTAAAGTGATTTCAAGTATGGTAATTCAGGTGAAATTTGCATGGACTCTAGTTTTTTGACCTTTGTAATATTAATATTTTAAATGGTTACAACCTACTTGCTATATAGATATAGATATATGTATGGAGACAACGACCTATGTGTTTTATCATATTCTAAAATTTAAAATACCAATAATAGTTCCATTGAGCTGACTTTCTATGATCTGTAGAGATAATTTGGATCAATCACCTATAGTAAACTGACACCTAGCTTGGTCATTTTAAAGCAACTCTCTGTAGTTAAGCCGTTTAGACAGCAAAACAATGCTAGAAGGACAAAACGTTCAACAGTGCTAAATAGAGGCCTGTACATCAGCATACCTTCCATTACACACATATTTTTCAATAGAATATAAGTGCCAGTTGACCTGGGAACATTTCTTTCTTTCTTTTTTAATAGAAGTTTTCTCAACACATAATAAGACCTGAAACATAATAAATGATAATTTTTTTTGGTCTAAATAATATCAGAGATATTTTATTTGGTATTTTAGATTTGAGAATTCAGCTTAAACAGAGTCAGAAAAAAGTGTTCTTTCTTCTTTTAAGATTAAAAATCATAGAGGACGTAAGGTTCAGGAAGCTTTAATTGGAGGAGTACCCATGATTTTGTAAACCAAAGTAGTGACACAGAAGGATGTTCATTACAACAGAAATACACTATACAGAAGTCTGATAAAAGGCCATTTAGAAAATTTGTCAGAAAAATGTGAGAAATGGGTTAGATACAAGCATATACTACAGAATTTTATCTTTCATCCTTAGATTTTGTTTTGTTAATTTTCACTTAGCTAGAATTAGTGTCACAGGGTGATTGTGGCATACTGGCATTCAAATGTTTCAACAAGTTTTCATGCACTCGATAAGTATTTGTCAAAGATTTAACCATGTCAGACACTATTTTAGGTTACTTTTTGTGTAAGCTTCTCCTAAATAGACCATAGCATTGTTAGCCTTAAACAAATAAAACAAAATTTGACCAAAAGTATTGTGAGAGAATTTATTAATAAATTACTACATGCTCATAAATGTGTATTTTTTGCCCCAGAATATGTTTGGATTTTGATTATGCACGGCGTGAAAATCGTTTCACTTATGTAAAGTATTTGTTCTTTGAGAGGTTTTTGGTCAAGAATTTACACATATTTATCAATATTTTAAGTTTAATGTCACCAGGTTTATTTATTAGTGTTAGGATTGCATTCTACTATATGTTTATGACTCCTAAAGTTATCGATTTAGATTATATAGTTAATTTTGAATTATATCTTCTTTCTAATGTATCTCATTTAAATTATTTGAACTAAAGAGTGAAATGATAGCTGGGAATGGTTTGTGTTCATTCTTAAAAGTGCCAATTTTTCAAAATGAAAGAGTTTTATGATGGGTCTTTGGAGTTTATTGATAACCATATATGGTGTAATGTTGAAAATATGTGTGTGTGTGTGTTGCTCAGTGTGTCCAACTTTGTGTGACCCCATGGACTGTAGCCCAGCCAGGTTCCTCTGTCCATGGAATTCTCCAAGCAAGAATACTGGAGTGCATTGTCATTCCTTTCTCTGGGGATCTTCCCCACCCAGGGATCAAACCTGGGTCTCTGAATGATGGATTAGCTTTGTTTATAGGAAATAAAGTTTAAAAGAATGGAAATGCATGCATATTTAGTTCAAAACCACATATCAAATTCTTATTTAACTTAGTCAGTCTGAAGAAAAAATCTGTATTATAAAAAAAAATAGCAAAACAAAACAACTTTTAGTAGGAAAAGCACTCTATTCTTAGAACTTATTTAGATTAAGTAGTATTTATTATTTAAAATGAGTATGTTTATCTTTCTCTTCACATTTGAAATTCAGATATAATGTTTCAAATTACAGGGAAAAGTTCAGATTATTCTGTTATTAGAAACATACATTGTGGTTTGGATATTTAATTTAATTACAAAATTTCCCTTTAATTTTTACAAACAAAAGTACTTGTAAAACTTGAATTTAATTTAATGAAATATAAATACAAATTTAATTTTATTTGGTTTTATTTAAGAAAATACTGTAGAATCACTTTTAGAATTTTTTCAGTGAGTTTTAACTGTGCAAAATGAGTGAACACTGGTTACTTCTCTGCATGATCCAGTACAAGCATAGAAACAGAACAGGAAAATACTGCTACTTAGGGATCAGGGGCTAGAAAGAATATTGTAGAATGTCCCTTCTTACACATCCTGTGTCATAATGGTTCATCTGAGTTTAATGGGGATTAGAGGATTACAGGATTGGCATACATTTTAAATAAATGGTTTGGTTGGTCATGTTTTAGTTTCTCTTAGACCAAATTTCAGTCAGCTTCTTAGCAATGCTAATTTACATATTTGACACAATTTGTGTTGGTTCCCTACCCTAACTAGCAGAAACATTATCATTTTGTCTCAAGAAACTTAACTAAGTAAAGGGAGAGATTAATTCTAAGTATCTCATGCAAATAAAGAATCAAATATATATCTGTATGAAAGATATATGTTTCCTTTCTTATTATATAAAAAGTAGATCTTAGGCAATATATTAATCTTAGGTGACATACTTTTATTTTGAAAATACCATAATATAGTATTCATATTTTGAGTATTCAAAAAGTCATTACTTTGACTCTGTGTCTTCTAATCATGAAGTGTAGATGATTTCTAAGG
The DNA here is from genome assembly GCA_935064755.1 of Tragelaphus eurycerus. NCBI lineage: Eukaryota > Metazoa > Chordata > Mammalia > Artiodactyla > Bovidae > Tragelaphus > Tragelaphus eurycerus. Next base: position 1,748,839 of record CAKXYN010000118.1, read on the forward strand.
CAGATAACATTTGGTTTATTAAAAAAAACATTTTAGCATGTCTTATGCAGTCAATTAATCTGTCAGACTGGAAACATAAATCCTTCATACTCCTTCTTTTCCTGTGCATGTAAACTTTTATTAAATTCAGTTTGAAGTTACTTCTACTTCTTTTTTCCTTTTCATTTTTGTGGCACCATCTTTTACTTTTTGTTCTTTGTTGCCATAAAATATTTATCAATGTATGGTGTTGGAGAAGACTCTTGAGAGTCCCTTGGACTGCAAGGAGATCCAACCAGTCCATTCTGAAGGAGATCAGTCCTGGAATTTCTTTGGAAGGAATGATGCTAAAGCTGAAACTCCAGTATTTTGGCCACCTCATGCAAAGAGTTGACTCATTGGAGAAGACTCTGATGCTGGGAGGGATTGAGGGCAGGATGAGAAGGGGACGACAGAGGATGAGATGGCTGGATGGCATCACTAACTCGATGGATGTGAGTCTGAGTGACCTCCGGGAGTTGGTGATGGACAGGGAGGCCTGGCGTGCTGCGGTTCATGGGGTCGCGAAGAGTCGGACACAACTGAGCGACTGATCTGATCTGATCTGATCATCTAAAAACATTGGTTCTCCACAATATTTACCCAGGGTTTCATCACATGGAAAATATCTTGCTTACTCCTAAAATCTATAGCCAGATTTCCATATGTCAGGTTTGCTGCTGCTAAGTTGCGTCAGTCATGTCCGACTCTGTGCGACCCCATAGATGGCAGCCCATCAGGCTCCACCGTTCCTGGGATTCTCCAGGCAAAAACACTGATTCTTTGACATTTGAAATATAAAACCATATAAACTTATGGATATTAATTATGTGTGGATTTGCCATTAAACACTTATTTTTAAAAGGATTTAGATCAAAAAAATGTTTCTTTAATATTAAACAAACATGAATTTGGATTTTATTTCCTTTTTTTTAACTGTCCTAATGGAAATTTAGGTCTTCCAATACATTTACGGCTTCCCAAGCGTTTCAGTGGTAAAGATTTCTCCTGCCAATGCAAGAAATACAAATTTGATCCCTGAGTCAGGAAGATCCCCTGGAGAAGGTAATGGCACCCCACTCTAGTATTCCTGCTGGGATAATCCCTTGGACAGAGGAACCTGGAGGGCTACAGTCCATGGGGTCACAAATAGTTGGACACAACTGAATTACTGAGCACAACACAATACATTTACTTTTCATTTTTTTCTTGAATATAATGTTACAAATAGTTAAAAAATAAAACTACCCCGAGACTATTTTTTTAGAAATGACCTATTGTTTCAAGGTTAACTCCTTTTGCAAATATTAATATTCAACATGTGAATAGCCAGTTAGTTCCAAGAATGAAAGTTTCTGCCAAAGCTTGTGTTCTATACTATCATCACAGAAGTCTCATTAAAATATAGAGAGAAAGAAATAGAAAATAAACAAAAAGTTTCCAATTATTTAAAAATATGAACTTGGTACTATGATTAAGCTGGTATTAATTCACTGTGATGACAAGAAATCACAAATTCCTAAGTGCTGACATAACATATGAGAAGATGAAAACATATTCATAGTGATTACAAGAAATCACAACTTCCAAAGTGCTGACATAGCATATGAGAAGATGAAAACATAGTCATAAAGAGAATCAGCAAGTCGGATGGCACTTTGAATACCATACTTTTTCTTTCATTTTTGCCTTAAATATGTGATCTGGAGAAGGTAATGGCAAACCAATCCTGTATTCCTGCCTGAAGAATCTCATGGACAGAGGAGTCTGGTGAGCTACAGTTCATGGGAGCCGCAAAATATGTGATATGTAAATATTGAGATACATTATAAAGTAACCAGTTTATTTCACATTTTCTAAGTAGTACATCCAGATACATCTCTCTAAATTGATGCACTGGGAAAAATAATGCCATCAATTAATAATGTTCACTGTCTCTCTCATTTTGCAGAGAATTTTAAAGTGAAATTAACAGAACATTGCTTTAGACAACTATATAATATTTATTGATTCTGAAAGGTAGAATTTTATAGAAATTAGTTCATATTTCTTATGGATTTTTAAAAACCATGCTTCTGTGTATGAAAATGTACCCACCTCTGCCCAAAATAGAATTAAAACAGATATTTTTGAAATAGTTATTTTATTAACTATATCCTTTCCTGGTTTTCTATTTCATATATTAAATATATATATATGAATATGTAATAAGAAATATCCATAATATATTTATAATATAAATATAGATGTTCATATAGCATAAATATTTCTCCAGTGAAATATCTTTGTCTTTAACCTGTACCTTAAATGGTATGCAGAGCCAAATATTTTTAAACATGTATATATACAATGACAAAGTACTCTGTAGAATTCACAAAATTGATTTCCACTAATGAAATATGAAATTCAAGTGTTTTAGTAAAAGCCATTCCCTGATAGCTTGTACACTTATGCTAAATAGAGATTTTAATTACCTACTATTTTCTTCCTACTACAACAAATTTTTAATTACTTTGTTATCGAACAAACAGGTTGGTGAAAATATGAAAAATAAGTTTCAAAAGCTTTTTAATCTAAAAAGCAACTTCTTTTTAAAGAAAAAAGAAAAATTTTATTATAGTACATATGTCTAGATATAATCAAGGCTTAGCTCTTATTTTTCTATGTGTACAACTCATATAGGTTGTTGACAAGCCACATAAAGCTTTTAAAATTGGATAAACTGATTAAAAGCAAATCATATTAAATTTTACAAAGAAAAGATTAAAAATTAAATCCTCTAGTAGTGTACAAATTATATAGTATTTTACCTTGGAGGCATATATTTTGTATGCAATAGATCAAGCAAAGTGACATGCTTTAAAAACCAATTTCTCTATGGACCCAAAACCCAGATACACCATCAAGTCCTATTTTAAAATGGTCTTAATTTAGAATTCATTCACTCAAGAACAGATTGAGTGTTGCTGCTTCTGCTCCTGCTAAGTCACTTCAGTCGTGTCCAACTTTGTGCGACCCCAGAGACAGCAGCCTAACAGGCTCCTTTGTCCCTGGGATTCTCCAGGAAGAACACTGAAGTGGGTTGCCATTTCCTTCTCCAATGCATGAAAGTGAAAAGTGAAAGTGAAGTCATTCAATCGTGTCCAACTCTTAGCTACCCCATGGACCACAGCCTACCATGGTATTTTCCAGACAAGAGTACTGGAATGGGGTGTCATTGCCTTCTCCAGATTGAGTGTTAAAAGGTGTGAAATGTTTGAGAGCTGCAATTGTCTCATACAATTTGGAGAGCTTAGAGACATATTTCAGAAATATTTATTTTTTTGTATTTTCTTTGCCAGATGAAAAAATAATATATCTGGCCCTCAGGCTTTTGTTTTTGGAATTTCTCAAGATCATTTATATTTGCATTATTTTCAAAACTGCTTCATGTATTTCTCAAAATAATGTGACTAGGGCCTTGATAGGACCTTTCAATGAACTATGAAATCATTTATATTCCCATTTTTGCTCTCTTGAAAAGTTCAGAGTTCTTCATGTATAAGTTTTCTTGAGGGTTTTGTCTGTTTATGTTTTTGATGTTGGGAAAAGTCTGTAAAGTTTTTTTTAAAAAAATTGACAGTGAATTTTTTTTCTTTGCCCAAAAGATACATGGATATAAATTTTAATATACAGAGATGAGAAATGTATATTGGCAATAGTGCTTTTGTTGTAAGATACACAATATACTAATCACCTTGCAGCTTTTGCATCTGTAACATTAATGTTTCACATGATATGAACAGAAAATGTGATTTGAGCTTCTATTTTGTGGTTCAGACTTTATTCAATCTACATAAGTACAATAATGCTGTAGCTTATTATTAGTTTTGCAATCAAGAGGAGATGCACTGAGGTGATTTGATTATACATCAAGAAGAATTGGATCTTTTGACACATCTTGTAGAATGCTTTAAAATTAACATTATTCAAAGAAAACTAGATATTGGCCCATTAATTTGGCATTACAATTTTTTTTTCTTTTTTTTATTATTATTATTTTTTTAATTTTTCTTAACTTTACAATATTGTATTACTTTTACTATACATCAAGATGGATCCGCCACCAGAATACACGTGCTCCCCATCCTGAACCCTCCCTCCCTCCCCCCTCCCACACCATCCCTCCAGGTCATCCCAGTGCTCCAGTCCCAGGCATCTGTTATAGGGCATCGTACCTGGACTGACTCGTTTCAGATATGATATTATACATATTTCAATGCTATTCTCCCCAATCGTCCCACCCTCTCCCAGTCCCAGAGTCCAAAAGTCTGTTCTATACATCAGTGTCTCTTTTGCTGTCTCATAAGCAGGGTGATTGTTACCATCTTTCTAAATTCCATATATATGCGTTAGTATACTGTATTTGTGTTTTTCTTTCTGGCTTACTTCACTCTGTATAATAGGCTCCAGTTCTATTCACCTCATTATTTCTTATTTATTTTTTTTTTTTTTTTTTGTTTTTTTATTCTTTCCTGTAGCAAAAAAAAAAATCCCTAGAGGATAACATAGGCAAAACACTCTCTGACTTACATCACAGCAGGATCCTCTATGACCCACCTCCCAGAATAGCGGAAATAAAATAAAAAATGAACAAATGGGACCTAATCAAACTTAAAAGCTTCTGCACAACAAAGGAAACTATAGGCAAGCTGAAAAGACAGCCTTCAGAATGGGAGAAAATAATAGCAAATGAAGCAACAGACAAACAACTAATCTCAAAAATATACAAGCAACTTCTACAGCTCAATTCCAGGAAAATAAATGACCCAATCAAAAAATGGGCCAAAGAACTTAATAGACATTTCTCCAAAGAAGACATACAGATGGCTAACAAACACATGAAAAGATGCTCAACATCGCTCATTATCAGAGAAATGCAAATCAAAACCACTATGAGATACCATTACACGCCAGTCAGAATGGCTGCGATCCAAAAATCCACAAGCAATAAATGCTGGAGAGGGTGCGGAGAGAAGGGAACCCTCTTACACTGTTGGTGGGAATGCAAACTAGTACAGCCACTATGGAGAACAGTATGGAGATTCCTCAAAAAACTGGGAATAGAACTGCCTTATGACCCAGCAATCCCACTGCTGGGCATACACACTGAGAAAACCAGAATTGAAAGAGGCACGTGTACCCCAATGTTCATAGCAGCACTGTTTACAATAGCCAGGACGTGGAAGCAACCTAGATGTCCATCCACAGATGAATGGATAAGCAAGCTGTGGTACATATACACGATGGAGTATTACTCAGGCATTACAATTTTTAAGTACATTATATATACTGATTCTACTATATTCCATGACCGTGTGGCTTGGCATAAGAAAATATATGAGGAACCTGCTCTCAAAAGTTAGTCGGTAATAACTTAGAATATATATTATATATTAGGTTTTAGGTGAATTGAATCTTGATATATCAGATTTCTCTTTATATTCAGTTCAGTTCAGGCACTCAGTCGTGTCCAATTCTTTGGTACCCCATGAATCACAGCATGCCAGGCCTTCCTATCCATCACCAACTCCTGGAGGTCACCCAAACTCATGTGCATTGAGTCAGTGATGCCCATCCAGCTATCTCATCCTCTGTCGTCCCCTTCTTCTCCTGCCCCCAATCCCTCCAAGCATCAGGGTCTTTTTCAATGAGTCAACTCTTTGCATGAGGTGGCCAAAGTATTGGGGTTTCAGCCTCAGCATCAGTCCTTCCAAAGAACACCCAGGACTGATTTCCTTTCGGATGGACTGGTTGGGTATCCGTGCAGTCTATGGGACTCTCAAGAGTCTTCTCCAACACCACAGTTCAAAAGCATCAATTCTTCGGTGCTCAGCTTTCTTCACAGTCTAACTCTCACATCCATACATGACCACTGGTAAAACCATAGCTTTGACTAGACAGACCTTCGTTGGCAAAGTAATATCTCTGTTTTTCAATATGTTATCTAGGTTGGTCATAACTTTCCTTCCAAGGAGTAAGCATCTTTTAATTTCATGGCTGCAATCACCATCTGCAGTGATTTTGGAGTCCCCCCAAATAAAGTCTGACACTGTTTCCACTGTTTACCCATCTATTTCCCATAAAGTGATGGGACCAGATGACATGATCTTCATTTTCTGAATGTTGAGCTTTAAGCCAACTTTTTTACTCTCTACTTTCACTTTCATCAACAGGCTCTTTAGTTCCTCTTCACTTTCTGCCATAAGGGTGGTTTCATCTGCATATCTGAGGTTATTGATATTTTTCCCAGCAATCTTGATTCCAGCTTGTGCTTTTTCCAGCCCAGCATTTCTCATGATGTACTCTGCATATAAGTTAAATAATCAGGGTGGCAATATACATACTTGATATACTACTTTTCCTATTTGGAACCAGTCTGTTGCTCCATGTCCAGTTCTAACTGTTGCTTCCTGACCTGCATATAGGTTTCTCAAGAGGCAAGTCAGGTGATCTTGTATTCCCATCTCTTTCAGAAACACTGTGATGTACTGAGACATAGTGATGTATCAAATAAATAAATATTTAATACTTATTGAAAACAGTATCCTTCAGTTGACTATAGTAACAAAGATATTTTATGACCTTCAAATGAATGTCTTCAAACAAGTTTTCAAACCTTATTTACCTCCAAAATGATGAACTTTTAAGATTTTGATAAAGTAGCTTTATTTTGTGACTTTAAAAAAAGTATACATTATAAAACAACTGCAAGTACTACTCCTTTGTTGAAGTAAATGGCAGTTATAGATTGGTGATTGATACTTGATCAACAAACATTAAGCCAACACCATCAATTTTGTGGTGAACTCTGTTTATATTTAAGCTATTCAAGCAGTATCTATTTATTATTTTTTTTTTCATATTTAGCTAGATGTGTCTAGTGCATATTAGGTATTTAAACATTTGTGCTAATATTTTGAAGGAACTAATAGAATATGATTATATAAAGAACATGTTTTGGTATTTTTACATGATAAATTTTTGTAATGTTTATGTGACAAGTAGGAGCTACAATTTTTACTGTAAACTTCATATTTCCTTCATTTGAACCTCATAGTACAAGAATCCTAGTAATTCATATTTTTATTATTTATTTATATTACTTTACAAATTATGATATTTCTTCTAGTAAAAATTTAGAAAATATATTAAAAACTTAATTATATTTCAAAGTAAGCACATACAGAATCTTAAATTTTTATGTGATTAGTGCATTTGTATAAGTAAAAATGATACCTAAAATGCATTCAAATTTATTAATAGTTATTAATATATTGATATATTTATTGTTAAATACATTGCAGAATATTTCATAATCTGAAAATAATTTTCTGGATGAAAGCAAATTTAGCTTGTTAGATATATTCACTTTATTAGTAAAATTTAATTTTAAGTGACATATAAATGATAGAATCATTCATAATATAACTGTGGTTGGATTAACAAAAATATTCATTTCAGTCATGGTGATTTGCATTGAGTCTAGTATCTCAAATGATAAGGACTATGCTTGGCACCCCACCCCAGTACTTTTGCCTGGAAAATCCCATGGACGGAGGATCCTGGTAGGCTCCAGTCCATGGGGTCGCTAAGAGTCGGACACGACTGAGCGACTTCACTTTCACTTTTCACTTTCATGCATTGAAGAAGGAGATGGCAACCCTCTCCGGTATTCTTGCCTGGAGAATCCCAGGGACGGGGGAGCCTGGTGAGCTTCCGTCTATGGGGTCGCACAGAGTCGGACACGACTGAAGCGACTTAGCAGCATGCTTATATTTTGATCTTTCAAAAATCTCAATGAATGTGAATACTTCAAAAATATCAATGATAAACATTTAAACATTTAGAAGCAATTTAATTTTAAAGATACATTTGGAGATGGACTTTATTCTGTGTAAGACTCTTCATAATTATAATGTATGTATCTATTAATTTCTGTGTTAGCATTTGAGTACTTACATTGCTTTAGACGGAGAAAATGTTTCCTTTTTTGACTATTTTTTGTGTGATGAATTAAAGTGTCTCTACAGAGTTGGTCCTGAAAATTTTATTCAGAATCTGCTTATTGTCCTGAATTTAAAGGAAAATTGATCTATATTTGACTTTCCTGGTTTATAAACCAGTTTTCTCTTTTCAGCTTGGAAGCTAATTGTCTCCTGGGATAGGTTTTAAAAATGTGTTTGTTTTCTTTTTCATTGTTGTCATGTCACTTGTTTTGCTTCTTTTATTTGTAACTCCTTACTCTTAGAAATTTTGAGTTCTAGACCCACCACATCAACTTTTTTCTGATCTTTTCAGTTACCAGGTTGGAAAGGATTTTAATAGCTAAGCTCTGGACCACATTTAAATTGCAGTCTTAAAAATGAAAACAAGCACTTTATTACTTCTCTGTTTAAGGCAGCCTTTCTTTATCTCTCCAGTACGTTTAAAACTCTGCATTTAAATATTAAAGATATTTTTAAAAAATTTATTATAGAAATTGATTATTAATTCCAATAATAAATGAAAATATTTTGTGTGTGTGTGATAGAGAGAGAGGGAGAGAGAGAGACTTATGATTGAACTATAACTATTATTTGACTGGTTCAGGGTCTGGGGATATTATTTTGAAAATAAATCCTACCTGAAGTGTCTTGTGAAAACACTGCTATATATTTTTTCTTTCTGTTTCAGCTTGTACTACAATTAAATTACATTGCTTACAGATTAAATAACTTATGATGAAAAATAAATTTACCATATATATGTCAATGACACTTAAAATGATGTGTAATTCTCTCTAGTCCCTATTATTACATAGAAACATTATTTTCATTTCTATTTTTCTGTCTCTGACATATTCCTTCTCTCCATTTCATATGTGTTTTATTTTATAATATTTAAATTTTATTCAAATTGAGTTTTAAACAAGTTCAAAATGTTTAAATTTCTTGTTTTAGATTCATGTTATTGAATGTATTAGAAAATCATTTTAATATTAAAATTAGTAATTAGTAAAATTACTAATTACTAGCTTTAAAATTTTACAAAGAATAAATCTGACATTCATTTGTTCAGATCAACACATATTGAAGTGTTTATAAATATGTAATTATTTTGTTTAAAAATAGACTATGCTATTTGTTCTTGATCAAGCATGATCTCACAGTGTTTTGAAGGAAGTCACTTAAAAATGAAATCAGAATTTATCTGAATAACAAGTGTTGATATAATAATCTTGAATTCCCCATTTCTAGTTGTGAGAAATAAATGAAATTTTAGTAGAGAAAATAGCTATATTTTAGAAAATGTGTCTTAACCAAGAAAAATACTTCTGTTGGGTCATCTAATGTTAGTGTCTGTTGATTTTTTTTTTTTTTTTTCCGTCATATATTCCACATCAGATTTGGAGGAAAAGCAACCTGTGAAGTCAATGTTTTCCTTAAAAAGTCAATACTTTTCTTGTAGGAGTTTCCATAAGATAAAAATGAAATTTAAATAAAGGGCTATACGTTGTTACCATAGGCAAAGAAGCTAGAAAATCTACTGAGTTCTTGCAAAATGTTAAGTTCAACAATACATTGCCTCTAGGGGAAGAATCAATCATTAATTCCTAAGAGGCCAGCATATAACATAGGCTTGGTCAGATTTTAGAAAACATACTACAGGAGACAGATACTTTATGATTTATCAGTATTCCACCTTATATATTTTGGTCATCACATTCTATGTAAAATGAAGCTGAAAATATATTGCAATATATTACAATTTTATATTTAGTTAATATAATGTATTGGGAATAAAAGAATATAGTTATATATAACTTTTCTAAACTCTCTTTTTAGCTTTCATTCCTGGACTAAAGAAAGGTACAGTAAAAATCAACACAAATCATAACCACGGTGCATGTCTCATTTTAAAACAAATTTGTTTTAAGAATTTCTGCCTTTTCATTTTTCATAAAACATTGTAATTTCAACTGCTTGCTTCAAACATATTTTTAGTATTTTTAAGTGAAATATCTTGAAAAGGTATTCAATCAGTTGTATGTCTTATATCACTGAATACTTTTTCCAAGTTGTGTATAATTAACCTTTAGATATTAATGTGACCCTATAGACATTTATTTGTCTTACAATCGTTGCTTTCAAATTACCTATGAATTTAATTATTCATTTTTCTCCTCTGACAATGTAAGCATATTCAGGATGTTGTCTGAGGGCACATTAACAATATAATTACACTTTTCTATATTTTCCCTTGAAAGGATCTGTATACATGCCTAACAAAATAATCCAAGATAACAGTCTTTGTGAGCTTGTAAATAATATGGATTTTCTTTGCCAAATTAAACGTGCAAATTTATGCTACTTTAAGATATGGTCAACAGAAAAAATATATCTTTAAATATGGAGTTTAAGCAATCAGTTAAAATATGTATAATTTTATTATGCTGATAAAATTTTTAAATGCAGAAGGATATTTTGTATGTTCCAAATATATTTGCTTTGTCTGTGTATATGCACTCATTTCTTTATGTACTTCATAATTCAGGATGGACATATATTGTTTCATTTTACTGTTTAAGATGATAATTCATTTCACTTCATGCATTTTTATTTTAAAATATAGTTTACAGTCCATTGATATTTTGACCAAGTGGAAATAGTACTCAGAGAATAAATTTTTCTAAAATTAATCATAAAAATTCAGATTATAATGTAAAGAGATTCCCCCTTATTCTTTAATTTTAACAAATATCATCAATATTAACAGCATGTGTTATTATTTTTTTGGTATTTTAAATGTTTTTTTCAATGTTTACTTTGGTGTAGTTCTCATGAACTTATATTGGATTGGCCAAAAGTTCATTTGGGCTTTTCCATATGATATTACAGAAAAACTCAAATGAACATTTTGTTCAACCATATATAATTAGTTCTAATATCCATGACAGATTTTTGACTATCATCTAGCTTGAAGAATTTGATTCTAAATATTTTATTCCCCATGGAAGTCTTGAGTATTCAGCAACTACATGTGTTATTCAAGTGAAAATGGATGCATTGCATGTACTTTTCATTTTTTTCTCTTCCTGTCTCATTAGTTTTTAGATATCCTATGATAGATACTGTTTAGCAACTACATCTATATAATAGTAGTAGAAATGCATTTGTGATTCTGATATAAAGTTAAGATGTTTTGATCATAACTATACAGAGGCATAGCAGAAAGAGCAATTGAATGTGAGACCGCACATCTTGACTTCTAATGATAGTTCTGCGCCTGACTCAATACATACACTTGGCCAAGTCATTTAAACTCAGAGTCTTCATTTTCTACTTTCCCTCATTAAAAAAAAAAAAAAAAAAAAGTAGTAATCATAAGTATGCTTAAGCCTTATGAAAAGTCATGCTGCTGAAACATGACAGCAAAAAAAAAAAAAACATAATAATAATAAATTTATAAAATAGTATTTGAATGTGTACAGTTCTAAACATTGTCTCTAATAATCTACAAAATTTTTTATCTTAATACACCACTTCTATGTGTAAGTTCTATCATTTTTTCAGAGGTAGAAACTGGAACAAAGAAAGGTTAAATAAAATGGAAATTCATTTGATATTTTTTGAAAAGCACTATACCTGTGTTGGAAAAGACTCTTGAGAGTCCCTTGGACTGCAAAGAAATCCAACCAGTCCATTCTGAAGGAGATCAGCCCTGGGATTTCTTTGGAAGGAATGATGCTAAAGCTGAAACTCCAGTATTTTGGCCACCTCATGTGAAGAGTTGACTCACTGGAGAAGACTATGATTCTCGGAGCGATTGGGGGCAGGAAGAGAAGGGGACGACAGAAGATGAGATGGCTGGATGGCATCACTGACTCAATGGATATGAGTCTGAGTGACCTCCGGGAGTTGGTGATGGACAGGGAGGCCTGGCGTGCTGTGATTCATGGGGTCGCAAAGAGGCGGACACGACTGAGTGACTGATCTGATCTGATCTGATACCTGTATAAAGCACTACTATTACTTAGATGATTGAATCTTCATCAATACACTAATGAATACTTATCATTACAATTAAACTCATATTTTAAATTGTGCTCTAATTGACTGATATTTATTTAGTATATTCTTAATGCAACTTGGCTCTGCCAACAATTTGCATTGAAAAACCTTAGTGCCTTTTGCAGTTATGTTTTATGATAATTTTCATACCATATTTTGTATGTCCACTTTCCATCATCAGCTCATTTGAGTAGACTTGCTATTATTTCACTCACATAATGAAATTTATTGGCATATGTAATTAAATGTTATAATAGCATATGAGAAAATAGCCTTCTGGGACTCTAATCATAAAATTCTAAAACTAAGATTATTTCATTCAGTTAACTTTTCTATTGAAGGCTGACTGATTACAGGGTTAACACTAATTTCTTTTTTCTTAAATACAAAAATATATAAGATTTTTACCTCATAGTAAATTATATATATATATATATATATATATATATATATATATATATGCAGATTCTTAGTAGTAAGAAAATTACATTGAATTCTGTTGTTCTTTGCTGCTGTTGCTGCTGCTGTCACTTCAGTCATGTCTGTCTCTGTGCGACCACAGAGACGGCAGCCCACCAGGCTCCCCCATTCCTTGGATTCTCCAGGCAAGAACACTGGAGTGGGTTGCCATTTCCTTCTCCAATTCATGAAAATGAAAAGTGAAAGTGAACTCGCTCAGTTGTGTTCGACTCCTAGCAACCCCATGGACCTACCAGGCTCCTTCTTCCATGGGATTTTCCAGGCAAGAGTACTGGAGGGGGTTGCCATTGCCTTCTCCCTGGTGTTCTTGTCCCCAAAGAAGAAACTGCAAATATATACTAGTCAATCCATTGAGAGCAAATTCTTTTGTACCTACTTCTGAGAAAAGGCAACATTAATAAATGTATAAATACCTTTCATTGAATTAACTGGCACGTGTGCTTTCTGTCTTTAGGGACATGTTTTAAAATAAGAGTGAGAGTTTCAGCTATATCAACTATATTTTCTGTTTTCACTGAGGACTAGGATTTGATCAATAGGTTGTCAACTGATTTGTCTCCCTGTAGTCATTTGTTCAGTTATCCTAGCTGATTGTAAGCATATTTTTTGGTGTTTTATTACATTACTTTTAACTTTCTGACTTTCTGATAACTCTCAGGGATCTGTTCCTGAGCTGAGTTTCCATATTTATTGTTAGTACTCAAGGGTCAGCTGTAATTTAGGAGTTCATTACTTTAGACTTAGAATGTTGAATTTGATTCAGGAGAAAGGGTTTAGGAATGGGAGTGTGTGTGTGAAAGCCGGTTTGAGGTGGACACTTATAAGAGAGACGAAGAAAATGAATTATCTCTTGGCCAAATGAATCACCTCACCTATATTTATCCAACTACTTAGTTAATAAGAATCTGTGAACATAAAATATAATTCATCCTTATGCATGATAGTTAACAAGTTTTTCATCTGTCAATTATTAAGAGCATTGATGTCTTTATAAGGTATATTTTTTTTCATGTCCAGGAGTTAATGAAAATGCACATGTAAGTTTCCAAATGAAAAGTTTATGCCACAGGTCATAATATTAAGCACCTCATATTAACTTAGTATCTCCCTAAATTCTCAGAGGTAAGGATACATCAACATGCAGTTTAATTAGTTTTGTTTTAGATTACTAATAGTAGATTCTACAATGTCATAGAGCAATATTCTTGAAAAAAATTAAGATTAAAGAAACACTTGCATATTTTTTCATCTAAAATTGCCTTCTTTAAATCATGTATAACAAGCCAATTCCACCATTGTTGTCATTGTGGTTGTTCAGTTAGTAAGTCATGTCTGACTCATTGCAATCCAATGGACTGTAGCACACTAGGCTCCTCTGTCCTCCACGATCCCCTGGAGTTTATCAATTTCATGTCCATTGAGTTGGTTTTTCCTTTTGGCTTCCATCTTTCCCAGCATCAGGGTCTTTTCAAATGAGTTGGCTCTTCACATTAGGTAGCCAAAGTACTGGAGCTCCAGCTTCAGCATCAGGCCTTGCACTGAGTATTCAGGGTTGATTTTCTTTAGGATTGATAGATCTCCCAGTATCCCAAGGGATTCTCAAGAGTCTTCTTGAAGACCACAGTTCGAAAGCATTCATTCTTCAATGCTCAGTCTTCTTTATGTTACAACTCTCTTCTCTGTACATGACTAATGGCAAAACCATACTTTTGACTATACGGACCTTTGTCGGCAAAGTAATGTCTCTGCTTTGTAATGGAGTTTCCAGATTTGTCAGGCAAATTTGGCCTTGGAGTACAGAATGAAGCAGGGCAAAGGCTAATAGAGTTCTGCCAAGAGAATGCACTGGTCATAGGAAACACCCTCTTCCAAAAACACAAGAGAAGACTCTACATATGGACATTACCAGATGATCAATACTGATATCTGATTAAAATTTTTCCAGCCAAAGGTAGAGAAGCTGTATACAGTCAGCAAAAGTAAGACTGGGACCTGACTGTGGCTGAGATCATGAGCTCCTTATTGTCAAATTCAGACTGAAAATGAAAAAAAGTATAGAAAACCACTAGACCATTCAGGTATGACATAAATCAAATCCCTTATGACAATACAGTGGAAGTGAGAAATAGATTTAAAGGACTAGATCTGTTAGAGTGCCTGATGAACTATGGACAGGGGTTCGTGGCATTGTACAAGAGACAGGAAACAAGACCATCCCCAAGAAAAAGAATGCAAAAAAGCAAAATGGCTGTCTGAGGAGGCCTTACAAATAGCTGTGAAAAGAAGGGAAGCAAAAAGCAAAGGAGAAAAGGAAAGATATACCTATTTGAATGCAGAGTTCTAAAGAATGGCAAGGAGAGATAAGAAAGCATTCCTCAGCAATCAGTGAAAAGAAATAGAGGAAAACAATAGAATGTGAAAGACTAGAGATCTCTTCAAGAGAATTAGAGATACCAAGGAAATATTTCCTGCAATGATGGGCTTGATAAAGGACAGAAATGGTATGAACATAACAGAAGCAGAAGATATTAAGAAAAGGTGGCAAGAATACACAGAAGAACTGTACAAAAAAGATCTTCATGATCCAGATAATCACAATGCTGTGATCACTCACCTACAGCCAGACACCACGGAATGTGAAGTCAAGTGGGCCTTAGGAAGCATCACTATGAACAAAGCTAGTGGAGGTGATGGAATTAGAGTTGAGCTATTTCAAATCCTGAAAGATGATGCTGGGAAAGTGCTGCACTCAATATGCCAGCAAAATAGGAAAACTCAGCAGTGGCCACAGGACGGGAAAAGGACAGTTTTCAGTCTAATCCCAAAGAAAGGCAATGCCAAAGAATGCTCAAACTACCACACAATTGCACTCATCTAACACGCTAGTAAAGTAATGCTCACAATTCTCCAAGCCAGGCTGGTTTTAGAAAGGACAGAGGAACCAGAGATCAAATTGCCAACATCCGCTGGATCATCAAAAAAGCAAGAGAGTTCCAGAAAAGCATGTATTTCTGCTTTATTGATTATGCCAAAGCCTTTGACTGTGTGGATCACAATAAACTGTGAAAAATTCTGAAACAGATGGGAATACAGGACCACCTGATCTGCCTCTTGAGAAATCTGTATGCAGATCAGGAAGCAACAGTTAGAACTGGACATGGAACAACAGACTGGTTCCAAACAGGAAAAGGAGTACGTCAAAGCTGTATATTGTCACCCTCCTTGTTTAAGTTATATGCAGAGTACATCATGAGAAACGTTGGACTGGAGGAAGCAAAAGCTGGGATCAAGATTGCTGGGGAAAATATCAATAACCTCAGATATGCAGATGACACCACCTTTATGGCAGAATGTGAAGAAGAACTAAAGAGCTTCTTGATGACAGTGAAAGTGGAGAGTGAAAAAGTTGGCTTAAAGCTCAACATTCAGAAAACTATGATCATGGCATCCCATCCCGTCACGTCATGGCAAATAGATAGAGAATCAGTGGAAACAGTGTATGACTTTATCTTTCTAGGGTCCAAAATCACTGCATATTGTGATTGCAGCCATGAAATTAAAAGATGCTACTCCTTGGATGGAAATTTATGACCAACCTAGGCAGCATATTGAAAATCAGAGACATTACTTTGTCAACAAAGTCAGTCTAGTCAAGGCTTTGGTTTTTCCAGTGGTCATGTATAGATGTGAGAGTTGGACTATAAAGAAAGCTGAACACAGAAGTATTGATGCTTTTGATCTCTGTTGTTGGAGAAGACTCTTGAGAGTCCCTTGGACGGCAAGGAGGTCCAAGCAGTCCATCCGAAAGGAGATCAGTCCTGGGTTTTCATTGGAAGGACTGATGTTGAAGCTGAAATTCCAATACTTTGGCCACTTTATGTGAAGAGCTGACTCATTTGAAAAGACCCTGATACTGGAAAGATTGAAGGCAGGAGGAGAAGGGGACAAGAGAGGATGAGACGGTTGGATGGCATCACCTACTCAATGGACATGGGTTTGAGTGGACTTTGGGATTTGGTAATGGACAGGGAGGCCTGGCATGCTGCAGTTCATGGCCTCGCAAAGAGTCAGACACAACTGAGTGAATGAACTGACTAACTGACTAGATTGGTCATTGGGCTTCCCTGATGGCTCAGATGGTAAAGAATCCTCTATCACTGTAGGACACCTGAGTTTGATCCCTGGGTGGGGAAGTTCCCCTGTAGGAGGTTATGGTAACTCACTCAAGTATCCTTGCCTGGAGAATCCCTATGGACAGAGGAGTTTGGCGGTCTACAGTCCCTGGGGTCACAAAGAGTTGGACATGACTGACAGACTAAGCACAGCACAGCACAGCACAGGTTTGGCATAGCTTTCCTTCCAAGGAACGAGTGTCTTTTAACTTCATGGCTGCAGTCACTGTCAAAAGTGATTTTTGAGCCCAAGAAAATAAAATTGGTCACTACCTCCTCTTTTCCCTCATCTATTTGCTATGAAGATATGTGATCAGATGCCATAATCTTAGTTTTTTGAATATTTAATTTCATGCCAGCTTTCCCTCCTCTCCTTTTTCACCTTCATCAAAAGCCTTTTCACTTCCTCTTCATTTTCTGCCATTAGAGTGGTTTTATTTGCATATCTGAGGTTGTTGATATTTCTCCTGGCAGTCTTGATTACAGCATGTGATTCATCCAGCTCAGTCTTTCACATGATAGATTTTACACATAAGTAAAATAAGCAGGGTGATAATATACTACCTTGTTGCACTCTTTTTCCAAATTGGAACCAGTCATGTTATACGTCCAGTTCTAACTGTTCCTTCCTGATCTGCATACAGGTTTCTCAGGAGATAGATAAGGTGGTTTGTTACTTCCATCATTTTAAGAATTTTCCACAATCAAAAGCTTTAGCATAGTCAATGAAACAGAAGATTTTTTTTTTCTTTCTGGAATTCCCTTGCTTTCTCCATGATCCAGCGAATGTTGGCAATTTGATCTCTGGTTCCTCTGCCTTTTCTAAGCCCAGCTTATATATCTTGAAAGTCTTGATTCATGTACTGCTGATGTCTACGTTGAACAATTTTGAGCATAACCTTGCTAGCATGTGAAATAAGTGCAATTGTATGGTAGCTTGAACATTCTTTGACATTTCCCTTCTTTGGAATTGGAATGAAAACTGACCTTTTCCAGTCCTGTGGCCACTGCTGAGTTTCCAAATTTGCTGGTATATTGAGCTTAGCACTTTACCAGCATGATCTTTTAGGATTTTAAACAGCTCAGCTTGAGTTCTGTCACCCCCACTCTCCCCAGCTTTATTCATAGTAATGTTTCATAAGACCCATATAAGTTCACTCTCCCTGATGTCTGGTTCTAGGTGAGTGACCATACCATCTTGGTTACATTCTGCTATAGTATATATTATACATTGACACATAGTACTTAAGAATCATGTCTTATCATAAAATTGTTTTGCTTTTGAAGTTCTTTGTTGTTGGGTTTTTTTTTTTTTTTTTTTGAATAATGAAAAAAGAAACAAATGTGATATTATTTGTCACACAAAAGTAGACTAGGGAGGAAAAATTGGTATCTTTTTGAAGCTACAAAGTGTATTAAATTTAGAAAATGGGTGCAATACTCTAGTGTTGTCATTCTGATAAAAACTATTACCATAGCTTTGAAACAGTATATAACTTGTGAATAAAAACATGTATAAACATGTATTCACAAATGTATAACTTGTGAACAAAATCATGCATACTTCAATCTTTATATTCTGGGTTTATACTATTGCCTTTAAAAAAAATCTATATAGGGACATAAGTAGTATTGCTAAGCAACATATTAGTCAGCTATTTGTTAGCAAATCATAACAAATCATTAAACAAAAAAGGTTTAAATTAGCCATAAACATTATTTCTACTACAGCTAATTAGTAGTAACTCTTGTTTTATAAACCGTAATTTTAATATGCATCACTCTTCTCTTACATTGTTTTGAAATTGATACTATTTGACACAGTAAAATGATAAAATATTATATTACTTTCATTTGCAGATGCTATATCAAAAACTGGGTCTATTATAAGGTAAAATATTTTTATTGAAATACATAACAATTTGTGAAAAGTCAACTTTCTCGTTAGGCAAATTCTTTAAAACAATATTTATTTTAATTGAAGTCTAATTACTTTACAATATTGTAGTGGTTTTTGCCATGCATTGACCTGAATCAACCATGGTTATACATGTGTTCCCCATCCTGAATCCCCCTCCCACCTCCCTCCCCATCTCATCCCTGTGTCATTCCAGTGCACCAGCCCTGAGCACCCTGTCTCATGCATCGAACCTGGAATAGCAATCTGTTTCACAAATGAAAATATACATGTTTCAATGCTACTGTCTCAGATCATCCCACCCTGGCCTTCTTGCACAGAGTGCAAAAGACTGTTCTATACATCTGTGTCTCTTTTGTTGTCTCGTATATAGGGTTATCATTACTATCTTTCCAAATTCCATATATATGCGTTAGAATACTGTATGGAGGTTTTTCTTTCTGACTTCACTTTGAATAATAGGCTTCAGTTTCATCCACCTCATTAGAACTGATTCAAATATATTCCTTTTAATGGCTGAGTAATATTCCATTGTGGATATGTACCACAGCTTTCTTATCCATTCGTCTGCTGATGGACATCTAGGTTGCTTCCATGTCCTAGCTATTATAAACAGTGCTGCGATGAACATTGGGGTACACATGTCTTATTCAATTCTAGTTTCCTTCATGTGTATGTGCAGCAGTGTGATTACTGGGTTTTATGGTGGTTTTATTTCCAGTTATTTAAGGAATCTCCACAATGTTCTCCATAGTGGCTATACTAGTTTGCATTTCCACCAACAGTGTAAGAGGGTTTCCTTTTCTCCACGCTGTCTCCAGCATTTATTGTTTGTAGATATTTGGATAACAGTCATTCTGACCACAGTGAGATGGTACCTCATTTTGGTTTTAATTTCCATTTCTCTGATAATGAGTGATGTTGAGCATCTTTTCATGTGTTTGTTAGCCATCTGTATGTCTCTTTTGGAGAAATGTCTGTTTAGTTCTTTGGCCCATTTTTTGATTGGGTCCTTTACTTTTCTGGAGTTGAGCTACAGGAGTTGCTTGTATATTTTTGAGATTCATTCTTCGTCAGTTGCTCTGTATGCTATTATTTTCTCCCATTTGGAAGGCTGTCTTTTCACCTTGCATATAGTTTCATTCATTGTGCAAAAGCTTTCAGGAAAAGCTTTCAGGTTTAATTAGGTCCCAGTTGTTTATTTTTGCTTTTATTTCCACTACTCTGGGAGGTGGGTCATAGAGGATCCTGCTGTGATTTATGTCAGAGAGTGTTTTGCCTATGTTTCCCTCTAAGAGTTTTATAGTTTCTGGTCTTATGTTTAGATCTGTAATCCATTTTGATTATATTTTTGTGTATGGTGTTAGAAAGTGTTCTAGTTTCATTCTTTTACAAGTGGTTGACCAGTTTCCCCAGCACCACTTGTTAAAGAGATTGTCTTTTCTCCATTGTATATTCTTGCCTCCTTTGTCAAAAATAAGGTGTCCATACGTGCGTGGGTTTATCTCTGGGCTTTCTATTTTATTCCATTGATGTATATTTCTGTCTTTGTGCCAGTACCAAACTATCTTGATGATGATGGCTTTGTAGTAGAGCCTG
This sequence comes from Tragelaphus eurycerus, assembly GCA_935064755.1. NCBI lineage: Eukaryota > Metazoa > Chordata > Mammalia > Artiodactyla > Bovidae > Tragelaphus > Tragelaphus eurycerus. Next base: position 1,769,118 of record CAKXYN010000118.1, read on the forward strand.
AAGTCAGGCAGGTTGATTCTTCCAGTTCCATTCTTCTTTCTCAAGATTGCTTTGGCTATTTGAGTTTTTTTTTGTATTTCCATACAAAGTGTGAAAGTATTTGTTCTAGTACTCTGAAAAATACCATTGGTAGATTGATATGGATTGCATTGAATTTATAGATTGCTTTTGGTAGTATACTCATTTTCACTATATTAGTTCTTCTGATTCATGACCATGGTATATTTCTCCATCTATTTCTGTCCGCTTTGATTTCTCATCAGTATTTTATGGTTTTCCATATATAAATCTTTTGTTTCTTTAGGTAGATATATTCCAAAGTATTTTATTCCTTTCGTTGCAATGGTGAATGGAATTGTTTCCTTAATTTCTCTTTCTGTTTTCTCACTTTTAGTGTATAGAAATGCAAAGGATTTCTGTGTGTTGATTTTATATCCTGCAACTTTACTGTATTCATTGATTAGTTCTAGTAATTTTTTGGTGGAGTCTTCAGTGTTTTCTATGTCATGTGCAAACAGTGAGAGTTTTATTTCTTCTTTTCCAATATGTATTCCTTTAATTTATTTTTCTGCTCTGATTGCTGTGGATAAAACTTCCAAAACTATGTTGAATAGTAGTGGTGAGAGTGGGCACACTTGTATTGTTCCTGACTTTAGGGGAAATGCTTTCAATTTTTCACCATTGAGGATAATGTTTGCTGTCACTTTTTCATGTATGGCTTTTATTATGTTGAGGTATGATCCTTCTATTCCTGTTTTCTGGAGGGTTTTTATCATAAATGGATGTTGGATTTTGTCAAAGGCTTTCTCTGTATTTTCTAAGATAATCATACCTTTTTTTTTTTTTTAATCTTTCAATTTGTTAAAGTGGTTTATTTGATTGATTTGTGGATATTAAAGAATCCTTGCATCCCTGGGATAATGCTCACTTGGTTATGATGAATGACCTTTTTGTATGTTGTTTTATTGTGTTTGCTAGAATTTTGTTAAGGATTTTTGCACCTACATTCATTAGTGATATTGGCCCGTACTTTTCTTTGTGTCATCTTTATCTCGTTTTGGTATCAGGGTGGTGGTGACCTCATAGAATGTGTTTGGAAGTTTACCTATCTCTGCAATTTTCTAGAAGAGTTTGAGTAATATATGCGTTAGCTCTTCTCTAAAATTTTGGTAGAATTCAGCTGTGAAGCTGTCTAGACCTGGGCTTTTGTTTGCTGGAAGATTTCTGATTGTAGTTTCAATCTCCGTGCTTGTGATGGGTCTGTTACGATTTTCTATTTCTTCCTTGTTCAGTTTTGGAAAGTTGTACTTTTCTAAGAATTTGTCCATTACTTCCAAGTTGTCCATTTTATTGGCATATAGTTGCTGATAGTAGTCTCTTATGATCCTTTGTATTTCTGTGTTGTCTGTTGTGATTTTTCCATTTTCATTTCTAATCTTGATATGATTCTTCTCCCTTTGTTTCTTGATGAGTCTGGCTAATGGTTTGTCAATTTTATTTATCTTCTCAAAGAACCAGCTTTTGGTTTTGCTGATTTTTGCTGTGGTCTATTTTGTTTCTTTTGCATTTATTTCTGCCTTAATTTTTAATATTTCTTTCTTTATAGTAATCTTGGGGTTCTTTATTTCTTCCTTTTCTAGTTGCTTTAGCTCTAGAGTTAGGTTATTTATTTGACTTTTTTCTTGCTTCTTGAGGTAGGCTTGTATTGCTGTCAACCTTCCCCTTCGCACTGCTTTTATAATATCCAACAGGTTTTGGTTTGTTGTGTTTTCATTTTCATTCATTTCTATGCATATTTTGATTTCTTTTTTGATTTCTTCTGTGATTTGTTGTTTATTCAGAAGTGTGTTGTTTAGCCTCCATATGTTGGAATTTGTTCTTCCTGTTATTGACATCTAATTTTACTGCATTGTTGTCAAAAAAGATGCGTGGGATGATTTCAATTTTTTTTGAATCTACCAAGGCTAGATTTATGGCCCAGAATGTGATATATCTTGGGGAATGTTCCCTGTGCACTTGAGAAAAAGGTGAAATTCATTGTTTTGTTTTGAAATGTATTTAGACCTCAACTACGTCTAAGTGGTCCATTATATCATTTAAAGTTTGTGTTTCCTTGTTAATTTTCTGTTAGTTGATCTATACATAGGTGGGAGTTCAGTATTAAAGTCTCCCACTATTATTGTATTATTGTTAATTTTCCCTTTCATACTTGTTAACATATGTCTTACATACTGTGGTGGTCCTATGTTGAGTGTATTTATATTTATAATTGTTATATCTTCTTCTTGGATTGATCCTTAGATCACTATGTAGTGTCCTTCTTGTCTCTTTTCTTAGCCTTTATTTTAAAGTCAATTTTATCTGATATGAAGGTTGCCACTCCTGCTTTCTTTTGGTCTCCATTTGCTTGAAATATGATTTTCTAGCCCTTCACTTCTTTCAGTCTGAACCTGTCCCTTTTTTTGAGGTTGGTCTCTTGTAGACAGTATATATAGAGGCCTTGTTTTTGTATCCATTCAGCCAATCTTTGGCTTTTGGCTGGGACATTCAACCCATTTATATTTAAGGTAATCATTGATAAATATGATCCTATTGCCATTTACTTTGTTGCTTTGTGTTGGAGTTTATACACCTTTTCTGTGTTTCCTGTCTAGAGAAGATCCTTTAGCATTTGTTGAAGAGATGGTTTGGTGGTGCTGAATTCTCTCAGCTTTTGCTTGTCTGTAAAGCTTTTGATTTCCCCTTCATATTTGCATAAGATTCTTACTGGATACATTAATCTGGGTTGTAGGTGTTTTTATTTCTTCACTTTGAGGATGTCCTGCCATTCCCTTCTGTCCTGAAGAGTTTCTATTGAAAGATCAGCTGTTATCCTTAAGGGGATCCTCTTGTGTGTTATTTTTCCCTTGCTGCTTTTAATATTTGTTCTTTGTGTTTGATCTTTTAAAATATGATTAATATGTTTCTTGGGTTGTTTTGCCTTGGGTTCATCATATTTGGGACTCTCTGGGTTTCTTGGACTTGGGTGACTATTCCTTCCCCATTTTAGGGGAGTTTTCAACTATTATCTCCTCAGTATTTTTTCATGGCTTTTCTTTTTGGCTTCTTCTTCTGTAACTCCTATGATTCGAATGTTGTGGCGTTTCACATTGTCCCAGAGGTCCCTGAAGTTGTCCTCATTTTTTAAAATTATTTTTTCCTCTCTGCCTCACATATTTCTGCCATTTTATCTTCTACCTCACTTATCCTATCTTCTGCCTCCATTATTCTACTGTTGGTTCCCTTCATAGTGTTTTTTATTACCTTTATTGCATTATTCATTATTGATTGACTTTTTTATTTCTTCTAGGTCCTTGTTAAACATTTCTTCCTTCTTCTCAGTCCTTGGCTCCAGGCTATTTATCTTTAACTTCATTTTGTTTTTAATATTTTGGATCATTTTTACTATCATTATTCTGAGTTCTTTTTCAGGTAGGCCCCCTATCTCCTTCTCTTTTGCTTGGTTTGGTGGGCATTTAACATGTTCCTTTATCTTCTGAGTATTTCTCTGACTTTTACTCTTGTTTAGATTGTTTTGTTTGTGTGGCCTTCCTGTATTCCGGCAGTTTGTGGTTCCTCTTTATTGTGGAGGTGTCTCCCTTTGAGTGGAGTTGGATGAGTGACTTTTCCAGGTTTCCTGGTTAAGGAAGCTTGCATCAGTTTTGTAGTGCTTGGAGTTGGATTTATTCCCTCTGGAGTGTAATGAAGTGTCCAGTAGTGAGTTTTGAGATGTATATGTGTTTGGTGTGACTTTGGGCAGCTTGTATATTGATGTACTGAGCTATGTTCCTGTGTTGCTGGAGAATTTGCAGGGTATGTCTTGCTCTGGAACTTGTTGGCTCTCGGGTGGTGCTTGGTTTCAGTGTGGGTATGGAGGCATTTGGATGAGCTTTCATTGGTTAATGTTCCCTGGAGTCAGGAGTCCTCTGGTGTTCTCAGGTTTGGGGCTTAAGCCTCCTGACTCTGGGTTTCAGTCTTATACTTTCATTAGCCTCAAGACTTCTCCATCCATACAGCACCAATGATAAAACATCTAGTTTAACGGTGAAAAGATTATCTACAGTGAGGAACATCCAGAGATGTTCACAGAGTTACATGGAGAAGAGAACAGGGAGGAAGGAGATAGAGGTGACCAGGAGGAGAAGAGGGGGAATCCAAAGAGGAGAGAGCAATCTAGACATTAATCAATTCCCTATGTGCTCTCCATAGTCTGGAACCCTCAGAGAGGTTCAAGGAGTTAAATAGAGAAGAGAAGAATGAGGAAGGAGATAGAGGTGAACAGGAGGAGAAAAGGGGGAATCAAAAGGAGGCAGACAGATCTAGGCAGTAATCAGTTCCCTAAGTGTTCTCCACAGCTTGGAATACACAAAGAGATTTACAGAGTTTGGGAGAGAAGATGAGGGAGCAGGAGAAGATAGAGGTGACCAGTGGGAGAAAAAGGAGAGTCAAAAGTTGAAGAGAGTAATCAAGCCAGTAATCGCACTCCTAAGTAAAAATGGGTACTGAAGACTGAATTCTTAAAGGTGCAAAATTGAAAACAAATACCAAAAAGCAAAGATTAAAAATCTAGAGTAGAGGCTAGACCCCCAAAAAATACAATGTAAAAAAGACAAAACAAAATCACAAAAAATATTTTAAAAAATATATGAAGATTTCTTTGAGAAAAAGGTCTTTTTATTCTGTAAGGTAATATTAGGTTATAAAAATGAAAATTAAAGGAGTAATAGAGGACTTAAAATAAAAAAAAAAAAAAAATTAACAAATTGCAAAGGCACCCCACTCCAGTACTCTTGCCTGGAAAATCCCATGGATGGAGGAGCCTGGTAGGCTGCAGTTCATGGGGTCATGAAGAATTGGACACAACTGAGTGACTTTACTTTCACTTTTCACTTTCATGCACTGGAGAAGGAAATGACAACCCACTTTAGTGTTCTTGCCTGGAGAATACCAGGGACAGGGGAGCCTGGTGGACTGCCATCTATGGGGTCGCACAGAGTCAGACACAACTGAAGCGACTTAGCAGCAGCAGTAGTAAAAATATGTCTAGGAATTTCACTGGTGCTGTTGCGGGCAATGTGGGATCAGTTCATTTTCAGATAGTTCCTTGTTCCAGCTTATACTTCTCAAGATCTATAGAACCCTTCCAATGTAGTCAGTGTTAACTACAGGATTTTAATCTGTGCACCTGTCACTTCCAAAGCGGTTCCCTCTGTTTATTTTGGCTGCTTCTGATTGCAAGTTTCTTCAGTGTCTAATTTCTACCCTGACACAAGCGGGTGAAGGTGGTCACTTGTTCAGGCTCGCTTTTTCAGTCATGCTGTGGGGAGGGAGGAACACTGCAAATAAATATCACTGGCGTGTATGTGAAATGCTCACAGTGCCTGGGACACACTGGGTTTGCCCCCAGTCACCCTGTGTATGCTTTCCCTGTCTGTACTGCTCAGGCTCCAGGTTGCTCTGCAGAGAAACTGTCTAAAGTGCCCTGGATTCCATGAACTTCCCAGGACTAAGCCACTCAGGTTCAGGTTCTTGGGTCCTCCACAAAGGTGCACACTCAGTTGGGCCTGTGTTTTGTGCCCTTCCCAGGTCTGAGCAGCTCAGTTGACCAGGTGCTTGGTGCGCTCACTCTCCTTAGGAATGGTTCCTCTTATCCCTCCCCCATCCCAGCTGCTTGGTTTCACAGGTGTACCATTTCAGGTGTGCTGTGTCTCTTCTGAGGAGCTGATATCTGGCTGTAATGCTCCTGGTGGATGTCATCTGTCCAGGATCCCAGGAAGGCTTGTTTGGCAACTGGGAGCCTGCTCACAATTTGGTGGAGAATGCGATCTCTGGGCCTGAGTTTGCCCCTTTTTGGCTTTGGCTGCCGCCCGCCTGCCTCTTTGACTCCAGTGGGGGATGGGCGAGTCCGCAGCCGGTTAGCTCTCCTCTGGTATTTGCTCAGTCCTTTGTTCTGTGAGCAGGCCCAGAAGTGCCTTTAGATCAGATCAGATCAGTCGCTCAGTCCTGTCCGACTCTTTGCGACCCCATGAACTGCAGAACGCCAGGCCTCCCTATCCATCCCCAGCTCTCGGAGGTCACCCAGAATCACATTCATCGAGTCAGTGATGCCATCCAGCCATCTCATCCTCTGTCGTCCCCTTCTCCTCCTGCCCGCAATCCCTCCCAGCATCAGAGTCTTCTCCAATGAGTCAACTCTTCACATGAGGTGGCCAAAATACTGGAGTTTCAGCTTGAGCATCATTCCTTCCAAAGAAATCCCAGGTCTGATCTCCTTCAGAATGGACCGGTTGGATCTCCTTGCAGTCCAAGGGACTCTCAAGAGTCTTCTCCAATACCACAGTTCAAAAGTATCAATTCTTTGGCGCTCAGCCTTCTTCACAGTCCAGCTCTCACATCCATACATGACCACAGGAAAGACCATAGCCTTGACAGGCGAATCTTTGTTGGCAAAGTGATGTCTCTGCTTTTGAATATGCTATCTAGGTTGGCCATAACCTTCCTTCCAAGGAATGATAGGATACTGAAAGAGAAACTCCCCAGGTCAGAAAGGGCCCAATATGCTACTGGAGATCAGTGGAGAAATAACTCCAGAAAGAATGAAGGGATGGAACCAAAGCAGAAAGAATACCCAGCTGTAGATGTGTCTGGTGATAGAAGTAAAGTCCGATGCTGTAAAGAACAATATTGCATAGGAACCTGGAATGTCAGGTCCATGAATCAAGGCAAAGTGGAAGTGGTCAAACAAGAGATGGCAAGAGTAAATGTTGACATTCTAGGAATTAGCGAACTAAAATGGACTGGAATGGGTGAATTTAACTCAGAGGACCATTATATCTACTACTGTGGGCAGGAATCCCTCAGAAGAAACGGTGTGGCCATCATGGTCAACAAAAGAGTCCGAAATGCAGTACTTGGATGCAATCTCAAAAACGACAGAATGATCTCTGTTCGTTTCCAAGGCAAACCATTCAATGTCACAGTAATCCAAGTCTATGCCCCAACCAGTAACGCTGAAGAAGCTGAAGTTGAACAGTTCTATGAAGACCTACAAGACTTTTTAGAACTAACACCCAAAAAAGATGTCCTTTTCCTTATAGGGGACTGGAATGCAAAAGTAGGAAGTCAAGAAACACCTGGAGTAACAGGCAAATTTGGCCTTGGAACACGGAATGAAGCAGGGCAAAGACTAACAGAGTTTTGCCAAGAAAATGCACTGGTCATAGCAAATACCCTCTTCCAACAACACAAGAGAAGACTCTATACATGGACATCACCAGATGGTCAACACCGAAATCAGATCGATTATATTCTTTGCAGCCAAAGATGGAGAAGCTCTATCCAGTCAGCAAAAACAAGACCAGGAGCTGACTGTGGCTCAGACCATGAATTCCTTATTGCCAAATTCAGACTTAAATTGAAGAAAGTAGGGAAAACTACTAGACCATTCAGGTATGACCTAAATCAAATCCCTTATGATTATACAGTGGAAGTAAGAAATAGATTTAAAGGCCTAGATCTGATAGATAGAGTGCCTGATGAACTATGGAATGAGGTTCGTGACATTGTACAGGAGACAGGGATCAAGATCATCCCCATGGAAAAGAAATGCAAAAAGCAAAATGGCTGTCTGGAGAGGCCTTGCAAATAGCTGTGAAAAGAAGAGAAGTGAAAAGCAAAGGAGAAAAGGAAAGATATAAACATCTGAATGCAGAGTTCCAAAGAATAGCAAGAAGAGATAAGAAAGCCTTCTTCAGCAATCAATGCAAAGAAATAGAGGAAAACAACAGAATGGGAAAGACTAAGGATCTATTCAAGAAAATCATAGATACCAAAGAAGATATTAAGAAGAGGTGGCAAGAATACACAGAAGAACTGTACAAAAAAGAACTTCACGACCCAGATAATCATGATGGTGTGATCACTGACCTAGAGCCAGACATCCTGGAATGTGAAGTCAAGTGGGCCTTAGAAAGCATCACTAGGAACAAAGCTAGTGGAGGTGACGGAATTCCAGTGGAGCTGTTCCAAATCCTGAAAGATGATGCTGTGAAAGTGCTGCACTCAATATGCCAGCAAATATGGAAAACTCAGCAGTGGCCACAAGATTGGAAAAGGTCAGTTTTCATCCCAATCCCAAAGAAAGGCAATGCCAAAGAGTGCTCAAACTACCGCACAATTGCACTCATCTCACACGCTAGTAAAGTAATGCTCAAAATTCTCCAAGCCAGGCTTCAGCAATATGTGAACCGTGAACTTCCTGATGTTCAAGCTGCTTTTAGAAAAGGCAGAGGAACCAGAGATCAAATTGCCAACATCTGCTGGATCATGGAAAAAGCAAGAGAGTTCCAGAAAAACATCTATTTCTTCTTTATTGACTATGCCAAAGCCTTTGACTGTGTAGATCACAATAAACTGTGGAAAATTCTGAAAGAGATGGGAATACCAGACCACCTGATCTGCCTCTTGAGAAATCTGTATGCAGGTCAGGAAGCAACAGTTAGAACTGGTCATGGAACAACAGACTGGTTCCAAATAGGAAAAGGAGTACGTCAAGGCTGTATATTGTCACCATGTTTATTTAACTTATATGCAGAGTACATCATGAGAAATGCTGGACTGGAGGAAACACAAGCTGGAATCAAGATTGCTGGGAGAAATATCAATAATCTCAGATATGCAGATGATACCACCCTTATGGGAGAAAGTGAAGAGGAACTAAAAAGCCTCTTGATGAAAGTGAAAGTGGAGAGTGAAAAGGTTGGCTTAAAGCTCAGCATTCAGAAAACGAAGATCATGGCATCTGGTCCCATCACTACATGGGAAATAGATGGAGAAACAGTGGAAACAGTGTCAGACTTTATATTTTCTGGGCTCCAAAATCACTGCAGATGGTGACTGCAGCCATGAAATTAAAAGCAGTGCCTTAGGTTAGAGCTTTTAGCGGGAAAGTTCTCTCTCTCTCTCTCTGTTTTTTTTTTTTTTTTTCTCTCTCTCTCTCTGGCTTTCCCAAGGTTTGTGTTGCTCTGTCACGTTAGTTCCCTCAGATTGCCCTCTGGGCATTCAGGCCTGGTCCTTACCCTAAGCAATGCAGCCCGCACCTCCCTGATCAGTTTCCGTTTGCTAGTGGCAAATGTAAGCGTCTGGGCTACTTCTCTGCTAGTAATCGCCGTTAGACATGTAATCTGTGGGTTTTATTTATTTATTTTTCCTCCCAGCTATGTTGCCCTGTGAGAATCCAAAACTCCCCACCGGTGAGAGGGTTTCCTGGTGTTTGGAAACTTCTCCTCTTTTATGATTCCCCAGGAATAAAATCATCCCTGTGGTGGATTTCCTTCCCTAACTCTTTTGTCTCTCTCTCTTTTTTATCTTCTACACTTTGTCCTAACTCCTTTCAAAGATAATGGACTGCCTTTTTGGGTGCCTGGTGTCCTCTGCCAGTGTTCAGAAGTTGTTTTGTGGAATTTGCTCAGTGTTCAAATGTTCTTTTGAGGAATTTGTTGGGGAGAAGGTGGTCTCCCCGTCCTATTTCTCCTCCATCTTAGGATTGCCCCCTGAAATTTATTTTAGCAATACATTTTATTTAACTCAATGTATGCAAACTATCATTATTCGAACAAGTAATCAATAAAACATTTTTCAACGAGACACTTTACATTTCTTTTCATAGTAAGTCTTGAAATCTGACATGAATTTTACATGTACAGAACATCTCAATTCTAACTAGCCACATTTTATGTGCTCAGTAGCTGTGTGTGGCTAATGGATACTATATCAAAAGAGCTTTAGATCTCTTTCAGAGACTAAGGATTCAGGATTTGTCTGCAAAGAAAAAAATGGGCTTTTTTATATATTGGTTTGATATTATACCTAGAACAAAAACGCTCTTGAAACCCTTTAATTTATGCTTGCTCATCTGAGAACATTTTCCCCGTGTCTGGCCAAAGATCAAAGAAAAAATGATAACGTTTGGTAAAGATACTCTGGTTGATTTTTGATGCCATGAGGATGAAAAAAATGTTGAATGTGAAACAGTGAAGGATGGCTTAGACCAAAATCAGTACTTCCAGTTGTAGACTTCGTGCCATGTGTTTGAGGCTCTAAAGAACCACAGTTCATTGCAATTTGCTCTCCTTGAAATTCTTGAGTAGTTTACAAGAGAAGTCCTCGATAGAGAACACTGATTGGCCCTTTTTAATCTCGCAGATTTGCAGCTTCATGCAGCCCTTCCAGCCAGCTTCCTTCCTGTCCTGCCAGGGGCTTATATCCTGCAGTCTTCATCTCTCAGGCTCCTTGCCAGATGGCTTCTGTTTAGCTCTGCCATTTCTTGGCACAGGCATGGGAATTAGAAGGTTGCTGAAAGCAAAATGCTGCTTTTTTTTTTTTTTTTTTTTTTCCCCCTACTGGATGGGGCTTGGCGGTGCAGCACTAGCGGAGGATAACCAAGGGCTGCATGGGCAGCAGTGCCAGGGGGAAGAGGCTCAGTCTCTGGAACAGCAGCACCCCTGACTCAGAGCCAAAGCAGCTTCTTCTCTTTTTTTACCCACTTTATGTGCCGCTGTGGTATCTTAGTTCCCGGACCAAGGATGGACGCTGAGCCCTCTGCATGGGAAGCATTGAGTCTTAACCACTGGACCGCCAGGGAAGTCCCCAAAAGCAGGATGATTTTAAAACATGTATCGTATAGGGTTCTATAATGATCAATATGTATCACTACCAAAACTGGAGCCAGAAGCCTGAAAGTTTCTGTCTTCCAGTTCATATAAAATGTGGTAATTCAATTTTAAAAGATACGTAATATGATTTACTTTGATAACATTCATTTCTAAGAATATTAAATAAGAAATGTTGTTGCTTTTGTTCAGTCACCCATTCATGTCCAACTCTTTGCGACCTCATGGACTGTGGCATGATAGGCCTCCCTGTCCCTCACCATCTCCCAGAGTTTGCCCAAGTTCATGTTCATTACATCACTGATGCCATCCAGCCATCTCATCTTCTAACGCCGTCTTCTCCTTCCGCCCTCAATCTTTCCCAGCATCAGGGACTTATACAATGAGTCATCTGTTTACATCAGATAACCAAAATACTGGAGCTTCGGTCAGCATTAGTCCTTCTAGTAAATATTCAGTGTTCATCTCTCTTAAGATTGACTGGTTTGATCTCCTTGCTGGCCAAGGGACGTTCAGGAGTATCCTCCAGGACCACTGTTTGAAGGCATCAATTCTCTGGCCTGCTACCTATAATCTCTTAAATCTAAAATATTTATATAATAGATGCCTGCATGTGGTTTTCATAGTGCTCATGCTCACAGAGTGTATTTCTTAGACTCACCAGATATAAAAATGATTCTAAATAGTGCTTTTTGTCAGAGACAATTTAAAGCATTAATTTCTTTACTTGATAATCAGTTTATCATTGGTCCAAAATATCACCAAACCAAAATAAAAAAAAACACCTTATAAAATTATGAAATTCAATGCTCTTTTAGTAATACAACATTCAAGTCAATCAATGAATGTTTTATATTCTTAACTATAATTGTATCTAATTATATATTTGCTTATTGGTAAATATATGGATTGCAATATTTGCCTATTATTTAGAATTCAAGTGAGATTTATGAAATTTTAACAGTTTATGTTTTGGGGAAATTGAGTGTTGAAGGCTTTACACAGTTTGAATTTACACAAGATTAACAAAAATTGTATTTCCTTTGCTGTCTATATTTGTTGCTGTTCCCCAAATGTAATAATATCCTAAAACATAAAAGGAGAGAAATAGGGAAATTTAGAAAACTCATTAAATTTTCTCCAAATATATTGACTCTGGCCTTCTTAAGATTTTTCTAATGTATTTAAAATGCAAAGAATAATGCAAAAATTAAAAAGTGAGGGGAAAGATTTTTATCAGCAAATGTCAGAATATATAAATCTTTAACAAAAAGCAAGAAGGTAGATGTGTAAAAATTGATAGATCAGTGTGGTAAAAAAAATAAATAAATAAACTGATCATAATGTAGACCTGAATTTAATATTTGATTTAAAAATAAAACCAGAGATAAAGATGTGAATTATCAAATTGTGCTGGGAAATTTAGCAAAATATTTGGACAAAAATCATCACGCTAAAATACAGATCCAAGAAAACTATAATAGGTCAAAGATATAACTGTAAACCTGGAGCCATACAGTTCAGAAGAAAGTATGTGAACATTAACTAATCAAAGCAATAGGCCTTTTGTATAATTTGTGGCAAAACTAGTTCCAAACATTCCTGATAGAAATATTTACTTGAGTTGAAATGCTAATATTGTTTATCATGGTGCACTATGGAAATTACAGTTCTTTTTAGCTTTACCTAAAGCTTAAATTCTAGAGTTATTTGTTGGCATTAATTTAGACATAGTTCTTGAAAGAAAGGATGATTTCAGAATATATGGCATTCAGATCAGATCAGATCAGTCGCTCAGTCGTGTCCAACTCTTTGCGATCCCATGAACTGCAGCACGCCAGGCCTCCCTATCCATCACCAGCTCTCGGAGGTCACTCAGACTCACATTCATCGAGTCAGTGATGCCATCCAGCCATCTCATCCTCTGTCGTCCCCTTCTCATCCTGCCCTCAATCCCTCCCAGCATCAGAGTCTTCTCCAATGAGTCAACTCTTCACATGAGGTGGCCAAAATACTGGAGTTTCAGCTTTAGCATCATTCCTTCCAAAGAAATCCCTTTCTTGAAAGAAAGGATGATTGCAGAATATATGGCATTAAGTAATAACTATTCTATTTTTTTAAGTAATAGCTATTCTATTCCAGAAGTCAAGTTTGGATGTGAGAGTTAGAGAGACCATAGAGAAAGCTAAGGGCCAAAGAATTTATGCTTTTGAACTGTGGTGTTGGATAAGACTCTTGAGAGTCCCTTGGACTGCAAGGAGATCAAACCAGTCAATCCTAAAGGAAATCAGTCCTGAATATACATTGGAAGGACTGATGTTGAAGCTGAAGCCCCAATACTTTGACCACCTGATGCAAAGAACTGACTTATTAGAATAGACTCTGATGCTGGGAAAGACTGAAGGCAGGAGGAGAAGGGGATGACAGAGGATGAGATGTTGGATGGCATCACTGACTCTATGAACATCAATTTGAGCAAGCTCTGGGAGTTAGTGATGGACAGGGAAACCTGTCATGCTGAAATCCGTAGGGTCACAAAGAGTCAGACATGACTGTGTGACCGAACTGAACTGAATTGATTCTACTTCTTAAAATATTGATTTAGATGATAATGATAATAATAATCACCAAATTTTAATGAGCAGGCGTAAAACATTACTCACTGTTCACATTTCAAAGCAGCAACAGATGAAGTCTGTCACTTCCAAACAATGGGTTATTTTAAAACAATAGTAGCCTTACTGTTCCATTCATGCTTATGTACCTTGAGGGTAAAGAGTTTCTTCAAAGCGGGCCTGCTGTTTTCTTCCAACACTGCCCATCACAGGCCTCTTGACAGCTCTTTTCCTTTGCTTCCTTTTATTCAACAGTCTTTGCTGAGTACCTGGTACATGCCAGGCACTACACTAATAACCTTCTTTCATCCCCTAATCTCTCTCCAATAGGCAAGGGATGACCTGGGAGAAAACTAGTAGTGTAGTTAAAGTTATAGATGGAAGTTAGAGGCAGTGCGTCTTAAGTTGCTTCAGTCGTGTCTGACTCTTTGTGACCCTGTGGACCATAGCCCGCCAGTCTTCTCTGTTCATGAGTTTCTCCAGGCAAGAATACTGGAATGGGTTGCCATTTTCTTCTCCAGAGGATCTTCCAGAACCAGGGATTTCTTATGTATCCTGCATTGGCAAACGTGTTCTTTATCACTAGTGCCATCTGGGCATCTGGGAAGCCCTAGATAGATGGAAGAGGTAGAGTAGTTTATTCATAAATATATGAAATTAAGATTTTAATATTAGTGTTCTTGGTATTTTTGTATGAAGATTTGATATACTGTGGCCCTGCTTTAGGATAATATAAAGATAAATTTCAAATGGAGTTGCTAGAAATAAAACTATGTAAAATTTTCCAACATTTTCTCAAAATATTCAGAGGCAGAGCTATAAGCCAAAATGTATTTTGCTTATTAAGAATAATGTGGCTATGAATATTTGTGTAGAACTTTTTGTGGGGTCATGTTTTCAGTTATTTTCAGTGTATATTTAAAAGACTAGAACTGGGGGAGGGGGCATGTGGTAATATTTTGTTTGATATTTTAAGGAACTGTCAAATGTTTTCCAAAGTGAATATAGCATTTAACATCTTATCAGCACTTATGCGGGTTTCAATTTCTCCAAATCCTTACCACCACTTGTAAATATCTGTCTTTGTAATAGTAACCACAGTTCACTATTGGCATTGATTTACATTTCACTAATGACTAATGATGCTAAGAAATTTTACAGGGGTTTATTAGCAATTTGCATGTCTTCTTTGAAGAAAAGTTTATTTGAATACTTTTCATTTTTCTTTTGGATTAAAAAAAAAATACTGAGTTGTAACAGTTCTTTATGCTCTGGATGTTATTTACATATATGTGTTAGCTGCTCAGTCATGTCTGACTCTTTGCAACCACATGGACTGTAGCTCCTCTGTCTATGGAATTCTCGAGGCAAGAATACTGGAGTGGGTAGCCATTCCCTTCTTCAAGGGATCTTCCCAACCCAGGGATCAAACCCAAGTTTCCTGCATTGTGGACAGATTTTTTTTTACCATCTGAGGCACCAGAGAAGCCCATATATCTGCAAATAATTCTTTTCATCCTCTAAGTTGTCTTTTTATTTTCTTGATAGTGTTTTTTGAAGTGTAAAAGTTATTGTGACAGTCTCATTCATCTATTTTTTATTTGATTGTTGATGCTTTAGGTTATTGCATTAAGAAACCAATATGTTACACAAGGTCTTCAAGATTTGCATCCATGTTATCATCTAAAAAAAAATTACATTTAGGCTTTTGATTAATTTTGAGTTAATGTTTGTATATAGTGTGAGGTAAGAATCCAAATGCATGTCTTGTTTTTGTTTTTGTTTGTTTGTTTTGTATGTAGAAATCAAATTGTTCCAGCAGCATTTGTTGGAAAGAATTCCTTACCCACCGAACTCTCTTGGCATTCATGCCTTCAGTACTCAGCCAAATACTTTATGACTCTGCCCTTAATCTTTACTTCTACTCTTACCAAGTCTCAATATCAGTCAGAGCAAAATTTGAGGGTTTTCTCAGGTTTTTCCTGAAAATGTAATCAAGCCCACTTGTGTGTGTTTGTAATTACCCAAGAATATATTGTGGCTTGTCAAGTCCCTGTTGAAATTTCATTCCCCACCTTTTCTTTTAAGCTTTTTGGTAAGTTTATTGTTTACCCCAACTGTTATTCATCACCTCAGGAAGCCAAAATATGAAAACACTTGCCTGTAATTGTTTTCAACAACAGCTCTCTGGGAGAAGACTTTTAGCACTGGGTGAGCTCTATATCAGACTTAATCTAGATAATACAAAGGCAACACTTTGGGAATGAAACTTTTCAAACAGCTTCATTTCCATTCTGAATCTGGGCTGCTATTTTTTAAAGTGAAAGGGTTGAGAATGATTCTAGTGTAAATTAAAACAACACAAACCTTGCTGTTCTTTTAGGGATTCAGTTGTGTGTATGTGTGTGTGTGTTTCCTTGAATAAACCTTCTCTGGATTGCTTAAACTTTGGTTAGCTTCAAGAGTTCTGAAAACAAACAATAAAATAAAATGATTCTGATATTTGATGAGTGTTTTCATTGCTTTCATGGAAGAGGGGATTTTGAGAATTTCTTACACCACAGTGTTAACTGGCACCAGTTCTTGAATCAGTTTTAGGTATTGACTATGTCAAAGCCTTTGACTGTGTGTATCACAATAAACTGTGGAAAATTCTGAAAGAGATGGAAATACCAGACCACCTGACCTTCCTCTTGAGAAACCTGTATGCAGGTCAGAAAGCAAAAGTTAGAAATGGACACAGAACGACAGACTGGTTCCAAATAGGAAAAGGAGTACCTCAAGGCTGTATATTATCACCCTGCTTATTTAACTTCTATGCAGAGTACATTATGAGAAACGCTGGACTGGAAGAAGCAAAAGCTGGATTCAAGATTGCTGGGAGAAATATCAATAACCTCAGATATGCAGATGACACCACACTTATGGCAGAAAGTGAATAGGAACTAAAAAGCCTCTTGATGAAAGTGAAAGGGGAGAGTGAAAAAGTTGGCTTAAAGCTCAGCATTCAGAAGACGAAGATCATGGCATCTGGTCCCATCACTTCATGGGAAATAGATGGGGAAAGAGTGGAAATAGTGTCAGACTTTATTTTGGGGGCTCCAAAACCACTACAGATGGTGATTGCAGCCATGAAATTAGGAGACGCTTACTCCTTGGAAGGAAAGTTATAATCAACCTAGATAGCATATTGAAAATCAGAGACATTACTGTGTCAATAAATGTCTGTCTAGTCTAGGCTATGATTTTTCCAGTAGTTATGTATGGATGTGAGAGTTGGACTGTGAAGAAGGCGGAGTGCCGAAGAATTGATGCTTTTGAACTGTGGTGGTGGAGAAGATTCTTGAGAGTCCCTTGGACTGCAAGGAGATCCAACCAGTCCATTCTGAAGGAGATCAGCCCTGGGATTTCTTTGGAAGGAATGATGCTAAAGCTGCAACTCCAGTACTTTGGCCACCTCATGCGAAGAGTTGACTCATTGAAAAAGACTCTGATGCTGGGAGGGATTGGGGGGCAGGAGGAGAAGGGGACGACAGAGGATGAGATGGCTGGATGGCATCACCGACTCGATGGACGTGAGTCTGAGTGGACCCCGGGTGTTGGCAATGGACAGGGAGGCCTGGTGTGCTACGATTCATGGGGTCATAAAGAGTCGGACACGACTGAATGACTGAACTGAACTGAACACTTATTGAATGCATTTCATCTCTTATAATATTAAAAATAATATAGTCTATTTTCCTATTATTAATAGTTAAGCTATACCATTAGAAATAAGAATCTAAAATAATAGCTGCCTTTAATAGAGTGCATGATTCTGCACTCTTTTAATCTTTACATAGTAGATATTATCTTCAGTTTACAGATGAAGAAACAAAGGTTAAAATACTATATATTGACAATTTCACAGATAGTGTCAAAACAAGATTTTCAACCTAATTCTGCATACTTTCAATTCCCATTGTTTCAACCATTAAAATGTAATTCTATATCTCAATACTTAAAGTATTATATATTGTGAAGTACAGTGAAAATATCAAATTTAGCTTTAAACAAAAACATCTGACAGTATATCAGTTGTTTGGTACTCAGTGCACAGTTTTCCAATTTAAATTGTGAAATGAAACAGTTCAACTACATTCATATATTTAATATATTATATTATTTTATTAGCTAAGAATACCCTTGGGGGCTTCCCAGGTGGCTCAGTGGTAAAGAATTACCCTGCCAGGGCAAGAGACATGGGAGATGTCAGGAAGATCACTTGGAGGAGGAAATGGCAACCCACTCCAGTATTCTTGCCTAGATAACCCCATGGACAGAGAAGCCTGGTGGGCTAGAGTACCTGAGGAAGCAAAAAGTTGGATATGACTGAGCACGCATGCAGAGAATACCTTTATTATCATGTTCACTGTTATATCTCTAATACCTAAAATAGTGTATTGTTCATAGTGAATTAATATTGAGGGCTTCCCTGGTGGCTCAGGTGGTAAAAGAATCCAACTGCAATGTGTGAGACCTGGGTTCTATCCCTGGGTTGGAGGACATGGCAATTCACTCCATTATTCTTGCCTGAAGAAGAGCCTGGTGGCCTACAGTCCATGGAATCACAAACAGTTAGACAAGACATGACTGAGCAACTAAACACAGCAACTCAAAGATACTTTTAAATGTTAAATATGTTTTGAAAGCTCTTTTCTTATGCTTAAGTATTAATACAATTAGATTTTGCATTTAACTAAACTAACTTCTCTGTCAACTTAATTAGTGTGTAATTCTAAAGGTGATCAGTAAGTAGCAAGGCTAAGTTGCATATTTTTAATTCTAAGCAAAGTCGATAGAAATTAATAGAAGTACATATATTAATCTATGATTATAGTAACTCTCTCATACCCACATGCCTTTTATTAAAATCATAGGAACTTCCTTCTGAAAGGTTGTTGCTGAACCATGCAAAGACGCTGGTATTCTTGGCCTCCGGATGAGAATTCAATCCAGGGCCAGAGACGAGGCTTGATGGCTCAGAGCTTTTGTGTAATAAAATTTTATTAATGTATAAAGGAGATAGAGAAAGCTTCCGACATAGACATCAGAACGGGGTAGAAAGAGTACGTGCTTGCTAGTGTTAGCAATGGAGTTATATACTCTCCAATGAATCCAAGGTATGTCTGGAGGTTGTAAAGTCCTCACCAGACCTACTCACATAATTTACATTTTAAGATAACAGAATTAACCAGAAGGTTTAACCCAGAGACTGTCCTCAGGAAGGATACATTATTGTTATATAATCCTAAGGAATATAGAGGAAAAAAAATTTTGTTCTTTCTTCCTCCTTGAGAATTCCAGAGCCCTCTCTCCTTGGGGACCTCTAGACTTCTTATCAACCTGCCTAGGAAATGACTCTCTCATTTCTCCCTTTTATTTTAGGAGAATTATGTTGCCATAACTACTTCTTGCTGTTTAGGGGAATAGTCCAAAAATTGTTGAGGCAACATATTCTCCTAACCCTTATATTGAGAGTCTCTGATCCAGAGGCCTCAGGTAATAGTTGGAGGAGGCTGTGGCACTTGTAGGAGCTTGGACAACCATTTTTAACCTAAAAGATTTTAGACAGTTAGAAAACCCCATTATACTGTTACAGACGTAAGGCAAAATAGTCATTAAATCAAGTTAAAATCAAAATGAAAAGTCAAATTATGTCCATAATTACATCTTAAGGTTGTTAGATGTCATCAGTTTAAGAAGAGGCATCACATGTGATTGATGTTGAGGATATTTTCAGACTTGGAGAAAGTCTTTTCCTTGAAGTGGCATTGTCCACCATGGGAAGATTTCCACTGACGAAGAGGGAGAACTCCACAGACCCAGCAGTTAGACTGATTGTGAAATGCTGTGTAGGAGTAAGCCCAGGACAGGAAGACATTGTCTTGAGGATCAAACAGCAGACTCAAGATTTTTGGAGTCAGCAGAAGTAGGCTCACATAGATTATCAGGCCCATCATTTGGCTCATCCAGACAGTCCCATTACAGAAGCAGATCAGGAAGAAAGTGGGCCAGGGGCTTCAGGAAGCATGGAGCAAGTTGCCCCAGTATCTAAAAGGAAATCGATGGATTGGCCCCCCACAGTTATTGATATCTGGGGTCCCTCAGGTGTAATTAGGATGGGAGCTTGAGTGGGGACCCCCAGACACCTTCAGTCCTGGTTGTCTTGAGAGTCCAACCCCTGAAACCTATGCCTCTGGGGGCGGTCTCTCTCCAGTGTGGTACTTTGCAGACAAGACATGGAGCCAGGGGTGTCTCAGATGCCTGAGGGCAATTCCACTTGAGATGCCCCTCCTCTCCACAGTAATAGCAAGCCCATTACTTTTCACCTGGGTCCCTCTGGGTGTTTTTCTCAGGCTGTTTAAGAACGGTTCTCAAGCTTCTGCCTGTTCTTTTGTCTTTTTTCTGCCTTTCTTTCTTTTCCTCATATTCCCTACCATAATAGACTGAGCCAGGTGTAACAGATTATCTAAAGACTGATTTGGTCCATACACCTGTTTAAATAGCTTACAGCAGATATCTGGAGCCAACTGAGTGAGAAATCTATCCTTTAAGATCACTTTTCCCTCTTCACTTTCGGGATCAACCTCAGTGAATCTGCAAAGGCCTTCTCTCAGTCTATCTAGGAATTTACCAAGAGCTTCCTTCTCCTCCTGTTCTATGTTTGCCAATTTGTCATATTTTAAAGGCTTAGCACGTGCCTGCCTGAGTCCTTCAAGAATACATGTGACAAAATGACTCTGATCCCATCTTCCTTTAGCTGTGCTGTAGTCCCAGTCTGGTTCTGTAATTGGGACTGCCTGATTCCCAGTGGTGACTGCAGCCATGAAATTAAAAGATGCTTACTCCTTGGAAGGAAAGATATGACCAACGTTGATAGCAAATTCAAAAGCAGAGATATTTTTTTGCCAACCAAGGTCCATCTAGTCAAGGCTATGGTTTTTCCACTGGTCATGTATGGATGTGAGCTTTGGACTGTGAAGAAAGCTGAGTGCTGAAGAATTGATGCTTTTGAACTGTGGTGTTGGAGAAGACTCTTGAGAGTCCCTTGGACTGCAAGGAGATTCAACCAGTCCATTCTACAGGAGATCAGCCCTGGGATTTCTTTGGAAGGAATGATGCTAAAGCTGAAACTACAATATTTTGGCCACCTCATGTGAAGAGTTGACTCATTGGAAAAGACTCTGATGCTGAGAGGGATTGGGGGCAGGAGGAGAAGGGGACGACAGAGGATGAGATGGCTGGATGGTATCACCGACTCGATGGACGTGAGTTTGAGTGAACTCCGGGAGTTGGTGATGGACAGGGAGACTTGGTGTGCTGCAATTCATGGAATTGCAAAGAGCTGGACACGACTGAGCCACTGAACTGAACTGATTCCCAGTGGGGAGGGTGATTATCTCAGCATCTCTCTTCCCTACTGATTCATTATGAAATCATTCATCTCCATAAGCAACCACTTTTCCCAAAACTTTTGAGTTTTTTAGTCGGAAGTCAGCATTTGTCCCAAGATATACATCACGTCCTTCCAAGTAAGGTCATAAAGCAGAGTAACACCTTTAAAATCTTTAATATATTTTTCTGGGTCCTCTAAATTGCCTCTCAGATCCTCCTTGATTCTTTTTATTTCTTGATAAGAAAAAGAATTATTAACCTCATAGACTGATTATTTATCCTGGTGGGTGCTTCATGAAGAGGCAACATCTTGTGTGGCCTTTCCTCAGTCTCTCTGGCTGTTCTGCACACATGATCCCAGGGATAGATTTGAGAAAGGTTCTTTTCTTTATCTCTTTGTCTCCTGTCCTCCATCTCATCTGGCAAAGTAGGAGGACTGGAGGGAACTGAAGGAGTCACACCCAAACCTACACCCTTAGGGCATAAGTCTGACATATTTCACAGAGAGAAAAAGGGCAACACATATGCTACTTCTACCCATTTCCCTTGTTTTCTACGTAACCGGTCTAATTATAAAACAGTATTATACTTAAGAGACCCTCCAACCGGCCACCAATCGCCATCCTCCAATGGATACCATGGCCATGCATTATCACATAGGAAGACCAGGTGTGTCTTCTTTAAACCCTGGGGATCAAATCTATCCCAGTTTTTCAGGATACAGTTCAAAGAAGCGAGGCTGCAATTGTTAGCTCCCATTGTAAGAGATTAAAAAAAGCGACCAGCACCATCTTTCTACCAAAGGCTTCCCTCCTTGCTCTAGATGGGGGTGTAGACAGATTTTACATACACCAAAGCTTTTCTTTCCTGGTTGGACTTAATCTGTCCCTTACTGACACAGGTGTCATACTCATCCCTCCCACTTCTATCAGCGAGACCGGGTGGGGATGCACCAGGGTTAGACCTGATGTCATCCCTAGCCGTACTTGTCCTTCCCAGTTCTACCACCGAGACGGGGTGGGGATGCACTAGGGGTAGACCTGATGTCATCCCTAACTGATGTCCAGCACTTCACCTTTACCTCTGATGCCACCCAAGGTGCAATCAGAGTAACCTTCTGGAATGCCTCCCAGGCTAAGACTGCTGGGGACAATGTTCATCACCTGAGTGCCAGTGCACGACCCTGAGTATATTCCTGACCACAATAAGACCAATACGAACATAAAACTGAGATGCTCCTTCCAAGCATCACCACACCAGCATAAAAATCTACTCTGGTCCACTAAGAGCCAGCACTACCAAGGGGGGGGGGGGTGGGGAAGGACAAAAATGCATTGCAGTTCCAATCCGAGTAACCTTTACCCTCAGAGAAGCTCTTGTATCTAGAGCTCCATCTAGCTTCTGAACTTTCGGTTCCTAGCGAGGCTAGGCACTTCCTGACTACCAATCTAAGTTTAGGACCTAAGTCATAGTACACAATAACAGCATAGGTCACAAGTGCCATGAAAGTCTATGATCCAATAGATTAGGTTAGTACTCCTAATTTCCAAGGAGTTATGAAATGGTCAAAGAGACCAAAAAGTTTGACCAAGAAAGGAAAGTTCAGTCCATACGCTTTGCCCATTTATGGTTCGTTCCTGAAGGAGACGTTGGATGACTTTCAGCATTGGCAGGTCGGTATAAACCCCCAACAGGTTTCTGCTATAAGCTGTATGAGGTCACCATGGAACTTCAGAGCAGGGCTCCTCACCTGCTTCAAGCATTCCATTTCATTCATTCACGCAAGCACACCATAGAGTTAGTAAAGTACAGCAGAAAACGTGTTCGCTAGAACAAAGAACTAGAGCTCCAAGCATCCTTACCTTGTCCTGAAGGATCCCGGATGAGCTCCCAAGAAGAAAGGTTGTTGCTGAACCATGCAAAGATGCCAGGATTCTTGGCCTCTGGAAGAAAGAATTCAATCTGGGGCCAGAGACAAGGCTTGATTGCTCAGAGCTTTTGTGTAATAAAGTTTTATTAAAGTATAAAGGAGATAGAGAAAGCTTCTGACACAGACATCAGAAGGGGATAGAAAGAGTACCCACTTGCTAGTGTTAGCAATGGAGTTACATACTCTCCAATGAATCCAAAGAATGTCTGGAGTTTATAAAGACCTCACCAGACTTACTCCCATAATTTACATTTTAAGATAATAGAATTGGCCAGAAGGTTTAACCCAGAGACTGTCCTCAGGAAGGATACATTATTGTTATATAATCCTAAGGAATGTAGAGGGAAAAAAATATTTATACTTTCTTTCTCCTTGAGAATTCCAGACCCCTCTCTCCTTGGGGACCCCTAGACTTCTTATCAACTTGCCTAGGAAATGACTCTCTCATTTCCTTTACTTGCTTTTCTTAGTCTTAACTTTTGTGTGTAAACTACTTATAAATAGTCTTAACTTGATTGTTAGTTATAAATAGAAATATCTTTTTAAGAATCAAGCAGCAATATTTGGATTTCAACAACTATGGGGATTCTATATTGTGCCTGAATGAATAACCTGACAGTAAATATTAAGCAGCATTTCCTCTCTTATCTCATCCTTTGATACTTTTTACTGTATGAGATGTTTCAAGAAAAAATGTGGAACATGTAAATTAATTGTCCTTTTTTACCCTTCAATGATACTGAGGGTATTTTTAAATTCCCTAAAGTCAGATGGTACACAGCTAAAATCAAACTAAATTATCTCCCTCTTATAGATTTTATGTATAATAATAATAATCCAGATTCTATTTTAAAAAGTGAATTTATAAATTAACACAGACACATGAATTCACATAATTTTAAGAACACAAAGAGAATTGTTAAAATGTGGTACATGGCTTGTTTGACATTTCTTGCAACTAAATATTTATTGCCTTTTACACAGACTTGTCAGAGAGCTTCCCTTGTCGCTCAAGTGGTAAAGAATCTGCCTGCAATTCGGGAGACCTGGGTTCGATCCTTGGGTTGGGAAGATGCCCTGGAGAAGAGAAAGTCTACCCACTCCAGTATTCCATCCTGGATAATTTCATGGACTGTATATACAGTGCACGGGGTTACAAGGAGTTGGACACGACTGAGCAAAGTTCACTTGAACTTCACTTGATTGTCAGAAGTAGTGAAAGATTGCTGAGAAAATGGAATTTTCTCATTGCTTTGGGGTTAAAATTATTCCTCAAAGATACAGTTCCTGCAGTGAAGAATGTGACTAAGCTTAGAGAAAAATACTGAATTCAGACTGACTGATTTCTGCGAAGAGAAAGCACGAGTCACAGCCAATACATTTTGCAACAACACAAGAGATGACTTTACACGTAGACATCACCAAATGGTCAATATTGAAACCAGATTAATTACTTTTTTTTTTTTTTTTTTTTTTGTAGCCAAAGATGGAGAATCTGTCAAAAGCAAAAACAAGACCTGGAGATGACTGTGCCTGAGATCATCAGCTTCTCATAGCAAGTTCAGTTCAGTTCAGTCACTCAGTAGTGTCTAACACTTTGCGACTCCATGGACTGCATTACACCAGGCTTCCCTGTCCAACATCAACTCCTGGAGCTTACTAAAACTCATGTCTGTTGAATCGGTGATGCCATCTCATCTTCTGTTATCCCCTTCTCCTCCCACCTTCAATCATTCCCAGCATCAGGGTTTTTTCCAATGAGTCAGCTCTTCACATCAGGTGATCAAAGTATTGGAGTTTCAGCATCAGTCCTTCCAATGAGTATTCAGGACTGATTTCCTCTAAGATTGACTGGTTGAATCTCCTTGCTGTTTAAGGGACTCTCAAGAGTCTTCTCAAACACCGCAGTTCAAAAGCATTAACTCTTCAGCATTCAGCTTTCTTTATAGTCCAACTTTCACATCCATACATGACTACTGGAAAAACCAACGCTTTGACTAGATGGACATTTGTTGGCCAAGTAATGTCTCTGTTTTTTTTTTTTTTTTTTTAAAGACAGTCTAGGTTGCTTATAACTTATCTTTCAAGGAGCAAGCGTCTTTTAATTTCATGGCTGAAGTCACCATTTGCAGTGATTTTAGAGCCCCACAAAATAAAGCCTGTCACTGTTTCCATTGTTTCCCCATATATTTGCCATGAAATGATGGGACCAGATTCCATGATCTTAGTTTTCTGACTACTGAGTTTTAAGCCAACTCTTTCAGGCTTAAACTAAAGAAAACCAGGAAAAAACACTAGACCAGTCGGGTATTAGTTAAGTCAAATCCCATATGAATTCACAGTAGAAGTAATGAATAGATTCAAGGGACTAGATCTAGTTAACAGTGTGCCTGAAGAACTATGGAAAGAGGTCTGTAATAGAGAACCGTTCCAATGAAAAAGAAAAGCAAGCAGGCAAAACGGTTATCTGGGGAGGCTTTACAAATACTGGAAGAACGAATAGACTTGAAAAGCAAAGGAAAGAGGGAAAGATACATCCAATTAATTATACAGAGTGAAGTAAGCCAGGAAGGAAAACACCAATACAGTATACTAACAAATATATATGAAATTTAGAAAGATGGTAATGATAACCCTATATGTGAGAGAGCAAAAGAGACACAGATGTATAGAATAGTCTTTTGCACTCTGTGGGAGAAGGCAAGATTGGGACGATCTGAGAGAATAGCATGGAAACATGTATATTATCATATGGGAACAGACCGTCAGCCCAGGTTCAATGCATGAGACAGGGTGCTCAGGGCTGGTGCACTGGGATAACCCAGAAGGATTGAATGGGGAGGGAGAACGAAAGGGGGTTCAAACTAGGGAAAAAATAAAATAAAGTAAACACAGAGTTGCAAAGAATAGCTGGGAGAGACAAGAAGGCCTTCTTCAATGAACATTGCATAATAATAGAAGAAAAAAACAAAAGAGGAAAGACTAGAGATATCTTCATGAATACTGGAAACATCAAGGGAGCATTCCACCCAAAAAATGGCCACAATAAAAGATAAAAAATGGTAGATACCTAGTAGATACTGAAGAGATCAACAAATGATGGAAAGAATACTTGGAAGAACTGTGCAAAAAAGATCTTAATGAACCAGATTACTATGATAATATGGCTGTCACCCATAGCCAAATATTCTGGAGTGCAAAGTCAAGTGGGCCTTAAGAAGCACTGCTGGTAATAAAGCTAGGGGATGCTATGAAATTCCAGCAGAACTATTCAGATCCATAAAGGATGATGCCAGCAAGATTGTGCATTCATCATCTCAGCAAATCTGGAAGACCCAGCAGTGGCCACAGGACTGGAAAAGGTCAGTCTTCACCCCAATTCCCAAGAAGGGGTAACACCAAAGAATCCATTAACCATCAGGTAATTACACTCATCTCTCATGCTAGTGGACTTCCCTGGTGGCTCAGATGGTAAAGCTTCTGCCTACAATGTGGAAGACCTGGGTTTAGTCCCTGGGTCAGGAAAATCTCCTGGAGAAGGAAATGGCAACCCACTCTAGTATTCTTGCCTGGAAAATCGCATGGAAGGAGGAGCCTGGTGGGCTACAGTCCATGGGATCACAAAGAGTCGGACATGACTGAGCACCATCACTTTCTTTCTCATGCTAGTAAGGTAATGCTTAAATTGTGCATGCTAGGCTTCACCATTATCCGAACCAAGAACTTTCAGATTTCCAAGCTGGGCTTAGAAAAGGAAGAGAAACTAGAGATCAAATTCCGAATATTTGCTGGAGAAAGACAGTAGATATAGTGGTCATCTAAGTTAAATTCACCCATTCTGGTCGATTTTAGTTTACTGTTTCCTAAAATGTCAACGTTCACCCTTGCCATCTCCTGTTTGACCACTTCCAACTTGCCTTGATTCATGGACCTAACATTCCAGGTTCCTATGAAATATTGTTCTTTACAGCATCAGACTTTACTTCCATCACCAGTCACATTCACAACTGGGTGTTGTTTTTGCCTTGGTTCCATCTCTTCATTCTTTCTGGAATTATTTATCCCCTGATCTCCAGTAGCATATTGGGCATATACCAACCTGGGGAGTTCATCTTTCAGTGTCCTATCTTTTTGTCTTTTCATATTCTTACGAGTCCCATCACTACATGGGAAATAGATGGAGAAACAGTGGAAACAGTGTCAGACTTGATTTTTATGGGCTCCAAAATCACTGCAGATGGTGACTGCAGCCATGAAATTAAAAGACGCTTACTCCTTGGAAGGAAAGTTATGACCAACCTAGATAGCATATTCAAAAGCAGAGACATCACTTTGCCAACAAAGGTTCGCCTAGTCAAGGCTATGGTCTTTCCTGTGGTCATGTATGGATGTGAGAGCTGGACTGTGAAGAAGGCTGAGCGCCAAAGAATTGATGCTTTTGAACTGTGGTGTTGGAGAAGACTCTTGAGAGTCCCTTGGACTGCAAGGAGATCCAACCGGTCCATTCTGAAGGAGATCAGCCCTGGGATTTCTTTGGAAGGAATGGTGCTAAAGCTGAAACTCCAGTATTTTGGCCACTTCATGCGAAGAGTTGACTCATTGGAGAAGACTCTGATGCTGGGAGGGATTGAGGGCAGGAGGAGAAGGGGACGACAGAGGATGAGATGGCTGGATGGCATCACTGACTCGATGAATGTGAGTCTGAGTGACCTCTGAGAGCTGGTGATGGATAGGGAGGCCTGGCATGCTGCAGTTCATGGGGTCGCAAAGGGTCGGACACGACTGAGCGACTGATCTGATCTGATCTGATTCTTAAGGCAAGAATACTGAAGAGGCTTGCCATTCCCTTCTCCAGTGCACCACATTCTGTCAAAACTCTCCACCATGACCCATCCATCTTGGGAGGTGCCACATGGCATGGCTTATAGTTTCACTGAGTTAGACAAGGCTGTGGTCCAAGTGATCAACTTGATTAGTTTTCTGTTTTCTACTAGAATGATCTCTGTTCGTTTCCAAGGCAAACCAATCAATATTACAGTAATCCAAGTCTATGCCATGACCAGTAATTCCGAGGAAGCTGAAGTTGAAAGGTTTATGAAGACCTACAAGACCTTCTAGAACTAACACCCCCCAAATATATTCTTTTTTATTATAGGGGACTAGAATGCAAAAGTAGGAAGTCAACTAATACCTGGAGTAACAGGAAAATTTGGCCTTGGAGTACAAAATAAAGCAGGTGAAAGGCTAACAGAGTTTTGCCAAGAGAACACACTGGTCGTAGCAAATACTCTCTACCAATAGTACAAGAGAAGACTCTACACATGGACATCACAAGATGGTATATATCAAAAAGAGATTGATTTTATTCTTTGCAGCCAAAAATGGAGAAGCTCTATACAGTCAACAAAAACAAGACTGGTAAGTGACTACGGCTCAGATCATAAAATGCTTCTGCTGCTAAGTCACTTCAGTCATGTCCGACTCTATGCAACCCCATAGATGGCAGCCCACCAGGCTTCCTTGTCCCTGGGATTCTCCAGGCAAGAACACTGGAGTGGGTTGCCATTTCCTTCTCCAATGCATGAAAGTGAAAGTGAAGTCGCTCAGTCATGTACAACTCTTCTCGATCCCATGGACTGAAGCCTACTAGGCTCCTACGTTCATGGGATTTTCCAGGCAAGAGTACTGGAGTGGGGTGCCATTGCCTTCTCTGAGATCATAAAATACTTATTCCCAAATTCAGACTTAAATTGAAGAAAATAGGGAAAACCACTAGACCATTAGGTATGTCCTAAGTCAAATACCTTAAATTATACATTGGAAGAAACAAATAGACTCAAGATATTATATCTGATAGACAGAGTGCCTGAAGGTCTATGCATGGAGGTCTGTGACATTCTACAGGAGGTAGTGATCAAGATCATCCCCAAGTAAAAGAAATGCAACAAGGCAAAGTGATCCAAGGAGGCCTTACAATTAGCTGAGAAAAGAGCAGTGAAAAGCAAAGGAGAAAATAAAAGATATATGCATCTGAATGCAGAGTTCCAAAGAATAGCAAGGAGAATTAATAAAGCCTTCCTCAGTGATCAGTGCAAAGAAACAGAAGAAAACAACAGGTGGGAAAGACTAAAGATCTCTTCAGGAAAATTAGAGATACCAAGGCAAAATAACATGCAAAGATGGGCACAGTAAAGGACAGAAATGGTATGGACCTAACAGAAGCAGAAGGCATTAAGACAAGGTGGCAAGAATACATAGAACTATAGAAAGGGGAAAAAAAAAATCTTAATGACCCAGATAATCACAGTGGTGTGATCACTCACCTAGAGCCAAACATCCTGCAATGTAATGTCAAGTGGGCCTCAGGAAGCATCACTATGAACAAAGCTGGTGAAGGTCATGGAATTCCAATCGAGCTATTTCAAATCCTAGAAGATGATGCTGTGAAAGTGCTGCATTCAATATTCCAGCAACTTTGTAAAAATCAGCAGTGGCCACAGTACTGGAAATGCTCACTTTCATTCCAATCCCAAAGAAAGTCAATGAGAAAGAACATTGAAACTACCACACAATTGCACTCATCTCACACACTAGTAAAGTCATGCTCAAAATTCTCCAAGCCAAGCTTCAATAGTACATGAACTGTGAAGTTCCAAGTGTTCAGCCTGGATTTAGAAAATGCAGAGGAAACAGAGATCAAATTGCCAACATCTGCTGGATCATCGAAAAAGCACAGGAGTTCCCAAAATACATCTACTTTTATTTATTGACTATGTCAAAGCCTTTGACTATGTGGATCACAACAAACTATGGGAAATTCTTCAAGAGATGGAAATACCAGACCACCTGACCTGCCTCATGAGGAATCTATATGCAGGTCAAGAAGTACAGTTAGAACTGGACATGGAACAACAGACTGGTTCCAAATTAGGAAAGGAGTATTTCAAGGCTGCATATTGTCACCCTGCTTATTTAACATATATGCAGAGTACATCATGTGAAATGCTGGATTGGATGATGCACAGGTTGGTATCAAGATTTCCAGGAGAAATATTAATAACCACAGCTTTGCAGATGACACCACCCTTATGGCAGAAAGTGAAGAAGAACTAAAGAGCCTCTTGATGAAAGTGAAAGAGGAGAGTGAAAAAGTTGGCTTAAAATTCAATATTCAGAAAACTAAGATCATGGCATCTTGCCCCATCATTTCATAGCAAATATATAGGTAAACAATGGAAGCAGTGAGAGACTTTATTTTTGAGGGCCCCAAAATCACTGCAGATGGTGATTGCACCCATGAAATTAAAAAACAAAACAAAACAAAAAAAAACACTTGTCCCTTGGAAGAAAACCTAGACAGCATATTAAAAAGTAGAGACATTACTTTGCCAACAAAAGTGTTTCTAGTCAAAGCTATGGTTTTTCCAGTAGTCATGTATGAATGTGAGAGTTGGACTATAAAGAAAGCTGAGCACCAAAAAGTCGATGCTTTTGAATAGTGATGTTGGAGAAGACTCTTGAGAGTCCCTTGGACTGCAAGGAGATCCAACCAGTCAATCTTAAAGGAAATCAGTCCTGAATATTCATTGGAAGGACTGATGTTGAAGCTGAAACTCCAATAATTTGGCCAACTTGTGCAAAGAACTGATTCATTGGAAAATATACTGCTGCTGGGAAAGATTGAAGGCAGGAGTAGAAGGGGCTGACAGAGAATGAGATGGTTGGATGGTATCACCAACCCGATGGACATGAGTTTGAGCAAGTTCTGGGAGTTGGTGATGAACAGGGAAGCATTGGGTGCTGAAGTCCATGGGGTCGCAAAGAGTCAGACACAACTGAGTGAATGAATTGAACTGAACTGAACTGAAGAGAAAGCAAGGGAATTTCAGAAAAACATCTACTTCTGTTTCATGGACTATGCTAAAGCCTTTGACTGTTTGGATCATGACAAACTGTAGAAAGCTATTAGAACAATAGGGATACCAGACCTTCTTACCGGCCCCTGAGAAACCTGTGTGTGGGTCAAGAAGCAACAATTAGAATCCTGTATGAAATAACTGATTGGTTCAAGTTTGAGAAAGGCGAACAACAGGGCTGTCTTCTGTCACCCTGTTTGTCTAATCTACATGCTGATCACATCATGAGAAATGCTGGGCTGGATGAGTTACAAGTTGGAATCAAGATAGGCAGGAGAAACTTCAACAACCTCAGGTATGTGGATGATACTGAAAGGTTATCATTATGAGCTGCAAAAGATGCCAGGATTCTTGGCCTCCAGAGGAGAGGAGTTCAATCTGGGGTCAGTGATGAAGCTTGATTTGCTCAGAGCATTTGTGTAATAAAGTTTTATTAAAATATAAAAGAGATAGAGAAAGCTTTTGACATAGACATCAGAAGGGAAAGAAAGAGTGTCGCCTTGCTACTTTTTAACAAGAAGTTATATACCTATTCAGTTCAGTTCAGTCATTCAGTCGTGTCCGACTCTTCACGACCCCATGAATCGCAATACGCCAGGCCTCCTTGTCCATCACCAACTCCCGGAGTTCACCCAGACCCATGTCCATTGAGTCAGTGATGCCATCCAGCCATCTCAAACTCTGCTGTCCCCTAATCCTCCTCCCCCCAATCCCTCCCAGCATCAGAGTCTTTTCCAATTAGTCAACTCTTCGCATGAGGTGGTCAAACTACTGGAGTTTCAGCTTCAGCATCATTCCTTCTAAAGAAATCCCAGGGCTGATCTCCTTCAGAATGGACTGGTTGGTTCTCCTTGCAGTCCAAGGGACTCCCAAGAGTCTTCTCCAACACCACAGTTCAAAAGCATCAATTCTTTGGTGCTCAGCCTTCTTCACAGTCCAACTCTCACATCCATACATGACCAGAGGAAAAACCATAGCCTTGACTAGATGGACCTTTGTTGGCAAAGTAATGTCTTTGTTTTGAATATGCTATCTAGGTTGGTCATAACTTTCCTTCCAAGGAGTAAGTGTCTTTTAGTTTCATGGCTGCAGTCACCAACTGCATTGTTTTTGGAGCCTAAAAAAGTAAAGTCTGACACTGTTTTCCCATCTATTTCACATGAAGTGATGGGACCGGATGCCATGATCTTCGTTTTCTGAAGGTTGAGCTTTAAGCCAACTTTTTCATTGTCCACTTTCACTTTCATCAAGAGGCTTTTTAGTTCCTCTTCACTTTCTGCCATAAGGGTGATGTCATCTGCATATCTGAGGTTATTGATAATTCTCCTAGCAATCTTGATTCCAGCTTGTGCTTCTTCCAGCCCAGCATTTTTCATGATGTACTCTGCATATAATTTAAATAAGCAGGGTGATAATATACAACCCTGATGTACTCCTTTTCCTATTTGGAACATTAGCTGTCAGCTAATTAGAGAAAGGAAATGTCTCAAAACTCAGGGAGTGGCACCAGGCCTTTCACTCACAACATGCATTTTGAGATAACATTGGCACAAGGTGTGTCATTCCAGGCCATAAAACAATTGACATGAATCTTGAATAAAGGTGGATTTTCAAGTAAATACATAATCTCATTAATATAGTTTAATAAAACTTTTCCATGTGTAAAACATAATGGTTTGCTCAGCCATTATTGGTTCTGAGTCTTAGAAGGCACTGACTTGAATAAAGACAGAGCCTAAGGTAAATATGTAGTTCACTAACATAGCTTAAGAAAAACATTTTTGTAAGAAAAGTGCATTGGTTAGCTCAAGGTTCAAGAAAAGTTAAGTTTAGGTGGTCATGGCCATAAAGAATTCTCAAATAAAATTCCTTTTAATTTTATATAGAGAAGGGAAAAAAGTCTGACACTTTTAGTTTGTTTCCTCCTGCCTCTTAAGAGGGAGCTAAATAAAGTCTGACCCTTGCAGCCTATTTCCTTCATTTGGAGATCCCTAGCCTTCCTGCCTGTTACCCTGTCAATACCACACAAATGGCAGAAAGTGAAGTGGAACTAAAGAGCCTCTTGATGAGGGTGAAAGAGGAGAGTGAAAGAGCTGACTTAAGACAAAATATTTAAAAAAGAAAGGAAAACTAAGGTCATGGCATCTGGCCCCATTACTTCATGGCAAGTAGAAGAGGAAAAGATGGAAGTAGTGATACATTTCCTATTTTTTGGCTCTAAAATCAGTGTGGATGGTGACTGTAGCCATGAAATGAGATGACAATTGCTTCTTTGCAGGAAAACGATGACAAACTTAGACAGTGTGTTGACTACCAGAGATATTACTCTACTGACAAAGGTCTGTATAGTCAGGCCATGGTCTTCCCCATGGTCATGTATAGTAGTGAGAGCAGGACTTTAAAGAAGATGGAGTGCCGAAAATTTGATGCCTTAGAACTGTGGTGCTGGAGAAGAATCCAGAAAGTCCCTTGGCCAGCAAGGAGATCAAACCAGTCAATTTCGAGGGAGATGAACCCTGAATATTCACTGGAAAGACTAATAATGAAGCTGAAATTCCAGTATTTTTCTCATCTAATGTGAACAGATGACTCATTGGAATAGTTCCTGATGCTAGAAAAGATTGAGGGCCGAAGGAAACGAGGGTGTCAGAGGATCAGATGGCTGGATAGCATCACCAATGCAATGAACATAAACTTGGAAAAACTCTGGCAAATGGTGAGGGACAGGGAAGCCTGTAGTGTTGCAATGCATGGGGTGGTAATGAGTTGGATATTACTGGGCAACTGAAAAACAAGAGAAAATTACATATGCTGTTGAATGATTTCTAATATTTTATTCTTAACTATTTATGGGCTGTAGTAAGAAATTTTCAATGTATTTACAAAGGCACTTATCTATATTTTTAAACTTTATCATAAAAATTTTATCAGAGTATAATTTGCAATGTTAGTTTCAAATGTACAGTAAAATTAATCAGTTATACATATACATATATCCACTCTTTTTCAGACTACTTTCCCATATAAGTCATTATAGAGTATTGAGTAGAGTTTCCTGGGCTATACAGTAGGTCCTTATCAGTTATTTATTATATAATAGTGTGTATATTTAAATCCCAGTCTCCCAAAGTATCTCTCCCATCTTCCCCCTTCTGATAATTGTGTTTTTTTTCCTACATCTGATACTCAAATTTTTAATAAGTTAATTTGTACCAGTTTTTTTAGTTTCCACATGTAAACAATATCATTTGATATATGTCCTTGTCTTACTTCACTCAGTATGAAAATCTCTAGGTCCATCCATGTTACTGCCAATGGCATATTTTTCTTATTTATGGCTAAGTAATATTCCATTGTATATATGTGCTGCATCTTCTTTGTCAAATCCTTGGTTAATTGACATTGAGGTTGCTTCCTTTTCTTGGCTATTGTAAATTGCAGTGAGCATTGGGGTGTGGGTCTTTTCAAATTATGTTTTTTTCCAGATATATTTGTCTCGTTCTTTTTATATGTGATGCATATATTGCTTTTTAATGATCAGATGCATATAAACTGTTTTTCATTTAAGAAGGAATGAGAGTACATAAATAGAAAAGTTTTTCATCAAGACCATAATATGTAGATCTATAGCTTGTTTATGAAGACTCAAAACTCAGAGACGTTAATAACACATGCTGAATAAGTCTTATATTCTTTCAATTATATAATCTTTCACTTAATTTACATAATTATTTATTTCAGTGTTGTATATTGTACAATATTTTATTCATCATATTGCTAAAATTCATTACCTCTAAATCTAACACACGTGATAATGTCTTTTTTTAAGATTTTGTACATTAATTATCACTAATTTAAGGTGAATATGTTTCATTATGGAAAGAGAAGAATATAAGGAAATGTTTTTATTGTAGATACATTTTAATATCAAAATTAATATTCTACTATTTATGTTTGCCACTAAATGTTTGCCATTTTATATTTGGTTTTGTTTAATTAAATTGTTCATAAATTGGAAGTTTAATAGTTGGCCTGCCAAAGTAGGAGATATGAGATGCAGGTTCAATCCCTGCGTCAGGAAAATTCCCTGGAGGAGAATTTTATTAATTTGGAATAATTTATTTAAATAATATATATAAAGGTAATGCAAAGAGTTTCCTTGGAGCTGTTGCACAGGTGCATGGTGCATGTAGTCACTTCACTAGTGTGCAGTTCTTTGTAACCCCATAGACTGTGGCCCTCCAGGCTCCTCTGTCCATGGGATTATCCCAGAAAGAATACTGGAGTGGATTGCCATTTTCTACAGGGGATCTTCTCAACCCAGGTATTGAATTTGTGTTATGTCTCCTGCATTGGCAGACAAGTTCTTAACCATTAGTGCCACCTGGGAAGTCTGTAACACAGATTACCCTGTTGTTAATATCTTACATAATTGTGGTATATTTATCAAAACTAAGAAATCAACATTGTTAAAACACAGCTATAGACTTTATGCAGATTAAACCAGTGTTTCCAATATTGTTCTATCTTGATTCTGGGATCCAATCAAGGATACCATATTGCATTTATTTGTCAGGTTTTTGTTTTTTGTTTTTGTTTTTTTTTTCGTGATTTGTGACAATTTCTCATTAACTTGACACTATTGAAGAGTATTGATCCTCTAGAACATCCTTCAGTTTGGATTTATCTAATTTCTGTCTTATAATTAGAGTGGGGTTATGGATTTGAGGGAGAGTAACAGAAGGGTGAAATGTCTTTCACATCACTTTATATTAGGGATATATAATATCCTTATGGAATCACTGGTAACAGTTTCTCTGCATACTTGTTTAAGGTGATTTTATGCCAGGTTTCTTCACTGTAAATTTGTTCTTTCTTTCTTTTCCATACTCCATTCCTCAGAAGTAAGTACTGAAGTCTGACAGAAGATAGAGAGATGATAGATATTAGCAGCTCCATTGTGATATAATTTGTTGTCATTGTTTAGTTGCTAAGTTGCGTATGACTCTTTGTGACCCCATGTCTTAGACATTAAGTTCTTTTAGGTGCTATGTGCTCTGTCACTCAGTCATGTCAAACTATTTGTGACCCTATGGACTGTGGCCCGCTAGGCTCCTCTGTCCATGGGATTTCCCAGGCAAGAATACTAGAGTGGTTTGCCATTTCCTTCTTCAGAGGATCTTCCCCACCCAGGAATCGAACACGTATCTCCTGTGTCTCCTGTATTGCAGGCAGAATCTTAACACTGAGCCACCTGGGAAACCAGGATTTACATACCATAAAATTTGCCAATTTAAAATATGCAATTCAATATGTTTTATATCTTAACAGAATTGTGTAATCATAATCACAATCTAACCTTAGATTAGATTGTCACCCCAGAAAGAAACCCTAATTAGCAGTTGCTTGTTTAGTTGCTCAGTAGTGTTGAACTCTTTGTGACTCCAGACTCCATGAACTGTAGCCCACCAGGCTCCTCTGTCCATGGATTTCTGCAGACAAGAATACTGGAGTGGGTAGACATTCCCTTCTCCCGAGGATCTTTCCAAGCCAGGGATTGAACCGAATCTTCTGCATTGCAGGCAAGTTCTTTACCATCTGAGCCACCAGAGAACAATCATTAATCTACCTTCTGTCCCTATTGATTTGCCTATGCTAGACATTTAACATAAATGATAAGTTTTTTTGAGGTTTGTCTTCTTTCATACAGCATAATTCTTTTCAAGTTTCATGCCTTTGGTAGCATGTATATTAGTAGTTCAATTCCTGTTTGTTTGTTTAATTGTAGTATAAAAACACATGACATAAAATATATCATCTTAAGCATTTTTAAATGTACAGTTCAGTAGTGTTTTTGTTGGTGAATAATATCTAATAGTTTGGATATTCTACATATTGTTTAGCCAGTTTATCACTTGATGGGTATTTGTGATTTTTTCCCCCCACTTTTTGACTATTATGAATAATGCTGCTATCACAAATTGTGTATACATATCTGTGAGGACATGTGTTTAATTTTCTTTGGTACATATCTATAGTTGGACTTACTGGGTTATATAATAACTCTATGCTTGTCTATTTGATGAATTACAAATAGTTTTCCAAAGCATTATTTTACATTCCCATCAGCACTGCATGAAGTTTCTAGTTGTTCCACATCTTCTCCAGCCCTTCGTATGATCTGTATTTTTTATTATAGCCATCTTAATGGGTATAACATGATATCTCCTGATTTTGATTTGAATTTTCCTGATGGCTAATGTTAAGTGTCTTTTTTGTGCTCATTAACCACTTGTATATTTTCTCTGTATAAATGTCTATTCAAATACATTGCCTATGGGTGTTTGCTTTTTATTGCTGAGCTGTAAGAGTTAATCTCTGAGTTCAAATACATTCCCCTATCAAATAGGTGATTTGCAAATACTTTGTCTCAGTATTTAGACTACTTTTTCATACTTTTAATAGAGCTTTTATGAAAGACCAAGTTTTTTTAATTTGATGAAATCTTGTTGTTTGTAATTTTGTTGTTGTTGCTTATAATTTTGGTGGCATAACTAAGAAACCATTGCCAAACCCAAGATTGCAATTTGCTACAATATTTTCTTCTAAGAGATACATGTATTTAGATTTTAGAGTTAAGTCTTTAAGGTACTTAAAGTTAATTTTGTATCAATACATGGCTCCAGGTAGGGGTCCATTTGCATCCTTTCCATGTAGATACAGAAAAGAATTTGTAAAAAAGGCTTTTCTTTCCCTCGTTGAATTGTATTACAGTACCGTTATACTTGGAGTGTAGCACTCAATATGCCAGCAAATTTGGAAGATTCAGCAGTGGCCACAAGATTGGAAAAGGTCAGTTTTCATCCCAATCCCAAAGAAAGGCAATGCCAAGGAGTGCTCAAACTACCGAACAATTGCACTCATCTCACACGCTAGTAAAGTAATGCTCAAAATTCTCCAAGCCAGGCTTCAGCAATATGTGAACCGTGAACTTCCTGATGTTCAAGCTGGTTTTAGAAAGGGCAGAGGAACCAGAGATCAAATTGCCAACATGCGCTGGATCATGGAAAAAGCAAGAGAGTTCCAGAAAAACATCTATTTCTGCTTTATTGACTATGCCAAAGCCTTTGACTGTGTGGATCACAATAAACTGTGGAAAATTCTGAAAGAGATGGGAATACCAGACCACCTGATCTGCCTCTTAAGAAATCTGTATGCAGGTCAGGAAGCAACAGTTAGAACAGGTCATGGAACAACAGACTGGTTCCAAATAGGAAAAGGAGTACGTCAAGGCTGCATATTGTCACCATGTTTATTTAACTTATATGCAGAGTACCTCATGAGAAATGCTGGACTGGAAGAAACAGAAGTTGGAATCAAGATTGCTGAGAGAAATATCAATAACCTCAGATATGCAGATGACACCACCCTTATGGCAGAAAGTGAAGAGGGGCTAAAAGCCTCTTGATGAAAGTGAAAGTGGAGAGTGAAAAGGTTGGCTTAAAGCTCAACATTCAGAAAACGAAGATCATGGCATCTGGTCCCATCACTACATGGGAAATAGATGGGGAAACAGTGGAAACAGTGTCAGACTTTGTTTTTCTGGGCTCCAAAATCACTGCAGATGGTGACTGCAGCCATGAAATTAAAAGACGCTTACTCCTTGGAAGGAAAGTTATGACCAACCTAGATAGCATATTCAAAAGCAGAGACATTACTTTACCAACAAAGGTTCGCCTAGTCAAGGCTATGGTCTTTCCTGTGGTCATGTATGGATGTGAGAGCTGGACTGTGAAGAAGGCTGAGCGCCGGAAGAATTGATGCTTTTGAACTGTGGTGTTGGAGAAGACTCTTGAGAGTCCCTTGGACTGCAAGAAGATCCAACCAGTCCATTCTGAAGGAGATCAATCCTGGAATTTCTTTAGAAGGAATGATGCTAAAGCTGAAACTCCAGTATTTTGGCCACCTCATGCGAAGAGTTGACTCATTGGAGAAGACTCTGATGCTGGGAGGGATTGAGGGCAGGAGGAGAAGGGGACGACAGAGGATGAGATGGCTGGATGGCATCACTGACTCGATGGATGCGAGTCTGAGTGACCTCCGGGAGCTGGTGATGGACAGGGAGGCCTGGCGTGCTGCGGTTCATGGGGTCGCAAAGAGTCGGACACGACTGAGCGACTGATCTGATCTGATCTGATCTGACCGTTATACTTTAAAATAGATTAATAGATTAAATCCTTCTAAAATTCCCTGAATTCTATTACAACTTTTGTTATTGGTCAGTTGTACAGTTTTGAACCTTACAATACTGGACTTGAAGGACAAGTGACTTGGAAAAAGATGTAAAAATATAGACATGAGTAAGAGGAGGCCTTGCTGTAAAAGTGATCAAGATTGAACAATTATCCTATCTGGTTCTCTATGCTGTTATGAAGGAGAGGATGCAGTGATTTTCATTAAGATATTCATCTGGTAATCTGTAGTGACACTAAGAGAAATGGAATGAACCCCACAGCCTAACCATCTTCAAAATCAGGAATTGTATTCATTTCCTTTTGCTCTATTCCTCATTTTTAACTAGAACTCTGTAACATAGTCCCAGTTCCTGTGCAGAATTACAATATCTAACATGTATAAGGGATTTGATTTAGGTCATACCTGAATGGTCTAGTAGTTTTCTCTACTTTCTTCAATTTCAGTCTGAATTTGGCAATAAGGAGTTCATGGTCCGAGCCACAGTCAGCTCCTGGTCTTGTTTTTGCTTATTGTATAGAGCTTCTCCATCCTTGTCTGCAAAGAATATAATCGATCTGATTTCGGTGTTGACCATCTGGTGATGTCCATGTATAGAGTCTTCTCTTGTGTTGTTGGAAGAGGGTATTTGCTATGACCAGTGCATTTTCTTGGCAAAACTCTGTTCGTCTTTGCCCTGCTTCATTCCGTATTCCAAGGCCAGATTTGCCTGTTACTCCAGGTGTTTCTTGACTTCCTACTTTTGCATTCCAGTCCCCTATAATGAAAAAGACATCTTTTTTGGGTGTTAGTTCTAAAAGGTCTTGTAGGTCTTCATAGAACCTTTCAACTTCAGCTTCTTCAGCGTTACTGGTTGGGGCATAGACTTGGATTACTGTGACATTGAATGGTTTGCCTTGGATACGAACAGAGATCATTCTGTCATTTTTGAAATTGCATCCAAGTACTGCATTTTGGACTCTTTTGTTGACCATGATGGCCACTCCATTTCTTCTGAGGGATTCCTGCCCACAGTAGTAGATATAGTGGTCATCCGAGTTAAATTCACCCATTCCAGTCCATTTTAGTTTGCTAATTCCTAGAATGTCAACATTCACTCTTGCCATCTCTTGTTTGACCACTTCCAATTTGCCTTGATTC
Source organism: Tragelaphus eurycerus (assembly GCA_935064755.1). Lineage (NCBI taxonomy): Eukaryota > Metazoa > Chordata > Mammalia > Artiodactyla > Bovidae > Tragelaphus > Tragelaphus eurycerus. Next base: position 1,809,118 of record CAKXYN010000118.1, read on the forward strand.
ATGGACCTGACATTCCAGGTTCCTATGCAATATTGCTCTTTACAGCATCGGACTTTGCTTCTATCACCAGACACATCCACAGCTGGGTATTCTTTTTGTTTTGGCTCCATCCTTTCATTCTTTCTGGAGTTATTTCTCCACTGATCTCCAGTAGCATATTGGGCCCTTACTGACCTGGGGAGTTTCTCTTTCAGTATCCTATCATTTTGTCTTTTCATACTGTTCATGGGGTTCTCAAGGCAAGAATACTGAAGTGGTTTGCCATTCCCTTCTCCAGTGGACTACACCCTGTCATATCTCTCCACCATGACCCACCCATCCCAGGTTGCCCCTCGGGCATGGCTTAATTTCATTGAGTTAGACAAGGGTGTGGTCCTTGTGTGATTAGATTGACTAGTTTTCTGTGAGAATGGTTTTAGTGTATTTGCCCTCTGATGCCCTCTTTCAAGACCTACTGTCTTACTTGGGTTTCTCTACAAAGGTTCGCCTAGTCAAGGCTATGGTGTTTCCTGTGGTCATGTATGGATGTGAGAGCTGGACTGTGAGGAAGGCTGAACGCCGAAGAATTGATGCTTTTGAACTGTGGTGTTGGAGAAGACTCTTGAGAGTCCCTTGGACTGCAAGGAGATCCAACCAGTCCATTCTGAAGGAGATCAATCCTGGAATTTCTTTAGAAGGAATGATGCTGAAGCTGAAACTCCAGTATTTTGGCCACCTCATGCGAAGAGTTGACTCATTGGAGAAGACTCTGATGCTGGGAGGAATTGAGGGCAGGAGGAGAAGGGGACGACAGAGGATGAGATGGCTGGATGGCATCACTGACTCGATGGATGTGAGTCTGAGTGACCTCCGGGAGCTGGTGATGGACAGGGAGGCCTGGCGTGCTGCGGTTCATGGGGTCGCAAAGAGTCGGACACGACTGAGCGACTTATCTGATCTGATCTGAACATGTATAAACTCCTTCTGTCTTCTGGGACTTTGCTCTATGGTTTGCATAATTCCATGTTCTGAATGAATGAATATAATATTTTTAAAAAGTAAAGTAGTAGAAAGAGTATTTAGCAGAGAACTATGTAATATTATCTATTAATTTTCACTGTATCAATCATATATTAATAGTAAAAAGTTACAAATCTTACTGTTTGTCATTTGGACAAGTTGCTTAATTTATCTATGCCTCCAGACTTCAAGTAGCAGTCTCACAGTTTAAACCCAGTCAACATTATTATGAATCCCCTTCCCATTCTACTATACCCTCTCCAAAAGACACAATAAATGATAGAATGTAAATAATGTAAAAATTTGTAATGCCATTTTCTAAAACAAAGCAAAATGGATGCATGGTCTTAAAATAATTCACGTAATTTTAATTGTTTTTAAAGTAAGACATTCTGATTTCCATTTCATATCATGCAGGATAAGAAGTACTTTTGAATAAATAGTAATTCATATTCAATGTTCCAAATATGTTTCATATTGGTATTTTATGATTGTCTATAGCTTAAGGAACAACAGACTGAGCTATTTTTACTGTTTCTATTTTATAGTTTCTTTTAAACTCATATGCCAAGTATCTATGGAAATTCTGAGTCAGAGTTGGAAGGATAGGTTAGATGACTGCACACTACACGAATCCATATCCAAGTGGGTGCTAACTTGGACTATGTTTTGAGCTTAAAGTAGCACCACAGTTGTTTGGCCATATAATGAGATTATCTGAAACAAGTATCTTTCAGGACCTGCAATTCATATCTATAAGTGGATGGGTAGAGAGAAGGGAAGGTGTGAAGACATATGGTTACAAAACTGGTACAGTTAGAAGTATTTTTTTTTTTTTTGTCTTCAGAATTTATCCCTAACATTAAAATTTGCATTTAATGGTGTTAGAAATGAATATATTTGTGATTGCATGACAATCTCACCTATAGGTAAATGATTTAGAAGATAAAAATTAAGAATTGTTTATAAGTTAAATGCTATTCACATTTTATAACAGCATATTTTGGACAAGAATTTATCACAAAATATTTAGATTCTTCCCCACTATTTTATCAAACTATGATTTGGTACATATTTTTACACATACATTTATTCAATTCATTATGTTTTCCCTCAGTAACAAAAAATTTAAATACTCTCTTTTGAAACTCAATATTTATTTTGAAATTTGACTTACATGGAGAAAGGGAGCTTTTAGCCTAAGAGATTTTAATTCTATATAATGTTAATTTCATATAGTGTTTAGAAGAAAAGTAGGTTTTGTCCATCATTTAATTGTTACTTATTTTAATTTTTCAGAGTGAAATAAAGTCTTAGAATGCCATTTAGAGTGGCTGAATGAGCCTAACAATCTATAGTTTATCTTTGCTTATTGGGAAAATAATCTATTGCTAAAAGTTTGCTGAGTATGTAGATGACCAGTCCTTAATAATGTTTCTTTTCAGTTATAGTCAGGTATATGTCACAATCAATTTAGAAATCATTCCATTTATATGTAAGGTCTGTAAAGGAAGCTAACATTTAGCCATTTTCATGAAATTGGTTTGCATTGTTTTGTCTGCTTTTGTTTTTGCTTATAAAATGTCGGTAGATATGATTATAAGGAAACTTTTAATTGATTGGAAATTCAACCTCCTCCCTTAACACTCTTGGTCCTATGTGCATATAAGCACCAGTTAAGTTTAAATCTCTAACCTCAAAAAGAACAAGCTTATTTTTTATTTTATTCTTTTACAATCCACTCTATAAGAGAAATAGCTTCTTTATAGATACTTAATTAAACCCTAAGCGATATTTTGCATTTGACTTAAGGAGATCCAACCAGTCCATTCTGAAGGAGATCAGCCCTGGGATTTCTTTGGAAGGAATGATGCTAAAGCTGAAACTCCAGTATTTTGGCCACCTCATGGGAAGAGTTGACTCATTGGAGAAGACTCTGATGCTGGGAGGGATTGGGGGCAGGAGGAGAAGGGGACGACAGAGGATGAGATGGCTGGATGACATCACTGACTCGATGAATGTGAGTCTGAGTGACCTCCAGGAGTTGGTGATGGACAGGGAGGCCTGGCGTGCTGCGGTTCATGGGGTCGCAAAGAGTCGGACACGACTGAGTGACTGATCTGATCTGATCTGATCTAATGCCTCGAAATCAAAGTCTATTCCAGAGTGAGGTTTTTCCTGATTTCATATCAGTTCTGCCAGAGAATGTGAACTACTAAAGAAGCAGTGACACAGCAGTGCAATATATAACTGTACCTCTCTTAGCATTACTGCTTAACTTAGGGAAGAAGCATGCTTCAGTAGAAAGAACACTAAAGTAAATTTCAAGATCATGCGTGCCTCCTAAATTGCTTCAGTTGTGTCCGACTCTTTGCAACTCTTTGGACTGTAGCCCACCAGGCTCCTCTGGTGGGATTCTCCAGGCAAGAACACTGGAATGGGTTGCTATTTCCTCCTCCAAGGGATCTTCCTGATGTAGGGATTTAACCGTTTTTTAACACTAGAGACACCTGGAAAATCTTTCAGAAATCATGCTGCTGCTGCTAAGTCACTTCAGTCATATCAAACTCTGTGCGACCTCCTAGAGGGTAGCCCACCAGGCTGCCCCATCCCTGGGATTCTCCAGGCAAGAACACTGGAATGGGTTGCCATTTCCTTCTCCAATGCATGAAAGTAAAAAGTGAAAGTGAAGTTGCTCAGTAGTGTCTGACTCTTAGCGACCCCATGGACGGAAGCCTACTAGGCTCTTCCATCCATGGGATTTTCCAGGCAAGAGTACTGGAATGGGGTTTAGAGATCATCAGATCAGATCAGATCAGTCGCTCAGTCGTGTCTGACTCTTTGCGACCCCATGAATCGCAGCATGCCAGGCCTCCCCTGTCCATCACCAACTCCCTGAGTTCACTCTGACTCATGTCCATTGAGTTAGTGTTGCCATCCAGCCATCTCATCCTCTGTCATCCCCTTCTTCTCTTGCCCCCAATCCCTCCCAGCATAAGAGTCTTCTCCAATGAGTCAACTCTTCGCATGAGGTGGCCAAAGTACTGGAGTTTCAGCTTTAGCATCATTCCTTTCAAAGAAATCCCAGGGCTGATCTCCTTCTGAATGGACTGGTTGGATCTCCTTGCAGTCCAAAGGACTCTCAAGAGTCTTCTCCAACACCACAGTTCAAAAGCATCAATTCTTCGGTGCTCAGCCGTCTTCACAGTCCAACTCTCAGATCCATACATGACCACTGGAAAAACCATAGCCTTGACTAGGCGAAACTTTGTAAGCAAAGTAATGTCTCTGCTTTTGAATATGCTATCTAGGTTGGTCATAACTTTCCTTCCAAGGAGTAAGCGTCTTTTAATTTCATGGCTGCAGTCACCATCTCTAGTGATTTTGGAGCCCAGAAGAATAAAGTCTGACAGGGTTTCCACTGTTTCCCCATCTATTTCCCATGAAGTGATGGGACCAGATGCCATGGTCTTTGTTTTCTGAATGTTGAGCTTTAAGCCAACCTTTTCACTCTCCACTTTCACCTTGATCAAGAGGCTTTTTAGTTCCTCTTCACTTTCTGCCATAAGGGTGGTGTCATCTGCATATCTGAGGTTATTGATATTTCTCCCAGCAATCTTGATTTCAACTTGTGTTTCTTCCAGTCCAGCGTTTATCATGATGTACTCTGCATATAAGTTAAATAAACAGGGTGACAATATACAGCCTTGATGTTCTCCTTTTCCTATTTGGAACCAGTCTGTTGTTCCAGGTCCAGTTCTAACTGTGGCTTCCTGACCTGCATACAGATTTCGCAAGAGGAAGATCAGGTGATCTGGTATTCCCATCTCTTTCAGAATTTTCCACAGTTTATTGTGATCCACACAGTCAAAGGCTTTGGCATAGTCAATAAAGCAGAAATATATTTTTTTCTCGAACTCTCTTGCTTTTTCCATGATCCAGCGGATGTTGGCAATTTGATCTCTGGTTCCTCTGCCTTTTCTAAAACCAGCTTGAACATCAGGAAGTTCATGGTTCACATATTGCTGAAGCCTGGCTTGGAGAATTTTGAGCATTACTTTACTAGCGTGTGAGATGAGTGCAATTGTGCGGTAGTTTGAGCATTCTTTGGCATTGCCTTTCTTTGGGATTGGGATGAAAACTGACCTTTTCCAATCTTGTGGCCACTGCTGAGTTTTCCAAATTTGCTGGCATATTGAGTGCAGCACTTTCACAGCATCATCTTTGAGGATTTTAAATAGCTCAACTGGAATTCCATCACCTCCACTAGCTTTGTTCGTAGTGATGCTTTCTAAGGCCCATTTGACTTCACATTCCAAGATGTCTGGCTCTAGGTCAGTGATCACATCATCATGATTATCTGGGTCTTGAAACTCTTTTTTGTACAGTTCTTCTGTGTATTCCTGCCACCTCTTCTTAATATCTTCTGCTTCTGTTAGGTCCACACCATCTCTGTCCTTTATCGTGCCCATCTTTGCATGAAATGTTCCTTTGGTATCTCTGATTTATAATGAATAACAATTCCATGGTTAATAATAAGAAAAGCATTCATGATGTAACCAAATGACACAATTAGTATATTCAAATGTAGTCTTTTTCTATAAAGGTAATAAATTATAAAGCTATTTGAAGCCCTGCAAGTAGTTGATTATTTTTAATAAAAAAGTTTCAATTACTTGTTATAATAAAGTTAATATATTCACATAAGTTGTAAACTTGCATAATAATAGAAAGATTGATGAAATGGTCAGTAATGTTAAACTTAGAAGAAGCACTTATTATGAGAGAAGAAAGTCTTGCTGGGGTTCTCGAATCTCATTTTTTTTCTCTCAACAGAGCAAAAATTGAAAATATAGATAAAGCCTTATTTGTCCCATTAAATGTAGAGCTGAAAGCCTTTTCAGGCTACATATTGAATTAGCAAGTACAGAATTATTTTGATGGATACAATACTGCCAAAGAGTCATCCAAAGAGGATCTGGGTAGCTTTATCAAAACTGGTTTGGATAAAAAGAAGCTGAGTGTTAATTCTTTATATAGTAGACCATAGGTCAAAGCTTGCCTTCTGGAACTTTTTCCTTGTACTAGATTACTAGGTTGAAAAGTACTGTTTCAGAATGCATAGCAAAGCATGAGAGCAAGTTTTTACTATCTAGATGCATTGTCCCCAGTTTAACAGCAAGAAGAATGATGTGTTCTAATTGTTATTATGTAAAGTGACATTCAGTTCAGTTCAGTCACTCAGTCGTGCCCAACTCTTTGTGACCTCATGAATCGCAGCACGCCAGGCCTTCCTGTCCATCGTTTGTCTTTCAATATCCTAGCATTTTGCCTTTTCATACTGTTCATGGGGTTCTCAAGGCAGGAATACTGAAGTGGTTTGCCATTCCCTTCTCCAGTGGACCACATTCTGTCAGACCTGTCCACCATGACCCACCCGTCTAGGGTGGCCCCACATGGCATGGCTTAGTTTCATTGAGTTAGACAAGTCTGTGGTCTGTGACATTAATTCCCCCAAATACTCAGAGTATAAGAAAATGTAAATTAGCTGTTTTACCTGTTAGCTAGGATGCAGAAGTGAGCAAAATTCAAAGATTAAATTGATACGGAAGGCACTACATTTAACATATTAAGCATTGAAAAATTATTAATTGTTATTTATAAGTTTCTATAGTCTTCAAGAACTTCGTGAAAATGATGGGCTTCCCTGGTGACTCAGACCATAAAGAATCTGCCTGCAATGCGGGAGACATGGCTTCAATACCTGGGTTGGGAAGATCCTCTGGAAAAGGAAATGGCTACCCACTCCAGTATTCTTGTCTATAGTAGTCTATAGGCAGAGGATCCTGACAGGCTACAGTCCATGGGGTCATAAAGAATCAGATACAATCAAGTGACTAACTCTTTCACTTTCCCTTCATAGATGTATTAAATAATACACAAGAAATTTATGAATTTTACCTCTTTAATCTTTATAGTTTGAATCTCTAAATCTTTGATATCTTCATCAGAAAATGTGGGACAATACTATGTTGAAACTAACATTTGCAAAACACCTGTAATGTCATAAATGTTCAGTTAATGCTATCTACTTCTTTTAATATACATATTCAGATTCATAAAAGCTAAAGATCATAGGCATAGAGCACAAAGCTATTAAAAACTAAAATGACTTTTGTGTATCCCAAGTTAGTTCAAATATCTGTATATCCCTACATTCAAATTATACTTTAGAAGAAAATATACTAATTTTAACTAGTATGCTCCAAACCATTATTCTAATAATTCATTTATTTTCTCTGCCTTGCCCATTTGATTTTTCATGGGAACTAATTTCCTTCTGCAAATATATTTATAGAGCAAATAAACTTATAAAATATTTCTGAATCTTTGTCGTGGCTCACACAATTATGTGCACAAATTGAGAACAACATTTTTAGCATGTGCTTTTCAGCAGTAGCAATATTATCATATTGTCAAAAGGATTTTAGTATTACCTCTTAGAGATACTGTAATGCAGTTTTCCAACTGTCATATAATCCTATCATAAGTTTTAAATTGAAGTATTATATTGTGAAGCTTCAAAACTTCATATGATTGTGAATAAAGAGCTTTCCTTAGGAAAACTTCAGTGACATGACTAATATAGAATTTCTTTTTTTTTTAATTTATTTTAATTGGAGGCTAATTAATTTACAATATTGTAGTGGTTTATTACCATACATTCACATGAATCAGCCATGGGTGTACATGTGTTCCCCATCCTGACCCTCCTTCCCAACTCTCTCCCCATTCCATCCCTCAGGGTCATCCTAGTGCACCAGCCCTGAGCACCCTGTCTCATGCATCAAACGTGGACTAGTGATCTATTTCACATATCACAATATGCATGTTTTAATGCTATTCTCTCAAATCATCCCAACCTTGCCTTCTGCCACAGAGTCCAATAGTCTGTTCTTTACATCTGTGCCTCTTTTGCTGTCACTCATATAGGGCCATCGTTACCATCTTTCTAAATTCCATATATATGAGTTAATATACTGTAATGGTATTTTTCTTTTTGACTTATTTCACTCTGTATAATAGGCTCCAGTTTGATCTACCTCATTAGACCTGATTCAAATGCATTCTTTTCAATAACTAAGTAATTTTCCATTGTGGATATGTACCATAGTTTTATTATCCATTCATCTGCCAATAGAGGTTTATTCCATGTCCTGGCTATTGTAAACAGTGCTGTGCTGTGATGAACATTGGGTACACATGTCTCTTTCAATTCTGGTGTACTTGGTGTGTATGCCCAGCAGTGGGATTGCTGGGTCATATAGAGGTGCTATTTCCAGTTTATTTATTTATTTATTTTCACATTGCAACCCTGAGACACTTTTTTTTTTTTAATTAAATTTTATTTTGCTTAACTTTACAATATTGTATATTACTTTTGCCATACATCGAGATGGATCTGCCACCAGTATACACGTGCTCCCCATCCTGAACCCTCCCTCCCTCCTCCCTCCCCATACCATCCCTCTGGGTCGTCCAAGTGCACCAGCCCCAGGCATTCGTTATTGGGCATCGTACCTGGACTGGCAATTCGTTTCAGATATGATATTATACATATTTTAATGCTATTCTCCCAAATCATCCCGCTCTCTCCTGGTCCCAGAGTCCAAAAGTCTGTTCTATACATCAGTGTCTCTTTTGCGCTCTCGTAAACAGGGTTATTGTTACCATCTTTCTAAATTCCATATATATGCGTTAGTATACTGTATTTGTGTTTTTCTTTCTGGCTTACTTCACTCTGTATAATAGGCTCCAGTTCCATCCACCTCCTTAGAACTGATTCAAATGTATTCTTTTTAATGGCTGAGTAATACTCCATTGTGTATATGTACCACTGCTTTCTTATCCATTCATCTGCGGATGGACATCTAGGTTGCTTCCACGTCCTGGCTATTGTAAACATTGCTGCTATGAACATTGGGGTACACGTGTCTCTTTCAATTCTGGTTTTCTCAGTGTGTATGCTCAGCAGTGGGATTGTTGGATCATAAGGCAGTTCTATTCCCAGTTTTTTGAGGAATCTTCATACTGTTCTCCATAGTGGCTATACCAGTTTGCATTCCCACCAACAGTGTAAGAGGGTTCCCTTTTCTCCACACCCTTTCAAGTGTTTATTGCTTGTAGACTTTTGGATCGCAGCCATTCTGACTGGCGTGAAATGGTACCTCATAGTGGTTTTGATTTGCATTTCTCTGATAATGAGTGATGTTGAGCATCTTTTCATGTGTTTGTTAGCCATCTGTCTGTCTTCTTGGAGAAATGTCTATTTAGTTCTTTGGCCCATTTTTTGATTGGGTCATTTATTTTTCTGGAATTGAGCTGTAGGAGTTGCTTGTATATTTTTGAGATTAGTTGTTTGTCTCTTGCTTCATTTGCTATTATTTTCTCCCATTCTGAAGGCTGTCTTTTCACCTTGCTTATAGTTTCCTTTGTTGTGCAGAAGCTTTTTAAGTTTAGTTAGGTCCCATTTGTTTATTTTTGATTTTATTTCCGATATTCTGGGAGGTGGGTCATAGAGGATCCTGCTGTGATGAATGTCAGAGAGTGTTTTGCCTATGTTTTCCTCTAGGAGTTTTATGGTCTCCACACTGTTCTCCATAGTGGCTATACTAGCTTGCACTCCCATCAACAGTGTGAGAGGATTCCTTTTTGTCCACACCCTGTGCATCAATTATTGTTTGTAGACGTTTTGATAGCAGCCATTCTGACGGGCATGAGATGATACCTCATTCTGGTTTTGATTTGAATTTTTCTGATATTGAGTGATGTTGAGCTTTTTTTCATGTGTTTGTTAGCCATCGGAGAAGGCAATGGCAACCCACTCAGTGTTCTTGCCTGAAGAATCCCAACGATGTGGGAGCCTGGTGGGCTGTCGTCTATGGGCTTGCACAGAGTTGCACACGACTGAAACAGTTTAGCAGTTACAGTAGCAGCCATCTGCATGTCTTCTTTGGAGAAATGTCTCCCATTTTTTGATTGGGTCGCTTATTTTTCTGAAATTCAGCTGCATGAGCTGCTTGTATGTTTTTGAGATTAATTCTTTGTCACTTTCTTCCTTTGATATTATTTTCTCCCATTCGAAAGACTGTCTTTTCACCTTGATTATAGTGAAATAAGGCAAAGACTAATACAGTTTTGCCAAGAAAGTGCACTGGTCATAGCAAACACCCTCTTCCAACAACACAAGAGAAGACTCTACACATGGACATCACCAGACGGTCAAAACCGAAATCAGATTGATTATATTCTTTGCAGCCAAAGATGGAGAAGCTCTGTACAGTCAACAAAAACAAACCAGGAACTGACAGTGGCTAAGATCATGAACTCCTTATTGCCAAATTCAGACTTAAATTGAAGAAAGTAGGGAAAACCACTAGACCATTCAGCAATGACGTAAATCAAATCCTTTATGATTATATAGTGGAAGTGAGAAATAGATTTAAGGGCCTAGATCTGATAGATAGAGTGCCTGATGAACTATGGATGGAAGTTCGTGACATTGTACAGGAGACAGGGATCAAGACCATCCCCATGGAAAAGAAATGCAAAAAAAGGAAAACGGCTGTCTGGGGAGTCTTTACAAATAGCTGTGAAAGAAGAGAAGTGAAAAGCAAAGAAGAAAAGGAAAGATATAAGCCCTTGATGAAAGTGAAAGTGGAGAGTGAAAAGGTTGGCTTAAAGCTCAACATTCAGAAAACGAAGATCATCGCATCTGGTCTCATCACTGCATGGGAAATAGATGGAGAAACAGTGGAAGCAGTGTCAGACTTTATTCTTCTGGGCTCCAAAATCACTGCAGATGGTGACTGCAGCCATGAAATTAAAAGACGCTTACTCCTTGGAAGGAAAGTTGTGACCAACCTAGATAGCATATTCAAAAGCAGAGACATTACTTTACCAACAAAGGTTCGCCTAGTCAAGTCTATGGTCTTTCCTGTGGTCATGTATGGATGTGAGAGCTGGACTGTGAAGAAGGCTGAGCGCCGAAGAATTTATGTTTTTGAACTGTGGTGTTGGAGAAGACTCTTGAGAATCCCTTGGACTGCAAGGAGATCCAACCAGTCCATTCTGAAGGAGATCAGCCCTGGGATTTCTTTGGAAGGAATGGTGCTAAAGCTGAAACTCCAGTATTTTGGCCACCTCATGAGAAGAGTTGACTCATTGGAGAAGACTCTGATGCTGGGAGGGATTGAGGGCAGGAGGAGAAGGGGACGACAGAGGATGAGATGGCTGGATGGCATCACTGACTTGATGGGTGTGAGTCTGAGTGACCTCCGGGAGCTGGTGATGGACAGGGAGGCCTGGCGTGCTGCAGTTCATAGGGTCACAAAGCGTCGGACATGACTGAGCAACTGATCTGATCTGATCTGATAAGCATCTGAATGCAGAGTTCCAAAGAATAGCAAGAAGAAATAAGAAAGCCTTCCTCAGCGACCAATGCAAAGAAATAGGGGGGGGGGGGGGAACACAATGGGAAAAAACTAGAAATCTCTTCAAGAAAATTGGAGTTACCAAGGGAACATCTCATGCAAAGATGGGCTCGATAAAGGACAGAAATGGTATGGACCTAACAGAAGCAGAAAATATTAAGAAGAGGTGGCAAGAATACACAGAAGAACTGTACAAAAAAGAGCTTCACGACACAGATAATCATGATGGTGTGATCACTCATCTACAGCCAGACATCCTGGAATGTGAAGTCAAGTGGGCCTTATAAAGTATCACTATGAACAAAGCTAGTGGAGGTGATGGAATTTCAGTCGAGCTATTCCAAATCCTGAAATATGATGCTGTGAAAGTGCTGCACTCAATATGCCAGCAAATTTGGAAATCAGCAGTGGCCACAGGACTGGAAAATGTCGGTTTTCATTCCAATCCCTAAGAAAGGCAAAGCCAAAGAAATACTCAAACTACTGCACAATTGCACTCATCTCATATGCTAGCAAAGTAATTCTAAAAATTCTCCAAGCCAGGTTTCAGCAATACCTGAACCGTGAACTTCCAGATGTTCAAGCTGGTTTTAGAAAAGGCAGAGGAACCAGAGATCAAAGTGCCAACATCCACTGGATCATGGAAAAAGCAAGAGTTCCAGAAAAAACATCTATTTCTGCTTTATTGACTATGTCAAAGCCTTTGACTGTGTGGATCACAATAAACTGTGGAAAATTCTGAAAGAGATGTGAATACCAGACCACCTGACCTGCCTCTTGTGAAATCTGTATGCAGGTCAGGAAGCAACAGTTAGAACTGGACCTGGAACAACAGACTGGTTCCAAATAGGAAAAGGAGTATGTCAAGGCTATATATTGTCACCCTGCTTATTTAAATTTTATGCAGAGTACATCATGAGAAATGCGGGACTGGAAGAAACACAAGCTGGGATCAAGATGGCCGGGAGAAATATCAATAACCTCAGATATGCGGATGGTACCACCCTTATGGCAGAAAGTGAAGAGGAACTAAAAAGCCTCTTAATGAAAGTGAAAGTGGAGAGTGAAAAGGTTGGCTTAAAGCTCAACATTCAGAAAACAAAGATCAGGGCATCTGGTCCCATCACTTCATGGGAAATAGATGGGGAAACAGTGGAAACAGTGTCAGGCTTTATTTTTCTGGGCTCCAAATACCCTGCAGATGATGACTGCAGCCATGAAATTAAAAGACGCTCACTCCTTGGAAGGAAAGTTATGACCAACCCAGATAGCATATTGAAAAGCAGAGACATTACTTTGCCAACAAATGTCTGTCTAGTCAAGGCTATGGTTTTTCTAGTAGTCATGTATGGCTGTGAGAGTTGGACTGTGAAGAAGGCTGAGCACGGAAGAATTGATTCTTTTGAACTGTGGTGTTGGAGAAGACTCTTGAGAGTCCCTTGGACTGCAAGGAGATCCAACCAGTCCATTCTACTGGAGATCAGCCCTGGATGTCCTTTGGAAGGAATGATGCTAAAGCTGAAACTCCAGTACTTTGGCCACCTCATGCAAAGCATTGACTCATTGGAAAAGAGTCTGATTCTGGGAGGGATTGGGGGCAACAGGAGAAGAGGACAGCAGAGGATGAGATGGCTGGATGGCATCACTGACTCGATGGACATGAGTCTTAATGAACTCCAGGAGTTGGTGATGGATAGGGAGCCCTGGCATGCTGCGATTCATGAGGTCGCAAATATTCAGAAATGACTGAGCGATTGAACTGAATTGAACTGGTAGTTTCCTTCGTTGTGCAAAAGCTTTCAAGTTTAATTAGGTCCCATTTGTTTATTTTTGCTTTTATTTCCATTACTCTGGGAGGTGGGTCATAGAGGATCCTGCTGTGAATTACGGCAGAGTCTGTTTTGTCTCTGATTTCCTCTAGGAGTTTTATGGTTTCTAGTATTACATTTGAAACTTTAATCCATTTTGAGTTTATTTTTGTGTATGGTATTAGAAAGTGTTCTTGTTTCATTCTTTTAAAAGTGGTTGACCAGTTTCCCCAGCAACACTTGTTAAAGAGATTGTCTTTTCTCCATTGTATGTTCTTGCCTCTTTTGTCGAAGATAAGGTGTCCCTAGGTGTGTGGATTTATCTTTGCTTTCTGTTTTGTTCCATTGATCTATGTTTCTGTCTTTGCGCCAGTAGCATACTGTCTTGATGACTGTGGCTTTGTAGTAGAGCCTGAAGTCAGGCAGGTTGATTCCTCCAGTTCCATTCTTCTTTCTCAAGATTGCTTTGGCTATATGAGGTTTTTTGTATTTCCATAAAAATTGTGAAATTGCTTGCTCTAGTTCTGTGAAAAATAAAGTTTGTAGTTTGATAGGAATTGCATTGAATCTATAGATTACTTTGGGTAGTAAACTCATTTTCACTATACTGATTCTTCCTATCTATGAACATGGTACATTTCTCCATCTATTTGTGTCATCTTTGATTTCATCACTGTTTTATTGTTTTCAATATATAGGTCTTTTGTTTCTTTAGGTAGATTTACTCCTAAGTATTTTATTCTTTTTGTTGCAATGATGAATGGAATTGTTTCCTTAATTTCTCTTTCTGTTTTCTCATTGTTAGTTTATAGGAATTCAAGGGATTTCTGTGTGCTAATTCTTTTTTTTTTTTTTTATCAAGAATCTCTTTTATTGATTATCAGAAACATTACAAACATCTAATATGAACAAATTGTAACATGACAGTGTTTAGTTTGAATGATTAATACATTTCAGATATAATATTATACATATTTAAACGTTATTCTCCCCAATCATCCCACCCTCTCCCGGTCCCAGAGTCCAAAAGTCTGGTCTATACATCAGTTTCTCTTTTGCTGTCTCGTAAATAGGGTTATTTTTTACCATCTTTCTAAAATCCATATATATGCATTAGTATACTGTATTTGTGTTTTTGTTTCTGGCTTACTTCACTCTGTATAATAGGCTCCAGTTCCATCCACCTCCTTAGAACTGATTCAAATGTATTCTTTTTAATGGCTGAGTAATACTCCATTGTATATATGTACCACAGCTTGCTTATCCATTCATCTGTGGATGGACATCTAGGTTGCTTCCACGTTCTGGCTATTGCAAACAGTGCTGCTATGAACATTGGGGTACACGTGTCTCTTTCAATTCTGGTTTTCTCAGTGTATATGCCCAGCAGTGGGATTGCTGGATCATAAGGCAGTTCTATTCCCAGTTTTTTGAGGAATCTCCATACTGTTCTCCATAGTGGCTGTACCAGTTTGCATTCCCACCAACAGTGCAAGAGGGTTCCCTTCTCTCCGCACCCTCTCCAGCATTTATTGCTTGTGGACTTTTGGATAGCAGCCATTCTGATTGGCGTGAAATGGTACCTCATAGTGGTTTTGATTTGCATTTCTCTGATAATGAGTGATGTTGAGCATCTTTTCATGTGTTTGTTAGCCATCTGTCTGTCTTCTTTGGAGAAATGTCTATTTAGTTCTTTGGCCCATTTTTTGATTGGGTCATTTACTTTTCTGGAATTGAGCTGTAGAAGTTGCTTGTATATTTTTGAGATTAGTTGTTTGTCTCTTGCTTCATTTGCTATTATTTTCTCCCATTCTGAAGGCTGTCTTTTCACCTTGCTTATAGTTTCCTTTGTTGTGCAGAAGCTTTTTAAGTTTGATTAGGTCTCATTTGTTCATTTTTTATTTTATTTCCGATATTCTGGGAGGTGGGTCATGGAGGATCCTGCTGTGATGTAAGTCAGAGAGTGTTTTGCCTATGTTTTCCTCTAGGAGTTTTATGGTTTCTGGTCTTACATTTAGCTCTTTAATCCATTTTGAGTTTATTTTTGTGTATGGTGTTAGAAAGTGTTCTAGTTTCATTCTTTTACAAGTGTTTGACCAGTTTTCCCAGCACCACTTGTTAAAGAGATTGTGTTTAATCCATTGTATATTCTTGCCTCCTTTGTCAAAGATAAGGTGACCATATGTGCGTAGATTTGTCTCTGGGCTTTCTATTTTGTTCCATTGATCTATATTTCTGTCCTTGTGCCAGTACCATACTGTCTTGATGACTGTGGCTTTGTAGTAGAGCCTGAAGTCAGGCAGGTTGATTCCTCCAGTTCCGTTCTTCTTTCTCAAGATAACTCTCCAGAAAGCAGGAATAGAAGGAACATACCTCAACATAATAAAAGCTATATATGACAAACCCACAGCAAACAGTATCCTCAATGGTGAAAAACTGAAAGCATTTCCTCTAAAGTCAGGAACAAGACAAGGATGCCCACTTTCACCATTACTATTCAACATAGTTTTGGAAGTTTTGGCCACAGCAATCAGAGCAGAAAATGAAATAAAAGGAATCCAAATTGGAAAAGAAGAAGTAAAACTCTCACTGTTTGCAGATGACATGATCCTCTACGTAGAAAACCCTAAAGATTCCACCAGAAAATTACTAGAACTGATCAATGAATATAGTAAAGTTGCAAGATATAAAATTAACACACATAAATCCCTTGCATTCCTGTACACTAATAATGAGAATATAGAAAGAGAAATTAAGGAAACAATTCCATTCACCATTGCAATGAAAACAATAAAATACTTAGGAATATATCTTCCTAAAGAATCTAAAGACCTATATATAGAAAACTATAAAACACTGGTGAAAGAAATCAAAGAGGACACTAATAGGTGGAGAAATATACCATGTTCATGGATTGGTAGAATCAATATAGTTAAAATGAGTATACTACCCAAAGCAATTTATAGATTCAATGCAATCCCCATCAAGCTACCAACGGTATTCTGTGTGCTAATTCTATATCCTGAACTTTACTATATTCATTGACTAGCTCTAATAAATTTCTGGTGGAGTCTTCAGTGTTTTCTATGCAGAGAATCATGTCATCTGCATACAGTGAAAGTTTTACTTCTTCTTTTCTAATCTGAATTCATTTTATTTCTTTTTCTTCTTTGATTGTTGTGGCTAAAACTTCCAACACTATGTTGAATAGTAGTAGTAAGATTGGGCATCCTTGTCTTGTTCCTGAGTTTAGTGGAAATGCTTTCAGTTTTTCACAATTGAGGATGATGTTTGCTATGGTTTTCCCATATATAGCTTTTATTATGTTGAGGTATGTTCCTTCTATGCCTGCTTTCTGGAGGGTTTTTATCTTAAATGGATGTTGAATTTTGTCAAAGGCTTTTTCTGTGTCTATTGAGGTAATCATATGGTTTTATCTTTTGATTTTTTAATGTGGTGTATTACATTGTTTGATTTGTGGATATTAAAGAATTCTTGTATTCCTGGGATAAAGTTCATTTGGTCATGATGCATGATCTTTTTAATATGTTGTTGGATTCTGTTTGCTAGAATTTTGTTAAGGATATTTTCATCTATGTTTATCAGTGATATTGGTCTGTGCTTTTCTTTATTCTTGGCATCTTTGTCTGGTTTTGGTATTATGGTGATGGTGGCCTCATAGAATTAGTTTTTAAGTTTACCTCCCTCTGCAATTTTCTGGAAGAGTTTGAGTAGGATAGGTGTTAGCTCTTTTCTCAATGTTTGGTAGAATTCAACTGTGGAGCCATCTGGTCCTAGGCTTTTGTTTGCTGGAAGATTTCTGATTACAGTTTCATCTCTGTGCTTGTGATGGATCTGTTACTATTTTCCATTTCTTTCCAGTTCAGTTTTGGAAATATACCTTTTTAAGAATTTGTCCATTTCTTCTAAGTTCTCCATTTTTTGGCATATAGTTGTTGATAGTAGTCTCGTATAATCCTTTGAATTTCTGTGTGTCTGTTGTGATTTCTCCATTTTCATTTCTAATTTTGTTGATTTGATTCTTCTCCCTTTGTTTATTGATGAGTCTGGCTAATGGTTTGTCAATTTTATTTATCTTCTCAACAAACCAGCTTTTAGCTTTGCTGATTTTTGCTATGATCTCTTTTCCATGTGTTTTTGTTTTTGCATGTAATTCTGTCCTAATTTTTAAGATTTATTTCCTTCTACCAACCCTGTGGTTCTTCTTCTTTTTCTAGTTTTTTTTTTTTTTTTTTTTTTTTTAAGGTGTAGAGTTATTTTTTTTTTAATTTGACTTTTTCCTTGTTTCTTGAGGTAAGCCTGTATTGCTATGAACCTTACACTTAGCACTGATTTTACAATTCCCCATTGGTTTTTGGTTGTTGTCTTTTCAGTTTCATTCGTTTCTATGCATTTTTATTTCTTCTGTGATTTGTTGGTTATTCAGCAGTGTGTTGTTTAGGCTCCATATGTTGGAACGTTTAATATATATTTTTTCTTTGTAATTGACATCTAATCTTACTGCATTGTTTTCAGAAAAGATGACTGAAATTATTTCAATTTTTTGTATTTACCAAGGCTAGGTAAATGTATGGCCCAGGATGTGATGTATCCTGGAGAAGTTTCCGTGTGCACTTGAGAAAAAGGTGATATTCATTGTTTTGGGGTGAAATGACCTATAGATATCAGTTAGGTCTAACTGGTCCATTGTGCCATTTAAAGTTTGTGTTTCCTTGTTAATTTTCTGTTTAGTTTATCTATTCATAGATGTGAGTGGGATATTAAGGTGTCCCACTATTATTGTGCTATTGTTAATTCCCCCTTTCATACTTGTTAGCATTTGCCTTTCGTATTGTGGTGCTCCTGTGTTGGGTGCATATATATTTATAATTGTTATATCTTCTTCTTGGATTGATCCTTTGATCGTTATGTAGTGTCCTTCTTTGTCTCTTTACACAGCCTTTACTTTAAAGTCTATTTTATGTGATATGGGTATTGCTACTCCTGCTTTTATTTTTGGTCTCCATTTGCATGAAATATCTTTTTCCAGCCTTTCACTTCCAGTCTGTTTGTGTTCCTTGTTTCGAGGTGGGTCTCTTTTAGACAACATATATAGAGGTCTTATTTTTTCATTCATTCAGCCACTCTTTGTCTTTTGGTTGGGGTATTCAATCTATTTACATTTAAGTTAATTATTAATGTCAGTGATGCCATGCAGCCATCTCATCCTCTGTTGTCCCCTTCTCCTCCTGCCCCCAATCCCTCCCAGCATCAGAGTCTTCTCCAATGAGCCAACTCTTTGCATGAGGTGGCCAAAGTACGGGAGTTGCAGCTTTAGCATCCTTCCTTCCAAAGAAATCCCAGGGCTGATCTCCT
Organism: Tragelaphus eurycerus; assembly: GCA_935064755.1. Classification (NCBI taxonomy): domain Eukaryota; kingdom Metazoa; phylum Chordata; class Mammalia; order Artiodactyla; family Bovidae; genus Tragelaphus; species Tragelaphus eurycerus. Next base: position 1,827,794 of record CAKXYN010000118.1, read on the forward strand.
GTAGAATAGACTGGTTGTATCTCTTTTCAGTCCAAGGGACTCTCAAGAGTCTTCTCCAACACCACAGTTCAAAAGCATCAATTCTTCAATGCTCAGCCTTCTTCACAGTCCAGCTCTCACATCCATACATGGCCACAGGGAAAACCATAGCCTTGACTAGACGAACCTTTGTTGACTCGATGGATGTGAGTCTCAGTGAATTCCGGGGGTTGGTGATGGTCAGGGAGGCCTGGCGTGCTGTGATTCATGGGGTCGCAAAGTGTCAGACATGACTGAGCGACTGATTTGATCTGATCTGATCTGATGGTCCTGTTGCCATTTACTTTGCTGTTTTGGGTTCAAGTTTATACACCCTTTCTGTGTTTCCTATCTAGAGAAGATCCTTTAGCATTTGTTGAAGAGCTGGTTTGGTGGTGCTGAATTTTCTCAGCTTTTGCTTCTCCGTAAAGCTTTTGATTTCTCCTTCACATTTGAATGAGATCCTTTCTGGGTACATTAATCTGGGTTGTAGGTGTTTTTCTTTCTTCACTTTAAGGATGCCCTGCCATTCCCTTCGGGCCTGAAGAATTTCTATTGAAAGACAAGCTGTTATCCTTAAGGGAACACAATTGTGTTCTATATTTTGTTTTTCCCTTTTTGGTTTTAATATTTGTTCTTTGTGTTTGATCTTTGTTAATTAGATTTATATGTGTCTTGAGGTATTTCTCCTTGGATTTACGCTGTTTGGGATTCTCTGGGTTTTTGGACTTGGGTGACTATTTCCTTCTTCATTTTAGGTAAATTTCAAAGTATTATCTCCTCAAGTATTTTCTCATGGCCTTTCTGTCTTTTTCTTCTGAGACTCCTATGATTCGAATGTTGCGGCATTTCACATTGTCCCAGAGTTTCCTGAAGTTGTCCTCATTTCTTTTAATTCTTTTTTCTTTTGTCCTTTCTGCTTCATTTATTTCTATTCTACCATTCTATCTTCTACCTCACTTATCCTATCTTCTGCCTCTGTTATTCTACTGTTAGTTCTCTCCAGAGTGTTTTGGATCTCATTTATTTATTTATTTTTAAATATCAGATCTCATTTATTGCATTATTCATTATTGATTGACTCTTTTTTATTTCTTCTAGGTCCTTGTTAAACATTTCTTGCACTTCTCAGTCCTTGGCTCTAGACTATTTAACTGTAACTCCATTTTGTTTTCAAGATTTTGGATCATTTTTACTATCATTATTCTGAATTATTTTTCAGGTAGACTCCCTATGTCCTCCTCTTTGGTTTGGTTTGGTGGGCTTTTATCATGTTCCTTTACCTACTGAATATTTCTCTGTCTTTTCATCTTGTTTAGATTGCTGCATTTCGGGTGGCCTTTCTGTATTTGGGCAGTGTGTGATTCTTCTTAATTGTGGCAGTTCCTCCCTGTGGGTGGTGTTGGATGAGTGGCTTTTCAAGGTTTCCTGGTTAGGGAAGCTTGTGTCGATGTTCTGGTGGGTGGAGCTGGATCTCTTCCCTCTGGAGTGCAATGAAGTGTCCAGTAGTGAGTTTTGAGATATCTATGGGTTTGATGTGACTTTAGGCAGCCTATATATTGAAGCTCAGGGCTATGGTCCTATGTTGCTGGATAATTTGCTTGATATGTCTTACTCTGGATCTTGTTGGCTCTTGGGTGGTGCTTGGTTTCAGTGTAGATAGGGAAGCTTTTGGCTGAGCTTTCATTGATTAATGTTCCCTGGAGTCATAAGTTCTCCGTTGTTCTCAGGTTTTGGGTTTAAGCCTTCTGCCTCTGGATTTCAGTCCTATTCTTACAGTAGCCTCAAGGCTTCTCCATTCATACAGCACCAATAATACAATTTCTAGGTTAATGGTGAAAAGATTCTCCAAAGTAAGGGACACCCAGAGAGGTTCACAGAGTTACATGGAGAAGAGAACAGGGAGGAGTGAGACAGAGGTGACCAGGAGTAGTAGAGGGGGAATCAAAAGAAGCGAGAGCAATCTAGCCAATAAACAATTCCATTTGTGCTCTCCACAGTCTGGAACCCTCAGAGAAGTTCAGGGAGTTACATAGAGAAGATAAGAGGGAGGAAGGAGATAGAGGTGAGCAGGAGGAGAAAAGAGGGAGCCAAAAGGATAGAGATAGATCTAGGCAGTACTCTGTTCCCTAAGTTTTCTGCACAGCCTGGAACACAGAGGTATTCATAGAGTTGGGTAAAGAAGAGAAAGGAAAGTGAGGAGATTGAGGTAACCTGGGGGAGAAAAAAGAGAGTCAAAAGGGGGAGACAGTAACCAAGCCAGTAATCCCACTGCTTTTCAAAAATGGGTATTGAAGATTGGATTCTTAAATGTACAAAACTAATAAAAAATAACATAAAGAAAAGATTAAAAATCTAGAGTAGAGGTTACACTCTCAAAAATACAATATTAAAAAGACAAACAAAATCACAAAAAGTATAAGAAATATATATGAAGTTTTCTTTAAAAATAAGGTCTCCCCCCCCCCCCAGGTAATAGTAGGTTATAAAAATGAATATTAAAGGCATAATAGAGGACTTAAAAAAGAAAAAAATTTAAAAAAATGATAATAGTAAAAATATATCTAAGAATTTCTCTGGAGCTCTTGTGGGCAGTGTGGGGTCAGTTCAGTTTCAGATAGTACTTTGCTCCAGCTTATATTTCTCAAGACCTATATGCCCCTTCCAATGCTGTCGATTTTAACTACAGAGATTTTAATCTTTTGCACCTGTCACTTCTAAAGCGGTTCCCTCTGTTTATTTGGATTCTTCTGTTTGCAGGTCTCTTCAGTGTCTAATTTCCACCCTGACACAACGGGGTGAAGATATTCTCTTTTTTACACTCACTTGTTCAGTTGTGCTGTGGGGAGGGAGGAATACTGCAAACAAATATCACTTGCAGTGTCTTCAGCACACTGGGTTTGCCCCCACTCACAGCGTGTGTGCTTTCCCAGTCTACACTGCTCAGGCTCCAGGTTGTTTTTCAGGGAGTGAGCCCTGGGTTACGTGCACTTCCCAGGTCTAAGTCACTCAGGTTCAGGTGCTCGGGTACTCCACAAAGGTGCAGATGTGGTTGGGCCTGTATTTTGTGCTCTTCCCCGGTCCGAGCAACTCAGGTAACCAGGTGCTTAGTGAGCATACTCTCCACAGGCGGCGAGTGTGTCATCACCTCCTCGGTCCCAGCCACTTGGATTTCTGGGTTTCAGTAGGCATGCCCACTGTGCACCCACTATATCTCCAGTGTGCTGTGTATCTCTTCTGGGGAGCTGATCTCTGGCTGTGACCATCTATTGGACGTCAACCATCTAGAATCCCAAGAAATCTTGGTTATAAACTAGAAGCCTGTCTGAAGTTTGGTAGCGCATGCCATCTCTGGGGCTGAGTTTGCCCTTTCCGGCTCTTGCTGGCGCCCGCCTGCTCCCTGCCTCCAGTTGGGGATGGGCCAGTCCACAGCCTGCTAGCTCTCCTCTGGTATTCGCTCAGTCCTTTGCTCTGTGAGCGTGCTGGCAGTGCCTTAGGTTAGGGCTTTTCAGCGATCATTCTCTCTCTCTCTCTTTCTTTTTTTTCCTCTCTCTCTCTGGCTATCCCACAGTTTAGGTTGCTATCTAAGTTACCTCCCTCACATTGCCCTCAGGGCATTTAGGTCTGGTCCATACCCTAAGCAATGCAGCCCGCTCCTCCCCGTTCAGCCCCCACTTGCTTGTGGTGGATATGAGCATCTGGGGTACTTTTCTGCTGGAAGTTGCTGTTAGACATGTAATCTGTGGGTTTTATTTATTTATTTATTTATCCTCCTGGTTATGTTGCCTGCCAAGATTCTAAAACTCCCCACAGACCCGCCTATGAGAGAGTTTCCTGGTGTTTGGAAACTTTTCCTTTTTTAATACTCCCTTCCCGGGATGGATTTCTGTCCCTAACTTTTTGTCTCTCTTTTTATCTTTTATATTTTCTCCTACCGCCTTTCAAAGACAATGGGCTGCTTTTCTGGGTGTCTGATGTCCTCTGCCAGCGTTCAGAAGTTGTTTTGTGGAATTTGTTCTGCCTTCAAATGTTCTTTTGAGGAATTTGTAGGGGAGAAAATGGTCCCCCCATCCTATTCCTCCACCATCTAAGGATCGCCCTTCCTGTGATCTATTTTAGTAGGTAGTGAAACAGGTTTTTGGAAAAGAAGAGAGAGTTGAGCAATATATGACTGAGTACATATTTTCTACTCAAATTTATTTTAAATTATAACATAAAGTTACTGCCAAAATCCTAATTCAGATTTCATTAAAACAGTTTAATAGGGAAACAGGGAGAGAAAGAGGGGGAAAAGAATGTAAAGTACATAATAAATTACACTTTAAAAATTCCAGAATTCCTCGTTTTAATATAAACAACAAATGAAATAAAGAAAATATTGGGCATTCTTCCAAGTGTTGCATTTCCAGGACTGAGTTATACACTCCAAGTGGCTGAACACAAGAGACTTAGTTACCAAAGTCTTATATTATGTCTCTATTAATAGTATGATTCGTGTGGCAAGTGTTGGCAATATCTATATCCAAATGGCAGGAAACTCCTCAGCTTTGAATTTAGTATAGCAAAATATGCACTAATTGGAAAAAAAAATCAGTCTTTAGTGGTGACAAGCCATGTTCTTTTTAAGCTTAGGTTTTATCCTCAAACCTACTTTATTTTTGCTGTTGTAAAAATTAAAATTAACTGTGACATGTTAACTTTTAAATTTTTTTGCATTTATTAACTTTTCTGCTAATTGGTTCTGAGCTTCTGGTTACCACTTAATGGATTAGATACTACTTATACTTACTTCTACAATAAAATAAAAACACACTTAAACTTTAAGGTAATCTACATAATTAGAAAAAATGTTTCTAACTTGTGGTTTACACAAATAAGTTGTTTCAATTCATTTAGTTTAAATGTGCTTTTGTAATCATAGCAACCTTTATTGTGATATTACCTGCACTACAGGATAGATACCAAATATACAAATATTTCTACAGATATTTCTTCACTTCAGTTAATTATTTTAGTACTTTTCTCTCTTTCTCATGATTTTTCAGAGTGAAATATATTTGCTTTAGATAAGGTGCTTTTTCTGTGCATTGGTGAGCTGAATCCAAACTCTTAGAGTTGTGTCTTTGATTAGAAATTCAGGTAGCAAAAATTTCCCCCAAATTGGCACACAACTGGAGGAAAGGATATTTCAGATCTAAATCTTCCCTTAAAAAGCATTTGTTCAAATCATGCATGTAAATTATGCAAGCTAACAGTATTATGGATATGTCACACTTTCTTTTACATCCTTCCCACAGAAAACACACAGGACCAGATTAATCAGTGCTTCAGTGCTACTGTGAGCTTCGTTTTTATTTAACACCCATTTTGAAGTTTGGCCAAAAGTAAACAGATATGTTTTGATGATTGCAAATATGTTATATAATTTAAGCTGATTTATTCTTTTAGCCTTAATAAAAACATCAGCTTTTAGAAACTTCAATGTGCCTAGAGCTGGAAGCCTAGAGATCTGCATTCTAGTCCTAGCTCATTTTCTTCCATTTATTTTGAGAAAAATAATGCCCATTGTATATACTTCAGTTGTTCTAGTGTCAGATGGGAAGAATCGGTAACCCTCGTCTTTACTGCCTGGCTTGTCATGAGACTCAGATGGGAGATAAAAGACTCATTATCAAAGTTGAAAGCGCTATGAACATACTAGGCTGTATTTCTCAATGACTCAGTTATGAGATTAGTGAGACTTCTTCAAACTCTTCAGGTTTGGGGATTTTTAGGCTATTTTTACACACTGACACACCATAGGGCTATGTTTTAACTTTCTTATAATATAGCTATGCCCTCTGAAAATCATCCGCATACATCAGCCTTGAGGCCCTTTACAACTACTAACTGTTTTCCAGGAGTTGTTTCCCACGAAGCCAGTATGGCTTAGTAAGCTAGGCAAATCATTTAAATGTTAAATACCAGGCACTAGAATATGCCTGTGTGTTCTTCTGTAAGGTCCTTAATCTTATTGAGATTCATCTGGAATATGAGGCTAGTGAATGTCATTAGCTAAGACACTGACAGTAACATGCTTTTAGGTATGAATCACAGAAGATGTATTTATCAATGTGTATGTCATTTGTTGAGCTGTACATGCAAAATTTCTGAAAGTACAGATATTTGATGATAAGTTGAATTTTTGAGGCAAGTATTATGGAAATTAATCTTCTAGAGAGGGTCAGAAAATAGTTATTAATTTTTCTGTTTCTGTTTCTTATAATATTCTCTTCTTTCACTTCCTCAAAAGGTTACTAGTATTTTTTTTTACTTATCTACCACATTACCAAGTGATAATTTAGAGCTGAGAAAAAGTTCTAGAATTTGCAAACATCTTTAGAAAACACTCTTGATAGAGCAACACTTGATATTAATTAGGGTGATTCCTCTAAATGTTAGCTAATAATTTATTTATAATAAATTAATCTTTTAAAATCAGAATCATGTGATACAAACACACATTTCTAAGTATTTATATAAAATATATTGTGATGTGAGTAAAATACAGTATAATACAGTTAAGTGAGATATTCTATTTTTGATTGCAAGGTTACTTTAAAAACAAAACCCTCTAAAATCTTATTTCAGCAAGAACTTCAATATTTTCATAAATAAATGTTAAGTTGGAATTCCAAGGCAATAAATAGGACAGTTCACACCTCTGTCTATTTTGGTCTCATTAGAAATCAGTAAGGCAGTAGTATGTTCATTTCCCTTACAAAATCCATTTTTACAAACAAAAAAGATGGGAAACTTTTATTCAATACTTAAATTCTGCATAGCACCTAGTAAACTAAAGCAATAAAACCTACATAAATTTTGTCCCTAGATTTTTATAGCATTGTTTGGCAACATTTTACAAAAAAAAAAAAAAAAAAAAATTATTTTCTTTCCTTTCACAAGGGTAAGAAATATAATGGAAAAAAATGAGAAACATGCTTAAAAGACACACAATCCTATGAAAATATCCCTTTTGCTATTTTACCCATTCATATAGTCTAAAGGGAGTTGGAAAGCCACACCTTAAACTCACACAACTCAAAATTTTTCTTAATGAAAATGAGGGTCAAAGTATTGGACAAGAAATAGTAAAAAGTTATAAATTCTCCAGAACCTGCTATTGTAAAATAACCTGAAGATCATGTAAATATAGTCCTTCTAAATCCTTTTCATGTCATTTGTGATTCAAGAGATGTTGTTTTGTACTGGCCTTTCAATAGGATATCAATGCTGGCATGAACTGCCAAGCAGTTTTACAGATCAGAACATCTATCCCCTGTTAGGAGTATTAAGTGTCACTGTCAGTTTATCCCATGAAAAGTGAAGTATATGTTAGTGAGACTGTCATGCCCTATGTATAAACAGTTCACCTTTCACTTCATTTCAGTAGAGAGAGGTTGACATTTATTTATTTATTTATTTTAACTCGCCTTGTTTTCTCTAGTGAATTTTATAGGCTAGCATCAAGTAATTGATCCATTCTCATTGACAATACTGAATTTACATAATATACTGAAGAAAACACATTAGTCTACAGATATGCCCTCTGTCTGGAATAATACTCAAGCCCTGAATAATCGTAGGACCTTTTTTTCTCTAACCTGAAGCATGAGTCAGTGCATCAGACTTGGGCATGGTTCACCTGTATTGTCACTAAAAATGAACATAATCATTTGCCTTGCTGGGTTCTCACTTTACAATTGTATATATAAACTACAAGGTGTCATTATACAATTGATGACTCTGCCAGATAAAAAAAATACCATTAAAATGGTGTTATGTTCACAAGATCTAAGCAATTTAAGTTGTTTGTGTGTAAACGGATTCAAAGATGTTAAATAACTCACCTGTGGTCACATAGTTATTAAATAGAAGGGTTGATATTTTAAACTCTGATCTGTCATACTCCATCCTAGTCCTTTTCTTATTACACAACACTGTATTTTAATAGTGAGGTTCTTATAATATTTGAGCTTCCCTGGTGGCTCAGATGGTAAAGAATCTGCCTACAATGGCTCAGATGGTAAAGAATCTGCCTACAATGCAGGAGATCTGGGTTTGATCCCTGGGAATATCCCCTGGAGTATTCTTGCCTGGATAATTGCACAGAGAGAAGAGCCCAATGGGCTACAGTCCATGGGATCAAAAAGAGTCGGACACGACTGAGCAACTAACACTTCACTTCTTGTAATATTTGTATAAGAATTTTTATATTAATGCAGCTCTTTTTTTCTGGTTACTATTCTCTTTAATCAACTAGCACAAATTGCTTAGTCTAACACTTTTTCTATGGTATGAATCTTATCTATCTTTGCATGCTCATTTCTCCACTTAACCTTCAATCCCAATGCTTTACACAATCCAAATAATTTAAAAGTTCACTAAATAATTCTTCTGGTTTCTTTGTTGGTTTATAAACCTTGTGGAAATGTCCACTTCAAAACACTTCTCATCTTTCAACCCACAGTTCAAAAGTCAATTCTTTTTACAATGCTTTCCATGACCCTCCCACAATAAAATTAAACACTCTCTCCTCTGTGCCCTCACTATACCCTCTATGGACTCCTGTCACAGCAGATAAAATAAACTCAGATATTCTTTCCTAAGCTATATCTAGTCTACTATCAAGCCCATTCAAAGCATTCTTACTTGCTGTTTCAGTGTTTTTGATTTCTAGCGTTTCTTTTTTATTCCTTCCATCTCTTTGCTTATATTGGGCATCTATTCTTGAAAGTTGTTTCTAATTTATTCATTAGAGACCTTCAGTTGATCAGTCAGTTCAGTCACTCAGTCATGTCTGACTCTTTGCAACCCCATGTACTGCAGCATGCCAGGCTTCCCTGTTCATTACCAACTCCTGGAGCTTACTCAAACTCATGTCCATAGAGTCGGTGATACCATCTAACCATCTCATCCTCTGTCGTCCGCTTCTCCTCCCATCTTCAAACTTTCCCAGCATCAGGGTCTTTTCCAATGAGTATTTCTTCACATCAGGTGGCCAAAGTATTGGAGTTTCAGTTTCAGCATCAGTCTTTCCGATGAATATTCAGAATGAATTTCCTTTAGGATTGACTGGTTGGATCTCATTGCAGTTCAAGGGAAACTGTCAAGAGTCTTCTCCAACACTGCAGTTCAAATGCATCAATTCCTCAGCGCTCAGCTTTCTTTATATTCCAACTCTTACATCCATACATGACTACTGGAAAAACCATACCTTTGACTAGATGGACCTTTGTGGGCAAAGTGTTTTTTGCGTGTGAGTTTCTGCTTTGATAAGTTGCTATTTACTATATTTGCCTGTCTTTCTAATTTTGAAGGCATTGTTTGTCTTCCTTGTTGAAGAAGGACTAGGGTGATCAGATTAGAGGTTGGAAAATTGTTGCTAAAGTTTAGTTTTTGCAAACCTGACGACAAAGCACAAGTGATTAGGACAGACTGAGAAAAGGGTTTACAGGAACCTGACTAAAGTTGGGTTAAGGAGAGTTTTTGTTACTATTACAACATTTATCACACTCAACTGAAATATCATTTTTAAAAAATGTTGCACCCTCACTAGACTGGATGCGTCAAAAAGATAGGGATCATTCTGAATTTATGTTGTATTCTTCATAGATAGCCCATTACCTTGCATGTAATAGTAGGCAATCAATAAGTGCTTCTTGAATTGATACTAACTTTAAAAGTACAAAGCATAAGGTAACTCTAAACTACCATTTTTTAAAAATATAGCATTAGTGCCAGATATTCATTAGGATTTAGACACTCAGATTCAACACTCAAAAGATGAATCTTTCAAAGTACAAACTTTTAATTGAAGTGTTTATGTATATTTAGTAATTATAAAAAATGGGAAATAATTTAATTAATATTTGATCAATCATTAATACTTTTGATATTGCCTAGTTTCAGATCCGGGGAAGGCAATGGCACCCCACCCCAGTACTTTTGCCTGGAAAATCCCATGGACAGAGGATCTTGGTAGGCTCCAGTCCATGGGGTCGCTGAGAGTCGGACACGACTGAGCGACTTCACTTTCACTTTTCACTTTCATGCATTGGAGAAGGAAATGGCAACCCACTCCAGTGTTCTTGCCTGGTGAATCCCAGGGACGGGGGAGCCTGGTGGGCTGCCGTCTATGGGGTCGCACAGAGTCGGACACGACTGAAGCAACTTAGCAGCAGCAGCAGCAGTTTCAGATCATTATTTATTATAATAAAGATCTTGTTTATATTGGAATGAGACACCTATATATAGATAGAAATAAATATATATCCATAGGGCTAGACAAATGTCTTGTTTTTGTGCAAAATATATCAATATTTCAAGTTGTCAAAATTTTATTTGACATGTTTTGTAAAGATTGCTATGCACTTAGATGTTCCATGCAGATATTGATCACTTAAGAGCAGTATCTACTTGATGACAAAAGTCTGACTAATTTGTTTTGTGATAAAAATGTCTTTTTTTCATTTTTTTATTCATTATTTTGTCAATGTATAAAGACACATTTCTTGTTGGTTTAAACTGCAGAGTATACCAAGCATTTTTATGGATTATGGTACTTCCATAAATTAGACCATTATCTCAGATGTCCACAATTAGACATGTCCTGAGAGTTTTCCTTTGCTCTCTTTTAAATTTATTTTTTATGAAGATATGCTCTTTAAAAAAGATAGCTTAGTTTGTTCTAAGTTGAGTAAAATTAGCCCATCTGCAAAAGTAACAAAAGCATAATGCTAAATTGCAAAGTTTCTATAGCAAAGATTTTATCCTATTGAGACAGCATGGTATCACATATGGTATGCCAAATTACCCAGTCTTTAGAGACACCTGTGGTTCAATAACAGAATGTGGTGGATTATCACTAAAGATACAGACATGATAGTTTAAGACAAATCTGCTACATTATTGCAATAGAGTTTTTTTTTTTTCCCTCAAATATTCTGCTGCTCAATTTGTTAAAAATATATACCATGACACAAGAATGAAACTTCAAGCCTGTTAGTTACACAGTTAGCCTTATAATGCACTAAAACAATCAAACAAATAGTGATATGAAACTGATGCAAAATTTAAATGTATTGTATAATTATGCAATATATAGCATTTTAGTCATAAAATGCATACAAATAAACATTACATATATACAAGTTTCAAATATGAAATGAAAAACATAAACATGAAGTGGTGATTGTGAATCCCAGAAGAAGACAAAGACTTTAACTTGAACGGAAGCAACCTCTTTGTAAAACTAATTATTTCATGTATATTGTACATCAGCAATAAATGAGATAGTATAGCAAAATTCAAAAATATCTTGGCTATATTCTAGAGCTAACTTGAGGAGTGGAAAAGACAGCATTTTTTCTGGGTAGTTCTTTTTTAATATTCCTGAAAAGAAGTCCACAAACACTTATATTGTTTTAATGCCCCCTACATTCTCCGTAAATATACTGTTTCCTTCTAGCTTTTTCGATATCTTATCTCCTTTCATTATGTTTAAATCACTCCAATACAATGAAAAATTATTTTTGAATTCAGAATTTAGAGATTTTGTGAATCTCTAAAAGAGGTCTGTCTCAGTATTTATGGTTATTTACAAAATTTATTCATTGTCATTGCCAAGTAATTTAAATTTATTTTTCTTTATTGCTCTTTCAGTTCAATTCAGTCACTCAGTCGTGTCCGACTCTTTGGGAACCCATGAATCGCAGCACGCCAGGCCTCCCTGTCCATCACCAACTCCCAGAGTTCACTTAAACTCATGTCCAGAGAGTCGGTGATTTCATCCAGCCATCTCATCCTCTGTCGTCCCCTTTTCCTCCTGTCCCCAATCCCTCCCAGCATCAGAGTCTTTTCCAATGAGTCAACTTTTCGCATGAGGTGGCCAAAGTACTGGAGTTTCAGCTTTAGCATCATTCCTTCAAAGAACACCCAGGACTGATCTCCCGAGGACTGATCTCCCTTAGAATGGACTGGTTGGATCCGCTTGAAGTCCAAGGGACTCTCAAGAATCTTTTCTAACACCACAGTTCAAAAGCATCAATTCTTCAGTGCTCAGCCTTCTTCACAGTCCAACTCTCACATCCATACATGACTACTGGAAAAAGCATAGCCTTGACTAGATGGACCTTTGTTGGCAAAGTAATGGCTCTGCTTTTGAATATGCTATCTAGGTTGGTCATAACTTTCCTTTCAAGGGGTAAGCGTCTTTTAATTTCATGGCTGTAGTCACAATCTGCAGTGATTTGGGACCCCAAAAAAGCAAAGTCTGACACTGTTTCCACTGTTTCCCCATCTATTTCCCATGAAGTGATGGGACCGGTTGCCATCATCTTCGTTTTCTGAATGTTGAGCTTTAAGCCAACTTTTCACTCTCCTCTTTCACTTTCATCAAGAAGCTTTTTAGTTCCTCTTCACTTTCTGCCATAAGGGTGATGTCATCTGCATATCTGAGGTTACTGATATTTCTCCCAGCAATCTTGATTCCAGCTTGTGCTTCTTCCAGCCCAGTATTTCTCATGATGTACTCTGCATATAAGTTAAATAAGCATGGTGACAATATACAGCCTTGATGTACTCCTTTTTCTATTTGGAACCAGTCTGTTGTTCCATGTCCAGTTCTAACTGTTTCTTCCTGACCTGCATATTGCTCTTTGCTGCTACTGCTAAGTCGCTTCATCCGTGTCCGACTCTGTGCAACCCCATAGATGGCAGCCTACCAGGCTCCACCGTCCCTGGGATTCTCCAGACAAGAACACTGGAGTGGGTTGCCATTTCCTTCTCCAATGCATGAAAGTGAAGAGTGAAAGTGAAGTGGCTCAGTCATGTCTGACTGTTAGCGACCCCATGGACTGCAGCCTACCAGGCTCCTGTGTCCATGGGATTTTCCAGGCAAGAGTACTGGAGTGGGGTGCCATTTCCCTCTCTGCCAGAACACTCAATATTGCTCTTTAGGGTATGCACATAAATATAATAATACAATCAAATACCTGATTCTATATTTATAAAATTTTGGTTGTAATTTTTGCCCAGATCTAAGCTCTGCATTAGAAAAAGAATAAAATAAATGAAGGTAGAGAAGAGAAGGGGTAGGATGGAGAACTAAACAGATATTTCTCCAAAGAAGACATACAGATGAGTAACAAAAAAAGATGCTCAACATCACTCATTATCAGAGAAATGCAAGTCAAAACCACAATGCAGTACCATCTTTTGCGGGTCAGAATGGTTGCTATCAAAAAACCTACTAACAATAAATGCTGGAGCGGGTGTGGAGAAAAGGGATCCCTCTTACACTGTTGGTGGGAATGCAAACTCGTATAGACACTATGGAGAACAGTGTGGAGATTCCTTAAAAAACTAGAAGTAGAACTGCCATATGAACCAGCAATCCCACTGCTGGGCATACATACTGAGGAAACCAGAATTGAAAAACATACGAGTACCCCATTGTTCATCACAGCACTGTGTACAATAGCTAGGACCTGGAAGACACCTAGATGTCTGTTGGCAGAAGAATGGGTAAGAAAGTTGAGATACATATGCACAATAGATTATTACTCAGCTATTAAAAAGAACTCATTTGGATCAGTTCTAAAGAGGTGGATGAAAGTGGAGCCTATTATACAGAGTGAAATAAGACAGAAAGAAAATCACCAATACAGTATATTAACACATATATATGGAATTTAGAAAGTTGGTAATGATTACCCTATGTGGAAGACAGTAAAAGAGACACAGATATAAAGAACAGACTTGTGGACTCTGTGGGAGAAGGACACGGAATCATCCTCTGAGGGTAGGATGATTTTAGAGAATAGCATTGAAACATGTATATTGCCATACGTGAAATAGATGACCTGTCCAAGCTCAATGGATGAAACAGAGCACTCAAAGCCAGTGCACTGGGTTAACTCAGAGGGATGGAAGAAGAGGGAGGTGGGAGGGGAGTTCAGTATCAGGGGACAAATGTGCACCCGTGGCTGATCCATGTCAATGTATGGCAAAAACCACCACAATATTGTAAAGTAATTAGACTCCAATTAAAATCAATTAATTAATTAAAAAATAAATAAATGCAGGTATAGCTCCCTCTGTAGTGTTTGAAAACCAGTGGATAGTTACTGCCATCACTATGAATAGTGCATTTTAGAAATACCATCAGAGAAGAAATAATTCCAATCTTCCTCTAGCTTTTATAATGGTAGTTCTGGTCACTTTAACGTGTATAATTTTCTTCAGTTGTGAATCCAGCTACTCACTGTATTTGCTTTGTAACACATTTCTAATGTAGCTATTGAATTTTTTTGGATGTTATTTATTTATGAAAAATTCTGTAACTTAAAACACTTTTCTTGTAACTGGTACTTAGAAGGAGAATTAGACTTAAAATCTAACTAAGTTGTAAAATACTTAAAGTGGCTGTATTCCACTTTTTTATATACTTATCCCCCAAATTATCATTCAAGTGATTTTGGTTCCAAGAATCAGGATCCTTTTGTAGATCTCTCTAATTAATAGTGTTTAATTAAAAAAAAAATACCTTAATCTATAAAAAGCATGTGATTTGTTCTTCCTTTTGGTTTCCTTTTTACAACATCAATTCCTATCCTCCTCTGTAAAGATAGAAAATATAATGGAGATGGTAAATATATTTCTCTTAATTTTCCCTTGAGGAAAAATAGCTAAAAGCCTTTGTTTTCCATTAGGGCTGAGCTAAAGAGATCCTACAAACTGTCAGAAGTAGTGACAGAAACATGAAACAGTGTAGAAACCTGAGAGATATAGGGAGAATTTCAGAAGAAAATTGAGACTATGAATATGAGGTAGGATGGAGGACAGTTCTGAATGTGCAAATCAGAGCAGCTTTTCAGTTGTTTCAGAGTTGGACTTTTATAACGTCTTTGAATCACCTTGAATAGACTGCTCCTAATCAGAAAATACTCAGTTGCAAAACATGTCTTGCCAAAAATGCATTCCAAAATAAAATGTAAATGCTTTATGGATTATCCTTGCTACTGTCCTCTGTTGGGCCAGATTGGTGAGAGCTGACTCTAGTTCAGTTTCTTGCAATAAGAAATACAGATTTTTTAAGTGAGACAAATTTCTTTAGAAATTGACATTTTATTCATTTGTAATAAAAATGTGTGATGCTAACTTCTGAATCATCTAGGTTTCCATATAGATATCAAATATTTGATTTGCACCTAAAAGAAAAACTTTCATGTGTAAACTGATGTTTTACTGGTGTTGAAGTAGCAGTGAAGAGGCAGGGCTGCAACAACAGCCTTTACTGGAGGAAAGCACTGCTATGAGTTATCATGAGCCCCAAAGCCTGGCGATTCAAAAGATACAAAGAGGGGAAGAGACATTTCAAAAGAAACAAGAATATTAACATTGCATCACAGGACCTCCAATGCATACAGTCTTCTCAGAATGCATAACATTTTATGTATATTTTGTAAACAGACGTAAAGCTAAGACCAACATAAAGCTCATTATCATAAATCAACATAAGAATAAAATACTAAAATGATTGCAAAATTAAAAGTGGCATTTTGGACAGAAATTTAGCTATTTAGCTGGAACTTTAACAGGTGCCTGAAAAAAAAAAAAAAACAACAACTGTATATACAAATAAATTGAAACAGAACATACTTTTAAATTGCCTGAAGAACACCTGATTTTATTCAACATTAATATCAATCTCCAATTGAAATAAATAAATTTAAATTAAAAAAATCAAAACACTGAACTTTTAAAGCATTTTTCTTCTGACTCAATTGATCATAAAACCAAATAAAGTAGTTTTCTCAAGATGAGACAGTGCCCATTTATTCTAACTGATTAGAAAAAAAATGTGTCTGATGTTAGACACTGCTCTGCTTCCATGATTATGTTGGGCAAAATTTGATGTACATATTGGAAAAAAACTTCACAGCCACCTATTTTTACTACTTTCAGAGCAGTTTCTCAGGAAAATAAGACATATCAAAATTAAAATAGCAGCAAAGAACTCGTTTACTAAGGTGAAGCTGAGGAAAGTAAAAGCAGTTATAGAAAGTGGGAGTAGCTCTTGAAGTTAAGCTGCTCTGTCACATACCATCAATTGGACCATTATCTGGTGCAGGAGTGATGTAATACATTGTCAGATTTGCTTCTTAGCTGAAATGATGGGATAGAAATTGTCCTGTGTATATTGAGGGTTGGGTAGGGGTGGGGAGAATGAGTATATCACATTTGCCCACATGTAAGACCTACAGTGATTGATAGTCTAAGACTAGACATAGAGTTTCTTCAAATAAACTATAACTTTGGAATCTTGATATTGTGATTCTTAAGGACCAAAACGTCAAATAAAAAGAAAATTCTATTAATAGTGGCAAGAAATATTTCCTTTTCCTTTTTTGAGACATATTTTGATTATAATTCCTTCTGCTTTAAATTCTCCTTTTCTTTTAGATAAGTATTATTTGAGAGCAGTTTACATACTTATCTATGACAGTTTCCTAATCATTCATTATAAAAGCAATATTACTTCAGTAACATTTTTCCTGTTTATATCTTCTGCATTTCAAAAGGAAAAAAACATGAGGCTGAGTTGGAAGTTAGATAACCCAGTTTCTATTCTAGATCATAGAATACAGGAGATGCTTAATAGCTCTTAGTTTCCATCCCCTCTCCTAGGTAAACAATTGTTTGGCTAGAAAAATATCAAATTTATAAAAGCTTTTCTGTGCAACATATGGAAACACTGGTAGGAAAAAAAATAATTATTGATCTTTGAGATAAACCTGTAAATTTTCTTAAGTCACTTTCTCATTTGAGCCTTACAATGCTACCCCTTTATTTGAGACTCACTATGAAATATCCCTTGATGTAAGAGTGAACAGAGATTTAACAAGAATCTCACTTTAAAAATTAAAGGATACTTAATAATGAAACAATATATTTTCTTTTCAGACTTTTCAATTTGTAATGTTGTCATTGTCATGCTTGTGTGAAAGTAAATGAAGTATAAAACTTGAAGGTTGGTGAAATTAAATAATTTCTTGTTTCAAAATGAGCTAAATGTTGATGTAATTGGGATTTACAGTATATTGAGAAGAACATTAAAATATTTAATTAATAACAAGCACCACCAGGCTATAACATCTTGTCTATAGAGATGTTTTCAGTTATTTCATTCTTTTAGTGATAGAGAATCAAGCATGTTTTCCCCTGATCCTGAATAACAACTTGGCTATAAGATAAGTACTTGAGGTGTATCAACGTGGTTAAAGTAATTAAATACAAAAAAAATCAATCTTGCAAATGACAGTTTCTGAACCTTTTAAATAGTATATTAACCTCTCAATATAAATTTGGGAAAATGAATTTTTTTCTGAATTATCCTGATATAATAATTGCCTCAAATCTCTACTTTGCTTAACCATGAAGATGAAACCTGAGGGAATTTAGTGCATTACTGCCAATTTTCAAGGTTCTAAATTGTCCTGAACAGGCCTTGAAAAGATAACTATGCTGTGACAGCAATCTAACTTATCACCTTGCAGTGATTCAGGGATTGCAATAAATTGGACTAAATATTTTTAACAATGCATCCCTGGATTAAGAGACTATCTCTTGTGCAGCTCTGGAAGGTGCAACTTTTCTTAATAAAATTCTCCCTCTTATGGCTTTTATAATATTGTTAAGAAATTCAGTGCATGTTTTCCTAATTCATCTCTCGATTTTAAAGTACAGCTTCCCAAAACAGATCAGATTCTCTCTGCTTTTCAATTTCTGTGCATGAAAGATATTCTTAAATTATGGAAATCCATTCTTAAGCTTTCAATTATCTTAAGTGTTTATCTCTAAGAAGTGCACGTTTAGCAATACCTTTTAAAGTTGTTGAATGTTCAGACGGCAGACAGCAACATGCAGTGTGCTGGGAGGTGCTTCAGGCCAATTTTCCCAGATGCAGTTTAGCACTAGAAAAGGCAAGCCTGTGGAGAAGACAATGGTACCCCACTCCAATACTCTTGCCTGGAAAATTCCATGGACGGAGGAGCCTGGTGGGCTGCAGTCCATGGGGTTGCTAGGAGTCAGACACGACTGAGTAAATTCACTTTCACTTTTCACTTTCATGCACTGGAGAAGGAAATGGCAGCCCACTCCAGTGTTCTTGCCTGGAGAATCCCAGGGATGGGGGAGCCTGGTGGGCTGCTGTCTATGGGGTCACACAGAGTTGGACACAACTGAAGCGACTTAGCAGCAGCAGCAGCAAGGCAAGCCTGTAGCTATTTCAATTTCTCACCGGACGCTGTGTCTTTACATGTGTCCAGTACACATTCCTGTGCCCTCTTCAAGAGAGATGAACATACCTGAAAATTGCTACCATCTGTGATCCAGGCCTGAAAGGCATTCTTATGGCAACTGTGTGATTCTAGGAATCCCAGTAGCTATACTGATCCCAAGCAGAGACATTTGCAGAACATCATTAGGATGTGTTGCTGGCAGTTACTATTATCAAAAGGGACAACAGAGACTTAAAATTCAAAATTCCATCCTTTGTTAGTTAAGGGGTCAAATGTGTGTGTACTCAATCACTCAGTTGTGTTCGACTTTGAAACCCTATGGACTGTAGCCCACCAGGCTCCTCTGTCCATGGGATTTCCCAGGCAAGAATATTGGAACGGGCTGCCATTTCTTTCTCCAGGGATTTTCCCAGCCCAGGCATCAAGCCTGTTTCCGTGTCTCATGTACTGTCAGGTGGATTCTTTACCCCTCTACCACTGGAGCTGGGAGAGGGTACAGGCAAATAGGCAGCATTAAAATAGGCAATGCAAAGTTGGAAAGGGAAGTGCAGCTTTGGAAGACTGAGTTCTGGTTTGAATATTGTATTCATTAGTTATTAATCTAATAGATTTCAACTGTGAAGTGGGTGTGATTATACTTACCTTGATGCAAAAATGTGTTTTTAAACAAACAACTAAGCACAATGCCTGGAATAGTGTTTTCCAAATTTATGTTATCTGTCGTTGATATTGCTGGCTGGTAGCATTATTAGTCCATGGATGGACAAAATGAAGCACAGACAAGTTAACTGAAGGAAATGAGTCTGAAAGTTGGTCTTAATTCAGTGCATTTCTGCCTTGAAGCATCTTAGTAGCAGAGAACAGAGGCAGGATAAGATTTCCCTGTATTTTCTAAGAAGTAATTTGAAGCAGCATAAAAAATCCCCTGAAACTCCATATTGTGTTCTTTATTTTTGAATGTATACATAGTAGAGTCAAAAACTTTCAAGGAACCTCCACACTCCTGAAAGATGAGGAGGTGCCTAAGACCATGGCCGGTCCAGCTTCTTAATGGAAAACTTAGCAGAAATCCAATAAGGCCTTTATTTATGTCATTGCATTAGTAATATCTATTGCTTATCTGTGCTTCTCTTTAAGGGTATCCCTTGAAATATGAATTATTATAAAATTTTGTTGTGGGGAACCTCTTCCTTGAGTATAAATTACTTGGTGTTAAAGCAATGGATTACAAAACAGAACCTTTAGAAATTTCATTATCTATGAAGCTGATTTGACATATCATCTGCTAGATGAAGCCATCCTAACATAATTCTCTATTTCTCTGAAGCATCAACACATTCACGCAGATACTTGTTCACTTACAAGTGCTTTGAAAGCAAAGAACATTGCCTTTCATTGTGCTTCACTGAGTTGAATCAGTGACTTCTCATGAAAGAAAGAGAGACACATCACTGGAAAGTGCAACAACCTTTGATAACTACAACACTTCCAAGATAAGTAGATGGTAGTTAGCATGATAATACTAGGAACTATTTGGGGGTTATATATAACTATATTTAATTCATCAGAATGTTGTGCTTCATGTTAAAACATTTTTTACAGAACCAACTAAAATGTCTTGGGGAGAATGGGTTTTTGAAATATGGAATTAAGATGAGTTTCTCCTGAGAACTTATTTAACTAAGATGAAATTATTAGAGGAAGTTTAAAAGATGATACATGAAAGAAAGGAGAATGTTTAATTAAAGCCATAGTGAGTATCTTTGTAACTACAGGCCATAAAACTGAGCCATCATCTCACAGTGGGTGTACAGAGTGCTAAAGCACAATGGGAAGAGTGACTTGTTAAGTGCATTTATTAAATCAAATGATTTTGGAGTATTTTGAAATGTGAGCTTTAAAATTTAACAAAATGGAAGGCAGCATTATAAAGTGGTTAAAACCATGGTTCTGCAATCAGACTGCTGGATATTATAATCTACTTTCTGTCTCTATTGTCTTTTTTTTTTTTTTTTAATATAAATGGAATCATACAATATGAGGTCTGGCTTGTTTCACTTACCATAGAGTTTTTAAGGATTATCCATGTTATAGCATGTATCAATGCTCCACTTGTTTTATGGCTGAACAGTATTTCATTTATGGAAATACCACCTCCTGTTTATACACTGATCAGTTGCAGGCACCTGTGTTGTTTCAACTTTTTGGCTATTATAAGCAAGCTATTACAAACATTCTTGTATGCATTTTTATGTGGATATATGTTTTCATTTATATTGGGTATATGCCTATGAGTGGAATTGCTGGGTCTATGGTAACTCTTTGGTTAGCATTTCAAGGAACTGCCCAACTGTTTTTCTAAGCAGTTGCACCATTTTACATAAGTCCTTGTTGTTGTTGTTCAGTCACTAAGTCATGTCCGACTCTTCATGACCCCATGGTCTGCAGCATGCCAGGCTTCCTTGTCCTTCACTATCTCCCAGAGTTTGATCAAACTCATGTCCACTGAGCCAATGTACCACCTAACCATTGTATCCTTTGTCATCCCTTTCTTCTGCCCTCAATCTTTCCCCAAATCAGGGTGTTTTCTAAGGAGTCGGCTCTTCCTATCAGGTGTCAAAAGTATTGGAGTTTCAGCTTCAACATCAGTCGTTCCAGTGAACACTCAGGACTGATCTCCTTTAGGATGGACTGGTTGGATCTCCTTGCAGTCCATCTTCTCCAGCATCACAGTTTGAAAGCATCAAATTTTCAGTGCTCAGCCTTCTCCACGGTCCAACTTTCACACCCATATATAACTATTGGAAAAACCATGGCTTTGAAGATACGGACCTTTGTCTGCAAAATGACGTCTCTGCTTTTTAACACACTGTTTAGGTTTGTTCTTTTCTTGTTTCTTTTCTTCCAAGGAGCAAGTGTCTTTTGATTTTGTGGCTGCAGTCACCATCCTCAGTGATTTTTGAGTGCTAGAACATTTTCCCTATCACTTTGCAATTAATGAGCCTGAATAAGATCAGATAAGACTTAGTGCTATCAAATCAGTTTTTGTTATAATGATTAAAGAACATTTAGTTTAACAATTTTAATATGATAAACAAAATTGATACTTATCACCCCTATCCTTCAAAAGTGATTTCAATTCTTTCCACAGTCATAGTTTTATCTCATGAAAAAGTAAATCTTCAAATGACATTATCAAATCAATCCTATCAATTAATGGAGAATTTAGACATTATGGCAAGTGTTTTCAGAAAAACATGTGATGTACATATATTTCATTTATTTACTAGCTTAATCCATATTTCTCACTATTTCATAATGAAGATGTTTTGTAGCACCATAAATTAATAAATTTAGAGTTCAATGTCCAATGCCCTAATGTGAATTAAAAGAAAGGGTAGTTAGTCAAATTGAAATCTCATTATCTGAGGAAGTTGCTCACCATATTGAAAGGGGTCACAAATTTCTGTAAAATAACATTAATAAGCCATTGGCCAAGGGAAATATTGCACATTTACTTAAAAAGAAAAATACTATGCATCTTCTTATAAGAGCATGGAGTGATATGCCTGATATTTTCTTCTGGAGAATTCTTTTCATTTGCAAATATGTCTGGGAAAGCACAAGACCACATGAAAAATATTTTTTTTCTTGTTATGCTATATGGCTCTTCATTCAATAAATGTGTATATATCTTGTTTAGTAAAGACTAAAGACCCATAGGGCTTTCAGTTCAGTTTAGTCACTCAGTCGTGTACGACTCTTTGCAACCACATGCATTGCAGCATGCCAGGCCTCCATATCCATCACCAACTCCCGGAGTTCACTCAAACTCACATCCATCGAGTTGGTGATGCCATGCAGCCATCTCATCCTCTGTTGTCCCCTTCTCCTGACCCCAATCACTCTCAGCATCAGAGTCGTTTCCAATGAGCCAACTCTTTGGATGAGGTGGCCAAAATACTGGAGTTTCAGCTTTAGCATCATTCCTTCCAAAGAACGCCCAGGACTGATCTCCTTTAGAATGGACTGGTTGAATCTGCTTGCAGTCCAAGGGACTCTCAAGAGTCTTTTCCAGCTCCACAGTTCCAAAGCATCAATACTTCAGCACTCAGCCTTCTTCACAGTCCAACTGTCACTTCCATACATGATTACTGGAAAAACCTTGACTAGACAGACCTTTGTTGGCAAAGTAATGTCTCTGCTGTTGAATATGCTATCTAGGTTGGTCATAACATTCCTTCCAAGGAGTAAGCATCTTTTAACTTCATGGCTGCAATCACCATCCACAGTGATTTTGGGGCCCCCAAAATAAAGTTTGACACTGTTTCCACTGTTTCCCCATCTATTTCCCATGAAGTGATGGGACCGCGTGCTATGATCTTCATTTTCTGAATGTTGAGCTTTAAGCCAACTTTTTCACTCTCCTCTTTCACTTTCATCAAGAGGCTCTTTAGTTCCTCTTCAATTTTTGCCATAAGGGTGGTGTCATCTGCATATCTGAGGTTATTGATATTTCTCCCAGCAATCTTGATTCCAGCTTGTGCTTCTTCCAGCCCAGCGTTTCTCATGGTGTACTCTGCATATAAGTTAAATAAGCAGGATGACAATATACAGCCTTGACATACTCCTTTTCCTATTTGGAACCAGTCTGTTGTTCCATATCCAGTTCTAACTGTTGCTTCCTGAGCTGCATATAGATTTCGCAAGAGGCAGGTCAGGTGGTCTGGTATTCCCATCTCTTTCAGAACTTTCCATAGGCCTTTATCCCTCTATAAATTTCCCTTTTGACAATGAAGTCTTAAGAATTTCACCAATCTTGGAGCAAAATTAAAGAAGTGTCTGATTAATATCTTCTTGGCCATTTGAACATAATTCTGCCTACTGAATTGAAGGATTACTAATCCCTCACAGTCATGTTTGTGCCAACTTTATTGCTGAGTTCAAAATATTTCCACTCACAGGAAGTTGAAAAAGCATATGAAGTTTAGAAATGGAACAGGGAGAAGATGGTGATTCTAAATGAAAAAGGAATTGTACTAAATAAAGATGTTTATATCACAAGTTTAGAAAATGAATGACTCTGTGAGATGTCTTGGAATCCCCTGGGGATATAAAGAAATAAAATTGGGATTTTTTTCAGCTTGATTAAAGCTTGATTTATGAGGTTTGTTTATTTATTTATTTCGCTAACAGAGGTGGAACAGGAGGAAAAATTTACCTTCTAAGGGAGAAAAGCAAGTTGACAAATTTCTAATAGTTCACATAGCTTAACAACAAAATTTTTTTTGGTATACAATGCTGAATTTGGTTAAAAAATTCCTGATAGAAGAAAGATATTACTGAATCGTGTAATTAATATATGGTTTATATATAGATTTATTACAAATAGTTTAGAACTTCAAGTTTAATGAATGTTTCCTTATACAAAGTATGTATTTGCACTGCACTTGTTCAACTTTTTATTTTCTAACGTTTATTGAGTAGAGATATTTCATTATGCACATAAAATTAAGTAAAATAAATCCCTATTGAAGAGACAATAAAGAGGGGGAAAACAGATATTCCTCTACCTTTCTTATTAAAGTGCAAATGTGAAAGTGTTAGTCCGTCAGTCATGTCCAACACTTTGCGACTCCATGGACTTTAGCCCACTGGGCTCCTCTGTCTATTGAATTCTCCAGGCAAAAAATACTGGAGTGGGTCTGGAGTCCCTTCTCCAAGGTATCTTTCTGACACTGGGATTGAACACTGGTGTCCTCCATTGCAGGCAGATTCTTTACTGTCTGAGCCACCAGGGAAACTCACTGGTTTTTGTTTGTTTTTATCCCTGTCTGTATCCTTTCAATCTTATGCTAAGATTTGCTTGATTGGTCCTTTAAGAGACATTAACTGAGGATTTACCTCCCGTCTTTGCCCAATTTTATTTTTTTATTTGTCATCACAAGAATATTATCCTACAAAATACTGCAGTTTCTGTCTCCTTGACACCCTCTTTCTCCTTGCATGGGACCATTAGAACTACTTAGTTATCACTTCTCATCTATATGTGAAAGGATTACCCTCTGCACTCTGTCAAAATGTACTTCCTCTAAGGAAACTATTATTTCAATAGGGATCAATATGGTGGCATTAGTGATAAATAACCTGCTTGCCAACGCAGGAGACTTAAGAGATACGGGTTCAATCCCTGGGTTGGGAAGATTCCCTGGAGGAGGGCATAGCAACCCACTCCAGTATTCTTGCTTGGAGAATCCCTTGGCCAGAGGAACCTGGTGGTCCATAGGGTCACAGTAAGTCTGACACAACTGAAATGTCTTAGTACCCAGCACATCTCTCCTAAGGGCTTCCCAGGTAGCGCTAGTGGTAAAGAATCTGTCTGCCAATGCAGGAGATGCAAGAGACGTGGATTCAATCCCTGGGTTGGGAAGATCAAATTCCTTGGAGAAGAAATGGCAACCCATCCAGTATTCTTGCCTGGAAAATTCCATGGACAGAAGAGCCTGGCAGGCTACAGTCTATAGGACCACAAAAGTCAAGCACGACTGAGTGACTGAGCACAACACATCTGTCCTAAAAGCACTTATATTTTCCACTCTTATTTTCCTTCTGTATTACAAAAGAAAATATACAAATATATATACTGGATGTATATATATATATTGGTGATGGACAGGGAGGCATGGCGTGCTGCAATTCATGGGGTCGCAAAGAGTCAG
The DNA here is from genome assembly GCA_935064755.1 of Tragelaphus eurycerus. NCBI lineage: Eukaryota > Metazoa > Chordata > Mammalia > Artiodactyla > Bovidae > Tragelaphus > Tragelaphus eurycerus. Next base: position 1,852,875 of record CAKXYN010000118.1, read on the forward strand.
ACACGACTGAGCGACTGATTTGATCTGATCTGATATATAAATATATATAGTATATTTATATGTAAATGTATATATATACATGTATATATGTATGTATATATACATATACTGGAGTCCAGGAAATGGCACCCCACTCCAGTACTCTTTCCTGGAAAATCCATGGATAGAGGAGCCTGGTAGGCTGCAGTCCATGGGGTCGCTGAGAGTCGGACACAGCTGAGCGACTTCACTTTCACTTTTCACTTTCATGCACTGGAGAAGGAAATGACAACCCACTCCAGTGTTCTTGCCTGGAGAATCCCAGGGACGGGGGAGCCTGGTGGGCTGCCATCTCTGTGGTCGCACAGAGTCGGACACGACTGAAGCAACTTGGCAGCTCCAGCAGCTGGGGATTTAACCTGAAGAGATGGGCAGTGTCAGTGATGATGATGTAGCCTCTGACTATAGTATGGGACTACATGTTTATTTCAAGCTTCAGGTTCTCTTTTATACTTTGACAAAAGCATTAGATCAGAGGTTTGACCTTTTTAGTTTCCCCCACCCAGATTTACTGTACTTAATTTGTGATTACATTGTAACTCATGCTACATTCCTCAGTTTATTTCTTATCTTTCTAAATCCTGTTTGCCCCTAACATCTTAAGATCATTATCTCCTAAAAGGCTTCTGCTGCTAAGTCGCTTCAGTGTATCCAACTTAGTGCTTCTAGCTATTCTTTGTTAATCCTAAACCTTAAACTCAACAAACTTCTTTTGCCATAAACATTCCCCTCACAAACAGATCTCAGATAATAATCCTTCCCATGGCCTCAAGCTGCGGCCTACGTGCTCATCCTGGGACATTCTTTGTAAAGATCCTTGAACAAATGGCAATGGTTATTTTATAAATTATTTTCTGGGCAGAACCGTAGAAGGCTTTGTGCTTTCTCATGCTTCTCTCAAGCACCTTAATATTCTTTCCAGCCAACTCGACCGAAGAAAGGAAAGAACAAGTCAGAATCACAAAGCCTAAATCCTTCATCCCAGGACCATGCCTGAGAGATGAGGTGAAGGGGTTGAGGCTGTGCCTCCATTTTGTCAGTAATGCCTAATGCAGCTCCTGATATTATATATATATAAACATATAAACATATAAACATATAAACATATAAACATATAAACATATAAACATATATATATATATATATATATATATATATATATATCAGATCAGATCAGTCGCTCAGTCGTGTCCGACTCTTTGCGACCCCATGAACTGCAGCACGCCAGGCCTCCCTATCCATCACCAACTCCCAGAGGTCACTCAGATTCATATTCATCGAGTCAGTGATGCCATCCAGCCATCTCATCCTCCGTCGTCCCCTTCTCCTCCTGCCCCCAATCCCTCCCAGCATCAGAGTCTTCTCCAATGAGTCAACTCTTCCCATGAGGTGGCCAAAATACTGGAGTTTCAGCTTTAGCATCATTCCCTCCAAAGAAATCCCAGGATTGATCTCCTTCAGAATGGACCCGTTGAATCTCCTTGCAGTCCAAGGGACTCTCAAGAGTCTTCTCCAACACCACAGTTCAAAACCATCAATTCTTCGGCGCTCAGCCTTCTTCACAGTCCAGCTCTCACATCCATACATGACCACAGGAAAGACCATAGCCTTGACTAGACGAAACTTTGTTGGCAAAATGATGTCTCTGCTTTTGAATATGCTATCTAGGTTGGTCATAACTTTCCTTCCAAGGAGTAAGCGTCTTTTAATTTCATGGCTGCAGTCACCATCTGCAGTGATTTTGGAGCCCAGAAAAATAAAGTCTGACACTTTCCACTGTTTGTCCATCTATTTCCCATGTAGTGATGGGACCAGATGCCATGATCTTCGTTTTCTGAATGTTGAGCTTTAAGCCAACCTTTTCACTCTCCACTTTCACTTTCATCAAGAGGCTTTTTAGTTCCTCTTCACTTTGTGCCATAAGGGTGGTATCATCTGCATATCTGAGGTTATTGATATTTCTCCCAGCAATCTTGATTCCAACTAGTGCTTCTTCCAGTCTAGCATTTCTCATGAGGTACTCTGCATATAAGTTAAACAAACATGGTGACAATATGCAGCCTTGACGTACTCCTTTTCCTATTTGGAACCAGTCTGTTGTTCCATGACCAGTTCTAACTGTTGCTTCCTGACCTGCATACAGATTTCTCAAGAGGCAGATCAGGTGGTCTGGTATTCCCATCTCTTTCAGAATTTTCCACAGTTTATTGTGATCTACACAGTTAAAGGCTTTGGCATAGTCAATAAAGCAGAAATAGATGTTATTCTGGAACTCTCTTGCTTTTTCCATGATCCAGCGGATGTTGGCAATTTGATCTCTGGTTCCTCTGCCTTTTCTAAAAACAGCCTGAACATCAGGAAGTTCACGGTTCACATATTGCTGAAGCCTGGCTTGGAGACTTCTGAGAATTACTTTACTAGCTTGTGAGATGAGTGCAATTGTGTGGTAGTTTGAGCACTCTTTAGCATTGCCTTTCTTTGGGATTGGGATGAAAACTGACCTTTTCCAATCTTGTGGCCACTGCTGAGTTTTCCAAATTTGCTGGCATATTGAGTTCAGCACTTTCACAGCATCATCTTTCAGGACTTGGAATAGCTCCACTGGAATTCCATCACCTCCACTAGCTTTGTTCCTAGTGATGCTTTTTAAGGCCCACTTGACTTCACATTCCAGGATGTCTGGCTCTAGGTCAGTGATCACACCATCATGATTATCTGGGTCGTGAAGCTCTTTTTGAACAGTTCTTCTGTGTATTCCTGCCACCTCTTCCTAATATCTTCTGCTTCTGTTAGGTCCGCACCATCTCTGTCCTTTATAGTGCCCATCTTTGCATGAAATGTTCCTTTGGTATCTCTGATTTTCTTGAAGAGATCCCTAGTCTTTCCCATTCTGTTGTTTTCCTCTATTTCTTTGCATTGATCGCTGAAGAAGGCTTTCTTATCTCTTCTTGCTATTCTTTGGAACTCTGCATTCAGATGTTTATATCTTTCCTTTTCTCCTTTGCTTTTCACTTCTCTTCTATTCACAGCTATTTGCAAGGCCTCCCCAGACAGTCATTTTGCTTTTTTGCATTTCTTTTCCATGGCGATGGTCTTGATCCCTGTCTCCTGTACAATGTCACGAACCTCATTCCATAGTTCATCAGGCACTCTATCTATCAGATCTAGGCCCTTAAATCTATTTCTCACTTCCACTGTATAATCATAAGGGATTTGACTTAGGTCATACCTGAATGGTCTAGTGGTTTTCCCTACTTTCTTCAATTTCAGTCTGAATTTGGCAATAAGGAGTTCATGGTCCGAGCCACAATCAGCTCCTGGTCTTGTTTTTGCTGACTGGATAGAGCTTCTCCGTCTTTGGCTGCAAAGAATATAATCGATCTGATTTCGGTGTTGACCATCTGGTGATGTCCATGTATAGAGTCTTCTCTTGTGTTGTTGGAAGAGGGTATTTGCTATGACCAGTGCATTTTCTTGGCAAAACTCTGTTAGTCTTTGCCCTGCTTCATTCCGGATTCCAAGGCCAAATTTGCCTGTTACTCCAGGTGTTTCTTGACTTCCTACTTTTGTATTCCAGTCCCCTATAATGAAAAGGACATCTTTTTTGCGTGTTAGTTCTAAAAGATCTTGTAGGTCTTCATAGAACCGTTCAACTTTAGCTTCTTCGGCGTTACTGGTTGGGGCATAGACTTGGATTACTGTGACATTGAATGGTTTGCCTTGGAAACGAACAGAGATCATTCTGTCGTTTTTGAGATTGCATCCAAGTACTGCATTTCGGACTCTTTTGTTGACCATGAGGACCACTACGTTTCTTCTGAGGGATTCCTGCCAAAAGTAGTAGATATAATGGTCATCTGAGTTAAATTCACCCATTCCAGTCCATTTTAATTCACTAATTCCTAGAATGTCAACATTCACTCTTGCTATCTCTTGTTTGACCACTTCCAATTTGCCTTGATTCATGGACCTGACATTCCAGGTTCCTATGCAATATTGTTCTTTACAGCATCGGACTTTGCTTCTATCACCAGACACATCTACAGCTGGGTATTCTTTCTGCTTTGGTTCCATCCCTTCATTCTTTCTGGAGTTATTTCTCCACTGATCTCCAGTAGCATATTGGTCCCCTATTGACCTGGGGAGTTTCTCTTTCAATATCCTATCATTTTGCCTTTTCATACTGTTCATGGGGTTCTTAAGGCAAGAATACTGAAGTGGTTTGCCATTCCCTTCTCCAGCGGACCACACCCTGTCAGATCTGTCCACCATGACCCGCCCATCCTGGGTTGCCCCACGGGCATGGCTTAATTTCATTGAGTTAGACAAGGCTGTGGTCCTGGTGTGATTAGATTGACTAGTTTTCTGTGAGTATGGTTTCAGTGTATCTGCCCTCTGATGCCCTCTTTCAAGACCTACCATCTTATGTGGGTTTCTCTTACCTTGGGCGTGGGGTATCTCTTCCCGGCTGCTCCAGCAAAGCACAACCATCACACCTTACCTTGGATGAGGGGTCTCTCCTCACCGCTGCCCTTCCTGATCTTGGGGAGGGGTATCTCCTCACCACCGCCCTCCTGACCTCAGTCGTGGGGTAGCTCCTCTCCACCGTGCTTAGCACTGAGTGCGCCCGGCCTACCTGCGAGCAGAGCACTGAGAGCGCCCGGCCTACTGGCGAGTGGTGCACTGAGAACCCCTCGCCGGGTGCACGGCACACTGAGAGCCCCTCGCCGGCTGCGCGGCGCACTGTGAATGCATACTATGGTAAAACTAAGTCAATGATATGCATCTGCTGTATCCTTTGATTTCTGACAATATGGATATCCATTCCTACCTATCAGTTGTTTCATACTTATTTTCGTACCTTTACAAAATGATCTGTGTTTAATTTTCATTGGAGCAGTAATTTTCAGGGTCAATTTGACCTTTTCCTTTCTACAACTAAATATTTAGATTGAATTTTTCCTGGCATTCAGTCTCTGTAACAGACACTTGTTTCAATCTACTGTCATTTTATGCCTTGCCATTCCCTTGAGGTCTCATAATTGAACAAATGTTAACTTAATAGTGGGATAGATAGTTAAGAGAATGTCATCTTTAGAATGTGTACTGGCAATACCTAAGTCTAGTACACTGTTTGTGCTCATGTCTTTGATCAAGACCTTGTTTTTTCTGCTATAAGGAACTCCATGACTCTTGATAACTGACTTGCAACCTACTCAAATAAGTAAATCTGACAATGAGAAACAGCTTTGAAAAGTTTTTCCTTACTGAGTTAGTAAGTAATACTATCAGAAAAGAGTCCTTAAATGGAAACTGTGTAGACTCTTCATTAACTACTACATCTTCAACCCATAAACTCAAGCTTAAAGTTAGTTTCCATGTGGTGTTATGATTATTATTATCATATCCTTTTTATCCACTTTGAATTCTCTTTGTGATATCTACTAACTTTTCCTTCTGAGTTGTGTTTTCTTCAACTTGGTAAGACACTACTTGCTTTTCCCTTTAGCAAGTCATAGAGTCAAGGAAAATATAAAAAATAATTAAGCTATTGACAAAAGTGATGCTGCATAAAATTATAAAAAAATATTTTTAACATGGAATCATTTTACCAGGTATTGACTAATCAGATACACAATTGCTTATTGAAAAATTAATATAGTCTCTATCAACCTAACCTTAAAAATGATCCTAAAAAAATCATAACCATAGTCTCTCTTGAAGTCAATATGTGAAGTTTCAATTGATAACCATTTAAAGGAAAAATATTACAATGATAATGCAGTTTTAGCTAGTGAATAGAATTCATTCATTAGGTTATTTCCAAGTTTTTGTTTTAATTTTTTAAATAAGAAAATAAAACACAGGGTGGTAGAAAATGACCTAAGAATCAATTAGGATACAAAATTAAGAAATGGACCTTGGTACTTTGGCTGCAGATTCCCTCTGTTTCCTGTACCTAAATATTTCTCAGGTGTCAAAATATAATAAGTCAGCATCTGAACTTTAAAGAAAGTACCTTTCCTTGCATTAAAAGTCATTTTTAATTCATCACAGGCAGTTTATGTCCTTGTAGACTGACTTTAACATTTTTTTTCCTTTTTTTCTTACCACCTGTATCATGTGATATATGGTTCCACATCTATGATCATTAGCAGCTTTTGGAGTACTGAAGGTAGTGGGATGCAAGTGAGGAAAAGAAGAAATTTATGATTTTTCCATGAAGCTGAAACTCTAAATGAATTGAGTTTTTATGCACTCTTCTGTACTTGCTTAGCTATTAAATAGCTCATGTTTACATGGGGCAAGTCGTTTAGGTCTACTTCATTTAATTTCACATTTTAAACTAAACACTGCTTTTCTTAAAATTTAAAGGTTTTATACTATAGAATTGGTTGGAAAGAGAAAGATATTTTTACTTGAAAATACTGATGTCACATGATAAAAATATAAATTGAGTAGATTTTAATCATAGAGATAGCTGATGCACATGTATGTTTATATTCAAAGTAAAAGGAATGCATTCTATTCTGCTGTAAGAAATGCCCTTTTTTTTGATTTTCAGTTATGGTTAACTTGACATGAAAATTTTAAAATATTTACAACATTATTACTGAAATCTTCATATATTTAACTAAATAAGCAGTGTAATATCTGATATAATGTCTTTGATGAGTATGAAGCTTGAACAGAAGTGTATATACTGCCTTATTAGACAGAGGGCTTCCCTGGTGGCTGAGACAGTAAAGAATGTGCCTGTAATGCAGGATACCAAAGCTGAATCTCTGGGTCAGGAAGATATCCTGGAGGAGGGAATGGCAACCCACTCCAGTATTTTTGCCTGAAGAATCCCATGGACATAGGAGCCTGGTGGGTTACAGTCCAGGGGGTGGGGGTCACAAAGAGTTGGGCATGACTGAATAACATACTTATTAGCCACAATACAAGATTAAAGTATTTGTATCATAAATTATAGAAATGTCCAACAGATCACATGCATAAATGAAGATATTTTTTAATTAATGTAATACATAAAAATAAAATTAGTGTCTTCATTTAACAGTGTTATATGATAATTTCCTGTTAAGGATATTTGAATCACTGAACACAATTTTTTCTCTTTTTTAATTACATATGTTATGATTCCCTGGTGGCTTAGTGGTCAAGAATCCGCCTGTCAATGCAAGAGAGGCAGGTTCCATCCCTGGGTCAGAAATATCCCCTGGAAAAGGAAATGGCAAACCACCTCAGTATTTTTGCCTGGAGAATCTTGTGGACAGAAGAGCCTAGGCAGTTATAGTCCATGCAGATGAAAAAAAGTCAGACACGACTTAGCGACTAAACAACATGATTCCAATATTTTTAGAAAGCTTATAACCTATTTAAAAATGCGAGCTATTTTGACAAATAAAATAAGGCTATTTAATACAGATTGAGAAATTATCCCTAAAGCTAATTTGTTTTAAAAAATATTATCAGACCTTATGCTTAAAAAGAAAACACTTTTTAAAATACCCCAAATGTATTCATCTATTAAAAAATCTTGTCCAAGATAAGTTATCTAATACAACTGATATTTCTTTGATAGGGCATTCTTTCATTCTTTCAATATGTTAGTAAATTTTTAACCCAAATGTCTAAATTATACCTCAGTTATAAAACTAACTTCCTTGCTTTCCATCAATAATGCTAAGCATATTTTAAAACTAATCATGATTTTTTATGAATGAAAATATAAGAATGTATGAGTGAGTGAAATGGACCATAATCTGACAGATTTACTGATAGTTCATTGAGTGTGAAAACCATGCCACATTCCCACATGAATAGATGAAAATGAAAGGAGAGCATGAGAACAACCTCTAAATGTTTTCCTAGTACTAAATACTAATGAAAAGAGGAATGAGATTAGTAACTGTGAAACTAGTGGTAAAAGCAGCTCTCTTTGTTTAAAGAGATTTGATTATTTTTCCAAGAACAAGAAGTCACATAATGCAGCTAAGAAAATTAAAGAGAAATTTCCTAGTAAGACAAGTAAAATTACACACAGTGAGACACAGATATACACATACATGCACAATGCACATGCATTTAATGTGTTCTAGGTTTTGACAGCTAGAACTGGACATGAAACAAGGGACTGTTTCCAAATTGGGAAAGGAGTACATCAAAGCTGTATATTGTCACCCTGCTTATGTAACTTATATGCAGAATACATCATGCAAAATGAAGAACAAGCTGGAATCAAGATTGGTGGGAGAAATAACAACCTCAGATACCTTAGATACCACTCTAAATGCAGAAAATGAAGAGAAACTAAAGAGCCTCTTGATGAAAGTGAAAGAGAAGAGTTAAAAAGCTGGCTTAAAACTCAACATTCAAAAAACGAAGATCATGGCATCTGGTCCCATCACTTCATGGGAAATAGATGGGGAAACAATGGAAACAGTGGCAAACTTTATTTATTTATTTTTTGGTGGAGGGGCTTCAAAATCACTCCAGATAGTGACTGCAGCCATGAAATTAAAAGACGCTTACTCCTTGGAAGGAAAGCTATGAAAAACCTAGACAACATATTAAAAAGCAGAGACCTTGCTTTGCCAACAGATCTGTCTAGTCGAAGCTATGGTTTTTCTAGTAGTCATGTATGGATACAAGAGTTAAACTATAAAAAAAGCTGAGCGTCAAAGAATTGATGCTTTTGAACTGTGGTGTTGGCGAAGACTCTTGAGAGTCCCTTGGACTGCAAGGAGATCAAACCAGTCAGTCCTAAAGAAAATCAGTCCTGAATATTCATAAATACTGATGCTGAAGCTGAAACTCCAATATTTTGGCCACCTGATGCAAAGAGTTGACTCATTGGAAAAGACCCTTATTCTGGGAAAGACTGATGGCAGGAAGAGAAGGGGCCGACAGAGGATGAGATGGTTGGATGGCATCACCTACTCTATGGACATGAGTCTCAGTAAGCTCCTGGAAATGGTGAAGCACAGGGAAGCCTGGCATGCTGCAGTCCATGGGGGTGCAAAGAGTTGGACATGATTTTGTGACTGAAAAACAACAATGTTTGTGACAGAAATTCTTCATGAAATTCTAGTTCAATCCCTTTTCATGTATCTCTGAAAAGTCTGTATCACTTATGTTTTAATAAGAATTTGAATTATTGTTAATATTTCTAAGAAAAGAAGAGGTAATATTTGTACAAAAATTTTGAAAGTCAAAGGAAGAATAGTCAGTGGTCTTTATCCTTTTACCCACTACCTACAAAGTTATATGTAATTGAAGTGAGAAAATAAGGGCATTAGCAGTGAAACAGGAAATTATGTCCAGTTTAAGCCCTAACTTCTGTTACATTATTAATTGATAAAATATTAGTACAGGATTGATAAAGGTCATAGAAGGAATCACTGAATAATATAAAAATCAGGTCCATACACCTTAAAAATAAACAACCCTATGTTAGATTTATATTGCTGACTTGATTAAAGGGTAGAACTCTTTAAAAAGATCACCTTTTTTTTCCTGAAGCATTATACTTAACACTTTGGAAATTTCCCCTTTTTATGTGCTTATCAGATGAATGATTTTTTAAAGCAAATCAAGAGTAAAGGATACATTTGGATTGATGTTTACAGAATAGGTGGTAATTAGTGTTGCAATTTGTGTTGATGTAACTGGTAAAACACCATTGCTTGTTTTTGGATGGGCTATTCATACTAAATGCTTTAGTCAGTGTTTCTAGTGTTAATTTAGATTTATTCCATGCTGTAAATGTTGTTCGAACAGCAGAAAAAGGCTCTGATGCCTTTCAGATAAATGTTAATCACAGTCCACTGAATCTATATGTAATATTATTTAGTGTCATTACCACCTTAGAACTTTTCAGATTTTTACTTATCTGTTGTTTATTTGTTTTCATGGATCTCATTAATGTAGTAGAGTCCTTGTACTCTAATGAGAAAGAGCAACTACAACAACAATTCTCAGTTTAAGCTCTTGCCCAGAGTAGCATTGAGATGGCAATGAATATGCAGAGAATTAATGAATGTAAAATCATGAATGATTACATATGAGAAGCCAAAGCAGATCACACATTCATTCTCTGGGTTTCTTTCAGTGGCTGAAGAAAAAGAAAATAGAATTGGATGACTCAAATTCCTACCAGTAGAGACCTGCATTTTATAAAGTATGTTCTACGAAATCCTAATAAAGAGAGAGATGTTTTCAAAAAGTAAAACTAAATAAATACAGGTTCTGTGATTTGTTTGTGAATAAAAAATGAAAACTGGATGTACTTATAACTTGAACCAATAAAGTTTCCCATCATTTTTGATAACTCTCTTTTAGATTTGGTAGAAAGAATAATTGAAAATTATATAAGGATTTATTGGGAAAAAACAGTCAAGAGAACTCTCTATAATACACTTTAACAAAGACTGATTTTTGTGTGTGTGTGAAACAGGGTGTTGTAAATAAAATATTTGTAATACAAATACAATGTAGACATTGTATTTCAAGTGATTTGAAATACTCTGACAATATGTTTGCATCTAAAATTAAGAAAAATTTGAACCTGAGAATTAGCTTTCAATTTAGGCAGTCCTCCAAGAGGAAAAAATATTTTTAGAAAATTTCAAAATTTTTGTTTTCTTATTATTATTTGAACCCCAAATTCAAAGTACATATTAGATTTCCTAATTAGTCTTCATCTGGTGGCAAGAATACACTGAAGAATTATACAAAAACAATCTTCATGACCCACATAACTGTGATGGTGTGATCACTCAACCACAGCCAGACATCCTGGAGCCCAAAGTTAGGCGGGCCTCAGGAAGCATCACTATGAATAAAGCTAGTGGAGGTGATGAAATTCTAGCTGAACTATTTCAAGTCCTAAAAAGATGATGCTGTTAAAATGCTGCTCTCAATATGCCAGCAAATTTGGAAAACTCAGCAGCAGCCACAAGAATGGAAAAGGTCAGTTTTCATTCCAATCCCAAAGAAAGGCAATGCCAAAGAATGTTCAAACAACCATATAATCTCACATGATAGGTAATTCTCAAAATTCTCCAAGTGAGGCTTCAACAGAACATGAACCATGCATGTACAGATGTTCAAGCTGGATTTAGAAAAAGTAGAGGAACCAGAGAACAAATTGAGAACATCTATTGGATCACTGAAAAAGCAAGAGAATTCCAGAAAAAAACATCTACTTCTGCTTTGTTAACTATGTCAAAGGCTTTGACTATGTGGATCACAACAAACTGGAAAATTCTTTTTTTTTTTTTTTTTTAATTTTATTTTATTTTTCAGCTTTACAATATTGTATTGGTTTAGCCACATATCAAAATGAATTCACCACAGGTATACATGTGTTCCCCATCCTGAAACCCCCTCCCTCTTCCCTCCCCATACTATCCCTCTGGGTCATCCCAGTGCACCATCCCCAAGCATCCATTATCATGCATCGAACCTGGACTGGCGACTCGTTTAATATATGATATTATACATATTTCAATGCCATTCTCCCAAATCATCCCACCCTCTTCCTCTCCCACAGAGTACAAAAGACTGTTCTATACATCAGTGTCTCTTTTGCTGTCTCGTATACAGGGTCATCGTTATCATCTTTCTAAATTCCATATATATGTGTTAGTATACTGTATTGGTGTTTTTCTTTCTGGCTTACTTCACTCTGTATAATAGGCTCCAGTTTCATCCACCTCATTAGAAGTGATTCGAATGTATTATTTTTAATTGCTGAGTAATACTCCATTGTGTATATGTACCACAGCTTTCTTATCCATTCATCTGCTGATGGACATCTAGGTTGCTTCCATGTCCTGGCTATTATAAACAGTGCTGTGATGAACATTGGGGTACACGTGTGTCTTTCAATTCTGATTTCTTCAGTGTGTATGCCCAGCAGTGGGATTGCTGGGTCATAAGGCAGTTCAGAGATGGGAATACCAGACCACCTGACCTGCCTCCTGAGAAATCTGTATGTGGGTCAAGAAGCAACAGTTAAAACTGGACATGGACCAACAAATTGGTTCCAAATTAGGAAAGGAATACATCAAGGCTGTATATCATCACCCTGCTTATTTAACTTATATGCAGAGTACACCATGCAAAATGCTGGGCTGGAGGAAGCATAAGCTAAATCAAGATTTCCAGGAGAACTATCAATAATCTCACATGTGCAAATGACACCACCCTTATGGCAGAAAGGAAAGAGGAACTGTAGAGCCTCTTGATGAAAATGAAAGCAAAGAGTCAAAAAGCTGGCTTAAAACTCAACATTAAAAAAATGAAGACCATGGCATCCGGTCCCAGCATTTCATGGCAAATAGATAGGGAAACAGTGACAGATTTTATTTTCCTGGGCTCCAAAATCACTGCAGATGGTGACTGCAGCCATGAAATTAAAAGACACTTGCTCCTTAGAAGAAAAGTTATGATCAACCTAGATAGCATATTAAAGAGCAGAGACATTACTTTGCCAGCAAAGGTCCATTTACCCAAGCTATGGTTTTTCCAGTAGTCATGTATGGATGTGAGAGTTGGACCATAAAGAAAGCTGAGATCGAAAGAATTGATGCTTTTGAACTGTGGTGTTGGTAAAGACACTTGAGAGTCCCTTGGACTGCAAGGAAATCAAACTATTCCATTCTAAAGGAAATCAGTCCTAAATATTCATTGGAAGGACTAATGCTAAAGCTGAAGCTCCAATATTTTGGCCACCTGATATGAAGAACTGACTCATGGCTAAAGACCCTGATGCTTGGAAAGACTGCAGGCAGGTAGAGAAAGGGATGACAGGGAATGAGATGGTTGGATGACATCACTGACTTGATGGACAAGAGATTGAACAAGCACCAGGAGTTGATGTTGAACAGAGAGACTTGGTGTGCTGTAGTTCATGGGGTCACAAAGAGTCAGACACGATTGAGCAACTGAACTGAGCTGAACTGTGGGGGTGGGAGTGGAGTAGCAATTGTTCCAATAAGATTCAAAATCATTTGAATATTTACTATTTTGAAAAATTAGCTTGACTTTCCCTTTTATATAAAATGTGTAGAAATACAAACATTCTTGAGTAGGCTGGGGCAAAGAATTCAATTTCATCATTGTTGTTGAGGTATACAAACAACATTAAAGAACCTCAAGATACAAACTAGAAAGAACATAAAGCCTTTCCCCAGTAACAAGTGCAATCCATAGCTGTCAAGCAGGAGAAATCCCAGATATGGGTGCTGATAGTGCTTCTTTCTTAATACTTTGTCATGCATGTCTTTCCAAAGTGCTTGTGGTCTCTTTCTAGGTGGCTCATTGTTAAAGAATCCACATGCCAAAGAAGAAGATGCAGGAAACCCAGGGTTCGATCCCTGGGTCAGGAAGATCACCTGGATAAGGAAATGGCAATGCACTCCAGTATTCTTGCCTGGAAAATCCCATGGGCAGCAGAGCCTGGCAGGCTACAGTCCATGGGGTCCCAAAGAGTCTGACACAACTTAGTGACTGAGCACACATGCATGTGGTCTTTAGTACATAAGTTACAATAATGCTTCACAGTGGTTCTGTGCTTAAAGAATAAGATTACAAAACTTTAAAAAGGTGTACAAAAAATGCCTCAGCCTCAATAATACAAAGATAGAATATGTTATGTGATTCATCATTTATGTGATGAATATCTGAATCAACTATTTTTAGCTCATTTTTTCTTCCTTCCTTCCTTTCTTTGTTTCTTGGTCTTGCTTGACAACTGATTACCATGGAAACAATTGTATTAGTCACATAGTCACGATAATGGTCACAAGATTTTAAGTAAAGCTTTTAAAATTATCCTTTCATGGATGGAAAGTAGTATGAGTGCTCAGTCATGTCTAACTCTTTGCAACCCCAAGGAGAGTAGCCTGCCAGGCTCCTCTGTCTATGGAATTCTCCAGGCAAAAATGCTGGAGTGGGTTGCCATTTCCTTCTCCAGGAAATTAGTATAGATGGTGCCAATTTCAAATGATATTAAAATATACTTGTAACAAATGTAGATGTAGAATGCACTTTTTAAAATATTCTCAGATTAATGCATTATCTTCCAAACTCTCTTATATTGGAAGAAACACATCTGAGGCACTCCCACATGTGAGAAAAACAGTAAAAATGGAAAGATTTCCTTGAGCCAAAAAATTAAAAAATCTATACCTGTAGATACAGAGATAGATCAATTTAGTAGGAATAAAGTGCCAATTTTAAAATATGGAGACACATAGGGAATCTTAATTCAAATCTTCTGAGGTTTCTTTAAAGGATTTAGAACTAAATGTATCTTAAACTTAAATCTGTAAATAAAACTCTATCCTTGGTATACCAAAAGCAAAGGGTAAGGCATCCATAGGTGTTATCAAAAATGCCAAAGCTACATCTTTTAGCAGGATGTCAGTGTTCTCATTTTTAAACTGAAGATGTCAAAGTTATTTCCCTTGCAAGTGAATATAATTTTCTGTAATATAAATCATTGACAAAAATATGCTGTTTTCTGAACATCTGAACTCTGTGTGCATAAATAAGTAAGTAAGTATTAGTCAGTCAGTCGTGCCCAACTCTTTGCGACCCCATGGACTGCAGCCCACCAGGCTCCTCTTTCCATGAGATTTTCCAGGCAAGGATACTGGAGTGGGTTGCCATTTCCTTCTCCAGGGGATCTTCCCAATCCAGGGATCGAACCCAGGTCTCCTGCACTGCAGGCAGATTCTTTACCATCTGTGTGCATACTCTTAGTAAATTTACTTGTTTGATTCATAAATGTGTTCCTACACACTATTTGTTTTAGCCAGCTTATTTGCTATTAACATATTATATATCATGCTCTGAAAATTTGCTCAACCAGATTGTATGAAAAATTGAATTTTAACGAATATCTTAAACAAGGAGGTCAGATCAGATCAGTCGCTCAGTCGTGTCTGACTCTTTGCGACCCCATGAACCGCAGCACGCCAGGCCTCCCTGTCCATCTCCAGCTCCTGGAGGTCACCCAGACTCACACCCATCAAGTCAGTGATGCCATCCAGCAATCTCATCCTCTGTCGTCCCCTTCTCCTCCTGCCCTCAATCCCTCCCAGCATCAGAGTCTACTCCAATGAGACAACTCTTCACATGAGGTGGCCAAAATACTGGAATTTCAGCTTTAGCATCATTCCTTCTAAAGAAATTCCAGGATTGATCTCCTTCAGAATGGACTGGTTGGATCTCCTTGCAGTTCAAGGGACTCTCAAGAGTCTTCTCCAACACCACAGTTCAAAAGCATCAATTCTTGGGCGCTCAGCCTTCTTCACAGTCCAGCTCTCACATCCATACATGACCACAGGAAAGACCATAGCCTTGACTAGGTGAACCTTTGTTGGTAAAGTAATGTCTCTGCTTTTGAATATGCTATCTAGGTTGGTCATAACTTTCCTTCCAAGGAGTAAGCGTCTTTTAATTTCATGGCTGCAGTCACCATCTGCAGTGATTTTGGAGCCCAGAAAAACAAAGTCTGACACTGTTTCCACTGTTTCCCCATCTATTTCCCATGCAGTGATGGGGCCAGATGCCATGATCTTCGTTTTCTGAATGTTGAGCTTTAAGCCAAACTTTTCACTCTCCACTTTCACTTTCATCAAGAGGCTTTTTAGCCCCTCTTCACTTTCTGCCATAAGAGTGATGTCATCTGCATATCTAAGGTTATTGATATTTCTCCGGACAATCTTGATTCCAACTTGTGTTTCTTCCAGTCCAGCATTTCTCATGATGTACTCTGCATATAAGTTAAATAAACATGGTTACAATATGCAGCCTTGACGTACTCCTTTTCCTATTTGGAACCAGTCTGTTGTTCCATGACCTGTTCTAACTGTTGCTTCCTGACCTGCATACAGATTTCTCAAGAGGCAGATCAGGTGGTCTGGTATTCCCATCTCTTTCAGAATTTTCCACAGTTTATTGTGATCCACACAGTCAAAGGCTTTGGCATAGTCAATAAAGCAGAAATAGATGTTTTTCTGGAACTCTCTTGCTTTTTCCATGATCCAGCGGATGTTGGAAATTTGATCTCTGGTTCCTCTGCCTTTTTTAAAACCAGCTTGAACATGAGGAAGTTCATGTTTCACATATTGCTGAAGCCTGGCTTGGAGAATTTTGAGCATTACTTTACTAGTGTGTGAGATGAGTGCAATTGTTCGGTAGTTTGAACACTCCTTGGCATTGCCTTTCTTTGGGATTGGGATGAAAACTGACCTTTTCCAATCTTGTGGCCACTGCTGAGTTTTCCAAATTTGCTGGCATATTGAGTGCAGCACTTTCACAGCATCATCTTTCAGGACTTGGAATAGCTCCACTGGAATTCCATCACCTCCACTAGCTTTGTTCGTAGTGATGCTTTCTAAGGCCCATTTGACTTCACATTCCAAGATGTCTGGCTCTAGGTCAGTGATCACACCATCATGATTATCTGGGTCTTGAAGCTCTTTTTTGTACAGTTCTTCTGTGTATTCCTGCCACCTCTTTTTAATATCTTCTGCTTCTGTTAGATCCACACCATCTCTGTCCTTTATCGTGCCCATCTTTGCATGAAATGTTCCTTTGGTATCTCTGATTTTCTTGAAGAGATCCCTAGTCTTTCCCATTCTGTTGTTTTCCTCTATTTCTTTGCATTGATCGCTGAAGAAGGCTTTCTTATCTCTTCTTGCTATTCTTTGGAACTCTGCATTTAGATGTTTATATCTTTCCTTTTCTCCTTTGCTTTTCGCTTCTCTTTTTTTCACAGCTATTTGTAAGGCCTCCCCAGACAGCCATTTTGCTTTTTTGCATTTCTTTTCCATGGGGATGGTCTTGATCCCTGTCTCCTGTACAATGTCACGAACCTCATTCCATAGTTCATCAGGCACTCTATCTATCAGATCTAGGCCCTTAAATCTATTTCTCACTTCCACTGTATAATCATAAGGGATTTGATTTAGGTCATACCTGAATGGTCTAGTGGTTTTCTCTCCTTTCTTCAATTTCAGTCTGAATTTGGCAATAAGGAGTTCATGTTCGGAGCCACAGTCAGCTCCTGGTCTTGTTTTTTCTGACTGTATAGAGCTTCTCCATCTTTGGCTGCAAAGAATATAATCGATCTGATTTCGGTGTTGACCATCTGGTGATGTCCATGTATAGAGTCTTCTCTTGTGTTGTTGGAAGAGGGTATTTGCTATGACCAGTGCATTTTCTTGGCAAAACTCTGCTAGTCTTTGCCCTGCTTCATTCCGTGTTCCAAGGCCAAATTTGCCTGTTACTCCAGGTGTTTCTCGACTTCCTACTTTTGCATTCCAATCCCCAATAATGAAAAGGGCATCTTTTTTGGTTGTTAGTTCTAAAAGGTCTTGTAAGTCTTCATAGAACCTTTCATCTTCAGCTTCTTCGGCGTTACTGGTTGGGGCATAGATTTGGATTACTGTGACATTGAATGGTTTGCCTTGGAAACGAACAGAGATCATTCTGTCGTTTTTGAGATTGCATCCAAGTACTGCATTTCGGACTCTTTTGTTGACCATGAGGACCACTCCATTTCTTCTGAGGGATTCCTGCCAAAAGTAGTAGATATAATGATCCTCTGAGTTAAATTCACCCATTCCAGTCCATTTTAGTTCACTAATTCCTAGATTGTCAACATTCACTCTTGCCATCTCTTGTTTGACCACTTCCAATTTGCCTTGATTCATGGACCTGACATTCCAGGTTCCTATGCAATATTGTTCTTTACAGCATCGGACTTTGCTTCTATCACCAGACACATCTACACCTGGGTATTCTTTCTGCTTTGGTTCCATCCCTTCATTCTTTATGGAGTTATTTCTCCACTCATCTCCAGTAGCATATTGGGCCCCTACTGACCTGGGGAGTTTCTCTTTCAGTATCCTATCATTTTGTCTTTTCATACTGTTCATGGGGTTCTCAAGGCAAGAATACTGAAGTGGTTTGCCATTCCCTTCTCCAGCGGACCACACCCTGTCATATCTCTCCACCATGACCCGCCCATCCCAGGTTGCCCCTCGGGCATGGCTTAATTTCATTGAGTTAGACAAGGGTGTGGTCCTTGTGTGATTAGATTGACTAGTTTTCTGTGAGAATGGTTTTAGTGTATTTGCCCTCTGATGCCCTCTTTCAAGACCTACTGACTTACTTGGGTTTCTCTTACCTTGGGCGTGGGGTATCTCGTCCCGGCTGCTCCTGACTGCTCCCGGCCAGCGAAGCACAGCCATCGCACCTTACCTTGGACGAGGGGTCTCTCCTCACCGCCGCCCTTCTTGACCTCGGTCGTGGGGTAGCTCTTTTTGGCCGTGCTTAGTGTGCTGGCCCTCACCGCTGTCCTTCCTCGGTCGTGGGGTAGCTCCTCTCGGCTGCGCTCTTAGTGCATGACGCAGTCGGCGGACAATTAAGAGCACGACCGGCGCACAATTAAGAGAGCCTCGCCTTCCCGCGACCGGCGCACAATTAAGAGCGCCTTGCCTTCCCGCAACCGGCGCACAATTAAGAGCGCCCCGCCGGCTGCATCACGCACTAAGAACAAGGAGGTAAATATTTATATTAAAACTGAAAAAAAAATCTTATCTTGACAATATTTGATGTATCTTAGAACTTGACTTGAAAACTATTGATATTAAGCCACTGACCCATTTATGTAATCTTTCTTAGCTGTAAGCTTTCCTGAGTTTAGTAAGAGTCATATATTGTCAAAATAATAAGAAAGATCATTAACGATCATGGCCTAACATTGTTCCTGAAGGAGTGGAAATGAAAAGATCTTTGAGTTCATTAATTTCAGTAATGTGTGTAATATAATACCTATTTTTCATCAGTATCATAAGGATAAATGAGATTTTTCTGTCATGCTGCAGTAATGTATTAGTAATGATACCACAGACGCACCACAATAATCATGCTAACCTAGTAAAGGGACAAAGTAGGTACTGGGGAAAATAAGGTCTAGTATATGGAATTTATCAAAAGAAAGACTTATCAATAGAAATGTATTTTAATTATGGTAGACTCTACAGTACTCTGAGAGTATTTGGGTCTGTACTTTTATCTATCAAGTTTCCATTATTGTTGTCCAGAAAGATTAGCTTTGATAAATATAGTGTTCATTCTTCCAAAGTAGTCAATAAAAGAGAAGTGAGGACATCAATAAGAAACTCTTTTCAAACAGAGTTTAAATTAACTAAAATTTAGTTGCACTTCTGTTCTCCTTAAGAAGTTAGACTTAATATTACCTTTACTATTCCAATATAAGAAGTAGCTCTAACTTGCCTTCATTTTTTAAAGAAAAAGTTCTTTACTAAATACAGTATACTAACAAATACTAAACTATCATTATCACCAAGTAAATCTATGCTGCAATTAAGCACATATAAGAGTAAATAGTAGAGACAAGATGTGTTTAGTCAGATTGAGGTGAATAAATTAAGAAACAGTATGGATGAAAGAAAGATAATGATTAAAGTAAGATACAGTAGAGAAACTGAAAAGATGTTCACATTATGATGCAGTGAGATTTAAGGATATATTAAAAAGAACTCAGGATTAGTTGAGGAGTAATGCTCTAGAACTGTGGTATTGGAGAAGACTCTTGAGAGTCCCTTGGACTGCAAGGAGATCCAACCAGTCCATCCTATAGGAGATCAGTCCTGGGTGTTCATTTGAAGGACTGATGCTGAGGCTGAAACTCCAATACTTTGGCCACCTCATGCAAAGAGTTGACTCATTGGAAAAGACCCTGATTCTGGGAGGGATTGGGGGCAGGAGGAGAAGGGGACAACAGAGGATGAGATGGCTGGATGACATCACCAATTCGATGCACATGAGTTTGGGTGAACTCTGTAAGTTGGTGATGGACAGGGAGGCCTGGCTGCTGTGATTCATGGGCTTGCAAAGAGTCAGACACAAATGAGCTACTGAACTGAACTGAACGGAATGCATTTAGTAAGGAAATGTTTCCTTTTTTAAAATTTGAAACATTTAGAACAAAATGAGAAGTTTGTTTGGAAGCCTTGAGAAGGATACAATAGTCAAGTGATAATACTAATATATCTTTGAGAGAGAAAAATTTTAAAAGGTGAATATAATATATTCTAAACTAAAAATATAACTAAATATACATATACTGATATATAATTATATATAAACTTATATATAATTATATATAAAATTTATAACTAAAATATAGCCCTAATGGTTGTGATGTTATAACAATTTTATATGTATAATACAATTTTCTTTAATGAATATTTATTGGATCCTCTATAACAGGTCCCGTTCTAAGTAGCTCTGTTATATCAGAGGATAAAACAGAAAAAAAAATAAAAAGTCCTATCTTCTCTGAATTTATATTTTAGTGGCAAAAGAGAAAAAAATAGCAATCAACCTGAGGATAATTTTGTAGTATGTTAGAAGGTGACAAGCACTATGGAAAAATTTAGTGCAGAGGTAGGAAGTTTGCAAGTTGATTTTTAGGAGCTGGCCAGATCATATTTTAAATAGTCCTGTCTAGGTAGAAATCTTGAAAAGGTGATTTTGTAAGACCTGAAGCAGGTGACCATATTTACTAAGTATATTACATAAATTTGATATGTCTGTAGCCTATATAACCTAAGACTTATTATCTACTGTGAATACTTTTATAGTCTATAATAGGGAAAAGGAAAAATTACACTTACATATATAAGAATTTCGAAATTATATTAAATTATCAGACTCTGGCTTTAGAACTTTTGGTGGCACAGTGGTAAGGATCCAGGAGAAGCGAGAGACACAAGTTCAATCCCTGGGTTGGAAAGATCCCCTGGAGTAGAAATAACATCCCACTCCAGTATTCTTCCCTCGAATACTCCATGGATAGAAGAGCCTGGCAGGCTATAGTCCATACAGTTACAGAATCAGATGCAACTGAGCACTCACACACACACAACCATTTTTAAACAAAGATATTTATTCTGTATACTTAAGCTTTCCTGAACTTCTTATAAACTCCTTAAGACATATAGTGCAATAGTTTACATAATGTAAGAATAAGAATTGTACAAGCTTCTTAGAAGGTATTTTCTAGGGCAGTAATATTTCAAGAATTAAATTTTAGCTAGTACAACTAAATATTTCTTTATAAGAAAGTTATTAATGGCTACTGTGCATCTTTAGTCAAAAGACTATAGCACAGATAAAAACATTAATCTTTTTCTTAATATACAGTATAGCAAAGTCAAATAATTACAAATTTGGAAATTTTAATGAATAATCCTGTGATTTTGCTATTTTGCCAAGATAAAGATTTATATTATAATAGTTGCCATGGTTTCAAAACACATACCAGATAGATTGTGTGAGAAGTGCGATTTGTTAATATTAACACCAAATCATATTAGGAATCTTTATTAAATAAGGTTATGTGAATATTTTTATTTGTTCATGTATTTAAAAAATAAACATTCTTATTGAGATGAAATAGATGGGGTACACAAATCCTTTGTTGAAACTACTAAGCCACCATATTCTATTTTTCTGTATTTTAAAAAATGTGGGACATCTACCTTAACTTCAATACCAGTGAGATTCATAGAGATGAAGATTTTTCAGGAAGATTGAAATATTAACATGAAAAAGATTATGGGGAACACAAACTCACTAAAGAAACAGCATATCAAACTCTGTAAAACAAAACACTTTATAACAATTTAATAACAAGTTTAAAGGATGAACCTCAAAAATGTTTCTTATCCACCCAGCCAATATGATACCTCTGAGAAGTCAAAGGCTGTGAAAGTGTTAGTCATTTAGTCATGTCTGACTCTTTGTGAACCTGTGGACTATAGCCCGCCAGGCTCCTCTACCCACAGAATTCTCCAGGTGAGAATATTGGAGTGGGTAGCCATTCACTTCTTAAGAGAATCTTTCTGACCCAGGGATCAAACTCAGGTCTCCCACATTGCAGGAAGGCTGTTTACAATCTAAGCCACCAAGGAAGCCTTGAGGAAGCAAAAGCTTTTGTCAATTCTGTGCAAACAAGTTATGTAATAGGAAAGATGAGAAGATATTGTTGTTAACCTAAGATTACTTTATATAAAGTCATCTTTTCAAATATATATCCTTATGGATACTGTCTTGTATCTTACCACTTATACTATATAGGATCTTACTCCCATCTTTGCTTCAGTTTCTAATTGAATGGCAAATGTGATTACACGATATAATCTAATTTAGATCTTTAATTTTTACTTCAAAATTATTTTATGAATCTTATAAATCTATTGAAAATAAAGTATGCAATGTTGTTTGATAACATTTTACCTACAGTAGAACTTGGAGAAGGAAATGGCAACACACTCGAATATTCCTGCCTGGAAAATCTTGTGGACAGAAGAGACTGTCAGGCTACAATGCATGCATTTGCAAAGAATCAGACATGACTGAGTGAACACAGTAGAACTTATTTCAAAATTGGAATCAATTCTCTCAGAATCCGTCTCCCCTTTATCAGCTACACTTATTTAGTACTCAAAATCCTTCTTCCAAACTCCTGTGAATGTTGATTATTTTGACCTCTTCCCATGAATTATGAATGTTCTTTTATGGCATCTAAAATGGCAAATCCTTTCCAGAAAAGTTTCAACCTACTTTGCCCAGATCCATCAGAGGGATCACTATTTATGCAAACTATAGCATTATGAAATGTATTTATTAAATAATGACTTGGAAGTTGAAATCACTCCTTAACTCATGGGCTGCAAAATCAATATTGTGTTAGCAGGCATCAAAAAGAATATTAATCTCATTGTTCGTCTCTATCAGAAGTCTTTCATGACTATGTGCATTGTCAGTTAGCAATATTATTTTGAAAGGTATCTTTATTTTTTTTTCCCTCTGAGCAGTAGATCTCAACAATGGGCTTAAAAAAGAAACAAGAAACGTCCCTGGTGGTCAGTGGTTAAAGACCATGCTTCTACTGCAGGGGGCGCAGGTTTATCACTGATTGGGGAACTAAGATCCTGTGTGCCATGTAGCTTGGCAAAAAAAAAAAAAAAAAAAATCAGCTAATTATGTTGTAAACAGATGTGCTGTCATCCAGGCTTTGTTTTTCAATTTATAGAACACAGGAAGAATAGATTTAGCATAAATTTAAAGTTCCTAAGTTTTTCAGAATGGTAAATGAATACTGTCTTCAACTTAGTCACCAGCTGGATTAACCTCTAAGAAGAGAGTCAGCCTGTCCTTTGAAACTTTGAAGCCAAACATTGGCTGCACCTCTCTAGCTATTAAGGTCGTAGATAATGTCTTCTTCCAGTAGAAGGCTGTTTTGTCTACATTGAAAATCTATTGTTTAGTGTGCTGCTACTGCATGGCACCCCACTCCAGTACTCTTGCCTGGAAAATCCTATGGACGGAGGAGCCTGGTAGGCTGCAGTCCATGGGGTCGCACAGTCGGACAAGACTGAAGCAACTTAGCAGCGGCAGCAGCAGTAGCAGCAGCAGCAGTAGCAGTAGCAGCAGCAGATGGTTTCTTGCCTTAAACCCCAGGAACCAACCTTTGTTAGCTTAGAACTTTTTCTTTCAGTTTCCTCACCTCACTTAGCCTCCCTAGAATTTGCAAGAGGGTAGTGCTCTAGATTTGTCTTTGGCTTAAGGGGATGTTGTAACTAATTTGATCTATCCAGACCACTAAAACTTTCTCAATATCAGCAATGCGGCTGTTTAGCTTTCTTATCATTAATATCTTCCTCAGAGTAGTAATTTAACTGTCCTTAAAAACTTTTCTTTT
The DNA here is from genome assembly GCA_935064755.1 of Tragelaphus eurycerus. NCBI lineage: Eukaryota > Metazoa > Chordata > Mammalia > Artiodactyla > Bovidae > Tragelaphus > Tragelaphus eurycerus. The sequence goes on from CAKXYN010000118.1 coordinate 1,876,738, forward strand.
GCATGGACAAACTTTCTGTACAAGAGGCCTGCTGCTGCTGCTGCTAAGTCGCTTCAGTCATGTCCGACTCTTTGCAACCCCATGGATGGCAGCCCATGAGACTCCCCCGTCCCTGGGATTCTCCAGGCAAGAACACTGGAGTGGACTGACATTTCCTTTTCCAATGCATGAATGTGAAAAGTGAAGTCGCTGAGTCTTGTCCGACTCTTAGGGACTCCATGGACTGTGGCCCACAAGGCTCCTCCATCCATGGGATTTTCCAGGCAAGAGTACTGGAGTGGGGTGCCATTGCCTTCTCTGACAAGAGGCCTGGCTTTTGACTTATCTAAACTTTCACATGCATAAGCTTAATCATTTCTAGCTTTTGATTTATACAGAGAGACCTGTAACTGTTCTTTTCACTTGAACACTTAGAGACTTTGTAGTGTTATTATTGCCTAATTTTAATATTGTTTTGTCTCAGGGAACAGGGTGGAGAAGGAAATGGCAACTCACTCCAGTGTTCTTGCCTGGAGAATCCCAGGGACGGGGGAGCCTGGTGGGCTGCCATCTATGGGGTCGCACAGAGTTGGACACGACTGAAGCGATGTAGCAGCAGCAGCAGCAAGGAACAGAGAAGCTCAGAAAGAGTGAGATGAGGGAACAGCTGATCCATGAAGTAGTCCAAACAAAAGCAACATTTATTCAACATTTATTAAAATCATTATATTATATGAGCATGATTAATGGTACCCCAAACAATTACAGTAGTAACATCAAAGATCACTAATCAGAAATCACCATAACAAATAGAATAATAATGGGAAAATTTGAAATATTGGGAGAATTACCAAACTGTGACACAGAGGCATGAAGTGAACAAATACTGTTGAAAAAATGGTGCCCATAGACTTATTTTTCCTCTCTGCAGGATCGACACAAACATGCAATTTGTAAGAAATGAAATAAAATACAGCAAAATGAGATATGTGTCTACTCCTCCTTTTATTGCTTGATTAAAAGGCCTATTAGCACCTTTTAAAGTTTCCATGAATTTTAATAAACATAATAAAATAACATTTTAATATTTTTTTCTTAAAGTGCATAATAGGAGCCCAAATTTTGTGATTCAACATATATTTCTTAAAACTAATTTGTAAGAAAATAATTTGAAGCCATTTTATATGTGGGATACATAACATATTCCTTTTAGATGAAGAATAAAATATTTTCTGTGAAAATATACAAAATAACATCAACAAATGTAATCCTTTAACCATTAAAAAAAATATTGTCATAAAGTCTCTAAGTGGAATAAATCTACAAAATTCAATGCAGTTCTAATAAAAAGAATACATAATCTTCTTTAAAAAATGTAATAAACAAAATATCATTTTACTCTCTAGAGAGCCATCTTTCTAGATACTCCATGGTACAGAAGAAAAATGAAGTGTTTCAAGCAATTCTGTTATTAATGATCCTGAACAGGATTATTCATCATGAGATTAAAAATTCCTCAGCATATTATTTCATCTTTCAAGAAAGTATTCTTCAACTCTGGATCATAAAACTACTCACTTCCATTTTTTCACTTAGAATTTGAGAAACTAGTGACAGTATCTGATTCTTCAAACATTTGAAAGGATCACTGCATCACTGATCCTATTCACACTCTCCACACAGTTTGCTGAACCCAGGGTAGGCAAGGCTCGAGCTAAGAGGTTGAAAGAAGACACAAGGAGCCATAGGAACTGCAGACACCTTTCTTCCCTCCTGGCTGGCACAACTGCCATAATACAGCCTCTCTCTTGGCTTGTGCAGAGGCTGTAGAAGCAGCCATAATATAACCATAATGTAGTAACAACATAGCCACAACATAACCTCATATAACACAACCATGGTGTTGTTCCAATGCAGCCCCAATGCAGCAGCAGCCAGGGCTTTCATGGTGGTAGCTCCTGTACACACACAAACACACACACACACACACAACCTCCAGGGCTTTTCCAGGTGGAGCCTATGTAAGAAAAGTAGCCCATGTTCAAGCACGTACTTTGTGAAGTGCATGTGCAGTGCTATAAATGATTTCAGCTGTTACATAAATGTGCAAAGTCACTGTTTACAGAACATGGGGTGAGAGGTCATGAGAGCATGGGGCAAGAGACCCTGAATGGCGCCATCTTGTTTATTTCCCCACTGTCACGTTTCTCTTTATATAACTCTAAATGCCTGAGTATCAGGACACTGTAATTCTTGATCATATAATATTAGTTATAGAAATTTTTAAAAATTGGCCCTTAATAACTTTATTTTTAAACATGCCATGATTTTCTATAGACATGCAAATTCTCAAAATTCTAGTTAAAGTTAAATATTACCAAAAAATGACTTTTATACTATAAAGATGACTTACAGTTATCAGCACAGCATTAAATTGTTACTCAAACCATTTTTGGCCTAACTATTCCAGGAGTATAAACCAGCCAAGAATATGCATTTTAATAGACTGCTTTTTTAATCCTTAATTGCTCAATAATTCCTACTAATGAGAAAGTAATGAGTTCTGAACAATCTATTAGACTCTGTGGGAGAGGGAGAGGGTGGGATGATTTGGGAGAATGGCATTGAAACATGTATAATAACATATATGAAACAAGTCGCCAGTCAAGATTCGATGCATGATACTGGATGCTTGGGGCTGGTGCACTGGGACGACCCAGACGGATGGTATGGGGAGGGAGGAGGGAGGAGGGTTCAGAATGGGGAACACATGTATACCCGTGGTGGATTCATTTTGATATATGGCAAAACCAATAAAATATTGTAAAGTTAAAAAATAAAATTAAATTAAAAACAACAACAACAACAACTTTCCAAATAGGCTATGAGCTGTCATATGAATTCATGAGATCAGTATCAGGGTCATTATTTGGAAATTTAAAAAAAAAATAAGATTTGCCCATATGCATACTCTCAAACAGACGATTTTGCTGTACTTAAGTCATCTAAGAAAGTCGTCAAAAGCCAATCTTATTTTCCAAATATGTGAAAGGTAAAGAAAACACAGATATCTAAGATTTTTTTAAAAAATGTAAGTAACATAGATTCAATTGTGAATAGACAACAGAATGAAGGAAAGAAAGAAGAAAAGAAGATAAGGGAAGAAAAAATTAAAAACATCAGTCTCGATCAATTTCATTTCCCTCTTGGATAAGACTGGTAGGTTTGAGGGGTCAGCATAAGGTGGTTGTTGCCGTCCTTCCTCACTGTGGACTTCATGAATAATGGGAGTAAAAGCTTCAGCGTTAGGCGGGTACAATTTCATTATTGAATTTTTCTTATTGGGCATGATTGGGCTCAGTGGTAAAGAACCCACCTGCCAATGCAGGAGATGCAGGTTTGATCCCTAGCTTGGGAAGAATCCCTGGAGAAGAAAATAGCAACCCATTTCAGTATTTTTACCAGGGAAATTCCCTGGACAGAGGAGCCTGGTAGGCTGCAGTCCATGGGTTGCAAAGTGTCACTACTGAGCAAATGAAAACATACATGCACTGTATATTTCACATTTTCACATATACTATTTAAGTAGGATAGCAAAATGCCTTGAAATAATGTATAATTTTAAGATTTTAACTTTTTTCTTGGTTACATATGTTACCACTGGAGAAAGTATAACTAACTTCTCCTCCAAAATAAATTTTATGAAGAACACAGCCCTTGAAAAATAAAAGAGATTATTGCCTATGCTTAACAAAGAGTACAATGAAAGTTATGGCCAAACTAGATAGCATATTAAAAAGCAGAGACATTACTTTGCCAACAAAGGTCCGTCTAGTCAAGGCTATGGTTTTTCCAGTAGTCATGTATGGATGTGAGAGTTGGACTGTGAAGAAGGCTGAGTGCAGAAGAATTGATGCTTTTGAACTGTGGTGCTGGAGAAGACTCTTGAGAGTCCCTTGCACTGCAAGGAGATCCAACCAGTCCATTCTGAAGGAGATCAGCCCTGGGATTTCTTTGGAAGGAATGATGCTAAAGCTGAAACTCCAGTACTTTGGCCACCTCATGTGAAGAGTTGACTCATTGGAAAAGACCCTGATGCTGGGAAGGATTGCAGGCAAGAGGAGAAGGGGATGACAGAAGATGAGATGGCTGGATGGCATCACTGACTCGATGGATGTGAGTTTGAATGAACTCTGGGAGTTGGTGATGGACAGGGAGGCCTGGCGTGCTGCGGTTCATGGGGTCACAAAGAGTCGGACATGACTGAGCGACTAAACTGCACTGAACTGAACAAAGAGTACAGCAAAATACTTTGTCCTTGATTTGTTCTCTTGAAATAGTGGAACTAAAAGAGCTGCTGAAGCCATGTTAAACATAGTAAGCCAAGGAAGTACACTGAGAGTTAGGCACAAGACTATTTTGTTTTCTTCCTTTTGTTTATTTTTGCTTGTATTTTGTCTTACTTTCTTTGTTCCTTATCTTATATGAACAGTTACCGTTGGCAATATCTTAACATTTAATGCCATCATATGAATTTATTTTAGTTCAGAAAGTTGGATGCATTATCTAAAATAATTAGATTTTCTTAGACTAATTGTAATTAAAGGCCTGATTTAATCAAAACTCTCCTGAACATCAAGTTCTAGAAATGCTTTTAATGAAGAAAATGTATTGGTGTAAATTAACAATGGAAGGACTTTTTTAAAGTAAGGAAAATTTGTAAAATGAAAATTTTAAAATAAATTTAGATGGTGTGTATTACCATTTACCCAGACTCCTGCAATTTATTTATATACTTATATTTCTCAAGATCCAGGCAAATTATACTAGCACCTATCTCTTCCTAATACTTGCACCCATGTTGCATGACTCCTAGAAGTAGACAGAAACAATAGTGCATAATATAACATTTTTAATAACATTATTGGAGAGATCCTATTTTCCAAAAGCATGTTTCCATGTGGTGAGCTGGACTAAAAAGGCCATAATAACTTTTAATATACTTCCTGGAATAGAGTGCAGAGAAAAGTTATAATGATAAGCATGTGAGGATTGTAACCACCACAGGAGCATTTGATGATCTGTTTTAGCATATATTCAATTTTTTGCCTGAACAATTTATAATTTATGGGCTTTTAAAAATTTGTTCCAAAGATGAATAATATCATACCAAGTAGGAGATAATTACTCTATCAGATAAAGAGATTTATAAAATTGCAATTTTTAGAATCACTGACTTTAATCAGTAGTATGAGTTTAGAGGCATGATGACATCTCATCTCAGACATTTTAAGTCAAGAATATTTTCTCTATAATATCTTTCTCCAAAATTATAAGATGGGAAGTAGAAGAGGTATCACTAACCCTCAGGCACTGTTGACAATGATATGCTCTTTTATTTTAAAATTATGTGCCCGGACTTCTCTGGTGGTCCAGTGGTTAAGAATCAGCCTGTCAATGCAGGGGACATGGGTTCTATCCCTAGTCTTGGAAGATTTAATATGCAGCAAAGCAATTAAACCCGTGCCACAAAAACTGACCCCTTGAGCCACAACTACTGAAGGCCAGGAGCCACAACAAGTGAAGCTCAGGAACTTAGAGCCCATGCTCTGCAATGAGAAGCCACTGCACACTGCAATTAAGGAATAACCCCTGATTGTTGCAGCTAGAGAAAGCCTGTGCACAGCAATGAAGACCTAGCACAGCCATAAATAAATGTGTGTGTGTGTGTGTGTGTGTGTGTGCTAAGTCTCTGAAGAGTCATGTCTGACTCTTTACATTCTGTGAACTGTAGCCCTTAAGGTTCCTCCGTTCATGGAATTCTCCAGGCAAGAAAACTGGAGTGAGTCACCATGCCCTCTTCCAGGGAATCTTCCTGACCCAGGAGTTGAAACCGCTTCTCTTAGATCTCCTGCATTGGCAAGTGGATTCTTTACCACTATTTCCACCTGGGAAGCCTCATAAATAAATTAATTAAATTAAAAAAAGCATATACCCAGTAGCAAACTGCTGAATATCTAGTCAAGGTATTATGTGTAGGCTGTGTGTGTGCATACATGCTCAGTCCTGTCGAACTGACCCCATGGACTATAGTCCACCAGGTTCCTCCATCCATGAGATTCTCCAGGCAAGAATACTGGAATCGGTTGTCATGCCCTCCTCCAGGAGATCTTCCTGACCCAAGGATTGAAACAGGGTCTCCTTCATTTTCTGCTTGACAGGCAGATTCTTTACCACTGAGCCACCTGGGAAGTTGTGGTGGGCTGAGCCTTAAACAATTGGAAAACTTTCTTACCTCTTTTAAAAAAAATGACAAAAGGAAAATAATTTTTTGTCTAAAAGAACTTTGAAGATCAAGGAGTTCACATAGTTTATTCTATAGATGAGAAAACTGAGTCCTAGTGAGGATGTGAAGTACCTAACATCACACATTTATTTGGTTGTGGAACAAAGAAAAACCTGAAATAAAAATTATTGAAAAAATTAATATCTGGCTACCAGAATATGACTGGAATAACTCTAAAATGAGAAACTATACAGTAGTAGAGAATACTGCATTGATTTAAAGCCCAAGCATTTTCTTCCCTCAATATATGTGAAAAAGAAATCTTAGATTATTCTGATCTCTACATATGCATGAAAGCTTTTGTTTTTCAATAAAAATTCTATATGAATCACTACTAGTTTTATTTTCCTTCTTACCAACTCTTATTTTGAGAGTAGATAGCAGACAATTAGGAAACAATTGTTAGAGTATGTCATTCAAGGAAAAAAGTAAGGTAATGCCAATTCCTCATTTTCCTCTTTGCCAAATTACAGACATTATGTTAGTCTAAATTAAGTTACTATAGAGTAATAACATATAGTTAAGTGGATAAAAAAGCCAAGTTTATGAACTGTATAAAATGTGCAGATATCTGAATGAATTTTATATTTCTTTGCAGTATTTCAAGTCCCACAATTATCTTATCACTACCCTCCATTTACACAAGTTATGATGCTTTTCTATCAAAAAATAAAGAATATCTACAAGTGACCTTTAACTTAATTTTCCTTAATATCAAATCTACAACTTCAAGAGCACATAAACTCCATTTATCTAATAAACATTTAATTACTACATTACAAGGGCATGTTGTCTGAATTGCAAAAATACATCTGCTGCTCTCTTTCCTGTCTCCTCACAATGTGCCTTAGCACAGTGTCTTACTGTCCTCCTTGGAGCACTAATGTTGCTCACTACTGCAAGGGGAAAAAATTTTTAGTCCTCAGGGTAGACATATTTATTGTACCTTTAGGAGAACCTGGGGGGGGGGGGAGAAATAGCTTCTGTATAGTTCTGTTAGAAAGCACTATTACTACCAGAAATTCAACATAAATTCCCATCAAGACGTGTTAACTCTTTCTATCTGTGAACTAGAGTAGCATCATGGTGATTTGGCTAGCACATTAAAATTTAATGGTAGATATCTCCATACATAATAGTCAATTCTTTTATAAACTACTTAGAAAGTGACATAAAGGGTGAGAAAATAGTCATAAAAATATTGGTGTTAAAATAAAATATGGTGAGATAGCAACAGATATATATATATTTTTAATGTTAAGGCAATATTTGTTATTTGTTAAAAAAAACACTATTTAAATGCAAATTCTACTGCTCATTCAGAGTCTCTAGACAAAGATTAAATTGTAATTTCAAGAAATGTGAATACAAGCCTCTCTTTTTCTCTGTTTTTTTTTTTTTCCCCTCTCTCTCCCGTCCTTTCCTTCATTTCTTCCCCCCTCCCCATCTTATCATGTAGATGTTTCTGGTTATTTATCTATATATTATCTTTAGAATTTACATATCAGTGTTACTTTTTTCCCTATCAAGTCTTTTAGAAGATACACAGTTATTTTTAGAAAAAAACAATAGCTGATCATTTTAATTTTAAATGAGTTTTTCTCGGTATTAAAGTGATTCTCTCATTGCTACATAGTTTTATCAGTTCCATCTGTAAATGAGAAAAAAATTACACTACATTCTGCAAAAATATTCCATTTCATCACTACTGTATACAGTGAATTGCTTGCAAGATTTTTAGCATTCTTTAAAATGTCATGGTGGTAGTACAGAAATTACATTAAAACTCTTAATTCTATTTGTATCTAGTGCCAATAGCTTCAATATATATAAATGGTGATTAAAACGAAATGCCCTCTTTCAGAAAAGAACAATCTGGTTTTCTGCTGCCAACACAATAAATCTAGATAGTATCATGCTAAATGAAATAATCTGCATCACTATCTATAAAATAACTTTAAAGAGAAGAGCTCAGTTCCTTCATGTACTTTCACTTATTTTTTATTCTTGTATCCAGCTTCTGACATCTTATTATCAGCATTCACAATGACACATCATGATCTTGTCAAATCTGTGACAATATGATGAACATCCCTAAAACAATTTCTCCTAAAACTAGTGTCTTCTGGAATGTGAACTAAAATTAACACTGCAATGTCAAGTTTTGCTTTCAGCCATCTTTCTGTTATTTTTCAGAATGCTATCAGAAGTAGTCGTTTTAAAAGATGACAGAGCTAACATTAAAAACCATAGTCTATTTGAAATACTTGTTCATGCTAATGCTAAGTCGCTTCAGTCGTGTCCGACTCTGTGTGACCCCATAAATGGCAGCCCACCAGGCTCTGCCGTCCCTGGGATTCTCCAGGCAAGAATACTGGAGTGGGTTGCCATTTCCTTCTCCAGTGCACCAAAGTGAAAAGTGAAAGTGAAGTCGCTCAGTCGTGTTCGACTCCTAGCGATCCCATGGACTGCAGCCTACCAGGCTCCTCCATCCATGGGATTTTCCAGGCAAGAGTACTGGAGTGGGGTGCCATTGCCTTCTCCGTACTTATTCATAACATCATAGAAAAAAAGTAAATTTTTTTCAGGAAGCTGTTTCACCTGTTACTAGAGAATATTGCAAGCATTACTATGGTCATTAAATTAATATTAAATGAAATCAAAATATAAACCAAAAGATCAGAAAATCTCAAATGTCTAATATGTGGAGAGGGTAATTGTCATTTATTAAAATCAGGTTTAAGGTGTACCACTCAATATTTGATTGAAATATAGTTGATCTTCAACTTTATATTAGTTTCAAGTGTACTACAGAGTGATTTGAATTTGCATAAAATATGAAATGATCAACACCATAAATAGAGTAGCCATCTGTCCCCAAACAAAGTTACTGCAGTTTTACTGACCATATTCCACATTCTGTATATTCCCATGACTTACGTATTTTGTAACTGAGGTTTGTACCTCTTAACCTCCTTCACTTATTTCAACAGCCTACACCCCTAACTTCTTTTAACCACACATTTATTGTCTGTATCTATTAGTCTGTTTTGCTTTTCTTTGTTTTCATGTTTAGATTCCTATCAGTAAGATCATATAGTATTTGTCTTTTATTCTCTGACTTATTTCACTTAGCATGATACCCTCTAGATAGATATCTATGTTGTCTCTGATCTATGTTGTCTCACTAGATACAATAAAACCACAACAGAACTATATACTGGAGTAGGCCATGGCAAACCACTCCAGTACTCTTGCCTGGAAAATCCCATAGACAAAGGAGCCTCGTAGGTTGCAGTCCATGGGGTCGTGAAGAGTCAGACAGGCCTCAGCAACTTCACTTTCACTTTTCACTTTCATGCATTGGAGGAGGAAATTGTAACCCACTCTAGTGTTCTTGCCTGGAGAATCCCAGGGACGGGAAAGCATGGTAGGCTGCCGTCTATGGGATTACACAGAATTGGACACTACTGAAGTGACTTAGCAGCATCATCAGCAGCAGAACAATATACAATAAAACATTGAAAAACTCATACAGTCTCACAAAATACAGTGACATAGAGATCCAAATCCTGCCTTCAGTACATTATGAGGAATATTAATTTGTAACTGCCAAATTTCACACTAATGTTCAATTCAGAAATTACACATTGATAATTTGACTTTGCTTTTCTAATTTAAAATTTAAGTTAACATGTTGCATTACCTTATTTTAGAGCAGTCTTTTGTAGTTTATAGACTTTCATATACATTACTTACATCATTTTGAACATGAAGTAGATTTTCATGTTAGTTTATTTGCTGCTTAGTAAGGCAGTATTTCGGACTCTTTTTGAGATTGTATCCAAGTACTGCATTTCGGACTCTTTTGTTGACCATGAGGGCCACTCCATTTCTTCTGAGGGATTCCTGCCCACAGTAGTAGATATAATGGTCCTCTGAGTTAAATTCACCCATTCCAGTCCATTTTAGTTCGCTAATTCCTAGAATGTCAACATTCACTCTTGCCATCTCTTGTCTGACCACTTCCAATTTGCCTTGATTCATGGACCTGATATTCCAGGTTCCTATGCAATATTGCTCTTTACAGCATCGGACTTTGCTTCTATCACCAGACACATCTACACCTGGGTATTCTTTCTGCTTTGGTTCCATCCCTTCATTCTTTCTGGAGTTATTTTTCCACTGATCTCCAGTAGCATATTGGTCCCCTACTGACCTGGGGAATTTCTCTTTCAGTATCCTATCATTTTGTCTTTTCATACTGTTCATGGGGTTCTCAAGGCAAGAATACTGAAGTGGTTTGCCATTCTCTTCTCCAGCGGACCACACCCTGTCAGATCTCTCCACCATGACCCGCCCATCCTGGGTTGCCCCATGGTCACGGCTTAATTTCATTGAGTTAGACAAGGGTGTGGTCCTTGTGTGATTAGATTGACTAGTTTTCTGTGAGTATGGTTTCAGTGTATTTGCCCTCTGATGCCCTCTTGCAAGACCTACCATCTTACGTGGGTTTCTCCTACCTTGGGCGTGGGGTATCTCTTCCCGGCTGCTCCAGCAAAGCACAGCCATCGCACCTTACCTTGGATGAGGGGTCTCTCCTCACCGCTGCCCTTCCTGACCTTGGGGAAGGGGTATCTCCTCACCGCTGCCCTTCCTGACCTCAGTCGTGGGGTAGCTCCTCTCGGGCATGCTATCAGTGGGCCACACAGCAGGCTAGGGGCGCTCAGTGCGCCGTGCAGCCGGCGAGGGGCTCTCAGTGTGCCGTGCAGTCAGCCAGGGGCTCTCAGTGTGCCGCGCAGCCGGCCAGGGGCTCTCAGTGCGCCGCGCAGCCGGCCAGGGGCTCTCAGCACAATGCTCGCCGGCAGGCCGGGCACACTCAGTGTGCCGCTCGCGGGCAGGCCGGGCGCTCTCAGTGGGCAGGAATCTCTCAGAAGAAATGGAGTAGCCATTATGGTCAACAAAAGAGTCCAAAATGCAGTACTTGGATGCAATCTCAAAAACGACAGAATGATCTCTGTTCGTTTCCAAGGCAAACCATTCAATGTCACAGTAATCCAGGTCTATGCCCCAACCAGTAACACTGAAGAAGCTGAAGTTGAATGGTTCTATGAAGACCTACAAGACCTTTTAGAACTAACACCCAAAAAAAGATGTCCTTTTCATTATAGGGGACTGGAATGCAAAAGTAGGAAGTCAAGAAACACCTGGAGTAACACGTAAATTTGGCCTTGGAATCCGGAATGAAGCAGGGCAAAGACTAACAGACTTTTGCCAAGAAAATGCACTGGTCATAGCAAATACCCTCTTCCAACAACACAAGAGAAGACTCTATACATGGACATCACCAGATGGTCAACACCAAAATCAGATCAATTATATTCTTTGCAGCCAAAGATAGAGAAGCTCTATACAATCAGCAAAAACAAACCCAGGAGCTGACTGTGGCTCGGACCATGAACCCCTTATTGCCAAATTCAGACTGAAATTGAAGAAAGTAGGGAAAACCACTAGACCATTCAGGTATGACCTAAATCAAATCCCTTATGATTATACAGTGGAAGTGAGAAATAGATTTAAGGGCCTAGATCTGATAGATAGAGTACCTGATGAACTATGGAATGAGGTTCGTGACATTGTACAGGAGAAAGGGATCAAGACCATCCCCATGGAAAAGAAATGCAAAAAAGCAAAATGTCTGTCTGGGGAGGCCTTGCAAATAGCTGTGAAAAGAAGAGAAGCGAAAAACAAAGGAGAAAAGGAAAGATATAAACATCTAAATGCAGAGTTCCAAAGAAGAGCAAGAAGAGATAAGAAAGCCTTCTTCAGCGATCAATGCAAAGAAATAGAGGAAAACAACAGAATGGGAAAGACTAAGGATCTATTCAAGAAAATCAGAGATACCAAAGGAACATTTCATGCAAAAATGGGCTCAATAAAGGACAGAAATGGTCTGGACCTAACGGAAGCAGAAGATATTAAGAAGAGGTGGCAAGAATACACAGAAGAACTGTACAAAAAAGAGCTTCACGACCCAGATAATCATGATGGTGTGATCACTGACCTAGAGCCAGACATCCTGGAATGTGAAGTCAAGTGGGCCTTAGAAAGCATCACTACAAACAAAGCTAGTGGAGGTGATGGAATTCCAGTGGAGCTATTCCAAATCCTGAAAGATGATGCTGTGAAAGTACTGCACTCAATATGCCAGCAAATTTGGAAAACTCAGCAGTGGCCACAAGATTGGAAAAGGTCAGTTTTCATCCCAATCCCAAAGAAAGGCAATGCCAAAGAGTGCTCAAATTACCGCACAATTGCACTCATCTCACACGCTAGTAAAGTAATGCCTAAAATTCTCCAAGCCAGGCTTCAGCAATATGTGAACCGTGAACTTCCTGATGTTCAAGCTGGATTTAGAAAAGGCAGAGGAACCAGAGATCAAATTGCCAACATCCGCTGGATCATCGAAAAAGCAAGAGAGTTCCAGAACAACATCTATTTCTGCTTTATTGACTATGCCAAAGACTTTGACTGTGTAGATCACAATAAACTGTGGAAATTTCTGAGAGAGATGGGAATACCAAACCACCTGATCTGCCTCTTGAGAAATCTGTATGCAGGTCAGGAAGCAACAGTTAGAACTGGTCATGGAACAACAGACTGGTTCCAAATAGGAAAAGGAGTACGTCAAGGCTGTATATTGTCACCATGTTTATTTAACTTATATGCACAGTACATCATGAGAAATGCTGGACTGGAAGAAACACAAGCTGGAATCAAGATTGCTGGGAGAAATATCAATAACCTCAGATATGCAGATGATACCACCCTTATGGCACAAAGTGAAGAGGAACTCAAAAGCCTCTTGATGAAAGTGAAAGTGGAGAGTGAAAAGGTTGGCTTAAAGCTCAACATTCAGAAAACGAAGTTCATGGCATCTGGTCCCATCACTACATGGGAAATAGATGGAGAAACAGTGGAAACAGTGTCAGACTTTCTTTTTCTGGGCTCCAAAATCACTGCAGATGTTGACTGTAGCCATGAAATTAAAAGACGCTTACTCCTTGGAAGGAAAGTTATGACCGACTTAGATAGCATATTCAAAAGCAGAGACATCACTTTGCCAACAAAGGTTCGCCTAGTCAAGGCTATTGTCTTTCCTGTGGTCATGTATGGATATGAGAGCTGGACTGTGAAGAAGACTGAGCGCCAAAGTATTGATGCTTTTGAACTGTGGTGTTGGAGAAGACTCTTGAGAATCCCTTGGACTGCAAGGAGATCCAATCAGTCCATTCTGAAGGAGATCAGCCCTGGGATTTCTTTGGAAGAAATGATGCTAAAGCTGAAACTCCAGTATTTTGGCCAGCTCATGCGAAGAGTTGACTCATTGGAGAAGACTCTGATGCTGGGAGGGATTGGGGGCAGGAGGAGAAGGGGACGACAGAGGATGAGATGGCTGGACGGCATCACTGACTCGATGGATGTGAGTCTGAGTGACCTCTGAGAGCTGGTGATTGATAGGGAGGCCTGGCGTGCTGCAGTTCATGGGGTCGCAAAGAGTCGGACATGACTGAGCGACTGATCTGAAGGCAGTATTGCGATTTAATGTCAAAGTAATAAAACATTGTTTAATCTGAAATTAAGTTTCTCTCTGTAGTGCTTATTTTGACCCTTCAACTTGGTTTCTAAATGTATGCAAGTTTTTTAGAATGATATATAAAATAAGAAGCGATGTAAATTGAACATTTTCAAACTTGTGATATCTGAATTCAGATTCCTTAATTTCCTATATAATACTCCTTTAGAAAAAGTGTATTTCTCACACTGAGTAGCACCCATTTTTTGTAGTTTATCTATTGTGAACCCAGCTTTAATGATTTAATCTTTCCCTGACATTCTTCTTATAATGGCAACATTTATGCCATTTATGCCAAAAAGAACATTTATGCTTTTGAATAAATACAGCAAAATCGTCTTACTGAAATATCAATGAAAAGAGACCCCAGGATACTACTAATAGGGCATTATATATATATATTACTTTACAATATTGTATTGGTTTATTTTTAAATGAATTAAATATACTATTAAATAAAAGAACAATATTTTCCTGTAATAAATACTTTTTGAATATCTAGATTTTTTTTCTGTTTTACATAGTTACAAAAAAAAAAGATACATAAGTTGACAAATGTATACAGTTTTGGAATTCTAGATAAACTCCCAAAGCAACCTTCTCAGAACTGAAACTATGGATGAGTTGCAGTAGTAGCGATAAAGATTATAGTGTATGAATTTGATAAATCCAATATCTCAGTCTACCATTATTAAAAAGGTTTCTTCTTGCTCCAGAATCAATTTTATCCCTGTGTGATGAGTATTGGGCCTCCACTGCCAAGGAAAGTCCTGCAATCGTAGAATAATCTATTGTCGAAATAGAATGTATCTTGCATGCATGCTCAGTCCCCACTGACTTTGTGACCCCATGGACTGTAGACCTCCAGGATCATCTGTACATAGAATTTTCCAGGCAAGAATACTGGAGTGGGTTGTTATTTCCAACTCCTGGGAATCTTCCCAACCCAGGGATTCAACCCACACTTCCTGCATCTCCTGTATTGGCAGGTGAATTCTTTACCACTGCACCACCTGGGAAGACCCTGATCAGCTAACCTGATTGTTCTCACTTTTTTCCATCAAAGTGGTCCCCTCAGCAAAGTGAACTGACCAGTCTGATGATATGAGACTTCCTCAAAGCATAATATTTAAAAGAACACTTTGCATTCCAGTCCTCAGTGTTTTTATTAAGAAAAATAAAAACAATATTTTTCATGCTGTAAGATTTTATTTATGCTATTGTCCCTAAATTAGAATCAGCTAAAGTCATTGTACTATGTGCATAAAGAAAAATGAACTTTAAGGCGGAAAGACAGACATCATATGATTTCACTTATATGTGAAATATAAAAGACACAGAAAACAAACAAACATTAAAAACAAAAACAAAAACAGCCTTACAGATACAAAGAACAAATTGGTGGTTACCAGAGAAGAGGGTCATGGGGAGGATGAGTGTAATTGGTAAGGGGAATTAAGACATACAAAATTCCATTTATAAAATAAATACAATTTTACAGGGATATACTGGACAGCAGAGAAAATATAGTCAAAATATTGTAATAACTTTGCATGGAGACAGATGGTAACTATATTTACCATGGTGATCATTTTGTAATGTATAAAAGTATTGAATCAATGTATTGTACACCTGAAGCTAATATAATATTGTAAATAGTATATTATACTGAATATATATATAATACATACTGACTATATTGTAAATCAGTACTTCAATGAATCAGTCAATACTCAAATTTAAACTGGCATTCAAGGCTCTCTAGTACCTGAGTTTAGCCTAGTTAAAAAACTATAAAGATTTAGAGTCAGAAGGGACTATATCAATTACAGAGTTCAAACATATATGTCCAACTATCACCTCTTTAATAATCTTCAGCTTCAGATAAATCAGCTTTATTTATCCTAAAGCACTTCTCTGCTCTTAATTTTTCAATTTAATATCACTTCTCTGCTTTTAATTTTTCAGTAATTCCTTAATACTTATAAAAAATGATTGAAATACCTTCATGTATAATTCTTATAATCTATCACCATCTCTTAGTCATCTCTTCATATCTTTTCTTATGTGCCCTTTTCTCCTTCAAATGTGAATTATGAATGGTTTGACAAAAGGAGCCTTACTTTCATGCCTGTGCAGCAGGCCAGCTCTTCCCACTCAATGCCGATATCCATCGCACTTTCTACCAAGCCATCCATTCTGTATTAGACCTTCCTTTGTTTCCTTAGCCGTCAAAATTACCTCAGAGCTTAAACTAGCACCTTTGAATGTAATTATTTATTTATATACTTGTGTTCTCCATTAAAATATCAGAGCCTTAATGGCAGAATTACTGTGACATTTATCTTCATTTCTGCAGTGCTTAGCACAGTATCTGACACAAGATTTGTAGCTGTTTAGTTGTCCAGTCATGTCCAACTCTTTGCAACCCCATGAACTGTAGCCTGCTAGGGTCCTCTGTCCATGGGATTTCCCAGGCAAGAATACTGGACTGAGCTGCCACATTTTATTCCAGGCCATCTTAACAACCTAGTGACGGAACACACTTCTGCATTAAAGGCAGATTCTTTACCTCTAAGCAACCAGGGAAATCAGACACAAGATTGGAGCCTCAAAACTTTTTGAGAACCGTGTTAAATAGCATTAGTATTACAAAGGAATTTAAAGATTAGTTCTACATTTACATTTAAAATTTTGTGTTTGTTTGATTTTTGGCCATGCTGCACAGCATGTGGGATCTTAGGTTCCCAATTAGGGATCGAACACATGCCCCATGCAGTGGAAGTGCAGAATGGCAATCACTGGACCGCCAAGGAAGTCCCCTACATTTTTTTTAAAAAAGGAAAATTGTGGCCCAAACAGTAGAAGGGATTGGCCAAGTTTATAAGTCTGGAGTTTTGTTTGGGCTGGAAGGGATTATTCAATTCAAGTAGAAAGTCTAAGATGTGAATTTTAGAATCTGTTTTAGATATTTACATAGGATCTATGTTGATGGTGTCTAGGCATGCAGATGAAAACATTAGGTTTATAATGATAAAATTATTTTTTAACTCAACCAATTGCCCAACTGACTTGAAATTTTAGCAGGAAAAAATGCCAAAAGTTTTCTTATATGTTATAGTATTGTGAGTTTGATATAACCAGAAACATATGAATTGTACAGGTTAAAAAGCTCAATAGAATATTTTGAAATTCACCTTGGAAATATTTGAGGTTTGGAGAAGTCTGAAGTCTTAAGTGAAAACTTAATACTTTGGTAAGTAGCACTACTGCATTTCCATAGTCATAATTTCCCTTATAAAACTGCTACTCATTCATGGCATAGTATTTGTATTGCTGCATTGCCATAGCTTTTAGTTAATTTTAGCAAAGTTCTCTCTCTGTCATGTTTAAAATAATTATTGATAAGAAGTCTTAATTCATAAACTATCATATTAGAGGCTCCTAAAAGTCCCTTTGCTTAAATAGATATGTATTTCCCAGGTGACTCAGTACATGTTTCTATTACATACTCATTCTATCTTTTCTTACCTGCCTATTTTCCTATGAGGTCTGTGTTCTGTTCCTCAGACATTTTGTAGAAAATAAATCAACTTGCTGAATGAAGAGACGAACGAGTGAATCATCTTTTAAAAGTGCACATGCTCTTAGAAGTGTCAGTACACTGTTGAGTGCGTATGTACTAAGTTGCTTTAAAAGTGCACATGCTCTTAGAAGTGTCAGTACACTGTTGAGTGTGTGTGTGCTAAGTTGCTTCAGTCGTATCCAACTTCTTGTGACTATGAACTGTAGTCCGTCAGACTTCTCTGTCCATGAGATTCTCCCAGCAAGAATAATGGAGTGGGTTACCATTTCCTTCTCCAGGGGATCTTCCCGACCCAGGGATCAAACCTGCATCTCTTGTGTCGCCTGCATCAGCAGGTGGTTTCTTTACTACAAGAGCCACCTGGGAAGCCCATATACACTATGACTAACACAATAACTTGAAATAATGTGTTTCATTTGTCAAACTATCTGGAAATATGGAGTTCATGGAGAAGGGGCTAGTTAAGGATAAATTAGATTAAGGCTTAAATACATGAAGAAATGCATGAATGAAAGTGAAAGTTGCTCAGTCGTGGGTTGCCATTCCCTTCTCTAGGAGATCTTCCCAACTCAGGGATTGAACCCAGGTCTCCCACATTTCAGGTGGATTCTTTACCACCTGAGGCACAAGGGAAGCCCTGAAATACTGCATAGAAATAAGAAAACCAATTAATTTCATCTACCGTTGCACTCAAATTGTGAGTGACTTGACATGCTTTACTCGACTCAGAAGATAAGGTAAGTCACTTTTAATATATCAGAAACCATACTGACATTCATGAGAAAAGTGTTATTTTAAAGTGTATGTAAAAAAGATGAGAAGTGAATTGAGGGATTACTGAACTGAATTGATAAGTATTACCTTCCTATCAAAACATGTTTGCCATCCTAAAGACCTGTGTTTTATTTTTAATATTTGTTTTAGTGATTAAAAAATAATAGCTTCAGAAGTTAGTGGTATTTCAACTTGACTAATAGTTCTTGATTAGTTAATCACATATATTTTTAGTTAATTGTCATGTCAAATAGCAGTCAAATATAATTATCCATACTAGGTTTTTAAGCTTATTTACAGTATTAGATTTTTGAGAAATTATGTCATATAATTAAATTTTTAGAAATATAGGCTATGTGAACACATTATAATTTAATTTTTTAATTTAAATTTATTTATTTTGATTGGAGTCTAATTACTTTACAATATTGTATTAGATTCATGTTGATGTATAACTTAATTTTTAAAGTAACAACTAAAATAAAAATTGTATCATCTTTGACAAATTTTTCACTCAGAGTGCAATTGGTTTTATTTGTCATTAATTCAAAGTGATGAGCAGGTACTTGGAAATATGTGTGACATTTGGATATTTGCAAATAATTCAGAAGTTTTGAAGCAAAAAAGAGATGTTAACTAAATGTCTAAAAATTATATTTATTGTGATAAATGATGAAATCTATGAAAAATTTATTTGCAGTATTAAAATAATTGAAATACAATATAATAATGTGATCTAGCAATATGTGAACCATGAACCTCCAGATGTTCAAGCTGGTTTTAGAAAAGGTAGAGGAACCAGAGATCAAATTGCCAACATCTGCTGAAAAAAGCAAGAGAGTTCCAGAAAAACATCTATTTCTGCTTTATTGATTATGGCAAAGCTTTTGACTGTGTGGACTACAATGAACTGTAGGAAATTCTGAAAGAGCTGGGAATACCAGACCACCTGACCTGCTTCTTGAGAAACCTATATGCAGATCAGGAAGCAAGAGTTAGAACTGGACATGGAACAACAGACTGGTTCCAAATAAGAAAAGGAGTATGTCAAGGCTGTATATTGTCACCCTGCTTATTTAACTTATATGCAGAGTACATCATGAGAAACGCTGGACTGGAAGAAGCACAAGCTGGAATCAAGATTGATGGGAGAAATATCAATAACCTCAGATATGCAGATGACACCACCCTTATGGCAGAAAGCGAAGAGGAACTAAAAAGATTCTTGATGAAAGTGAAAGTGGAGAGTGAAAAGGTTGGCTTAAAGCTCAACATTCAGAAAACGAAGATCATGGCATCTCGTCCCCATCACTTCATGGGGAATAGATGGGGAAACAGTGGAAACAGTGTCAGACTTTATTTTTGGGGGGCTCCAAAATCACTGCAGATGTTGACTGCAGCCATGAAATTAAAAGGCACTTACTCCTTGGAAGAAAAATTATGACCAACCTAGATAACATATTCAAAGGCAAAGACATTACTTTGCCAACAAAGGTCTGTCTAGTCAAGGCTATGGTTTTTCCTGTGGTCATGTATGGATGTGAGAGTTGGAATGTGAAGAAAGCTGAGCACTGTAGAAGTGATGCTTTGGAACTGTGGTGTTGGAGAAGACTCTTTAGAGTCCCTTGGACTGCAAGGAGATCCAACCAGTCCTTTCTAAAGGAGGTCGGTCCTGGGTATTCATTGGAAGCACTGATGCTGAAGGGGAAACTCCAATGCTTTGGCTACCTCATGCAAAGAGTTCACTCATTGGAAAAGACCCTGATTCTGGGAGGGATTGGGGGCAAGAGGAGAAAGGGATGACAGAGGATGAGATGGCTGGATGGCATTACCTACTCTATGGACATGAGTTTAAGTAAACTCCAGGAGTTGATGATGGACAGGGAGGCCTGGCATGGGGTGATTCATGGGGTCACAAAGACTCGGATACTACCCAGCAACTGAACTGAACTGAACTGAACTGAATGTGATCTATGGTCCTAATTGTTTTTGACTAATCAACATTGATCATTGTTAAATGAGCCATTTACAATATATAAACAATATGGTTACCTCATATTAACTAAGGATAGATCTACATGTTCATACCAGGGATCTTGAAAAGTTATTCTGGTGAATGTGTTAAATTATGAAGTGAAATATATACAAGAATGTGCAAGGGCCAAATATGAAAATAAAAACATGACAAATGAATCGGTTCTATTAAAATGTCATTGAAAAAAAGAAATTAATTTGACCTCTTATAGAATTGTAATTAGCACAAAGATATGAAAAAATTTGAAATAAATGTTATGTAAGCAAGCATTTTTATACACATCTAAGATATTTGCATTAATTAAATTGAAATTTAGAAGTACAAACTCTAAAGAATAATCTGAATTAATATTTTTCTACACTTTAAAGTATACACTGTTACCCAGAGAAATGTCGTGAAACTAGTGCTTGCTGATACATTAGTTACTCCTTCCATAATGTACCACATTTCAACTATATAAAAATGCTTCATTGTCATGCATTTTTAAAGTAAATATTTTAATGTACTTAAGCACTTAATATCAATTTAACATTAATAGGTATTTTCTCTTTTTAAACCACTTAAAAATGTTTTCAACTTTCCTTTTGAGTTCTTATGCCCCATTGATATTGATTTTTGATGTTGCTCAAAATGCTGTGTAATTTTAGATTCCAATGATGTTTTTAAATTACTGTAATTACAATAAGATATCCTGAAGTGAGACTTGGAAATCAATTTTCACCAAGGCCACAAACTATATATGAGGAATAAGAAACTATAGGTCAGTCTCAAGAAGAACTGGGTCTTTTATGAATGATATATTAAAACTTATCTCTGAAACTAGTTAAAAGCTAGTTTAAAAAGCAAAGTTCTTGAAATAAGATTTCATCATGAACTGCACCATTTTATTATGAATTCTGAATGGAACATACGAGCTAAAACATTATAATTGTATAAAATGTTTTACTGATATAATAAAAGTGAGAAAAGTTAAAAAAAAAAAAATTAAATACTTGAAGAAACTTGTCCAGTTAAAGGATAGATTACCTATGTCTTTTAAATTTATTGCTGGTTGGTTTGTAGTTGTTCAGTCTCTAAGTCCTGCCCAAACTTGCAATCCTCTGGACTGCAGTATGCCAGGTTCCTCTGTCCTCCACTATCTCTCAGAGTTTGCTCAAATTCACATCCATTGAGTCTGTGAAGCTATCTAACCATCTCATCATCTGCCACCCATTTTTGCTTTTGCATTCCCTCTTTGCATGTCCCCAGGACATGGGGTGCATGTGAGTCCACATCCCATGTGCCTGGACCTGTTCCTCGCCAGAGCATCCTCAGCAGCTGCCACAGAAGCTGCCACCTCCTCCTCCTCATCATCAGCCTCCTCCTCTTTCCCCTCCTTCTATGGTTGCCACTGCAACTGCTGTGACTCCCATCCCCTCTTGTCCTCATTCCTCTCCCAGTTCCTGGTCCTTCTCCCATCCCTGGCATCTGATGACCATCACTGAAGGGCAGAACCATTGGCATGGACTCCCTTTTGCTTGGGTCAGGAAGACACTGGAACAGCCCAATATTCCAACCCTTTTGAGCACATTTTGAATCTCAGGTTTGTTCTTCAACAAATTT
Organism: Tragelaphus eurycerus; assembly: GCA_935064755.1. Classification (NCBI taxonomy): domain Eukaryota; kingdom Metazoa; phylum Chordata; class Mammalia; order Artiodactyla; family Bovidae; genus Tragelaphus; species Tragelaphus eurycerus. The sequence goes on from CAKXYN010000118.1 coordinate 1,898,696, forward strand.
GATATCCCTGCCATGTTTGGGTCATTTTCAGATGTGAGATCAAGCCATGAAACTTTGGAGTGGGAGCACTGATTCCAAGACCCTAGACTACCAGAGAACTTACCCTAGGGAGAGTAAAATAGTGAGAACTCACACAAAGGAAACCACTTGAATACAAGACCCAGCATCACTCAATCACCAGTAGCACTCTGTGCAGGATACCTCATCCAAACAACAAACAAAACACAAATACAAAACCAATCATCAGCAGACAGGATTACCACCTCAGCCTTGCCCATCAGAGGAAAGCAAAACAAAACAAAAACAAAACAGCATAAATCTTACCTTATAGAAAGCTTACACAAACCACTGGACCAAACTTAGGAGGGCAGAAACCAAGAGGAATAAGGAATTCAACCTTGACAACTGGGAAAAAGAGACCTCAAACACAATAAGTTTAAAAATAACAATGAAAAGGCAGAGGAATACTGTACAAATGGAGAAACAATCTAGAAACAGAGAAGTCCAAATAAATGAAGAAGAAATAGGCAAACTACCTGAAAAAGAACTCAGAATAATGACAGTAAAGATGACCAAAAGACTTGAAAAGAGTATGGAGAAACTGCAAGAATCAATTAACAAAAACCTAGAAGAATTAAAGAATAAACAGAAACAAACAACACAATTACTGAAATTAAAAATGCTCTAGAAGGAATCAATAGCAAAATATCTGAAGCAGAAGAACTAATTAGTGGGCTGGAAGACAAAATGGTGGAAATAAAGTTTGAAGAGCAGAATAAAGTAAAAAGAATGAAAAGAACTGAGGATAGCCACAGGGAATTCTGGGACAATATAAAATACACCAACATTTTAATTACAGGGATCCCTGAAGAAGAAGAGAAAAAGAAAGGGTATGAAAAAATTTTGGAAGAGATTATAGTTGAAAATTTCCCCGACATGGAAAAGGAAATAGTCAATCAAGTCCAAGAGGCACAGAGAGTCCCATACAGGATAAACCCAAGAAGAAACATGCCAACACACATACTAATCAAACCAAAAAAGAATAAACACAAATAAACAATATTAAAAAGCAGCAAGGGAAAAAGAACAAGTAACACACAAGGGAAACCCCGTACATTTAACAGCTGATCTTTCAGCAGAGATTCTACAGGCAAGAAGGGAATGGCAGGATACATTCAAAGTATTGAAAAGGAAAAATCTACAACCAAGATTACTGTACCCAGCAAGGATCTTATTGAAAATTGATGGAGAAATCCAAAGCTTTTCAGATAAAAGTTTAGAGAATTCAGTACCACCATATCAGCTATAAAGCAAATATTAAAGGGACTTATATAGCCAAGAAATAAAAAAGAAGAAAAAAGAAACACAAAATCAAACCCCAAACAATGGAGAAAATGGTAATATGAACATATATATCAATAATTGCTTTAAATGTAAATGAATTAAATGCTCCAACCAAAAGACACAGACTGGCTGAATGGATACAAAAATAAGACCTATATATATGCTGTCTACAAGAAGCCCACTCAGACCTAAAGACACATATAGTTTGAAAGTGAGAGGATGGAAAAATTTATTCCATGCAAATAGAAAGCAAAATAATGCTGGAGTAGTAATCTTCACATCAGAAAAAATAGACCCTGGAATAAAAAATATTACAACAGATAAGGAAGGACACTACAAAATGATCAGGAATTAATCCAAGAGGAAGACATAACAATTGCAAATACCTATGCACCCAAAATAGGAGCATCTCAATACATAAGACAAACAGTAACATGCATAAAAAGAGAAATTGATGGTAACACAATAATAGTAGGAGATTTTAACACCCCACTCACAACCATGGAAAGAAAATCAAAACAGAAAGTTAATAAATAAACAAGGGTTAAATGATACACTAGATGAGATGGATCTCATTGATACCTTCAGGACATTCCTTCCAAATACAAAAGAATACACCTTCTTATCAAGTGCACATTAGACATTCTCTAGAATTGGCTACAAGTTGGGTCACAAATCAAACCTCAGTAAATTTAAGAAAATTGGAATCATAGCAGGCATCTTTCCTGACCACAATACTATGAGACTAGATATCAATTACAAGAAAAAAAAATGTAAGAAACACAAACACATGGAGATTAAATAATACTTTTCTAAATAATCAACAGGTTACTGAAGAAATCAAAAGGGAAATTAAAAAAAATTCTAGAAACAAATGACAATGAAAACACAACAGCTCAAAATCTATGGGACACAACAAAAACAGTTCTAAGAGGGAAGTTTACAGTAATACTATCCTACTTGAAGAAACAAGGAAAACATTGAAGAGGCAACCCAATTTTACACCTAAAACAACTGGTAAAAAAGAACAAAAAACCCCCAAATTAGTAGAAGGAACAAAACTTTAGCCAGACTCATTAAGAAAAAAAGAGAGAAGAATCAAATCAACATAATTAGAAATGAAAAAAGAGAAGTTACAACAGACAATGCAGATATACAATGGATTATAAGAGTATTATGAGCAACTATATGTCAATAAAATGGATAACCTGGAAGAAATGGCCAGATTCTTAGAAAAGTGCAATCTTCTAAGACTGAATCAGGAAGAAATAGAAATTATAAACAACCCAGACGCACACAAGAAAAGAAAACTACAGGCCAATATCACTGATGAACATAGAGGCAAAAATCCGTAATAAAATTCTAGCAATCAGACTCCAACAACACATTAAAAAGATCATACACCATGACCAAGTGGACTTATCCCAGGGATACAAGGATTCTTCAATATCTGCAAATCAATCAATATTACATAATATTAACAAATTGGAAAAATAAAAGCCATATGATTATCTGAATAGATATAGAGAAAGCCTTTGATAAAATTCAACATCCATTTATGATAAAAATTCTCCAGAAAGCAGGAATAGAAGGAACATACCTCAACATAATAAAAGCTATATATGACAAACCCACACCAAACAGTTTGCTCAATGGTGAAAAACTGAAAGCGTTTCCCATAAATTCAGGAACAAGGCAAGTGTGCCCACTCTCACCATTACTATTCAACATAGTTTTGGAAGTTTTGGCCACAGCAATCAGAGCAGAAAAAGAAATAAAAGGAATCCAGATTGGAAAAGAAGAAGTAAAACTCTCACTGTTTGCAGATGACATGATCCTCTACATGGAAAACCCTAAAAACTTCACCAGAAAATTACTAGTGAATATAGTAAAGTTGCAGGATATAAAATCAACACAGAGAAATCCATTGCATTCCTATACACTAATAATGAGAAAATAGAAAGAGAAATTAAGGAAACAATTCCATTTACCATTGCAATGAAAATAAAATACATAAGAATGTAGCTACCTAAGGAAACTAAAGACCTATATATGGAAAACTATGAAACACTGGTGAAAGAAATCAAAGAGGACACTAATAGATGGAGAAATATACCATGTTCATGGATCAGAAGAATCAATATAGTGAAAATGACTATACTACCCAAAGCAATCTATAGATTCAATGCAATCCCTATCAAGCTAACAACAGTATTTTCTAAGAGCTAGAACAAATAATTTCACAATTTGTATGGAAATACAAAAAACCTCAAATAGCCAAAGCAATCTTGAGAAAGAAAAATGGAACTGGAAGAATCAACCTGCCTCACTTCAGGCTCTACTACAAAGCCACAATCATCAAGACAGTATGGTACAGGCACAAAGACAGAAATATAGATCAATGGAACAAAATAGAAGGCCCAGAGATAAAACCATGCATCTATGGACACATTATCTTTGACAAAGGAGGCAAGGATATACAATGGAGAAAAGACAATCTCTTTAACAAGTGGTGCTGGGAAGACTGGTCAACCACTTGTAAAAGAATGAAACTAGAACACTTTCTAACACCATACACAAAAGTAAACTCAAAATGGATTAAAGATCTAAACATAAGACCAGAAACTATAAAACTCTTAGAGGAGAACATAGGCAAAACTTTTTCTGACATACATCACTGCAGGATCCTCTATGGCTCACCTCCCAGAATATTGGAAATAAAAGCAAAAATAAATAAATGTGATCTAATTAAAATTAAAAGCTTCTGCACAACAAAAGAAATTATAAGCAAGGTGAAAAGACAGCCTTCAGAATGGGGAAAACAATAGCAAATGAAGCAACTGACAAACAACTAATCTCAAAAATATACAAGCAACTCCTGCAGCTCCATTCCAGAAAAATAAACGACCCAATAAAAAAAAAGGGCCAAAGACCTAAACAGACATTTCTCCAAAGAAGACATACAAATGGCGAACAAACACATGAAAAGATGTTCAACATCAGTCATTGTCAGAGAAATGCAAATCAAAACCACGATAAGGTACCATTTCACGCCAGTCAGAATGGCTGCGATCCAAAAGTCTACAAGCAATAAATGCTGGCAAGGATGTGGAGAAAAGGGAACACTCTTAAACTGTTGGTGGGAATGTAAACTAGTACAGCCACTATGGAGAACAGTGTGGAGACTCCTTAAAAAAAAAAAAAAGGAAAATAGAACTGCAATACGACCCAACAATCCCACTGCTGGGCATACACACCAAAGAAATCAGAATTGAAAGAGACAAGTGTACCCCAATGTTCATCACAGCACTGTTTATAGTAGCCAGGACATGAAAGCAACCTAGATGTCCATCAGCAGGCAAATGGATAAGAAAGCAGTGGTACATATACACAATGGAGTATTACTGAGCCATTAAAAAGAATATATTTGAATCAGTTCTAATGAGGTGGATGAAAATGGAGCCTATTATACAGAGTGAAGTAAGCCAGAAAGAAAATCACCAGTACAGTATACAAGAAGAGAAAAGAACACCTTCTTCATCGATCAATGCAAAGAAATAGAGGAAAACAACAGAATGGGAAAGACTAGAAATCTCTTCAAGAAAATTAGAAATACCAAGGGAACATTTCATGCAAAGAAGAGCTCGATAAAGGACAGAAATGGTATGGACCTAACAGAAGCAGAAAATATTAAGAAGAGATGGCAAGAATACACAGAATAACTGTACAAAAAAGATCGTCACGACCTAGATAATCACAATGGTTGGATCACTGACTTAGAGCCAGACATCCTGGAATGTGAAGTCAAGTGGGCCTTAGAAAGCATCACTACGAACAAAGCTAGTGGAGGTGATGGAATTCCAGTTGAGCTATTACAAATCCTGAAAGATGATGCTGTTAAAGTGCTGCACTCAATATGCCAACAAATTTGGAAAACTCAGCAGTGGCCACAGGACTGTAAAAGGTCAGTTTTCATTCCAATCCCAAAGAAATGCAAGGCCAAAGAATGCTCAAACTACTGCAAAATTGCACTCATCTCACATGCTAGTAAAGTAATGCTCAAAATTTTCCAAGCCAGGCTTCAGCAATATGTGAACCGTGAACTCCCAGATGTTCAAGGTGGTTTTAGAAAAGGCAGAGGAACCAGAGATCAAATTGCCAACATCCGCTGGATCATGGAAAAAGCAACAGAGTTCCAGAAAAAATATCTATTTCTGCTTTCTTAACTATGCCAAAGCCTTTGATTGTGTGGTTCACAATAAACTGTGGAAAATTCTGAAAGAGATGGGAATACCAGACCACCTGATCTGCCTCTTGAGAAATTTGTATGCAGATCAGGAAGCAACAGTTAGAACTGGACATGGAGCAACAGACTGGTTCAAATAGGAAAAGGAGTACATCAAGGCTGTATATTGTCACCCTGCTTATTTAACTTATATGCAGACTACATCATGAGAAACGCTGGACTGGAAGAAGCACAAGCTGGAATCAAGATGGCCGGGAGAAATATCAATAACCTCAGATATGCAGATAACACCACCCTTACGGCAGAAAGTGAAGAGGAACTAAAAAGCCTCTTGATGAAAGTGAAAGTGGAGAGTGAAAAAGTTAGCTTAAAGCTCAACATTCAGAAAACGAAGATTGTGGCATCTGATTCCATCACTTCATGGGAAGTAGATGGGGAAACAGTGGAAACAGTGTCAAATTTTATTTTTTTGGGTTCCAAAATCACTGCAGATGGTGACTGCAGCCATGAAGTTAAAAGATGCTTACTCCTTGGAAGGAAAGTTATGATGAACCTAGACAGCATATTCAAAAGCAAAGACATTACTTTGTCAACAAAGGTTCATCTAGTCAAGGCTATGGTTTTTCCTGTGGTCAAGTATGGATGTGAGAGTTGGACTGTGAAGAAGGCTGACCACCAAAGAATTGATGCTTTTGAACTGTGGTGTTGGAGAAGACTCTTGAGAGTCCCTTGAACTGCAAGAAGATCCAACCAGTCCATTCTGAAGGAGATCAGCCCTGGGATTTCTTTGGAAGGAATGATGCTAAAGCTGAAACTCCAGTATTTTGGCCACCTCATTCGAAGAGTTGACTCATTGGAAAAGTCTCTGATGCAGGGAGGGATTGGGGGCAGGAGGAGAAGGGGACGAGAGAGGATGATGGCCGGATGGCATCACTGACTTGATGGACATGAGTCTGAGTGACCTCCGGGAGTTGGTGATGGACAGGGAGGCCTGGCGTGCTGCAATTCATGCTGTCGCAAAAAGTTGGACAGGACTAAGCGACTGAACTGAATTGAACTGAACTGAATACGTATATATGGACTTTAAAAAGATACTAACGACAACCCTGTATGCGAGACAGCAAAAGAGACACAGATGTGTAGAACAGTCTTTTGGACTCTGTTGGAAAGGGCAAGGGTGGGATGATTTGGGAGAATGGGATTAAAACATGTATAATATTATATAACAAATCAATCGCCAGTCCAGGTTAGATGCAGGATACAGGAAGCTTGGAGCTGGTGTACTGGAATGACCCAGTGGGATGGTATTGAGAGGGAGGTGAGAGCTGGGTTCAGGATGGGGAACACTTGTACACCCGTGGTGGATGCATGTTGATGTTTGCCAAAACCAATACAATATTGTAACATAAAATAATAATAATAATAATAAAATTAAAGAAAACAATAACAGAAAATAATATATTTAAAATGTATATGTAAAAAAAAAAAAAATAAAAGCACGTAAATTGAAGCTGTGATCAACAGTCTCCCAAAAAACAAAACCCAGGACCAGATGGCTTCACAGGAGAATTCTGTCAAACATTTAGAGAAGAGCTACTGCTATCAAAACCACAATGAGGTACCATTTCATGCCAGGCGGAATGGTTGCGATCCAAAAGTCTACAAGCAATAAATGCTGGAGAGGGTGTGGAGAAAAGGGAACCCTCTTACACTGTTGGTGGGAATGCAAACTAGTACAGCCACTATGGAAAACAGTGTGGAGATTCCTTAAAAAACTGGAAATAGAACTGCCTTATGATCCAGCAATCCCACTGCTGGGCATCACACTGAGGAAACCAGAATTGAAAGAGACATGTGTACCCCAATGTTCATCACAGCACTGTTTATAATAGCCAGGACATGGAAGCAACCTAGATGTCTCTCAGCAGATGAATGGATAAGAAAGCAGTGGTACATATACACAATGGAGTATTACTCAGCAATTAAAAAGAATACACTTGAATCAGTTCTAATCAGGTGTATGAAACTGGAGCCTATTATACAGAGTGAAGTAAGCCAGAAAGAAAAACACCAATACAGTATATTAACGCATATATATATATATATGGAATTTAGAACGATGGTAATGATAACCCTGTAAACGAGACAGCAAAAGAGACACAGATAGATAGAACAGTCTATTGGACTCTGTGGGAGAGGGCGAGGCTGGGATGATTTGGGAGAATGGCATTGAAACTTATATAATATCATATATGAAACGAATCGCCAGTCCAGGTTCGATGCATGATACTGGATGCTTGGCGCTGGTGCACTGGAACGACCCAGAGGGACGGTATGGGGAGGGTGGAGGGATGGGAGGGTTCAGGATGGGGAACACATGTATACCTGTGGCGGATTCATGTTGTTGTATGGCCAAACCAAAACAATATTTTAAAGTAATTAACCTCCAATTAAAATAAATTTATGTTAAAAATTGCAGAGGAAGGAACACTTCCAAGCTTATTCTACAAGGCCATCATCAACCTGATACCAAAATCAAACAAAGACAAGACAAAAAAGAAAAATACAGACCAATATCACTGATGAGCGTAGATGCAAAAATCCTCAACAAAATTTTAGCAAATAGAATTCAACAACACATTAAAAAGCTCAAACACCATGATGACTTTGGGTTTATCCCAGGGATGCAAGGATTCTTCAATATATGTAATTCAGTCAATGTGATATATTAACAAATTGAAAGATAAAAACCATAAAAACCTTTGGGGATATTCAGCTCCCATATATGATAAAAACTCTTAAAAAATGGGCATAGAAGGAACCTACTTACACATAGAAAGGGGCATATATGATAAGCCTACAGCAAACATTATTCTCAATGGTGAAAAACAGAAAGCACTCCACCTAAGATTAGGAACAAGACAAGGGTGTCCACTTTCACCACTATTATTCAACATAGTTCTTGAAGTCCTAGCTACAGAAATCAGAGATGAAAAAAAAATAAATAAATAAAAGGAATCCAGATTGGAAAATAAGCAGTAAAGCTCTCACTGTTTGCAGATTATATGATACTCTATATAGAAAACCCTAAAGATAGTATCAGAAAATTGATAGAGCTAATCAGTGAATCTGGCAAAGTTTCAGGATACGAAATCAATATGGAAAAATCACTTGCATTTATATATACTAACAATTAAAAATCAGAAAGAGAAATTAAGAAATCAATCCCATTCACCATTTCAATAAAAATAATAATATATCAAAGAATAAACTTACCTAAGGAGACAAAAGAATTGTACACAGAAAATTATGACATTGAAGAAAGAAATCAAAGATGACATAAACTGATGGAGAGATATTCCATGTTCCTGTGTAGGAAGAATTAATATTTTAAACATGACTATACTACCAAATGCAATACTCATATTCAATGTGATCCCTATTAAATTATCAATGCTATTTTTCATAGAACTAGAACAAAAAAATTCACTACTCATATGGAAACACAAAAGATCTCAAATAATGAAAGTAGTCTTGAGAAGGAAGAATGGAGCTGGAGGAATGTTCTGACTTCAGATTATACTACACAGCTACAGTTATCAAGACAGTATGGTACTGGCACAAAAACATAAATACAGACCAATGGAATAAGATAGAAAGCCCAGAAATAAATCCAACAAGTATGGGTACCTTATTTTTGACAAAGGAGGCAAGAACATATAATGGGGCAAAGACAGCCTCTTCAATAAATGGTGCTGGGAAAACTCGACAGCTACATATAAAAGAATGAAATTAGAAAACTTCCTAACAACATATACAAAGATAAACTCAAAATGGATTAAGGGCCTAAATGTAAGACCAAATACTACAAAACTCTTAGAGGAAAACATGGACAGAACACTCGATGACATAAATCAAAGCATGATCTTCTATGACCCACCTCCTAGAGTAATGAAAATAAAAACAAAAGCAAACAAGTTGGACCTGATTAAACTTAAAAGTCTTTGCACAGCAAAGGAAATTATAGGCAAAGGAAAAGACAACCCTCAGAATGGGAGAAAATAATAGTAAATGAAATAACTGACAAAGGATTAATTTCCAAAATATGCAAGCAGATCATACAACTCAATACCAGAAAAACAACCCAATCAAAAAGTGGGGGAAAGACCTAAACAGACATTTCTCCAAGAAAGACATACATATGGCTAACAAACACATGAAAAGATGCTCAACATCACTCATTATCAGAGAAATGCAAATCAAAATTACAATGAGATATCACCCCACACCAGTCAGAATGGCCATCATCAAAATGTCTACAAACAATAAATGCTAGAGAGGGTGTGGATAAAAGGGAATGCTCTTGCACTGTTGGTCTGAAGGTAAATTGATACAGCCACTATGGAAGATGGCATGGGGATTCCTTAAAACATCTAGGAATAAAACCACCACATGATGCAGTAATCTCACTCCTAGGTACATACCTTGAGGAAACCAAAATTGAAAAATACACATGTATCCCATTGTTCATTGCAGCACTATTTACAATAGCTAGAATTGGAGGCAACCTAGATGTCCATCGACAAATGAATGGTTACAGAAGTAGTGGTACATATGCACAATGAAATATTAAGTCGCTCAGTCGTGTCCAACTATTTGGGAACCCATGGACTGTAGCTCACAAAGCTCCTCCGTCCATGGGATTCTCCAGGCAAGAATACTGGAGTGGGTTGCCATTTCCTTCTCCAGGGGATCTTCCTGACCCAGGGATGGAGCCCAGGTCTCCCGCACTGCAGGAAGATGCTTTAACCTCCGAGCCACCAGGGGAGCCCTATGAAATATTACTCAGTCATTAAAAAAAAACCACAATTGAGTCCGTTCTAATTAGGTAGATGAACCTAGAGCCTGTTATACTGAGTGAAGTAAGTCAGAAAGAGAAAGATAAATAGTGTATTCTAATGCATATATACAGAATCTAGAAAAATGGTACTGAAAAAATTATTTACAGGGCAGCAAAGGAGAAACAGACATAGAGAACAGACTCATGGACATAGGGAGAGAGTGAGATGTATGGAGGGAATAACATGGTAACTTACATTACCATATGTAAAATAGATAGCCAAGGGGAATTTGCTCTACGTTTCAGGAAATCCAAACAGGGGCTCTGTATCAACCTAGAGCAGTGGGATGGAGAGGGAGATGGAAGGGAGATTCAAAAGGAAGGGGATATATGTATACCTATGGCTGATTCATGTTGACGTTTGAGAGAAAACAGCCAAAATCTGTAAATCAATTAACCTTAAATTTAAAGATAAATAATTTTTAAATAAAGATAACAAACAGAAAATATACATAGCCTGTAATACTAGTTAGGCTGGCATAGATAGCTTAACTAAATTAGTTATAACATCTTCATGTTATACATTCATTTATTGACATGAAAGCATATCTCACTGAATTCTTATAAAATTATTTTCACATGCACATATCCAAATTTAAGCAACTTGAAATATAGATAGATATAACGTTTGATTATTTGTAAATAGAATAATGTAGTAAGCTAAATAAAATGAACTGATCAAAAACTGTTAAGTCTACCTTTCTTATATTTTAAGCATTCTGTAATTTTTAACTTATCTAAAATATCAAAAGAATAGACTTTTGCACTTATATGAAAATCATCACTGTATGCTTGAACACGTTTTCCATACTATTTTTCCAGTTTTGAAGTAGATATTCATGTTAGCTGGCTTCACCAAACTTCCAAGGGGTAAGAGAAATAATTATCAAACTAAATACTAGATAATTTTATAGTAACCTTAAAATATAGAAAATCTGCCTATATAGGCATCTAATAGTAAAAGACTTCCTGTCAGAGGTATAAACTTTTGTAAATGTATAAACATTCATTGAAATAATTTAAACAACTATTAGTTCAGTAGTTAGTAAATCTAATTGCTTCATGCCTATGCACTTGATAGGGAGGAAAGAACAATTAAGTCAATTAATTTACCAGATGATGATATTTAAAGACTTGTAGGGAATTTCAAGTATTGAAAATTAACTGGAAGGTTTCAGATCAGATCAGATCAGTCGCTCAGTCGTGTCCAACTCTTTGCGACCCCATGAATTGCAGCATGCCAGGCCTCCCTGTCCATCACCAACTACTGGAGTTCACTGAGACTCATGTCCATCGAGTCAGTGATGCCATCCAGCCATCTCATCCTCTGTCATCCCCTTCTCCTCTTGCCCCCAATCCCTCCCAGCATCAGAGTCTTTTCCAGTGTGTCAACTCTTCACATGAAGTGGCCAAAGTACTGGAGTTTCAGCTTTAGCATCATTCCTTCCAAAGAAATCCCAGGGCTAATCTCCTTCAGAATGGACTGGTTGGATCTCCTTGCAGTCCAAGGGACTCTCAAGAGTCTTCTCCAACACCACAGTTCAAAAGCATCAATTCTTTGGCACTTAGCTTTGTTCACAGTCCAACTCTCACATCCATACATGACAACTGGAAAAACCATAGCCTTGACTAGATGGACCTTTGATGGCAAAGTAATGTCTCTGCTTTTGAATATGCTACCTAGGTTGGTCATAACTTTCCCTTCCAAGGAGTAAGCGTCTTTTAATTTCATGGCTGCAGTCAACATCTGCAGTGATTTTGGAGTCCAAAATAATAAAGTCTGACACTGTTTCCCCATCTACTTCCCATGAAGTGATGGGACCAGATGCCAGGATCTTCATTTTCTGAATGTTGAGCTTTAAGCCCACTTTTTCACTCTCCTCTTTCACTTTCATCAAGAAGTTTTTTAGTTCCTCTTCACTTTCTGCCATAAGGGTGATGTCATCTGCATATCTGAGGCTATTGATATTTCTCCCAGCCATCTTGATTCCAGCTTGTGCTTCTTCCAGCCCAGCGTTTCTCTTGATGTAGTCTGCATATAAGTTAAATAAGCAGGGTGCCAGTATACAGCCTTGAGGTACTCCTTTTCCTATTTGGAACCAGTCTGTTGTTCCATGTCCAGTTCTAACTGTTGCTTCCTGACCTGCTTATAGGTTTCTTAAGAGGAAGGTCAGGTGGTCTGGTATTCCCATCTCTTTCAGAATTTTCCATAGAATTTTTATTGTGATCCACACAATAAAGGCTTTGGCATAGTCAATAAAGCAGAAATAGATGTTTTTCTGGAACTCTCTTGCTTTTTCCATGATCCAGCGGATGTTGGCAATTTGATCTCTGGTTCCTCTGCCTTTTCTAAAACCACCTTGAACATCTGGGAGTTCATGGTTCACATATTGATGAAGCCTGGCCTGCAGAATTTTGAGCATTACTTTATTAGTGTGTGAGTTGAGTGCAACTGTGAGGTAGTTTGAGCATTCTTTGGCATTGCCTTTCTTTGAGATTGGAATGAAAACTGACCTTTTCCAGTCCTGTGGCCACTGCTGAGTTTTCCAAAGTTTTTGGCATATTGAGTGCAATAATTTCACAGCATGGTCTTTCAGAATTTGATATAGCTCAACTGGAATTCCATTACCTCCACTAGCTTTGTTTGTAGTGATGCTTTCTAAGGCCCATGTTTCTAAGGCCCATAAGAACTTCACATTCCAGGATGTCTGGCTCTAGGTGAGTGATCACACCATCGTGATTACCTAGGTCGTGAAGCTCCTTTTTGTACAGTTCTTCTGTGTATTCCTGCCACCTCTTCCTAATATCTTCTGCTTCTGTTAGGTCCATACCATTTCTGTCCTTTATCAAGCCCATCTTTGCATGAAATGTTCCCTTGGTATTTCTAATTTTCTTGAAGAGATCTCTAGTCTTTCCCATTCTGTTGTTTTCCTTTATTTCTTTGCACTGATCGCTGAGGAAGGCTTTCTTATTTCTACTTGCTATTCTTTGGAACTCTGCATTCAGATTCTTATATCTTCCTTTTCTCCATTTTTTTTCACTTCTCTTCACAGCTATTTTTAAGGCCTCCCCATGCAGCCATTTTGCTTTTTTGCATTTCTTTTCCATGGGAATGGTCTTGATCCCTGTCTCCTTTACAATGTCATGAACCTCAGTCCATAGTTCTTCAGGCACTCTATTTTATCTAGTCCCTTAAATCTATTTGTCACTTCCACTGTATAATCATTAGGGATATGATTGACGTCATACATGAATGATCTAGTGATTTTCCCTACTTTCTTCAATTTAAGTCTGAATTTGGCAATAAGGAGTTCATGATCTGAGCCACAGTTAGCCCTTGGTCTTCTTTTTGTTGACTGTATAGAGCTTCTCCGTCTTTGACTGCAAAGAATATAATCAGTCTGATTTCGTTATTGACCATCTGGTGATGTCCCTGTGTAGAGTCTTCTCTTGTGTTGTTGGAAGAGGGTGCTTGCTATGACCAGTGTGTTCTCTTGGCAAAACTCTATTAGCCTTTGCCCTGCTTCATTCCGTATTCCAAGGCCAAATTTCCCTTTTACTCCAGGTTTTTCTTAACTTCCTACTTTTGCATTCCAGTTCTCTATAATGAAAAGGACATCTTTTTTGTGTGTTAGTTCTAAAAGGTCTTGTAGGTCTTCATAGAAGTTCAGCTTCTTCAGTGTTGCTGGCGAGGGCATAGACTTGGATTACTGTGATATTGAATGGTTTGCCTTGGAAATGAACAGAGATCATTCTGTCGTTTTTGAGATTGCATCCAAGTACTATATTTCAGACTCTTTTATTGACCAAGAAGGCTACTCCATTTCTTCTAAGGTATTCCTGCCCGCAATAGTAGATATAATGGTCATCTGAGTTAAATTCACCTATTCCAGTCCATTTTATTTCGCTGATTGCTAGAATGCCAATATTCACTCTTGCCATCTCCTGTTTGAGCACTTCCAATTTGCCTTTATTCATGGACCTAACATTCCAGGTTCCTATACAATATTGCTCTTTACAGCATCAGACCTTGCTTCTATCACCAGTCACATCCATAACTGGGTATTGTTTTTACTTTGGCTCTGTGCCTGCCTTCATTCTTTCTGGAGTTATTTCTCCACTGATCTCCAGTAGCATATTGGGCACCTAGTGACCTGGGGAGTTCCTCTTTCAGTATCCTATCATTTTGCCTTTTCATACTGTTCATGGGGTTTTCAAGGCAAGAATACTGAAGTGGTTTGCCATTCCCTTCTCCAGTTGACCACATTCTGTCAGACCTCTCCACCATGACCCTCCCGTCTTGGGTGGCCCTGCAGGGCATGGCTTAGTTTCATTGAGTTAGACAAGGCTGTGGTTCTAGTGTGATTAGATTGACTAGTTTTCTGTGATTATAGTTTTAGTGTATCTGCCCTCTGATGTTCTCTTGCAACACCTACTGTCGTACTTGGGTTTCTCTTACCTTGGATGTGGGGTATCTCTTCACAGCTGCTCCAGCAAAGCACAGCTGCTGCTCCTTACCTTGGACAAGGGGTATCTCCTCACCACTGCCCCTCCTGACCTTGAACATGGAGTAGCTCCTCTAGGCCTTCCTGCTCCCGCGCAGCCACTACTCCTTGGATGTGGGGTTGGTCCCTTCGGCCGCTGCCCCTGGCCTCAGGCAGAGGGTAGCTCCTCTTGGCTGCTGCCCCTGACCTCAGATGTGGGGTAGCTCCTCCAGGTCACCATCCCTGTCAGGTTGGGGTCCTCTTGGCTTCTGCCCTTGACCTAGGACATGAGGTACCTCCTCTCGGCCTCGCTTGTGCACTATTACAGCCACCTGTGCTTGTGCACTGTTGCAGATCAAATACATGCCAATGCATTGTCTGGTATGTTTTATTTAATTATTATTGTAACCTATAGAGTAGGTAATTTTTTTATTGTAACAGATGAGGAGACTGAAAATGAGAATGTTAAACACATGTTTAAGGTCAGACAACTAATTAAGTGACTGAAGTAGAATTTAAAATACATTGCTTAAGACTCATAACCTTGTACTCTTTCAATTTTAGCACAATGCCTCCCCAATGATTACTGAGTAAATGTATTGGGACTATGTAACATTTCATCACTTCTTTTCTTTTAAACTGTGGATCGATAATGAACAGGAGTGATTTTTATTAGTACAATGATTCTTTCAGCATGAGGGGTAGGTTAAAATATTCCATTTTCATTATTTTATAAACATGAGAGGAAGAATAAACAAATCTCCAAAAATAAATGCAATTCTAAGAGTTATTCAATAATCTTATTATATTGTCATATAAAATGATCAATATGTTATAAACTTTGCTTTATTTCACATTAAGAATTTACATACTATTGACTTATCACTCATGCAACAAGCCAGCTATATAAAATCCTAAAAGTTGATGTTGTTAAAATGCTACACTCAATATGTCAGCAAATTTGGAAAACTCAACAGTGGTCACAGCACTGGAAAAGATCAGTTTTCATTCTAGTCCCAAAGAAGAGCAATTTCAAAGTATGTTCTCACTACAAACAATTGCACTTGTTTCATATGCTAGCAAAGTTATGCTCAAAATCCTTTAAGCTAGACTTAAGCGGTATGTGAACCAAAAACTTCCAGATGTTACAAGCTGGGTATTAAGAGGCAGAAGAACCAGACAGGAAATTTCCAACATTTGTTGAATAATGGAGAAAACAAGGGAGTTCCAGAAAAACATTTACTTCTGCTTCATTGACTATGCTAAAGGCTTTGACTATATGCAAAATTCTTCAAGAGATGGGAGTACTAAAACACCTTACCTATCCCCTGAGAAATCTTTATGCAGGTCAAGAAGGAACAGTAAGCACTGGACATGGAACAATGGACTGGTTCAGAGTTGATAAAGGAGTATATTGTCACCTCGTTTATTTAACTTCAAAGCAACATCATGCTGGGTGATATAAATCACAAGCTGGAATTAAAATTGCTAGGAGAAATATCAACAACCTCAGATATGCAGATGATACCACTCTAATGGCTGAAAGTAAAGAGGATGCTGAAGCTGAAATTCCAATATTTTTGCCACCTGGTGCCAAGAAATGACTTATTTGAAAAGAACTGGATGCTGGGAAAGATTGAACATGACAGAAGAAGGGGACAACAGAGGATGAGGAGGATGAGATGGCTGGATGTATCACCAATTCAATGGACATGAGTTTGAGTTAACTCTGGGAGTTGGTGATAAACAAGGTGGCCTGACATGCTGCAGTCCATGGAGTCACAGAGTCGGATATGACTGAGCAACTGAAAGAGGAGCTAAAGAGCCTCTTGATGAGGGTGATAGAGAAAAGGCAAAAAGCTGGCTTCAAACTCAGAATTCATAAAACTAAGATCATGGCATCTGTTCCTATTACTTCATGTCAAATAGAAAGGTAAAAAGTGTAAGTAGTGACAGATTTTATATTCTTGTTCTCCAAAATCACTGTGGACAGTGACTACAGCCATGAAATTAAAAGATGCTTGCTCCTTGAAAGGAAAGCTATGACAAACCTAGACAGCATATTAAGAAGCAAAAACATTATTTTGCCAACAAAGGTCCATAAAGTCAAAGCTATTGTTTTGCCAGTAGTCATGTACAGATGTTAGAGTTTGATCAGAAAGAAGGCTGAGCACCAAAGAACTGATGCTTTCAAATTGAGATGCTGGAGAACACTCTTGAGAGTTCCTTGGACTGCAAGGAGATCAATCAAGTCAATCCTAAAAGAAATCAGTCCTGAATATTCATTGGAACGTCTGGTTTTGAAGCTGACAGTCCAATACTTTGGCCACCTGATGCAAAGACCCAAGTAGTTGGAAAAGACCCTGATGCTGGGGAAGATTGAAGGCAGGAGCAGAAGGGGACAACAAAGGACAAGATAATTGGATGGAATCACTGCCTCAATGCACATGATTTTGAGCAAGCTCCTGGAGATGGTGAAGGACAGGGATGTCTGGCGTGCTGCAGTTCAGAGTGTTGCAAAGATTTGAACACAAATGAGCAACTGAACAACAAGAAGACAGCTTGAGCAATATCAGTAATGATAACAATAATAAATCCCACAGGAACATTACAAGAAAGACACTGTAGTCTTATTGTAGTTAATACAAATATAATGGTTAACAGAGAATATTCCAAGACCATATTTTTGTTTTGAATCCAAAGTATTTTAAGAGTGCTTCTTGACTAGTGTTGCCAAATTTGACAAATTAAAGTACTAATTGCCCAGTAAATTTGAATGTCATATAAACTATAGGTAATTTGTTAATGTAAGTATGCCTCATGAAATATTTAGACCTACTACTGCAGATGGTGACTGCAGCCATGAAATTAAAAGACGCTTACTCCTTGGAAGGAAAGTTATGACCAACCTAGATAGCATATTCAAAAGCAGAGACATCACTTTGCCAACAAAGGTTCGCCTAGTCAAGGCTATGGTCTTTCCTGTGGTCATGTATGGATGTGAGAGCTGGACTGTGAAGAAGGCTGAGCGCCAAAGAATTGATGCTTTTGAACTGTGGTGTTGGAGAAGACTCTTGAGAGTCCCTTGGACTGCAAGGAGATCCAACCAGTCCATTCTGAAGGAGATCAACCCTAGGATTTCTTTGGAAGGAATGATGCTAAAGCTGAAACTCCAGTATTTTGGCCACCTCATGTGAAGAGTTGACTCATTGGAGAAGACTCTGATGCTGGGAGGGATTGGGGGCAGGAGGAGAAGGGGACGACAGAGGATGAGATGGCTGGATAGCATCACTGACTCAATGAATGTGAGTCTGAGTGACCTCCGGGAGCTGGTGATGGACAGGGAGGCCTGGCGTGCTGCAGTTCATGGGGTCGCAAAGAGTCGGACATGACTGAGCGACTGATCTGATCTGATCTGATAATAAATACAAAAAATTGCTTATCTGAAATTCAAATTTATCAGTATATCTTGTATTTTATCTGGCAGTCTTATTCTTGATATGATGCTTTAATATTTCCGTGAGTTTCATGTAAATGCACAGTAACCACAAAAAATCAATTATAATTTATTTGGTTTCAATCACATGTTAAAAAAATAACCTAAATAACCTTTGTATATGGATAGTACGTGGGGCTTCCCTCGTGGCTCAGTTGACAAAAAATCTGCCTGCAGTATGGGAGACACAGGTTCAATCCCTGGGCCAGGGAAGAGTCCCTGGAGAAGGAAATGACAACGCACTCCAGTATTCTTGCCTGCAGAATTCTACTGATGGAAGACCCTGGTGAGTTACAGTCCATGGGGGTTTCAAAAGAGTTAGACACGTCTGAGCAACTAACATAAATGCACACATGCATAGAAGGTAAATATTTTGCAGAGTAAACATATGACATATTTCTTATACATATTCTAATATTACGAACTATATACTTTATGGGGCAAGAGAAGGACTATCTTCTTAATATTAAATTTAAATCCCAGGTCTTTACACTTCTTTAGTTTTAACTTGTTGAATTGGACCAGTTCCTCTCCCTAGTCTCAGAAAAATTCCTTTCATTAAAAATAATTAAATAATTAAATTTTAATTGAAGGATAATTGCCTTACAGAATTTTGTTGTTTTCTGTCAAACCTCAACATGAATCAGCCATAGGTATACATATATCCCCTCCCTTTTGAACCTCCCTCCCATCTCCCTTCCCAGCCTACCCCTCTAGGTTGATACAGAGCCCCTGTTTGAGTTTCCTGAGCCATATAGCAAATTCCTGTTGGCTATGTATTTTAAATATGGTAATGCATACTTCCATGTTACTCTTTTCATATATCTCACCCTCTTCTCTCTTCTCCCCATGTCCATAATTCTGTTCTCTATGTCTGTTTCTCCATTTCCACCCTGTAAATAAAATATTCAGTACCTTTTTCCTATATTCCATATATATGCATTAGAATAAGATATTTATCTTTCTCTTTCTGACTTACTTCACTATGTATAATAAGTTCTAGGTTCATCCACCTCATTAGAACTGACTCAAATGTGTACCTTTTTGTCGCTGAATAATATTCCATCGTGTATATGTACCACCACTTCTTTATCCATTCTTCTGTTGATGGCCATTTGGTTGCTTCCTTATTCTAGCTATTGTAAATAGTGCTGAAATGAGCAATGGGATACATGTATGTTTTTCAATTTTGCTTTCCTCAGAGTATATGCCTAGGAGTAGGATTGCTGCATCATATGATGGTTTTATTCTTAGTTTTTTAAGGAATCTCCATACTGTCTTCCATAGTGGCTATATTAATTTACATTCCCACCAATGATGCAAGAATATTCCTTTTTGTCTACACCCTCTCCAGCATTTATTGTTTGCATTTGATGATGGCCATTTTCATTGGAGTGAGGTGATATCTCATATCTTTGATTTGCATTTCTCTAATAATGAATGATGTTGAGCATCTTTTAATGTGTTTGTTTGCCATCTGTATGCCTTCTTTGGAGAAATGTCTGTTTAGATCTTTTCCCCACTTTCTGATTGGGTTGTTTGTTTTTCTGGTATTGAGTTGTATGAGCTGCTTATATATTTTGGAAATTAATACTTTGTCAGTTGTTTCATTTACTATTATATAGAAATTCCTTTCTTTTTTTAAGGAATATATTCTATTATCTTAGCAAATATATATATATATATCTATATATATATAGGCAATTAATAGTTATTTGTTACTAATTTTTTTGCCATTGATGGAGGCTAGATCATATAGAAAAAAACTTGGTAAACCTGTTGCTTTTCATTTTCTGATGCAACAAAGTACATTCAGTTGTTCTGGTCATCTAATATTAACTAATAAATTAGTATTAATTTATGAGGCTTCAGCAGTGCTTGAACTGAAAACTTCCAGTTGTACAAGCTGGATTTAGAAAGACAGAGCAAACAAAGATCAAACGACCGACATTTGTTGGATCACAGAGATAGAAAGAGAATTACAGAAAACAAAACAAAACAAAACATCTATTTCTGCTTCATTGACTATGCATTTTTGACTGTGTGGATCACAAAAAAACTGTGGAAAATTCTTAGAGAGATGGAAATACCAGACTATCTTACCTGTCTCCTGAGAAACCTGTATGCAGGTAAAGAAGCAACAGTTAAAGCAGACATGGAAGAATGGACTGGTTCAAAATTGGGAAAGGAGTATAGGAAGGCTTTATACCTCCATCCTGTTTATTAATTGTGTTCAGAGTACCTCATGTGAAATAACAGGCTGGATGAATTGCAAGATGAAATAAAGATTACTGGGAAAAATATCAACAACCTCAGATATGTTGATGATATACTTCAATGCAGAAGTAATAGTAGTATTAGTTGCTCAGTCACGTTCAACTCTTTGCAAACCCATAGACTGTAGTGCACCAAGCTCCTCTGTCCATGGGATTCTCCAGGCAAGAATACTGGAGCAGGTTGCTATTCACTTCTCCAAGGGATCTTCCCAACTCAGGGAGTGAACCCAAGTCTCCTGCACTGAATGCAGATTCTTTACCCTTTGAGCAAGCAAGAAAGACCTTAATGGCAGAAAGTGAAGAAGAACTAAAAAGCCTGTTGATGAAGATGAAAGTGAAGAGTGAAAAAGTTGGCTTAAAACTCAACATTCAAAAAACTAAGATCATGGTATCTGATCCCATCACTTCATAGAAAGTAGAAGGGGTAAAAGTGGAAGAAGTGATAGATTTTATTTTCTTGGTCACCAGTTACTGTGGACAGTGACTGCAGCCTTGAAATTAAAAAGAGCTTGCTCCTTGGAAGAAAAGCTATGACAAATCTAGGTATCATATTAAAACGCAGAGAAATCAATTTGTGAACAAAGTTCTGTATAGCCAAAGCTACGATTTTTCCAGTGGTCATGTATGGATGTGAGATTTGTACTCTAAAGATGGCTGTGAAAGTGAAAAGTGAGAGTGAAGTCGCTCAGTCGTGTCTGAGTCTCTGCGACCCCATGGACTGTAGCCTGCCAGGCTCCTCCATTAATGGGGTTTTCCAGGCAAGGATACTGGAGTGGGTTGCCATTTCCTTCTCCAGGGGATCTTCCTGACTCAGAGATTTAACCCTGGTCTCCTGCACTGCATGCAGACTCTCTACCGTCTGAGTCAATGGCTGAGCATGAAAGAATAGATGCTTTCAAACTGTGGTGCTGTAGAACACTCTTGAAAATTCCCTGGACTGCAAGGAAATCAAACCTGTTCACCCTAAAGGAAATCAACCCTAAATATTCATTAGAGGGACAGATGCTGAATCTGAAGCGACAATACTTTGGCCACCTGAAGCAAAGAGCATTGGAAATGACCTTGATATTGGGAAAGATTCAGAGCAGGAAGAGACGGGGGCTACAGAGGATGAAATAATCTCCAGGAGATAGTGAAGGGCAAGGAAGCCTGGAATGCTGCAGTCCATGGGGTTGCAAAGAGTTGGACAGGACATAGTGACTAAACAGCAACAACAAATGAGTATTACTATACTAAATCAAAGGTAGCAGGGGAGAAGACTTGAGAGTCTTGCTGAAGACAGTCATGGATTTTTACTGAGATAGCCACACTTACTTGCTTGGCCCTGCTGATGACCAAGGATCCATATCTGTAAGGAAGAAAAACCACATGTTAAAATTTTATCATATGAAGTGCAGGAAGATTTTTGATCCACTGTGCCATGTGTTTAAACACAAGTTTAAATATAAGATATACCTATATCTATTTTTATCAAAACTATTTAAAGTAAATTTGCATCTAAACAAGTCAATAAGTACGAACTATGTTGATATATTGTATTTTTCCTCAAGTGCTGCAATTTCAGCTCAAAAAAATATTTTTCCCAAGGCTTTAATCATCTGTTGAATTTACAAAGCAATATTATATAATTGAAATATTGAGATTTTTAAGTTAGACATGTCATGGTATTCTGTGACTTCATAAGTTGTAAAATGAAACTTACTATGAAAACTAGAATATTTTATTATATCAATTTGACATAGTCAATATAGTACTATAGTACTCTTTTTTGAAAATACGCTTTTTACCTTAATGATTACATATTATAAACTTTATTATAGCTCTGTGGCGAAAAGAAGAGAAGCGAAAAGCAAAGGAGAAAAGGAAAGATATAAACATCTAAATGCAGAGTTCCAAAGAATAGCAAGAAGAGACAAGAAAGCCTTCTTCAGTGATCAATGCAAAGAAATAGAGGAAAACAACAGAATGGGAAAGACTAGAAATCTCTTCAAGAAAATCAGAGATACCAAAGGAACATTTCATGCAAAGATGGGCACGATAAAGGACAGAGATGGTGTGGACCTAACAGAAGCAGAAGATATTAAGAAGAGGTGGCAAGAATACACAGAAGAACTGTATAAAAAGGAGCTTCAAGACCTAGATAATCATGATGATGTGATCACTGACCTAGAGCCAGACATCTTGGAATGTGAAGTCAAATGGGCCTTAGAAAGCATCACTACGAACAAAGCTAGTGGAGGTGATGGAATTCCAGTGGAGCTATTCCAAGTCCTGAATGATGATGCTGTGAAAGTGCTACACTCAATATGCCAGCAAATTTGGAAAACTCAGCAGTGGCCACAAGATTGGAAAAGGTCAGTTTTCATCCCAATCCCAAAGAAAGGCAATGCCAAAGAATGCTCAAACTACCGCACAATTGCACTCATCTCACACGCTAGTAAAGTAATGCTCAAAATTCTCCAAGCAAGGCTTCAGCAATATGTGAACCGTGAACTTCCTGATGTTCAAGCTGGTTTTAGAAAAGGCAGAGGAACCAGAGATCAAATTGCCAACATCCGCTGGATCATGGAAAAAGCAAGAGAGTTCCAGAAAAACATCTATTTCTGCTTTATTGACTATGCCAAAGCCTTTGACTGTGTGGATCACAATAAACTATGGAAAATTCTGAAAGAGATGGGAATACCAGACCACCTGATCTGCCTCTTAAGAAATCTGTATGCAGGTCAGGAAGCAACAGTTAGAACTGGTCATGGAACAACAGACTGGTTCCAAATAGGAAAAGGAGTACGTCAAGGCTGCATATTGTCACCATGTTTATTTAACTTATATGCAGAGTACATCATGAGAAATGCTGGACTGGAAGAAACACAAGTTGGAATCAAGATTGCCGGGAGAAATATCAATAACCTCAGATATGCAGATGACACCACTCTTATGGCAGAAAGTGAAGAGGGGCTAAAAGCCTCTTGATGAAAGTGAAAGTGGAGAGTGAAAAGGTTGGCTTAAAGCTCAACATTCAGAAAACGAAGATCATGGCATCTGGTCCCATCACTTCATGGGAAATAGATGGGGAAACAGTGGAAACAGTGTCAGACTTTGTTTTTCTGGGCTCCAAAATCACTGCAGATGGTGACTGCAGCCATGAAATTAAAAGACGCTTGCTCCTTGGAAGAAAAGTTATGACCAACGTAGATAGCATATTCAAAAGCAGAGACATTACTTTACCAACAAAGGTTCGCCTAGTCAAGGCTATGGTCTTTCCTGTGGTCATGTATGGATGTGAGAGCTGGACTGTGAAGAAGGCTGAGCGCCGAAGAATTGATGCTTTTGAACTGTGGTGTTGGAGAAGACTCTTGAGAGTCCCTTGGACTGCAAGAAGATCCAACCAGTCCATTCTGAAGGAGATCAACCCTGGGATTTCTTTGGAAGGAATGATGTTAAAGCTGAAACTCCAGTATTTTGGCCACCTCATGCGAAGAGTTGACTCATTGGAGAAGACTCTGATGCTGGGAGGGATTGAGGGCAGGAGGAGAAGGGGACGACAGAGGATGAGATGGCTGGATGGCATCACTGACTCGATGGATGCGAGTCTGGGTGACCTCCGGGAGCTGGTGATGGACAGGGAGGCCTGGCGTGCTGCAGTTCATGGGGTCGCAAAGAGTCGGACACGACTGAGCGACTGATCTGATCTGATCTGTGGTGATTGTTATTTACTTAGGTAAAAAATACATATATTTTCAAAATCTAAATTGCTCTGACAATAATATTGCACCTCTAGGGACAGCACAATGCATGCAGTTTTCATTACTCAACTACTGTGTTTATTTCCAGCAGTCTTGCCAACTATTTATAATATCATATATGAAGTTAGTAAAATATAATTGAAATCTATTTTATGTCCCTTAACTGAGTACATTTTGTATATCATATAATTTAGAAAATTTTATTAGATTACATTAGTCATGTTCCAAATGTTACAAACACAACTGACAAGTCAAAGTGAAGCTGCTCAGTCATGTCCAACTCTTTGAGACCCCATGGTCTGTAGCCCACCATGCTCCTCTATGAGATCAACCCAACAAGAATACTGGAGTGGGTTGTCGTTTCCTTCTCCAGGGTATCTTCCCAATTGAGGGATCGAACCCAGGTCTCCTGCACTGCAAATGAATTCTATACCATCAGATGCGTTTGTTAGCCTTTGGAATAAACACAACTAATATCAAACAAACATATTAGCATTTAAAACACCAGTGCCTAACATTCATACCATTCAAAATAATGATGGAAAAGATGTCATATGTGTACATTTACATACATGCACATATGTGCCCACAATTAATTTACATTTTGTAGTTAATATCTTACTGTCATGGACTTTTAAAAGTTTGTCTTATATACATTTTAGATGGTAGCTTCATATTTTATCAAATATAGTAATTGTTTCCTTTCATTTAAAAACAAGTGCACTTTGTTTCTTTGTTTCACAGAAAATTTAGATTATTCTCATATAAATTAAATGAAAATCATTAAAGTGATAGAAGATTGCATATATTTACACAAGAATGTAGGTATAAATAGGTGTAATTCAGCTCAGTTCAGTTCAGTCGTTCAGTCGTGTCCGACTCTTTGCAACCCCATGAATTGCAGAATGCCAGGCCTTCCTGTCCATCACCAACTCCCAGAGTTCACACAAACTCATGTGCATCGAGTCGTTGATGCCATCCATCCATATTATCCTCTGTCATCCTCTTCTCCTCCTGCCCCCAATCCCTCCCAGCATGAAGGTCGTTTCCAATGAATCAACTCTTCGCATGAGGTGCCCAAAGTGTAGGTAGATACAAATGTTTTTAAATATATGGTAATAACATACAATAAAAAGGGTAAAAAGCAATGACATATTTTGATTATTAAATAGTTGTACCAGAAAGTATAAACATAAAATGAAACATTCTCTGAAGTAACAATTTAGTGTTTTAAACACAGGGAAGTGCCTAGTCAAACTGACGAATAGAAATAATATGAGCAGTACAATTTTTACGTCAATTTGAGGAAAAAGTGTTTTGAATTAATCATTTTAACCCTGTGTGTTAAAGATAATTCTTTCAAATGTAAAATAAATAGTATAATCCAGATTTCACTCTACCCCTATCAAATCTAATAGTGTAAAGGTGTGTTTCTGAAGGATGGATATCATCTAGCATTTCTGAAAAATAGCTGAAATGCTTTGTATTAGAAAAGTAGATTGGAGGTATTTTTAGTTGTTTGCATCCTTATGTTCAGACTTTGAAGAATAAAAATAACTTTTCATAGGGTAGTCATCACAGAAAACAAATTATTTGATTTGCCAGTTATAAAGGGTATAAAAACTTCAGTTCTATGAGTATAAAATTCTACATGAACTTGTTAGTAATATAAATTGAAATATAATAAAATATACAGTAATAATGAAGTCATAAGATAAAAATGTTTTAGACATTCTGCAATACATAAAAAGAGATTTTACTTATATATGTAATGGCTGGAGTTGGTCAAAATTTACTGTTTGACACCCCAGGAAGTGTGCAAATTTTTTATCCAGGAAGATTAGTTTATGTCATTGCATACATGCATGCTTAGCCACACAGTCATGTCTGACTCTACGTGACCCCATGGAATATAGTCTTCCAGGTTCCTCAGTCCATGGGATTCTTCAGGCAAGAATACTGGAGTATGTCAGTGCATGATACTTAATAGTCACAGAGGTGCCGTATGTTAAAATGATGAGTCAAGATTAACAACTGGGGGCTATTTGATTCTTTATCAGATATATATTCATTAATCACCCAGGGGATGCTTATTTCTTAATCCTGTACTGAAAATATATTTATAGGAATTTGTTTAGGGGATTAGGTTATTGAGTGAATATGGTAAAAATTTAAACTGTATTTAAGCTTGAAGTACAATATTATTATTCATTTCATTCAACTCTACATAAACATAATAATATACATCATTTTTGTGAATAGTAAAACATCCTTTAGTAATGAACTTATGATAGCGTACTCTTCTATAGTCAATAGTAACCTAAAGTAAAAGAAGAAAATGAAGACTGCAAACGATGTCCACTATTGCACACCACCTTATTTTCAATAAATTATATTTCTTTTATTTTAAAAAATAGTTATCAATGAAAAGAAAACCCTAAGGACTGTTACAATATTGTGGTGGTGGCAAGGATGGAAGTATAAGTTTTAAAAGATAACAAATAGAAGTTCCAACTTGGTCAAAATTGGAATAATTACAGTCAAAATACTCCCAGATGCTCTTACACACCCAGGACACATGGTCTTTCCAATGAATATTCAAGATTGATTTCCTTAGGATTGACTGTCTAGAAAAGTGATAAAGAGAAAACACAGACATTTTAAATAATTGATCTAAAGTAAAATATAATTAATATATTTTAGAGTTTCCTTATCCGTTTTTACCAGAACAGTTTTATCAAATACTTTTCTTCTTCCCCAATATTAACTTTACTTCTTTTAATAAAGAAATAATATGCTTTAAGTGTCTTTGAAAGATTGTAACAATAACCCTGTATATGAGACAGCAGAGGAGACAGTGATGTATAGAACAGTCTTTTGGACTCTGGGAGAGGGAGAGGGTGGGATGACTTGGGAGAATGGCATTGAAATGTGTATAATATCATGTTTGAAATGAGTCACCAGTCCAGGTTCGATGCCTGATACCGGATGCCTGGGGCTGGTGCACTGGGACGACCTAGAGGGATGGTATGGGGAGGGAGGAGGGAAGAGGGTTCAGGATGGGGAACACATGTATACCTGTGGTGGATTCATTTTGATGTATGACAAAACCAATACAATACTGTAAAGTTAAGTAAAATAAAATTAAAAAAGAAAATAGAAATCTATAGAAGATTGACCAAGTGGGTAGGTGAAAAACACCGTTGTGTGAAAAAGTTCTTGCTTAATACTCTTTATCTTGGTATTTATTTTCCAAGTAATATATATATATGTCATAGTAAACACAGTAAATTATTACATTTTATGTGCAGTAGTACTGACCAAGACTCTCTCCTTCACCAAATTTTAGATAGGCTTCTCTGAGCCCTCTTTTTGACTATATCTTATTCTTCAACACTGTCTCTGGCCTGTCAAATCTTACAAATTAGTTTAGAAAGAATCCCATATCTTCAATATTTGATTACTTTGGCCTGCCTTCAGCAAGAATTCTGTTGAGTTCATTTATCAACAATTCCGTTATGCTTCATGTCTCCTTAGTAATTTTCCATTTGCCTAAACATATACCCCTCATTGTGCTCCTTGAGATCCCCTGGAGAAGAGAAAGGCTACCCACTCTAGTATTCCAGCCTGGAAAATTCCATGAAATATATAGTCCATAAGGTTGCAAAGAGTCGGACAGAGCTGAGTGAATTTCATTTCATTTCACTTCTCTCCTCTATTGAAATCGTCTTCACACTCATTAGGAGTATTGAATAAAATCTTCCTTGGAGTTTTAACAAGTGTCAGAATATTTTTTTAACAATACAACATCAATTTTAAGTAGATTATGAAAATTTAAGAAAATATATTCTAATTCCTAGAGACATCACTAAAATGCAAAGAAATATAGCTAGAAATCCAATAAATAAATCAAAACAGAATTCTAAAAAATTCATATAATCCAAAAAGAGGCAGATAAAGAACATGTTTAAAAAAATAGAAAACAAACAGAAAACTAACAATAAAATGGGAAACCAAATTAAACTAATCAATAGCTACATTCAATATTAACAATAAAACACTCTAAGTAAAAGTAGAAAGAAAAATCAAACTTTATGTTGTCTAGAAGTGATGTATTTTAAATTAAAAAATATAGATAGTTTGAGTATAAATGGATGGGGCAAGATATATCATTGAACAGTAAACATAAGGAGTCCTAGTGACAATGTTAATGTTAGAAAAACAGATTTCAAGGCAAAAAGTGTTAGCAAAAATAAAGACTATTCCATAATTATAAATGTGCTCATTCATTAGGAAGATGTATTAAGTGTCTATGCATTTAGTCTCTTCAAAATATTAGAAGCAAAAATGATGGCATTAAAATGACAAATAAGCAACCCCATAAATAGTAGGGTATTTTTAATATCATTTTCTTTGCAACTACAGAATAAGTGTGTTAGTCATTCAGCCATGTCTGACTCTTTGCGACCCCAAGGACTGTAGACTGCCAGGCTCCACTATTCATGAAATTCTCCGGGCAAGAATACTGGAGTGGGTAGCCATTCTCTTCTCCAAGGGATTTTCACAGTCAAGGGATCATATTGGGGCTTCCTGCATTGAAGATAGATTCTTACTGTAAATAACAGTAAGAAATAGAGGATCCAAACAACACAGTCAACCACATTGATACTTACATACAGACCACTACATTCTAAAACTGCAGGAAATTAATTATTTTCCAAGTAAATTCACCAAGGTAGATCATTTGCTGTACTATAAAACAAACAAATCTTATTAAATTTAAAAGGACTGAAAGTACACAGGATTTATTGAACTTAAATGGAATTGAACTATACATAACAATGAGATACTTAGGAAAAATCACAGTATTTGGAATATAAACAACATACTTCTATGATAAAAAAAAAAAAAGAAGAAGAAATTAAAAAGCTGAATAAAATATTCCAAACTGAATTGCAATGAAAATATGGTATATAAAAATTAATGAGATGCAAATAACTAAAGGTGTTATTAAAGAAAAACTTATAGGTTTAAATGCTTATATTGAAAAGAAGGAAAGTCTCAAATTAATGTCCCAAGATAACAACTTATGAAGTTAGAAAATCAATACAAAATAAACCTGATAAAATAGAAAAAAAAAAAAAATTAAGGAAATGAACAAGTCAAAATTTGTCCTTTGAAAACTTAAAAAAATTAAAAAAACTGATATATCTCTTTCCTAAACCAATGAAAGAAAAAAAAAAAAAAAAAGCAAGGAGGGGGTAATCAGTCAATATCAGGAACAAAAGAGGAGCCATCACCAAAGATCCTACAGACACTATACAATAAGAGAATAATTAAATACATTTTTTTTCCAACACACTGGACAACTTAGAAGACATATAAAAATTCATTGAAAGACACAGATAATCAAAGCTCTCTCAAGAAGAAAATACATAATCTGAACAGTTCTCTACCTATTAAAGAAATTTACTTTTATTGGTTGCTGTTGAAAATTTTCCCATGAAGAAAACATCATGCCCAGAGCGAATCAAAGGCAAATTTTTTAAAACGTTTAAGGAAGAATTAAAAAAAAAAAATTCTAAATAAACCTACTAAAACATATAAGAAGAAGGAATATGTTACAACTCATACAGTGACCACCATTATTCTCATGCCTAAAACAAAACAACAACAACAACAAAAAGATATTGTGAAAAAAAAAGAAAAGAATACAAGAGCTACAGACAATATTCTCATAAATATAAGCACAAAAGTCCTTTTTTTAAAATTAATTTATTTTAACTAAAGGTTAATTATTTTACAATATTGTGATGGTTTTTGCCAAATATTGACATGAATGAGGTACAGGTGTACATGTGTTCCCCTCATCCTGAAAACCCCTCCCACCTCATCCCAATCACATCCCTCTGGGTTGTCCCAGAGCAACGACTTTGAGTGCCCTGCTTCATACATCAAACTTGGACTGGTCATTTATTTTACATATGGTAATATAGATGTTTTAATGCTAGTCTCTCAAATCATTGCACTTTCACCTTTCCCCACTGAGTCCAGAAGTCTTTTCTTTACATCTGTGTCTCTTCTGCCCTCTTGCACAGAGGGTCAGATCTTAGGAAATCAAATAATTATGCAAATCAAAACTGCAATGGGATATTAACTCACACCAGTCAGAATGGCCATCATCAAAATGTCTACAAACAGTAAGTGCTGGAGAAGGTGTGGACAAAGGGAATGCTCTTGCACTGTTGATGGGAATGCAAATTGATATAGCCACAATGGAAGATAGTATGCAGATTCCTTAAAAAAAAAAAAAAAAAAAAAAAAAAACTAGAAATAAAACCATTATATGATGCAGCAATCCCACTCCTAGGCATATACCCTGAGGAAACTAAAATTGAAAAAGACACATGTATCCCATTGCTCACTATATCACTATTTACAATAACTAGAGCATGAAAGCAACCTAGATGTCCCTTGACAGATGAATGGATAAAGACACTGTGGTGGTACACAGTGAAATATTACTAAGTCATAAAAAAGGAACATAATTGAGTCAGTTCTTGAGTCAGTCACATTAGAGTCAGTGACCTCTAATGATGTGGATGAACCTAGAACCTATTACACAGAGTGAAGTAAGTCAGAAAGAGAAAGAAAAATATCATACTATAACACATATATATGGAATCTAGAAAAATGGTACTGAAGAATTTATTTACAGGGCAACAATGGAGAAACAGACATAGAGAATAGACTTATGACATGAGGAGGAGAGAGGAGAGGGTGAGATATATGGAAAGAGTAACATGAACTATGGACGGAGGTTTGTGACATTGTACAGGGGACAGGGATCAAGACCAACCCCACGGAAAAGAAATGCAAAAAATAAAAATGGCTGTCTGAGGAGGCCTTACAAATAGCTGTGAAAAGAATAGAAGTGAAAAGCAAAGAAGAAAAGGAAAGATATAAGCATTTGAATGCAGAGTTCCAAAGAATAGAAAGGAGAGATAAGAAAGCCTTCCTCAGTGATCAATGCAAAGAAATAGAGGATAACAAGAGAATGGGAAAGACTAGGGATCTCTTCAAGAAAATCAGAGATACCAAAAGAACATTTCATGCAAAGATGGGCTTGATAAAGTACAGAAATGGTATGGACCTAACAGAAGCAGAAGATATTAAGAAGAGGTGGCAAGAATACACAGAAGAACTGTACAAAAAAGAGCTTCATGACCCAGATAATCACGATGGTGTGGTCACTCACCTAGAGCCAGACATCCTGGAATGTGAAGTCAAGTGGACCTTAGGAAGCACCACTATGAACAAAGCCAGTGGAGGTGATGGAATTCCAGTTGAGTTATTTCAAATCCTGAAAGAGGATACTGGAGAAGTGCTGCACCCAATATGTCAGCAAATTTGGAAAACTCAGCAGTGGCCACAGGGCTGGAAAAGGTCAGTTTTCATTGCAACCCCAAAGAAAGGAAATGTCAAAGAATGCTCAGACTACCAGACAATTGCACTCATGTCACACACTAGTAAACTAATGCTCAAAATTCTTCAAGACAGGCTTCAGCAATATGTGAAACATGAAATTTCAGATGTTCAAGCTGGTTTTAGAAAAGGCAGAGAAACCAGAGATCAAATTGCCAACATCCTTTGGATCATGGAAAAAGCAAGAGAGTTCCAGAAAAAAAAAAAAATCTATTTCTCCTTTATTGACTATGTCAAAGCCTTTGACTGTGTGGATCACAATAAACTGGAAAATTCTGAAAGAGATGGTAATACCAGACCACCTGACCTGCCTCTTGAGAAACCTATATGCAGGTTAGAAGTTGACATGGAAAAACAGACTGGTTCCAAATAGGAAAAGGAGTATGTCAAGGCTGTATATTGTCACCTGCTTATTTAATTTATATACAGAGTACATCATGAGAAATGCTGGGCTGGAAGAAGCACAAGCTGGAATCAAGATTGCCAGGAGGTATATCAATAACCTCACATATGCAGATGACAACACCCTTATGGAAGAAAGTGAATAGGAATTAAAAGCCTCTTGATGAAAGTGAAAGAGGAGAGTGAAAAAGTTGGCTTAAAGCTCAACATTCAGAAAATGAAGATCATGGCATCCGGTCCCATCACTTCATGGGAAATAGATGGGGAAACAGTGGAAACAGTGTTAGCCTTTATTTTGGGGGGCTGAAAATCACTGCAGATTGTGATTGCAGCCATAAAATTAAAAGACGCCTACTCCTTGGGAGGAAATTTATGACCAAACTAGATAGCATATTCAAAAGCAGAGACATTACTTTGTCAACAAAAGTCAGTCTAGTCAAGGCTGTGGTTTTTCCAGTGGTCATGTATGGATGTGAGAATTGGACCATAAAGAAAGCTTAGCACCGCAGAATTGATGCTTTTGAACTAAGGTGTTGGAGAAGCCTCTTGAGAATTCCTTCGGCTGCAACAGATCCAACCAGTCCATCCTAAAAGAGATCAGTCCTGAGTGTCCATTGGAGGGACTGATGCTGATGCAGAAACTTCAATACTTTGGCCACCTCATGAGAAGAGTTGACTCATTGGAAAAGACCCTGATGCTGGGAGGGCTTGGGGGCAGGAGGAGAAGGGGACGACAGAAGATGAGATGGCTGGATGGTATCACTGACTTGATGGACATGAGTTTGTGTAAACTCAGGGAGTTGCTGATGGACAGGGAGGCCTGGCATGCTGGGATTCATGGGGCCGCAAAGAGTCAGACACTATTGAGCAACTGAACTGAACTGAACTGAACTGATACATTCTCCCTTCATACTATTGACACCATTGAATTAGCTTAGAAAACTTTTCCTTAAAGAGATAGTGTGAGTCAGGCACAGATTAACTCAGTGCAATTTCAAAATAACATGCATTGTGTATTGGTGGAGTTCAAATTCATTACAGTTAAATTAACATTCTCTGAGTTCTTTTGTAACTCATTAATAGCATTTAACTTTGAAGAAATAAATATTCTTCCTAGGAAATATATTATCTTCACATGCTGATGCTGAGTCACTTCAATTGTGTCCGACTCTGTGCAACCGCATGGACAGCAGCCCACAAGGCTCCTCTGTTCAAGGGATTCTCCAGGCAAGAATACTGGAGTGGGCTGCCATTGCCTTCTCCAAGTGTGTATATGTTAATATATATTATCTTCACATACTGACAAAATACTCTGTGGATATTACAGTAGTCTTCTATTGGGAAAATATGATGTAGTAATATTGTTGATCATTTTATCATATTGAAACGGCAACTTGACCTAAATTTATGAGTTATATGATGGCCCAAAGTTCTTCCTATATGCAGATCAATGAAGTATACTGGGGAAATGGAATATATAACAGGGTAATAAGAATACCTATATGTAAAGGATATATTGCAGGCAAGATTGACCAAATATCCCCCTTTGGAAATCACTTATGAGAGAATTGTTGCCATCTGCAGTTGTTGAGGAGTGAGGAAAAATGACAGAATATTGAAATATATTTTTTGCACAATGAAATTAAAATCACTGTTAGATTACAGTTAACCTGTGTAGTCTGAGAAAAAAAAATGTGCTCTTATCAGGTTAAATAAATTCATTTGGATAATCTTTTCCTTCATTCTAAATGTTTACACTTATTTGACCTTTAAATTGCTTTTGAGAACTATCTACTAACTCATATCATTTAAATGGCTGATATATGTATTTCAAGAAATAGAGGGAAAAAATTCCAGCCTTTCAAAATTCAGATAACAAGTTCATAGATGTGATTAAATGTGCTCTACTGATGCTTTATCTTATTCTCTAAGCTTTATCAATGTGAACACAAATGCATGTTTTATAGACATTTTCCTTAGTGCTATTCAAAAACTGAATTGAATGTTCATTATACAGAAATCTCCTGTCAAATCATTTCATTTAATGTATCTCTTAATCTCTGATAGAAACTTGCCCACAACAGAGTTCTTATACAAATCATTTGATTAGTTTCAAAGCTGAACTCTCATGAAAAAGGATGAAATATTGCTATAAATTTGCTTTCCTTGCTCTTTCAGTAGTTTCCCAATAGTACCAAGAAGATTTTCAGTGTCATGCTTTAGGAGAATACCAAGTTGTAATCAATACATTTATTTCAGCAAAAAAAAAAAAAAAAAAAAACAACTGTCCTTAATAGTTCATCATTTAGTCTTCCCAATGAATAACTGAAATTTATGACATGCCTAATGGATTGATGGTGCTTCCCAGGTGGTGCTAGTACTAAAGAACCCGGCTGCCAATGCAGGAGACACAAGATATGTGAGTTCAATCCCTTGGCCAGGAAGGTCCCCTAGAAGAGGATACAGCAACCACCCCAGTATTATTGCCTGGAGAATCCCATGTACAGAGAAGTCTGGTGGGCTGCAATCCCTAGGATTGCAAAGAGTCAGACACAACTGAAACTGAAGTAACTTAGCACGGCAGAACACAAAATAGGTTGACAGTTCAGAGTTTGATTTAATGTGGTCCAAATGCATAGTAAAAGTTTTTGAAACATTCAATTCAGATCTTCATTTTTTATTTAGAGTTTTGTGTGCTTTTAAGTTCCACTAATATTGTTGAAAATAATCTGTTACAAATTGGCACCTTCAATCTATTCATGGAAGTGAATTAGTCAGAGTGCCAAAAGGACACAGTAGAAGCAAAAATCATAAGACAAGTGATCCTATTGTCACCTGACACCTCTCTAATATCCACTGAGACTTTCTGGGAACAAATTGGGTGAATTTACCATCACCAAGATAATAATTTGTGATGAGATGAGTAAGCAAACATCTGGAGATTGGTAGGATTGGAAGGCTTACTGTGAAAATACTAGCGTTGGCTACTTTATAGCTACAAATATAGCTATGCTTCATATGTATGAGTGTGTGTGTGTGTGTGTGTGTGTGTGTGTGTGTGTGTGTATGGTGTTTCCACTAATCATGTATGGTCATGACAGTTGGACCATAAAGAAGGCTGAATGTTGAAGAACTGGCATTTTCGAACTGTGGTGTTGAAGACTCTTGAGAGTCCCTTGTCCAGCAAGGAGATCAAGCCAGTTAATCCTAAAGGAAATCAGCTCTGGAATATTTATTGGAAAGACGGATGCTGAAGTTGAAGCTTCAATATTTGGACACCTGATGCAAAAAGCTGACTCACTGGAAAAGACCCTGATGCTGGGAAAGATTGAGGGCAGAAGGAGAAGGGGGTGACAGAGAATGACATGGTTGGATGTCATCACAGACTCAATGTGCTTGAGTTTGAGCAAACTCCAGGAAATAGTGAAGAACAGGGAAGCCTGGCTTGCTGCCGTCCATGGGATCACAAAGAGTCGGACACGACTGAGCAACTGAACAACAACAGTACTTTTTTTATGCTAATAAATTGTTTCTCTACACAAGTCCTTTGATAAATTCATAGTTCCATAATCATACATTAGATCTAAATTCAGACTTCCAAGAATTTTATTCTTTTTTATAGTTTTATTATTTTTTTTATTTTTAATATAAATTTATTATTTTAATTGGAGGCGAATTACTTTACAATATTGTATTGGTTTTGCAATACATCAACATGAATCTGCCCCAGGTATATGGAGTTTTATTCTTATATAGCAAAGTGTAAATTGAAAAAGTTACCAAACTTAACAAAGAATAATTTTAAATTAAGCAAATTCTTAATGTCAACAACCTAGGATTGCATTTAGATTAAAATGACTAAAGCAAAATTTTCACACAGTGAAACTGTCTATAACTGAACAGATATTTCTCAGATTTCAAAACACTGCACATACATGCCTACAGCTCACAATACCAACAACCAACAAACAATGAGAGATGACTTTCATTTGCTATAACATTTCTGATTAATCAACAAGTGTAACAGATTTTTTAATATTATCAGGTTAGTGGAAGCTCAGAAAAATAATGGTGACAACATTACACTGGTTCAGTTAAAAATGATCATTAAGAAGTGTCTTCCTTTCTTTAAAATTAGTATCTGATGAAAACAAAATTAGTATTTGATGAAAAGAACAGTTCAAACCTAATACAAGAAGAAAATCCTTGGAATTATCACAGTATCCCAAAATAATTGCATGGATCATATCACTGAATATATTTTGTTTCATGTCTATCAGCAATACTTTGAAAGAATTAAAACTTATTTGTTAATATTAACTGACATCAGATCAGATCCGATCAGATCAGTTGCTCAGTCGTGTCCAACTCCTTGCGACCCCATGAATCACAGCATTAACTGATATACTTTAATAAAATTAATTTTAATGTCTTTCCTTTAAAAACTCTGTGACATATTCTGCATCATGTGATTGTAAAATATTTTAAACACTCAAATCTCTCTGAAACTAACACAGAATGCACATAAATGCCAAATTTTTAACTACTTTAGTCTTTTAGGTTTTACCATATTTTTGAAATAGTGCATACATACTTGATGAAGAAGCAATGACACTTTGGTGAAAAACATTATCACTCTATCAGTATTATGATGCAAAGGATACTTCAAAAAGCATTATTTGTATTTGCCTTTTGAAATTAGAAAAGAAAAAAAAATTCTGGGGAGTTGCTGCTGCTGCTGCTAAGTTGCTTCAGTCGTGTCCGACTCTATGCAACCACATAGATGGCAGCCCACCAGGGTTCCCCGTCCCTGGGATTCTCAAGGCAAGAATATTGGGGTGGGTTGACATTTCCTTCTCCAATGCGTGAAAGTGAAAAGTGAAAGTGAAGTCGCTCAGTCGTGTCCGACTCTTAGCGACTCCGTGGACTGCAGCCCACCAGGCTCCTCCATCCTTGGGATTTTCCACGCAAGAGTACTGGAGTGGGGTGCCATTGCCTTCTCCGTCTGGGGCGTTAGGAGAGACCATTTTTATTTTTCCTTAAAAGTTTGATTTATAGCCTGAACTTAGTATCTACTGAAGTCCAAAGCAGAACAAGGTCATTGTCTTCATTTGACATTTAACTTCTTTAGTTTAATAAAGAATCTATCAGACTTCTAGATTCTCCTTTTGGAAGATGGAAAAAGTGTCTTTTGGTCTATGGCCAAAGACATTATGAAGATCATACAGAATAATTAACAACCAATAAATGTAGTCAATGCCTTTCATCCCATAATCTTGGCCTGTTTGTACTAATGAAGTGGATTTGGTGATAACTATTGCTGTTCTATAAAGCAGGAAGCTTGTGTTTATTTAGAGCAGGAAACTGGGACACAGCTGCCTTGTGTAAGAACTCATTTGGAAAAATCTTCACACTTCAGTTTTAACCCATTTTTTGAATATATCTTATGAGAAATAGAAATTTGCTAAATCCATTTAAAAATTAATAATTTAACACTATAAACTTCCACTAGTATAAATTCTAGGATACCCTTGTTAGTGTGTTAGGTTCTTCAAATAATGAGTTTTTTTTTAATATATTGAATCATTAATAATAAATGTTGTCCAATATATTAGTTAAGCAAAGGCTATTGGAGTTAAACATGTTAATGCACATTTCAAAAACTGATTAGTCACTATTAACACAAAATCTTTTGTGATATTTTTGAATTACTTGGGGGAAATATTTGTGCATAAATTCACTGTTAGATACTTATTCAATAAATATATTTTGCAAAAGCAAGAGTTAATATTCTTGCTTCTCAGCCTTTGACTAAAACCAAGTGAAGAGTTGATAGTGAATAAAGAACAATTTATATTTTTAATGTAATTGGTGACTTTTAAAATATGCTATTTAAAGATGCTTTTCAACACAATTACAGTACTGGTGTCTTTGATTTTCACTTGATCTTAGCCAAAGGCTGAGAAGCAAGAATATTAACTCTTGTTTTTGAAGAAGGATGTTGTGGGGAGGGAGGAGGGAGGGGAGTTCAGGATTGGGAACACGTGTCCACCCATGGTGGATTCATGTTGATGTATGGAAAAACCAATAAAAAAAAAAAAAAAGAATAGGAAGTACAAAAAAATTCAATGATACGGAAAAGTATCCTTTCATGCTTATTAAAAAGCAAAAAGTACAAACTCAGCCATATATAATATTATGTAACATTCATAAAACTTATATCTAGAAAGAAAACTCAGAAATGTGAATTACTTTAGACATTCCATTTAAATAATTGTTTCTATAAAAATGAGTTATTTACTGAGAATATATATAACATATAAAATGGGGTGAGTGTGAGCTATGACTCTATCATTGCTATTTATGACCTGAAGAAGAAAGGATTTCTTCCTGTAATGATGCTTTATAATATGGCAGTAATAAGAGCAAGGACACTTGTGGTACCAGATATTCCCACTGCTAGGATCATCTCTAGGTTATTCTAGGCTTGGATTTGGAAATGTAAAAGTATATGATGAAACAAATGTGAAAACATTTATGCTAAAGTAACTTTGAATAAATTGATTCAAATGTGACAGAAACCATGAAAACTTTTTCTAGTGGCAATATTCTTAATCCTGTTACAAAATTTGTGAACTAAAGCAGAGACATTACTTTGCCAACAAAGGTTCAACTAGTCAAAGCTATGGTCTTTCTGTGGTCATGTATGGATGTGAGAGCTGGACTGTGAAGAAGGCTGAGCGCCAAAGAATTGATGCTTTTGAACTGTGGTGTTGGAGAAGACTCTTGAGAGTCCTTTGGCCTGCAAGGAGATCCAACCAGTCCATTCTGAAGGAGATCAGCCCTGGGATTTCTTTGGAAGGAATGATGCTAAAGCTGAAACTCCAGTATTTTGGCCAACTTATGCGAAGAGTTGACTCATTGGAGAAGACTCTGATGCTGGGAGGGATTGGGGGCAGGAGGAGAAGTGGACAACAGAGGATGAGATGGCTGGATGACATCACTGTTTCAAGGGATGTGAGTCTGAGTGACCTCCGGGAGTTGGTGATGGACATGGGGGCCTGGCGTGCTGCGATTCATGGGGTCGCGAAGAGTCGGACACGACTGAGCAACTGATCTGATCTGATCTGACCCAAAATATATGTGGTTATGATAAACCATATGGAATTAAGCATTGCATGTTACTTGAATACAATTTTCAATGAATTCTGATTAACCTCAGACAAACATTATGCATGTGAACATTTATCCAGTATT
The DNA here is from genome assembly GCA_935064755.1 of Tragelaphus eurycerus. Classification (NCBI taxonomy): domain Eukaryota; kingdom Metazoa; phylum Chordata; class Mammalia; order Artiodactyla; family Bovidae; genus Tragelaphus; species Tragelaphus eurycerus. The sequence goes on from CAKXYN010000118.1 coordinate 1,938,329, forward strand.
TTGTATTTTATTTTTTAAATTAATTTTTAAATAAATTTATTCATTTTAATTGGAGGCTAAATACTTTAAAATATTGTAGTGGTTTTGCCATACATCTGCAAACAGTGAGAGGTTTACTTCTTTTCCAATCTGGATTCCTTTTATTTCTTTTTCTGCTCTGATTGCTGTAACCAAAACTTTCAAAACTATGTTGAATAGTAGTGGTGAGAGTGGGCACCCTTGCCTTGTTCCTGACTTTAAGGGAAATGCTTTAATTTTTTCACCATTGAGGATGATGTTTGCTGTGGGTTTTTCACATATAGCTTTTATTATGTCTAGGTATGCTTCCTCTATTCCTACTTTCTGGAGGGTTTTTATCATAAATGGATGTTGAATTTTGTCAAAGTCTTTCTCTGCGTCTATTGAGATAATTATATATATATATTTTTTTTTCTTTCAATTTGTTATTGTGGTGTATTACATTGAATGATTTGCATATATTGAAGAATCCTTGCATCCCTGGGATAAAGCCCACTTGGTCATGGTGTATGATCTTTTTAATATGTTGTTGGATTCTGTTTGCTAGAATTTTGTTAAGGATTTTTGCATCTATGTTCATTGGTGATATTGGCCTGTAGTTTTCTTTTTTTGTGGTGTCTTTGTCTGGTTTTGGTATTAGAGAGATGGTGGCCTTATAGAATTAGTTTAGTTTACCTTCCTCTGCAATTTTCTGGAAGAGCTTGAGTAAGATGGGTGTTAGCTCTTCTCTAAATTTTTGGTAGAATTCAGCTGTGAAGCCGTGTGGTCCTGAGCTATTGTTTCCTGGAAGATTTCTAATTACAGTTTCAGTTTCTGTGCTTGTGATGGGTCTGTTAAGATTTTCTATTTCTTCCTGGTCCAGTTTTGGAAAGTTGTACTTTTCTAAGATTTTGTTCATTTCTTCCAAGTTGTCTGTTTTATTGGTATATAGTTGCTGACTGTATTCTCTTATGATCCTTTATATTTCTGTGTTATCTGTTTTGATTTCTCCATTTTCATTTCTAATTTTGTTGATTTGGTTCTTCTCCATTCGTTTCTTCATGAGTCTGGTTAATGGTTTGTCAATTTTTTTTTTATCTTCTCAAAGAACCAGCTTTTAGCTTTGTAATTTTTGCTATGGTCTCATTTGTTTCTTTTGCATTTAATTCTGCCCTAATTTTTAACATTTCTTTCCTTTTACTCACCCTGGTGTTCTTCATTTCTTCCTTTTCTAGTTGCTTTAGGTGTAGAGTTAAGTCATTTTTTAAAATATAAATTTATTTATTTTAATTGGAAGCTAATTACTTTACAATATTTGTATTGGTTTTTCCATACATAAACATTAATCCACCACAGCTGTACACGTGTTTCCCATCCTTAACCCCCCTCTCACCTCCCACCCCATACCATCCCTCTGGGTCAGAGTTAGGTTATTTATTTGACATTTTTCTTGTTTGTTGAGGTAAGCCTGTATTGCTATGGACCTTCCCGTTAACACGGGTTTTACAGTGTCCCATAGGTTTGGGGTTGTTGTGTTTTCATTTTCATTCATTTCTATGCATATTTTGATTTCTTGTTTTGATTTCTTCTGTGATTTGTTGATTATGCAGCATCATGCTGTTCAGCCTCCATAAGCTGGAATTTTTAATAGTTTTTCTTCTGTAATTGAGATCTAATCTTATTGCATTGTGGTCAGAAAAGATACTTGGAATGTTTTCTTTTTCTTTTTTGAATTTACCAAGGCTAGATTTATGGTCCAGGATGCGATCTATCCTGGAGAAGGTTCCGTGTGCACTTGAGAAAAAAGTGAAATTCATTGTTTTGGGGTGAAATATCCTATAGACATCAATTAGGTCTAAATGGTCTATTGTAGCATGTGAAGTTTGTGTTTCCTTGTTAATTTTCTGTTTAGTTGATCTTTCCATAGGTGTGAGTGGGGTATTAAAGTCTCCCACTATTACTGTGTTATTGTTAATTTCCCCTTTCATACTTGTTAGCATTTGTATTACATATTGTGGTGCTCCTATGTTGGGTGCATATATATATATTTATAATTGTTATGTTTTCTTCTTGGACTGATCCTTTGATCATTATGTAGTGTCCTTCTTTGTCTCTTTTCACAGCCTTTGTTTTAAAGTCTATTTTATCTTATATGAGTATGGCTACTCCTGTTTTCTTTTGGTCTCTATTTGCGTGGAATATCTTTTTCCAGCCCTTCACTTTCAGTCTGTATGTGTCCGTTGTTTTGAGGTCCGTCTCTTGTAGACAACATATATAGGGGTCTTGTTTTTGTATCCATTTAGCCAGTCTCTGTCTTTTGGTTGGGACATTCAACCCATTTACATTTAAGGTAATTATTGATAAGTATGATTCCATTGTCATTAACTTTATTGTTTTGGGTTCGACTTTATACATCCTTTCTTTGTTTCCTGTCTAGAGAAGATCCTTAGTATTTGTTGAAGAGCTGGTTTGGTGGTGCTGAATTCTCTCATATTTTGCTTGTCTGTAAAGCTTTTGATTTCTCCTTCATATTTGAATGAGATCCTTGCTGGGTACAGTAATCTGGGCTGCAGGTTATTTTCTTTCATCATTTTAAGTATGTCTTGCCATTCCTTCTTGCCTGAAGAGTTTCTATTGAAAGATCAGCTGTTATCCTTATGGGAATCCCCTTGTGTGTTATTTTTTGGTGTTCCCTTGCTGCTTTTAATATTTGTTATTTGTGTTTGATCTTTGTTACTTTGATTAATATGTGTCTTGGGTGTTTCCCCTTGGGTTTATCCTGTTTGGAACTCTGTGTTTCTTGGACTTGGGTGGCTATTTCCTTCCCCATTTTAGGGAAGTTTTCAACTATTATTTCCTCAAGTCTTTCTTCTTATCTTCTTATTCTGGGACTCCTATGATTCAAATGTTGGGTCGTTTGACATTGTCCTAGAGGTCTCTCAGCTTGTCCTCATTTATTTTGATTCTTTTTTTTTTTTTTTCCTTTTTTACTCTCTGCTTCGTTTATTTCTATTATTCTATCTTCTACCTCACTTATCCTATCTTCTGCCTCCATTATTCTACTGTTGGTTCCCTCTAGAGTGCTTTTTTTTTTTTTTTAAAATCTAATGTATTGCATTATTCATTATACATTGGCTGTTCTTTATTTCTTCTATGTCCTTGTTAAACATTTCTTGCATCTTCTATATCCTTGTCTCCAGGCTATTTATCTGTAATTTCATTTTGTTTTCAAGATTTTGGATCATTTTCACTATCATTTTTCTTAATTCTTGTTCAAATAGATTCCCTATGTCTTCCTCTTTTCTCTGGTTTGGTAGGCATTTATCTTGATCCTTTACCTGCTGAGTATTTCTCTGCCTTTTCATCTTGTTTAGATTGCTATGTTTGGGGTGGCTTTTCCGTATTCTGGCAGTTTGTGGTTCCTCTTTATTCTGGAGATTCCTCACTGTGGGTCAGGTTGGACATGTGGCTTGTCAAGGTTTCCTGGTTAGGGAAGCTTGTGTGGATGTTCTGGTGGGTGGAGCTGGATTTCTTCTATATTGAGTGCAATGAAGTGTCCAGTAGTGAGTTTTGAGGTGTCAATGGGTTTGGTGTGACTTTGTGAAGCCTTTATATTGAAGTTCAAGGCTATATTCCTGTACTGCTGGAGAATTAGTGTGGCATTTCTTCCTCTGGAACTTGTTGGCCTTTGGAGGGTGCTTGGCTTAATTGTGGTATGGAGGTTTTTGGATGAGCTCTTATCGATTAATGTTCCCTGGAGTCAGGAGGTCTCTGGTGTTTTCAGGTTTTGAACTTAAGTCTTCTGCGTCTGGATTTCAGTGTTATTCTTACAGTAGCCTCAAGTCTTCTCCATCTATACAGCACCAATGATAAAACATCTAGATTAATGAGGAAAAGTTTGTCCACAGTGACGGACACCCAGAGAGGTTTACAGAGCTACATGGAGAAGAAAAGAAGGAGGAGGGAGATTGATTTGACCAAGTGGAGAAAATGGAGAGTCAAAAGAGGGAGAGAACAATCAAGTCAGTATTCACACTCCTAAGTAAAAATGGGTACTAAAGATTTGTTTCTTAAAGGTACAAAATTGATAACAAATACCAAAAAGCAAAGATTAAAAATCTAGAGTAGAGGTTAGACTCGCAAAAAATACAGTATTAAAAAAGAAAACAAAGTCACAAAAATTATAAAATATATATATTTGCTTTAAAAATAGTTTTGTTTTTGTTTTTTTTTTTTTTTTTTTTTTTTTTGCAAAGTGATAGTAGATTATAAACAGAGAAGGCAATGGCACCCCCACTCCAGTACTCTTGCCTGGAAAATCCCATGGACAGAGGAGCCTGGTGGGCTACAGTCCATGAGGTTGGACACGACTAAGCGACTTCACTTTTCACTTTCATGCACTGGAGAAGCAAATGGCAACTCATTCTGGTGTTCTTGCCTTGAGAATCCCAGAGAAGGGGAATCCTGGTGAGCTGCTGTCTATGGGGTTTCACAGAGTTGGACACGACTGAAGTGACTTAGGTTAGCAGTAGGTTATAAAAATGAAAATTAAAGGAGTAATAGAGGATTTAAAAATAAAAAAATATAAAATGATAATAATAAAAATATATCTATGAATTTCTCTGGAGCTGTTGAGAGCAGTGTGGGGTCAGTCCAGTTTCAGATAGTTCCTTGATTCAGCTTATACTTCTCAAGATTTACAGGCCCCTTCCTATGTAGTTGGTGCTAACTACAAGGTTTTAATCTGTATCTCCTGTCACTTCCAAAACAGTTCCCTCTGTTTATTTGAGCTTCTTCGGTTTGCTGGTCTCTTCAGTGTTTAATTTCTTCCCTGACACAAGGGGGCGAAGGTGGTTACTTATTTAGGCTCACTTGTTCGGTTGTGATGTGGAGAAGGAGGAACACGGCAAACAAATATCACTGGTGTGCTTGCAGTGTCTTCGCCACATTGGATTTGCTCCCACTAACAGCGTGTGTGCTTTTATGGTCTATACTTCTTAGGCTCAAGGTTGCTCTGCCAGTAACTGTCTGAGGCAGGCCCTGTGTTGCACACACTTTTGTAGGTCTAAGTCACTCAGGTTCAGGGTCTTGAGTACTCCACAAAGGGGCAGACTCCACTGGACCTGAGTATTATGCACTTCCCAGGTCTGAGCAGATCACATGACCAGATGCTTAGCAAACGCATTCACCTCCTGGTGGGCAGTGTGCCTTATTGTCTTCCCCATCCCAGTCATCGGTTTTCTGGGTGTACAATGGGCGTGCCTTCTCAGGTGTGCCATGTGTCTCTCCTGGTGAGCTGATCTCTGGCTGCAACCCTCCCAGTGGATGTCAACAATCCAGAATCCCAAGAACTCTAGCTTAGCAACGGAGCCTGCTTGCAGTTTGGTAGAGGACACCTCTCTGGGATAGCGATTGCCCATTTCTGGCCCTGACTCCCTCCCCAACCCCGTCTGCTTGTCTCTGGCAGGGGATGGGCTGGTCCATAGCCTGTTAGCTCTCCTCTGGTATTTGCTCAGTTCTTTGTTCTGAGAGTGGGCCTGGCAGTGCCTCAGGTTAGGGCTGTTCATGGGATAGTTCTCTCTCTCTCTCTCTCTCTCTATTTTTGTCTCTCTCTCTCTCTGGCTGTCCCACAGTTTGGGTTGCTATTTCAAGTCACTTCCCTCAGATTGCCCTCAGGGCATTTGGGCCTGGTCCTTACCCTTAGCAATGCAGCCCAGGCCTCCCTGTTCAGACCCCGCTTGCTGGTGGCAGCTGCAAGTGCTAGGAGTTGCCATTAGGCATGTAATCTGTGGGTTTGAATTATTTATTTATTTTTCCTCCCAGTTATGTTGCCCTCTTAGATTCCAAGATTCCCCACAGACCTACCAGTGAGTGTGTTTCCTTGCTTTTGGAAACTTCTCCTCTTTTAAGACTCCCTTCCCAGGGTGGATCTCTGTCCCTACCTCTTTTATCTCTCTTTTATTTTTTTTTCTATTTTGTCCTACCTCCTTTTGAAGACAATGGGCTGCCTTTCTGGGTGCCTGATGTCCTCTGCCAGCATTCAGAAGTTGTTTTGTGGAATTTGCTCAGTGTTCAAATGTTCTTTTGATGAATTTGTGGGGATTAAATTGGTATCCCAGTCCTATTTTTCCACCATCCTAAGACCTCCCCCAGTATTTTGTATTTTAATTAGTCAAATTTATTATGTTCTTAGTATCAAAATACTGATTGCCGTTGAGCAAGAGGAAAAAGAAGTTGCTTTTCTTTTTTTGAAGCACAAAATGTGTGGTACTCGCTTTTCTACTAGTGCTTATATTGATTTGCATATACATTAGATATAAGTTATTGAACAAGTAATTCTTTATATAACCTTACACTGATAATGCAAGTACATTTTAATTGGTCAAGAGATAAACCTAATTGCTTGTTTTTATTAATGCAGACATTATAACTGCACAGTAAATGTCACATGAAGACATGTGACATGTGACATTGAGGGCACTGAAATACACAGTCCTGGGAGTTGTGGCATGCTGACATAAATAAACAATTCTTTCAAAAAAAAATTTTTAGGAACAATGATTGGTGCTCTCATTGTATTAGGCATATTATAGATTCAATCCGCTATCTGAAGTCTTTTAATGAGGAGCATTAGAATGTTTGTACAGATGTTTGATGGACAAGCAATTAATCAAAGTTAACCTAATGAACTATAATTTTAATGTTTATATCAAAAGCAACCTGTACTTGAATTACTCATTACAAGATTTCAAAGACAACTGTATGTGCTATAAAAACATAGTCACAAAGACATTCTTCATTGAAACAACACTTTTTCTTCACAGCAAACTAAAGTTCAATTAATGATGTAGATAGATAAACTGTTTTAATCATATATTTCTTACAAAATGGTTGAAAATACAAGGAAAATGACATTTCTTAAAATGTATGTGATCAAAATATATGTAATTTATGAATGATAATCCATTTACTCCATTAGATGATTATAGAACTTCCACAGGACTGGGGAAACAGACACCTGGAGAGCACAAACAAAATCTTGTGTGCACCAGGACCCCGGATAAAGGAGCAGTGGCCTCACAAGAGACTGAGCCAGACTTGCCTGTGAGTGCCCAGTAGTCTCTTGCAGAGCCATGGGTCGACAGAAGCCTGCCATGGGGTCAGGGGCACTGAATATTACAGACCTGGGAGTTCTGACATGCTGGCCTAAATCCTTTTGAAGGAGGTCACCTTATCCTTGCCATAGTTTGGCCTCAGGTCAAAGTACAGGGAGGGAACACAACACCACTCATCAACAGGAAATTGGATTAAAGATTTACTGAGCATGGCCCTGCTCAGAGCAAAACCCAGAATACCCCACAGTCAGTTGCTCCCCTTAGGAAGCTTACACAAGTCTCATCCTTATTCATCAGAGGGCAGACAGAATGAAAACCACAATTACAGAAAATAAATCAAACTGATCACATGGATCACAGCCTAGTCTAACTCAGTGAAACTATGGTTCATGCTATGTAGAGCTATGCAAAACAGACAGAACATGGTGGAGAGTTCTGACAAAACGTGGTCCACTGGAGAAGGGAATGGCAAATCACTTTAATAGTCTTACTTTGAGAACCCCATGAACAGTATGACAAGGCAAAAATATAGGACACTGAACAATGAACTCCCCAGGTCGGTAGGTGCCCAATATGGTATTCTATGGGGAAAAATAGAGAAAGTGTTCCAGAAGAAATGAAGAGGCTGAGCCAAAGGGAAAACAACACCCAGTTGTGGATGTGACTGGTGATGAAAGTAAAGTCTGATACTGTAAAGAACAATATTGCATAGGAACCTAGAATATTAGGTCCATGAATCAAGGTAAATTGGAAGTGGTCAAACAAGAGATAGCAAGAGTGAACATCAAAATTTTAGAAATCAGTGAACTAAAATGGAAATCAAAACCGATAGGTTTTGAGTTGTGTTTTCATTACCATTTGTTTCTAGAAATTTGTTGATATCCCTTTTGATTTCTCTAGTAACCTGTTGTTTATTTAGAAATGTGGTTTTTAACTTGCATGTGTTTGTGTTTCTTACTTTTTTTTCCCTTGTAATTGATATCTAGTCTCATAGGGTTGGCGTCAGAGAAGATGCTTGATATGATTTCAGTTTTCTTAAATTCGCTGAGGTTTGATTTGTGACCCAAGATGTGGTCTATCCTGGAGAATGCTCCATTTGTACTGAGAAGAATGTGTATCCCTCTGCATTTGGATGGAGTATCCTGAAGATAACAATGAGATCCATGTCAACTAATGTATAATTTAAGACTGGTCTTCCTTATTAATTTTCTGCTTTGATGATCTGTCCATTGGTGAAAGTGGGGTGTTAAAATTTCCTACTATTATTTCGTTACTGTCAGTTTCTCCTTATATGTCTGTTAGTATATGTGTTATGTATTGAGGAGCTCCTATGTCCAGTGCATAAGTGAAAGAAAGTGGAGTCGCTCAGTTGTGTCTGACTCTTTGTGACCCCATGGACAGTAGCCTGCACCAGGATCCTCTGTCCATGGGATTTTCTAGGCAAGAGTACTGCAGTAGGTTGCCATTATGTCCGGTGCATCAGTTCAGTTGCTCAGTCATGTCCAACTCTTTGCGACCCCGTGAATTGCAGCATGCCAGGTCTCCGTGTCCATTATCAACTCCCAGAGTTCACCCAAACCCATGTTCATCGAGTCGGTGATGCCATCCAGCCATCTCATCCTCTGCCATCCCCTTTTCCTCCTGCCCCCAATCCCTCCCAGCATCAGAGTCTTTTTCAGTGAGTCAGCCCTTCGCAGGAGGTGGCCAAAGTACTGGAGTTTCAGCTTTAGCATCATTCCTTCCAAAAAACACCCAGGACTGATCTCCTTTAGAATGGACTAGTCGGATCTCCTTGAAGTCCAAGGAACTCTCAAGAGTCTTCTCCAACACCACAGTTCCAAAGCATCAATTCTTCGGTGCTCAGCTTTCTTCACAGTCCAACTTTCACATCCATACATGACCACTGGAAAAACCACAGCCTTGACTAGACGGACCTTTGTTGGGAAAGTAATGTCTCTGCTTTTCAATATGCTATCTATGTTGGTCATAACTTTCCTTCCAAGGAGTAAGTGTCTTTTAATTTCATGGCTGCAGTCACCATCTGCAGTGATTTTGGAGTCCAAAAAAATAAACTGATACTGTTTCCACTGTTTCCCCATCTATTTGTCATGAAGTGATGGGACCAGATGGCATGATCTTCGTTTTCTGAATGTTGAGCTTTAAGCCAACTTTTTTCACTTTCCACTTTCACTTTCATCAAGAGGCTTTTAGTTCCTCTTCACTTTCTGCCATAAGGGTAGTGTCATTTGCATATCTGAGGTTATTGATATTTCTCCCGGCAATCTTGATTCCAACTTGTGCTTCTTCCAGCCCAGCATTTCTCATGATGTACTCTGCATATAAGTTAAATAAGCAGGGTGACAATATACAGCCTTGACATACTCCTTTTCCTATTTAGAACTAGTCTGTCATTCCATGTCCAGTTCTAACTCTTGCTTCCTGACCTGCATATAGGTTTTTAGGTATTTACAATTGTTATGTCTTCCTCTTGGATTGATCCCTTGATCATTAGGTAGTGTCCTTCTTTATCTCTTGTAATATTCTTTATTTTAGGGTCTATTTTGTCTGATATGAGGATTGCTTCTCAAGCTGTCTTTGCTTTCCATTTGCATGGAATATATTTTTTCATCCTCTCCCTTTCAGTCTATATCTTAGGTCTGAAGTGGGTTTCTTATAGACACCATGTATATGGGTCTTGTTTTTGTATCCATTCATCCAGTCTGCGTCTTTTGGTTGAGCATTTAATCCATTTGTCTTTAAAGTAATTACAAATATATATAGCTGCTGTTGCCATTTTCTTAACTGTTTGGGGTTGATTTTGTAGATATTTTTTCTTCTTTTGCATTTTTTGACAATATAAGTTCCTTTAACATTTGTTGTAAAACTGGATTGGTGGTATTTAATTCTCTTAACTTGTGCTTGTCTGAAAAGCTTTTGATTTCTCCATCAATTTTGAATGAGATCCTTGCCAGGTACAGTAATCTTGGTTGTAGATTTTTCCCTTTCAGTACTTTATATATACCCTGCCATTGCCTTCTGGCCTGCAGATCTTCTGCTGAAAGATCACCTGTTAAACATATGGGATTTCCCTTGTATGTAAAATAAATATAGGAGAGGGAATGAGTCATTAGCAATTTCTGAAACTAGCAGGAATTGAGAGACTTTGCAATTAAACTGAACCAGAGGTGAATCTTGACTCTGGAATTTCTTGGCTTTGTGATGTTGGACAATACACTCAACCTCTGTGGGCTTTGGTTTCCCCCTTTATGAGCTATTACTATTTCTTCCACCTTGATCTTGATGGAGTATTTATTTATTCATTTCCACTCATGGTCCCTGATTTGCACTGCCAGATTGATGACAGAGCAAACAGGCAGAGGCATCCATTTGTAATCTTGTTTCATTTTCGAAAGAACATTTGTACTTTGCTCCTTGCTCTTTTATTCTTTTTTTTTTTTAATAAACTTTTAATTTTATATTGGAATGTAGCTGATTAACAATGTTGTGATAATTTCAGGTGCACAGCAGATTGACTCAGCCATACATATATATGTATTGATTCTCCCTTGAACTCTCCACCCATCCAGGCGGCCACATAACATTGAGCAGATCTTGATACAGAAAATCTTAAGAAATCCACTAAAAACCTATTAAAACTAACAATCAAGCTGAGGAGTTTACAGGCTTTAAGAGTGATATATAAAAATCAAGTGTACTTCTATATTCTAGCAATAAACATTCCAAAAAAGAAATTAAGGAAACACTTCCATTTACAGTGGAATAAAATTCTTAGGAGCAAATTCAACAAAGGAAATGTGAAGTTCTTTACTCTGAAAAATTTGAAATAACTACTGAAAGAAGTTAAAGAATCTGCCTGCAGTGTGGGAGACTCAGGTTCAATTCCTGTGTCAGGAAGATCCCCTGAAGGAGGAAATGGCTACCCACTCCAGTATTCTTGCCTGGGAAATCCCATGGACAGAGAGCCTGGTGGGATAGAGTCCATAGGGTCACAAAGAGTCAGATACAACTTAAGTGACTTAGCACAGCCCAGGGCACAATGGACTGACAATTAGGAGTTTGGTTTAATGTGGTCAAATGGATAGTGAAAGTATTTGAAACATTCGATTTAGATTTTCACTTTTTATTTAAAGTTTTGGGTGATTAACACATACATACATACTGAAAGAAATTAAATATATAAATCAATGGAAAGACATTCCATATTCAAAGATAGGAAGATTTAACACTGTTAAAGTCTTAATACTGTTAAAATCACAAACTGATTTTCAGATTCAATACAATTCTATCAAAATATGCAAAATCCAAACTGAATTTTTGCAGAAATTGAGTGGAGGAATTGGAACCTTAATATATTTCTGGTGGCAATGTAAAATTGTGCAGTCAATTTGGAAAAGAATTTGGCAGTTCTTCACATTAAATATAGAATTGACCCCATATGATCCAGCAACTCCACACATAGATATATTCCCAAAAGAAATGAATAACTGTGTCTACACAAAAACTTCTGAACAATATTCATAACAACATTACTCATCATAGCCAAAAAGTAAAAACAACTCAAATATCCACCAATTGATGAATGGGTAAACAAAATGTGGCATAATCATACAAAGTATAATCTTGAGCAATATTATAAAAAAAATTGAAGTACTTACACATGCTACAACATGGAGGAACCTTAAAAACATTATGTTAAATGAATCAAGCCAGTCTCAAAATAATTGATTGAAAGGATTCCATTAATATTACATGTATAGAATTGGAAAATCTATAAAAGAGAAGGGTAGATGAATGGTTCTTTAAGTCTATGGAGTTTGATATGGTTGCTTAGAGTTTTGGAGTACATGGAGAAGTGGCCAGTGAATGCTAATGGATACCAGATTTCTATTTGTAGTGATAAGGATGCCTCAAAATTTATTGTGATGACAGTGGCACAATTATGTGACTAAACACTATTGAATTATTCACTTTAAATGAGTGGATTTTATGGCATGTGAATTATATCTCAATAAAACTCTTAAAAAGGAATTTCTATAAATCACAGATTTCATTGAAAATGACTTGGTGTCTGTTTCCTCATCTTAAAGAGGCAAATAACTCAATGCTGAAACTATGATGTATTTTTTTATTGTAAAATTTAAGGCTGCCAGATCAGTTGCTTTTCTGATGGCAAGGAAATAAAACATAATTATGTGTATGTTCGTATATTTCCTTGCATGTTTTATGACTTAATATCACTCCAAATACTTAAAACTTTACCTTCCTGATTATTTCTAAAATATAACTGTGCAAAAATATAGATTTTTAAAAAATGTTAATCTCAAAGGGACTTCTTTAAAGTGTCTTCTAAGTGAAGAAAGGTAAATAGTTATCTAATGGAGAAAATTAGTCTTATCTGTGATAATCATTTCTGATGTATTTTATTCCTTGGTTTTAAGTATGATAGGATAATGACAGTACAGTACCTGGACTCTATCCTGTTGAGGATTTACAGGAATATGAATTTCTATTTTTGACTTTTAGGATTGTATGTCTTAGATAAATGATCTTTTAAAAAATTATGATATAATATTCTTCATGATTGCTAATAGCACTTTGCTCTAAAGTCAAATTTTATATTGATATAGCTACTCTATCTTTCCTTTGCTAGTCTTTGCATAGTATACTTATTAAAATTTGATATCTATTAGCATTTTAAAATTTTACAGAAACCTTATAAAGGAGTTTTAAAAAGTTTTATAGTTTAGAGCTAAGTATTTTGGATCTGTAATCCTTTATGTTGCTAAACTCTGATTTGCCACAATTTCAGAAAATAAAGAATACAGAAATCAATTAACTTTGAGATAATTATAGCTATACTTCATTCCTGAAACTGAAAGGCATATCTTAGAGTTCAATAAGCTATTTCCAAATTAATCTAATTTGTTCTTAGATCTGTTCTCAGATTAATTAATTATATTCTTAACCAAATTGTTAGCTATAATTGGTTAGTTCATTACATGTTTCTGTACTAGTTTTTCCATTCATTTCACTCATGTCAACCTTTTGTGTTAGGACTATATTTCAACAGATTTGTGTGTATAAATCATTAACCACAGCTTCCATTCACAGTCATAAACACAGTTTAAAATGTCTACATTTGGGAGACTAAGCCAAAATATCCTACTTATAAAAATGAAATGCCATACACCCACTCCTGATTATTTATATTACTGTAGGAATTACTTTGTGACAAATCAAGTACCAATTATGAAAATATTAGAAGCCTCTGATGCATTTATATATAGATTATTAAGCATTCTTATAGCAATATGATTTAAGTAGCTAATAAACACATGCTTTTGAAACATAAATTTTATCATTTGTTTCCCATCTTAACAGCTGCAGAAATAACTATTCAGCCTACTGTGGAAGAGGCCTCTGACAATTGCACTCAAGAATGTCTCATCTTGGGCCACTCTGATGCCTGCTGGATGCCAGCTTCTCTGACGCATTCCAGCCCTTCACAGGCACAGGCCTCTGCTCTATGCCACAGCCCTCCCCCGACGCAGACAACTCTTCGCCGACGCAACCCTCTGGTGACACAGACAGTTGCTCTCTGCCACAGTCCTCCGATAACCCAGGCTATAGCACTATGCCACAGCTCTCCACCAGCACAGACCTCTGCTCTCCACCACAGCCCACCTCTAGCACAGGCTCTTCACCACAGCCCTCTACCAGCACAGGCCTCAGCCCTTTACTACAGCCCTCCCCTGGCACAGGCTGCTGCAATCAACTGCAGTCCTCCTCTGCCACAGCCTGCTGCCCTTCATTGCAGCCCTGTACAACCACCAATGGGTCTACAGCAGGGTTGGGGGCAAGGTGTTGGCCCTGCAGGACTACTTTCTCTTGACCAAGGAGCACAAGGTAGTACAAGATCTCATTTTTATGTCATGTCTGAAAGACTTCATCCTAGTGATGATTCAATTAAAATCATTCCCTTGACAACCTTCACTCCAGGCCAACAGGCTAGACTCTCTAGGGGTGATTCTCCCATTATGGAAGAACATCCCTTATAAAGCTAAAACAGCTACTTCATATTTTCCAACAAGATGTTTATAATCAAAGTTTGAAATACAATTTCAGTGAGTACTTCAAATTGTTAGATTTGTAAATAGCTATGTAAATAGAAGCCTATAACACAATAAAGTCTAGAGCTAGACCCTTAGTCAAAAGTTAAAAATAAATTTCCAATTTGATTAATTATATTTCTATATATCACCAATTGGAAATTGGAACAAATATAAACCAAAATTTAAAAAATAGTATGTATAATATCTCCAAAAATGAAATTATTAAGTAGGGATATAAAAAAAATCTGAATGCTAAGTGAAAACTGATGAAAAATTAAAGATAGAATAAATAAATGAAAAAATATATATATTTAAAAAGAAAAATTGAAAAAGTCACATCCCTTTGTACAGAAAGTCTTATCATGGCAGATATTAAGATAGTATATATTACTTCTGATGCACTGTACTTTTTCTTTTCACCAACATCTCCAATATTATTTTTTTTTCATTCTGTATTTTCTGGACTCAGTATGTAGCCAATGGAAAACTAGCAAATATCTGATTTTCCAAGAGTAGCTTTATTCCATCTAAACTTTTGTTTAGACAACATTAGAAGGTGTAAGTACAGTAACATTTTGCCTTTTTGCTTGATATTTGTTGTCTCCACTTTTTGTTACTAATTTTTTTGCAAAAATGAACAGTAAGAAAATGTAAATATCTCATTTTTTGGTCTCTATTTTCATGTTTTCTAGTTTTAAGAATATATTGCTGATATACTTTTTATATACATTTTCAATAAAGAACTTATAAAAACTTTATAGATTTCTGTCAATAACCTATTTCTCTACTCTTTAGTAGAGTTCGAGACACTAAAGTGCAATAACTGTGCCCAAATTAGGCAATTAATTGCTAAAAGGGCCTCTTTCTTTTTTTGTTAAATTTATCTTTGTAGTTTTGCGTAAAGTGCATCAGAAATCATGTTGTATCTGTCATCTTAAGCCTATATTTCATTATCAATTGGGCCTTA
This sequence comes from Tragelaphus eurycerus, assembly GCA_935064755.1. Taxonomy (NCBI): domain Eukaryota; kingdom Metazoa; phylum Chordata; class Mammalia; order Artiodactyla; family Bovidae; genus Tragelaphus; species Tragelaphus eurycerus. Next base: position 1,953,541 of record CAKXYN010000118.1, read on the forward strand.
TCTTTTGAAATCTGTATATAACAGACTAGAAAATCACAAAGAAGGTGGATGTACTGAACACTTAACACAAATAAATATAACTGTAGATAAAACCACATACTAAACCTTTAAGACTAAGGGATTTTTATCATTCTAGCTCAACCTACTGACGCAAAACACTGATAACAAGATGAAAGTCAGGAAGGAAAGTCAAGATGAAAGTCAACCTTTCAAGAGACATAATTATAAATGTACATCAAATGTGTTACAGTATAGAAGTTTAAGGAGAGGGAGAAATGAGGTTCATGACTGCTTCTTGAGGTGGAGAAGAAATACCACCAAAACACACACACACACACACACACACACACACACAAATCTCATATATGAAACAAAATATGTCATTCTAAGCAAATAATACATGAGTAATCCTAGGGAACATTAGTTTCCTTTTGTTGTATATTCTTTATTTTACTTTTTGTCCTCTTAACTGGTTGTGATCTTCTATGTGCACATTTCATCAATTTACAGAAACACCATCAACTTAATTTTCCTCCATAACAAGACAGAAAATGTCTTGTTTCAGTTTTACACTAAATCAAGAGACAATTGATGCTTCAATTGGGATGGGGAGAGTGAATATTTCTCCTTGATTAAATTTGATATAGACTTTGTAATGTGCAACTTAAAGATATATAATTTATGATTAAACTGTGTGAAAATTTTGTATTATAAACTGTGGTAAGTGTAGTTTTATTGGTGAAGGTTTCCAGTGAATGTTGAGAAAGCTTCTCTTAATGTGCCCAGCAGGCTACATAGCATTTTGAGACTATATTATTCCCATTATGAAACTCTTTGAATCTTGTCTGATTTGGTGTGTAGATCTTCTTAACTTTTAACTACTAGAGTTTAATTACTGAAATTTCAAATTAATTAATATTACTGATTTTTCTTCCCCCTTTGTGTTTGTTAATATTCAAAGGGATTTGGGGTATTCTGGTATTCTAGGAGCATGTGAGTCCTGAAGGACTGATGATGTTTGAAAGTTTACTGAAATATGACCACATATATGTGTTGACATTATTGTTGCTATGGCGCATGAAGATTTTAGACCTGGGGAATATGAAAAAACCCAGAATGACAAGATCAGTGCTTCCAGTAGATTTTAGAATGTTTTTCTCTCTAAAACTTGCAAAGTTAATGTGAGCGTTTCCTCTTCTATTTTAGTTATTCCTATAGTTTCCTCTCTACATTCTTAGTTAAGATGTACACACACAAATAAATAAATAAAGTGATTAAAAAGGAGAAATTACAAGACTATTAAATAATGTCAGTAGTATGAATAGTTACTAGCTATGTTGAAAATTGGAATAAAACCAAAGTCAGATTTTTTTTTCCTTATAATGTGATCTATGTTGTTATGTGGGTGGCTCTTAAATCCTCATGTAAAATTTGTGAAGTGTTGATACCTTTCCTAGATATATAGGAATGAACAAATATGCTTTTCTTGCCCTTTCTATTTCTGATTATACCATCAGACTTAGATTGTGTTCAGAATATAAAATGACTGGGCACCCTCTTCTGGGTTTATACCAGAGAGACTTTAAATGGAAGCAGGCTCAAAGTAGCCAAAGAGGCAAGGGATGTGAGCCCAGTTTTCTCCCCTGTGCATTCTCTTCCTAAGCTTCCACTAGGTCTGGCCTTGGCAACCTATTACTGCCAAAGTTTCAGATTCAATGAGATATTTCTCATCATGTTGAAAACTCTTTTTCTGGGTGGATGGACAGAGCTGTAGATTGACAAAACTCACAGATATTTTTAATGCACCAAATTTAGCCCCAGAACTCCAAATAGGCTTATTTTACTATTAAAAAAAAATTTCCCTTGAAAAAGTAAGGTTTGATTTACTTATAAAAACTTACAGTTGAATGACAAGGATGGTAATAATATGTTAAATCAAATTTGTTCTTTTCTTTTGGCCATGTACAATCAATGTGATCATTAATTTACTAGCTATAATGTTAATATACACATTTGTATGTATGTATTCAAACACTGTGTATCTTATATGCTAAGTGTATACACATTTTTTCTTTGAACTTATCTTCAAGTTTTAGCTAATAATGTGTCAATGTATTAGAAACAAACTTACATATGGTACAAATGATGTGATAAATTTAGAGTACATTTTGAGTAGTCTTATTTAATTATTTAACATTTTGTTTTTGGTAATGTAAATTTGGTTAGAAAAAGGTCATTGTTAAATGATCAGTGTTATTGTGTATTGGTGACAGTTTATGAAGAGCCTCTGCCTTCTTAAATATTTGCCACACACTTTCATTGAAGTGGAGAAAAATAAACTCAAAATATCACACATTCTGCAATCCTAAAAATGCAGTCCTGTCACAAGCAAAAAAAAGATCCTTTGCAGTCATGGGAAAATTAAGTTTTATCCACATGCATATTTCAACATTATTTTTTGTTTATACTAAGTCTGAATGTGCATATATCTCCTAATTCACATTTATGAATATGAATATCTTTTTGTTTAAACTTTTTATTCTCTTGTGATATATATTTTCCACTATGGTTATCATCTCTTGTTCTTTCCTATTTGGTTTCATATTTTCACATTTGGCTGCAAATCAAATTAATAGTTATATTTATTTTACCTTTTCTCACAATCATTAGACACTATTTTGACTATTTCCAACTGGCACAATTGCCCTGGAAAACATGGGAGCAAGAGAAGCTGAACTATATATGAATAGGAACTTTTTAAAATTAACACACAATTACCATTTCAGTGGAATTTTATGCAGCGGCCTTAAAATACTAACTCATAGTCACTTTCTTACATTAACCATCCATATTCTTTCAGTAAATATGATTTTTAAAAGCAGTGCAAGTTGACATCAATAGAAGTAGTAATGAGAAGGCCACTCAGAAAAATGTGTGTGCAAAATGAAAAAAAAAAAAAAAACACGAAGGCAATTGTTTAGTGATTGTATGTGATACTTTTACAGATAAAATGTGTGAAATTTATACTATCCCTGCTTAAAAATGTTTGTATTTTGAGACAATTTCTCCTATGTGACATCATACAGAATCTAAAAGTAAAGAGTATCTCAAAGCAGCTCTATCCATGCTTTGGAAGTGAGAGGGTTGCATATTGTATGGTGTAGGAAGGCAGTATGTAGTCCAGTGGAAAATGTGTATTAATTGTTTGATATCAGATTCTGTATTGCATGCTTTCTCATTCATTATTATAGGTATTAATAAAGCTATAAGAAATAAAATTGCACATTTATTATGCATATTTTTTCATTTAAAAGTCAAAGGTTTTATTTTATTTTAAATTGTTCTTAAAATATATCTAGGGTAAAATATACCTTTAGATGGAACATTTCAATGAGTTAGCTCAATTTTTGTTTACTCAGAGATTCCCTTCAATTTAGTTTTTTGAAATGAACATCATTTCACCCACTTTTCAAAGCTGGTAAGTGATATTGTAGTGTTTTAGAAAATTTATTTTGTATCTTTCAAGACAAACTTAAGATATATTTATTTATTTCATTAGGCCTATTGTCTTATTTAATGTAAATTCCACCTCTGGATTTATGTACATGACCCTTGAGGATTCAAGTGAAACTTCTGGAGAATGCTGATAATATTTGTGGAACAAAATAACTTCATTCCTGGCTTCACTTTCAACTTGGCTAAATGGAGAGAATCCCAGTGCTTTGAAACCTCTTAAGCTACACAAGATCAGTAAATACTTAATTGCACTTGGCATTTTTATTAGTCTTTAAGTTTGAATAGATCACATAATCTAGTGCTTTTTGTCTTCTTTCTTTTCTCACCCATCTTTCTGTAATGTTATATTAATTTGCTTATTCCTACAAAAGGTTAGGTGACTTAGAGGTAAAGAATCCGCCTGCAATGCAGGAGATATGAGTTTGATCTCTGGGTCAGAAAGATTAATTGGAGAAGGAAATGGCAACCTACTCCAGTATTCTTTTTCTTTTTTAAAAATAATTAATTTATTTTAATTGGAGGCTAGCTACTTACTTTACAATATTGTAGTGGCTTTCACCATATATCAACACGAATCAGCCACATGTGTACAAGTGACTCCATCCTGAATCCCTCTCCCACTTCCCTCCCCATCTCATCCTTCAGGGTCATCCCAGTACACTGGCCCTGAATGCCCTGTCTCTTGCATCGAACATGGACTGTTGATCTAGTTCACATATGGTAATATGCATGTTTCAGTGCTATTCTCTCAAATCGTTCCCTGTTTGCCTTCTCCCACAGAGTCCAAGAGTTTCTTTTGCTGTCTCGCATATAGAGTCATCGTTACCATCTGTCTAAATTCCATATATATGCATTAATATACTTTATTGGTGTTTTTCTTTCTGACTAATTTCATTCTGTATAATAGGTACCAGCTTCATCCACCTCATTAGAACTGATTCAAATGCATTTTTTTTAAAGCTGAGTAATATTCCATTGTGGATATCCACCACAGCTTTCTTATCCATTCGTCTATCGATGGACAACAAGGTTGCTTCCATGCCCTAGCTATTGTAAATAGTCCTGTGATGAACATTAGGGTACACGTGTCTCTTTCAATTCTGGTTTGCTTGGTGTGTATGACCAGCAGTGGGATTGCTGGGTGGTATGGCAGTTCTATTCCCAGTTTTTTAAGGAATCTCCACACTGTTCTCCATAGTGGCTATACTAGTTTGCATTCCCATGAGCAGTGTAAGAGTGGTCCCTTTTCTCCGCAATCTCTCTAGCATTTCTTGTTTGTCATCTTTTTGATTGCGGCCATTCTGACTGCTGTGAGATGGTACCTCATTGTAGTTTTTATTTGCACTTAACTCCAGTATTCTTGCCTGGGAAATCCCATGGAGAGAGGAGCCTGGCAGGCTACAGTTTATGGGTTGCCAAGAGTTAAATAGGACTGAAGCAACTTAGCAGGAACACCTGCACTAAATGTTAGCTGATGAAGGAATTAAAAACATTTAATTCAAGCAAAACTTTAATTTCTGGCAAAAGAAAATTGGAATTTTAGAAGTATACTATATGCGTAGGTTAATTTGTGGTATTTCTCAGCTTGACTCCAGCCATTTGGGGGAAAAAAAAAAAAAAAAAGAACAAGCTGTAGTGAGTAATATGTAGCTTAGAAATTACCAGGTTAGAGATATACATTATCATAATAACCTTGGCAAGAACTTTAAAAACCTGAAAATGTTAATATGGGAATTCATACTCTCTAAATGGGGGGAAAACTGCTTTAAAGGAAAAAAAATACTAAAAATGTATATTTAAACAAATAAAAATATTGTGCGCTAATATTTAGTTTGATTAAAACCACTATTCAACTTGTTGCTTTTATTGCCAGAATTGGCCACATTGATTTATAAAATAAATTGTTAATGGTGTAATGGAAATGGCTTCAACCAAAACAAAACACAACTGTGAAATGGCCAAATAGGTACAGAGTTTAATTTCTGTAAGTTGAGTTACAAACTCCATAGCCATTTCAAGTATCTGAGATTCTACAGTTGCATAAATACAGCAAAAACTTAACCTGTACACAGGCTTGATTCCATTCTTGGCTATCAAAATATTCTAAAGTTGATTGGGGAAAACAGAAGTTAAAAAATAATGATAAAGACAACCATAAATGGAAGCTTAACCCTGTCAACAGCACATGTAACTCAGAGATCTACTAGTAGTACATTTTCTTCATAAACACTTTTGAAGAGTTTCAGATTTACAGAACAATTGCAAAGATAAAACAGTACTCAAATACTCATGCCCCAGTTTCTCCTATTATTAACATGATATACTTGTTGCAATTAATGTGCCAATATTATTATAAACTAAAGGCAACTCGATGGATGTGAGTTTGAGCAAACTCCAGGAGTTAGTGGACTGGGAAGCCTGTCTTGCTGCAGTCCATGGGCTCGCAAGGAGTTGGACATGACTGAGCGAGTGAACAACAACAACAAAACCCATAGTTTATTCCATTTTCTTAAGTATTTTGTTAATGTCCTTTGTTTCAAAATCCCATCAAAAAGTCTACATTACATTTAGTAGTCATGTCTCTTTAGGCTCCTCTAGACCTTGACAATTTCCAAGACTCTCCTAGTTAATGATGACCTTGATAGTTCTGAGGAATACTGGTGTGATATTTTGTATAGAATGTCCCTCAATTGAGATTTATCTGGTGTTTTTCTTATGATTAGACTGAGGTTATAGTTTTTTTGGAGGAATGCCATAGAGGCAAAGTGCCTGTACAATCACATTTTATGAATTATACATGATGGTACACTATGTGTTTTGCATCATCTCACTTTCTGCTTGGGTTTTACATTTCACCATTGAATCAAAGACATACAATTCTTCAAGTGTTTGGTGCACTCTGGCTCAAGATATACCCACAATATTCCTTCCATGCTCTAGAAGTCCATAGGACAATTCAGGATATGTTCTTTTCTAAATTCCCACTTTTTACCAAGATTACTCCCATGACATTTCATTTTAATATTTTAGTGTCTAATAAGGCAATTTTGAATAAAATATTAAGAGAAAATAATAAGTAACCGTGTTCCCCTTCTCACAATTTATAAATAATGAGTGTTGTAGTGGTGTTCCACTAATGATGAAAATTCTAGGAATCATGGTTGTGATGTTGTGATTTTTAATAAGATGTATATATATATATATATATATATATATATATATATATATATATATATATATTCAAATCTACCCCTGGAGCCTGGCACAGAGATCCTAAAACCCTTGCAAATTCCTAAACATAACACTAGAAACATTTTTTTTTTTGTTTGTTTGTGTCAACATTTGGTCTCTGACCCTGGTTCCTGACACAGAGCTCCTGAAAAGCCTTCTAATTTCTTGAGTAGTAAGACTGTCTTTTGTTCTAATGAGGTAACTCTGAGTGGGCTCCTGGATGGCTCTTGGGTGAGATCTTGTCACCTGAAAGATCAAGCTATGATTGGAAGCTTGTAATTTTCAGCCTCACTTCCACCTCCATTTTTTGGGAAAAGATAAGTGTTGAAAATGGAGTTAATAATCAGTCATGTGTATGTGATGAAGCCTCAATAGAAACTCAAACATGATCAGGTTGGTGAACGTGCAGAAGTGCTGGGAGAGTGGTGTGCCTGGGGAGGGCAGGGAAGCTCTGTTCTCTTCCTCACATATCTTGTTTTTTGCATCTCTTTCAATGGGATATTCAGAGGATCCTTTATCATATTCTTTAATAAACTAGTAAAGATAAGCAAGTGTGTCACTGAGTTCTGTGAGCTCTTCTAGCAAATTATTGGAGCCTGAGGAGGAAGACCCTCCAATCTGTAGCTGGTTGTTCAGAAGAATAGGTAACAACTTGTGCTTAGTATTGCTGTCTAAACTTGGGTGTGGGAGATAGTCTTGTAGGACTGAAGACTTTATCAAAAATGAACAAATGGGACCTAATCAAACTTAAAAGCTTCTGCACAACAAAGGAAACTATAAACAAGGTGAAAAGACAGCCTTCAGAATGGGAGAAAATAATAGCAAATGAAGCAACTGACAAACAACTAATCTCAAAAATATACAAGCAACTTCTACAGCTCAATTCCAGAAAAATAAATGACCCAATCAAAAAATGGGCCAAAGATCTAAATAGACATTTCTCCAAAGAAGGCATACAGATGGCTAACAAACACATGAAAAGATGCTCAACATCACTCATTCTCAGAGAAATGCAAATCAAAACCACTATGAGGTACCATTTCACGCCAGTCAGAATGGCTGCGATCCAAAAGTCCACAAGCAATAAATGCTGGAGAGGGTGCGGAGAGAAGGGAACCCTCTTACACTGTTGTTGGGAATGCAAACTAGTACAGCCACTATGGAGAACAGTATGGAGATTCCTCAAAAAAATGGGAATAGAACTGCCTTATGACCCAGCAATCCCACTGCTGGGCATACACACTGAGAAAACCAGAATTGAAAGAGATACGTGTACCCCAATGTTCATAGCAGCACTGTTTACAATAGCCAGAACGTGGAAGCAACCTAGATGTCCATCCGCAGATGAATGGATAAGCAAGCTGTGGTACATATACACAATGGAGTATTACTCAGCCATTAAAAAGAATACATTTGAATCAGTTCTAAGGAGGTGGATGGAACTGGAGCCTATTATACAGAGTGAAGTAAGCCAGAAACAAAAACACAAATACAGTATACTAACACATATATATGGAATTTAGAAAGATGATAAAAATATCCCTGTTTACGAGACAGCAAAAGAGACACTGATGTATAGAACAGACTTTTGGACTCTGGGACCGGGAGAGGGTGGGATGATGGGGGAGAACAGCATTGAAATATGTATAATATCATATCTGAAATGAGTCGTCAGGCCAGGTACGATGCCTGATAACAAATGCCTGGGGCTGGAGCACTGGGACGACCTGGAGGGATGGTGTGGGGAGGGGAGAGGGAGGAAGGTTCAGGAGGGGGAACACGTTTATACTGGCGGCGGATCCATCTTGATGTATAGTAAAAGCAACACAATATTGTAAAGTTAAGCAAAATAAAAAAAAATAATAATAATAAAGAAATCTAATGCTATCCCTGGATAGTTAGTGTCAGAACTGAGCTGAATTGTAGCATATCCAGATGGTGTCTCACACAGAGAATTGCTTAGTCTAGAAAAATACCTTCCAAACATTTTGTGACTAGAAGTACCGGAAGTAAAGTATTCCATGTGAACAGTAAAGAAGACATACAGAAAACAGAAACACAGAAGAACGTAGAAAACTGAGGTTTTGCCTTTTACAATGGCAAGTAGAGACATTGAGTGCTTAGACACGCACGAAGCAAGTACAGTAAAATAGATGAACACCTCTAATTTCTGAGGTTGGGAACAAAAATTGCCAGATTCTAACTTGTTTTGGCTTTGTGAAGAAGTGTAGATAAATTGATTATTACTTGATAGATTGGTGCTTTGCAGCTCAATTTTATCTACTATGGGGTATTCACTAGATATTCTCAAGGGAGAAAATGTTACTGAAGATTTATCTAGTGAAAGAAAACTGCTGGCCTCTTTCTTAATTTTTTTTTTTTTAATTTTACACCTAAAACAATTGGCTCTTTGACACCATATATCTGGAAGTTACAAAAATTTATTATTAAACAGTGCACTCTGTGGGAGAGGAAAGTGATTTTTCATAAAATAAAAGAAAAAAAAATTGCAGCTTTCAGTTTAGAATGCTTTTATAAGAACAGTTCAAATTTATAGAGCAAATAACTCTCCAATAGCCCAAGGTAAATTTTTTTCCACTGCATTCTTTATTCATAGAAATAAAAAAAATCCTGGATGATATATGTGAGTGCCTTTTAGCACAAAAATGATAATGCGTGTCACTGTATATTTTTCTATGAAAGCATTCATGTGGTCAAATTCAATGAGGCTAACAGCCTACGTCATGCACTACCCATTTCCAGTACTTAACATCATTGCAATTCAGTTATGTGCCTGAAGGGAGCATTTGTTTAGAGGATCAGCCATCAACTTTCAGAGGTTTAGTCTTACCTAGTTGTGTCTAGTAAGGTGTCAAGAAAGATTTTGTTACACACAAGTCTGTTTCTTAATGAAGAATGACATTGAAAGAAGTTGAACTTTAAATATAAACAGTAAAGATACAAAGTACTTGTTTTGCCAGACATCCAATTGGAGTAAGTATTCAATCATCCTAATATACTTGCCTGTAGTGTGCTGCTGAACAAGTGGAAAAATCTAGGAAATGGATTATTTATTTAGAAAATCTTATTGTCTATGTCTCTGGTTAAAATATTTCGCACTAGATTTTATAACAAAGTTGATTCCAGCAATTAGATTTGGTAGGTAATCAAGGCAGAGTACTGAGATGCTGTGATGCTTAATTTTATGTGTTAACTTGGGTAGATCACAGTACCAGATAGTTGGTCAAAGAGCAGTCTAGATGTTGTTGTCAGGTCTTTTTTTTTTCACATGAGATTAATTTTTAAATAGGAAAACTTTATTAAAACAGATTATCCTCCACTTTGTGGGTGGGCTTGATATAAACAGTTGAAAGCCTTAAGAGAAAAACTCCTGACCTCCCTCTGAGGAAGAGGGAATTCTGTAAGCATACCACCTTCAGACTTCAGGTTCAACACCATTGCTTCCCAGGGTCTCCAGGCTGGCAGCATACAATCATATTTTGTTAGCCTCCAAAAGTGTGTGAGCTAATTTCTTAAATTAAACTTCTTTGCATATATATATAAAGACATAAACTGTATGTGTGTTACATATATATATATAAAGACATATAAACTGTATGTGTGTTACATATACATATATATGTGTGTGTGTGTGTGTGTGTGTGTGTATTCTATTGATGCTGCTTTTTCTGGAGAACCCTGATTAATACATATTTTAATTTAAAACATACCTTAACTAAGATCTGTCATACAAGATCAGGCCCAATGAAGTGTTGTTCCATTCAATATTCAGCTTCTGAAAGAAGTATGTTCTATTGACATGTAAGTCAGTTGAACAAGAATTCAATCTGCCTCCAGCAATTGTATATGGTTTAATTCTAAAATCACACAAATATAGGCCCAAATCTCAGTTCTTTCCCTTGAAAGCTAGATTACCAAGGGGTAATTTTTAAATCTCATTTTTCTTGTTTGTAAAATGGAGTTAATATAGGTATATTGTAAGGAATAATAGCAATATGTCATTTATGAAATTTAGATAAAGAAAGAAGGAACTAAATTATTTTTTAAAAAAATGAAAAACAATTTTCTTCTGGAGTGACAACTATATATAATTCACCTTACTAGCCTATTACCTCTTTTCATTCAATGGTGAAGTAAAATAAAGAGAAATGAGCTAGTCAACCCTAGTCTGTCCTTAGAGAGGGTGCCTCAGCCCTGAGACACTTGAAATCTAACCACCTTATGAACTGAGGTTGTTAATCACCCAAAGAAAAAAATGGCCTCTCATTCCATTGACCTTGAGGCATTTTCAAGCACATAAGTAGATGATGGTCATCATATTGTAAATAAAGTTTTACACTTGGGACAATATTGGTGAGGAAGAAAGCAGAAAAGGAAAGAACTTAAGGAGACAAATATTTAGATAATGAACTAGTGAGGAAGGGAAGGAAATAAGAAAGGATTGAAAGAAAGAATTTATGATTCAGTGGGTATTTATGAGAGCTTATGACGTGGAAGCCACTGTACCAGATCACCCCACCTGCTTCTTGAGAAATCTGTAGGCAGATCAAGAAGTAATGGCTAGAACCAGACATGGAAAAACAGACTGGTTACAGATTGGGAAAGGAGTACGTCAAGGTTGTATATTGTCAATCTGCTTATTTGAATTATATGCAGAGTATATCATGCAAAACGCTGGGCTGGATGAAGCACAAGCTGGAATCAAGATTGCTGGGAGAAGTATCAATAACCTCAGATATGCAGATGGCACCACTGTTATGGCAGAAAGTGAGGAACTAAAGAGACTCTTCATGAAAGTGAAAGAGAAGACTGAAAAAGCTAACTTAAAACTCAACATTCAAAAAACTAAGATGATGGCATGCAGTCCCATGACTTCATGGCAAACAGATTGGGAAACAATGAAAATAGTGACAGAATTTATTTTATTTGGGGTCCAAAATCACTGCAGATGGTGACTGCAGGCATGAAATTAAAAGACACTTGCTCCTTGGAAGAAAGGTTATGACCACCCTAAATAGCACATTAAAAATCAGAAACATTATTTTACCAATAAAGGTCGATCTAGTCAACACTATGGTGTTTCCAGTAGTCATGTATGGATGTGAAAGTTGGAATATAAAGAAATCTGAGCTCCAAAGAATTGAAGATTTTGAACTGTGGTGATGGAGAAGACTTTTTTTTTTTTTTTTAACTTTACAATATTGTATTGTTTTTGCCATATATCAAAAGGAATCTGCCACAGGTATACATGTGTTCTCCATCCTGAACCCTCCTCCCTCCTCCCCTCCCCATGCCATCCCTCTGGGTCGTCCCAGTGCACCAGCCCCAAGCATCCAGTATTGTGTATCGAACCTGGACTGGTGACTCGTTCCATATGTGATATTATACATATTTCAATGCCATTCTCCCAAATCATCCCACCCTCTCCCTCTCCCACAGAGTCCAAAAGACTGTTCTATACCTCAGTGTCTCTTTTGCTGTCTCGTATACAGGGTTATTGTTACCATCGTTCTAAATTCCATATATATGCATCAGTATACTGTATTGGTGTTTTTATTTCTGGCTTACTTCACTCTGTATAATAGGCTCCAGTTTCACCCACCTCATTAGAACTGACTCAAATGCATTTTTTTTAATGGCTGAGTGATACTCCATTGTGTATATGTACCACTGCTTTCTTATCCATTCATCTGCGGATGGACATCTAGGTTGCTTCCATGTCCTGGCTATTATAAACAGTGCTGTGATGAACATTGGGGTACACATGTCTCTTTCAATTCTGGTTTCCTCGGTGTGTATGCCCAGCAGTGGGATTGCTGGGTCATAGGGCAGTTCTATTTCCAGTTTTTTAAGGAATCTCCATACTGTTCTCCATAGTGGCTATACTAATTTGCATTCCCACCAACAGTGTAAGAGGGTTCCCTTTTCTCCACACCCTCTCAAGTGTTTATTGCTTGTAGACTTTTGGATCGCAGCCATTCTGACTGGCGTGAAATGGTACCTCATAGTGGTTTTGATTTGCATTTCTCTGATAATGAGTGATGTTGAGCATCTTTTCATGTGTTTGTTGACATCTGTGTGTCTTCTTTGGAGAAATGTCTATTTAGATCTTTGGCCCATTTTTTGATTGGGTCATTTATTTTTCTGGAATTGAGCTGTAGAAGTTGCTTGTATATATTTGAGATTAGTTGTTTGTCTCTTGCTTCATTTGCTATAATTTTCTCCCATGCTGAAGGCTGTCTTTTCACCTTGCTTAGAGTTTCCTTTGTTGTACAGAAACTTTTAAGTTTAATTAGGTCCCACTTGTTTATTTTTGCTTTTATTTCCTATATTCTGGGAGGCGAGTCTTAGAGGATACTGCTGTGATGTATGTCGGAGAGTGTTTTGCCTATGTTCTCCTCTAGGAGTTTTATAGTTTCTGGTCTTACATTTAGATCTTTAATCCATTTTGAGTTTGTTTTTTTGTATGCTATTAGAAAGTGTTCTAGTTTCATTCTTTTACAAGTGGTTGACCAGTATTCCCAGCACCACTTGTTAAAGAGATTGTCTTTAATCCATTGTATATTCTTGCCTACTTTGTCAAAGATAAGGTGTCCATATGTGCATGGATTTATCTCTAGGCTTTCTATTTTGTTCCATTGATCTATATTTCTGTCTTTGTGCCAATACCATACTGTCTTGATGACTGTGGCTTTGTAGTAGAGCCTGAAGTCAGGCAGGTTGATTCCTCCAGTTCCATTCTTTCTCAAGATTGCTTTGGCTATTCAAGGTTTTTTGTCTTTCCATACAAATTGTGAAATTATTTTTTCTTGCTCTGTGAAGAATATCATTGGTAGCTTGATAAGGATTGCATTGAATCTATAAATTGCTTTGGGTAGTATACTCATTTTCAATATAGTGATTATTCCAATCCATGAACATGGTATATTTCTCCATCTATTAGTGTCCTCTTTGATTTCTTTCACCAGTGTTTTATAGCTTTCGCTATATAGGTCTTTAGTTTTTTAGGTAGATATATTCCTAAGAATTTTATTCTTTTAGTTGCAATGGTGAATGGAATTTTTTCCTTAATTTATCTATTTTCTCATTATTAGTGTACAGGAATGCAAGGAATTTCTGTGTGTTGATTTTATATCCTACAACTTTACTATATTCATTGATTAGTTCTAGTAATTTTCTCGTGGAGTCTTTAGGCTTTTCTATATAGAGGAATGATGCTAAAGCTGAAACTCCAGTACTTTGGCCACCTCATGCAAAGAGTTGACTCATTGGAGAAGACTCTGATGCTGGGAGGGATTGGGGGCAGGAGGAGAAGGGGATGACAGAGGATGAGATGGCTGGATGGCATCACTGACTTGATGGATGTGAGTCTGAGTGAACTCCTGGAGTTGGTGATGGACAGGGAGGCCTGGTGTGCTGCGATTCATGGGGTCGCAAAGAGTCGGACACGACTGAGCGACTGATTTGATCTGATCTGATCTGATGTAGAGGATCATGTCATCTGAAAACAGTGAGAGTTTTACTTCTTCTTTTCCAATTTGGATTCCTTTTATTTCTTTTTCTGCTCTGATTGCTGTGGCCAAAACTTCCAAAACTATGTTGAATAGTAGTGGTGAAAGTGGACACTTTTGAAAGTGGAAATGCTTTCAATTTTTCCCCATTGAGGATAATGTTTGCTGTGGGTTTGTCATATATAGTTTTTATTATGTTGAGGTATGTTCCTTCTATTCCTGCTTTCTGGAGAGTTTTTATCATAAATGGATGTTTAATTTTGTCAAAGGCTTTCTCTGCATCTATTTAGATAATCATATGATTGTTATTTTTCAATTTGTTAATGTGGTGTATTACATTGATTGACTTGTGGATATTGAAGAATCCTTGCATCCCTTGGATAAAGCCCACTTGGTCATGGTGTATGATGTTTTTAATGTGTTGTTGGATTCTGATTGCTAGAATTTTGTTATGGATTTTGGCATTTATGTTCATCAGTGATATTGGCCTGTAGTTTTCTTTTTTTGAGCCATCTTTGTCAGGTTTTGGTATTAGGGTGATGGTGGCCACATAGAATGAGTTTGGAAATTTACCTTCCTCTGCAATTTTCTGGAAGAGTTTGAGTAGGATAGGTGTTAGCTCTTCTGTAAATTTCTGGTAGAATTCAGCTGTGAAGCCATGTGGACCTGGGCTTTTGTTTCCTGGAAGATTTCTGATTACAGTTTCAATTTCCTTGGTTTTGATGGGTCTGTTAAGGTCTTCTATTTCTTCCTGGTCCAATTTTAGAAAGTTGTACTTTTGTAAGAATTTGTCCATTTCTTCCACATTGTCCATTTTATTGCCATATAATTGCTGATAGTAATCTCTTATGATCCTTTGTATTTCTGTGTTTTCTGTTGTGATCTCTCCATTTTCATTTCTAATTTTATTGATTTGATTTTTCTCCCTTTGTTTCTTGATGAGTCTGGCTTACAGTTTGTCAATTTTATTTATCCTTGCAAAGAACCAGCTTTTGGCTTTGTTGATTTTTGCTATGGTCTCTTTTGTTTCTTCTGCATTTATTTCTGCCCTAATTTTTAAGATTTCTTTCCTTCTACTAACCCTAAGGTACTTCATTTCTTCCTTTTCTATTTGCTTTAGATGTAGAGTTAGATTATATATTTGACTTTTTTCTTGTTTCTTGAGGTATGCCTGTATTGCCATCAACTTTCCCCTTAGGATTGCTTTTACAGTGTCCCACAGGTTTTGAGTTATTGTGTTTTCATTTTCATTCCTTTCTATGCAAATTTTGATTTCTTTTTTTGATTTCTTCTGTGATTTGCTGGTTATTCAGCAGAGTGTTGTTCAGCCTCCATATATTGGAATTTTTAATAGTTTTTCTCCTGTAATTGAGATCTAATCTTACTGCATATTGGTCAGAAAAGATGCTTGGAATGATTTCAATTTTTCTGAATTTACCAAGGCTAGATTTATAGCCCAGGATGTGATCTATCCTGGAGAAGGTTCCGTGTGCACTTGAGAAAAAGGTGAAGTTCATTGTTTTGGGGTGAAATGTCCTATAGATATCAATTAGGTCGAACTGGTCTATTGTATCATTTAAAGTTTGTGTTTCCTTGTTAATTTTCTGTTTAGTTTATCTATCCATTGGTGTGAGTGGGGTATTAAAGTCTCCCACTATTATTGTGTTATTGTTAATTTCTCCTTTCATACATGTTAGTATTTATTTTACATGTTGTGGTGCTCCTATGTTGGGTGCATATATATTTATAATTGTTATATCTTCTTCTTGGATTGATCCTTTAATCATTATGTAGTGACCTTCTTTGTCTCTTTTCACAGCCTTTGTTTTACAGTCTTTTTTATCTGATATGCGTATTGCTACTCCTGCCTACTTTTGGTCCCTATTTTCATGGAAATCTTTTTCCAGCCCTTCACTTTCAGTCTGTACATGTCCCCTGTTTGAGGAGGGTGTCTTGTAGACAACATATCTAGGGGTCTTATTTTTGTATCCATTCAGTCAGTCTTTGTCTTTTGGTTGGGACATTCAACCTATTTACATTTAAGGTAATTATTGATAAGTATGATCCCGTTGCCATTTACTTTATTGTTTTGGGTTCGAATTTATACACCCTTTTTGTGTTTCCTGTCTAGAGAATATCCTTTAGTATTTGTTGGAAAGCTGGTTTGGTGGTGCTGAATTCTCTCAGCTTTTGCTTGTCTGTAAAGCTTTTGATTTCTCCTTCATATTTGAATGAGATCCTTGCTGGGTACAATAATCTGGGCTGTAGGTTCTTTTCTTTCATCACTTTAAGTATGTCTTGCCATTCCCTGCTGGCTTGGAGTTTCTATTGAAAGATCAGCTGTTATCCTTATGGGAATTCCCTTGTGTGTTATTTGTTGTTTTTCCCTTGCTGCTTTTAATATTTATTCTTTGTATTTGATCTTTGTTAATTTGATTAATATGTGTCTTGGGGTGTTTCGCCTTGGGTTTATCCTGTTTGGGACTCTCTGGGTTTCTTGGACTTGAGTGATTATTTCCTTCCCCATTTTAGGAAAGTTTCAACTATTATCTGCTCAAGTATTTTCTCATGGTCTTTCTTTTTGTCTTCTTTTTCTGGGACTCCTATGATTCGAATGTTGTAACGTTTAATATTGTCCTGGAGGTCTCTGAGATTGTCCTCATTTCTTTTAATTCGTTTTTCTTTTTTCCTCTCTGATTCATTTATTTCTACCATTCTATCTTCTAATTCACTACTCCTATCTTCTGCCTCTGTTGTTCTACTATTTGTTGCCTCCAGAGTGTTTTTGATCTCATTTATTGCATTATTCATTATATATTGACTCTTTTTTAAAATTTCTTCTAGGTCCTTCTTAAACCTTTCTTGCATCTTCTCATTCCTTGTCTCCAGGCTATTTATCTGTGATTCCATTTTGATTTCAAGATTTTGGATCAATTTCACTATCATTATTCTTAATTCTTTATCAGATAGTTTCCCTATCTCTTCCTCTTTTGTTTGATTTGGTGGGCATTTATCCTGTTCCTTTACCTGCTGGGTATTCCCCTGTCTCTTCATCTTGTTTAAATTGCTGAGTTTGGGGTGTCCTTTCTGTATTCTTGCAGTTTGTGGAGTTCTCTTTATTGTGGCTTTTCCTCACTGTGTGTGGGTTTGTACTGGTGGCTTGTCAAGGTTTCTTGGTTAGGGAAGCTTGTGTCAGTGTTCTGGTGGGTGGAGCTGGATTTCTTTTCTCTGGAGTGCAATGAATTGTCCAGTTATATGTTATGAGATGTCTATGGTTTTGGGGTGACTTTGAGCAGCCTGTATATTGGAGCTCAAGGCTGTGTTCCTGTGTTGCTGGATAATTTGCTTAGTATGTCTTGCCCTGGAACTTGTTGGCCCTTGTGTGGTGCTTGGTTTCAGTGTAGGTATGGAGGCATTTGATGAGCTCCTGTCAATTAATGTTCCCTGGAGTCAGGGTTTGGACTTAAGCCTCCTGCTTCCAGTTATCAGTCTTATTTTTACATTAATCTCAAAACTTCTACTTCTATACAGCACCATTGATAAAACTTCTAGGTTAAAGATGAAAAGTTTCTCCATCATGAGGGTCACCCAGAGAGGTTCACAGTGTTACATGGAGAAGAGAAGAGGGAGGAGGGAGTTAGAGGTGACCAGAATGAGATGAGGTGGAATCAGTAGAGGAGAGAGCAGGTTAACCAGTAATCACTTCCTTATGTGCACTCCACAACTGGACCACTCAGAGATGTTCACGGAGTTATACAGAGAAGAGAAGAGGGAGGAAGGACACAGAGGTGGCCAGGAGGATAAAAGGAGGGAATGAAAAGGAGAGAGACACATCCAGCTAATAATCAGTTCCCTAAGTCTTCTCCACTGTCTCGAACACACAGAAATTCACAGAGTTGGGTAGAGTAGAGAGGGGTTAGGGAGGAGACAAAGGCAACCTGGTGGAGAAAAAGGAGAGTCTGAAGGGGGAGAGAGCAGTCAAGCCAGTAATCTTGCTCCCTAGTAAAAAATACGTACTGAAGATTGGGTTCTCAAAGGTACAATATTGGTAACAAATACCTAAAAGCAAGAATTAAAAATCTAGTGTAGAGTATGGAATTTCAAAAATATGATGTTAAAGAAAAGAAGAAGAAAAAGAAAGAGAGAAAAAGAAAAAGAAAAAAAAGTCACAAAAGTTATAAAGAAAATATAGGTACAAAATTGATAACAAATACCAAAAAGCATAAATTAAAAATCTAGAGTAGAATTTCAAATTTCAGGAATACAATTGTTAAAGAACAGATGATGAGAAAGAAGAGAGAGAGAGAAAAAAGTCACAAAAGTTTTTTTTAAAAATTAGGTACAAAATTGATAACAAATACCAAAATGCAAAAATTAAAAATCTAGTGCAGAGTTTGGAATTTCAAAAAAATAAAATGTTAAAGAAAATAAGAAAAAAAAAAAAAAGAAAGAGAAAAACAACAACAACAAAAAAAATACAAGGTCACAAAAGTTATAAATATATATATATATATGAAGTTTGCTTTTTTTTTAAAAAAAAGGTCTTTTTTTGCAAAGTAATAGGTTAAAAAAGTGAAAATTAAAAGAGTAATAGAGGACTGAAAAAGTTTAAAAAATTAAAAAAGAAAGAATGAATGATTGTAAAAATAGTAAAAATATATATAGGACTTTCTCTGATGTTGTTGTGGGTATTGTGGGTTCAGTTCATTTTTGGCTAGTTACTTGTTCCGGCTTATATTTCTCAAGATCTATATGCCCCTTCCTATGTAGTCGGTACTAACCACGGGAATTTAATCTATTGCCTGTCACTTCCAAGGCCGTTCCCTCTGTTATAGCTTCTTCTGTTTGCTGGTCTCTTCAGTGTCTGATTTCCACCCTGATACAAAGGAGACAGTGGTGGACACTTTTTTTTTTTTTTAAGGCTCACTTGTTCAGTCATGCTGTGGGGAGGGAGGGGTGCTGCAAATAAATAACACTGGCATGTGCTCGCAGTGCCTCAGCCCCACTGGGCCTGCCCCTGCTCATAGCACGTGTAGCCTCCCTGCCCAAACTGCTCAGGCTATAGGTTGCTTAGCCGGGAACCATCTACAGCTGGCCCTGGGCTGCTTGCACCTCCCAGGTCTAAGCCGCTCAGGTTCAGGCACTCGGGTAGTCCTCGGAGGCACAGACTCAGTTGGGCCTGCGTTTTGTGCCCTTCCCAGGTTCGAGCAGCACAGGTGATGAGGTGTTTGGTGAGCACAGTTGCTGTGACTTATCACTTCCCCGCCGCTCGGTTATCTGTGTGTACAACTGGCACACCTTCTCAGGCAGATGTTGACTGACCAGAACCCAAAGAAATTTTAGATAGCAAAGAAGCCTGCTTACAGTTTTGTAGATAATGTCTCTCTGGGGCTGCGATTGCACCCTTCCAGCTGTGGCTGCCTGTCACTGAAGGGGGACGGTCTGCAGCTGGCTTTCTCTGTACAGTCCTTTGTTCCATGCACAGGCCTGGTGGTGTCTTAGGTTAGGGATGGCTTTTTGCATGGTAGATATCCCACAGTCTGGTTTGCTAGCCCAAATTATTTTGCTCAGGTCGTGCTCGGGGTATTCAGGCCAGACCCTTACTCTAAGCGATGCAGCCCATGCCGCGCCTCCCTGCCCAGCCCACGCTTGCTAGTGGCAGATGGAGGTGTCTGAGCTGCTTCTCCACTGGAGGAGTTACTGTAGGGCTCGTAATCTGTGGGTTTTAATTGTTTATTTATTTTTCCTCACTGTTATGTTGCCCTCTGTGCTTCCAAGGCTCGACACAGACTCGGCAGTGAGAATGTTTCCTGGTGTTTGGAAACTTCTCACTTTTTAAGACTCCTTCCTGGGATGGAGCTCTGTCCCTCCCTCTTTTGTCTTTTATATTTTTTCCTACCTCCTTTCGAAGACAATGGGTTGCTTTTCTGGGTGCCTGATGTCGTTTGCCGGCATTCAGAAGTTGTTTTGTTGAATTTACTTGGCGTTTAAATGTTCTTTTGATAAATTTGTCGGGGAGAAAGTGTCCTCCCTGTCCTATTCCTCCACCATCTTAGCTCCTCGCCCTCCCATGTCGATGGAGAAAACTCTTGAGAGTCCCTTGGAATGCAAGGAAATCAAAGCAGTTAATCCTAAAGGAAATAAGTCCTGAATACTCATTGGAAGAAATGATGCTGAAACTAAAAGTCCAATACTTTGGCCACCTGATGGGAAGAACTGAATCATTAGAAAAGACATTGATGTTGGGAAAGATTACAGGCAGGAGAAAAAGGGGACAACAGAGGATGAGATGGTCAGATGGCATTACCGATTTGGTGGATGTGAGTTCAGTTAAGTCATTCAGTTGTGTCCGACTCTTTGCAACCCCATGAATCGCAGCACATCAGGCCTCGCCGTCCATCACCAACTCCCAGAGTTCACCCAAACTCATGTCCATCGAGTTGGTGATGCCATTCAGCCATCTCATCTTATGTCATCCACTTCTTCTCCTGCCCCCAATCTTTCTCAGCATCAGGGCCTTTTCCAAGGAGTCAACCCTTCCCATGAGGTAGACAAAACACTGGAGTTTAAGCTTCAGCATCAATCCTTCCAATGAACACCCAGGACCGATCTCCTTTAGGATGGACTAGTTGGATCTCCTTGCAGTCCATGGGACTCTCAATAGTCTTCTCCAACACCACAATTCCAAAGCATCAGTTCTTCTTCAGCACTCAGCTTTCTTCAGAGTCCAACTCTCACATCAATATGTGACCACTGGAAAAACCACAGCCTTGACTAGATGGACCTCTGTTGGCAAAGTAATGTCTCTGTTTTTAATATGCTATCTAGGTTGGTCATAACTTTCCTTCCAAGGAGTAAACGTATTTTAATTTAATGGTGGCACTCACCATCTGCAGTGATTTCAGAGCCCCCAAAAATAAAGTCTGATACTGTTTCCACTGTTTCCCCATCTCTTTCCCATGCAGTGATGGGACCACATGGAATGATCTTCGTTTTCTTAATGTTGAGCTTTAAGCCAACATTTTCACTCTCCTCTTTCACTTTCATCAAGAGGCTTTTGAGTTCCTCTTCACTTTCTGCCATAAGGGTGGTGTCATCTGCATATCTGAGGTGATTGATATTTCTCCCAGCAATCTTGATTCCAGCTTGTGCTTCTTCCAGCCCAGCATTTTCCATGATGTACTCTGCATATAAGTTAAATAAGTAGAGTGACCATATACAGCCTTGACGTACTTCTTTTCCAATTTGGAACCAGTCTGTTGTTCCATGTCCAGTTCTAACTGTTGCTTCCTGACCTGCTTATAGGTTTCTCAAGAGGCAGGTGAGGTGGTCTCGTATTCCCATCTCTTTCAGAATTTTCCACAGTTTATTGTGACCCACACAGTCAAAGGCTTTGGCATAGTCAATAAAGCAGAAATAGATGTTTTTTCTGGAACTCTCTTGCTTTTTCCATGATCCAGCAGATGTTGGCAATTTGATCTCTGGTTCCTCTGCCTTTTCTAAAACCAGCTTGAACATCAGGAAGTTCACGGTTCATGAATTGCTGAAGTCTGCCTTGGAGAATTTTGAGCATTACTTTACTAGCATGTGAGATGAGTGCAATTGTGCGGTAGTTTGAGCATTCTTTGGCATTGCCTTTCTTTGGGATTGGAATGAAAACTGGCTTTTTCCAGTCCTGTGTCCACTGCTGATTTTCCAAATTTGCTGGCATATTGAATGCAGCATCTTCACAGCATCATCTTTTAGGATTTGAAATAGCTCAACTGGCATTTCATCACCTCCACTGGCTTTGTTTTTAATGATGCTTTCTAAGACCCACTTGACTTCACATTCCAGAATGTCTGGCTCTTGGTGAGTGACCACATCATCGGGATTATCTGGGTCTTGAAGATCTTTTTTGTATAGTTGTTCTGTTTATTTTTGCCATCTCTTCTTAACAGCTTTTGCTTCTGTTACGTCCATACCATTTCTGTCCTTTATCAAGCCCATTTTGCATGAAATGTTCCCTTGGTATCTCTAATTTTCTTGAAGAGATTTCTAGTCTTTCCCATTCTGTTGTTTTCCTCTATTTTCTTTGCATTTGTCGCTGAGGAAGGCTTTCTTACCTCTCCTTGCTATTCTTTGGAACTCTGCATTCAGATGCTTATATCTTTCCTTTTCTCTACTGCTTTTCACTTCTCTTCTTTACACAGCTATTTGTAAGGCCTCCTCAAACAGCCATTTTGCTTTTCTTTTTCTTGAGGTTATCTTGATCCCTGTCTTGTGTACAATGTCATGAACCTCCATCCATAATTCATCAGGCACTCTATCAGATCTAGTCCCTTAAATCTATTTCTCACTTCCACTGTATAATCTGAAAGGATTTTATTTAAGTCATTGATAAATGTGAGTCTGAGCAACCTCCAGGAGTTGGTGATGGACAGGGAAGCCTGGTGTCCTGTAGTCCATGATGTCCCTAAGAGTCGGACATGACTGAATGACTAAACTGAACTGGTGATGTGGAAACACTGCCATAGACACTGAAAATACAATGATGAGAAGAAAAAATGATTTCTGCTCTTCTGGAGCTGGTAATCTAATGATATACAGGATAAGCAATATATAAGAATATACATATATTTTTTAGAGAATGCTGGTAGTGATAAGTGAAAAAAAAAAAAAAAAATCCAACAAGGTATATGTATTAAGATGCTTTTAGGTTCATATAATAGAAAACTCTGACTCAAATAAATTCAAAATTAGATATTTCATTATTTGACTTAACACGATATCTATCCTAAGGCAAGGAAGTTTCAGATGTGGCACATCTAGGCTCTAACTTTGCTTCTCTGTTAATTCCCTTGATTTAAGCTGCTATTATTAGCTTCATCCACAGGTTGGAGTAAAAAAGCAGCTGAAATTTCATTGCCACATCTAGATACAGCAACATTCAGAGAAAGAAGAAGGAATGTCACATTTCAAAAAGGAGAAAAAAAATATTACTCAGGAACCTCTCAATCGACTATTTTATTGGCCAAAATGAGATCACATGTCCCTAATGAAAAAAAAAAAAAAATCACTGTTAAAAGGCACATAATTGCCACATATAAATTCAACTAAATGTAATAGATTTTGCTTAGTCAGAATCAGTTATGTTGTGAATTTTGTTAAATTAACATTTGTTAGATAAAGCCCTGGGATGCCAAATGGTTGGCCATTAGTTCAGTGAAGATCACAAGGGAAAATGAAATGTAGAACGTTGTTACTCAAGGGCCCAGGAAGATATAGAGAGCATCTTGAGGTTTCACACAGAAAAGGCAGGACAGGGTACAGGCAAAGAGCAAGCAGCACCACCTGAAGCATGTGCCATTATTAAGGGTCATGGGTGAAATATTTTGGGGATGCCTGAACTAAGGCTAGACCAGTCAATTCAAACCAAAAATAATTTAAAAAAGCAGAGTTTTGGTAAGTTCCACAGTCGTCTTACATAAGGGTTGCATGAGAAAAAGGAATTGAGAGGCAGGAGTGATTCTCCTATTGCTCGAGGTGCTGGGAAAGTCATATCAGGAACTTAACACTTACCTATTACTCTAAAGGCTGTTATCTAGGGTATGCACTTGTGAGTGAGGCTAGTGTCAGTTCAAGGTCCCTGTAGGCTACTTAGCTATGCAAAATGGGTGTTGATATTGCTATATCATAGAGTGGTTTACCTAAATTCTCAACAAACTGGGAAGGCCTCTTTGAGAAGACATTTGAGTTTAGATGAGATATGAATGATAAAAGAAGTATTAATATGATGAATTGAGACAGGGAGGTGGAGAAAATAAAGATGGAGAAAACAGCAAGTATAGTTTTGTAAAAATCAAAGGAGAAGAGAATATCAATAAAATATGAATGCTTGACTTTGTTAAATGTTAGAACTTTAAGTTACTGTTCTTTCACTTCATGTGGACATTAACAACCATATCATATCACTGTTGTTTTTTTCCTCTTTTACTCTTCTAGATGATTAACTCACCCACCCTTGGCAAATAATATTGCTTCTTATTTTAATGAGAAAATTGGAACAACTCAAACAGAATTTCAGTTATGTCCTACCACCAATTCCTATTTCCAACTGCCTGCATCAGTGACCATATAGTCTTGTTTCTCTCTTGTTAAAACATCTGAGATATCTTCTTAGCTGTCTCTTTTCCTAATTGACTTTGGCAAAGTTCTAACAATAAAGCAATAATGTCCTCTCAATTGCTTACCACCAAAATCTGCATTACTTTCAACAGATTTCCTAGGCTTAAACGTTCCCTCAATCTTTTAAATATGGCCCAATAACTTGGAGTGAACTTCAGAGTTTTCTTTCGTTTTAATTGGAATATAATTGCTATACAATATTGTGTTCATTTCTGCTGTACAACATTGTGAATCAGGGGTATCTATACATATATCCACTCCCTCTGTAGCCTCCCTCCCATCCCCCCTTTAGGTAGTCACAGAACACTGAGGTGAGCTCTCTGTACCATATAGCATCTTCCCACTAGTTATGTATTTTACACAGGTTCCTACTAGGGTATATATGCCAACACTGCTATCTTAATTCGTACCCTCCTCTCCTTCCCTCCATGTCCATTAGTCCATTCTCTACTTCTTCACCTCTATTCCTGCCCTGCAAATAGGTCCATCAGTATCATTTTTCTAGATTACATATATATGCATTATACACAATATTTGTTTTTTTCTTTCTGACTTATTTCACTCTGTATGACAGGTTCTAGGTTCATCACATCATTTCAAATGACTCAATCAATTCCATTCCTTTTTACATCTAAGTAATATTCCATTGTATATATGTGTCACATCTTCTCTATCCATTAATCTGTATATAGACATCTCGGTTGCTTCCATGCCCTGGCTATTGTAAATAGTGCTGCAATGACTGTTGGGGTGCATATGTCTTTCTGAGTTACAGGTTTTTTTTTCAGGGTATATGCCCAGGAGTGGGGTTGTCAGATCATATGGTAGTTCTAGGATTAGATTTTGAAGAACTTCCATACTGTGCTCTACAATGACCATACCAATTTACATTGCCAGCAACAGTGTAAGAGAGTGCCCTTTTCTCCACACCTTCTCTAACATTTATCATTTGTAGATATTTTGATGATGATCCTTTTTACCAGTATGAGACGATATCTTATTGTAGTTTTGATTTGCATTTCTATAATAATTAGTGATGTTGAGCATCTTTTCATGTGTTTTGTGGTCATTTGTATATCTTCTTTAGAGAGATTTCTGTTTAGGTCTTCTTCCCATTTTTTTTTTATTAGATTTGAGCTCAATTTTTTTTTTTTTTAATTTATTGAGCTCAATAAACTGTTTGAATATTTTATCGATTAATCCTTTGTCTGTTGCTTCATTTGCAAATATTTTCTCCCATTCTGAGTGTTGTCTTTTCATCTTGTTTATGGTTTCCTTTGTTGTAAAAAAGCTTTTATGTTTAATTGGGTATCAATTGTTAATTTTTATTTTCATAATTTTAGGAGGTGAGTCAAAAAAGATCTTGCTGTGATTGTTGAAAATAATGTTGTTCCTGTGTTCTCCTCAAGGAGGTTTACAGTGTCAGTCTTGCACTTTAATCTATTTTGAGTTTATTTTTGTGTATGATATTAGCTAGTTGATGAAACAGATAGTTGGTTTTCTGGAATTCCCTAGCTTTCTCTGTGATCCAGGGAATATTGGCAATTTGATCTCTGGTTCATCTGCCTTTTCAAAACTCAGATTGGATATATGGAAGTTCTTGGTTCCCATAATGCTGAAGCGTAACATGCAGGATTTTTAAGCATGACTTTACAAGCATTGGAGATAAATGCAATTGTCCAATGGTTAGCACATTCTTTAGTACTACCTTTCTTGGGAATTGGGATGAAGATTGACCTTTTTCAGTCCTGTGGTCATTGCTGGGTTTTCCATATTTGCTGGCATATTCAATGCAATACCTTTACAGCATCATCTTTTATGGTTTTGAAGAATTGCACTGAAATTCCATTGAATTCACTACCTTTAATACCAGCAGTGCTTCCTAAGGCCCACTTGACTTTGCTCTCCAGAATGTCTGGCTCTGGGTGGCTCACTACATCATGGTAGCAATCCAATTCACTTGGATCTTTTTTGTACCGTTCTTCCATGTAGTCTTTCCATCTCTTTTTGATCTCTTCATGAACTAGGTCTCTACATTTATGTCCTTTATTGTGCCAAACTTTGGGCAAAATCTTCCTTTTATATCTCCCGAGAAAAAAGATAGCAAATTACAGAAAAAAAACTCTACTTTTGTTTTGTCGACTACACCAAAGTCTTTGACTCTGTGCATCATAATAAACTGTGGAAAGCTCTTAAAGAGATAGGAATACCAGAATGTCTTACCTGTCTCCTGAGAAACCTGTATGTGGATCAAGAAGCAACTGTCTGAACCCTCTATGGAACAACTCATTGGTTCAAGATTGAGAAAGGAGTGTGACATGGCTGTCTACTGTCACCCTGTTTGTTTAAACTGTATGCTGAACACATCATGAGAAATGCTGGGCTGGAGGAATTAGAAGCTGGAATAAAGATAGGTGGGAGAAACATCAACAAACTCAAATATGTGCATGATACCACTCTAAGGGCAGAAAGCCAAGAGGAACTGAAAAGCCTTTTTGATTAGGATGAAGGAAGAAGGTGAAAGAGCCAGCTTAAAACTAAATAGTAAAAACAAAAATAAAAACAAACTAATATCATGGCATCTGGTCCCATTACCTCATAGCAAATAGAGGGGAAAAGGTTGAAGTAGTGACAGATTTCCTCTTCTTGCACTCTAAAATCACTGCAGATGGTGACTGCAGCCATGAAACCAGAAGACAAATGCCATAGCTTTTTGGCAGGAAAGCTATGACAAATCTAGATTGTGTGTTGAAAAACAGAGACATTACTCTGCTGGCTAAGGTCCATATAGTCAAGGCTATTGTCTTCCCAGTGGTCACATACACTTCTGAGAGCTGGACCATAAAGAAGGTGGAGCACCGAAGAACTTATGCCTTTGAACTGTGTTGCTGGAAAAGACTCTTGAGAGTTCCTTGGACAGCAAGGAGATAAAACCAGTCAATCTTAAGGGAAATTAACTGTGAATACTCATTGGAAGGACTGATGCTGAAGCTGGAACTCCAGTATTTTCATCACCTGATGCAAACAGCCAACTCATTGGAAAAGTCCCTGATGCTGGGAAAGATTGAAGGCAGAAGGAGAAGAAGGTGTCAGAGGATTAGATATCTGTTTGGAATCACTGATTCAATGGGCATGAACTTGGGCAAACTTCAACAGATGGTAAAGGACAGAAAGGCCTGAAATGCTGGAGTCCATGGGGTCACAAAGAGTTGGGCATAACTGGATGACTGAGCAACAACAACAGTGATGTTACGTAGTTTTCTAATTTTATTTTATTTATTTTTTTTTACATTAGCTGTCCAGATTTTCTATCACCACTTCTTGAAGAGTTGTCTTTTCCCCTTTTATGTTCTTGCCTCCTTTGTCATAGCTTAGGAGACCATAGATGCATGGATTTATCTCTGGGCTTTCTATTGTATACCATTGGTCTGTATTTCTGTCTTTTGATTACTGTTGAAATCATGGCACTTGATTACTCCTGCTCCACTTTTCTTTCTCATGAATACCTTAGCTATTCAGGGTCTTTTGTGTTTCTATACAAACTGTAAAATTTTTGTTCTAATTCTGTGAAGAATGTCAATGATAACTTGATAGGAATTGCATTGAATCTGTAGACTGCTTTGAGTTGTTCACTGTATTGATTATTCCAATCTAAGAACAAAGTATATTTTTCCATCTGTTTGTATCCTCTTTTATTTCTTTCATCTGTGCTTTATAGTTTTCTAAGTACAGGTATTTTCTTCCTTAGGTAGATTTATTCCTAGATAATTTATTCTTTTTGTTGTGCTGATAAGTGGAATTGTTTCCTTAATTTCTCTTTCTGCTCTTTAGTTGTTAGTGTAGAGAAATGTAAGATTTCTGTTCATTATTTTGGATCATACAACTTCACCAAATACATTGTTTGGGTCCAGTAGTTTTTTCGTGGAATCATCAGGATTTTCTATGTCATCTGCAAAAAAAAGTAACAGTTTTACTTCTTTTCCAATTTGTATTCCTTTTATTTGTTTTTCTTCTCTGAGTGCCATGATGAGGACTTTCAAAACTATGCTCAGCAAGAGTAGTGAGAGTGGACATCCTTGTTGTGTTCCTGATCTTCTCTTCTTGCAATTTGTCTCCATCACTGTGCAAAATCTTTTTGCCATTGGTCCAGACCTTGTGACCAAGATAGTGGTTCATTACTCTCAGATATTCCGATTTCACATCCAAGTTGGGTGGTAGCTTCTGCTTTTCTCAGTTTTCCTCCTTAGTATGACGCCATCTTATTAGTCATCTGAAGTGAAGGTAACTAGGTCCTAGTATCCTTGGCCTACCATACTAGGAACAGAGCTTGTACTCCATGAGTGAAGGTTGGGTGGAAACAGGGGATCCCAGAATCAGTCTTGGCTGGAACAGAGCTTCTGCAACATAGAACTGCGAGGGGTAAGATATACTGGTAGCTCTCTCATCCCTGGAAGACATTGCAACACTAAATTAGAGATAGGTGGTGGCGAGGGAACCCTGTGCTCTTAGCTGATCCCACCATGAGTAGATTTCTCATGATTCTGGAGAGAAGGAGTGAGTTCTGGCTCAAATGCCACCTACTCTTTCTATTCTCACTAGATTTTCTTGAAAAAAAGTTTGCTATATACCCTTAGAACAATTTCCAGAGACTTTAAATTAATTTTTGTCTTTCAACAACTTTTATAAATTATGGTTGTTTTATTGCAGTAAGCTCTTCACAGTGTTATTCTGGGATCCATTTCCCTAAACTTGAGTCTTAAAAATTGAAGAGATGGTAAATGAAACTAAAGGTTAATTCTTATTACAAATAAAATATGTAACCTTCTGTCTAACCTTCTGATAATAAATTACAAATGCATCATATAAGAAATGAGAAAAGGGATAATCATAGATATGGAAATTATAAAAAAATATTTTATGGGCTTCTCAGGTGATTCAGTGGTAAAAAATTCACCTGCCAATGCAGGAGTCACAGGAGATGCAAGTTTGATCCCTGGGTCAAGAAGATCCCCTGGACAAGAAAATGGCAGCCCACTTCACTATTCTTGCCTAGATAATCCCATGGACAGAGGATCTTGCAGGGCTACATTACATGGGGTCTCAAAAAGTCAGACATGAGTGAGCATGCACGTAAAAGTGAATTAATGTGGTGTGTGTGAAGTTGCTCAGTCATGTCCAATGCTTTGTGACCCCGTGGACTGTAGCTCATCAGGCTTCTCCATCCATAGGATTCTCCAGGCAAGAATACTGGCATGGGTTGCCATTTTCATCTCCAGGGGATCTTCCCAACGCAGGGATTGAACCCAGGTCTCCTGCATTACAGGCAGACACTTTACCCTCTGAACAACCAGGGAAGCCATGTTTTAATGTGGAATACTGCTCAAATAATTTTAAAATCTGAAATAAATAAATTATTTCATTGCAATTATAAATCACCAAAATTCACCAAAATGGTTAAATACCTTGACACAAAACTAATCCAAGAGGTCAGAAGCTGCTGCTGCTGCTGCTGCTAAGTCGCTTCAGTCATGTCTGACTCTGTGCGACCCCATAGATGGCAGCCCACCAGGCTCCCCCATCCCTGGGATTCTCCAGGCAAGAACACTGGAGTCGGTTGCCATTTCCTTTTCCAATGCATGAAAGTGAAAAAATAAAGTGAAGTCGCTCAGTCGTGTCTGACTCCTAGCATCCCCATGGACTGCAGCCCACCAGGCCCCTCCGTCCATGGGATTTTCCAGGCAAGAGAACTAGAGTGGGTTGCCATTGCCTTCTCCGAGAGAACAGAAGAGGGACAATTAAATCCCAGCCTGTATAAAAGGAAACCAGACTTAGATGTTTTCCTGTTCAACCACGTATAACTTTTAAGACACTTATAACTCCTATGTTTTTCAAACTCATTCTATTGTCAGGGAAAAAGAAATTTTCCTCTATCTTTCTAAAGTATTCTGGCTGGTCTAAGAAATAAATTGACATGAGACAGATTAACAGAAAAAAAGTCAAATAAAACCTTAATAACATGAATACATGAAAGAGACCCAGGAAAACTGAGTAACACCAAAATGGTTGAAACTCTCACCTTAAATATCATCTTCAAAGAAAGTGGTTTGATACTTCAAAGCTGAGGAAGGCAATTCACATGGGATGTAAAAGAAAATGTTTGGTAAACAAATGTTTGCTTGGCCAAGTAGAGAGGGTAGGACACAGAGAGGAATTTTAACAAACAGGCTTTTCTAGGTTTCTCCATTTCTGTGTAAAATTGCCTACCTGAAACAAGACTTTTATCTAAATTATTTTAGGCAGTTAGGGAGAATGTTGAAGTTTCTTCCTGAGTCTTTTGCACCTTAAAATTAATAAGCCTAAATGAATCCTCATTCCAAAGAAACACATATTGGGGTGGAAAATTTTGCTCCCTTACACCATCCCATTAAAAAATTTACTATAAATCAGTTTATGAAACCAACAAAAATGTACTACATAAATATTAAACCTCAAAAATAGCACAAAAGAAAATCCTAAACAAATTTAAATTATACATAAATTAAAAAATAACTAAAAAATATTTAATCTTCCAAATTAAACAATAAATAAAGAGAACAATACACCATGATGGCAGAGTATTTTTACTCCACATATGCAAAATCGGTGTCCTTTAGAAACTATCAACAGAATTCACTCTAACAATACATTAAAGGTGAAAATATGTTTTTGTATCAATAGATGCTGAAATTAAACATCCAGCCCAAATAAAAATATAAGTAAGTGGAAACTAAAGGCAACTACAAAATATGGTAAAAACATTTTATAATAAAACTAACAGACTTAAATAATAATGAAATACTAACTTCCATTGTTGTCAGAAAAAGACATATAAATGTTGTCCTCACTAACATTCAACAATGTTTTTGAAGATTTTATGTGTGGAATAAGATAATAAAGTGAAACTTTCAATATAAATCTTGAAAAATAAAAGTTATTTTCAATAAATATTAAAAAATTAAGTCATTTTCAAAAATATTCTAGGAATTCCACAGACTCTTCTATGGACTATCAAAACTATTAAGAAAATCTAAAGGCATATTTGAAATCAAATGGTAAGTAAAAGAATTTTTTTTTAAAGAATCAATAGCCTTTCTGTAGACAACTCAATTAAAAGTAGGAAAAAAAAAAAAAAAAAAAAACAAAAAACAAAAACGACCACTCATTCACAATAATGGTATCACCACAAAATACTTTGGAATTAATTTAATAGGAATAGTGCAAGATCTCTATGACTATGTCCTTAAAATTTCAAAGGACACAGAACCAAACCTATAAATGGACACACAACTCATATTCTGAGATGGGGAGACATGATGTTATTAATATATCATAACCTCATAAGTCAATACATTTCTTCAGTCATCAAATAATAATCCCAATGGAATTTATCATTTTGAGAACCCACATCAAATTGTTTTCAAGTTCAAGTAAGTATTTTTCTTTTGAAAAAGAAAAGTAATAAGGAAAGAGACTTGCCTCATCAGATGTTAAAATTTAATATTTGCTCCATGTAATATGACTCTTAGACAGAAATAGAAAAATAGATCTTTGAGAGAGAAAGGTTAGTGGCTCCAGAAATAGATCCAAGTCCATACATAATGTTGGTTAGGATTAAGTTTAACTGCAAGAGACCCAAAATATCAGTAACCTAAAAAAGAAACAATTTTATTTATGTCACTTGTATGGAAGAAATAATGTTGGTATGCAATACTGCTGTGTTAGTGATACTGACTTTTTGTCTTGTTTCACATTGTGTGGTCTTCATTGTCAAGGTCATTTATGATCCAATCAAGTGACTTCAGCTCCAGTCATTTGACCTGGACTCCACTAGGCAAAAAAGAGGAAAGGAGAAAATAAGGGCAAAAAATTCCTTATTCTAAAGAACTTTCTGACAAGTCACACAAGCACTTCCACTCACTCAGAACTTAGTAACCTAGTAACATTGAATATGTGCTACATGCTCAGTTGTTCAGTTGTGTTGGACTCTTTGAGACCCCATAGACTCAAATCTGCCAGGTTCCTCTATCCATGGGATTTTCTAGGCAAGAAAACTGGAGTGGGTTTCCATTTCCTACTCCAGGGTATCTTCCCATCCAAGGATCAAACCCATGTCTCCTGAGTCTCCTGCATTGGCAGGTGATTTTTTTTTTTTACCAGTGAACCAACTCGGAATCCCTCACACTGAGTACAAGATAAGTCAAAAGATGACATATTTAATTTACATAGCCATGTTTCTAGCTAGAAAGCAGAGGAAATATAACTATAAATGAAAGGGAGAACAGATAGAACTGGCAATCTCTAACACATGTATGGAAAGGTTAGCATTTCAACTTAGTGGGGGTGATCTGGGTTATTTCAGTGACTATCAAACTTGAGCATACATCAGAATCACCAAAAGTTTTGTTAAAACACAGAATGCTGGGATTCACCCCAGAGTTTCTGACTCAGAAGTTGTGGGATATGATCTCCAAATTTGCATTTCTAACAAATTATCTAGTGTGATAGACTTTCTATCTCTTAATGTTCGCTCTTTTGTAAAACCCTTGTTCTTGATTCCTGGCAGGGCCTGTAATTTGATACTAATTAATATAATCTGGCAAAAGAAATAGGATATATGTGATTGTGCATACGATTATGTCACATGAAATTGCAATTTCTTATGTGTCTCTTCTATGATGATGTTTAAGAAGTATGGCTCAAAAGTGCGGCTGAGAGGAGCTACCCCTCATCCGAGGTCAGGGGCAGTGGCTGGGAGGAGCTACCCCATGCCCAAGGTCAGGGGTGGTGGCAGAGAGGAGCAACTCCAAGTCCAAATAGCAGTGGCTGCACGGGCCCAGGAGGGCCTAGAGGAGTTACTCCACATTCAAGGTCAGGAGGGGCAGTGGTTAGGTGATACCCCCTCGTCCAAGGTAAGGAGCGGCAGCTGCACTTTGCTGGAGCAGCCGTGAAGAGATACCCCACGTCCAAGGTAAGAGAAACCCAAGTACGATGGTAAGTGTTGCAAGAGGGCATCAGAGGGCAGAAACACTGATACCATACTCACAGAAAAGTAGTCAATCTAATCACAGTAGGATCACAGCCTTGTCTAACTCAATGAAACTAAGCCACACCCTGAGGGGCCACCCAAGATTGAAGGGTCTGGCAGAATGTAGTCCACTGGAGAAGGAAATGGCAAATCACTTCAGTATTCTTGCCTTGAGAACCCCATGAACAGTATGAAAAGGCAAAATGATAGGATACTGAAAGGAAATCCCCAGGTAAGTAGGTGCCCAATATGCTACTGGAGATCAGTGGAG
Organism: Tragelaphus eurycerus; assembly: GCA_935064755.1. Taxonomy (NCBI): domain Eukaryota; kingdom Metazoa; phylum Chordata; class Mammalia; order Artiodactyla; family Bovidae; genus Tragelaphus; species Tragelaphus eurycerus. The sequence goes on from CAKXYN010000118.1 coordinate 1,987,322, forward strand.
AAATAACTCCAGAAAGAATGAAGGGATGGAGCCAAAGCAAAAGCAATACCCAGCTGTGGATGTGACTGGTGATAGAAGCAAGGTCTGATGCTGTAAACAGCAATATTGCATAGGAACCTGGAATGTCAGGTCCATGAATCAAGGCAAATTGGAAGTGGTCAAACAAGAGATGGCAAGAGTGAATGTCGACATTCTAGGAATCAGCGAACTCAAATGGGCTGGAATGGGTGAATTTAACTCAGATGACCATTATATCTACTACTGCGGGCAGGAATCCCTCAGAAGAAATGGAGTGGCCATCATGGTCAACAAAAGAGTCAGAAATGCAGTACTTGGATGCAATCTCAAAAACGACAGAATGATCTCTGTTCATTTCCAGGGCAAATCATTCAATATCACAGTAATCCAAGTCTATGCCCCAACCAGTAATGCTGAAGAAGCTGAAGTTGAATGGTTCTATGAAGACCTACAAGATCTTTTAGAACTAACACCCAGAAAACATGTCCTTTTCATTATAGGGGACTGGAATGCAAAAGTAGGAAGTCAAGAAACACCTGGAGTACCAGGCAAATTTGGCCTTGGAATACGGAATGAAGCAGGACAAAGACTAACAGAGTTTTGCCAAGAGAATGTACTGGTCATAGCAAACACCCTCTTCTAACAACACAAGAGAAGACTCTACACATGGATATCACCAGATGGTCAACACTGAAATCAGATCGATTATATTCTTTGCAGCCAAAGATGGAGAAGCTCTATACAATCAGCAAAAACAAGACCGGGAGCTGACTGAGGCTCAGATCATGAACTACTTATTGCCAAATTCAGACTTAAATTGAAGAAAGTAAGGAAAACCACTAGACCATTCAGATATGCCCTCAATCAAATCCCTTATGATTATACAGTGGAAGTGACAAATAGATTTAAGGGCCTAGATCTGATAGATAGAGTGCCTGATGAACTATGGAATGAGGTTCATGACGTTGTACAGGAGACAGGGATCAAGACCATCCCCATGGAAAAGAAGAAGGCTGAGCACCGAAGAATTGATGCTTTTGAACTGTGGTGTTGGAGAAGATTCTTGAGAGTCCCTTGGACTGCAAGGAGAACCAACCAGTCCATTCTGAAGGAGATCATCCCTGAGATTTCTTTGGAAGGAATGATGCTAAAGCTGAAACTCCAGTACTTTGGCCACCTCATGTGAAGAGTTGACTCATTGGAAAGACTCTGATGCTGGGAGGGATTGGGGGCAGGAGGAGAAGGGGACAACAGAGGATGAGATGGCTGGATGGCTTGGCCAATATCTGTTTCCTGATTTCCTAAACTTTTCATCTCATTCTAATATGAAAAGAACATTTTTAAGTAGTATAATCTATCCAGGAGAATTGTTTAGTTGCTAAGTAATGTTTGACTCTTTTGCAACCCCATGGACTGTAGCCCATCAGGCTCCTCTGTCCATGTGATTTCCCAGGCAAGAATACTAGAGTGGGCTGCAATTTATAGAGGGGAATGTGGCAGACTAAATATGCCAACACATTCTTTGATATTATTCCTATTGAGAGGGAAGTTTATGACACTAGTCACAAATTTAGATGGATCCCCTGACTACTTTGGGCTTCCCTGGTGGCTCAGAGGTTAAAGCGTCTGCCTGGAATGCAGGAGACCCGGGTTTGATCCTTGGATCGGGAAGATCCCCTGGAGAAGGAAATGGCAACCCACTCCAGTACTTTTGCCTGGAGAATCCCATGGAGGGAAAAGCCTGATAGGCTACAGTCCATGGGTTCGCAAAAAGTCGGACATGACTGAATGACTTCACTTTCACTTTCCTGACTACTTTGGCCGTTAGAATATAGTAGAAACAATACTTTGCTGGATTCTAGACCTATTTTTCTTTTTAAACTGGCAGCTTCTATTTCCTGTATTGCAGAATCTTTGTTCATGGAACCCTGAACCATCATGTTAAAAGAGCTACTACTATGCTGTATGCTGTATGGTGACATGCACAATTTGTGAGATTACATTGAGAGAGAAGCCCAGATAAATGCAGCTTTCTAGCCATTGCATACAAGGTGACATGTGACTGAAGCCATCTTGGATCCTCCAAACAGGAGAGTCACATCAGTTGACATAATGTCTGCACTGAGGAATACTTTTGTGAAATGCTTTCCATTTGGCTACTTTATCTCAGGAGGCTGAAAGGCCGTTGCATTTGCTAAGTAAAAATGGATTTAGGAAGAACTTACAAATGTTGTTTTATTTGGAATACAAGTCCCCAAATATATAGTGATTCCCCAGGACTGCCCTCCATATTTTAGGGGAAAATTAAGATGTTCAGAATCATAACACTTTCTCTCTCATTTTCCTTCATAATATTGTTGAAAGAGAGCTCCTTTTGTTTCATAACTTTTAGACAGTCTGAAAATCAAGTTCTCTATAATAATCTTACTGAAATGCCAATCTGCATTTAATCATGATGAAAGAAGTAGTCATATCTAGATTATAGGAATTTATAAAAGGCAACTGGTCTGGACTCTTACAAATAAATATCCATATAATAAAAGAGAGGTAAAGGTGGGGAAATTATATGTGAAAAACAGAGCTTAATAACAACCAAATGCAATGCATGTTTCTTGATTAGATTTTGGCTTGGGTGGAAGAGGTGCCAAGGACTTCAGCCTTGACCAAACTGTAGTTTGACTCCTGTCAGTCCGATTCTCAACCAGGAGGCTTGTGCAATTTTGGCAAATAATTCTTCCAATCCCAGTTTCAACAAGAATTTTACTAAGACAATTTAGTAAAAATACCCTCATCCTTAACATCTAATTAAATTCTTCTTCCTCTACCCTTAATATCTATTAAACTAGGTTTTTTTTTTTTTTTTTTTTTTTTTTTTAATTTTTTGACTCCCTCACTTTGTGCATTAGCTATGAATCTGTATCTGGCTGCCCTTGATGTTTTGAAGTTGTTGTTAGTTCTATATTTAAGTCTCTCTTCCTACTATGCTATGCTATGCTAAGTCACTTCAGTCGTGTCCGACTCTGTGCGACCCCACAGACAGCAGCCCACCAGGCTCCCCTGTCCCTGGGATTCTCCAGGCAAGAACACTGGAGTGGGTTGCCATTTCCTTCTCCAATGCATGAAAGTGAAAAGTGAAAGGGAAGTCGCTCAGTTGTGTCCGACTCTTAGCGACCCCATGGATTGCAGCCTAATAGGCTCCTCTGTCCATGGGATTTTCCAAGCAAGAGTACTGGAGTGGGGTGCCATTGCCTTCTCCGCTTTTCCTACTACAATGGTTCAAAAAAATCCAACTTACCCACTTTTAACAGGTGTGATTATTGTTTAAATTCTAAATATTTGGAGTATGATAATAGTATGTGTAATCTGTTTTAGGAGTTACATACTGAAATATATCCTGGAAAAATTTCAGGAAGTATGAAACATACTTATCTGTCATGCCAAATGTGTGTGTGTGTATGTGTATACAGAGAAGTAAAGAGCAAGAGCGATTACAGGTTTGTTCATTGTGCTATGCTTTAACTTTGCTGTATCACTGAAGAATTTCAAAATATAAACTATTGGAAATAATAAAAAATAGTCTCTTGAAAGCTACTAATGGTTGTTTCTTTGAAAAGAGGGATTTATAAACAGAAACAGGAGAGAAAGGTAGATTTTTGTAACCAAATTTCGATGTTTATATTTTAAGAATCAATGTATATACGTATATCTTACATCCTTGTGTGATGACTCGCAAGTGGGAGGGATGTTATAAATGCTTGAGGAGTGAGGGGTTCAACCCCACATTGGGCACCTCAGCCTTAGCGACCAGTATAAGAGATGAGCCCCCATAATTAGCTATGAAAAACAGTGGGACTTAATTACAGAGGACTGTAGAAAACCAAGACTCCACTCTGATAGCTTGCACACAAATGCACACATTTGATTCCCAGGGCAGAGACAGCAGTTGAGAGCATGTGGCATTCAAGCTGGTCTGCTAAAGGCATGCCAGCATACCCCTTGCCAACTCCTGCTCAAACTGCAGCTGTCTTGCCAAGGTGGAGGCCCCTTACATAGTCCAGAAAAGACTCATTTTGTGCCTACTCCAATTTCTGTCATCTCACCAAGGCAGTGGGACCAAAGTGCCCCAAGTAATCCTCAGCTTGAACATTCTCTACTCCAATTATCCCATGAAAGTGGTCCCAGCCTAACCAAGTGCACCCAAAGATCACCCTGGCAAATGCCATCTCCACCTGAAAGAGCCTGCCAAAGTTGCCAGGCACACACAGTCTATACAGGGGAAACGCCTTCAAGTCCAAGAAAGATACTTGTTTCATCTAATCCATAGAAATAAAAACTGAGAATCAGACAAAATGAAGATACAGAGGAATATGTTCACATGAAAGAATAAGATAAAACTACAGAAAAAAGAAAAAACCTGATTAGGTGTAGATAATTGAACTGATAAGGAGTTCAAAGCAATGGTCATGAAGATGCTCATGGAACTCAAGAGAGTAATGAAGAAACATAATAAGAACTTAAACAAAGAGTCAAAAAAAATGAATCATAGATGAATACAAAAAATAAACTAAAAAAATACAATAGAGACTATATGATATATAAGATTGTATAAGTCACCTCAAGAAAAAGAAATGCAAAAAAGCAAAAGGGTTGTCTGTGGAGGCCTTACAAATAGCTGAGAAATGAAGAGAGGTGAAAGGCAAAGGAGAAAAGGAAAGATATACCATCTGAATGCAAAGTTCCAAAGAATAGCAAGGAAAGATAAGAAAGCCTTTCTCAGTGATGAAGGCAAAGAAATAGAGGAAAACAATAAATGGGAAAAACTAGAGATTATTTCAAGAAAATTAGAGATACCAAGGGAACATTTCATGCAAAGATGGGCTCAATAAAGGACAGAAACAGTATGGAATCAACAGAAGCAGAAGATATTAAGAGGTAGCAAGAATACACACAAGAACTATACAAAAACGATCTTCATGAACCTGAGGACCACGATGGGGAATGATCATTCACCTAGAGCCAGACATCCTGGAACATGAAGTCAAGTGGGCCTTAGGAAGCATCACTAAAAACAAAGTTAGTGGAAGAGAAATAATTCCAGTTGAGCTATGTCAAATCCTAAAAGATGATGTTGTAAAGTGCTACACTAAGTATGGCAGCAAATTTGGAAAACTCAGCAATGGTCACAGGACTGGAAAAGATCCGTTTTCATTCCAATCCCAAAGAATGTTCAAACTATTGTACAATTGTACTCATCTCACACACTAGCAAAGTAATGCTCAAAATTCTCCAAGAGAGGCTTCAACAGTACATGAACTGAGAACTTTCAGATGTTCAAGCTAGATTTAGAAAATTCAGAGCAACCAGAGATCAAATTGGCAACATCAGTTTTTTCATATAAAAAAAGCAAGAGAGTTCAAAAAAAAAAAAAAAAAAAAAACCTTTTGCTTTATTGACTACACCAAAGACTTTGACTAAGTGGATGACAACATACTGTGGAAAATTCTTAAAGAGATGGGAATACCAGACCACCTTACCGGCCTCCTGAGGAATCTGTATGCAGGTCAAGAAGCAACAGTTAGAACCAGACGTGGAACAATGGACTGGTTCCAAATTGGGAAAAGAGTTTGTCAAGGCTGTATTTTGTTACTGTGTTTATTTAATTTATACATCATGGGAAGTACCATGCTTGCTTATTCATAAGCTGGAATCAAGATTGCTTGGAGAAATATCAATAATTTCAAATATGCAGATGACAGCACCCTTAAGGCAGAAATCAAAGAGGAACTAAAGAGCCTCTTGATGAAAGTGAAAGAGGAGAGTGAAAAAGCTGGTTTCAAGCTCAGCATTGAAAAAATAAAGATGATGGCATACAGTCCCATCACTTCATGGCAAATAGATGGGGAAACAATGGAAAGAGTGACACACTATTTTCTAGGGCTCCAAAATCACTACAGATGGTGACTTCAGCCATGAGATTAAAAGACACTTGCTCTTTGGAAGAAAAGCTATGAAAAACCTATACAGCATATTAAAAAGCAGAGACATTACTTTGCCCACAAAGATTGGTCTAAGTCAGAGCTATAGTTTTTCCAGTAGTCATGCATAGGTGTGAAAGTTGGACAATAAACAAAGCTGCTCACCTAAGAATCAACACTTTTGAACTGTGGTGTTGGAGAAAACTCTTGAGTGTCCCTTGGACTGCAAGAAGATCCAACCAGTCCATCCTAAAGGAAACCAGTCCTGAATTTTCATTGGAAGGACTAATGCTGAAGATGAAACTCCAATCAGATCAGATCAGACCAGATCAGTCGCTCAGTTGTGTCCGACTCTTTGCGACCCCGTGAATCGCAGCACGCCAGGCCTCCTTGTGCATTACCAACTCCCGGAGTTCACTGAGACTCACATCCATTGAGTTAGTGATGCCATCCAGCCATCTCATCCTCTGTCGTCCCCTTCTTCTCTTGCCCACAATCCCTCCAAGCATCAGAGTCTTCTCCAATGAGTCAACTCTTCACATGAGGTGGCCAAAGTACTGGAGTTTCAGCTTTAGCATCATTCCTTCCAAAGAAATCCCAGGGCTGATCTCCTTCAGAATGGACTGGTTAGATCTCCTTGCAGTCCAAGGGACTCTCAAGAGTCTTCTCCAACACCACAGTTCAAAGCATCAATTCTTTGGTGTGCAGCCTTCTTCACAGTCCAGCTATCACATCCATACATGACCACAGGAAAAACCATAGCCTTGACTAGGCGAACCTTTGTTGGCGGTGTAACGTCTCTGCTTTTGAATATGCTATCTAGGTTCGTCATAACTTTCCTTCCAAGGAGCAAGTGTCTTTTAATTTCATGTCTGCAGTCACCATCTGCAGTGATTTTGGAGCCCAGAAAAATAAAGTCTGACACTGTTTCCACTGTTTCCCCATCCATTTCCCATGAAATGATGGGACCAGATGCCATGGTCTTCGTTTTCTGAATGTTGAGCTTTAAGCCAACCTTTTCACTCTCCACTTTCACTTTCATCAAGAGGCTTTTTAGTTCCTCTTCACTTTCTGCCATAAGAGTAGTGTCATCTGCATATCTGAGGTTATTGATATTTCTCCCGGCAATCTTGATTCCAACTTGTGTTTCTTCCAGTCCAGCGTTTCTCATGATGTACTCTGCATATAGGTTAAATAAACAGGGTGACAATATGCAGCCTTGACGTACTCCTTTTCCTATTTGGAACCAGTCTGTTGTTCCATGTCCAGTTCTAACTGTTGCTTCCTGACCTGCATACAAATGTCTCAAGAGGCAGATCAGGTGGTCTGGTATTCCCATCTCTTTCAGAATTTTCCACAGTTTATTGTGATCCACACAGTCAAAGGCTTTGACATAGTCAATAAAGCAGAAATAGATGTTTTTTCTGGAACTCTCTTGCTTTTTCCATGATCCAGTGGATGCTGGCAATTTGATCTCTGGTTCCTCTGCCTTTATTAAAACCAACTTGAACATCAGGAAGTTGGGCAGAACTGACTCACTGGAAAAGATTCTTTCCCTGATGCTGGGAAAGATTGATAGCAAGAGGATAAGGGGATGGCAGAGCATGATTGTATGGCATTACTGACTAGATGGACATGAGTTTGGGCAGGCTCAGGAGTTGGTGATAGACAGGGAAACCTGGCATGCTGCAGTCCATGGGCTCACAAAGAGATGGACATGAATGGGCAACTTAACTCATACGTTGACCTGATACGTGACCTGGAAGACAGAAGAGTGGACATCACTAAATCAGAACAGTAAAAATAAAAAAAAATAATAATTTTTAGAAAATGAGTATAGCTTAAGGGACCTCTGGGGAGACATCAAACATGTCAACATTTGCATTGTAAGTGTCCCAGGAGAAGAAAAGATAAAGAAAGTTATAGAAAATGTATGTGAAGAAATAATTGCTGAAAATTTTCATAATCTGGAGAAATACACAGATATCCAGGACCAGGTAACACTGAGAGAGTGAAACAAAATAAATTCAAAAAGAAACACACTAAGACATAGCTTAATGAAAAGGGAAAATTTAAAGATAAGGAAATAACTTTAGAGGCAGCAGGAGGAAAATGAATCACATTCATTGGAACTCCCATAGCTAACAGCTAATTTTTAACAGAAACTTTATAAACCAGAATGGAGTGGCATGATATATTTAAAGTGTTGAAAGGAAAATCCTACAGCCAAAAATACTTTATCTGGCAAGTCTATCAACCAAAATTAAAGGCAAAATAAAAGTTTCCCAAAGAAGCAAAAACTAAGAGTTCAGCACCACTAAACTTGCCTTTTTAGAATTGTTAACAGGTCTTATTTTTGGGACAAAAGAAAAGATATAACTATAAATAAAAAATATATATATGAAAGAAAAAATAATATTACTGGAAAGCCAAATATATAGTAAAGTAGTAAAGGTAGAGAATAAACCACTTAAAAATATAATATTAAGGTGAAAAGACAAAAGTTATAAACTTAACTATTTAACTACAATAAGTATTTAAGGTATAGACAGAGCAAAAAGATGCAATATAGGCTGGCAAAAACATAAACTTTGGGTGTATGTTGTATTTGTGTATATACACACACACACACACACACACAGTGCTCAGATGCTTAGTCATGTCCAATTCTTTGTGACTCCATGGACCGTAGCTTGTCAAGTTCCTCTATCCATGGGATTCTCCCATCAAGAATACTGGAGTAGGGTGCCATTTCTTCTTCCAGGTGATGTTCCGGACCCAGGGATCCAATCCACCTCTCTTATATCTCCAGCATTAGTAGACAGATATTTAACACTAGCGGAGAAGGCAATGGCACCCCACTCCAGTACTCTTGCCTGGAAAATCCAATGGATGGAGGAGCTGGGTGGGCTACAGTCCATGGGATTGCTAAGAGTCGGACACGACTGAATGACTTCACTTTCACTTTTCAAAGTCATGTATTGGAGAAGGAAATGGCAACCCACTCCAGTGTTCTTGCCTAGAGAATCCCATGGACAGAGGAGCCTGGAGGGCTACGGGTCACAAAGAGTCAGACACAGTTGAAACGGCTAAGGAAGTACATATAAAAGTTAAATTTGCACTATATTGTAGTTCATTAAGTATGCAATGACTTTATATATAAAAACACAGTGTAAATACTTTAATTTTAAAAATAATGATATTGGAAAAACTTGTGTCAATGAAAGTCCTTAACACAGGATTGCCATAAACCTTCAACTTGTAAAAAAAACATATTATCAGGGAAGTTTAATAAAGCAGAGCACAATAAAGTTAGTTAGGTCTGTAAAGATCACAGCTAAAATCATGCTTAATAATGAAAATCATGAAAGCTTTTCCTTTAAGATCAGGAACAAAAAAAGGATGCCTATTTATATTACTTTTATTCAACCTAGCATTGGAAGTCCTAGCCACTGCAACCAGAAAAGGAAAATATATATGAGGAATCCAAATTTTAAAGGAAGAAGTAAAACTATTTGCAAATGACATAATAATATATAGAAAACCCTAAAGATTCCACCAAAACCATTAGAATTAATAAGTAAAGTCAATAAAGTTGTAGGATACAAAATTAATATACAGAATTCTGTAACATTTCTTTATATAAATAAAGAAATATAAGAAAGAGAAATGAAAATAATCTCTTTTAAAATTATATCAAGCCACTTCCCTGGTGGTAAAGTGGTTGAGAATCTGCCTGGCAATGCAGGAGCATGGGATTGATCATTGGTCTGGGAAGATCCTACATGCCGCGGAGAAACAACACCCTATGCTGCCAACTCCTGAGCCTATGCACTAGAGCCTGCAAGCTGCAATTACTGGACCTCAGCACTGCAATTCCTGAAGCCCTCATGCCTAGAGCTTGTGCTCCACAACAAGAGAAGCCACTGTAATAAGAAGCCCATGCACCACAATGAAGAGTAGCCCCTGCTCACAGAAACTAGAGAAAGCCCATGAACAGTAATGAAGACCCAGTGCAGCCAAAAATAAATTTAAAAAATAAAATGAAAAATAAAATTACATAAAAAATATCTAGGAATACATTTATTTAACCAAGGAGATGAAAGATCTATATTTTGAAAAACTACTAGACATTGGTGAAAGAAACTGAAAGTGACATAAATAAATGGAAAGATATACTCTGCTCATGAATCAGGTGAATTAATGTTGTTGTAATTTCCATGTTACCCAAAACAATCTACAGATTCAATGCAATCCCTATCAAAATATCCTTGGTGTTTTCCACAGAATCACACATAGACAAAAAAAAAAAAAAAAAGAAAAATCCAAACATTTGTATGGAAACAAAAAGACCCCAAATAATCAAAACAGTCTTGAGAAGGAAGAACAAAGATGGAGGTATCAAACTCCCTGATTTCAAACTATCTTACAAAGTTATAGTCATCAAATGTCATGATACTGGCACAAAAAACAGACATATAGATCAATGGAATAGACTAGAGAGATTAGATTTGTATCGACACTTACATGTCAATCAATGTACAACAAAGAGGGCAATAATATACAATGAAGAAAAGACAGTATCTTCAATAACACTTGGGAAAACTGGATATATATATATATATAGATATATAGATATATATGAATGATGCTAAACCATTTTCTAGAACCATGTACAAAAATAAACTCAAATGGATTAAAGACTTAAATATGAGACCTGAAACTATAAAACTTCTATATGAAAACACAGGCAATATGCTCTTTGGCATAAGTCTTAGCAATATTTTTGGGTCTGTGTCCTCAGGCAAGGGCAACAAAAGCAAAAATAAGCAAATGAGACTACATGAAAATAGAGGGTGTTTTCATAGTGAAAGAAACCATCAACAAAATGAAAAGCCAACCTACTCTATGGGAAAAGTTTTCAAATTATATATACAGTAAAAAGTTAATATCCAAAAATATATAAAAATTTCATACATCTGAACATGGAAAAACATTTTTTAAAACTTAGATTAAAAATTGGGCACAGTATTTGAATTGACATATTTTCCAAGAGGACATACAAATTGCCAATGGGCACATGAAAAGAAGCTCAACATCACTAATCATCAGGGAGATGCAAATAAAATCCTCAGTAAGAATCATATCCTTCAGAATCTGTTAGTAAAGACAAGAAATTACAAGTGCTGATGAAGATGTGGAGAACATGGGAATGTAGCACACTGTTGCTAGGAATGTAAATTGGTATAGTCACTATAGAAAACACTATGGAAACTGTTCAAAAAATTTAACATAGGACTGCCATACAATCCAGAAATTCTGCTTCTGGGTATTCATCTAAGAAAAATAGAAACACTAGTTTGGAAATACTTGTGCATCCTAGTGTTCATAGCAGCACGATTTATTAGAGCCAAGGCAAGAAAGCAACCTAAGTGTCCATCAGCAAAAGAATGGATTAAAAAAAAAAAAAAAACACTTATGGTTATATAGAGAGTGAAATATTATTCAACCAAATCTTGCCATTTCCAACAACATGAATGAATCTAAATAGTGCATGTAAGTGAAATAAGTCAGATTGAAAAAGACAGTTATCATCTGTTCTCACTTATATGTGTAAACTAAAAATTATTTTTAAAAAGAACAAGTGTAACAAAACAGAAACAGATTCAGAAATATAGAGAATAAGCTAGTGGTTGCCAGAGGTAATGGAGCTATGTGGAAGGGGTGATAGACATAAAGAAAATTAAGAGGTATAAGCTTCCATTTGTAAAATAAGTCATGGGAATGGAATGTACAAAATAGGGAATATAGTCAATAATATTATATAGCTTCTTATGGTGGCAAGCTAAACTCAAGAGGTGATTATTTTATAACATATAAAAAGAGTAACTTACTTTGTTGTACCTCTGTAACTAACATAATATTGTAACTCAACTATATTTCAGTAAAAATATATTAGAGAAAAGTAATTTTATTTTCAAGTTGTATTTCTATTGAAATAGGTGAGGCTAGGTTATGCAGAGCTGTTGCTGCTATTGCTTAGTTGTGTCCGACTGCAACCACATGGACTGTAGCTCTCCAGGCTCCTATGTCCATGGGATTATCCTAGCAAGAATACTGGTATAGGTTGTCATTTCCTTCTCTAGGGGATCTTCTCAACCCAGGAATTGAACCTGTGCCTCCTGCATTGGCAAGCAAATTCTTAACCACTAAGCCACCTGAGAAACCCTTAAACTATCTTGTCTAAGCAGATTAAAACACAAAAACTCTGTTGAGGATCCAGGTGACCCTCCAGGGTATCTTTCTGTTATGGGTTGCTTTACCATTTCAAGCTTCTTTAATCTTCCAGTTATACACATATTTCCATAAACATTGTGGTAGTGGAAAGACTGGAGGAGAAAGAAGGTAGCTACAGAAAATGAGATAGACATCAGCAGTGACTCAATGCATATGAATTTAAGAAAACTTTGGAAGATAGTGGAGTACAGAGGACCATGATATGCTTTAGTCCAAGGAATAACAAAAAGTTGGACATGACTTAGTGCCTGAACAACAGTAGAAGAGCTAGATGAAGAGTTGACTATACGCAATTAAACACTTCCACTTGAAAATCAAAGTTTACACATTGTTGGCCAAAGTTGTTCATCTAGCCATGTCTAAGTTCAACTTGATGTGGTAATGTAATACTTTTGTGTGACAGGATATAGAGAATCAAGTATTGGTTACTAGTAACAAAGTCCACTACACTAACTGACAAATGCTATACAAAAATTTTATCAATTAATTATTTAAAACAGGCTTTAAATCAAATCAACAAAAATAGAAATGCAAATGGAGAAATCACAATAGACAACACAGAAATACAAAGGATCATAAGAGACTACTATCAAAACTATATGCCAATAATGGAAAACTTGGAAAAAATGGGTGAATTATTTGAAAAGCATAACCTTCCAAAACTGAACCAGGAAGAAATAGATATCTTAACAGACCCATCACAGGCATGGAAATCAAAACTGTAATAAAAATTCTTCCAACAAATGAAAACCCAGGGCCAGATGGCATCACAGGTGAGTTCCACCAAAAATTTAGAGAGGAGCTAACACCTACCATACTCAAACTCCCCCAGAAAATTTCAGGGTCAGGTAAATTTGCAAACTCATTCTGTGAGGCCACCATCAGCTTAATATCAAAACTAGACAAAGATGCCAAGACAAAAAGAAAACTACAGGCCAATATCAGTGATGAACATAGATGCAAAAATCCTTAACAAAGTTCTACCAAACAGAATCCAAGAGCATATTAAAAAGATCATACATCATGACCAAGTGAGCTTTATCTCAGGGATGCAAGGAGTCTTCAATATTTGCAAATCAGCCAATGTGATACACAACATTAGCAAATTTAAGCATAAAAACTATATGATCATTTCAATAGATGCAGAGAAACCCTTTAAGAAAATTCAACACCTACTTATGAAAAAATCTCTCCAGAAAGCAGGCATAAAATAAGGATACCTCAGCATAATAAAAGCCATATAGGATAAACCCACAGGATACATTACCAGATCAGATGAGATCAGATCAGATCAGTCACTGAGTCAGGTCCGACTCTTTGCGACCCCATGAACCACAGCACGCCAGGCCTCCCTGTCCATCACCAACTCCCGGAGGTCACTCAGACTCATATTCATCGAGTCAGTGATCCCATCCAGCCATCTCATCCTCTGTCGTCCCCTTCTCCTCCTGCCCCCAATCCCTCCCAGCATCAGAGTCTTCTCCAATGAGTCAACTCTTCGTATGAGGTGGCCAAAATACTGGAGTTTCAGCTTTAGCATCATTTCTTCCTAAGAAATCCCAGGGCTGATCTCATTCAGAATGAACTGGTTGGATCTCCTTGCAGTCCAAGGGACTCTCAAGAGTCTTCTCCAACACCACAGTTCAAAAGCATCAATTCTTCGGTGCTCAGCCTTCTTCCCAGTCCAGGTCTCACATCCATACATGACCACAGGAAAGACCATAGCCTTGACTAGGTGAACCTTGGTTGGAAAAGTGATGTCTCTGTTTTTGAATATGTTATCTAGGTTGGTCATAACTTTCCTTCCAAGGAGCAAGTGTCTTTAAATTTCATGGCTGCAGTCACCATCTGCAGTGATTTTGGAGCCCAGAAAAATAAAGTCTGACACTGTTTCCACTGTTTACCCATCTATTTCCCATGAAGTGATGGGACCAGATGCCATGACCTTCGTTTTCTGAATGTTGAGGTTTAAGCCAACCTTTTCACTCTCCAATTTCACTTTCATCAAGAGGCTTTTTAGTTCCTCTTCACTTTCTGCCATAAGGGTGTTGTCATCTGCATATCTGAGGTTATTGATATTTCTCCCGGCAATCTTGATTCCAACTTGTGTTTCTTCCAGTCCAGCATTTCTCATGATGTACTCTGCATATAAGTTAAATAAACATGGTGACAATATACAGCCTTGACGTACTCCTTTTCCTATTTGGAACCAGTCTGTTTTTCCATGACCAGTTCTAACTGTTGCTTCCTGACCTGCATACAGATTTCTCAAGAGGCAGATCAGGTGGTCTGGTAATCCCATCTCTTTCAGAATTTTCCACAGTTTATTGTGATCTACACAGTCAAAGGCTTTGGCATAGTCAATAAAGCAGAATAGATGCTTTTCTGGAACTCTCTTGCTTTTTCCATGATCCAGTGGATGTTGGAAATTTGATCTCTGGTTCCTCTGCCTTTTCTAAATCCAGCTCGAACATCAGGAAGTTCACGGTTCACATATTGCTGAAGCCTGGCTTGGAGAATTTTGAGCATTACTTTACTAGCGTGTGAGATGAGTGCAACTGTGCGGTAGTTTGAGCACTCTTTGGCATTGCCTTTCTTTGGGGTTGGGATGAAAACTGACCTTTTCCAATCTTGTGGCCACTGCTGAGTTTTCCAAATTTGCTGGCATATTGAGTGCAGCACTTTCACAGCATCATCTTTCAGGATTTGAAATAGCTCAACTGGAATTCCATCACCTCCACTAGGTTTGTTCATAGTGATGCTTTCTAAGGCCCACTTGACTTCACATTCCAGGATGTCTGGCTCTAGGTCAGTGATCACACCATCATGATTATCTGGGTCGTGAAGCTCTTTTTTGTACAGTTCTTCTGTGTATTCTTGCCTCCTCTTCTTAATATCTTCTGCTTACATTATACTCAATAGCAAAAAATTGAAAACATTTCCTCTAAAGTCAGAAATAAGACAAGGGTACCTACTCTCACTATTACTGTTCAACAAAGTTTTGGAAGTTTTAGCCACAGCAGTCAGAGAAGAAGAAGAAATGAAAGGAATCCAGATTGGAAAAGAAGAAGCAAAATTGTCACTGATTGCAAATGACATACTCCTCTACATAGAAAAACATAAAGGCGCCACCAGAAAATTACTTGAGCTAATCAATGAATATTTCAAGGTATTAAATTAACACACAGAAATCCCTTCCATTCCTATACACTAAGAATGAGAAAACAGAAAAGATAGAGATATTATGGAAACAATCCCACTCACCAATGTAATGAAAAGATTAAAATACTTAGGGATAAATCTACCTAAAAAAACAAAATACCTATATAGAGAAAACTGTGAAACACTGATGAAAAAAAACAAAGATGATACAAATAGATTGAGAAATATACCATGTTCATGGATCAGAAGAATCAATATAGTGAAAATGAGTATACTACCCAAAGCAATCTATAGATTAAGCACAATCACTATCATGCTACCAACTTTATTTTTCACAGTTTACTTCACTTCAGTCACTTAGTCATGTCTGACTCTTTGCGACCCCATGAATTGTAGCATGACAGAACTCCCTGTCCATCAACAACTCCCAGAATTCACCCAAACTCATGTCCATCAAGTCGGTGATGCCGTCCAGCTATCTCATCCTCTGTTGTCCCCTTCTCTTCCTTCCCTCAATCCCTCCAAGAGTCAGTCTTTTCCAATGGGTCAAGTCTTTGCATGAGGTGGCCAAAATATTGGAGTTTCAGCTTTAGCATCATTCCTTCAAAAGAACACCCAGGACTGACCTTTTTCAGAATGGACAGGTTGGATCTCCTTGCAGTCCAAGGGACTCTCATGAATCTTCTCCAACACCACAGCTCAAAAGCATCAACTCTTCAGCAATCAGCTTTCCTCACAGTCCAACTTTCACATCCATAGATGACCACTGGAAAAACCATAGCCTTGACTAGATGGATCTTTGTTGGCAAAGTAATGTCTCTGCTTTTGAATATGCTTTCTAGATTGGTCATAACCTTTCTTCCAATGAGTAAGTGTCTTTTAATTTAATGGCTGCAATCACGACCTGCCATGATTTTGGAGCCCAAAAAGTTTAAGTCTGACATGTTTCCACTGTTTTCCCATCTATTTCCCATGAAGTGATTGGACCGGATGCCATGTTCTTCGTTTTTTGAATGATGAGCTGTAAGCCAACTTTTTCACTCTCCACTTTTACTTTCATCAAGAGGCTTTTTAGTTCCTCTTCATTTTCTGCCATAAGATTGGTGTCATCTGCATATCTGAGGTTATTTATATTTCTCCCAGCAATCTTGATTCCAGCTTGTGCTTATTCCAGCCCAGTGTTTCTCATGATGTTCACTGCATATAAGTTAAATAAACAGGGTGACAATATACAGCCTTGATGTACTCGTTTTCCTATTTGGAACCAGTCTGTTGTTCCATGGATGGTTCTAACTGTTGCTTCCTGACCTGCATACAGATTTCTCAAGAGGCAGGTCAGGTTGTCTGGTATTCCCATCTCTTTCAGAATTTCCCAGTTTATTGTGATCCACACAGTCAAAGGCTTTGACATAGTCAATAAAGCAGAAATAGATGTTTTTTGGGGAACTTTCTTCCTTTTTCCATGACCCAGTGGAGTTTGGCAATTTGACCTCTTCTTCCTCTGCCTATTCTAAAACCAGCTTGAACATCTGGAAGTTCATGATTCATGTATTGCTGAAGCCTGGCTTGGAGAATTTTGAGCATTACTTTGCTTGTGAGTGAGATGAGTGCAATTGTGCAGTAGTTTGAGCATTCTTTGGTATTGCCTTTCTTTGGGATTGGAATAAAAACTGACATTTCCCTGTCCTGCTGTGCCAGTAGCCAGCATGAGGAACTCCGCCCGTGGCAAAGGTCATGAGGAAGGAGGCTCAGCATACACAAATGCGGGATCTAGCCTCAGGAGTCCCCCTGGAAATTCTCAAGCATCTACCCCAAAAACCAGAGTCTGCCTACTTTACTGCTTTGCGCTCTCACCTGCACCTCTGACTTTACTGGGGGCTGTCCTGGGTGTGACAAGAGTGTTTTAGTTCACAACCATGAGAGACATGAGATGTTCTAAACTGTCTGAATACAGATTCCTTTGAGCAGTTAAAAGATTGATTAGAAATTGTCTTGGTGAAGGGTTTTTCACTTGTTGGGCCAATGTTTGCTGCTATGTCTCGATATCCCTTACCTGCTGTGTCCCTGGCAATTTATTGATTAATATAATTGGTATAAGTAGTAGCTTTAATGTTTGTAACCTTGGACCCTCGAGTTAATTCTTTTTCTTGCTATACCCCACCACAACTTTGCCCTATAGGAATGCAACTTTATTTAATGCTTTTGGAGGGTTGTGCCTGACTAATCACCTTTAGAGAAAAGTAATTTTTCTGAAGAAAGGGTCTTAAAATGTTAACAGGCCTCTGGGCCAGAAGATGATGTAAATCACCTAAACTTTTGCATATGAGAAGTTTGCAGGAAGAAAGCCTGGCTTACTGCATGACTCTAACCCTTCCCCCATTATCCTCTATGCATAACTTAAGGTATAAAAATTACTTTGGAAAATTAAGTGTGGGCCTTGTTCACTGAAACTTGGTCTCCCCATGTCATTCTTTCTCTCACCTTCTGACTGAATTATTCAGCCTCTTTTCTTCACTGAATTTCCTCACTGAGCTATCCTTATTTAACCACTCTTTATATCCTTAATTAATGTTTAATTAAGCAAATGTTTCCTGAACCTCGCCGACGTAATCCCTGCTTCGAATTCCCTGGATACACCGGGGATGAACCCCGGCACTGTTGCCACTGCTGTTTTCCAAATTTGCTGGCATATTGAGTGCAGCACTTTCACAGCATCATCTTTCAGGATTTGAAATAGGTCAACTGGAATTTCATCACCTCCACTAGCTTTGTTCGTAGTGATGCTCATATTCCACTTGACTTCACATTTCAGGATGTCTGGCTCTACATGAGTGATCACACCATCGTGGTTATCTGTGTCGTGAAGCTCTTTTTTGTACAGTTCTTCTGTGTATTCTTGCCACCTTTTCTTAATATCTTCTGCTTCTGTTATGTCCCTACCATTTCTGTCCTTTATTCAGCTCATCTTTGCATGAAATGTTGCCTTTGTATCTCTAATTTTCTTTAAGATTTCTCTAGTATTTCCCATTCTGTTGTTTTCCTCTATTTCTTTGCATTGATCACTGAGGAAGGCTTTCTTATCTCTCCTTGCTATTCTTTGGAATTCTGAATTCAGATGCTTATATCTTTCCTTTTCTCCTTTGCTTTTCACTTCTCTTCTTTTCACAGCTATTTGTAAGGCCTCCTTAGACAGCCATTTTGCTTTTTTGCATTTCTTTTCCATGGGGATGGTCTTGATACCTGTCTCCTGTACAATGGCATGAACCTCAGTCCATAGTTCATCAGGTACTCTATCATATCTAGTCCCTTAAATCTATTTGTCACTTCCAATGTATCATCATAAGGAATTTGATTTAAGTCGTATCTGAATAGGCTAGTGGTTTTCCCTATTTTCTTCAATTTAAGTCTGAATTTGGCAATAGGAAGTTCATGATCTGAGCCACAGTCAGCTCCCGGTCTTGTTTTTGTTGACTGTATAGAGCCATATTTGGCTGAAAAGAATATAACCAATCTGATTTTGCTGTTCATCATCTGGTGATGTCCATGTTTAGTGTCTTCTCTTGTGTTGTTGGAAGAGGATATTTGCTATAACCAGTGCGTTTTCTTGGCAAAACTCTGTTAAACTTTGCCTGGCTTCATTTTGTATTCCAAGGCCAAATTTGTATGGCATTCTATGTATCTCTTGACTTCCTACTTTTGCTTTCCAGTCCCTGATAATGAAAAGGACATCTTTTTTGGGTGTGAGTTCTAAAAGGTCTTGTAGGTCTTCATAGAACAGCTCAACTTCAGCTTCTTCAGTGTTACTGGTTGGGGCATAGACTTGGATTACTGTGATATTGAATGGTTTGCTTTGGAAACAAACAGATCATTCTACTGTTTTTGAGATTGCATCCAAGTACTGCATTTCAGACTCTTTGTTGACCATGATGGTTACTCCATTTCTTCTAAGGGATTCCTGCCCACAATAGTAGATATAATGGTCATCTGAGTTAAATTCACCCATTCCAGTCCATTTTAGTTCGCTAATTCCTAGAATGTTGACGTTCACTCTTGCCATTTCCTGTTTGACTACTTCCAATTTGCCTTGATTAATGGACCCAACATTCCAGTTTCCTATGCAATATTGCTCTTTAGAGTATCAAACCTTGCTTTTATCATCAGTCACATCCACATCTGCATATTGTTTTTTGCTTTGTCTCTATCCCTTCATTCTTTCTGGAGTTATTTCTCCACTGATTTCCACTAGCATACTGGGCACCTACCGACCTGGGGAGTTCCTCTTTCAGTATCCTATCATTTTGCCTTCTCATACTGTTCATGCGGTTTTCAAGGCAAGAATACTGAAGTGGTTGGCCATTTCCTTCTCCAGTGGACCACATTCTGTCAGACCTCTCCACAATGACCTGCTCATCTTGGGTGGCAACTCAGGGTGTGGCTTAGTTTCATTGAGTTAGACAAAGCTGTGTTCCATGTGATTAGACTGACTATCATTCTGTGGTTATGTCTAACAGAACTAGAATAAATAATTTCACAGTTTTTATGGAAATACAGAAAACCTCAAATAGCCAAAGCAATCTTAAGAAAAATGGAACTGAAGGAATCAGTCTGCCTGATTTCAGGATATACTACAAAGTGACAGTCATCAGGACAGTATGGTACTGACACAAAGACAGAAATATAGATCAGTGGAACAAAATAATAAGCCCATAGATAAATCCACATACCTATAGGCACCTTATCTTTGACAAAGGAGGCAAAAATATTCAATGGAGAAAGGACAATCTCTTTAACAAGTGGTGCTGGGAAAACTGGTCAAACACTTGTAAAAGCATGAAACTAAAAAACTTTTTAACACCATACACAAAAATAAACTCAACGTGTATTAAAGATGTAAATGTAATACCAGAAACTATAAAACCCCTAGAGGAAAGCATAGGCAAAACATTCTCTGACGTAAATCACAGCAGGATCCTCTATGACCCGCCTCCCTGAGTAATGGAAATAAAAGCAAAAATAAAATGGTAGCTAATTAAACTTAAAAGCTTTTGCACAAAGTAGGAAATTATAACCAAGGTGAAAAGAAAGCCTTCAGAAAGTGAAAAAATAACAGCAAACGAAGCAACTGATAAAGAATTAATCCCCAAAATATACAAGCAGCTCATGAAGCTCAATACCAGAAAAACAAACGACCCAATAAAAATATGGGCCAAGGAACTAAACAGACATTTCTCCAAAGAAGATACACAAATGGCTAATAAACAGATGAAAAGATGCTCAACATCACTCATTATCAGAGAAATGCAAATCAAAACCACAATGAGGTACCATCTAACACTGGTTAGGATGGCTGCTATAAAAAGGTCTACAAGCAATAAATGCTGCAGTGGGTGTGGAGAAAAGAGAATCCTCTTACACTGTTGGTGAGAATGAAAACTAGTACAACCATTTTGGGGAACAGTTTTGATATTCCTTAAAAAAAATCTGAATATAAAACTGCCTTATGACCCATCAGTCCTACTGCTGGGCATACACACGGAGGAAACCAGAACTGAAAAATACTCATGTACCCCAATGTTCATTGCAGCACTGTTTACAATAGCTAGGACAAGGAAGCAAACTAAATGTCCACTGCAAGATGAATGGATAAGAAATATGTGGTACAAATACACAATGAAATATGACTCAGCTATTAAAAGAATACATTTGACTCATTTCAAATGAGCAGGATGAAACTGGAGCCTATTATACAGAGTGAAGTAAGTCAGAAAGTAAAACATTAATACAGTATATTAACACATATATATGGAATTCAGAAAGATGATAATGACGACCCTATATGTGAGACAGCAAAAGAGACACAGATATGAAGAACTGACTTTTGGACTCAGTGGGAGAAGGTAAGGGTGGGATAATTTGAGAGAATAGCATTGAAACATCCATGTAAATAGATGATCAGTCCAAATTTGATACATGAAATAGGGCACTCAAAGCTGGTGCATTGGGACAACCAGAGGGATGGGATGGGAAAGGAGGTGAGAGGGGGGTTAGGATGAGGAACACATGTACACCTGTGGCTGATTCATGTCAAAGTATGGCAAAACCACTACAATATTGTAAAGTAATTTGCCTCCAATTAAAATAAACAAATTAATTTAAAAAATAGACTATAATCTTTCAAACTCAGCATGTATATGTATCATTTCTAATTGCCTGAATACAAATTCAGCCTTTAAAATAAGTAATTAATGATAATTCCCAGCTATCTATTCTTCCATAAACAATTCAAGAAATTGAATCTTATCCAATACCTGACCTATCTAAGTGAGTGATAGTTCCTCAGTAATGTCCACCACTTTGTGACCCATGGACTATAGCCTGCCAGGCTCCTCTGTCCATGGAATTCTCCAAGCAGGAATACTTGAGCGAGTTGCCATTTTCCTTCTCTAGGGGATCTTCCCAACCCAAGGTTTGAACATGGGTCTTTTTCATTGTCAGCAGATTATTTACCATCTGACCCACCAGGGGAACCTACTATTAAGAGACATTTCTAAAAATGAATGTTCATTGGAAGGTGCTTGAGGATCCACTCTAAAATTATTCATTCAAATGGTTGGTGAATTGGCACTAGCTCTTGATTCTGAGCTCAGCTGGGGCTGTGGGCCAGGGACATTTTGTTCCTGAGGTTCTTCCCTGAGTGAGTCTCCCTACACATTTGTTTGGGCTTTCTCACAGTTCTTTTACCTAGATTCTAGGTGACCAAAGGGGTAAAGAATCCACTTGTCAGTAAGGAGCTGCAGGAGATATGGGTTCGATCCATGGGGAAGAAGATCCCCTGGAGGAGGTAATTGCAACCCACTCCAGTATTCTTACCTGGAGAATCCCAGTGACAGAGAAGCCTGGCAGGTACAGTCCAAGGGGTCACAAAGAGTGGGACATGACTGAGTGATGGAGCATGCACAACAATAAGAAACTCAAGCTAAACAAACAGAAGTGTTATCACATTTTATGATCTAGTCTCAGAAGCCACATATTGTCACATTTGACACAGTCAAAAGGAGAACCAAAGTCATATTGTGAGAAGAGCTTGTGGAATTGCTCTTTTAATTTGTAATCTAACACACAGCTTTAAGACAGAAATTGGGCAAAATAATTTTAAAGTTCAATGGAAAATGAAATAGCTTAGAGTAGCCAAAAATATACAAATTCATAAAAACTAAAGAAGAGCTTAAACTTTTCAACATACAAAAACAATATAGTACTGGTAAAAGTATGAATAAATGGATTAATTGAACAGAAAGAGAGCCCAAAGGTAGATCCCAGTAAATACTGAAATATATTCAAAAGAGTGCCTTCTACACAAATGGTTAAACAAAATTTTTTTGAACAAATAGAATGATCAAAATTCATTACAATCTGGAATAAAACAGAGTTAGATTTCCAGAAAATATAATATTCAGAAAT
Source organism: Tragelaphus eurycerus (assembly GCA_935064755.1). NCBI lineage: Eukaryota > Metazoa > Chordata > Mammalia > Artiodactyla > Bovidae > Tragelaphus > Tragelaphus eurycerus. The sequence continues at coordinate 2,010,235 of CAKXYN010000118.1, forward strand.
AAATTCCAGGGAGTTTAAATGTGTGAATATAAAATCTAAAGCAATCATAATTCTTTGAACTTATAGATTATATATGAAACCAATGACCTGGAGAGAGTTCTCTAAGATAGAAAGTACAGACACTATAAAAGATAACAAAAAGCACTTGAATATTTAGGAACTATTTTTTTTAAATAATTAAAAATGTTAACTCTATGAGGTTATTGATGTGTTAATTATCTTGATGTTGTATTCACTCTAAAATGTATATGAATATTAAAACATATTGTTCACTCTAAATATAAGAAATTTGTTAATTATTGCTCAATAAAGTTAAAATTTTAAAATATGATTTGTCAACTGATGTATTATACAAAGTCAAAAAAGGAATGATAGATTAGGAAAAATATATGCAAGGCAAATGACAGACAAAAGGTAGATACATAAAAGTACTGACTTCTAAAATTGAGACCAAAAGACAAAAATAGTAATAGAAAAATGAGAAAGGAGTATGAGTAGATAATTACCATAAGAGCAAAAACAAATGGACTGGTAAATATAAGATCCCTAGAAGGGGAATTTCGGAGAAGGCAATGGCAACCCACTCCAGTACTCTTGCCAGGCAAATCTCATGGATGGAGGAGCCTGGTAGGGTGCATGTAGTCCATGGGATCGCTAGGAGTCAGACAGGAATGAGCGACTTTACTTATACTTTTCACTTTCATACATTGGAGAAGGAAAAGGCAACCCATTCCAGTGTTCTTGCCTGGAGAATCCCAAGGACGGGGGGAGCCTGGTGGGCTGCTGTCTCTGGGGTCGCACAGAGCTGGACACGACTGAAGCGATTTAGCAGCAGCACAAGCAGGGGAATTTAAATGAAAATGAACAGTTGTTTTTACCCAAGAGAATGACAATTTTTTTAAAAGCCATAAAACTCTTCCTGAAAAGGACAGACCTGGGGAAAATGAAATTCATTCATTGCCAGTGGGTCTGTGAATTAATTTGTGAACCAGATGGTCAACACCAAAATCAGATTGATTATATTCTTTGCAGTCAAAGATGGCGAAGCTCTATACAGTCAGCAAAAAAAAAGACCAGGAGCGGACTGTGGCTTAGATCATGAACTCCTTATTGCCAAATTGAGACTTAAATTGAAGAAACTAGGGAAAACCACTAGACTATTCAGGGATGACCTAACTCAAATCCTTTATGATTATACAGTGGAAGTGAGAAGTAGATTTAAGGGCCTAAATCTGATAGATAGAGTGCCTGATGAACTATGGAATGAGGTTCGTGACATTGTACAGGAGACAGGGATCAAGACCATCCCCATGGAAAAGAAATGCAAAAAGGCAAAACGGCTGTCTGGGGAGGCCTTATAAATAGCTGTGAAAAGAAGAGAAGTGAAAAGTAAAGGAGAAAAGGAAAGATATAAACATCTGAATGCAGAGTCCGAAAGAATAGCAAGAAGAGATAAGAAAGCCTTTTTCAGCAATCAATGCAAATAGAGGAAAACAGCAGAATAGGAAAGACTAGAGATCTGTTCAAGAAAATCAAATATACCAAAGGAATATTTCATGCAAAGATGGGCTCAATAAAGGACAAAAATGGTATGGACCTAACAGAAGCAGAAGATATTAAGAAGAGATGGCAAGAATGCACAGAAAAACGGTACAAAAAAGATGTTCACGATGCAGATAATCACGACGGTGTGATCACTGACCAAGAGCCAGACATTCTGGAATGTGAAGTCAAGTGGGCCTTATAAAGCATCACTAAAAACAAAGCTAGTGGAGGTGATGGAATTCCAGTTGAGCTATTTCTAATCCTGAAAGGTGATGCTGTGAAAGTGCTGCACTCAATATGCCAGCAAATTTGGAAAACTCAGCAGTGGCCACAAGATTGGAAAAGGTCAGTTTTCATCCCAATCCCAAAGAAAGGCAATGCCAAAGAGTGCTCAAACTACCTCACAATTGCACTCATCTCGCACGCTAGTAAAGTAATGCTCAAAATTCTCCAAGCCAGGCTTCAGCAATATGTGAACCGTGAACTTCCTGATGTTCAAGCTGGTTTTAGAAAAGGCAGAGGAACCAGAGATCAAATTGCCAACATCCGCTGGATCATCGAAAAAGCAAGAGAGTTCCAGAAAAAAACATCTATTTCTGCTTTCTTGATTATGCCAAAGCCTTTGACCGTGTAGATCACAATAAACTGTGGAAAATTCTGAAAGAGATGGGAATACCAGACCACCTGATCTGCCTCTTGAGACATTTGTATGCAGATCAGGAAGCAACAGTTAGAACTGGGCATGGAACAAAAGACTGGTTCCAAATAGGAAAAGGAGTACGTCAAGGCTGTATATTGTCACCCTGTTTATTTAACTTATATGCAGAATACATCATGAGAAACACTGGACTAGAAGAAACACAAGTTGGAATCAAGGTTGCCGGGAGAAATATCAATAACCTCAGATATGCAGATGACAACACCCTTATTGCAGAAAGTGAAGAAGAACTAAAAAGCCTCTTGATGAAAGTGAAAGTGGAGAGTGAAAAGGTTGGTTTAAAGCTCAACATTCAGAAAACGAAGATCATGGCATCTGGTCCCATCACTACATGGGAAATAGATGGAGAAACAGTGGAAACAGTGTCAGACTTTATTTTTCTGGGCTCCAAAATCACTGCAGATGGTGACTGCAGCCATGAAATTAAAAGACGCTTACTCCTTGGAAGGAAAGTTATGACCAACTTAGATAGCATATTCAAAAGCAGAGACATTACTTTGCCAACAAAGATTCGTCTAGTCATTGCTATATTCTTTCCTGTGGTCGTGTATGGATGTAAGAGCTGGACTGTGAAGAAGGCTGAGCGCCGAAGAATTGATGCTTTTGAACTGTGGTGTTGGAGAAGACTCTTGAGAGTCCCTTGGACTGCAAGGAGATCCAACCAGTTCATTCTGAAGGAGATCAATCCTGGGATTTCTTTGGAAGGAATGATGCTAAAGCTGAAACTCCAGCATTTTGGCCACCCATGCAAAGAGTTGACTCATTGGAGAAGACTCTGATGCTGAGAGGGATTGGGGGCAGGAGGAGAAGGGGACGACAGAGGATGAGATGGCTGGATGGCATCACTGACTGGATGGATGTGAGTCTGAGTGACCTCTGGGAGTTGGTGTTGGACAGGGAGGCCTGGCGTGCTGCGATTCATGGGGTCGCAGAGTCGGACACGACTAAGCGACTGATCTGATCTGATCTGATCTGTCCCAATTTTGAAACAATCCATTATTCCATGTTCAGATCTATCGTTGCTTCTTTACCTGCACACAGGTTTCTCAGAAAACAAGTGAGGTCATCTGGTATTCCCATCTCTTTCAGAGTTTTCCACAGTTTGTTGTGATCCACACAGTCAAAGGCTTTAGCATGATCAATGAAACAAAATAGATTTTTTTAAGAATTTATTTTCTGGAATTTTCTTGCTTTTTATATGATCCAGTGTATGTTGGAAATTTGATCTCTGGTTCCTCTTCATTTTCTATATCCAGCCTGTATATCTGGATGTTCTCAATTCATGTAATGTTGAAACCTAGCTTGAAGGATTTTGACTATAACCTTGCTAGCATGTGAAGTGAGTGCAACTGAATGGTAGTTTGCACATTCTTTGGCAGTACCTTTCTTTGGGATTGGAATGAAAACTGACTTTTTCCAGTCCAGTGGCCACTACTGAGTTTTCCAGATTTATTGACATATTGAGTGTAGCACTTTAAAGCATCATCTCTTAGGATTTTAAATAGCTCAGCTGAAATCCCATCACCTCCACTAGTTTTGTATACAGCAATACTTCCTAAGACCTATTTGACTTCACCCTGTAGTATGTCTGGCTCAAGGTGAGTGATCACACCACTGCAGTTATCTGGGTCATTAAGACCTCTTTTGTGCAGTCCTGTGTATTCTTGCAAACTCTTCATTAGGCCCTTACAGTTTCTGTCCTTTATTGTGCCTATCTTTGAATGTAATGTTCCCTTACTATCTCTAATTGTTTTAAGGAGATGTAGTCTTTCCCATTCTATCATTTTCCTCTAGGTCTTTGCATTGTTTACTTAAGAAGGCTTTCTTATTTCTACTTGCTATTCTTTGGAAGTCTGCATTCAGTAAGGTATATATTTTCCTTTCTCCTTTGCCTGTCACTTCTCTTCTTTTCTCAGTAGTTTGTAAGGTCTCTTCAGTGAACCACTTTGCTTTCTTGCATTTTCCCCCCATTGGGGATGGTTTTAATCACTGTCTCCTGTACAACGTTATGAACTTTTGTTCCTAATTCTTCAGGCATTCTCTCTACAAGATCGCATCCCTTGAATCTATTTATCACATCAACTTTATAATCATAAGGGATGTATTTTCGATCAAACTTGGATAGTCCAGTGGTTTCCCCTACTTTCTTCAATTTAAGCCTCAATTTTGCAATAAGGAGCTGATGATCTGAGCCACAGTCAGCTCCATATCTTGTTTTCATTGACTGTATATAGCTTCTCCATCTATGGCTGCAAATAATATTATCAACCTGATTTCAGTATTTGACAGATTACCAAAGGGAAAGAGGGCTTCCCTGGTGGCTCAGCTCAGCTTACCTACAGACACTTCATTCAAGAAAGAGAGAGTATTCTTTTAGACGACATAGAGTTTGGAAAAACAGTACAGGCTTTTTCATTTTTGAAAGCTGTTTTGCAGAAAGAGAGAATTCATGAAGGTATTGAGAATAAAATGCCAGAGGTTTTATTATGAAGTGTGAAAAATGATCCCCACATCCTCTTTGGAAAAAAAAAAAAAAAAAAAACCTTAATAGTTACTACTCTTTCTATCCTCTACAACTGGAAGAATGAATTGGACATGAGATATTTTAGACCCACTATTTTACATGATAAAAAAGAAAAAAGAATTGATTCATTATAGCAGAAGAAATATGAAACTGATGCATGTGTGTGTTAGTCTCTCAGTCTTGTCTGACTCTTTGTGATTCCATGGGAATTAGCCTGCCAGGCTCCTCTGTCCATGGAATTCTGCTTGCAAGAATTTGTCATTCCCTTCTCTAGGAGATCTTTCTGACCCAGGGATTGAACCTGGGTCTCCTGCATTGCAGGCAGATCCTTTACCATCTGAGCCACTAAGGAAGTCCTTAATAAAGACTTAATAAGGAAATTGATGTAATAACTTATAAAACACTGTGCTTGTGTCTGGATGAACACAGCAGTTTGGAATAATCAGTTTTCATTGCAAGTGAAGCTCATGGAATCAAGAATCCAAAGGACAGAGTAATAAAATTTATCAAATTTTTAAAATGTAATGTTCACATTGTCCTTCCTGGATCCATTCTTCAAAACAACATGAAAGAACTGATTAATTATGGACTCGGGTGTTCCAGGACTTTTAGGTAGCAAGATCCAATTAAAGAAGCAGTCTTCTGACCTGGTATAACATAGTCAGAGACACACAACAACAAAAGAACACTAGCAGAAAACTGTCTATCAAACAGTATTGGAAACAGAAGGTGGCAGAAAGCTTAGATCAATGGCAATATATATATATGGAGAGCCTAGAAATAAACCCAGCCAGCCATGGTCAATTAATATTTGAGAAAAGAAGGCAAGAATATACAATGGAGAAAAAACAGTCTTTCAATAATTGATGGTGAGAAAACAAGACAGTTACAAGTTAAACATGAAATTGGAACATTCCCTCAAATCATATATAAAAATAAAATCAAAACGGATTAAAGACCTAAATGTAAAATTGGACACCATAAAATTCCTAGAAAAGAGCTTAGACAGAGCACTCTTTTTTATAATTTGTGGTAATATTTTGGATATGTCTCTTAAACAAAAGAAATTAATGCAAAAATAGACAAAAGGGGCTTAATTAAACATAAAACCTTTTGCATAGCAAAGGAAATCTTCGACAAATTTAAAGGAAAAATCTACAAAATGGAATAAAGTATTTGCAAATGATTTTACTGATAAGGACTTAATATCGAAAAATATATGAACAGGTCATCCAACTCAACATACAAAAATAAACAATTCAGTTTGAAAATGGGCAGAAGATCTGATAGATATTTTCTCAAAGAAGCTAAACAGATATATAGTAGGAACATGAAAAGACACTCAGTACCTCTAATAATTAGACAGATGCAAATCAAAACCACAATGAGATATCAACTCATATCTATCAGAATGACTTTCATCAGAAGTCTATAAATAACAAATATTGGTGAGGACATGAAGAAAAGGGAACCTTTGTCCACTATTGATGAGAATGTAAATTGATAGAGAAACTATGGAAAACAATATGGAAGATCTTTTTAAAACTAAAAATTGAACTACATATTATCCTTCAATTCTATTCCTGGGTAAATATTCAAAGAAAATGAAAATAGTAATTTGAAAAGATACATTATTTACAATAGCCAATATATATAAACAAATTAAGTGTCCATCAACATATGGATGGATAAATAAAATGTGATATATATACACTCAGTCATTTAAAACAATGAAATTATGCCTTTTGCAACAACATGGCAACCTCAAGAGTACTATGATTACTGGAATAAACAAGATGGAGAGAGGCAAATACGCTATTATCATTTACATGTTGGATCTAAAAAATAAATCAAATAAATATATGTAACAAAACATAAACAGACTCACATATATAGAGAACAAACTAGTGGTTACCAGTGCGGGGGGGGGGGGGGGGGGTGGGCGGAGGGGAGAGAAGGTGAAAGAGGCAAGATAGAATAAAGGGATTAAGAGATGCAAACTGCTGTGTACAAAATAGATAAGCAATAAGAATATATCATACAATAAAGGGAAATAGAGCCCTTGTTTGTAATAATTTTACATTGAATATAATCTATAAAATATTTAATCATTATTTTTGTATTGTTGTTCAGTTGCTCAGTCATGTCTGATACTTTGTGACTCCATGAACTGCAGCACACCAATATTTTCTCTCATTTACCATCTCCCGGAGCTTACTCACACTCATATCCATTGAGTCAGTGATGTCATCAAACCATATCATCTTCTGTCATCCCCTTCTCCTCCTGCCTTCAATCTTTCCCATCATCAGGGTCTCTTCCAATGATTCAGTTCTTCGCATCAGGTGGCCAAAGTATTGGAACTTCAGCTTCACCATCAATCCTTCTAATGAATATTCAGGACTGATTTCTTTTATGACTGACTGGTTTGATTTCTTTGCAGTCCAAGGGACCCTCAAGAGCCTTCTCCAACACCACAGTTCAAAAGCATCATTTCTTCAGTGCTCAGCTTTCTTTATGATCCAACTCTCACATCCATACATGACTACTAGGAAAAAACATAACTTTGGCTAGACAGACTGTTGTTGGCAAAGTAATGTCTCTGGTTTTCAATACACTGTGTAGGTTTGTCATAACTTTTCTTCCAAGGAGCAATTGTCTTTTAGTTTCAGATGAATAAAAAGTGAGATTACCAATGAGACCTATGCTAAATTAGCTTCTTAAGAATGAACAAATGATGTCAGAAGAAGAGTCTGAGATACATAATAGTAAGCAAATAAGTAAAATGTTAAAGAGATATATATATATTTATAAATTAATAAAAATAACATATAATGTATGATGATAGAACAACAGAAATAAAATCATAAACAAAAGTATCATGTGAATCAGAATGCAGATGTTTGAGATCAAATAGCATCACAAAGAATCAGACACAACTGAGCGACTGAACTGAACAAAACTGAATCATCTGAAAGTGTCTTTTTTCCAGTCTAATTTTTCATACTTTGTTTTGTCAGGCTGTGTGTATCAGTTATCTATTGCTATATAGCAAACACAATTTATTTTATTTGGTTTTGATTTTGAGTCTTCAATTCAGTCTGTGTACAGTTGAATGGCTCTTCTGCTGGTCCTATTTGGGATTCATTCAGTTTGTGGATCAACATGAGCTTGTTGGTTTATGGTAGGCTTAATAAACTTCAGCAATATTATATTTCATGGGGCTTTTCTATGTATTATAAGATATTTAGCAGTATCCATTGTTTCTATCTTTTCAATGACATCAGAACACCCAAAATTGTGACAAGCAAAAATATCTCAAGATAGATGTCCCTTGGGAAGCAAAATTGTCTCTCTCTGGTTGAGAAACACTTATGTATTAGTTTTCCATTGTAGCTGGAAAAATCAATGCAAACAGTAATTGTAAATAACCCCAATTTATTTTCTCATAATAACTCCAAAATGAATTTATTACACAAAATCAATGTGTTAGTAGAGACGAAATCCTTCTGGAGGCTCTAGGGAAGAATCTATTTTTTTGTTACATTTTCCAGCTTCTAGATGTTGAATGCATTCCTTGGCTTGTGGCTCTTTCCTCTCTTCAAAGTCAGCAGTATGGCAGTGTAGTATCTTCAAATCTCTCTTCTCCTCACCCCCTTTCTGGCTCCATCTCTCATTTCTGCTTTTATTGTCATCTCTTGCTTTGACTCTTTTAAAGATCCTGTAATGACATTAGGCTCACTCAGGTAATCCAGATAACGTCTGAGTTTCTGATTTATTGACTATGACAAAGCCTTTGACTGTGTGGATCACAACAAACTGCAGAATTCTTAAAGAGATGGGAATACCAGACCATCTGACCTGCCTCCTGAGAAATCTGCATGCAGGTCAAGAAGCAACAGTTAAAACTGATCATGGAACAGACTGGTTCCAAATAGGGAAAGGAGTATGTCAAGGCCCTGCTTATTTAACTTATATGCAGAGTACATCATGAAAAACGCTGGGGTGGATGAAGCACAAGCTGAAGTCAAGATTGTTGGTAGAAATATCAATAAACTGAGATATGCAGATGACACCACCCTTATGGCAGAAAGCAAAGAAGAACAAAAGAACCTCTTGATGAAAGTGAAAGAGGAGAGTGAAAAACTTGACTTAAAGCTCAATATTCAGAAAACTAAGTTCATGTTATCTGGTCCCATTACCTCATAGCAAATAGATGGAGAAACAGTGGAGACGGTGACAGACTTTATTTTTCTGGGCTCCAAAATCAGTGCAGATGGTGATTGCAGCCATGAAATTAAAAGATGTTTGCTCTTTGGAAGGAAAGCTATGACCAATCTAGATAATATATTCAAAAGCAGAGACATTACTTTGCCAACAAAATTCTGTCTAGTCAAAGCTATGGTTTTTCAGTAGTCATGTATGGATGTGAGAGTTGGACCATAAAGAAAGCTGAGGGCTGAAGAATTGATGCTTTTGAATTGTGGTGTTGGAGAAGACAAGCAGATCCAATCAGTCCATCCTAAAAACAAACAAACAAACAAACAAACAAAAAACCAACTCAGTCCTGAATATTAATTGGAAGGACTGATGCTGAAGCTGAAGCTCCAATATTTTGGCCAACTGATGCAAAGAACTGACTCATTGGAAAAGACCCTGTTGATGGGAAAGATTGAAGGCAAGAGAAGGGGATGACTGAGGATGAGATGGTTGGATGGCATCACTGACTCAATGGATATGAGTTTGAGTAAACTTCAGGAATTCACAATGGACAGGAAGGTCTATCGTGCTGCGGTCCATGGAGTTGCAAAGAGTCGGTCACTACTGAGAGACCGAAAAGAACTAGACTTGCTTTGACTCTTTTTAAAGATCCTGTGATGACATTAGGCTCACTCAAATAATCCAGGATAACATCTACATTTCAAGGCCTTAATTTAATCACATCTGAATGCAAGGTCCCTTTTTCTTAGTAATGTAATATACCCACACATTCCATAGATTATGATGTGGAGAACTTTGGTAGGGTTGTAAGGATAATATTTTGTAAGGGTGATAATTGACCTGAGAGGATCTCACTTGGAATGAGTTCACATGCTTTCATCCTTCAGTGAGCTATCCTAGACTTCTTCATATTATAGAGGTTGAGTTCCCAGAAGCAGGAAGTTATGTTTCAATTCCCAAGTGCTTTTAAGCTTCAACTTTGATAATATCATATTAATCAAAGCACAAGAACAAACTTAGAGTTAATGTGGTAGAGGACTATATAAGAAAATTGTTAAAAGAAGAAAATACTTACTTAGAACAGTTACTGAAAATCTACCATCATATGGTAAGCTAGACTATTTTGTCTCAGAATTTTGAAGACATGATTTCACTGTATTTTAAGGTGCTATAATTATAATTACTATTTATTTTTAAATGACTTGGCCTTTCTGGATGCTTGGATATGGTTGCTTCACCTGTAATACAATAACTGAAGCCCTTAGAGCTCCAAATCTATTAGCTTTTGTCCCCCTCTACTTACTTTCTGTAATTCAGTTTAGTTCAGTTCAGTTCAGTCGCTCAGTCGTGTCTGACTCTTGGCAACCCCATGCACTGCAGCACACTATGCTTCCCTGTCCATCACCAACACCCAAAGCTTACTAAAACTCATGTCCATCCAGTCAGTGATGCCATCCAACCATCTCACCCTCTGTCATTCCCTTCTCCTCCCACCTCCAATTTTTCCCACCATCATGGTCTTTTGCAATGAGTAAATTCTTCACATCAGGTGGCCAAAGTGTTGGAGCTTGAGCCTCAGCATCAGACCTTCTAATGAATATTCAGGACTGATTTCCTTTGGGATTAACTCGTATCTCCTTGCAATCCAAAGGACTCTCAAGAATCTTCTCCAACACCATGGTTCAAAAACACCAATTCTTTAGTGCTCAGCCTTGTTTATAGCCCAACTGTCATGTCCTTACATGGCTACTGAAAAACCAAAACTTTGACTAGACAGAATTTTGTTGGCAAATTAATGTCCCTGCTTTTAATATGCTGTCTAGGTTTGTCATACCTTTTCTTCAAGGAGCAAATGTCTTTTAATTTCATAGCTGCAGTCACATGATACAGAGAGCTGACATGTTTGAAAAAAGGATGAGAGGGTTGGATGGAATCACCGACACAATGGACAGGGGTTTGGGTGTACTCTGGGAGTTGGTGATGGATAGGGAGGTCTGGCGTGCTGTGGTTCATGGGGTTGCAAAGAGTTGGACACGACTGAGCGACTGAACTGAATTGAACTGAACTAGGTTGGTCATAGCTTTTCTTCCAAGGAGCAAGCGTCTTTTAAGTTCATGGCTGCAGTCACCATCTACAGTGATTTTGGAGACCAAAACAAAAGTCTGTCACTCTTTCCTTTCTTTCCCCATCTATTTCCCATGAAGTGATGGGACCAGATGCCATGATCTTAGTTTTCTGAATGTTGAGCTTTAAGACAACTTTTTCAATCCTCTTTCACTTTCATCAAGAGGCTCTTTAGTTCTTTATCACTTTCTGCCATAAGGGTGGTGTCATCTGCATATCTGAGGTTATTGATATTTCTCCCAGTAATCTTGATTCTAGCTTGTGTTTCATCCAGCCCAGCATTTCTCATGATGTACTCTGCATATAAGTTAAATAAGCAGGGTGACAGCATGCAGCCTTGACATACTCCTTTCCTGATTTGGAGACAGTCTATTGTTCCATGTCCAGTTCTAACTGTTGATTCTTGACCTGCATACAGATTTCTCATGAGCCAGTTCAGGTGGCCTGGTATTTCCATCTCTTGAAGAATTTTCCACAGTTTGTTGTGATGCCCACAGTCAAAGTCTTTAGCGTAATCAATAAAACAGAATTAGATGTTTTTTTTCTGGAACTCTATTTCTTTTTCAATCATGCAACAGATGTTGGCAATTTGATCTCTGGTTCAAATTGTCAAAATTATTTCTTTCTGTAATAATGGCTTTTTTAAAATATTATGATCTTTGATGGATAGAACTTTACTACCTGTTAATTGTTTGGAGTTTTAAATGGAGATGGGGAACAGTTCTTACAAAAATGATTTCTTCTTTCACTTCTAGCAGTTTTCTAGACCATTGAGCTAGAATCAATAAGCATTCCCTATAGAGTCTCACTTCAGAGCTTAAGACCAATTTTATCTTTACCATACAGCCGAGACATCAATTTTCAGATAGCAACTCTACCTCAGGCATGTATGACATTTCCACATCCTTTTTTTGTTTTGAATTTAGCTGGACCAGAGATTTTATTGTTTCTTTCTTAACGGATCTCCTTTTTTTCTTATTTTATTTAAGGGTGAAGACTACTTTGGACCTTTCTATATCTTTTGTGAGACCTTCAATGCTTCATAACTAATATCTTGCAAAGTTTTAGTTGTTGTGGGACTGAATGGTCACTTGAAGAATCTAAGTATCTATAATTAAAAATAGAGGTGTTACATGAATTTTTTAGTTATTAAGGATAAAGAAGAAATTTCTCAAGTAGAGAAAACAGTGTGAATAAAACCACAGGAATAAGTCTAAATGTGCTTTATGTAATTCTGAGTTATGTAAGTTCTTCTGAAGTAAGAAGTAACACCAATTGGTTCAAAAACACCAATTCTTTAGTGCTCAGCCTTGTTTATAGCCCAACTGTCATGTCCTTACATGGCTACTGAAAAACCAAAACTTTGACTAGACAGAAGTAACACCTCTGAAGTAGGTGTTAAGAGATACAAATGCCTAGATGAATGGAAATGCTTCTCTTCCACATACATATGTATGCTCTTCAATTTCTATTAAAGCACATTACAGTCATTGTGTATTTTGTTTACCACAGCCAAAGCTGGTGAGAAATATCAATTAACACTTGGCCTTAGAATTAAAGAGATAAAAGAGAGAGGTTGAAAATTTGATGACCTGAAGGGGGCGATCCTAAGATGGCAGACGAATAGGAGTGGGAGACCACTTTCTCCCCCACAAATTCATCTGAAGAACATCTGAACGCTGATCAAATTCCAGAAAACAATTTCTGAATGCTGGCAGAGGACATCAGGCACCCAGTAAGGCAGCCCATTGTCTTTGAAAGGAGGTAGGAAAAAAATACAAAAGATATAAAGAGAGACAAAAGAGGGAGGGATGGAGATCCATCCCAGGAAGGAGTCTTAAAAAAGGGAGAAGTTTCCAAACAACAGGAAACACTCTCATCAGTGAATCTGTGGAGAGACTTTGAACCTCAGAGGGCAACATAACCAGGAGGAAAAATAAATAATTAAAACCCACAGATACGTGCCTAAGGCAACTTCCAGCAGAGAAGCAGCACAGATGCCTGCATCAGCCACTAGCAAACAGGGGCTGGGCAAGGAGGCGAGGGCTGCATTGCTTAGAATAAGGATCGGGCCCGAATGCCCCGAGGGCAATCTGAGGGAACTAACTTGAGATAGCAAACCAGACTGTGGGATAGCTATCCCACGAAAACCCTAACCTAAAACACTGCTTCCAAATAGGTTCCAAATAGGAAAAGGAGTACATCAAGGCTGTATATTGTCACCCTGCTTATTTAACTTATATGCAGAGTACATCATGTGAAACGCTGGGCTGGAAGAAGCACAAGCTGGAATCAAGATTGCCAGGAGAAATATCAATAACCTCAGATATGCAGATGACACCAACCTTACGGTAAAAAGTGAAGAGGAACTAAAAAGCCTCTTGATGAAAGTGAAAGTGGAGAGTGAAAAAGTTGTCTTAAAGTTCAACATTCAGAAAACGAAGATCATGGCATCTGGTCCCATCACTTCATGGGAAATAGGTGGGAAAACAGAGGAAACAATGGAAACAGTGTCAGAGCCAGAAATGGGCAATTGTCGCCCCAGAGAGCCATCTTCTACCAAACTGCAAGCAGGCTTCTTTGCTAACCAAGGCTCCTTGGGATTCTGGATGGCCAACATATTCCGGGAGGGTCGCAGCCAGAGATCAGCTCTCTAGAGGAGACACACGGCACAATTGAGAAGGCGCACCTGTTATACACCCAGAAAACCAAGCGCCTGGGACTGAGGGGGCAATGAGTCACAGCTTGCCAAGCACCTGGTCACCTGAGCTCCTCAGAATGGGGAATGGCACAAAACACAGGCCCAATCAAGTTTGTGCCTTTGTGGAGTACCTGAGAACCTCAACCTGAGTGGTTTTGGCCTGGGAAGTGCATTCAACCCAGGATCACCTCAGATAGTTCCTGGCAGATAAACCCAGAGCCTGAGCAGTGTAGACTGGGAAAGCACATGCTGTGAGCGGGGGCAAACCCAGTATGACCGAGACACTGCGAGCACTCCCCACAGACGCCAGTTATATTTGTTTGCAGTTTTCCTCCCTCCCCACAGGACAACTGAATAAGTGAGGCTAAGACTGCGCCTTTGTGTCAGGGTGGAAATTAGACAATGAAGAGTCCAGGAAATAGAAGCTAAAATAAACAGAGGGAAATGCTTTGGAAGTGACAATTGCAATAGATTTAAACCCTGCAGTTAGCACCAACTACATAGGAATGGGCCTATAGATCTTGAGATGTGTAAGCTGGATCAAGGAACTATCTGAAAATGAACTGACCCCACACTGTCCACAACAACACCAGAGAAAGTCCTAGATATATTTTTGCTATTATCATTTTTTAATTTTTAAAAAATTTAAGTCCTCTATTACTCCTTTAATTTTCATTTTTATAACCTACTATTACATTGCAAAAAAAATCCACTATTTTTAAAGCAAACTTTATATAAGTATATTTTATAATTTTTCTGACTTTGTTTTCTTCTTTAATATTCTATTGTTGAGAATCTAACCTCTACTCTAGATTTTTAATATTTGATTTTTGGTATTTGTTATTAATTTTGTACCTTTAAGAACCCAATATTCAGTATCCATTTTTACTTGGGAGCTAGACTACCAGCTGAATTGCTCTCTCCCTCTTTGGACTCTCCTTTTTTCTCCAACAGGTCGCCTCTATCTCCTCCCTCCCCTTTCTCTTCTCTACCCAAATCTGAGATTCTCTTTGTGTGTTCCAGGCTGTGGAGAACAATTGGGGAACTGATTACTGGCTGGATTTGTCTCTCTCCTTTTGATTCACACTTTTATCCTCCTGGCCACCTCTGTCTCCTTCCTCCCTTTTCTCTCTCTCTGTGTAACTCCCTGAACATCTCTGAGGGGTCCAGACTGTGGAGAGCACCTAGGAAGTGATTACTGGCTAGCTTGCTCTCTCCTCATCTGATTCCCCCTCTTCTCCTCCTGGTCACCTCTATCTCCCTCCTCCCTCTTTTCTTCTCCATGTAACTCTGTGTACCTCTCCAGGTGTCCCTCATTGTGGAAAAACTTTACAACATTAATCTAGATGTTTTATCATTGGTGCTGTAGAGATGGATAAGTCTTGAGACTACTGTAAGAATATGACTGAAAACCAGAGGCAGGAGGCTTAAGTACAAATTCTGAGAACACCAGAGAACTCCTGATTCCAGGGAACATTAATCGATAGGATCTCATCAAACACCTCCATACATACACTGAAATCAAGCACCACTCAAGGACCAACAAGTTCCAGAGAAAGACATACCACACAAATTCTCCAGCAATACAGGAACATAGCCTTGAGCTTCAATATTTAGGCTTCCTAAAGTCACTCCAAACCCATTGACATCTCAAAACTCATTACTGGATACTTCATTGCACTCCAGAGAGAAGAAATCCAGCTCCACCCACCAGAACACCACCATAAGCTTCCCTAACCAACAGACTTAGACAAGCCAAACATCCAATGCCACCACAGTGAGGAACCTCCACAATAAAGAGGAACCACAAACTGCCAGAATATGGAAAACCCACCCCAAACACAGCAATATAAACAAGATGAAAAGGCAGAGAAATACCCAGCAGGTAAAGGAACAGGATAAATGTGTATGAAACCAAACTAAAGAGGAAGAGATAGGGAATCTACCTATAAAGAATTCTGAATAATGATAGTGAAAATGGTCCAAAATCTTGAAAACAAAATGGAGTTACAGATAAATAGCCTGGATACAAAGATTGAGAAGATGCAGGAAATGTTTAACAAGGACCTAGAAGGAAAAAAAAAAAAAAAGAGTCAATATATAATGAGGAATTCAAGAAATGAGATCAAAAACACTCTGGATGGAACCAACAATAGAGTAATGGAGGCAGAAGATAGGATTCGTGAGGTAGAAGATAGAATGGTAGAAATAAATGAATCAGACAGGAAAAAAGAAAAATGAATTAAAAGAAATGAGAACAATCTCAGAGACCTCTAGGATAATGATAAGTGTCCCAACATTCGAATCATAAGAGTCCCAGAAGGAGAAGACTAAAAGAAAGGCCATGAGAAAATACTTGAGGAGATAATAGTTGAAAACTTCCCTAAAATGGGGAAAGAAATAATCACTCAAGTCTGAGAAATCCAGAGAGCCCCAAACAGGATAAACACAAGGCAAAACATCCTAAGACACATATTAATCAAATTAACAAAGACCAAACACAAACAACAAATATTAAAAGAAGCAATGGAAAAACAACAAATAACACACAAGGGAATTCCCATGAAACAGCTGATCTTTCACTAGAAACTGTTCAGGCCAGGAGGGAATGGCAGAACATACTTAAAATGATGAAAGAGAAAAACCTACAACCCAAATTACTGTACCCAGCAAGGATCTCATTCAAATATGAAGGAGAAATCAAAAGCTTTACAGACAAGCAAAAGCTGAGAGAATTCAGCACCACCAAACCAGCTCTCCAACAAATGCTAAAGGATCTTTTCTAGACAGGAAACACAAAAAGGGTGTATAAACTCGACCCCAAAACAATGAAGTAAATGGTAACGGGATCATACTTATCAATAATTACCTTAAACTTAAATGGGTTGAATGCCCCAGCCAAAAGACGAAGCCTGGCTGAATGGATACAAAAACAAGACCCCTATATATGTTATCTACAAGAGACCCACCTCAAAACAAGGGACACATACAGACTGAAAGTGAAGGGCTGGAAAATGATATTCCACACAAATAGAGATCAAAAGAAAAGAGGAGTAGCAATATTCATACTAGATAAAATAGATTTTAAAACAAAGTCTGTGAAAAGAGGCAAAGTAGGACATGCATAATGATTAAAGGGTCAATAGAAGAAGAAGATTTAACAATTATAAATATATATGCACCCAACATAGGAACACTGAAATATGTAAGACAAACACTAACAAGTATGAAAGTGGATATAAACAATAACACAATAATAGTGGGAGACTTTAACACCCCATTCACACCTATGGATAGATCAACTAAACAGAAAATTAACAAGGAAATACAAACTTTAAATGATACAATAGACCAGTTAGACCTAACTGATATCTATAGGACTTTTAACCCCAAAACAATGAAGTTCACCTTTTTCTCAAGTGCACACGGAACCTTCTCCAGTATAAATCACATCCTAGGCCATAAATCTAGCCTTGGTAAATTCAAAAAAATTGAAATCACTCCAAGCATCTTTTCTGACCACAATGCAGTAAGATTAGGTATCAATTACAGGAGAAAAAACTATTAAAAATTCCAACATGTAGAGGCTGAACAATACACTTCTGAATAAAAAACAAATCACAGAAGTAAAAAAAAAAAAAAGAAATCAAAATATGCATAGAAACGAAAGAAAATGAAAACACAACAACCCAAAACCTGTGGGATACTGTAAAAGCAGTGCTAAGGGGAAGGTTCATAGCAATACAGGCTTACTTCAAGAAACAAGACAAAAGTCAAATAAATAACCTAACTCTACACCTAATGCAAGTAGAAAAAGAAGAAATGAAGGACCACAGGGTTAGTAGCAGGAACAAAATCTTAAAAATTAGGGTAGAAATAAATGCAAAAGAAACAAAAGAGACCATAGCAAAAATCAGCAAAGCCAACAGCTGGTTCTTTGATAAATTAAATAAAATTGACGAAGCATCAGCCAAAATTATTAAGAAACAAAGGGAGAAAAATCAAATCAATAAAATTAGAATTGAAAATGGAGAGATAACAACAACCAACACAGAAATACAAAGGATTATAAGAGACTAGTATCAGCAACTATATGCCAATAAAATGGACAACTTGGAAGAAATGGACAAAGTTTTAGAAAAGCACAACATTCCACAACTGAACCAGGAAGAAATAGAAAATCTTAACAGACCCAACACAAGTACAGAAATTGAAACTGTAATCAGAAATCTTCCAACAAACAAAAGCCCAGGACCAGATAGCTTCAGAGCTGAATTCTACCAAAAATTTAGAGAAGAGCTTGTTGGCTCTAGACTACTCAACCTCTTCCAGAAAATTGCAGAGGAAGGTAAACTTCCAAACTCATTCTATGAGGCCACCATGATCTTAATACCAAAACTTGACAAGATGCCACAAAAAAAGCAAACTACAGGCCAATATCACTGATGAACATAGATGCAAAAATCCTTAAAATTCTAGCAAACAGAATCCAACAACACATTAAAAAGATCATACCTCATGATCAGTTGGGCTTTATTCCAGGGATGCAAGGATTCTTCAATATCCACAAATAAATCAATGTAATACAAAACATTAACAAATTAAAAAATAAAAACCATATGATTACCTCAATAGATGCAGAGAAAGCCTTTGACAAAATTCAATACCCATTTATGATACAAACCCTCCAAAAAGCAGGGATAGAAGGAACATACCCCAACATAATAAAAGCTATATATGATAAACCCTCAGCAAACATTATCCTCAATGGTGAAAAATTTAAAGCATTCCCCCTAAAGTCAGGAACAAGATAAGGGTGCCCACTCTCACCACTACTATTCAGCATAATTGTGGAAGTTTTGTCCACAGCAATCAGAGCAGAAAAAGAAAGAAAAGGAATCTGGATTGGAAAAGAAGAAGTAAAACACTCACTGTTTGCAGATGACATGATCCTTAAATAGAAAACCCTAAAGACTCCACCAGAAAATTACTAGAACTAATCAATGAATATAGTAAAGTTGCAGGATATAAAATCAACACACAGAAATCCCTTCCATTCGTATACACTAACAATGAGAAAACAGAAAGAGATATTAAGGAAATAATTTCATTCACCATTGCAACGAAAAGAATAAAATTCTTAGGAATACATCTATCTAAAGAAACAAAAGACCCATATATAGAAAACTATAAAACACTGGTGAAAGAAATCAAAGAGGACAGCAGTAGATGCAGAAATATACCATGTTCATGGATCGAAAGAATCAGTATAGTGAAAATGACTATACAACACAAAGCAATCTATAGATTTGATTCAATTCCTATCAGGTAACCAATGGTATTTTTCACAGAACTAGATCATAAAACCTAGAATAGCAAAAGCAATGTTGTAAAAGAAGAATGGAACTGGAAGAATCAACCTGCCTGACTTCAGACTCCACTACAAAGCCACAGTCATCAGGACAGTATGGTACTGGCCAAAGACAGAAATATAGATCAATGGAACAAAATAGAAAGCCCAGAGATAAATCCATGCACTTATGGTCACTTTATCTTTAAAAAAAGAAGGTAAGAATATGCAATGGATAAAAGACAATCTCTTTAACAAATTGTGCTGGAAAAACTGGTCAACCACTTTTTAAAAAAGGAAACTAAAACACTTTCTAACACCATACTCAAAAGTAAACTCAAAATGGATTAAAGAGCTAAACATAAGGCCTGAAACTATAAAACTCCTAGAGGAAAACATAGGTAAAACACTGTTCGACATAAGTCACAGCATGATCCTCTATGACCCACCTCCCAAAATATTGAAAACTAAAGCAAAAAGAAACTAATGGGAGCTAAATAAAATTAAAAGCTTTTCCACAACAAAGGAAACTATAAGCGAGGTGAAAAGACAGCCTTCAGAATGGGAGAAAATAATAGCAAACGGAGCAACTGACAATGAATGAATCTCAAAAATATACATGTAACTTCTCCAGCTCAATTCCCGAAAATTAAACCACCCAATCAAAAAATGGGCCAAAGAACGAAACAGATATTTCTCCAAAGAAGACATACAGATGGCTAACAAACACATGAAAAGATACTCAACATCATTCATTATTGCTATGCTATGCTATGCTAAGTCACTTCAGTCATGTCCGACTCTGAGTGACCCCATAGACGGCAGCCCACCAGGCTTCCCCGTCCCTGGGATTCTCCAGGCAAGAACACTGGAATGGGTTGCCATTTCCTTCTCCAATGCATGAAAGTGAAAAGAGAAAGTGAAGTTGCTCAGTCATGTCTGACTCTCAGCGACCCCATGGACTGCAGCCTACCAGGCTCCTCAGTCCGTGGGATTTTCCAGGCAAGAGTACTGGAGTGGGGTGCCATTGCCTTCTCCGTCATTCATTATTAGATAAAGCTAAATCAAAACCACTATGAGGTACCATTTCACGCCAGTCAGAATGGCTGTGATCCAACCTAGATACCCATAAACAGATGAATGATAAAGAAGAGTGGTAAATATACACAATGGAATATTAGTCAGCCATAAAAAGGAAAGCATTTGTGTTAGTTCTGATGAGGTGGATGAACCTAGACCCTATTATACAGAGTGAAGTGAGTGAGAAAGAGAAAGATAAATATAGTATTCTAATGCACATATATGGAATCTAGGAAAATGGTATTGAAGAATTTATTTACATGGCAGTGAACTGAACTGAATTGAAAGGAGAAACAGACCTAGAGAATAGACTTATGGACATTGGGATATGAGAGGAAAGGGTGAGATACATGGAAACAGTAACATGGAAACTTACAATACTATATGTAAAATAGATATCCAAGGCAAAATTTCTGTATGGCTCTGGTGGTTCAGAGATTAAAGCGTGTGCCTGCAATGCAGGAGACTTGGGTTCGATCCCTGGGTCAGGAAGATACCCTGGAGAAGGAAATGGCAACCCATTCCACTACTCTTGCCAGGAGAATCTCAAGGATGGAGAAGCATGGTAGGCTACAGTCCACGGGGTTGAAAAGAGTTGCACATGACTGAGAGACTACACTCCCTCCTCCCTCCCCATACCATCCCTCTGGGTTGTCCCAGTACACCAGCCCCAAACATCTTAGCCTAAAGAATTGGAAGGTGGAAATTTCTGGCAGGGCCATTTTGATAAATATTAATGGCTATGAAGGTTTTCTAATCTCCTTATTTAATACAAGTAAAAATGGACCTTCCCTTACTGGACAATTTTAGTGTACTGGTAATGGTGAGATTAGATCAGATCAGTCGCTCAGTTGTGTCCGACTCTGCGACTCCATGAATCGCAGCACGCCAGGCCTCCCTGTCCATCACCAACTCCCGGAGGTCACTCAGACTCACATCCATCGAGTCAGTGATGCCATCCAGCCATCTCATCCTCTGTCGTCCCCTTCTCCTCCTGCCCCCAATCCCTCCCAGCATCAGAGTCTTCTCCAATGAGTCAACTCTTTGCATGAGGTGGCCAAAATACTGGAGTTTCAGCTTTAGCATCATTCCTTCCAAAGAAATCCCAGGGCTGATCTCCTTCAGAATGGACTGGTTGGATCTCCTTGCAGTCCAAGGGACTCTCAAGAGTCTTCTCCAACACCACAGTTCAAAAGCATCAATTCTTCGGTGCTCAGCCTTCTTCACAGTCCAGCTCTCACATCCATACATGACCACAGGAAAGACCATAGCCTTGACTAGGCGAACCTTTGTTGGCAAAGTAATGTCTCTGCTTTTGAATATGCTATCTAGGTCGGTCATAACTTTGCTTCCAAGGAGTAAGTGTCTTTTAATTTCATGGCTGCAGTCACCATCTACAGTGATTTTGGAGCCCAGAAAAATAAAGTCTGACACTGTTTCAACTGTTTCCCCATCTATTTCCCATGTAGTGATGGGACCAGATGCCATGATCTTAGTTTTCTGAATGTTGAGCTTTAAGCCAACCTTTTCACTCTCCACTTTCACTTTCATCAAGAGGCTTTTGAGTTTCTCTTCACTTTCTGCCATAAGGGTGGTGTCATCTGCATATCTGAGGTTATTGATATTTCTCCCAGCAATCTTGATTCCAGCTTGTGTTTCCTCCAGTCCAGCATTTCTCATGATGTACTCTGCATAGAAGTTAAATAAACAGGGTGACAATTTACCGCCTTGACGTACTCCTTTTCCTATTTGGAACCAGTCTGTTGTTCTATGTCCAGTTCTAACTGTCCAGTTCTGACGTTGTACTTCATTATTTTTGACATTTATGATGGTTTTAAATCCTAAATATATTCACAGCTGAAATACAGTGCTCAGAGGATGCTCAAGAAAGGCCTTATTTCTGGAATCAAGTGTTCTTAAGTGGCAGCAGTTTTGAACCCCACATTTTTAGAGATATTATGATGTGTATACATTGTAAAAGGCTTTGTCTTTTATAATGGGAGAGCACCTGTGGCTTCTGAAGCAGGCTCATTGATAAGTAATCAGTCTGTCACCCTACCATTTAAAAGCTTTCTTTGGTTTTGTGCTTCTATAAATGGACTGCTTTAATTTGAAACATCTGTGTATGGCTTAAAGTGATACTATTTTATGTAACTCTAAAATTATTTCTCCTTTATGACTATTTAGAGTAAGTACTATTGAAATAGATGAAACTCTCTTTTAGAGGAACTTCTCCCTTCCTCAGAGCTAAATTAAGATACCTTCCATTTCTCTGCAAGCAGGTGCAAAAGATACAGTTACAACACTCTTCAAGTTTGAGGGAACTAAATTTTGTAATAAGACTTCATATTATGCTAGATGTGCCATAAACTTAAAATGGGTGCTACAACACATTCTAAAATTCAGGAATGAAATGCCAAGCAAGAAGCAAAACCAAAAATCAAAATTGATACTTCAGAATATTTCAACAGCCAAAGAATACAGTTTTGGAAGAACATTTGCTTCAGATTATCTTCCGAGAAAAAAAAGAAAAAACCAATAAAAAGAAAAGGCAATAGGGAAAAAAAAAGATTCAAAGCCAGTTTCTTCAGAAGCTGTGATTAATATATGAAAGTTTTTTAGTTCAGTTGCCTAGTCTCTCCCTGATCTCAAAATGAGTGGGCAGTATTTCAAGCAAATTGATTAACCTGAAAAAAAGTGTTTAACAGGCTCATCTTTACTTGCTACAAAACAAAACACTAACTGAAAGCAATTTCCCCAAAGGTATTTTACATTCTGCTTCCCCACATATATAATTTTATATGTAATATTTTTATATTTGCCAATGAATGCCTTCATAAGGTCTTCCCTGGTGGCTCAAGTGGTAAATATCTGTCTGCAATGCAAGAGACCCAGGTTCAACCCTTGGGTTGAGAAGATCCTCTGGAAGAGGAAATGACAATGTCCTCCAGTAGTTTTGCCTTGAGAATCCCATGGACAGAGAAGCCTGGTGGACTACAGTCCATGAGTTCACAAAGAGTCAGACACAACTTAGCAACTAATCACACTTTTAGTGAGGTTTAGAAACTTTTATTAGATATTGGTATATTTGGACAATTTCTATTACTATCACTTCCACTATAAATTTTCCACTGATTTTGGAAAGTGTTTCAGGAAATTGATGACAGTTTGATAGCTTTTTTGTTAGGTTCATAATTAGTTACAGGAACAATTAAATTACATTTTATAAGGATAGGGGAATTAATGTTTTAAAAGTTAAGAAATCTCATCTAGAATCTCCATAAAAAATAGTTTTATCAGTATTTTTGTTTGCATAGGGTCTAAGATATTGTGAGGAGCTAATAACAATGCACCTCTATTTATGAACCTAAAGGAAAATTTATAAAATCTTTGTGAGAGCATTCTTTCTTGAGAACAAATGTTAAAGAAATTTATTAGGATTTCAGAAACTAAATTGCCAAGAGAAACTGTCACAACAGAGTCTCACCCATCACCAGCATTATGGCCTAGCTGGGACTCCCACACCATCTATTGGGTCATCTTCCTTTATTTAACACTCTTTCCCACTTCTTAAGGGTGAGATATCTCTTCAAGAAAATTGGAGCTATCAAGGGAACATTTCATGCAAGGATGGGCAGAATAAAGGACAGAAAGAGTAAGGATCTAACATATGCAGTAGAGATTAAGAAGAGGTAGCAAGAGTACACAGAATAACTATACTAAAAATGGCTTAATGATCCAGATAATAATCATGATGGTGTGATCACTCACCTTGAGCCAGACATCTTGGAGTGTGAAGTCAAGTGGGCCTTAGGAAGCATTACTACAAGCCAAGCTAGTGGAGGTGGTGGAATTCCAGCTAAGTTATTTAAAATCCTAAGAAGATGAGGCCATTAAAGTGCTGCACTTAATATGTCAGAAAAATTTGGAAAACTCAGCAGTGGCCACAGGACTAGAAATGGTCAGTTTTCATTCCAATCCCAAAGAAAAGCTATGCCAAAGAATGCTCAAACTGACATACAATTGGACTCATTTCATATGCTAGCAAGGATATGCTCAAAATCCTTCTAGCTAGGTTTCAGCAGTAAGTGAACTGAGAATTTCCAGGTGTGCAAACTGGATTTACAAAAGGCAGAGTAGGAACCACAGGTCAAATTGCCAGCATTCATGGGATCATGGAGAAAGCAAAGGAATTCCAGAAAAACATTTATTTCTGTTTGTTGATTATGCTAAATCTTTGACTATGTGGATCACAACAAATTGTGGAAAATTCTTCAAAAATTAGAGTATCAGATCACCCTACCTATCTCCTGAGAAATCTGTATGCAGGTCAGGAAGCAATAGTTAGAATTGGACATGGAACAATGGACTGGTTCCAAATTAGGAGAGTATGACAAGGCTGTATATTATCATCTTGCTTATTTAACTTCTATGTGGAGTACATCATGTGAAATGCTGAACTGGATAAAATGCAAGCTGGAATTAAGACTGCCAGGAGACATATCAACAACCTTAGATATGCAGATGATATCACTCACTCTAATGGCAGAAAATGAAGAGAAACTAAAGATCTTCTTTTTTTTGTTTTTGATGTATTTATTTTAATTGGAGGCTAATTACTTTACAATATTATGGTGGTTTAAAGAACTTCTTGATGAGAGTGAAGGAGGAGAATGAAAAAGTTGAATTGAAACTCAACATTCAATAAACTAAGATCATAGCCTATCATTCTATCACTTCATTGCAATTACAAGGGGAAAAAGTGGAAGCAGTGACAGATTTTATTTTAGGGGGCTGCAAAATCACTGTGGACAGTGAGGGCAACAACAAAATTAAAAGACATTTGTTCCTTGGAAGGAAAGCTATGATAAAGCCAGACAGTGTTTTAGAAAACAGAGATATCACTTTGCCGAGAATGGTCCATATAGTTGAAGCTAGGATTTTTCCACTAGTTGTGTAGGGATGTGAGATTTGAACCATAAAGAAGGCTGAGTGTCCAAGAATTTATGCTTTCTAATTGTTGTGCTGGAGAAGACTCTTGAGAGTTCCTCAGACCGAAAGGAGATCAAACCAGTCAATACTAAAGGAAATCAAGAGTGAATATTCATTGGAAGGACAGACGCTGCAGCTCCAATACTTTGGCCACCTGATGCAAAGAGCTGACTCATTCGAAAAAACTCTGATGCTGGGAAAGCTTGAAGGAAAAAGAGAAGGGTGCGGCAGAAGATGAGATGACTAGATAGCATTACTGGCTCAATCGACATGAATTTGAGCAAACTTTGGGAGACAGAGGAACCTACAGTGTGCTAGAGTCCATGGGGTTGCAAAGAGTTGTACAGGACTGAGCAACTGAAGAGCAACAAAAGTCAAAAAAAAAAAAAAAAAATTCCTTTAACTATAGGATACAATTCCTAGAAAATTTCTGTCTTTGATTATCCATCAGCCTTTATTTCCTTCAAGTAACAGAATGTTGACTTCCTTTTATAAGATTTCCTGTTCCCCATTGTGATTAGTCTTCATGAGAACATTGATATGGGTGTCCATGTCTTCCGTAGGCAAATTATGGTTAAAAATCCAAAAGTAACTAACTGGAGCCTCTCTTGGAAAAACGATAAAGAGAAAAAAAAAAAAAAAAAATGACTTAGTGGGATTTGCCCCAGCAGAAGCAGCATGGTATACCTACTATGATGATCACTGGAATCATCCCTTTATTTAGGTGTGTGTGTTAACCAAAGTCAATTTTTTTTTTAGATTTCCAGCAAAGGAACTAACTATTTGGCAAAGCAATGAATAATATTGTCCTGACAATATAATATAAAAATAAGAAATGTAAAATGGCTAAGCACATTGGTGCTTAATATCACTACTACTAAAAATAATACTAAAATTTACATGAATTGAGCCTCACAGTGCAGAGAACTTCACATGTATTATCCCATTTAGATCTTACTACGGATCCATGAAATTGATTCTAATATTATTTCAAGTTATAATGGAGGAATTGAGACAATGAGAGGCCCAAACTTATTAATTTGTAGCTGTTAAGTAGTAAGGTCGGGATTTGAAATCTGACAGTCCTCAGATACATGCATTTAAACGCTACATTCTAAATCTCTTCCTCACTTTTCTTGTGTGGCATTGAAGAAGCCCTAATTGGTGAAATTGTTTATCCATAGTGTAGTATTGTAAAGAAATGCCATATTGAAAAGCTGTTTCTAAAAAAATGGCATTGCGGAGTATTGAAACATCACTCTATTAATTATCACAGTTGTCTGTTAGGAGTGGAATTTCTTGATGGTCACTTCTTGACTAGCCTGTCCCATGTTAACATTAGCAACAAAGAGTATTTGCAAAACTCGATAGTTCCCTCTCCTATGTGCAATATGGAAGAGAGTTCATTAACTAGATACAACTGTGTCTTCAATGCCATATACATAATACATCTGTGAAGTAAAACAGTCAGTATTTGATCTTTGGAACCATGTCTTTCATATAAATGGGAATATTATGACCTTTGCAAAAGCAATATCTGCTGTATTCTTGCTTAAGATTCTTCAAGGATTTTGCCATAGCTACAGGCTTGTAAGAAATGTTCCAAGTTTTCTTGGCACTTCCTGCATAATGAAATCTTTTCAGGTTAGAAGCTGAAGTAAAGCAAATGCTGTATTATGAAAATAGTAAGCAAGAAATCTTCCAATTGTTACTACTAGCTTTTTTATCTGTTTGTAGGCTATGATTCAGTGCTAACCAAGAAAGACTAGTGTTTTATGAGATAACCTTTGTTCAGCCCATGCTCACAAGAAAATAATCCACCAGGAAAAGATATTGACAAATTCACTGTGGAAGAGAGTTGAGGATAACTTAATTTTATTATTCATAATTTTTTTCAGTTGCATATAGCCATTTTTTCCTCCACTGTCCTTAAAAATTGTGTGACCAAGTGATCCTTAAAATATACTTGAAGCAAACCGCATAAAGCTTGACTTGAAGTCAATAATAGAATTACCTCCAGAGTACAACAAATGAGGTTTCAGAATGCCTCCAGGTCTTTCTTTGGCATCACACATAATGAGGACATACTTAAATTTTCAAATAGCAGTTCATTATTGTAAATGTGCCTGTCACCCTTGGGCAAAGCATTCTTTATCTCTCCAATTTTGGATAAATTTATATATCTCATGTTTTTTGATAAACCTTATGCATCACATGAATGAAATAAGAGATAAGGATTGAGAAAGAATGTATGTGCTGATGCCTCAAAAACCTGTGCACCTTCTTTTGCATTTGAAATTTTTTTTAATGTTTTATGCAGGTTTATTTCCAAAATGACACATTTTCTTAAAATAGCTTCAGAAGTCCTATTTAATTGGCAAAGTCTGCCTCATGTTCTGAGGACCTTGAGTCTTTCATAATGTATACATATGCATATATTTTTAATTCTAATTTATCTTTCAGAACTTTTATGCTGTCTTTATTGAGTTAGTTGCTAGCATTATATAATTTCAATTTAATTTGATGGGAACTTTAATATCTACATAAATAAGTATTATCTTATTTTTCTTTTGTGACTATGTATTGAACACCTTGTATGTTCAAGGTTATGTACTCACTTCTGAAGATAAAACAGTTGAATAGAAACATGATTTCTATTTTGGCAAAGCTTATCAGTTAGTCATTATCCTGGCTCAGTGGTTTTTCTCAGGCTGTTTATATCCTGCCACTGGAAATTAAACTCTGAGGATCATGTTATACCTCATCTACAAAATGGAGATAAATTGTATCCTTCTGTTCTTTGTTTGACTTCGTTTTGTTCCCCTCCATACATTAAGTGTCAACGTCTGGATTAAAAAAAGTGACAATGAGAAAAATCAGGCTCTAGTTAGCTTTCTAAAATACTATAAGAGCTTAGGCATGTCTCAGCTATTCAGTTTCTTCATCTCTAATATTGATCACTCAAAATATTTACTCCATTGGTAAACTGAAGCAAACACAGTATATATTTATTTAATTTGGTATCTTCAGTCTCTAACTTGAAAATTCTCCATAACAAATATCTCAGTCTCATAAAGTATACCAGAGAACCAGTCAAAAATTAGCCATCCTAAAGCTTCTAAACATATGTTTAATGAATCCTATAATGGTCTCTCTCAGATTAATGATTTATACACATCATATATATATATATATATATATATATATATATATATATATAATTTTATTTACCTCATCCTCTGTCTTTCCTTTATTTATTTTTTCAAATCATCACTCATTCTTTACCCTTTCTTCTGTTTTGTTTCTCTTCTGGTTTTTATTCATCTTAGACTTTTCATGGATACTGCTTAACCTTTTAGAAACACTCAAAAATTTAATACTCAGGTGTTTCTAGATTAAAATACAAGTTGCCAAGTTACATTTGAGGTTTTTAAGCAATAAATTACTATTAGTATAAATATATCTTAAAATATAAGTAAATGTATGTCCCATACTAGAAGAATTGTTTTATTGTTTGATTCTCTAATTTAATTGATAATCATGGATTTTATTTGCTAAATCTGGTAACTCAATCCTCATTAGTTTTTTTTTTTTTTTTAATTAAGAGAAAGTTGTTATGTAACATTGTGTAAGATTAAGGTGTACAATGAGTTGACTGTACACTTATATATTGCAATATGATTACCATCACAGACTCAGCGACTTCACTTTCACTTTCCACTTTCATGCATTGGAGAAGGAAATGGCAACCCACTCCAGTGTTCTTGCCTGGAGAATCCCATGGATGGAGAAGCCTGGTAGGCTGCAGTCCATGGGGTCGCACAGAGTCGGACATGACTAAAGTGACTTAGCAGCATATGCTAAGTTGCTTCAGTCATGTCTGACTCTTTGTGACCCTTTGGCTGGATTTTCCAGGCAAGAATACTGGAGTGGGTTGCCATTTCCCTCTCCAGGGGATCTTCCCGACCTAGGGATCAAACCGGCATCTCTTATGTCTCCTGAATTGGCAGGCAGGTTCCCCACCACTAGCACCACGTGGGAAGCCCAAGTACATGAGACCCTTTAATTATATCTCTTTATATTTTTATAAATTTTGATCTTTCCCCCATTCAACAAGGGCTAGAGGCAAGATGGAGCGTGCATACAATCCTGAGACCCTTTATTCAAGGATTTTCATATGGACTCACTAGCTACTCATTTGATAGGGGACTCATTTGAGTTAAACATCTATCATGCCACACAATTATCACTTCTTTTTTATGATGAGTGCATTTAACATCATGTTTGACTCTTTGCAACCCGCTGGACTGTAGCCCGCCAGGCCACTCTGTCCATGGAATTCTCTAGACAAGGATACTTGAGTGGGTTGTCATTCCCTTCTCCAGAGGATCTTCTTGATCCAAGGATCAAACCTGTGTATCCCACATTGCAGGCAAATTGTTTACTGTCTGAGCCACCAGGGAATACCCCATTTAAAGTCTAATCTCTTAGAAATGTAGTAGCACGTACTGCAGTATTGTTAATTATAATCACAATGCTGTACATTCAGTTCAGTTCAGTCACTCAGTCATCCGACTCTTTGTGACTCCATGAATTGCAGCACGCCAGGCCTCCCTGTCTATCACCAACTCCCAGAGTTCACTCAAACTCATGTCCATCGAGTTGCTGATGCCATCCAGCCATATCATCCTCTGTCATCCCCTTTTCCTCTTGTCCTCCCAGCATCAGAGTCTTTTCCAATGAGTCAACTCTTCGCGTGAGGTGGCCAAAGTACTGGAGTTTCAGCTTTCACATCATTCCTTCCAAAGAAATCCCAGGGCTGATCTCCTGTAGAATGGCCTGGTTAAATCTTCTTGCAGTCCAAGGGACTCTCAGGAGTCTTCTCCAACACCACAGTTCGAAAACATCAATTCTTCGGTGCTCAGCTTTCTTCACAGTCCAACTCTCACATCCATACATGACCACTGGAAAAACCACAGCCTTGACTAGACAGACCTTCGTTGGCAAAGTAATGTCTCTGCTTTTCAATATGCTATCTAGGCTGGTCATAACTTTTCTTCC
This sequence comes from Tragelaphus eurycerus, assembly GCA_935064755.1. Classification (NCBI taxonomy): domain Eukaryota; kingdom Metazoa; phylum Chordata; class Mammalia; order Artiodactyla; family Bovidae; genus Tragelaphus; species Tragelaphus eurycerus. The sequence goes on from CAKXYN010000118.1 coordinate 2,040,551, forward strand.
AAGGAGTAAGCATATTTTAATTTCATGGCTGCAGTCACCATCTGCAGTGATTTTTAGAGCCCCCCAAAATAAAGTCTGACACTGTTTCCCTATCTATTTCACATGAAGTGATGGGACCAGATGCCATCATCTTCGTTTTCTGAATGTGGAACTTTAAGCCAACTTTTTCACTCTCCTCTTTCACTTTCATCAAGAGGCTCTTTAGTAGTTCTTCTTCACGTTCTGCCACAAGGGTGGTGTCATCTGCATATCTGAGGTTATTAATATTTCTCCTGGCAATCTTGATTCCAGCTTGTGCTTCTTCCCGCCCAGCGTTTCTCATGATGTACTTTGCATATAAGTTAAATAAGCAGGATGATAATATACAGCCTTGATGTACTCCTTTTCCTATTTGGAACTAGTCGTTCCATGTCCAGTTCTAATCGTTGGTTCTTGACATACATATATATAAGGTTTTCACAAAAACTGGTCGGGGTCCTTGGCTAAAAGGAGATTCTGTCGTGGGCCCGCCAGTGTAATAAACTGCAGTCCACTATCTGCATTGTCCTTCTGAGTGAGTTTGTTCCCTGGAACGCATGGCTACAACAGCCTCTCAAATGCATAGTCTCAGAATTAACTTAACTGCAGGGGTTCAATCTGTTGCACCTGTCACTTTCAGAGTGGTCCCCCCTTCTTTATTTAGGCTTTCTCTGTTTGCAAGTCTCTTCAGTGTCTAATATTTGCGCTGAGAGGAGGGGCCAAATGTGTCTACTTATTTAGGCTCACTTGTTCAATTTTGCTGTGGAGAGGGGGGATACTGAAAACAAATACCACTGGCATGTGTGGGGAGTGCTCACAGTGGATGAACCACACTGGGTTTGCCACCACCCAATGTGTGTACTTGCCAGGTCCACAGTGCTCAAGTTCCAGGGTGCTCTACAAGGGCACTGACCCAAGTGGGCCCTTCATTTCATGCATTTCCCAGGTCTAAAGGACTCAGGTTGTCGGGTCTTCTGCAAGGACACAGATCCAGATGTGCTGCGTGTTTTGTGCCCTTCCCAGGTCCAAACCACTCATCTGACTGGGTGCTTAGTGAGCACACTTCCTAGGTGGGCCATGCGTCTTATGCACCTCCTTAGTACCAGCCACTCAGTTTCTTGGGTGTGCCATAAGGACATAGTCCCAGGCATGTTGTGTGTCTCTCCTGCAGAGCTATTCTCAGTCTGTGTCACCCCTGGCAGATATGAACCATCCAGGATCCCAGACATGGTTATCAACTGGCAGCCTGCTCACAGTTTGGGAGAAGATGTGATCTCTGGGGCTAAGATTGCAGCAGCCTTTTTGCCTTTTGGTTCTGGCTGCCACACACCTGCCTCTCTGCCTCTGGGGAGGTAGGCCTCTAAACAGCACCCAGCTTGCTCTCCTTTGGTATTCACTACAATTTTTTATTCTATGAGCGTGCCAGGGGTCACCATGAGGCATTAGAGTCTTACGGGAAAGGTTTTTTTTTTTTTTTTTTTGTCTCTCTGGCTATCCCACAGTTCGTGTTGGTATGTCACCTTAGCTCCCTGAGATTGTTCTTAGGTCATTCAAGCCCAGTCCTTACCTCAAAGACCAAAGATGCAGCCTGCAGACATGAGTGTCTGAGCCAGTTCTCTGCTGGTAATTGCAGTTAGGTGCAGATTCTGTGCAGCGAAGGCAATGGCAACCCACTCCAGTACTCTTGCCTGGAAAATCCCATGGACAGAGGAGTCTGGTAGGCTGCAGTCCATGGGGTCTCTAAGAGTCAGACACGACTGAAGTGACTTAGCAGCAGCAGCAGCAGCAGTAGATTCTGTGGGATTATTTTTTCCCTTGGTTTTGTTGCCCTCTGAGATTCCAAAGCTCCCCACAGACACGACTGTGAGAGGGCTTCCTATTGTGCAGAAGCTTCTCCTTCATGACTCCTTCCCCAGGATGGGTCTCTGTCCCTAAATCTTTTGTTTCTGTTTTTGTTTTTTATATTTGTCCTACCTAGTTCCAAAGAGTATGGGCTGCCTTTTGGGGTGCCTGATGTCTTCCACTAGTGTTCAGAAGTTGTTTTGTGGAAGTTGCTCAATATTCAAATTATCTTTTGATCAATTTGTTGGGGTAAAAGGGGTCTCCCAGTCCTATTCCTCTGCCATCTTGGGACTGCTCCAGATATCATCCCTAATATCATCCCTATATCATAAATATCATCCCTAATGTTAGCATGTAGACCTATGTATTTTCTTTAACTTTTTCTCCAGCTGTATCCTGCACATTTTGATACATAGTTTTCAGTATCACTTAATTAAAAACGTTTTCTAACTTCTCCTATAATTTCACCTTTGATAAATGAGCTATTTGAAAGTATGATTCTTAATTTAAAAATATTCATACTTTGAGCTTATTTTTTTGTTGTGATTTCTAATTTGGTTGCATTTTGGTCAGGGGACATAGTCTGCATGTTTTCAATCCCTTAAAATGAGACTTTCTTATAGCAAATGATATGGTCCACCTTAGTAAATCATCCATAAGCTCTTGAAAAGAATGTATATCTTCTTCTACTTGGTTTATTATTCTATCAATGGGAATTAGTTTAAAATGGTTGACAGTGTTGTTCAAGTATTCTATATCCTTATGATTTTCAGTTTACTTGTTCTATCAGTCCCTGAAAGAGGAATGTGGGAATCTTCAAATATAATTATGGGTTATGTCTATTTCTCCATTTACTTGAATTATATTTTATGGCATGTTTAAAACTGCTATTTGTTGAATATAAATGTTAAATATTTATTAAGGATATCTTACTAATGAATTGGGGTTTCCCTGGTGGCTCAGATGGTAAAGAATCCATTGCAATGAATTGGCTCTTTTGTTATTGTGATATATTCTTTTTTCTCTAATTTAATATATATTGTCAAGTAATCTACTTTCTCAGATATCAATATATCTAATCCAGCTTTCTTATGATTAGGGTTTCTGATCCTTATCTGGTTTTCAATGCCATAATCTTTCTCTATTTTGATAATGCCTCTTTGACAATCTTCAGGATATGTCAATGTCTTCCAGAACAATCTTTATAAAATATCACTTTCATAAAACCCTTACAGTGCTCATTAATCTTTACTGGTTTTCCATTACTTATAAGATACAAATTATTCAGCTTGCTATCCATTGATTTCCACTGTGTGGTCCCAAATTATAATTAAAAATGTTTTTTCCCCCCATAAGAATCTTCTGCATCATTCAAAGTGGCCTGAAAAACAGAGACCACGAAATGGCTAGTGAATTATTATCTGTAGTAGATTGAATCGGGGAAGGCAATGGCACCCCACCCCAGTACTCTTGCCTGGAAAATCCCATGGACTGGAGCCTACCAGGCTCCTCTGTCCATGGGGTCGCTAAAGTCGGAGACGACTGAGCAACTTCACTTTCACTTTTCACTTTCATGCATTGGAGAAGGAAATGGCAACCCACTCCAGTATTCTTGCCTGGAGAATCCCAGGGACAGAGGAGCCTGGTGGGCTGCCATCTATGGGATCGCACAGAGTTGGACACGACTGAAGCGACTTAGCAGCAGCAGCAGCAGCAGCAGCAGTAGATTGAATAAGTGTCTTTAATCTTCATTTATCTTGAATTCATACTCCTTTAACATGTAAATTTACAGTTTCTCATACTACATTCAGAGAAGGCGATGGAACCCCACTCCAGTACTCTTGCCTGGAAAATCCCAACGACGGAGGAGCCTGGTAGGCTACAGTCCATGGGGTCGCGAAGAGTCGGACACGACTGAGCAACTTCACTTTCACTTTTCACTTTCATGCATTGGAGAAGGAAATGGCAACTCACTCCAGTGTTCTTGCCTGGAGAATCCCAGGAATGGTGGAGCCTGATGGGCTGCCATCTATGGGGTCACACAGAGTTGGACACGACTGAAGCAACTTAGCAGCAGTAGCAGCAGCAGCATACTACATTTAGTGTGTATTTGCTTGCCAATTGACTTTGGACTTGGCCATTTAACCTACACTGCCCAAGAGAGTTAGAAGATGTGACACAAGCAGATATCACATGTGCCAAGGCTTGAAATGTGCTCATAAAGTTGGACTTATATTTTTGCTATCACCCTGATATTTTGGTTCTCCTGCTTGTGAAAGGAAGATGCAACTTATGGCCAAGGCTAGTTAGGCTCAGGTGAAAACAGGCAATTTCTATTTGACCCACAAATGCATGAGTGAGAAGAAATAATTGCTGTTTTAGGCCATTAGGTTTTGAAGTGCTTTGTTGTTGTTTAGTTGCTAAGTCATGCCTGACACTTTTGAAACTGTGGACTATTGCTATGATTTTTCCAGTAGTCATGTATGGATGTGAACGTTGGACCATAATGAAGACTGAGCACCAAAGATTTAATGCTTTTGAACTGTGGTGTTGGAGAAAACTCTTGAGAGTCCCTTGGACTGCAGCGAGGTCAAATCAGTCAATCCTCAAAGAAATCAGTCCTGAATATGCATTGGAAGGACTGATGCTGAAGCTGAAGCTCCAATTCTTTGACCACCTGATGCAAATAACTGACTATTTAGAAAAGACCTTGATGCTGGGAAATACTGAAGACAGGAGGAGACAAGGATGACAGCAATAGGTGGATGGCATCACTGACTCGATGGACATGAGTTAATGATACAAAATTATGCAGTCACACAAACTAATATAACTGCATTTGGTTTCATCCAGTGAGACATACAAACATGTAGGCAGAACTATTGCATTTTTCCATCCATTATCCCAGTTACCTTAAACTTCCATTTATTTCTCAAGTTTTACTTCTCCAATTTGGGCATATTTGCAACTAAAGTACAACTACTTCATTTCTCCTCTGCTTTCATTTTATCATTCATTTTATGCTGCTAAAAACAGGGAAAAAGTTATAAGTAATAATATCTGTAATGTTTTTAATTTGAGTTGTTGATGGTGATGGTAAAAAATAGCACCTTAAAATCTAATAAAATTCATGCACACACACACACATATACATATATATAGTAGCTCTTCATCATGATTGTATGTATAAATATTATCAATATATGTGTCTATTCATGGAATTCATGAAAGACTGAAATAGGTTACCTTCAAAAGACTTAGAATCTTATTGGTATAAACCTTGTGAGGCCTTCTGGAGAAATAATGAAGGGTGTATTATTAAGTACTAAGACAGAATCGATAGCTTCAAAAGGTCTTCTATTATGAAACTGCAGAAATTTTATAAAATACACATTTTAATGCATTTCTCATCTATTAGATAAAAAGAAACTTCAAACACCAGCACCTCCTCCCCCAACCAACAACAAAGAAATAAGCTCTAAATAGAACAAGAACAGGGAATTGTGAGTATCCATAAAAACAAAAAGTAAAATCAACTTCCAAAATTTGCACTGAAGTCTATAGATTAAGATATGAGAAAAATTGAAAATGAAGGAGATGAACTTGAGATCACTACATTTTATAACGGACATTGCAAGTAGCTTAAAATGGCTCCAGGCCATTAGTGTCTTGTGAATTCAGTCACAGGAATCCACAAATCAAAGCATGCCTTATATAGGCCTTTATATTACCACAAAGAAAGATCAAAGAGATATGAACTCAATATTAAAGGTTATTAAATACTGAAGGATATATATTGACATGAGTGAAATCCAGTAGGATTATTTTTAATGCAAGCAATTTACATATCATTTTACATCTACTGAAATTACCATAAAGAGATTACAAATTATTTAGTATGCATTAAACAAAATAGAAGCTTTAAATATAGTCAGAAAAAACAAGAGCAGGAGCTGGCTGGCTCAGAACATGAACTTATTATTGTCAAATCGAAACTTAAATTGAAGAAAGTAGGAAAACCACTAGACCATTTAGGTATGACCTAAATCAAATCCATTATGATTATACAGTGGAAGTGACAAACAGATTCAAGGGATTAGATCTGAAGACAGAGTGACTGAAGAACTATGGACAGAGATGTGTGACACTGTACACGAGGCAGAGATCAAGATTATCCCCAAGACAAAGAAATGGATAAAGACCAAAGAGTTGTCAAAGGAGGCCTTACAAATAGCTGAGAAAAGATAAGTGAAAGACAAAGGAGAAAAGTAAAGATATACCAATCTGAATGCAGAGTTTGAAAGAATAGCAAGGAGAGATAAGAAAACCTTCCTCAGTGATCAATTCAAAGGAATAGAGGAAATACTAGAGAAACAAGAGATACCAAAGGATAATTTCATGAAAACATGGGCACAATAAAGAACAGAAATGGTATGGACCTAACAGGAGCAGAAGATATTAAGAGCTGGCAAGAATACACAGAATAACTATGCAAAAAAGATCTTAAAGACCCAGAAAACAACAATGGTGTGACCAACACCTGTAGTCAATATCTTGGAATGTGAAGCCGAATGGTCCTTAGGAAGCATCAATAAACAAAGATAGTAGATGTGATGGAAATCCAGCTGAGCTATTTCAAATCCTAAAAGATGAATATATTAAAGAGCTGCACTCAATATGCCAGCAAATTTGGAAAACTCAGCAGTGGCCACATGACTGGAAAATGTCAGTTTTCATTCCAATCCCAAAGAAAGGCAATGGTAAAGAATTTTTGAAATACCGCACAATTGCACTCATCTCATATGGTAGTAAAGTAATGTTCAAAATTATGTAAACTAGGCTTCAACAGAACGTGAACTGAGAACTTCCAGATGTTCGATCTGGATTTAGAAAAGGCAGAGGAATAGGAGAACAAATTGCCAACAACCATTGGATCATAGAAAAGCAAGAGAGTTCCAGAAAAACAACAACTTCTGCTTGATTGACTATGAAAAATGCTTTGACTGTGTGGATCACAAAAACACTGTGAAAAATTCTTCAATAGGTGGGAATACCAGATCACCCTACCTGTCTCCTGAGAAATCTGTATGCAGGTAAAGAAGAAGCAGTTAGAACCAGACATCCAAAGCAGAAAGGGGGTACATGAAAGTTGTATTTTGTGTACCTGCTTATTTAACTTATATGCAGAGTACATCATGTGAAATGCTGGGCTGGATGAAGCACAAACTGGAATCAAGATTGCTGGGAGAAATATCCATAACCTCAGATATGCAAATGACACTTTTACAGCAAAAAGTGAAGAGGAACTGAAGAGCATATGGTGAAAGTGAAAGTGGGGAATGAAAATGTTGACTCAAATTATAACATTCAAAAAAAAAAGAAGAAGAAGAAAAAGATCATAGTGTCCAGTCCCATAACTTAATGGAAAATAGATAGGGAAACAGTGAGAGAGTTTATTTTATTGGGCTCCAACATCACTGTAGATGGTAACTTCAGTCATGAAATTAAAAGATGCTTGTTCCTTGGAAGAAAAGTTATAACCAACCTAGACAGCATATTAAAAAGCAGAAACATTATTTTCTGACAAAGTTTCAATTCACTTCAGTTGCTTAGTTGGTGTCTGATTCTTTGCATCCCCATGGACTGTAGCATGCCAAGCTTCCCTGTCCACCAAATCCCGGAGCTCATTCAAAGTCTTGTCCATTGAGTCGATGATGCCATCACACCACCTTGTCCTCTGTTGTCCCAGCTCTTGCTGCCTTCAATCTTTCCCAGAATCAGGACTTTTTTTCGAATGACTCAGTTCTTTACAACAGGTGGCCAACATATTGGAGTTTCACCTTTAGCATTAATCCTTCCAGTGAATATTCAGGACTGGTTGGATCTCCTTTCAGTCCAAAGAACTCTCTAGAGTCTTCTCCAACACCACAGTTCAAAAGGATTGATTATTTATTTCTCGGCTTTGTTTATGGTCCAAATCTCAAATTCATCCATGACTGAAGCCGTGACTAGATGGACATTTGTTGGCAAAAGAATGTCTCTGCGTTTTAATATGCTGTCTAAGTTGGTCATAACTTTTCTTCCAAGGAGCAAGCGTCTTTTAATTTCATGGCTGCAGTCACCATATGCAGTGATTTTGGAGCCCCCAAAAATAAATTCTGTCAGTGTTTCCACTGTTTCCCCATATATTTGCCATGAAGTGATGGGACCAGATACCATGATCTTAGTTTTCTGAATGTTGAGTTTTAAACCAACTTTTTCACTCTCTTCTTTTGCTTTCATCAAGAGGCTCTTCAGTTCTTCTTTGCTTTCTTCCATAAAGGTGTTATCGCCTGCATATCTGAGGTTATTTTATTTCTCCTAGCAACCGTGATTCCAGCTTGTGCTTCACCCAGCTGGGCATTTCACATAATGTTTTCTGCATATTAGTTAAGTAAGCAGGGTTCAACTATACAGCCTTGTTGTAATCCTTTCCCAACACCCTTTTGAACCAGAGTGTTGTTCCATGTCCAGTTCGAACTGTTTCTTCTTGACCAGCACACAAATTTTTCAGGAAGCAGATCAGGTGGTCTGGTATTCACTTCTCTTGTTCTGATCTACACAGTCAAAGGTGTTCCCATAGTCAATCAAGCAGAAATAGATGTTTTTCTGGAACTCCCTTGCTTTTTTGATGATCCAAAAGATGTTGGCAATCTGATCTCTGGTTCCTCTGCTTTTTCTAAATCCAGCTGAACATCTGGAGGTTCACAGTTCACATATTATTGAAGACTGGCTTGGAGAACGTTGAGCATTACTTTGCTGACTTGTGAGATTAGTGCATCTGTGCAGTAGTTTGAACATTCCTTAGCACTACCTTTCTTTGGAATTGGAATGAAGACTGGCCTTTTCCAGTCTTTTGGCCACTGCTGAGTTTTCCAGATTTGCTTGCATATTGTGTGCAGCATCATGTTTAAGGACTTGAAATAACTCAACTGGATTTCCATCATCTCCACTAGCTTTGTTTGTAGTGATGCTTTTTAAGGCCCACTTGTCTTCACATTACAGGATGTCTGGTTCTGTGTAAGTGATCACACAAGCAGGGTTATCTGGATCATGAGCATCATTTTTATATAGCTCTTCTGTCTATTTGTGCCACTTCTTCTTAAAGTCTTCTGCTTGTGTTAGGTCCATGCCATTCCTGTCCTTTATTGTGTCAATTTTTGCATGAAATATTCCCTTGACAGCACTGATTTTCCTGAAACAACCTTTAGTCTTTCCCATTATATTGTTTCCCTGTTTCCTTCACATTGATCACTGAGGAAGGCTTTCTTCTCTCTCCTTGCTCTTCATTAGAACTCTGCATTCAAATGGGTATAGCTTTCCATTTCTCCTTTGCCTTTTGCTTCTCTTCTTTTCTCAGCTATTTAGAAGGCCTCCTCAGACAGCCATTTTGCCTTTTTACATTTCTTTTAGTAGGGGATAATCTTGATCCCAGCCTCGTGTACAATGTCATGAATCTCCACCCATAGTTCTTCAGGCACTCTGTCAGATCTAATCCCTTGAATCTATTTGTCACTTCCATTATGTAATCATAAGGGATTTGATTTAGGTCATACCTGAATGGTCTAGTGGTTTTTCCTACTTTCTTACTTTCTTCAGTTAAGTCTGAATTTGGTAATAAGGCAGGCAAAATCATCCATCCTATCAAAGCTATGGTTTTTCCATTAGTCAAGTATGCAAGTGAGAATTGAACTATAAAGAAAGGTGAGCACTGATGAATTGATGCTTTTGAATTAATTGTTGTTCTGGAGAAGATTCTTGGGAGTCCCTTGGATTGCAAGGAAATCAAACCTATCCATCATAAAGGAAATCAGTCCTTAATATTCATTGGAAGGACTGATGCTGAAGCTCAAATACTTTAACCACCTGATGTGAAGACCTGACTCCTTGGAAAATATCTTGATGCTGGGAAAGTTTGAAGGCAGAGGGAGAAGGGATGACAGAGGAAGAGACAGTTGGATGGCATCACTGACTTGAGGAACATGAGTTTGAGAAATCTTTAGAAGTTGATGATGTTCAGAGAGGCCTGGCATACTTCAGTCCATGGGTTCACAAAGATTCAGACATGACTAAGCAAATGAAATGAATTGAAACAAAGTAATATAGGGATTCTAGAATATGAATAAGCAATATGGGGCAATCCAAAATAATCTAATATTTTAAGCAAATAAATCTTTTGGAAATATGTATGTACAAATACAGGCAACTATTTTTATTTGTTGAAATTTAAAACTCAGTTCCAACAACACAAGAGAAGACTACACATGAACATCACCAGGTGGTCAATACTGAAATCAGATTGATTATATTCTTTGCAGCCAAAGATATAGAAGTTCTATACAGTCAGCAAAATCAAGATTGCGAGCTGATTGTGGAACAGACCATGAACTCTTTATTGCCAAATTCAGGCTTATATTGAAGAAAGTAGGGGGAAACCACTAGACCATTCAGGTATGACCTAAATCAAAACCCTTATGGTTATACAGTGGAAATGACAAATAGAATCAAAGGATTAAGTCTGTTAGACAGAGTGCCTGAAGAATTGTGAATGGAGGTTCATGACATTGTACAGGAGACAGGTATCCAGACCATACCCATGAAAATAAAAGAAAAAAGGCAAAATGGTTGTCTGAGGAGACCTTACAAACAGTTGTGAATAGAAGAGAAGTGAAAGGCAAAGGAGAAAAGGAAAGGTATACCCATTTGAATGCAGAGTTCTAAAGAAGAGCAAGAAGAGATAAGAAAGCCTTCCTCAACTGATCAGTGCAAAGAAATAGAGGGGAAAAAAAATAGAATGTGAAAGTCTAGAGATCTCTTCTGTCTACCAAGGGAACATTTCATGCAAAGATGGGCACAATACAGGACAGATATGGTATGGACCTGACAGAAGCAGAAGATATTAAGAAGAGGCAGCAAGAATACACAGAAAAACTATACAAAAAAGATCTTCATGACCAAGATAATCACAATGGTGTGACCAGAAACTTAGAGCCAGATATCCTGGAATGTACAGTCAAGTGGGCCCTCGGAAGCATAACTACAAACAAAGCTAGTGGATATGATGAAATTCCAGGTGAGCTATTTCAAATACTAAAAGATGATGCTGTGAAAGTGCTGCACTCAATACACCAGCAAATTTGGAAAACACTGCACTCATCACAGGACTGGAAAAGATCAGTTTTCATTCCAATCCCAAAGAAAGGCAATGCCAAAAAATGTTCAAACTACAGCACAATTGCACTCATCTCACATGGTAATAAACTAATGGTCAAAATTCTCCAAGCCAGGCTTCAACAGTGCATAACCTGTAAACTTTCAGATGTTCAAGCTTGATTTAGAAAAGGCAGAGGAACCAGAGATCAAATTGCCAACATACATTGGATCATCAGAAAATACAAGAGAGTTCCAGAAAAACATGTACTTCTGCCTTATTGACTATGCCCAAGCCTTTGAATGTGTGGACCACAAAAAACATTGGAAAATTCTTAAAAAGATAGGGTTAGCAGCCCACCTTACATGCCTCTTGTGAAATGTGTATGCTGGTCAGGAAATAACAGGTAGAACTGGACATGGAAAAACAGACTGATTCCAAATAGGGAAAAGTGTACTTCAAGGCTGTATATTATTACTCTGCTTATTCAACTTTTATGCAGAGTACATCATAAGAAAAGCTGGGCTGGATGAAGCACAAACTGGAATCAAAAATGCCAGGATAAATATCAATAACCTCACATATGCAGATGATATCACCCTATGGCAGAAAGTGAAGAGGAATTAAAGTTCCTCTTGATGAAAGTGAAAACAGAGAGTGAAAATGTTGGCTTAAAACTAAACATTCAGAAAACTAAGATCATGGCATCCAGTCCCATCACTTCATGGCAAAAAGATGGGGAAATAATTGGAAAAAATGACAGATTTTATTTTGGAGGGCTTCAAAATCACTACTGATGGTGATTGCAGCCATGAAATTAAAAGATGCTTACTCCTTGGAAGAAAAGTTATGACCAACCTAGATAGCATATTAAAAAGCAGAGACATTACTTTGCCAACACAAGTCTGTCTATTCAAAGCTATGGTTTTTCCTGTAGTCATGTATGTATGTGAATGAACGCTGAGAAAGAAAACTGAAAGGTGAAGAATTGATGCTTTCGTTTTTTTTTTAATTTTATTTTCTTAACTTTACAGTATTGTATTGGTTTTGCCATACATCAAAATGATGTTTTTGAACTGTCATGTTGGAGAAGAATCTTGAGAGTCCCTTGGACTGTAAATAGATCCAACCAGTCCATCCTAAAGGAGGTCAGTCCTGGTTGTTCATTGGAAGGAATGATGCTGAAGCTGAAACTCCAATATTTTGACAAACTGATGTGAAGAATTGACTTATTGGAAAAACCCTGATGCTAGGAATGATTGAAGGTAGGAGAAAAGGGGCTACAGAGGATAAGATGGTTGGATGGCATCATCGACTCAATGGACATGTGTTTGAGTAAACTCTGGGAGTTGACGATGGACAGGGAGACCTGGCATGCTGCAGTCTGTGTGGTCACAGAGTCAGACAGGACTGAACAACTGAACTGACTGAAAAGTCAGTGGATTATTCTACTTGTTTTACTATTAGAATATTAAAAATTAATATGTCCCAGGAAACAAAGAGAATAATCCAGATAAGTTATAAAGTTAAGGTTTTATTTTTTTGACCTTACAGATTGCTAAGGAAATAAAGAAACCTAGATAAACTCCAAGAAGTTGAAGAATCTACATATATGGGGAGGTGTACCATGTTCATAGATAGGAAGATGTAATCTTTCTAATAATATCATATTCAATATGCAGTTCTCTGCATATTGAATGATATATCTGGTGCAATTCCAGTCAAAGTCTCAGAAAATAAGTTTTAACTAGCAAGATGAATTAAAAATTTATATGAAAATTCAAAATACAATAAGAACAAAATCAATTTTGAAAAAAAAATCACAAATTTGGAAGGTTTAGAATAAGCAGTTTTAAGGCACACTATAAAACTGTGGTAATCACAGTGATGTGGTATTAAGGATGGACATATATTCAATAAAACAAAATAAAAACCCTAAAATAAGTTCATTTTCAAAAAAATAATGTATTTCATTTTCAGAGTTTATGCTTACCTAAAAATTGAGCAGGAAGTCAAGAGTACCCATTTACTTCCTTAACCACCCCATCATACATGGTTTTCTCTATTATTTACATGTCATACTACATTAATACACTTGTTACAATTGATGAACTAATATTGATACAGTATTATTATGTACAGTTTCTCGATTAGAGTTCATTCTATGTTGTATATATGAGTTTTGACAAATGTATAAAATATTCTTTTTAAATGTACCTCATTATTTTTTGGGTAAGGTGAGGTAGATAGATGAGGAGGCAACTTTGATTGAAAAGACAGTTTGTTACTCATAGCTCTCAAGAAGAGGAACCACACAGTGAAGGACCAGGGTCAGGCAGAAGGCAAAAGGAGTAGGGAAAAGCATGGACAATAGCCTTCTTCATGCTTCCCCTCTGCCACAACTCAAAGTGCCAGTACCTGCCAGAGGCGATCTCATACATATATTTGGTGCCCTGATTTCTACATATGGTGACCTGGTTTTTGTGGTTACCACCCAAGGGGTGCTTTTTGATCACCTGGTTCTGGAAGTCAAAAAGAGCTTTTGTTTCTGGGTTCAATGGAACTATAACAATAGGAAATACAGTTCTTGGCAGACTACCACTCCCAGGGTACTTGAGGTAGCAAATATAAACAAAACTCCAGTCTTTTAGAAAATAAGCTTATTTTATTTTCACAGAACTCTGGCCTGAGATAGAGGCTTTTGGTTTTGCAAATTTATATAGGCTTAGGGAGGTACTCTCAGGGATTAGAGTCTAATGTACACAGTTTTTGTGTTTTTCTTCTGCCTCATTCCAGTTCTATGGTATCATCCAAAAATGAAGCTTAAAACTTTCTTTGATGCCTTGACTTTTTTTGTTGCTACCAGGGGACATTTCTGCATTACCTGAATCTGGTAGTAAGTGAGGCTTATTCTTACAGCTCCCGCAGCACTGTAACAAATGGAGAAAGAGTTCTTAAACAGCTAACCAGGGCACAGCAAGACACAGCAGGCCTAAGAGTTCAGTATTTCTGTAAAAGAGGCCTATTAGTCTATCATCATGGCTACAACCTGAAATACAGGGTTCTAAATACACATACATGCAAAGGGTGACTGTAGACTTTGGAGACTGTAGACTTTTCTGAGACTTCAGAGAATGGACATTCTTTTACACACCCATCTGCCATGCTTCAGAGCACCAGATTTCTCAAGAAGAATCTTATACGTGTCTGGTGCTGCAGTTGGGTGCCTTACTTTTTGAAATTCCTGTTTAGCGAATATTGCCTTGATCACATGGCTATGATGGACTGAGCTGAAAATACACTAGAAGGGTTGAGTAGCTGACTAGATGAAGCAGAAGAAAGGAATAGTGAACTTGAAGACAGGGCAGAGGAATTTACAATATCAGAACAGTAAAATCACAAAAAGAAAGAAGAGAAGTGAAGATAGCTTAAGCGAGTTATATGCAACATCAAGCAACGTTATAGGTGTCTTATAAGGAGAAAAGAGAAATAAAGGAGCAGAAAACCTGTTTGAAAAAAATAATAGCTGAAAACTTTCCTAATCTAGAGAAGGAAACAGACATACATATTCAGGAAGTCCTAGAAAAAATAAACTCCAAAGACTCACACAAAGACACATTATAATTAAAATATTAAAAGTTAAAAAGAAGGAAATAATTTTTAAAAAAAGAAAGAAGAAAATACTTCTTATGCAAAGGGGAACCCTCTTAAGAAAATGAGCAGATTTTTCAGAGAAAATTTGCAGTCCAGAAAGTGATAGCACAATATAGTCAAAGTGCAGCAAGAAAATAATTTCCAATCCAGAATATTCTACCCAGCAAAGTTATTGTTTAGAATTGAAGGTGATATAAAAGTTTCCAGATAAGCAAAAGCTTAAGGAATTCATTACCACTAAACTGGCTTGCAAGGTATGTTAAACGAACTTCTTTAAATTGGAAAAAGGCAATGATTAGTAACAAGAAAACATGAAAATGTAAATCTCACTGGTAAAGGTAAACATATGGTAAAAGTACTTGATTAGTCACTTAAAAATCTAGTATGAAACTTATTCTTACTACTGTGTCAGTGGTATACTCTTACCACTTTTATTTAACATAAAACTTGAAGTCTTAACCAGAGCAACTAGGCAAGAAAAAGAGACAGAATGCATCCATATTGGACAGGAAGAACTAAAACTATCATTATTTGGAAATGTCATGATATTACATAGAGAGAACCTTTTAAGATGCCAACAAAAAATTATTAGAACTATTCAATGAATTCAGTACAGTTGTAGAATACAAGATCAGTATATCTGCCGTGATTCTGTATTCTAAATGCAAATTCTGAGAAAAGAAATTAAGAAAGCAATTCCATTTACGATTACATCAAAAGGAATAAAATACCAAGGCATACATTCAACTAAGGAGGTGAAAAACCTATATACTCAAATTATATGTCATTGATGAAAGCAATTAAAGAAGAGAACAGTAAATGAAATTATAATCTATGCTCAAGGATTGGAAGAATTAATGTTACTAAAATGCCCATAATATCCAAAGTAATCTGCAGATTCAGTGCAATCTCTATCAAAATTTTAATGACATTTTTCACAGAAATAGGAAAACATCCTAAAATTTATATAAAACTGCAAAAGAACTTGTATGTAGGAAACTATAGACTCTGATGAAAGAAATCAAAGATGACACAAACAGATTGAGAAATATACCATGTACTTGGGTTGGAAGAATCAATATCGTGAAAATGACTATACTGTCCAAAGTAATCTATAGATTCAATGTGATCCTTATCAAACTACCAATGACGGTTTTCATAGAACTATATCAAAAAATTTCACAATTTGTATGGAAACAAAAAAGACACTGAGTAGCTAAAGCAATCTTGAGAAAGAAAAATAAAGTTGAAGAGATCAACCTTCCTGACTTCAGACTATACTACAAAGCTATAGTAATCAAGACAGCATGGGATGGTACAAAAACAGACATATAGACCAATGGAATAAGACATAAAGCCCAGAGATAAACCTATGCACATATGGGCACCTTATTTTTGACATAGAGAACAAGAATATACAATGGAAAAAAGACAGCCTCTTCAATAAGTGGTGCTTGGAAAATTGAACAGTGAAATGTAAAAGAATTAAATTAGAACACTTCCTAACATCATACACAAAACTAAATTCAAAATGGATTAATGATTTAATGTAAGGCCATAACCCACAAAGCTCTTAGAGGAAAACACAGACAGTACACTCTTTGAGAAAATGACAGCAATATTCTCTCTGACTTACCTCCTAGATTAATGCACATAAAAACAAAAATAAACAAGTGAGACCTAATAAAACTTAAAAGCTTTTGCACAATAAAGGAAACTCTAAACGAAATGAAAAGACAACCCTCAGAATGTGAGAACATAATTGCAAATGAAGCAACCAACAAATGATTAATCTTCAAAATATATAAGCAGCTCATTGTTTAGTTGCTAAGTCATGTCCAACTTTTGTGACCCCATGGACTGTAGACCACTAAGATCCTTTGTCCATGGGATTTCCAGGCAAAAATATTGAAATGGGTTGCCATTTCTTTCTTTAAGGGGTCTTCCTTACCCATGGATTAAACCCATGTCTCCTTCATTAGTAGGCAGCTTCTTTACCACTGAGCCACAAGTGAATCCCTATAAGCAGTTCATACAGCTCAATATTAGAAAAACAAACAGCCCAATCAAAAAAAAGTAGGGGGGGGGGTCAGATCTAAACAGATATTTCTCCAAAGAAGACATACACATGGGCAATAAACAAATAAAACAATGCTCAACAACACTTATTATTAGAGAAAGTGAAAGTTAAGTAGCTCAGTCGTGTCCGACTCTTTGCAACCCCGTGGACTGTAGCCTACCAGGCTCCTCCCTCCATGGGATTCTCTAGGCAAGAATCCTGGAGTAGGTTGCCATTTCCTTCTCCAGGGTATCTTCCTGACCCAGGGATCAAACCCGAGTATCCTGTATTGCACACAGACGCTTTAAACTCTGAGCCACCAGAGAAGCCCCTATTATTAGAGAAATGCAAATCAAAAGAACGAGGAATTGTCACCTCACACCAGTCAAAACAGTCATCATTAAAAAGTCTTCAAACAGTATAAATGCTGGAGAGGATGTGGAAAAAAGTGAACCATCCTGTACTGCTTGTGGGAATGTAAATTTATACAGCCATTAGGGAAAACAATATGGAGAGTCCTTAAAGAAAATAAATAAATAAATACATCTACCTTGAATAAAAGTGAAAGTGTTAGTTGTTCAGTTATGTCCAACTCTTTGCATCCCCATGAACTGTATCCAATCAGGCTTCTCTGTACACAGATTTCTCCAGGCAAGAATCCTGGATTGAGTAGCCATTCCCTTCTCTAGAGGATCTTTCTGATCCAGGGTGGAACCCGAGTCTCCTGTATTGCAAGCAGATTCTTCACATTTGAGCCACCAGGGAAGCTCCTTAAATCTACCATATGACCCAGCAATCCCACTACTGGATATACTCTGAGAACATCACAATTCTAAAAGTCACATATACCGCAATGTTCATTACAGCAATATTTACAATAGCCAGGGCCTGGAAGCAACCTAGATATCCACCGTCAGATGAATAGAAAAAGAAGATGTGGTACATACATACAATGGAATATTCCTCATCCATAAAAAGACACAAATTGGAGTCAGTTATAGTGAAATGGATGAATCTAGAGCCTCTTATATAGAATGAAACAAGCCATAAAGAACAAAACCAAGTATCATATATTAAAGCATACGTATGAGACTCCATGGACAGAGGAGACTGGCTACAGTCCATGGGATTGGAAAGAGGTGGACATGACTGGCTGATTAACATACATGTACATATGAAATCTAGAAAAACTGTACTGATGAATACAGTAAAGAATGGATCTGTGGACTCAGCAAGGGAAGATGAGGGTGGGACAAATTGAGAAAACGTAGCATTGACATATAGACAGTATCATGTAAAATAGATTGTCAGTGGAAATTTGCTATATAACAAAGGGAGCATATGACCAAGAGGGAGTGGGATAGGGGGAGGGGAGAGAGCCTAAAGGGGGTGGGGATATGTATATATATATATCAGATCAGATCAGTCGCTCAGTAGTGTCCGACTCTTTGCGACCCCATGAATCCCAGCACGCCAGGCCTCCCTGTCCATCACCAACTCCCGGAGGTCACTCAGACTCACATCCATCGAGTCAGTGATGCCATCCAGCCATCTCATCCTCTGTCGTCCCCTTCTCCTCCTGCCCCCAATCCCTCTCAGCATCAGAATCTTCTCCAGTGAGTCAACTCTTGGAATGGGTGGCCAAAATACTGGAGTTTCAGCTTTAGCATCATTACTTCCAAAGAAATCCCAGGGCTGATCTCCTTCAGAATGGACTGGTTGGATCTCCTTGCAGTCCAAGGGACTCTCAAGGGTCTTCTCCAACACCACAGTTCAAAAGCATCAATTCTTCGGCGCTCAGCCTTCTTCACAGTCCAGCTCTCACATCCATACATGACCACAGGAAAGACCATAGCCTTGACTAGGCGAACTTTTGTTGGCAAAGTAATGTCTCTGCTTTTGAATATGCTATCTAGGTTGGTCATAACTTTCCTTCCAAGGAGTAAGCGTCTTTTAATTTCATGGCTGCAGTCACCTTCTGCAGTGATTTTGGAGCCCAGAAAAATAAAGTCTGACACTGTTTCCACTGTTTCTCCATCTATTTCCCATGTAGTGATGGGACCAGATGCCATGATCTTCGTTTTCTGAATGTTGAGTTTTAAGCCAACCTTTTCACTCTCCACTTTCACTTTCATCAAGAGGCTTTTTAGCCCCTCTTCACTTTCTGCCATAAGGGTGGTGTCATCTGCATATCTGAGGTTATTGATATTTCTCCCAGCAATCTTGATTCCAGCTTGTGTTTCTTCCAGTCCAGCATTTCTCATGATGTACTCTGCATAGAAGTTAAATAAACAGGGTGACAATATACAGCCTTGACGTATTCCTTTTCCTATTTGGAACCAGTCAGTTGTTCCATGATTAGTTCTAACTGTTGCTTCCTGACCTGCATACAAATTTCTCAAGAGGCAGATCAGGTGATCTGGTATTCCCATCTCTTTCAGAATTTTCCACAGTTTATTGTGATCTACACAGTCAAAGGCTTTGGCATAGTCAATAAAGCAGAAATAGATGTTTTTCTGGAACTCTCTTGCTTTTTCAATGATCCAGCGGATGTTTGCAATTTGATCTCTGGTTCCTCTGCCTTTTCTAAATCCAGCTTGAACAACAGGAAGTTCACGGTTCAAATATTGCTGAAGCCTGGCTTGGAGAATTTTGAGCATTACTTTACTAGCGTGTGAGATGAGTGCAATTGTGAGGTAGTTTGAGCATTCTTTGTTATTGCCTTTCTTTGGGATTGAGATGAAAACTGACCTTTTCCAATCTCTTGGCCACTGCTGAGTTTTCCAAATTTGCTGGCATATTGAGTGCAGCACTTTCACAGCATCATCTTTCAGGATTTGGAATAGCTCCACTGGAATTCCATCACCTCCACTAGCTTTGTTTGTAGTGATGCTTTCTAAGGCCCACTTGACTTCACATTCCAGGATGTCTGGCTCTAGGTCAGTGATCACACCATCATAATTATCTAGGTCGTGAAGCTCTTTTTTGTACAGTTCTTCTGTGTATTCTTGCCACTTCTTCTTAATATCTTCTGCTTCTGTTAGGTCCATACCATTTCTGTCCTTTATCAAGCCCATCTTTGCATGAAATGTTCCTTTGGTATCTCTGATTTTCTTGAAGAGATCCCTAGCCTTTCCCATTCTGTTGTTTTCCTCTATTTCTTTGCATTGATCGCTGAAGAAGGCTTTCTTATCTCTTCTTGCTATTCTTTGGAACTCTGCATTCAGATGTTTATATCTTTCATTTTCTCCTTTGCTTTTCACTTCTCTTATTTTCACAGCTATTTGTAAGGCCTCCCCATATAGCCATTTTGCTTTTTTGCATTTCTTTTCCATGGGGATTGTCTTGATCCCTGTCTCCTGTACAATGTCACGAACCTCATTCCATAGTTCACCAGGCACTCTATCTATCAGATCTAGGCCCTTAAATCTATTATATATAATTATCACTGATTCACGTTGTAGTACAGCAGAAACCAGTGCAATATAAAATAAATTTCCTCTGATTAAAAAATAAGAATTAAACGTAAAAACTATATTACAGTCTTATGTTAACCAAAATGTTATATTGGCATTAAAAATAGATACATAGAAATATGATACAGAATATGGAAGCCATAGGTAAACCAATACAAATACATCAATTAATTTATGACAAGGAAGCAAGAAACTACAATGTGGAATAGATAGTCTCTTTGACACATGGTATTGGGAAAAACAGACAGTCACATGTAAAAGAACATATCTGAACCATTGTCAACAGTATACACAAAAATTAACTGAAATGAATTTAATACTTGAATGATACCCCTTAAGCCTTAAAATTCTTAGAAAATAACTTAGGCAGTAGGCTTCTTGGCATTGATATTGACAATATTTTTTTTGATCTGAACCAAGAGAAAAAGCAATAAAAGCCAAGATATACATATAGAACTACATCAAATTATAAGCTTCTGTAGAGCAAAATAAATCATCAGCAGAATTAAAAGCTGATCTCTTGAATGGGAGAAAATATGTCCAAATTCTATATCTATAAGAAATTAGTATATAAGATAAATGAGTTATACATCCAGTTCATTTCAGTCACTCAGTCATGTCCAACCATTTGTGACCCCATGAACCACAGCACGCCAGGCCTCCCTGTCCATCACCAACTCCTGGAGTCCACACAAACCCATGACCATTGTGTCGTTGATGCCATCCAACCATTTCATCCTCTTTCATCCCCTCCTCCTCCTGCCCTCAATCTTTTCCATCATCAGGATCTTTTCAAATGAGTCAGCTCTCTGCATCAGGTGGCCAAAGTACGGGAGTTTCAGCTTCAACACCAGTCCCTCCAATGAACACCCAGGACTAATCTCCTTTAGGATGGACTGTTTGGATCTCCTTGCAGTCCAAGGGACTCTCAAGAGTCTTCTCCAACACCACAGTTCAACAATACATATAACTCAATAACAATAAAGCAAAAAGTCAAATTTAAACAAATGAAGAAAGGATCTGAATAGACACTTTTCCAAAGAAGACATGCACATTGCTAACAGGTACATGAAAAAGGAGTTCAACATCACTAATTATCAGGAAAATACAAGTCAAAAGAACAATGAGTTATCCCTAAAGGAATTAGAAAAAGAAGAACAACAAAACTAAAGTTTAGTAGAAAGAACCAAATTATAAATATTAAATCAGAAAAAAAAAATAGAAGCTGAAAACAATGGAAAAGACAAATAAAACTAAAAGCTGTTTTTATTTTTTTAAAGATCAACAAAATTGATAAACCTTTTGTCAGACTAATCATTGAAAAAGAGAGATGGCCCATGTCAATAAAATCGTAAATAAAAATCGGAAAGGTTACAACTGACACCATGGAAATACAGAGGGCCACAAAAGATTACTATGAATAATCATAGGCTCATAAAATGAACAATATAGAGGAAATGAACAAATTCTTAGAAGTATATAGTCTTCTAGTACTGAACCAGGAAAAAAGTTAAAAAAAAAAAAAATATGAATAAACCAATTACCAGTAATGTATTACATCAGTGATTTTAAAACTCCCAACAAACAAAAGTCCAGGACCAGATGGCTTCATATGTGAATTCAACCAAACATTTAGAGAAGAGTTAACATGCATTCTTTTCAAACTGTTCCAAAAAATCTGCAAAGGATGGAGTGCTTACAAAATCACTGAGGCCACCATCACCCTGATACCAAAGCCAGACAAAGATCCCATTAAAAGAAAGAAAGAAAGAAAGAAAATCACAATTCACTTTCACTGATGAACATAGATGCAAAAATCCTCAAAAAATATTAGGAAAGTAAACTCAAAAATACATTCAAAGGGTCATGTTTCATGATTTCAGAGATCTTAAATCAACCAATGTGATAATATCACATTAAAAATTGAAACATAAATCATTGGGCTTTTCCGGTGGCTCAGTAGTATAGAATCTGCCTGCCAATACAGAAAACACAGGTTTAATCCCTGATCCAGGAAGATCCCACATGCCACAAAGAATCTAAGCTTGTCTGCCACAACTACTGAAGCCCATGAGCCTTAGAGCCCATGCTCCACAACAGGATAAGCCACCTCAATATGCAACCCTCTTATAGGAACTAGAGAGTAGCCACCACTCATTGCAACTAGAGAAAAGCCCATGCAGCAATGAAGCCATATATTATTTAATTAATTAGTTGGTATAATAAAATTAATTAACTAAAAATCTTATGATTACCTCAATAAATTCACAAAGTTTTGAAAAATTCAACACCCATTTCTGATAAATACTCTCAACAAAAAAGGTATAGACAATACCTCAATATAATCATAAGGGATTTTATTTAGGTCATACCTAAATGACCTATTGCTTTTCCCTAGTTTCTTCAATTTAAGCTTGATTTTTGGAATAAGGAGGTCACAAGAAGGCAAAGTGGTTGTCTGAGGAGGCTTTACAAATAACCGCAAAAAGAAGAGACGTAAAAGACAAGGGAGAAAGGAACAGATATACCCAACTGACTGCAGAGTTCCAGAGAATAGCAAGAAGAGATAAGAAGGCCTTCTTAAATGAACAATGAAAAGAAATACAGGAAAGCAATAGATTGGGAAAGACTAGAGATCTCTTCAAGAAAACTAGAGATACCAAGGGAATATTTTATGCAAGGTTGGCCATCATAAAGGACAGAAATGGTATAGAATGAACAGAAATAGAAGAGATTAAGAAGTGGTGGCATGAATACACAGAAGAACTATACAAAAAAGTCTTAATTACCCAGATACCCATGATATTGGGTCACTCTAGATCCACTGTCTATGTGTGGGTCACTCACCTAGAGCCAGGTATCCTGGAATGTGAAGTAAAGTGGACCTAAGGAAGCATTTCTATGAAAAAAGCTAGTAGAGGTGATGGAATTCCAGCTGAGCTAATTAAAAATCCTAAAATATGATGCTGTTAAGTGCAGCACTCAGTATGTCAGAAAATTTAGAAAACTCAGGAGTGGCCACAGGATTGGAAAATGTCAGTTTTCATTCCAATCCCAATGAAGGGTAATGACAAATAACATTCTAGCTACTGTATAATTGCACACACTCCACATGTTAATAAGATATGAACAAGATTCTTCAAGCTAAGCTTCAGCATTGTATGGACTGAGAACTAGAAGATGTACACGATGGATTTTAAAAAGGCAGAGGAACCTGAGATCAAATTGCCAACACTCGTTGGATCATAGAGAAAGCAAGGGAGTTCCAGAGTAACAACATCTACTTCAGCTTCATAATCTAAGCTAAAGTCTTTGACTGTGTGGATGACAATAAACTGTGGAAAATTCGTCAAGAGATGGGAATACCAGGCCACCTTACCTGTCTCCAGAGAAACATTTATGTGAATCAAGAAGCAACTGTTAGAACTTGTCATGGAACAACTGACGGGTTCAAAATTAGAAAATGAGTATAACAAGGCTGTATATTATCACTTTGCTTATTTAAACTCTATGCAGAGTACATTATGTGAGATGCCAGGCTGGAGGAATCACAAGTTGGAATCAAGATTGCTGGAAGAAATATCAACTACCTCAGATATGCAGATGATATCAGTCTAATGGCAGCAAGTGAAGAGGAACTAAAAAGCCTCTTGATGAGGGTGAAGGAGAGTGGAAAAGCTTGCTTGAAATTCAACATAGAAAAAACCGAGATCATAACATTTGACACCATTATTTCATTGTAAATAGGAGGGGGGATAAAGGAAGCAGTAACAGACTTGATTTTCTTAGGCTCCAAAATCACTGCAGATAGCAACTACAGCCATGAAATTAAAAAACATTTGTTCCTTAAAATGAAAGCTATAGCAAATCTAGACAGCCTATTAAAAAGCAGGCATCATTTTGCTGACAAAGGTCCCTATAGTGAAAGCTATAGTTTTTCCAGTAGTCATAGATGGATGTGAGAGTTGGACAACAAAGTAGGCTGAGCACCAAAGAATTGATGCTTTTGAATTTTGGTTCTGGAGAAGACTCTTGAGAGTCCCTTGGATCGCAAGGAGTTAAAACTAGTCAATCCTAATGGATATCAGCCCTGAATATTCATTGTAAGGATGGATGCTGAAGCTGAGGCTCTAATACTTTGGCCACCTCTTACAAGGAGTCAACTTATTGGAAGAGATCTTGATCCTGGGAAAGATTGAAGGCAAAAAGAGAAGGGAGCAAGAGAGGATGAAATGGTTAGACAGCATCACTGATTCAACAGATGTGAATCTGAGCAAACTCCAGGACATAGTGAAGGACAGGGGAGCCTGGAATGCTGCATCCCATGGGGTCACAAGAATTGAACATGACTTAGCAAATGAACAGCAACAACAACATAAATATTAAAAAGGACATGTAAGACAAGATCATTTGACTCATTTGAAAAGACCCTGATGTTGGGAAATATTGAAGGTGGGAGGAGAAGGGGACGACAGAGAATGAGATGGTTGGATAGCATGACTCACTCAATAGACATGAGTTTGAGTAAACTGTGGGAGTTGGTGATGAACAGGGAGGCCTGGCATGCTGCAGTCCATGGGGTCGCAAAGAGTTGAATATGACTGAGCGGCTGAATTGAACTGAACTGAACTGAAGACAAGCTTACCATTAACAACATATTTAATGGTGAAAAATTGAAACCATTTCCTTTAAGATCAGGACTAAAATAAAGATGCTTATATTTGCCACTTTTATTCAACATAGTATTTGATATCCTGACTACAGCAATCAGACAAGAAAAAGAAATAAAACTAATCCAAATTAAAAAGAAAGAATCAAATCTCTCACTTTTGCAGATAACATGACACTACCCTATACTATTAGGCCTTCCCTGGTGGCTCAGAGGTTAAACTTCTGCCTGCAATGCAGGAGACCCAAGTTTGATCCCTGGGTTGGGAAGCTCCCTGGAGAAGGAAATGGCAACCCATTCCAGTATTCTTGCCTGGAGAATCCCATGGAGAGAGGAATCTAGTAGGCTATAGTCCACAGGGTTGCAAAGAGTTGGACACGACTGAGCGACTTCACTTTCACTTTCACTTTTCATACTATACTATTGGAGAAGGCAATGGCAACCCACTCCAGTACTCTTGCCTGGAAAATCCCATGGATGGAGGAGGCTAGTAGTCTGCAGTCCATGGGGTCGCTAAGAGTCGGACACAACTGAGTGACTTCACTTTCACTTTTCACTTTCATACATTGGAGAAGGAAACGGCAACCCACTCTAGTGTTCTGGCCTGGAGAATCCCAGTGATGGGGGAGCCTGGTGAGCTGCCATCTATGGGGTCACACAGAGTCGAACATGATTGCAGTGACACAGCAGCAGCAGCAGCATACTATACTATAATATAAATGACTCATATTATAGTATAGTATAACAGATACTATAAAGATGTTATACTACACTAAAGATGTCACCAAAAAACTTGTAAACTTATAATAAATTCATTAAAGTTGTAGCATACAAAATTAATATCCAGAAACTTTGCATCTCTATATGCTAACAACAAACTACCAGAAAGCAAGAGTATGAAAGCAATCTCATTTACAATAGCATCAAAAGTATAAAATGTGTGTGTGCTAAGTCACTTCAGTTGTGTCCCACTCTTTATGACACCATGGACTGTAGCAAACCAGACTGCTCTGTCCATGGAGTTTTCAAGGCAATAATAATGGAGTGGGTTGACATTTTCCTTCTCCAGGATATCTTCCCGACCCAGGGATTAAACCCATGTTTCTTATGCCTCAAAAAGTATAAAATAGCTAATTATAAGTCTAAGGAATCAAAACCTGTACTCAGAAAACTATGACATTGATGAAGGAAATTGAAGGGAATACAAAGAGATGGAAATATATACTGTGTTCATGGATTGGAAGAAATAATATGACCATATGACTGAAGGCAATATTCAGATTCAATGCAATTCATATCAAAATACCAATGGCACTTTTCACTGAACTAGAGCAATTCTGAAATTTGTATGGAAACACAAAAGATTTACATCCGTAAGAATGGCTATTATTAACAAGACAAATGATGAATGTTGGCAAAGATGAGAAGAAAAGAGTACACTCATGCACACTATTAGTAGAAATGTACATTGCTGTCAACACGAAGGAAAACAGTATGAAGTTTCCTCAAAAAACTAAAACCAACATATGATCCTGAAACTCTACTCCTGGTTATTCATGCAAAGAAAATGAAAACATGTATTTGAATCTTTGGAAGGAATGATGCTAAAGCTGAAACACCAGTATTTTTGCCACCTCATGAGAAGAGTTGACTCATTGGAGAAGACTCTGATGCTGGGAGGGATTGAGGGCAGGAGGAGAAGGGGACGACAGAGGATGAGATGGCTGGATGGCATCACTGACTCAATGAATGTGAGTCTGAGTGACCTCCGAGAGCTGGTGATGGATAGGGAGGCCTGGCGTGCTGCAGTTCATGGGGTCGCAAAGAGTCGGACACGACTGAGTGACTGATCTGATCTGATCTGATTTGAAAATATATATGCACCCATATGTTCATCACAACAATATTAAAAATAGCCAAGATGTGGAAACAACCCAAGTGTCAATCAGCAGATAAATGAATAAAGATGTGACATGCACACACACACACACACACACACAC
This sequence comes from Tragelaphus eurycerus, assembly GCA_935064755.1. Taxonomy (NCBI): domain Eukaryota; kingdom Metazoa; phylum Chordata; class Mammalia; order Artiodactyla; family Bovidae; genus Tragelaphus; species Tragelaphus eurycerus. The sequence continues at coordinate 2,067,460 of CAKXYN010000118.1, forward strand.
ACACACACACACACACACACACATTACTCAGCCACGAAGAATGAAATTTTGCATTTGCAAACACATAGATGGACCCAGAGGATATTTTGATAAGTGAAATAAGTTAGACAGAAAGAAAAATACTATATGATTTCACTTATATGTGGAATCTAAAAACAAAGAAACAAACAAAACAGAAACAGATTTATTGATAGAGAGCATATATGTGGTTGAAAGAAAGAAAAGTAGGAACAAGAAATAAATAGATGAGAAACATTCAGAGATACAAACTTCCTCTTGCAAAATAAATGAGTCACAGTTATGAAATGTACAGTGTGGGAGAACATAATCAAAAAGTATGTGATAACTTTATATGGTGACAGAGCATAACTAGACTTACCAAGGTGATCATTTAGAAAGGTATGGAAGGAATTCCCTACTTGTCAAGTGGTTAGGACTACATGTTTTCATTCCCGAGGGCCCATATTCAATCCCTGGCCAGGGGACTAAGATCCTGAAAGAAGTACAGCTCAACTGAAAGAACAAAATGTATAGAAATATCAAATCACTATGTTGTGTAGCAGAAAGTAACAAAGTGTTTTGGTTAATTATAATTCAAAACCAAACAACCAATCAAACAAACTCATAGAAAAAGAGTTCAGATTTGTGATTATCAGAGGCAGGATCTGGGAAGAATGGGGATTGGATGAAGGCAGTAAAAAGGAACATACTTCCTCTTATAAGACAAATAAGTACTGAGGATATAATGTGCAACATGATAAATAGAATTAACACTGCTGTGTATTTTATATGAAAGTAGTTATGACTGTAAATCCTAAGAACACTCATCACAAGGAAATGTTTTTTCTATTTCTTTAATTTTGTATCTATATAAAATGATGGATATTCACTAAACTTATTGTGGTGATCATTCCATGATATGTATATCAAATCATTATGCCATGCACCTTAAACTTATACAGTGCTGTATGTCAATTATATTTCAGTAAAACGGGAATAATAATAAAAAAAAAAACACAGTGAGATACCCACACATGTTAGAATGGGTATTATCAAAAGGGTAAAAGAGATTTCAAAGTAAGGAAATTTCATTTTATCAGCCTTGACTTTTCTGAGCATGGAGAGCACAAACAAGGAGAATAGCACCACAGAGAAGTCTGAAGAATATAGGAGTTGCAAACTTACGATTAGTAGAAGCTGAAGAGGGAGAGGGAACTTCTGGTGAAGCAGAGATAACAAAAATGTCTGCACAGGGGACCAAAAGAAAAAGAGATAAATAAAAAATAGCACAGCTTGAAATCCAGGAGACACATCACAATGTCCAAAGACACCAACTCTGATCCCCATCTCCTCCCTACCTTCTGTCCTGCATCCTGTCAACCTGGTCTATAGGGATGTCAATTGTGCTTGGTGCCAGCAGTTAAAAATGAGCATCAAAGGCTGGAAACTAGATGGATATAAATGACCCTGTGAATAAGCCTATCCTCATCAAAAAATATTCCTGCCAGAGTTCAGGAGACCAGGATCCTGTCCCTATCGAAAAGGATAAAGATAGAAAAGGGGGAAATACCACTGGAATGCTCTGTTGAGAGAATGATGTCTTTTGAAGGGGCTGCTCTTCCTGCAGAGGGGCCACCTGCCCTTAAGGGAGCAACTCTGCCTCTTGAGGGAGTTGTGTCAACTTCTGCCACTGACCCAGAGGCTGTGTTTGCTGCCTGGAGCAGAATGACAGCCAGGGCCCTGAAGACGGAGTCAGTACAATCACAAGAGACTTGTGAGCTATGGTGGTATGTGGTCCATGGGAAAAGTCTCCCTGCTAACACAGAGGGCTGAGTTCATTTACAGTTTCACACTGGGCAGGCCTGAGTGCCTGGAAAATGGAGGGTGTCTACACTCTTCCTAATACTGGCTGGTGATTTTCCACCCCCATATCTGGAGGACAATATGCTCTGCACTGAGTGTACATGGAAAAAGAAGTATTAACAAAAAAACTGCCATGAAATCATAATACCTGTAAAAGGGTGCAACTATGTTTATAATTAATGATAGAGAAATGACTATAATAAACTCCATGGTGACTTTAGACAGCAGAATTCTGAGCCACTCCACTCTCTTCCTGCTTCCTGCTTCCAGGATGCACAGCTTGCTTACAAGACTACATGAAAAAAGAAAGCCTGTGAACTCAGGGAAAACAGAAGCAGAAGTGACTGTCTCTCCATAGATGCCCAGCTCTAAAGGAGCAGAGGAGAAAGGAAATGGGGACATTTTGAAAATACTAATTTGTTGAATGAAATTAATTTGCTTGAAAGTGCCTCAAGTAAATTTATACATTGGACAAGAAGGCATTTATAGACAAAAGTTGAAATTTGGTCATGTACACCTTAACCAGGAATTCAATTATTTTTTAATTTTTATTTTAATTGGAGGCTAATTACTCTACAATATTGTGATGGTTTTTCCATACATTCACATGAATCAGCCATGGGTGTACATGTGTTTCCCATCCTGACCCTCCCTCCCACTTCCATCCCCATCCCATCCATAAGGGTCATCCCAGTGCACCAGCCCTGAGCACCTTGCCTCATGCATCAAACCTGGACTGGTGATCTGTTTCACATATGGTAATATACATGTTCCAATGCTATTTTCTCAAATCATCTCACCCTTGCCTACTCCCACAGAGTCCAACTGTCTATTCTTTACATCTGTGTCTCTTTTGTTGTCTTGTATATAAGGTCATCGTTACCATCTTTCTAAATTCCATATATATGCATTAATATACTGTATTTGTGTTTTTCTTTCCAAAGTACTTCAGTCTGTGTAATAGGCTCAAGTTTCATCCACCTCTTTAGAACTGATTCAAATGCACTATTTTTAATAGCTGAGTAATATCCAATTGTGTATATGTACCACAGCTTTTTTATCCATTTGTCTGCTGAAGGAGATCTAAGTTGAAAATAGTGCTGCCATGAACACTGGGGTACATGTGTCTCTTTCAATTCTGGTTTCCTCAGTGTGTATGCCCAGCAATGGGATTGCTGGGTCATAAGGCAGTTCTATTTCTAGATTTTTAAGAAATCTCCATACTGTTCTCCATAGTGTCTGTACTAGTTTGCCTTCCCACCAACAGTGTAAGAAGGTTTCTTTTTCTCCACACCCTTTCCAGCATTTATTATTTGTAGACTTTTTGATAGCAGCCATTCTGACTGGCGTGAAATGGTACCTCATTGTGGTTTTGATTTTCATTTCTCTGATAATGAGTGATGTTGAGCATCTTTTCATGTGTTTGTGAGCCATTTGTATGTCTTCTTTGGAGAAATGTCTGTTTAGTTTTTTGGCCTATTTTTTGATTGGGTCATATATTTTTCTGGAATTGAGCTACAGGGGTTGCTTGTATATTTTTGAGATTAATTCTTTGTCAGTTGCTTTGCTTGATATTATTTTCTCCCATTCTGAAGGCTGGCTTTGCGTCTTGCTTATAGTTTCCTTTGTTGTGCAAAAGCTTTTAAGTTTAATTAGGTACCATTTGTTTATTGCTTTTATTTCCATTACTCTAAGAGGTGGCTCATAGTGGATCCTGCTGTGATTTATGTCAGAGAGTGTTTTGCTTATGTTTTCCTTTAAGAGTTTTATAGTTTTTGGTCTTACATTTAGGTCTTTAATCCATTTTGAGTTTATTTTTGTGTATGGTGTTAGAAAGTGTTCTAGTTTCATTCTTTTACAGGTGGTTGACCAGTTTTCCCAGCACCATTTATTAAAGAGATTGTCTTTTTTCCATTATATATTCTTGACTCTTTTGTCAAAGATAAGGTGTCCATAGGTGCATGGATTTATCTCTGGGCTTTCTATTTTGTTTCATTGATCTATGTTTCTCTTTGTGCCAATACTATACTGTCTTGATGACAGTTGCTATGTAGTATAGCCTGATATCAAGCAGGTTAATTCCAGTTCCATTCTTCTTTCTCAAGATTGCTTTGGCTATTCAAGGTTTTTTGTATTTCCATACAAATTGTGAAATCATTTGTTCTAATTTTCTGAAAAATACCGTTGATAGCTTGATAGGGATTGCATTGAATCTATAGATTGCTTTGGGTAGTATACTCATTTTCACTATATTTATTCTTCTGATCCTTGAACATCAGGTAATCAATCTTATCATCACCAGGCATGGTACAAGCAGAAATGTGTTTCCTGATGTGATACAATCTATCACTGATAATTAATAGTGAAACAGTCAGTCCTGATTATGCCTTCTGTCTCAGCACAATTAGGTGAGCTTTGATGCTTTTGAACTGTGGTGCTGGAGAAGACTCTTGAGAGTCCCTTGAACTTCAAGGAGATCCAACCAGTCCATCCTAAAGGAGATCAGTCCTGGGTGTTCATTGGAAGGATTGATGTTGAAGCTGAAACTCCAATACTTTGGCCACCTGATGTGAAGAGCTGCCTCTTGAAAAGACCCTGATGCTGGAAACGATTGAGGGAGGGAGGAAAAGGGGATGACAGAGGATGAGATGGTTGGATGGCATCACTGACTCAATGGACACGAATTTGTGTAAACTCTGGGAGTTGGTGATGGACAGGGGGGCCTGGCGTGCTGCGGTTCATGGGGTCACAAAGAGTCAGACCTGACTGAGCTACTGAAGTGAACTGAACTGAACCTTCTTTTGTGTGTCAGTTACTTAGATGCACCAAGGTATATGTAAATATTCACAACCTATGCACTTAAGATGCTTATACTAAATATGTGTGTGTGAGTTATATATAATTTTTAAGTGTTCTGGATTGAATGATACATTATAGTACCTCTAGTAAAAAGGCAATTAGCAAATTTTGAAATCAACAATTTTATTTTAAAACAAAATACTTTAGTCCTGAGTTAGAGTGAGTTTGGACCCAGGGCTGACTCAGCCCGCACCCTTCCTTCCCGCCTCAGTGGGTCATGCCCAGAGTATGGCTGCAGTAGCAGACTAAGGGGATAGGATATGACTGAGTGCTGGTGCAGGAGTCAATGGCCTTCCCAGTTTCTAATCCCTTCATATTAGAGGCCCCCAAGGAGACTGACTGCCTACCTACACAGAAACTAGTAGAGATTCTGAAGCCCTTTGGGATTTTTGAAGAGGAAGAGGAACTTCAGTGCAGAATTTTAATTTTGGGAAAATTAACCTGGTAAGAGTAGATAAGAGAAATCAGTGAAACAAGAATCTTCCACAATCTGTAATTGAACATGTTGGTGGGAAAATGTTTATATCTGGATCTTACAGAACAGGAATACATAGAAAAGACACTGATATTGATTTATTGTGTGTTACACCAGCACATGTTGATCTAAGTGACTTTTTCTCTTCATTCTATGATAAGTTGAAATTACAGGAAGAAATAAAAGATTTAAGAGCTGTTGAAGAGGCTTTTGTACCAGTTATCAAACTGTTTGATGGGATAGAAACTGATATTTTGTTTGCAAGATTAGCACTTCAGACTATTCCAGAAGATTTGGACTTAAAATATATGACAGTCTGCTTAAAAATTTAGATATGTATAAGAAGTCTTAATGATTGCAGGGTAACCAATGAAATTTTACATCTAGTGCCAAACACTGACAACTTCAGGTTAACCCTGAGAGCTATCAAACTGTGGGCCAAAAGCCACAACATCTATTCCAATACATTAGGTCACCTTGGTGTTGCCTCCTGAGCTATATTAGTAGCAGGAACTTGCCAGCTTTGTCCAAATATAATGGCATCAACTCTAGCACACAAATTTTTCTTGTTATTTTCTAAATGATATGTGTTTAAATTATATTAAAATAAAATTAACTATAGACACTGAAAAAAACATAAGTGACAATAAGTATTGGCAAAGGTGTAGAGAAAAGGGAAAACTTGTACACTGTGGGTAGGAATAAAACAGAGCAGTTATGGGAAACCAGTATAGAAGTTCCTCAAAAATTAAAAATGTAGCTGCCATGTGATCCAGTAATTTTATTTCTGGGTATTAAAAAAAATAAACACTATCAAAAAGTTATAATACCCCCATTTTTATTGCTATATTATTTCTAATAACCAGAGTATGGAAAAATTTATATCAATTGAAGATGAATGAATATAAAATTATGGTGTAGACACAGACACACAGACAATGGAATATTATTTAGCCATTGAAAGAAGGAAATCACAGCAATGTAAATGGAGTTTGAGGGCATTGCTGCTGCTGCTGTTGCTAAGTCGCTTCAGTCGTGTCCGACTCTGTGCGACCCCATAGACGGCAGCCCACCAGGCTTTCCCATCCCTGGGATTCTCCAGGCAAGAATACTGGAGTGGGCTGCCATTTCCTTCTCCAATGCATTATGTTAAGTTAAATGTTAGGCTGATAAAGGCATACATCACGTCTTCAGCTGTATGTAAACTCAAATAATTTCTTTAAAAATATTCTTATATACAGAGAATAGATTGTGTGGCAGTGGGGCTGACGGCTGAGAGAATTGTGTGAAGGGAGTAAAATGTTTTAAACTTTCAGTTATAAAATAAACAAATCATACAAATGCAGTGCACATCATGGTGACTAAAGTTAATAGTGAAAGTTGTTCAGTCGTGTCTGACTCTTTATGACCCCATGAACTATACAGTCCATGGAATTCTCTAGGCTAGAATACTGACATGGTTAGCCTTTCCCTTCTCCAGGGACTCTTCCCAACCCATGGATCGACCCAGGTCTCCCGCATCACAGGTGGATTCTTTACAAGTTGAACCACGAAAAAGGAGAGTGAAAATGCTGGCTTAAAAATCAACAATCAAAAACTAAGATCATGGCATCCAGTCCCATCACTTTATGGCAAATAGTGCAATGATGGAAATGGTGACAGACTTTATTTTCTTTAATTCTAAAACCACTGCAGATGGTCACTGCAGATGGTGACTGCAGCCATGGAATTAAAAGATGCTTGCTCCTTGGAAGAAAAGTTATGACCAACCTAGATAGCATATTAAAAAGCAGAGACATTACTTTGTCGACAAATGCCCATCTAGTCAAAGCTATGGTTTTTCCAGTAGTTAAGTATGGATGTGAGAGTTGAACTATAAAGAAAGCTGAGCACTGAAGGATAGACGCTTTTGAACTGTGGTGTTGGAGAAGACTCTTGAGAGTCCCTTGGGCTGCAAGGAGATCAAACCAATCCATCCTAAAGAAATTAGTCCTAAATATTCATAGGAAGTACTGATGCTGAACTCCAATATTTTGGCCACCTGGTGCAAAGAACCAACTCATTGGAAAAGACCCTGATGTTGGGAAATATTGAAGGCAGGAGGAGAAGAGGATGACAGAAGATGAGATGGTTGGATGACATCACTGTCTCGATGGACATGAGTTTGAGCAAGCTCCAGGAGTTGGTGATGGACAGGAAAGCCTGGTGTGCTGAAGTTCATGGGATTGCAAAGAGTAGGGCACAACTGACTGACTGAACTGAACTGATTGTGGTAGTCATTTAACAATATATACATATATTGAATCATATTTTATATTTTAAATTAATATAATATGTCAATTATACCTCAATAATGTTTTAAAAAGTCTACTCCTTGAATGATGGAATTTAAAATGGAAAAAGAAACCACTGATTGAGATGAAGTCTTTGCAATACATCCTTGTGATTGGCAACGTTCTGAAATGCTGCCCCTTTCATTCTCATTCCCTGATGTACCCCTTGGATAATCAACTTCCTTTATGTATTGGATAAACAAATATATATCAATGGGTATCATTTCCATAGGTAAGTTACTGATCAGTTCATTCTGTGTTAAACCAAAGAAAGGCTATCCTGGGTTGGTCCGATATAATAAGTTGGTTAAATCTTTAAAAGAAACAAAAAGCAACAGTAGACCTGCTCTTACTTACCTGAAAGAAATAAATGTATATGTTTTAAACTGCCTACTAGGGAGGCTACATGACAAAGAAAAATGAATATTTTCTAAGCACAGAAAGTGGTTCCTGGAAGAATAAGCTAGCAAGGAAATAGGAACCTCAGTCAGGAAATAAATTCTTCCAACAACCAATACTCTGATGGAAATCAGTTCCATTCAGCATCTTAATTATAGCCTGAAAGAAAACCCAGTTAAACCATCCATAGACTCCTGTCCTGTGAACATTGTGAGGTAATAAATTTTTATCAATTTAAGTTGAAAAGTGTGTGATAACATTTATCAGCAGGAAACAAATGCTATATGTTTGACAAATGACTTGTGCCTAGTAACTCTACAATTCAATTATAAAAATTCAAACAATCTAATATTTGAATAAAATATTTGAATAGACACTTAATCAAAGAAAGATCTGATGGATGGCAAATAAGCACAGTAAAACATATTTGCATTAGTTTTCTATTACTGCTATATGAAATGACCAGAAATTTAGTGGTTTAAAGCAACATATTTATTATCTTATAGATTTGTAGGTTTAGAAACTGACATGGGTCTCCTTGGGCTGAAATTAATATGTATACACAGGTCTGCACTCCTTTCAAGAGACTCTAGGAAAGATTCCCCACCCATTTTTTCAGCATTTAAAGACGCCCACATTAATTGATGCATAACCCACTTCTAGATCTTCAAAGTCAACAGCCTTCATATCTCCCTCTAACCCTGACCTCAGCTGGGAAAGATTCTACAATTTTAAGGACTCAGCAATTAAATTGGACTCATCTATAATCCAAAATAATCTCAAATCAAGGTCCTTAATCATTAATCACACCTGTTCCATCCCCTTTGCCATGTAAGGTAGCATAAGTTCCAGGGATTAGGATGTGGATATTTTTGGGATATCATTATTCTGCCTTCCACAGTGGTTAGCATTATTAGTCATCAGGGAAACATAAAACTAAAATGACATGACTCTAGTGCCCACTAGAAAAGTTGAAATAAAAAATACTAGAAAAACTATATGATAACACGGATATGGAGCAACTGAGTGTCTCATGATAATGTTTATGAGAATAAAATATAGTGCAACTATTTTGGAAATTCATCCATTCATCTCTTAGTCTAAACATACATTTACCTATGACTTAGCAATTCAATTTTTAGGTACTTACCCAGGATGTACGAAACATAAATCCACAGTAACCTTGCTCATGACTGTTAATAGTAGATCTAATCCTAATAGAGAAAAACAGAAAACTACCCAAATACCCATCAACAAGAGAGTAGATAAATTGTGGTATGTCCACACAAAGGAACATTACTCAATAATACAAATTAACAAACTTCTGACATACACAATAACATGCATGACCTTTAGAATCACTATGTACCAAGCACAAAAGAGAATATGCTCTAAGATTTCACTTATATAAAACTCTAGGAAAGATGATTGTAATCTATTCATAGAAAGTAAATTAGCGTTACCTGCTTCCTGGGATGTGAAGCAGAGGTTTAATGGAAAGGGATATGTGGAAAATTTTGGCATGATGAAAAAGTATTATACCTTGCTTAAGGCGATATATGCATGGCTGTATACATATGTTAAAATAATTGAACTATAAAATTAAATAGATCCATTTTACTGTATAAAATTATAACTCAGTAGTTATTTTTTAATGAAAAAATTTAAAGACATTTTGAGATAGATGAAATATAAAACAATTTGTCTCCAGTAGATATAAGTAAGTAAATAAGTGTTAGTCGCTCAGTTGTGCCTGACTCTTTGCGACCCCATGGACTACAGCCCACCAGACTCCTATGTCCATGAGATTTTCCAGGCAAGGGTAATGGAGTGGGTTGCCATTTCCTTCTCCAGGAGATCTTCCCAACCCACGGATCGAACCTGGGTCTCCTGCACTGCAGGCAGAGTCTTTACTGACTGAGCTACATACCCTATAGTAAGTAAGTGTTAGTCGCTCAGTCGTGCCCAACTCTTTGGGACCCCATGGACTGCAGCCCACCAGGCTCCTCTGTCCATGAGATTTTCCAGGCAAGGATACTGGAGTGGGTTGCCATTTCCTTCTCCAGGAGATCTTCATACCCTATAAGAAATGCTAAAAGAAGTTTTCAAGCTGAAGACACCAGATGGAAACAGATGGAATTCCAAATTGGCATGAAGGAAAGAAAAAGAAGAGAAAGATTAAATAGCTGGATAAATGCAGAAAACAAAAAAAAAAAAAAAAAAAAAACAGAACTAAATCTATGTGTATCTGAATATCAGTCCTATATTGCTATGTACTAAACTACTCCTCTACTTCAAAGCCAGGAAGTCTCTTTTTTCACTTAAGTAAGACAGACTAATATATAATACCGTAATGGAAAGTGGGGTCCATCTGCTCACCACACAAGAAACAATAAAGAGGCAAGGCTGTTGGAAAGGAAACTTTGCTTTATTTTGAATCCCAGCCACTAGAGGTGGGAGGGACTCTTATCCAGAAGTTGGGTCCTCCCATTGTTTGTTTGTATATATCAGATATTACTGGGGAGGCCTTACAAATAGCTGTGAAAAGAAGAGAAGCAAAAAGCAAAGGAGAAAAGGAAAGATATAAACATCTAAATGCAGAGTTCCAAAGAATAGCAAGAAGAGATAAGAAAGCCTTCTTCAGTGATCAATGCAAAGAAATAGAGGAAAACAACAGAATGGGAAAGACTAGGGATCTCTTCAAGAAAATCAGAGATACCAAAGGAACATTTCATGCCAAGATGGGCACGATAAAGGACAGAGATGGTGTGGACCTAACAGAAGCAGAAGATATTAAGAAGAGGTGGCAGGAATACACAGAAGAACTGTACAAAAAAGAGCTTCACGACCCAGATAATTATGATGGTGTGATCACTGACCTAGAGCCAGACATCCTGGAATGTGAAGTCAAGTGGGCCTTAGAAAGCATCACTACAAACAAAGCTAGTGGAGGTGATGGAATTCCAGTGGAGCTATTCCAAGTCCTGAAAGATGATGCTGTGAAAGTACTGCACTCAATATGCCAGCAAATTTGGAAAACTCAGCAGTGGCCACAAGATTGGAAAAGGTCAGTTTTCATCTCAATCCCAAAGAAAGGCAATGACAAAGACTGCTCAAACTACCGCACAATTGCACTCATCTCACACGCTAGTAAAGTGATGCTCAAAATTCTCCAAGCCAGGCTTCAGCAATATGTGAACCGTGAACTTCCTGATGTTCAAGCTGGTTTTAGAAAAGGCAGAGGAACAAATTGCCAACATCCACTGGATCATGGAAAAAGCAAGAGAGTTCCAGAAAAACATCTATTTCTGCTTTATTGACTATGCCAAAGCCTTTGACTGTGTGGATCACAATAAACTATGGAAAATTCTGAAAGAGATGGGAATACCAGACCACCTGATCTGCCTCTTGAGAAATCTGTATGCAGGTCAGGAAGCAACAGTTAGAACTGGTCATGGAACAACAGACTGGTTCCAAATAGGAAAAGGAGTACGTCAAGGCTGCATATTGTCACCCTGTTTATTTAACTTATATGCAGAGAACATCATGAGAAATGCTGGACTGGAAGAAACACAAGTTGGAATCAAGATTGCTGGGAGAAATATCAATAACCTCAGATATGCAAATGACACGACTCTTATGGCAGAAAGTGAAGAGGGGCTAAAAAGCCTCTTGATGAAAGTGAAAGTGGAGAGTGAAAGAGTTGGCTTAAAGCTCAACATTCAGAAAACGAAGATCATGGCATCTGGTCCCATCACTACATGGGAAATAGATGGGGAAACAGTGGAAACAGTGTCAGACTTTGTTTTTCTGGGCTCCAAAATCACTGCAGATGGTGACTGCAGCCATGAAATTAAAAGACGCTTACTCCTTGGAAGGAAAGTTATGACCAACCTAGATAGCATATTCAAAAGCAGAGACATTACTTTACCAACAAAGGTTCGCCTAGTCAAGGCTATGGTCTTTCCTGTGGTCATGTATGGATGTGAGAGCTGGACTGTGAAGAAGACTGAGCGCTGAAGAATTGATGCTTTTGAACTGTGGTGTTGGAGAAGACTCTTGAGAGTCCCTTGGACTGCAAGAAGATCCAACCAGTCCATTCTGAAGGAGATCAGCCCTGGGATTTCTTTGGAAGGAATGATGCTAAAGCTGAAACTCCAGTATTTTGGCCACCTCATGCGAAGAGTTGACTCATTGGAGAAGACTCTGATGCTGGGAGGGATTGAGGGCAGAAGGAGAAGGGGACGACAGAGGATGAGATGGCTTGATGGCATCATTGACTTGATGGATGTGAGTCTGAGTGACCTCCGGGAGCTGGTTATGGACAGGGAGACCTGGCGTGCTGCAATTCATGGGATCGCAAAGAGTCGGACACGACTGAGTGACTGATCTGATCTGATCTGATCAGATATTACAATAAGAAACAGATCTTTAAAAGTAGCTCACTAAGGAAAGTCAAATTAAAACCAGATGAAGTACAACTGCACAGCTAATGGCATTAAACAAGCAAACAAACATACAAACAAAAAATATCTGGCAGCACCTACTGCTGACAATGGCACAAAGACAGAAAGAAATTGTAACTCTCATATATTTCTGGTGGGAAGGCAAAGTAATAGCCATTCCAGAAAATAGTTTGTCCGTTTTTGATAAAGGCAGACATTATGCCCCCACAATCTGATTCTTAGGGAATTTACACAAGGGAAGTAAAAATATGTTCACACAAGAAAGTGATGCATTGAGTTTTCTAACATGTTTGTTGTTGTTCAGTTGCTAAGTTGTGTCTGACTCTGCAACCCCATGGACTGCAGCACACCAGGCTTCCCTGTCCTTCACCACCTCCTGGAGTTTGCTCAAATTCATGTCCATTGAGTCGGTGATGCCATCCAACAATCTGATTCTATATCACCCCCTTTCCTCCTGCCCTCAATCTTTCCCAGCATTAGAGTCCTTTCCAATGTGTTGGCTTTTTGCATTAGATGGCCAAAGTATAGGAGCTTCAGCTTCAGCATCAGTCTTTCCAACGAATATTCAGAATTCATTTCCTTTAGGATTGACTGGTTTGATCTCCTTGCTTTGCATGGGACTGTCAAAAGTCTTCTACAGCACTACAGTTTGAAACCGTTAATTACTTGGTCCTCAGCCTTCTTTACAGTCCAGCTCTCTCACATGAGTACATGACCACTGGAAAACTATAGCTTTGACTATACAGAACTTTGTTGGCAAGGTGATGTCTCTGCTTTTTAATATGCTGTCTAGGTTTGCCATAGCATTTCTTCCTAGGAGCAAGTATCTTTTAATTTCCTGGCTGAAGAAACTGTCCACAGAAATTCTGGAGCCTAAGAAGACAAAATTTAACATTGTTTCCATTTTATCCTATCTATTTGATAAGAAGTGATGAGACCAGATGCCATGATCTTAGTTTTGAATGCTGAGTTTCAAGCCAGCTTCTTCACTCTCCTCTTTCAGTTTCATCAAGAAGCTCTTCTTCTTTGATTTCTGCCATTAGGGTGTTGTGATCTGCATATCTGAGGTTACTGACATTTCTCCCCACAATCTCAATTCCAGTTTCTGGTTCATTGAGGCTGGCATTTCACATGATGTACTCTGCATATAAGTTAAATAAGCAGGGTGACAATATGCAGCCTACAGCTTTGACATACTTCTTTTTCATTTTTGAACCAATCCATTGTTCCATATCTGGTTCTAACTGTTGCTTCTTGACCTGCATACAGATTTCTTAGGAGGCAGGTAAAGTGACCTGGTATTACCATCTCTTGAAGGATTTTTCACAGTTTATTGTGATCCATACAGTCAGAGGCTTTAGTGTAGTCAATGAAGCAGAGGTATATGTTTTTCTGGAATTTTCTTGCTTTTTCTATGATCCAAGGAATGTTGGCAATTTGATCTCTGTTTCCTCTGCCTTTTCTAAATCTAGCTTGAACATCTGGAAGTTTTCATTTCTCAAACTTTTGAAGCCTAGCTTTAAGGATTTTGAATATTACCTTGCTAGCATGTGAGACAAATGCAATAGTTCAGTAGTGTGAGCATTCTTTGAGATTAGAACGAAAACTAACCTTTTCTAGTCCTGTGGTAGCCATTGAGTTTTCTAAGTTTGCTGGCATATTGAGTGAAACATTTTAATAGCATTACATTTTAGGATTTGAAGTAGCTCAGCTGGAATTCCATTACATCCATTAGCTTTGTTCACAATAACGCTTCCTAAGATCCACTTTATTTCATAGGTCAGGATGTCTAACTTTAGGTGACTGACCATACCATCATGGTTATCTGATTCCTTCAGTCAGTTCAGTTCAGTTCAGTCACTCTTTGCGACCCCATGAAGTGCAGGATGCCAGGCCTCCCTGTCCATCACCAACTGCCAGAGTCTACCCAAACCCATGTCCATTGAGTCGGCGATATCATCCAACCATCTCATCCTCTGTTGTCCCCTTCTTCTCTTGCCCTCAATCTTTCACAGCAACAGGGTCTTTCAAATGAGTCAGCTCTTAACATCAGGTGGCCAAAGTATTGGAGTTTCAGCTTCAACATCAGTCCTACCAATGAACACCCAAGATTGATCTCCGTTAGGATGGATTGATTGGATCTCCTTGCAGTCCATGGGACTCTCAAGAGTCTTCTCCAACACCACAGTTCTAAAGCATCAATTCTTTTGACGCTCAGCTTTCTTTATAGTCCAACTTTCACATCCATACATGACCACAGGAAAAACCATAGCCTTGACTAGATGGACCTTTGTTGGCAAAGTAGTGTCTCTGCATTTTAATATGCTATCTAGTTCGGTCATAACTTTCCTTCCTAGGCGTAAGTGTCTTTTAATTTCATGGCTGCAATCACCATCTGCAATGATTTTGGAGCCCAGAAAAATAAAGTCAGCCACTGCTTCCACTGTTTTCCCATCTATTTCCCATGAAGTGATCGGATTGAATGTCATGCTCTTAATTTTCTGAATGTTGAGCTTTAAACCAACTTTTTCACTCTCCTCTTTCACTTTCATCAAGATGCTCTTTAGTTCTTAGCTTTCTGCCATAAGGGTGGGGTGTCATGTGCATATCTGAGGTTATTGATATTTCTTCCACCAATCTTGATTCCAGCTCGTGCTTCCTTCCAGCCCAGCATTTCTCATTATGTACTCTGCATATAAGTTAAACAAGTAAGGTGACAATATACAGCCTTGACGTACTACTTTTCCTATTTGAAGCCAGTCTTTTGTTCCATGTCCAGTTCTAACTTTTGCTTCCTGACCTGCATACATATTTCCCAAGAGGCAGGTCAGATGGTCTTGTATTCCATTCTCTTTCAGAATTTTCCACAGTTTATTGTGATCCACACAGTCAAAGGCTTTGGCATAGTCAATAAAGCAGAAACAGATGTTTTTCTGGAACTCTCTTGCTTTTTCGCTGATCTAATGGATGTGGGCAATTTGATCTCTGGTTCATCCGCCTTTTCTAAAACCAGCTTGAACATCTGAAAGCTCACAGTTCAGGCTTCATGGCTGAAGCCTGGCTTGGAGAATTTTAAGCATTATTTTAATAGCATATGAGATGAGTGCACTTGTGCTGTAGTTTCAGCAATTTTTTTTGGGGGGGGGGAATTGGAATGAAAACTGACCTTTTCCAGCCCTGTGGACACTGCTGAGTTTTCTAAATTTGCTGGCATATTGAGTGCAGCACTTTCACAGCATCACCTTTCAGAATTTTAAAGAGCTTAACTGAAATTCCGTCACCTCCACTAGCTTTGTTCATAGTGATGCTTCCTAAGGCCCACTTGACTTCACATTCCAGGACATCTGGCTCTCGGTGAGTGATCACACCATTGTGCTTATCTGGGTCGTGAGTCATTAACACCATTTTTTGTATAGTTCTTCTGTGTATTCTTGCCACCTCCAATTAATCTCCAATTCTTCTGTTAGGTCCTTGACATTTCTGTCCTGTATTGTGCCCATCGTTGTATGATACATTCCCTTGGTATCAGCTTTATCACATAGCTATCAGAAAATAGATGCAACTCGATGTAGGACAATTGTGAATTATTGATTCAAAGAACAATATAGGTAAATCTCAAAAGCCTTGGCAAAAAGAAGAAAACTAGTCTCAAAAAGCTATCTATAAAGGTATAGCAGATATTAACATAACAATGTAAAGTATCTATACTTGAATAAAAAGCAAATCAAAACAGAAAGTAATAGCTACCTATGGTTTGGTTTCATTTGTATGTATTCAGGGTGAGGCAACACTAGAGAGAGAACAAGTTAGAGGTTACCATGGGTTAGGGGTGGGATAATGCAGTGTTTCATTACAAAGTAACAGCAAAAGAAATTTGTTTCAAGGGAAGGAACTGCTGCATACTTTGTGGTGCTGATTACATGACTCTAAGGATTTTTAAAAGCATATAACTATAGACCTAAAAAATGAATTTTACTATATGTAAATAAAATATAAATAAAACAAAAATGGGGATTTAAGTCATACATTACTTAAAAAAATAAAGTTGGAAAATGGAAAAAAAAATAATGGCAATTTAATTAACATATTAGTCACAGCTAAAGATAAATTCACAAAAAGAAAGGTAAGTTTGGAAAAAAAATATATCCATAATGTAATACAGAGAAATTAAAAGACCAGTTAATAAAATACAATATAATAAATAGGTCTGATACTCGTATAATAGCTTAAGAAAGAGAGAATGACTAAGGTTTAAAGACATAACAGCTGAGAACTTTTAAAGATTTGATGATGGACATAAAACTTGTGAATACAAAGGTGTAAAATTTCTTAGCAGGAGAAAAAAAATAAAAGTCATATCATGTGATGCACCAGTGAAACTATAGAACATCAGAGATAAAAGGAAATCATAGATGCAAATGTGGATAAAAGACAGATTGTCCACACAGGAAAAACTAAGTGAGAAGAAACTTTTCAGCTGCAGCACTAGAGTCTACACAAAAATAAAATCATATCACCAAGAAAAATCACTACGGACAAAGCTGGAGGAGGTGAAGAAATTCCAGTTGATCTATTTCAAACTCTAAAAGATGATGATCTTAAAGTGTTGCACTCAATATACCAGGAAATTTAGAAACCTCAGAGGTGGCCACAGGACTGGGAAAGGTCAGTGTTCATTGCAATCCCAAAGAAAGGCAATGCTGAAGAAAGTTCAAACTATCACACAGTTGCACTCAGCTCACGTGCTAGCAAAGTGATGCTCAAAATTCTCCAAGCCAGGCTTCAATAGTATGTGAATTGTGAACTTCCAGATGTTCAAGTTGAATTTAGCAAAGGCAGAGGAACCAGAGATCAAATTGCCAAACTCCCATTGGATCATAGAAAAAGCAAGAGAGTTCCAGGAAAAAACATCTACTTCTGCTTTATTGGCTACACCAAAGCTTTTGACTGTGTAGATGACAACAAGCTGGAAAATTCTTCAAGAGATGGGAATATCAGACCACCTGACGTGCCTCCTGAGAAATCTGTGTGCAGGTCAAAAGCAACAGTTAGAACTGGACATGAAACAACAGACTGGTTACAATTTGGGAAAGGACTACATCAAGGCTGTATATGGTCACCCTACTTATTTAGCATATATGCAGAGTACAACATGCAAAATGTTGGGCTGGATGAAGCACAAGCTGGAATCAAGATTGCTGGGAGAAATATCAATAACCTCAGATACACAGATGGCACTAGCCTTATGGCAGAAAGCAAAAGAGCTAAAGACCCTCTTAATGAAAGTGAAAGAGGAGAGTAAAAATGTTGGCTTAAAACTCAACATTCAAAAAACTAAGTTCATGGCATTTGGTCCATCACTTCTTAGAAAATAGATTGGGAAACAATGGAAACAGTGACAGACTTTATTTTCTTGGGCTCCAAGATCACTGCAGATGGTGACTGTGGCCATGAAATTAAGATGCTTGCTCCTTGGAAGAAAAGCTATGATCGACCTAGAGAGCATATTAAAAAGCAGAAACATTACTTTGCCAACAAAAGTCCATCCAGTCAAAGCCCTGGTTTTTCCAGTAGTTATGTATGGATGTGAGAGTTGGACTATTGAGAAAACTGAGCACTGAAGGATTGATTCTGTTGAACTGTGGTGTTGAAGACTCTTGAGAGTCCCTTGTATTGCAAGGAGATCAAACCAGTCAATCCTAAATGAAATCAGTCCTGAATATTCACTGGGAGGACTGATGCTAAAGCTCCAATACTTTGGCCACCTAACGTGAAGAACTAACTCATTGGAAAAGACCCTGATCCTGGAAAAGATTGAAGGCAGGAGGAGAAATGGACGACAGAGGATGAGATGGTTGGATGGCATCACTGACTTGATCTACATGAGTTTGAACAAGCTTTGGGAATTGTTGATGGACAGGCAAGACTACGTGCTGCAGTTCATGGGGTCAGAAAGAGTAGGACATGACTGAGCAGCTGAACTCAACTGAACAAGAAAAATAAGTTTAAGTTAGAATTCTAAGACTACCTGAACACTAACTGAGAGTTTGCTGCTCATGGACCTTTAGTTAATGACTTACTGACAGATATACATCAGGAATAGGGAAGTTATATTCAAAAGGAAGATGAAAGGGAATGTTGACCACACCAAAAATAAATATTGTTGGTCCACGTAAATAACAGTTCACTGAAATAAACAAAAAGAAGTAGTAATTTTGTAGAGTGGTCATATATAAAATAAAGATACTTTTATAATAACATGTAATGTGAATGGAAATGCTGATGAGAAGTAAACATTTTTAAGGGCCTATTGCTTTTTACCTCTATTCCCTCTGCCTAGTTTTTTTTTTTTTTTTTTTTTTTGACTACTGAGTTTTGCAGTTTATATGGACGTAGTTTTGTCCTTTAAATTCATAAGCTTCAGACTGTGTTAATGTTAAAAATTATTCTGTTACTCAGCATAAAGAACTTTGCAGAGGAACCAGAGTTTACAGTACCGGTTTCCACAAGGCCAATAGAGCATATATTCCAGTCCTTAAAAGGTAAAGAGTTTGTAGCACTGAATTGGATACTTGTAAAACTATTTTACATAAATACAGGAGACATATAGTATTGTCAAATTATAAAGTGGATGATTTTAGTAGGAAGGAAATCCCCCAGGATGTAGAAAAGAGCCAGGAGTTTTGTAACCAACCCTGAGTCACTGAGAAAACAGTAAAGAAGGAACGTATGCTAAATGATATATTACTCTTGAAATATATTCTTATTTACTCTAAGTGTGGCCTACAGTCTAGTCGAATCAGAATCAATTTCAGAATCACTTGCTAAAGTCCCATTCCAAGCTATCTTGTTAAAGTCTTAAAGTCCTCTTACATTTCTAAAGCTAAAAACATGTGTTCACTTTTGAGAGAACATTAAAAATGCTAATCTCTTAGGGACAATTCCAACTTGAATAATCTCTGTGGTAGTAGTGAAAAAGGTATAGGAGAAATGGTGATGAACTATCATTAAATCAATAGTAAGACAAGCCTGCATGTGTCGTTCAATCACAATGACAATGTGGGCAGGAGAGATGAAGTGGAATACATTCAGTGATAGGAACACTAGGATATTTTCAGTCATAGCAAAGGCAACTATTACACAAAATGATGAAAAATTATAGCAAAATTGAGAAATATGAGGGAAAATAATTACTTCAGAGTCCATAATCATATTGGATTTCAGAAAAAACTCCATCTTCTAGCCAAACCATTACTTATCCAAAGTATGATGCACCTAGAGGAGCAAGAATAGTGTGTGTGATGTATGAATTTCTATGAAGCAATAATTTAATTTGGATCAATGGGGTTTTTAACATTTGGAAGATTTTCAATTCATATTCATAAAATTAATCTACAAGAGTATGGTGGAACTTGTTGTAATTCTTACTGTGTGTCGATATTACCATGCTCTCACAGGTATAACATCCACTCTTGTATTTCTCATAACAAAATCCGGCCCCATTAGTTAAGGGCAGTTAGTCATGAAGACAAATTTAAGAAATATCTTTAAAAGGATATTATAAATGATAATGGTACTCACAGGAAGATGAGTAAATGTCATAGGATGCATACCTTTCCAATATCAATGTCTTCTTTATTTCTATCAATTTGCAAGTTAGAGCAAGATGTTAAAAAATTTACAATTGAAATGCTTTATCGTGCTGATATAATCAGTCCATTTGTTTTGATGACAAACTTGGGAAATCATCAAATATGTAAAGTATGTAGAACTCAGCAAAATTCCCACCTTCGTTGGCAATAACCTGCAGGTAAAATCGTTCAGAATATTTTTACAGATTATCTATATTTACTTATAAATAATCTTAAAAAAATCAAATTTGCTAATTCTGTTCCTGTCAAAAATCTTTCATTTCCATGGTCTTACTTTCAGCTTTACAAACTGCAGCCATGAAATTAAAAGACGCTTACTCCTTGGAAGGAAAGTTATGACCAACCTAGATAGCATATTCAAAAGCAGAGACATTACTTTGCCAACAAAGGTCTGTCTAGTCAAGGCTATGGTTTTTCCTGTGGTCATGTATGGATGTTAAAGTTTGACTGTGAAGAAGGATGAGCGCTGAAGAATTGATGCTTTAGAACTGTGGTGTTTGAGAAGACTCTTGAGAGTCCCTTGGACTGCAAGGAGATCCAACCAGTCCATTCTGAAGGAGATCAGCCCTGGGATTTCTTTGGAAGGAATGATGCTAAAGCTGAAACTCCAGTACTTTGGCCACCTCATGCAAAGAGTTGACTCATTGGAGAAGACTCTGATGCTGGGAGGGATTGAGGGCAGAAGGAGAAGGGGACGACAGAGGATGAGATGGCTTGATGGCATCATTGACTTGATGGATGTGAGTCTGAGTGACCTCCGGGAGCTGGTTATGGACAGGGAGACCTGGCGTGCTGCAATTCATGGGATCGCAAAGAGTCGGACACGACTGAGTGACTGATCTGATCTGATCTGATCAGATATTACAATAAGAAACAGATCTTTAAAAGTAGCTCACTAAGGAAAGTCAAATTAAAACCAGATGAAGTACAACTGCACAGCTAATGGCATTAAACAAGCAAACAAACATACAAACAAAAAATATCTGGCAGCACCTACTGCTGACAATGGCACAAAGACAGAAAGAAATTGTAACTCTCATATATTTCTGGTGGGAAGGCAAAGTAATAGCCATTCCAGAAAATAGTTTGTCCGTTTTTGATAAAGGCAGACATTATGCCCCCACAATCTGATTCTTAGGGAATTTACACAAGGGAAGTAAAAATATGTTCACACAAGAAAGTGATGCATTGAGTTTTCTAACATGTTTGTTGTTGTTCAGTTGCTAAGTTGTGTCTGACTCTGCAACCCCATGGACTGCAGCACACCAGGCTTCCCTGTCCTTCACCACCTCCTGGAGTTTGCTCAAATTCATGTCCATTGAGTCGGTGATGCCATCCAACAATCTGATTCTATATCACCCCCTTTCCTCCTGCCCTCAATCTTTCCCAGCATTAGAGTCCTTTCCAATGTGTTGGCTTTTTGCATTAGATGGCCAAAGTATAGGAGCTTCAGCTTCAGCATCAGTCTTTCCAACGAATATTCAGAATTCATTTCCTTTAGGATTGACTGGTTTGATCTCCTTGCTTTGCATGGGACTGTCAAAAGTCTTCTACAGCACTACAGTTTGAAACCGTTAATTACTTGGTCCTCAGCCTTCTTTACAGTCCAGCTCTCTCACATGAGTACATGACCACTGGAAAACTATAGCTTTGACTATACAGAACTTTGTTGGCAAGGTGATGTCTCTGCTTTTTAATATGCTGTCTAGGTTTGCCATAGCATTTCTTCCTAGGAGCAAGTATCTTTTAATTTCCTGGCTGAAGAAACTGTCCACAGAAATTCTGGAGCCTAAGAAGACAAAATTTAACATTGTTTCCATTTTATCCTATCTATTTGATAAGAAGTGATGAGACCAGATGCCATGATCTTAGTTTTGAATGCTGAGTTTCAAGCCAGCTTCTTCACTCTCCTCTTTCAGTTTCATCAAGAAGCTCTTCTTCTTTGATTTCTGCCATTAGGGTGTTGTGATCTGCATATCTGAGGTTACTGACATTTCTCCCCACAATCTCAATTCCAGTTTCTGGTTCATTGAGGCTGGCATTTCACATGATGTACTCTGCATATAAGTTAAATAAGCAGGGTGACAATATGCAGCCTACAGCTTTGACATACTTCTTTTTCATTTTTGAACCAATCCATTGTTCCATATCTGGTTCTAACTGTTGCTTCTTGACCTGCATACAGATTTCTTAGGAGGCAGGTAAAGTGACCTGGTATTACCATCTCTTGAAGGATTTTTCACAGTTTATTGTGATCCATACAGTCAGAGGCTTTAGTGTAGTCAATGAAGCAGAGGTATATGTTTTTCTGGAATTTTCTTGCTTTTTCTATGATCCAAGGAATGTTGGCAATTTGATCTCTGTTTCCTCTGCCTTTTCTAAATCTAGCTTGAACATCTGGAAGTTTTCATTTCTCAAACTTTTGAAGCCTAGCTTTAAGGATTTTGAATATTACCTTGCTAGCATGTGAGACAAATGCAATAGTTCAGTAGTGTGAGCATTCTTTGAGATTAGAACGAAAACTAACCTTTTCTAGTCCTGTGGTAGCCATTGAGTTTTCTAAGTTTGCTGGCATATTGAGTGAAACATTTTAATAGCATTACATTTTAGGATTTGAAGTAGCTCAGCTGGAATTCCATTACATCCATTAGCTTTGTTCACAATAACGCTTCCTAAGATCCACTTTATTTCATAGGTCAGGATGTCTAACTTTAGGTGACTGACCATACCATCATGGTTATCTGATTCCTTCAGTCAGTTCAGTTCAGTTCAGTCACTCTTTGCGACCCCATGAAGTGCAGGATGCCAGGCCTCCCTGTCCATCACCAACTGCCAGAGTCTACCCAAACCCATGTCCATTGAGTCGGCGATATCATCCAACCATCTCATCCTCTGTTGTCCCCTTCTTCTCTTGCCCTCAATCTTTCACAGCAACAGGGTCTTTCAAATGAGTCAGCTCTTAACATCAGGTGGCCAAAGTATTGGAGTTTCAGCTTCAACATCAGTCCTACCAATGAACACCCAAGATTGATCTCCGTTAGGATGGATTGATTGGATCTCCTTGCAGTCCATGGGACTCTCAAGAGTCTTCTCCAACACCACAGTTCTAAAGCATCAATTCTTTTGACGCTCAGCTTTCTTTATAGTCCAACTTTCACATCCATACATGACCACAGGAAAAACCATAGCCTTGACTAGATGGACCTTTGTTGGCAAAGTAGTGTCTCTGCATTTTAATATGCTATCTAGTTCGGTCATAACTTTCCTTCCTAGGCGTAAGTGTCTTTTTAATTTCATGGCTGCAATCACCATCTGCAATGATTTTGGAGCCCAGAAAAATAAAGTCAGCCACTGCTTCCACTGTTTTCCCATCTATTTCCCATGAAGTGATCGGATTGAATGTCATGCTCTTAATTTTCTGAATGTTGAGCTTTAAACCAACTTTTTCACTCTCCTCTTTCACTTTCATCAAGATGCTCTTTAGTTCTTAGCTTTCTGCCATAAGGGTGGGGTGTCATGTGCATATCTGAGGTTATTGATATTTCTTCCACCAATCTTGATTCCAGCTCGTGCTTCCTTCCAGCCCAGCATTTCTCATTATGTACTCTGCATATAAGTTAAACAAGTAAGGTGACAATATACAGCCTTGACGTACTACTTTTCCTATTTGAAGCCAGTCTTTTGTTCCATGTCCAGTTCTAACTTTTGCTTCCTGACCTGCATACATATTTCCCAAGAGGCAGGTCAGATGGTCTTGTATTCCATTCTCTTTCAGAATTTTCCACAGTTTATTGTGATCCACACAGTCAAAGGCTTTGGCATAGTCAATAAAGCAGAAACAGATGTTTTCTGGAACTCTCTTGCTTTTTCGCTGATCTAATGGATGTGGGCAATTTGATCTCTGGTTCATCCGCCTTTTCTAAAACCAGCTTGAACATCTGAAAGCTCACAGTTCAGGCTTCATGGCTGAAGCCTGGCTTGGAGAATTTTAAGCATTATTTTAATAGCATATGAGATGAGTGCACTTGTGCTGTAGTTTCAGCAATTTTTTTTGGGGGGGGGGGAATTGGAATGAAAACTGACCTTTTCCAGCCCTGTGGACACTGCTGAGTTTTCTAAATTTGCTGGCATATTGAGTGCAGCACTTTCACAGCATCACCTTTCAGAATTTTAAAGAGCTTAACTGAAATTCCGTCACCTCCACTAGCTTTGTTCATAGTGATGCTTCCTAAGGCCCACTTGACTTCACATTCCAGGACATCTGGCTCTCGGTGAGTGATCACACCATTGTGCTTATCTGGGTCGTGAGTCATTAACACCATTTTTTGTATAGTTCTTCTGTGTATTCTTGCCACCTCCAATTAATCTCCAATTCTTCTGTTAGGTCCTTGACATTTCTGTCCTGTATTGTGCCCATCGTTGTATGATACATTCCCTTGGTATCAGCTTTATCACATAGCTATCAGAAAATAGATGCAACTCGATGTAGGACAATTGTGAATTATTGATTCAAAGAACAATATAGGTAAATCTCAAAAGCCTTGGCAAAAAGAAGAAAACTAGTCTCAAAAAGCTATCTATAAAGGTATAGCAGATATTAACATAACAATGTAAAGTATCTATACTTGAATAAAAAGCAAATCAAAACAGAAAGTAATAGCTACCTATGGTTTGGTTTCATTTGTATGTATTCAGGGTGAGGCAACACTAGAGAGAGAACAAGTTAGAGGTTACCATGGGTTAGGGGTGGGATAATGCAGTGTTTCATTACAAAGTAACAGCAAAAGAAATTTGTTTCAAGGGAAGGAACTGCTGCATACTTTGTGGTGCTGATTACATGACTCTAAGGATTTTTAAAAGCATATAACTATAGACCTAAAAAATGAATTTTACTATATGTAAATAAAATATAAATAAAACAAAAATGGGGATTTAAGTCATACATTACTTAAAAAAATAAAGTTGGAAAATGGAAAAAAAAATAATGGCAATTTAATTAACATATTAGTCACAGCTAAAGATAAATTCACAAAAAGAAAGGTAAGTTTGGAAAAAAAATATATCCATAATGTAATTCAGAGAAATTAAAAGACCAGTTAATAAAATACAATATAATAAATAGGTCTGATACTCGTATAATAGCTTAAGAAAGAGAGAATGACTAAGGTTTAAAGACATAACAGCTGAGAACTTTTAAAGATTTGATGATGGACATAAAACTTGTGAATACAAAGGTGTAAAATTTCTTAGCAGGAGAAAAAAAATAAAAGTCATATCATGTGATGCACCAGTGAAACTATAGAACATCAGAGATAAAAGGAAATCATAGATGCAAATGTGGATAAAAGACAGATTGTCCACACAGGAAAAACTAAGTGAGAAGAAACTTTTCAGCTGCAGCACTAGAGTCTACACAAAAATAAAATCATATCACCAAGAAAAATCACTACGGACAAAGCTGGAGGAGGTGAAGAAATTCCAGTTGATCTATTTCAAACTCTAAAAGATGATGATCTTAAAGTGTTGCACTCAATATACCAGGAAATTTAGAAACCTCAGAGGTGGCCACAGGACTGGGAAAGGTCAGTGTTCATTGCAATCCCAAAGAAAGGCAATGCTGAAGAAAGTTCAAACTATCACACAGTTGCACTCAGCTCACGTGCTAGCAAAGTGATGCTCAAAATTCTCCAAGCCAGGCTTCAATAGTATGTGAATTGTGAACTTCCAGATGTTCAAGTTGAATTTAGCAAAGGCAGAGGAACCAGAGATCAAATTGCCAAACTCCCATTGGATCATAGAAAAAGCAAGAGAGTTCCAGGAAAAAACATCTACTTCTGCTTTATTGGCTACACCAAAGCTTTTGACTGTGTAGATGACAACAAGCTGGAAAATTCTTCAAGAGATGGGAATATCAGACCACCTGACGTGCCTCCTGAGAAATCTGTGTGCAGGTCAAAAGCAACAGTTAGAACTGGACATGAAACAACAGACTGGTTACAATTTGGGAAAGGACTACATCAAGGCTGTATATGGTCACCCTACTTATTTAGCATATATGCAGAGTACAACATGCAAAATGTTGGGCTGGATGAAGCACAAGCTGGAATCAAGATTGCTGGGAGAAATATCAATAACCTCAGATACACAGATGGCACTAGCCTTATGGCAGAAAGCAAAAGAGCTAAAGACCCTCTTAATGAAAGTGAAAGAGGAGAGTAAAAATGTTGGCTTAAAACTCAACATTCAAAAAACTAAGTTCATGGCATTTGGTCCATCACTTCTTAGAAAATAGATTGGGAAACAATGGAAACAGTGACAGACTTTATTTTCTTGGGCTCCAAGATCACTGCAGATGGTGACTGTGGCCATGAAATTAAGATGCTTGCTCCTTGGAAGAAAAGCTATGATCGACCTAGAGAGCATATTAAAAAGCAGAAACATTACTTTGCCAACAAAAGTCCATCCAGTCAAAGCCCTGGTTTTTCCAGTAGTTATGTATGGATGTGAGAGTTGGACTATTGAGAAAACTGAGCACTGAAGGATTGATTCTGTTGAACTGTGGTGTTGAAGACTCTTGAGAGTCCCTTGTATTGCAAGGAGATCAAACCAGTCAATCCTAAATGAAATCAGTCCTGAATATTCACTGGGAGGACTGATGCTAAAGCTCCAATACTTTGGCCACCTAACGTGAAGAACTAACTCATTGGAAAAGACCCTGATCCTGGAAAAGATTGAAGGCAGGAGGAGAAATGGACGACAGAGGATGAGATGGTTGGATGGCATCACTGACTTGATCTACATGAGTTTGAACAAGCTTTGGGAATTGTTGATGGACAGGCAAGACTACGTGCTGCAGTTCATGGGGTCAGAAAGAGTAGGACATGACTGAGCAGCTGAACTCAACTGAACAAGAAAAATAAGTTTAAGTTAGAATTCTAAGACTACCTGAACACTAACTGAGAGTTTGCTGCTCATGGACCTTTAGTTAATGACTTACTGACAGATATACATCAGGAATAGGGAAGTTATATTCAAAAGGAAGATGAAAGGGAATGTTGACCACACCAAAAATAAATATTGTTGGTCCACGTAAATAACAGTTCACTGAAATAAACAAAAAGAAGTAGTAATTTTGTAGAGTGGTCATATATAAAATAAAGATACTTTTATAATAACATGTAATGTGAATGGAAATGCTGATGAGAAGTAAACATTTTTAAGGGCCTATTGCTTTTTACCTCTATTCCCTCTGCCTAGTTTTTTTTTTTTTTTTTTTTGACTACTGAGTTTTGCAGTTTATATGGACGTAGTTTTGTCCTTTAAATTCATAAGCTTCAGACTGTGTTAATGTTAAAAATTATTCTGTTACTCAGCATAAAGAACTTTGCAGAGGAACCAGAGTTTACAGTACCGGTTTCCACAAGGCCAATAGAGCATATATTCCAGTC
Organism: Tragelaphus eurycerus; assembly: GCA_935064755.1. Classification (NCBI taxonomy): domain Eukaryota; kingdom Metazoa; phylum Chordata; class Mammalia; order Artiodactyla; family Bovidae; genus Tragelaphus; species Tragelaphus eurycerus. The sequence continues at coordinate 2,094,955 of CAKXYN010000118.1, forward strand.
CTTAAAAGGTAAAGAGTTTGTAGCACTGAATTGGATACTTGTAAAACTATTTTACATAAATACAGGAGACATATAGTATTGTCAAATTATAAAGTGGATGATTTTAGTAGGAAGGAAATCCCCCAGGATGTAGAAAAGAGCCAGGAGTTTTGTAACCAACCCTGAGTCACTGAGAAAACAGTAAAGAAGGAACGTATGCTAAATGATATATTACTCTTGAAATATATTCTTATTTACTCTAAGTGTGGCCTACAGTCTAGTCGAATCAGAATCAATTTCAGAATCACTTGCTAAAGTCCCATTCCAAGCTATCTTGTTAAAGTCTTAAAGTCCTCTTACATTTCTAAAGCTAAAAACATGTGTTCACTTTTGAGAGAACATTAAAAATGCTAATCTCTTAGGGACAATTCCAACTTGAATAATCTCTGTGGTAGTAGTGAAAAAGGTATAGGAGAAATGGTGATGAACTATCATTAAATCAATAGTAAGACAAGCCTGCATGTGTCGTTCAATCACAATGACAATGTGGGCAGGAGAGATGAAGTGAAATACATTCAGTGATAGGAACACTAGGATATTTTCAGTCATAGCAAAGGCAACTATTACACAAAATGATGAAAAATTATAGCAAAATTGAGAAATATGAGGGAAAATAATTACTTCAGAGTCCATAATCATATTGGATTTCAGAAAAAACTCCATCTTCTAGCCAAACCATTACTTATCCAAAGTATGATGCACCTAGAGGAGCAAGAATAGTGTGTGTGATGTATGAATTTCTATGAAGCAATAATTTAATTTGGATCAATGGGGTTTTTAACATTTGGAAGATTTTCAATTCATATTCATAAAATTAATCTACAAGAGTATGGTGGAACTTGTTGTAATTCTTACTGTGTGTCGATATTACCATGCTCTCACAGGTATAACATCCACTCTTGTATTTCTCATAACAAAATCCGGCCCCATTAGTTAAGGGCAGTTAGTCATGAAGACAAATTTAAGAAATATCTTTAAAAGGATATTATAAATGATAATGGTACTCACAGGAAGATGAGTAAATGTCATAGGATGCATACCTTTCCAATATCAATGTCTTCTTTATTTCTATCAATTTGCAAGTTAGAGCAAGATGTTAAAAAATTTACAATTGAAATGCTTTATCGTGCTGATATAATCAGTCCATTTGTTTTGATGACAAACTTGGGAAATCATCAAATATGTAAAGTATGTAGAACTCAGCAAAATTCCCACCTTCGTTGGCAATAACCTGCAGGTAAAATCGTTCAGAATATTTTTACAGATTATCTATATTTACTTATAAATAATCTTAAAAAAATCAAATTTGCTAATTCTGTTCCTGTCAAAAATCTTTCATTTCCATGGTCTTACTTTCAGCTTTACAAACTGCAGCCATGAAATTAAAAGACGCTTACTCCTTGGAAGGAAAGTTATGACCAACCTAGATAGCATATTCAAAAGCAGAGACATTACTTTGCCAACAAAGGTCTGTCTAGTCAAGGCTATGGTTTTTCCTGTGGTCATGTATGGATGTTAAAGTTTGACTGTGAAGAAGGATGAGCACCGAAGAATTGATGCTTTAGAACTGTGGTGTTTGAGAAGACTCTTGAGAGTCCCTTGGACTGCAAGGAGATCCAACCAGTCCATTCTGAAGGAGATCAGCCCTGGGATTTCTTTGGAAGGAATGATGCTAAAGCTGAAACTCCAGTACTTTGGCCACCTCATGCAAAGAGTTGACTCATTGGAGAAGACTCTGATGCTGGGAGGGATTGAGGGCAGAAGGAGAAGGGGACGACAGAGGATGAGATGGCTTGATGGCATCATTGACTTGATGGATGTGAGTCTGAGTGACCTCCGGGAGCTGGTTATGGACAGGGAGACCTGGCGTGCTGCAATTCATGGGATCGCAAAGAGTCGGACACGACTGAGTGACTGATCTGATCTGATCTGATCAGATATTACAATAAGAAACAGATCTTTAAAAGTAGCTCACTAAGGAAAGTCAAATTAAAACCAGATGAAGTACAACTGCACAGCTAATGGCATTAAACAAGCAAACAAACATACAAACAAAAAATATCTGGCAGCACCTACTGCTGACAATGGCACAAAGACAGAAAGAAATTGTAACTCTCATATATTTCTGGTGGGAAGGCAAAGTAATAGCCATTCCAGAAAATAGTTTGTCCGTTTTTGATAAAGGCAGACATTATGCCCCCACAATCTGATTCTTAGGGAATTTACACAAGGGAAGTAAAAATATGTTCACACAAGAAAGTGATGCATTGAGTTTTCTAACATGTTTGTTGTTGTTCAGTTGCTAAGTTGTGTCTGACTCTGCAACCCCATGGACTGCAGCACACCAGGCTTCCCTGTCCTTCACCACCTCCTGGAGTTTGCTCAAATTCATGTCCATTGAGTCGGTGATGCCATCCAACAATCTGATTCTATATCACCCCCTTTCCTCCTGCCCTCAATCTTTCCCAGCATTAGAGTCCTTTCCAATGTGTTGGCTTTTTGCATTAGATGGCCAAAGTATAGGAGCTTCAGCTTCAGCATCAGTCTTTCCAACGAATATTCAGAATTCATTTCCTTTAGGATTGACTGGTTTGATCTCCTTGCTTTGCATGGGACTGTCAAAAGTCTTCTACAGCACTACAGTTTGAAACCGTTAATTACTTGGTCCTCAGCCTTCTTTACAGTCCAGCTCTCTCACATGAGTACATGACCACTGGAAAACTATAGCTTTGACTATACAGAACTTTGTTGGCAAGGTGATGTCTCTGCTTTTTAATATGCTGTCTAGGTTTGCCATAGCATTTCTTCCTAGGAGCAAGTATCTTTTAATTTCCTGGCTGAAGAAACTGTCCACAGAAATTCTGGAGCCTAAGAAGACAAAATTTAACATTGTTTCCATTTTATCCTATCTATTTGATAAGAAGTGATGAGACCAGATGCCATGATCTTAGTTTTGAATGCTGAGTTTCAAGCCAGCTTCTTCACTCTCCTCTTTCAGTTTCATCAAGAAGCTCTTCTTCTTTGATTTCTGCCATTAGGGTGTTGTGATCTGCATATCTGAGGTTACTGACATTTCTCCCCACAATCTCAATTCCAGTTTCTGGTTCATTGAGGCTGGCATTTCACATGATGTACTCTGCATATAAGTTAAATAAGCAGGGTGACAATATGCAGCCTACAGCTTTGACATACTTCTTTTTCATTTTTGAACCAATCCATTGTTCCATATCTGGTTCTAACTGTTGCTTCTTGACCTGCATACAGATTTCTTAGGAGGCAGGTAAAGTGACCTGGTATTACCATCTCTTGAAGGATTTTTCACAGTTTATTGTGATCCATACAGTCAGAGGCTTTAGTGTAGTCAATGAAGCAGAGGTATATGTTTTTCTGGAATTTTCTTGCTTTTTCTATGATCCAAGGAATGTTGGCAATTTGATCTCTGTTTCCTCTGCCTTTTCTAAATCTAGCTTGAACATCTGGAAGTTTTCATTTCTCAAACTTTTGAAGCCTAGCTTTAAGGATTTTGAATATTACCTTGCTAGCATGTGAGACAAATGCAATAGTTCAGTAGTGTGAGCATTCTTTGAGATTAGAACGAAAACTAACCTTTTCTAGTCCTGTGGTAGCCATTGAGTTTTCTAAGTTTGCTGGCATATTGAGTGAAACATTTTAATAGCATTACATTTTAGGATTTGAAGTAGCTCAGCTGGAATTCCATTACATCCATTAGCTTTGTTCACAATAACGCTTCCTAAGATCCACTTTATTTCATAGGTCAGGATGTCTAACTTTAGGTGACTGACCATACCATCATGGTTATCTGATTCCTTCAGTCAGTTCAGTTCAGTTCAGTCACTCTTTGCGACCCCATGAAGTGCAGGATGCCAGGCCTCCCTGTCCATCACCAACTGCCAGAGTCTACCCAAACCCATGTCCATTGAGTCGGCGATATCATCCAACCATCTCATCCTCTGTTGTCCCCTTCTTCTCTTGCCCTCAATCTTTCACAGCAACAGGGTCTTTCAAATGAGTCAGCTCTTAACATCAGGTGGCCAAAGTATTGGAGTTTCAGCTTCAACATCAGTCCTACCAATGAACACCCAAGATTGATCTCCGTTAGGATGGATTGATTGGATCTCCTTGCAGTCCATGGGACTCTCAAGAGTCTTCTCCAACACCACAGTTCTAAAGCATCAATTCTTTTGACGCTCAGCTTTCTTTATAGTCCAACTTTCACATCCATACATGACCACAGGAAAAACCATAGCCTTGACTAGATGGACCTTTGTTGGCAAAGTAGTGTCTCTGCATTTTAATATGCTATCTAGTTCGGTCATAACTTTCCTTCCTAGGCGTAAGTGTCTTTTAATTTCATGGCTGCAATCACCATCTGCAATGATTTTGGAGCCCAGAAAAATAAAGTCAGCCACTGCTTCCACTGTTTTCCCATCTATTTCCCATGAAGTGATCGGATTGAATGTCATGCTCTTAATTTTCTGAATGTTGAGCTTTAAACCAACTTTTTCACTCTCCTCTTTCACTTTCATCAAGATGCTCTTTAGTTCTTAGCTTTCTGCCATAAGGGTGGGGTGTCATGTGCATATCTGAGGTTATTGATATTTCTTCCACCAATCTTGATTCCAGCTCGTGCTTCCTTCCAGCCCAGCATTTCTCATTATGTACTCTGCATATAAGTTAAACAAGTAAGGTGACAATATACAGCCTTGACGTACTACTTTTCCTATTTGAAGCCAGTCTTTTGTTCCATGTCCAGTTCTAACTTTTGCTTCCTGACCTGCATACATATTTCCCAAGAGGCAGGTCAGATGGTCTTGTATTCCATTCTCTTTCAGAATTTTCCACAGTTTATTGTGATCCACACAGTCAAAGGCTTTGGCATAGTCAATAAAGCAGAAACAGATGTTTTTCTGGAACTCTCTTGCTTTTTCGCTGATCTAATGGATGTGGGCAATTTGATCTCTGGTTCATCCGCCTTTTCTAAAACCAGCTTGAACATCTGAAAGCTCACAGTTCAGGCTTCATGGCTGAAGCCTGGCTTGGAGAATTTTAAGCATTATTTTAATAGCATATGAGATGAGTGCACTTGTGCTGTAGTTTCAGCAATTTTTTTTTGGGGGGGGGGAATTGGAATGAAAACTGACCTTTTCCAGCCCTGTGGACACTGCTGAGTTTTCTAAATTTGCTGGCATATTGAGTGCAGCACTTTCACAGCATCACCTTTCAGAATTTTAAAGAGCTTAACTGAAATTCCGTCACCTCCACTAGCTTTGTTCATAGTGATGCTTCCTAAGGCCCACTTGACTTCACATTCCAGGACATCTGGCTCTCGGTGAGTGATCACACCATTGTGCTTATCTGGGTCGTGAGTCATTAACACCATTTTTTGTATAGTTCTTCTGTGTATTCTTGCCACCTCCAATTAATCTCCAATTCTTCTGTTAGGTCCTTGACATTTCTGTCCTGTATTGTGCCCATCGTTGTATGATACATTCCCTTGGTATCAGCTTTATCACATAGCTATCAGAAAATAGATGCAACTCGATGTAGGACAATTGTGAATTATTGATTCAAAGAACAATATAGGTAAATCTCAAAAGCCTTGGCAAAAAGAAGAAAACTAGTCTCAAAAAGCTATCTATAAAGGTATAGCAGATATTAACATAACAATGTAAAGTATCTATACTTGAATAAAAAGCAAATCAAAACAGAAAGTAATAGCTACCTATGGTTTGGTTTCATTTGTATGTATTCAGGGTGAGGCAACACTAGAGAGAGAACAAGTTAGAGGTTACCATGGGTTAGGGGTGGGATAATGCAGTGTTTCATTACAAAGTAACAGCAAAAGAAATTTGTTTCAAGGGAAGGAACTGCTGCATACTTTGTGGTGCTGATTACATGACTCTAAGGATTTTTAAAAGCATATAACTATAGACCTAAAAAATGAATTTTACTATATGTAAATAAAATATAAATAAAACAAAAATGGGGATTTAAGTCATACATTACTTAAAAAAATAAAGTTGGAAAATGGAAAAAAAAATAATGGCAATTTAATTAACATATTAGTCACAGCTAAAGATAAATTCACAAAAAGAAAGGTAAGTTTGGAAAAAAATATATCCATAATGTAATACAGAGAAATTAAAAGACCAGTTAATAAAATACAATATAATAAATAGGTCTGATACTCGTATAATAGCTTAAGAAAGAGAGAATGACTAAGGTTTAAAGACATAACAGCTGAGAACTTTTAAAGATTTGATGATGGACATAAAACTTGTGAATACAAAGGTGTAAAATTTCTTAGCAGGAGAAAAAAATAAAAGTCATATCATGTGATGCACCAGTGAAACTATAGAACATCAGAGATAAAAGGAAATCATAGATGCAAATGTGGATAAAAGACAGATTGTCCACACAGGAAAAACTAAGTGAGAAGAAACTTTTCAGCTGCAGCACTAGAGTCTACACAAAAATAAAATCATATCACCAAGAAAAATCACTACGGACAAAGCTGGAGGAGGTGAAGAAATTCCAGTTGATCTATTTCAAACTCTAAAAGATGATGATCTTAAAGTGTTGCACTCAATATACCAGGAAATTTAGAAACCTCAGAGGTGGCCACAGGACTGGGAAAGGTCAGTGTTCATTGCAATCCCAAAGAAAGGCAATGCTGAAGAAAGTTCAAACTATCACACAGTTGCACTCAGCTCACGTGCTAGCAAAGTGATGCTCAAAATTCTCCAAGCCAGGCTTCAATAGTATGTGAATTGTGAACTTCCAGATGTTCAAGTTGAATTTAGCAAAGGCAGAGGAACCAGAGATCAAATTGCCAAACTCCCATTGGATCATAGAAAAAGCAAGAGAGTTCCAGGAAAAAACATCTACTTCTGCTTTATTGGCTACACCAAAGCTTTTGACTGTGTAGATGACAACAAGCTGGAAAATTCTTCAAGAGATGGGAATATCAGACCACCTGACGTGCCTCCTGAGAAATCTGTGTGCAGGTCAAAAGCAACAGTTAGAACTGGACATGAAACAACAGACTGGTTACAATTTGGGAAAGGACTACATCAAGGCTGTATATGGTCACCCTACTTATTTAGCATATATGCAGAGTACAACATGCAAAATGTTGGGCTGGATGAAGCACAAGCTGGAATCAAGATTGCTGGGAGAAATATCAATAACCTCAGATACACAGATGGCACTAGCCTTATGGCAGAAAGCAAAAGAGCTAAAGACCCTCTTAATGAAAGTGAAAGAGGAGAGTAAAAATGTTGGCTTAAAACTCAACATTCAAAAAACTAAGTTCATGGCATTTGGTCCATCACTTCTTAGAAAATAGATTGGGAAACAATGGAAACAGTGACAGACTTTATTTTCTTGGGCTCCAAGATCACTGCAGATGGTGACTGTGGCCATGAAATTAAGATGCTTGCTCCTTGGAAGAAAAGCTATGATCGACCTAGAGAGCATATTAAAAAGCAGAAACATTACTTTGCCAACAAAAGTCCATCCAGTCAAAGCCCTGGTTTTTCCAGTAGTTATGTATGGATGTGAGAGTTGGACTATTGAGAAAACTGAGCACTGAAGGATTGATTCTGTTGAACTGTGGTGTTGAAGACTCTTGAGAGTCCCTTGTATTGCAAGGAGATCAAACCAGTCAATCCTAAATGAAATCAGTCCTGAATATTCACTGGGAGGACTGATGCTAAAGCTCCAATACTTTGGCCACCTAACGTGAAGAACTAACTCATTGGAAAAGACCCTGATCCTGGAAAAGATTGAAGGCAGGAGGAGAAATGGACGACAGAGGATGAGATGGTTGGATGGCATCACTGACTTGATCTACATGAGTTTGAACAAGCTTTGGGAATTGTTGATGGACAGGCAAGACTACGTGCTGCAGTTCATGGGGTCAGAAAGAGTAGGACATGACTGAGCAGCTGAACTCAACTGAACAAGAAAAATAAGTTTAAGTTAGAATTCTAAGACTACCTGAACACTAACTGAGAGTTTGCTGCTCATGGACCTTTAGTTAATGACTTACTGACAGATATACATCAGGAATAGGGAAGTTATATTCAAAAGGAAGATGAAAGGGAATGTTGACCACACCAAAAATAAATATTGTTGGTCCACGTAAATAACAGTTCACTGAAATAAACAAAAAGAAGTAGTAATTTTGTAGAGTGGTCATATATAAAATAAAGATACTTTTATAATAACATGTAATGTGAATGGAAATGCTGATGAGAAGTAAACATTTTTAAGGGCCTATTGCTTTTTACCTCTATTCCCTCTGCCTAGTTTTTTTTTTTTTTTTTTTTTGACTACTGAGTTTTGCAGTTTATATGGACGTAGTTTTGTCCTTTAAATTCATAAGCTTCAGACTGTGTTAATGTTAAAAATTATTCTGTTACTCAGCATAAAGAACTTTGCAGAGGAACCAGAGTTTACAGTACCGGTTTCCACAAGGCCAATAGAGCATATATTCCAGTCCTTAAAAGGTAAAGAGTTTGTAGCACTGAATTGGATACTTGTAAAACTATTTTACATAAATACAGGAGACATATAGTATTGTCAAATTATAAAGTGGATGATTTTAGTAGGAAGGAAATCCCCCAGGATGTAGAAAAGAGCCAGGAGTTTTGTAACCAACCCTGAGTCACTGAGAAAACAGTAAAGAAGGAACGTATGCTAAATGATATATTACTCTTGAAATATATTCTTATTTACTCTAAGTGTGGCCTACAGTCTAGTCGAATCAGAATCAATTTCAGAATCACTTGCTAAAGTCCCATTCCAAGCTATCTTGTTAAAGTCTTAAAGTCCTCTTACATTTCTAAAGCTAAAAACATGTGTTCACTTTTGAGAGAACATTAAAAATGCTAATCTCTTAGGGACAATTCCAACTTGAATAATCTCTGTGGTAGTAGTGAAAAAGGTATAGGAGAAATGGTGATGAACTATCATTAAATCAATAGTAAGACAAGCCTGCATGTGTCGTTCAATCACAATGACAATGTGGGCAGGAGAGATGAAGTGGAATACATTCAGTGATAGGAACACTAGGATATTTTCAGTCATAGCAAAGGCAACTATTACACAAAATGATGAAAAATTATAGCAAAATTGAGAAATATGAGGGAAAATAATTACTTCAGAGTCCATAATCATATTGGATTTCAGAAAAAACTCCATCTTCTAGCCAAACCATTACTTATCCAAAGTATGATGCACCTAGAGGAGCAAGAATAGTGTGTGTGATGTATGAATTTCTATGAAGCAATAATTTAATTTGGATCAATGGGGTTTTTAACATTTGGAAGATTTTCAATTCATATTCATAAAATTAATCTACAAGAGTATGGTGGAACTTGTTGTAATTCTTACTGTGTGTCGATATTACCATGCTCTCACAGGTATAACATCCACTCTTGTATTTCTCATAACAAAATCCGGCCCCATTAGTTAAGGGCAGTTAGTCATGAAGACAAATTTAAGAAATATCTTTAAAAGGATATTATAAATGATAATGGTACTCACAGGAAGATGAGTAAATGTCATAGGATGCATACCTTTCCAATATCAATGTCTTCTTTATTTCTATCAATTTGCAAGTTAGAGCAAGATGTTAAAAAATTTACAATTGAAATGCTTTATCGTGCTGATATAATCAGTCCATTTGTTTTGATGACAAACTTGGGAAATCATCAAATATGTAAAGTATGTAGAACTCAGCAAAATTCCCACCTTCGTTGGCAATAACCTGCAGGTAAAATCGTTCAGAATATTTTTACAGATTATCTATATTTACTTATAAATAATCTTAAAAAAATCAAATTTGCTAATTCTGTTCCTGTCAAAAATCTTTCATTTCCATGGTCTTACTTTCAGCTTTACAAACTGCAGCCATGAAATTAAAAGACGCTTACTCCTTGGAAGGAAAGTTATGACCAACCTAGATAGCATATTCAAAAGCAGAGACATTACTTTGCCAACAAAGGTCTGTCTAGTCAAGGCTATGGTTTTTCCTGTGGTCATGTATGGATGTTAAAGTTTGACTGTGAAGAAGGATGAGCACCGAAGAATTGATGCTTTAGAACTGTGGTGTTTGAGAAGACTCTTGAGAGTCCCTTGGACTGCAAGGAGATCCAACCAGTCCATTCTGAAGGAGATCAGCCCTGGGATTTCTTTGGAAGGAATGATGCTAAAGCTGAAACTCCAGTACTTTGGCCACCTCATGCAAAGAGTTGACTCATTGGAGAAGACTCTGATGCTGGGAGGGATTGGGGGCAGGAGGAGAAGGGGACTACAGAGGATGAGATGTCTGGATGGCATCATTGACTTGATGGATGTAAGTCTGAGTGAACTCCAGGAGCTGGTGATGGACCGGGAGGCTTGGCGTGCTATGATTCATGGGGTCGCAAAGAGTTGGACATGACTGAGTGACTGAACTGAACTGAACTGAACGATACATTTGGCTTTATTTCCCACCCCACCCCCCCAAATGGGTCAATATAAACACCTTATAAAATTTTAAGTATATAGTTTTATGTTTAATATTTCCAGCTTGAACAATTGCTTCAAAAATTGCTTTATTGTTTTTCTCAAATAGACAAATATAGATGGATGGAAAACTCATTTCAATTTTTGTCTAAGTTACAATAAAAATACTACCATACATATTTGAATGTCATTGGAAACTTTATTTATAGTAGCTTTTAGTACTTATCTCGGATGATTTTTATATTTGCACATTTTAAGATAATAAAATATGGGAAAACATCTTCTTAGGGCTCCGACGTGAACCATTGTAAAATCTATGAAACTCATCTAGTAACATGGATTAAAAAAAAATTAATGAACTAACTCACAAATCTGATAACTGTGGGACATATAGATCCTTAAACATTTTTCTCATGCCATTGGTAAGGATGAAGCAGATATTTTAATTCTGAACTTGCTAGATAATGAGACTCTGAGATGAAAAAAAAATTACTATAATCAAGACATGCTGGATAAATTGTATTACTCAAATCTGTTTTCATATAACTGATTTGGACAAGTGGGAAAGTTAATTTTTCACATTTACTTGACATTTCCAATGTAATTAGATAATGTATCTTGGTATAAATATGCTGCAGTTTTAAGCACACTGTACATAATAAATTTTGAAGAAAAGACCTAATGCTATCATTCAAAAATCAGAAGCAAATAAAAATTGGTACACTTTCCCATTAAACTTCCAGGTAATAACACACCTTATGGGTCCCAGGACCATTCTGGGAAAGAACTCTTCCACAGGAAGGGTTGGTGAATCATAAAGCTGGAACCAACTCTGAGTCCTAAGTCTCAGAGTTGCAAACAAAGTATGAAAATCAAACCAATAAATCTAATTTTGCAGGGGGCTTTCAAGAGAGTTGAGGAGTAAGATGGGGAGAGCCTCCCCATATATACATCAAAAACACATCTGCATGTGGAACATCTCCTACAGAACACTTGCTGAATGCTGGCAGGTGACTTCAGACTTACTTACAAAAAAAAAAAAAAAATACAATTCCCTCAGAATTAGATAGGGCAAAAGATAAAGATTAAAAAAAAAAAAAGAGAAAAGATTTGGGGATGGAAATATATGCCCCAGGAGGGAGACATGAAGGACGAAATGTCTCTGCACATTATCAGAAAGATTTCATGAGAGCTACATCAATTCAACAAAATAACCGAGGACTTCAAGTTCCATATTACAGACTAAACAAATAATTAATTCACATCTTCATAAATTGCAATAAAACTATATAATTTCAGTTATTTTTTATGTGTGTGATGATGAAGAAAAATAAACTCTGATCATTATTATTATTATGACTTAGGACTTTAACATTTTCAAGATTATTGGCCACATGGAGGTGAGAGCTAAGAGGAAAGCTCAAAGATATTACCATATCTTCTAAAAAACATCTGAAGAAGCCTTTGACTATGTCAGATCAGATCAGATCAGATCAGTCACTCAGTCGTGTCCGACTCTTTGCGACCCCATGAAGTGCAGCACGCCAGGCCTCCCTGTCCATCACCAACTCCCAGAGGTCACTCAGACTCACATCCATCGAGTAAGTGATGCCATCCAGCCATCTCATCCTCTGCCGTCCCCTTCTCCTCCTGCCCCCAATCCCTCCCAGCATCAGAGTCTTCTCCAATGAGTCAACTCTTCGCATGAGGTGACCAAAATACTGGAGTTTCAGCTTTAGCATCATTCCTTCCAAAGAAATTCCAGGGCTGATCTCCTTCAGAATGGACTGGTTGGATCTCCTTGCAGTCCAAGGGACTCTCAAGAGTCTTCTCCAACACCACAGTTCAAAAGCATCAATTCTTCCACACTCAGCCTTCTTCACAGTCCAGCTCTCACATCCATACATGACCACAGGAAAGACCATAGCCTTGACTAGGCGAACCTTTGTTGGTAAAGTAATGTCTCTGCTTTTGAATATGCTATCTAGGTTGGTCATAACTTTCCTTCCAAGGAGTAAGCGTCTTTTAATTTCATGGCTACAGTCACCATCTGCAGTGATTTTGGAGCCCAGAAAAATAAAGTCTGACACTGTTTCCACTGTTTCTCCATCTATTTCCCATGTAGTGATGGGACCAGATGCCATGATCTTCGTTTTCTGAATGTTGAGCTTTAAGCCAACCCTTTCACTCTCCACTTTCACTTTCATCAAGAGGCTTTTTAGTTCCTCTTCACTTTCTGCCATAAGAGTCGTGTCATCTGCATATCTGAGGTTATTGATATTTCTCCCAGCAATCTTGATTCCAGCTTGTTTTTCTTCCAGTCCAGCGTTTCTCATGATGTACTTTGCATATAAGTTAAATAAACAGAGTGACAATATACAGCCTTGACATACTCCTTTTCCTATTTGGAACCAGTTTCCATGACCAATTCTAAGTGTTGCTTCCTGACCTGCATACAGATTTCTCAAGAGGCAGATCAGGTGGTCTGGTATTCCCATCTCTCTCAGAATTTTCCACAGTTTATTGTGATCTACACAGTCAAAGGCTTTGGCATAGTCAATAAAGCAGAAATAGATTGGATCACAATAAACTGTGGAAAATTCTGAAAGATATGGAAATACCAGACCACCTGACTTGCCTCTTGAGAAACCTATATGCAGTTTAGGAAGCAACAGTTACAACTGGACATGGAGAAAAGACTGGTTCCAAATAGGAAAAGGAGTACATCAAGGCTGTATATTGTCACCTTGCTTATTTAACTTATATGCTGCCTACATCATGAGAAAGGCTGGACTGGATGAAGCACAAGCTGGAATCAAGATTGCCGGGAGAAAAAGCAATAACCTCAGATATGCAGATGACACAACCCTTATGGCAGAAAGTGAAGAGGAACTAAAAAGTCTCTTGATGAAAGTGAAAGTGGAGAGTGAAAAAGTTGGCTTAAAGCTCAACATTCAGAAAACTGAAATCATGGCATCTGGTCCCATCACTTCATGGGAAATAGATGTGGTATGAGTGGACACAGAGGCTGACATTTTTGAGGGCTCCAAAACCACTGCAGATGGTGACTGCAGACATGACATCAAAAGGTACTTACTGCTTGGAAGGAAAGTTATGAGCAATCTAGATAGCATATTCAAAAGCAGAGACATTATTTTGCCAACAAAGGTCCGTGCAGTCGAGTCTATCAGTGGTCATGTATGGATGTGAAAGTTGGACTGTGAAGAAGGCTGAGCACTGAAGAATTGATGCTTTTGAACTGTGGTGTTGGAGAAGACTCTTGAGAGTCCCTTGGACTGCAAGGACATCCAACCAGTCCATTCTAAAGGAGATCAATCCTGGCTGTTCATTGGAAGGATTGATGCTGAAGCTGAAACTCCAATACTTTGGCCACCTCATGTGAAGAGTTGACTCATTGGAAAAGACTGTGATGCTGGGAGGGATTGGAGGCAGGAGGGGAAGGGGACCACAGAGAATGAGATGGCTGGATGGCATCACTGACTAGATAGACATGAGTTTGTATAAACTCCTGGGGTTGAAGATGGACAGGAAAGCCTGGTGTGCTGTGATTCATGGGGTCGCAAAGAGTCGGACACAACTGAGCGACTGAACTGAACTGAACGGAACTGAACTGAAAAAAGATGATTATTATCAATTTGCCACCAAAGAAGAAAGTAGTTCTGTCTACACAAATCTGTATTTGTTTTTACTTTCAATTAAAGCACTTATCAGATCAGATCAGTCGCTCAGTCGTGTCCGACTCTTTGCGACCCCATGAACCGCAGCACGCCAGGCCTCCCTGTCCATCACCAGCTCCCGGAGGTCACTCAGACTCGCATCCATCGAGTCAGTGATGCCATCCAGCCATCTCATCCTCTGTCGTCCCCTTCTCCTCCTGCCCTCAACCCCTCCCAGCATCAGAGTCTTCTCCAATGAGTCAACTCTTCGCATGAGGTGGCCAAAATACTGGAGTTTCAGCTTTAGCATCATTCCTTCCAAAGAAATTCCAGGATTGATCTCCTTATACTTCAACTTAAAATAATATGAAATCTGGATATTCAGAAAAGTTATATCAGTGAATTTGTAGCCACTCTCAGGATTATCCAATAAAATGTATCTTTACACTGACATGTAAAAAAAAATTTATCCTGTAGAATTTAATTAGATCTTGGATCATAATAAGCTTCAAGTTTATGACCTGATATAAAACAGTGGCCATGAGTTTAAGTATAGCATGTTTAATGTTACTTTTTACATCTTCTTTGGTACCAAGTTAATCAATAAATATTAAATAAGTGGATGAATAGTTACTAAGCTCCATCTATCCATCCTTTAATACTTCTCAAATTGGGGTTTTTTTGGTGTGTTTTTTTTTCTTTTATTTTTTTAAATTAAATTTTATTTTGCTTAACTTTACAATATTGTATTGCTTTTGCCATACATCAAGATGGATCCGCAGCCAGTATACATGTGTTCCCCATCCTGAACCCTCCTCCCTCCTCCCTCCCCACACCATCCCCCTGGGCCATCCCAGTGCACCAGCCCCAGGCATCCGTCATCAGGCATCGTACCTGGACTGGCGACTCATTTCAGAGATGATATTATACATATTTCAATGCTATTCTCACAAATCATCCCACCCTCTCCCATTCCCAGAGTCCAAAAGTCTGTTCAATACATCAGTGTCTCTTTTGCTGTCTCGTAAATGGGGTTATTGTTACCATCTTTCTAAATTCCATATATATGCGTTAGTATACTGTATTTGTGTCTTTCTTTCTGGCTTACTTCACTCCGTATAATAGGCTCCAATTCCATCCACTTGATTAGAATAGATTCAACTGCATTCTTTTTAATGGCTGAGTAATACTCCATTGTGTATATGTGCCACAGCTTGCTTATCCATTAATCTGTGGATGGACATCTAGGTTGCTTCCAAGTCCTGGCTATTGTAAACAGTGATGCTATGAACATTGGGGTACACGTGTCTCTTTCAATTCTGATTTTCTCAGTGTGTATGCCCAGCAGTGGGATTGCTGGATCATAAGGCAGATCTATTTCCAGTTTTCTGAGGAATCTCCATACTGTTCTCCATAGTGGCTGTACTAGTTTGCATTCCCACCAACAGTGTAAGAGGGTTCCTTTTTGCCACACCCTCTCCAGCATTTATTGCTTGTGGACTTTTGGATCGCAGCCATTCTGACTGGCGTGAAATGGTACCTCATACTGGTTTTGATTTGCATTTCTCTGATAATGAGTGATGTTGAGCATGTTTTTGTGTTTGTTAGCCATCTGTATGTCTTCTTTGGAAAAATGTCTACCTAGTTCTTTGGACCATATTTTGATTGGGTCATTTATTTTTCTGGAATTGAGCTGTAGGAGTTGCTTGTATATTTTTTAGATTAGCTGTTTGTCTGTTGCTTCATTTGTTATTACTTTCTCCCATTCTGAAGTCTCTCTTTTCACCTTGTTTATAGTTTCCTTTGTTGTGCAGAAGCTTTTAAGTTTAATTAGGTCCCATTTATTTATTTTTGATTTTATTTCCAATATTCTAGGAGGTGGGTCATAGAGGATCCTGCTGTGATGTATGTCAGAGAGTGTTTTGCCTATGTTTTCCTCTATGAGTTTTATAGTTCCTGGTCTTACATTTAGATCTTTAATCCATTTTGAATTTATTTTTGTGTATGGTGTTAGAAAGTGTTCTAGTTTCATTCTTTTACAAGTGTTTGACCAGTTTTCCCAGCACTACTTGTTAAAGAGATTGTCTTTAATCCATTGTATATTCTTGCCTCCTTTGTCAAAGATAAGGTGTCCATAGGTGCGTGGATTTATCTCTGGGCTTTCTATTTTGTTCCATTGATCTATATTTCTGTCTTTGTGCCTGTACCATACTGTCTTGATGACTGTGGCTTTGTAGTAGAGCCTGAAGTCAGGCAGGTTGATTCCTCCAGTGCCATTCTTCTTCCTCAAGATAGCTTTGGCTATTCGAAGTTTTTTTTTTTTTTTTATTTCCATACAAATTGAGAAATTAATTGTTCTAGCTCTGTGAAGAATACCGTTGGTTGCTTTATGGGGATTGCATTGAATCTATAAATTGTTTTGGGTAGTATACTCATTTTCACTATATTGATTCTACTGATCCATGAACATGGTATATTTCTCCATCTCTTAGTGTCTTCTTTAATTTCTTTCACCAGTGTTTTATAGTTTTCTATATATAGGTCTTTAGTTTCTCTAGGAAGATATATTCCTAAGTATATATCTTCCTAAAGAAACTAAATCAAATCCCTTATGATTATACAGTGGAAGTGAGAAATAGATTTAAGGGCCTAGATCTGATAGATAGAGTGCCTGATGAACTATGGAATGAGGTTCGTGACAGGGATCGTACAGGAGACAGGGATCAAGACCATCCCCATGGAAAAGAAATGCAGAAAAGCAAAATGGCTGTCTGGGGAGGCCTTACAAATAGCTATGAAAAGAAGAGAAGGGAAAAGCAAAGGAAAAAACGAAAGATATAAACATCTGAGAGCAGAGTTCCAAAGAATAGCAAGAAGAGATAAGAAAGCCTTCTTCAGCGATCAATGCAAAGAAATAGAGGAAAACAACAGAATGGGAAAGACTAGGGATCTCTTCAAGAAAATCAGAGATACCAAAGGAACATTTCATGCAAAGATGGACTCGATAAAGGTCAGAAATGGTATGGACCTAACAGAAGCAGAAGATATTAAGAAGAGGTGGCAAGAATACACAGAAGAACTGTACAAAAGAGAGCTTCACGACCCAGATAATCTTGATGGTGTGATCACTGACCTAGAGTCAGACATCCTGGAATGTGAAGTCAAGTGGGCCTTAGAAAGCATCACTATGAACAAAGCTAGTGGAGGTGATGGAATTCCAGTGGAGCTATTCCAAATCCTGAAAGATGATGCTGTGAAAGTGCTGCACTCAATATGCCAGCAAATTTGGAAAACTCAGCAGTGGCCACAAGATTGGAAAAGGTCAGTTTTCATCCCAATCCCAAAGAAAGGCAATGCCAAAGAATGCTCAAACTACCACACAATTGCACTCATCTCACACGCTAGTAAAGTGATGCTCAAAATTCTCCAAGCCAGGCTTCAGCAATATGTGAACCATGAACTTCCTGATGTTCAAGCTGGTTTTCGAAAGGCAGAGGAACCAGAGATCAAATTGCCAACATCCGCTGGAACACGGAAAAAGCAAGAGAGTTCCAGAAAGACATCTATTTCTGCTTTATTGACTATTCCAAAGCCTTTGACTGTGTAGATCACAATAAACTGTGGAAAATTCTGAAAGAGATGGGAATACCAGACCACCTGATCTGCCTCTTGAGAAATCTGTATGCAGGTCAGGAAGCAACAGTTAGAACTGGTCATGGAACAACAGACTGGTTCCAAATAGGAAAAGGAGTACGTCAAGGCTGCATATTGTCACCATGTTTATTTAACTTATATGCAGAGTACATCATGAGAAATGCTGGACTGGAAGAAACACAAGTTGGAATAAAGATTGCTGGGAGAAATATCAATAACCTCAGATATGCAGATGACACGACTCTTATGGCAGAAAGTGAAGAGGAACTAAAAAGCCTCTTGATGAAAGTGAAAGTGGAGAGTGAAAAGGTTGGCTTAAAGCTCAACATTCAGAAAACGAAGATCATGGCATCTGGTCCCATCACTACATGGGAAATAGATGGAGAAACAGTGGAAACAGTGTCAGACTTTATTTTTCTGGGATCCAAAATCACTGCAGATGGTGACTGTAGCCATGAAATTAAAAGACGCTTACTCCTTGGAAGGAAAGTTATGACCAACCTAGATAGCATATTCAAAAGCAGAGACATTACTTTGCCAACAAAGATTCGTCTAGTCATTGCTATATTCTTTCCTGTGGTCATGTATGGATGTGAGAGCTGGACTGTGAAGAAGGCTGAGCGCTGAAGAATTGATGCTTTTGAACTGTGGTGTTGGAGAAGACTCTTGAGAGTCCCTTGGACTGCAAGGAGATCCAACCAGTCCATTCTGAAGGAGATCAGCCCTGGGATTTCTTTGGAAGTAATGATGCTAAAGCTGAAACTCCAGTATTTTGGCCACCTCATGTAAAGAGTTGACTCATTGGAGAAGATTCTGATGTTGGGAGGGATTGGGGGCAGGAGGAGAAGGGGACGACAGTGGATGAGATGGCTGGATGGCATCACTGACTCAATGGATGTGAGTCTGAGTGACCTCTGGGAGTTTGGTGATGGACAGGGAGGCCTGGCGTGCTGCAGTTCATGGGGTCGCAAAGAGTCGGACACGACTGAGCGACCGATCTCTGATCTGATTCCTAAGTATTTTATTCTTTTCATTGCAATGGTGAATGGAATTGTTTCCTTAATTTCTCTTTCTATTTTCTCATTATTAGTGTACAGGAATGCAAGGGATTTCTGTGTGTTGATTTTATATCCTGCAACTTTACTATATTCATTGATTAGTTCTAGTAATTTTCTGGTGGAATCTTTAGGGTTTCTATTTAGAGGATCATGTCATCTGCAAACAGTGAGAGTTTTACTTCTTCTTTTCCAATTTGGATTCCTTTTATTTCTTTTTCTGCTCTGATTGCTGTGGCCAAACCTTCCAAAACTATGTTGAATAGTAATGGTGGAAGTGGGCGTCCGTGTCTTGTTCCTGACTTTAGAGGAAATGCTTTGAATTTTTCACCATTGAGGCTAATGTTTGCTGTTGGTTTGTCATATATAGCTTTTATTAGGTTGAGGTATGTTCCTTCTATTCCTGCTTTCTGGAGAGTTTTTATCATAAATGAATGTTGAACTTTGTCAAAGGCTTTCTCTGCATCTATTGAGATAATCATGTGGTTTTTATTCTTCAGTTTGTTAATGTTGTGTATTACGTTGATTGATTTGCGGATATTGAAGAATCCTTGCATTCCTGGGATAAAGCCCACTTGGTCATGGTTTATGATCTTTTTAATGTGTTGTTGGATTCTGATTGCTAGAATTTTGCTAAGGATTTTTGCATCTATGTTCATCAGTGATATTGGCCTGTAGTTTTCTTTTTTTGTGGCATTTTTGTCAGGTTTTGGTATTAGGGTGATTGTGGCCTCATAGAATGAGTTTTGAAGTTTGCCTTCTTCTGCAATTTTCTGGAAGTCTTTGAGTAGGATAGGTGTTAGCTCTTCTCTAAATTTTTGGTAGAATTCAGCTGTGAAGCCGTCTGGACCTGGGCTTTTGTTTGCTGGAAGATTTCTGATTACAGTTTCAATTTCCGTGCTTGTGATAGGTCTGTTAAGATTTTCTATTTCTTCCTGATCCAGTTTTGGAAAGTTGTACTTTTCTAAGAATTTGTCCATTTCTTCCACATTGTCCATTTTATTGCCATATAATTGCTGATAGTAGTCTCTTATGATCCTTTGTATTTCTGTGCTGTCTGTTGTGATCTCTCCATTTTCATTTCTAATTTTATTGATTTGATTTTTCTCTCTTTTTTTCTTGATGAGTCTGGCTAGTGGTTTGTCAATTTTATTTACCCTTTCAAAGAACCAACTTTTCGCTGTGTTGATTTTTGCTATGGTCTCTTTTGTTTCTTTTGCATCTATTTCTGCCCTAACTTTTTAAGATTTCTTTCCTTTTACTAACCTTGGGGTGCTTCATTTCTTCCTTTTCTAGCTGCTTTAGGTGTAGAGTTAGGTTACTTATTTGGCGTTTTTCTTTTTTCTTGAGGTATGCGTGTATTGCTCTGAACTTTCCCCTTAGCACTGCTTTTACAGTGTCCCATAGGTTTTGGGTTGTTGTGTGTTCATTTTCATTCGTTTCTATGCAGATTTTGATTTCTTTTTTGATTTCTTCTGTGATTTGTTGGTTATTCAGGGGCGTGTTGTTCAGCCTCCATATGTTGGAATTTTTAATAGTTTTTCTCCTGTTATTGAGATCTAATCTTACTGCATTTTGGTCAGAAAAGATGCTTGGAATGATTTCAATTTTTCTGAACTTACCAAGGCTAGATTTATGGCCCAGGATGTAGTCTATCCTGGAGAAAGCTGCGTGTGCGCTTGAGAAAAAGGTGAAATTCATTGTTTTGAGATGAAATGTCCTATAGATATCAATTAGTTCTAACTGGTCTATTGTATCATTTAAAGTTTGTGTTTCCTTGTTAATTTTCTGTTTAGTTGATCTATACATTGGTGTGAGTGGGGTATTAAAGTCTCCCACTATTAATGTGTTATTGTTGATTTCTCCTTTCATACTTATTAGTATTTGTCTTACATATTGCGGTGCTCCTATGTTGGGTGCATATATATTTATAATTGTTATATCTTCTTCTTGGATTGATCCTTTGATCATTAGGTAGTGACCTTCTTTGTCTCTTTTCACAGCTTTTGTTTTAAAGTCTATTTTATCTGATATGAGTATTGCTACTCCTGCTTTCTTTTGGCCCCTATCTGCATGTAAAATCTTTTTCCAGCCCTTCATTTTCAGTCTGTATGTGTCCCCTGTTTTGAGATGGGTCTCTTCTAGACAACATATGGAGGGGTCTTGTTTTTGTATCCATTCGGCCAGTCTCTGTCTTTTGGTTGGGGCATTCAACCCATTTACATTTAAGGTAATTATTGATAAGTATGATCCTTTTGCCATTTACTTTATTGTTTTGGGTTCTAATTTACATACTCTTTTTTTGTTTCCTGTCTAGAGAATGTCCTTTAGTATTTGTTGGAAAGCTGGTTTGGTGGTGCTGAATTCTCTCAGCTTTTGCTTGTCTGTAAAGCTTTTGATTTCTCCTTCATATTTGAATGAGATCCTTGCTGGGTACAATAATCTGGGCTGTAGGTTATTTTCTTTCATCACTTTAAGTATGTCTTGCCATTCCCTCCTGGCTTGGAGAGTCTCTATTGAAAGATCAGCTGTTATCCTTATGGGAATTCCCTTATGTGTTATTTGTTGTTTTTCCCTTGCTGCTTTTAATATTTGTTCTTTGTGTTTGATCTTTGTTAATTTGATTAATATGTATCTTGGGGTGTTTCACCTTGGGTTTATCCTGTTTGGGACTCTCTGGGTTTCTTGGACTTGAGTGATTATTTCCTTCCCCATTTTAGGGAAGTTTTCAACTATTATCTCCTCTAGTATTTTCTCATGGTCTTTCTTTTTGTCTTCTTCTTCTGGGACTCCAATGATTCGAATGTTGTAACGTTTAATATTGTCCTGGAGGTCTCTGAGATTGTCCTCATTTCTTTTAATTCGTTTTTCTTTTTTCTCCTCTGCTTCATTTATTTCTACCATTCTATCTTCTAATTCACTAATTCTATCTTCTGCCTCTGTTATTCTACTATTTGTTGCCTCCAGAGTGATTTGGATCTCATTTACTGCATTATTCATTATATATTGACTCTTTTTTATTTCTTCTAGGTCCTTGTTATGGGGAAGGCAATGGCACCCCACCCAAGTACTTTTGCCTGGAAAATCCCATGGACGGAAGATCCTGGTAGGCTCCAGTCCATGGGGTCGCTAAGAGTCGGACACGACTGAGTGACTTTACTTTCACTTTTCACTTTCATGCATTGGAGAAGGAAATGGCAATCCATTCCAGTGTTCTTGCCTGGAGAATCCCAGGGACAGAGGAGCCTGGTGAGCTTCCGTCTGTGGGGTCGCACAGAGTAGGATACGACTGAAGCGACTTATCAGCAGCAGCAGCAGCAGGTCCTTGTTAAGCCTTTCTTGCATCTTCTCAATGCTTTTCTGCAGGCTATTTATCTGTGATTCCATTTTGATTTCCAGATTTTGGATAAATTTCACTATCATTATTGGGAATTCTTTATCTGGTAGATTCTCTATTTATTCCTCTTTTCTTTGGTTTGATGGGCATTTACCCTGTTCCTTTACCTGCTGGGAATTCTTCTGTCTCTTCATCTTGTTTACATTGCTGAGTTTGGGGTGTCCTTACTGTATTCTGGCAGTTTGTGGAGTTCTCTTTATTGTGGCATTCCCTCACTGTATGTGGGTTTGTACAGGTGGCTTGTCAAGGTTTCTTGGTTAGAGAAGCTTGTGTCGGTGTTCTGGTGAATGGAGCTGGATTTCTTCTCTCTGGAGTGCAATGGAGTGTCTAGTAATGAGTTATGTGATGTCTATGATTTTGGGGTCACTTTGGGTAGCCTGTATATTGGCTTGGTTTCAGTGTAGGTTTGGAGGCATTTGATGAGCTCCTGTCAATTAATGTTCTGTGGGATGAGGGTTTGGACTTAAGCCTCCTGCTTCCAGTTATTGGTCTTATTTTTACAGTAGTCTCAAAAACTTCTCCTTCTATACTGCACTCCACAACTGGACCGCTCAGAGATGTTCACAGAGTTATACAGAGAAGAAAAGAGGGAGGAAGGAGACAGAGGTGGTCAGGAGGATAAAAGGAGGGAATGAAAAGGAGAGAGACAGATCCAGTCAGTAATAGGCACAAATTGATTACATATACCAGAAAGCATAGATTAAAGATATAGATTAGAGTTTGGAGTTTCAGGAATACAATGGCAAAGAAAAGATGAAGAGATAGAAAGAGGGAGGAAAAAGAAAAAGTCACAAAAGTTATACAAAAATATGAATCAGTAAAAAATTGATAGCAATTACCAATAAGCTAAACATGAATCTAGAGCAGAGTTTGGAATTTCAAAAATGCAATGTTAAAGGAAAGAAAAAAAGAAAAAAGAAAAGAAAAAAGGGGGTCGCAAGAGTTATAAAAAATATTCTAAAAGTGGAAATTACAGGAGTACTAGAGGATAAAAATTTTTTTAAAAAAAATATATATATATATAAAAGAAAGAAATAATGATGGTAAAAATAGTAACCATATATATAAGACTTTCTCTGTTATTGTTGTGAGTATTGTGGGTTCAGTTCATTTTCAGCTAGTTCCTTGTTCTGGCTTAAATTTCTCAAGATCTATAGGCCCCTTTCTCTTTAGTTGGTACTAACCACGGGGTTTTAGTTTATTGCCTTTCACTTCCACGGCGGTTCTCTCTGTTATAGCTTCTTCTGTTTGCTGGTCTCTTCAGTGTCTGATTTCCTCCCTGATACAAAGGGGGCAGTGGTGAACACCCTTTTTTTTTTTTTTTAGGCTCACTTGTTCAGTCGCGCTGCGGGGAGGGAGGGACGCTGCAAATAAATACCACTGGCGTGTGCTCGCAGTGGCTTAGCCACACTGGGTCTACCCCTGCTCACAGCACGTGTAGCCTCCCTGCCCACTCTGCTTAGGCTCTCTGTTTCCCCACCAGAACCATCCGCGACCTGCCCTGGGCTGCTTGCCCCTCCCAGGTCTAAGCCGCTCAAGTTCAGGCACTCGGGTAGTCCTCAGAGGCCCAGGCTCGATTGGGCCTGCGTTTTGTGCCCTTTGCAGAATCCAGAAGTGCACATAATGAGGTGTTTAGCAAGTGCGGCTTCTGCGACTTATCGCCTCCCCACCACTCGGTTTTCTAAGTGTACCACTGTCCACTTTCGTAGGCGGATGTTAGCCGACCAGAGCCCTAAAAGTCTTAGTTAGCAAAGAAGCCTGCTTACAGTTTTGTGGATAGTGTCTCTCTGGTGCTGCGATTGCCTCCCTCTGGCTCTAGCTGCCTGTCACTGGAGGGGGACGGACTGCAGCCGGCTATCTCTGTAAAGTCCTTTGTTCTGTGCGCGGGCCTGGCAGTGTCTTGGGTTAGGGCTAGCTTTTCGTGTGGTAGGTATCCCACAGTCTGGTTTGCCAGCCCAAATTATTCCGCTCAGGTAGTGCTCGGGATATTCAGGACAATGCAGCCCATGAAGTAGTGGCCCGTGAAGAAACGGCCCGCGAAGTGGTTTGCGAAGAAGCAGCCTGCAGCGCCTCCCTGCCCAGCCCCTGCTTGCTAATGGCAGATGCGTGCGTTTGCGCTGTTTCTCCGCTGAGGAAGTTATCGTGGGGCTCATAGTCTGTGGGTTTTAATTGATTATTTATTTTCCTCCCTGTTATGATGGCCTCCATGCTTCCCAGGTTCGGCACAGACTCGGCAGTGAGAGTGTTTCCTGGTGTTTGGAAACTTCTGTTTTTTTAAGACTCCCTTCCCTGGACAAAGGTCCGTCCCTCCCTCTTTGTCTCTTTTTTGTCTTTTATATATTTTTCCTACCTCCTTTAGAAGACAATGAGTTGCTTTTCTGGATGTCTGATGTCCTCTGCCGGCATTCCGAAGTTGTTTTGTGGAATTTACTTGGCGTTTAGATGTTCTTTTGATGAATTTGTGGAGGAGAAAGTGTTTTCCTCCTCCTATTCTTCCGCCATCTTAGCTCCTCCCTTCAGATGGTGTTCTTAGTGAGAGATGGATTGGGCTGTGCTCTCCTGGAGGAAGTGGGTAGATGACACTTCTTTTCTTCTCTCACTTTCCTCCTCACCCACCGGCTTTCCACAGCCAAAATCTTTATACTGGTTGCTTGTAGAGACAGAAGAATAAACCTTGTCCTGATGGATCCCAGACAAGCCCCCAAGATGAAAGGTTGTTGTTGAATTACACGAAGTCACCGGGGTTCTTGGCCCCCGGAGGAGAAGAATTCAATCCGGGGCCAGAGACGAGGCTTGATCGCTCAGAGTTTTTGTGTAATAAAGTTTTATTAAAGTATAAAGGAGATAGAGAAAGCTTCTGACATAGGCATCAGAAGGGGGTAGAAAGAGTAACCCCTTGCTATTCATTCTCAAATTTTATCACTGGACCATTTCAACTGGACAAAAGGGTATATCTACATATTTCTTATGTTATCACTCTATTTCTTTAATAACATAAAATTTACCACTTTAATGATTTTTTGGTATTCAGTTCAGTGGCATTGTCCATTTACATCATTTTACAGTCATGACCATCTTCTATCTCGAGAAATATTCATCACTCACAAATTTGTACTCTGTACCCATAAAAATCCTCAACTTTTCACCTCTACCTGGCTCTTGGTAACCACCATTCTATTTCCTGTTTCTATGTATTTGAATATTCTAAATATCCCATATAATTTGAATCAAACCATATTTAACTTTTGCATTGTATTTATGTCACTTAGCATAAGTTTCAATCTTCATCCATGTTGTAGCATATATCATAATTCCATTCATTTTTGAGGTCTAAAAATATTCCTTTGCATGTATATACCAGATTTAGTTTATCTATTCATTTGTTGATGGGCACTTAGGCTGTTTCTACATTTTGACTATTGTGAATACAAATGTCATGAATATTGTTCTACAGATATCTATTCTCATGCTTGCTTTCAATTTTTTTGAAAATTCCTTTTTAAGAATTTTTTAAGAGATTTAATCATAAATGGGTGCTGAATTTTGTCAAAGGCTTTTTCTGCATCTGTTGAGATTATCATATGATTTTTATCTTTCAATTTGTTAATATGGTGTATCACATTGATTGATTTGTGTATATTGGAGAATCCTTGCATCCCTGTAATAAACCAAAGTTGATAATGGTGCATAAGCTTTTTAATGTGTTGTTGAATTCTGTTTGCTAGAAATCTGTTAAGGATTTTTGCATCTATGTTCATCAGTGATATTGGACTGAGGGTTTCTTTTTGTGTGTTGTTTTAATCTGATTTTGGTATCAGGGTGATGTAGCCTAATAAAATAAGTTTGAAAGTGTTCCTTCCTCTGCAATTTTTTGAAAGACTTGTAAGATAAGTAATAGCTCTTCTGTAAATGGTTGATAGAATTCACCTGTGAAGCCTTCTGGTCCTGGGCTTTTTTTTTATGGGAGACTTTTCTTTTTTTTATCACAGTTTCAATTTTAGTGCTTGTAATTGGGTTGTTCTTAATTTTGATTTCTTCTGGGCTTACTCTTGGAAGACTGAACTTTTCTTAAAATCTCTCCATTTCTTCTATGTTATCCATTTTCTTCACTGTCTGTTGTAACCTCTCCTTTTTCATTTCTAATTCTGTTCATTTGATTCTTCCCTGTTTTTTCTTGATGAGTCTGGCTAAAGGTTTGTCAATTTTGTTTATGCTCTCAAACTATTAGCTTTTAGTTTTGTTAATCTTTATTATTATTTCTTTCATTTCTTTTTCATTTATTTCTGCTATGATCTTTATGATTTCTTTCCTTCTGCTAATTTTTGGTTGTCTGGTTCTTCTTTTTCTAGTCGATTTAGGTGTAAATTTAGGTTGTCTAGTCGATGTTTTTCTTGTTTCTTGAGGTAGGATTGTGTTGCTATAAACTTCCCTCTTAAAACTTTTTTTGCTGCATCCCATAGGTTGTGAGTTGTCGTGTTTTCATTGCCATTTGTTTTTAGGAATTTTTTTTTTTTATTTCCCTTTTGATTTCTTCAGTAACCCATTCATTATTTAGAAAGGTATTGTTTAATCTCTATGTGTTTGTGATTTTTTTTCCTTGTAATTGATATCTAGTTCATAGAGTTGTGATCAGAAATGATGCTTGATATGATTTCATTTTTTTTTAATTTCTTAAATTTTCTTAAATTTGTGACCGTAGATGTGGTTTATCCTTTAGTAACTTCCATGTGAACTTGAGAAGAAGGTGTATCCATCTGTATTTGGATGGAATGTCCTGAAGATATGAATTATATCCATCTCGTCTGATGTATCATTTAAGATGTGTTTCCTTATTAACTTATTGTTTTGATAATCTGTCCATTGGTGTAAGTGGGGTGTTAAAATTTCCTGATGTTCTGGTATTACTGTCAATTTCTCCTTCTATATCTGTTACTGTTTATGTATTGAGTTGCTCCTATGATGGATGCATAGATATTTACAATTGTTATGTTTTCCTCTTGGATTGACCCCTTGATCATCATGTAGTGTTCTTCCTTATTTATTGTAATATTCTTTAAGGTCTATTTTGTCTGATATGAGAATTGCTACTCCAGGTTTCTTTTGATTTCCATTTGCATGGAATCTCTTTATCCATCCTCTCACTTTCAGTCTCTATGTGTCTCTAAGTCTGAAGTGGGTTTCTTGTAGACTGCATATATATGATTTTTTTTTTTTTATCAATTTAGCCAGTCTGTGTTATTTGGTTGGAGCAACTAATCCATCTACATTTAAAGTAATTATTCATATATATGTTCCTATTGCTATTTTCATAATTGTTTGTGGTTTATTTTTGTAGATCTTTCCTTCTTTTATATTTCCTGACTATATAAGTCCCTTTGACATTTATTGTAAAGATAATTTGGTGATACCAAATTCTCTTAACTTTGCTTGTCTGTAAAGGTTTTGATTTGTCCATAAATTTTGAATGAGATCCATGCTAGGTAAAGTAATTTTTATTGTAGATTTTTCCCTTTCAGTACTTTAAATATATTCTGCCATTCCCTTTTGGCTGGCAGAGTTTCTTCTGAAAGATCAGCTGTTAAATGTATGAGGTTTCGCTTGTATGTTATTTGTTGCTTTCCCTTGCTCCTTTTAATATTATTTCTTTGTTAGTTTGATTAGTATGCTACTTCGCATTTTTCTTCCTGGGTTTATCCTGTATGGGATTCTTTGCACCTCTTGGACTTGATTGATTATTTCCTTTTCCATGTTGCAGAAATTTTCAACTATAATCTCTTCAAAAATTTTATCATACCCTTTATTTTTCTTTTCTTCTTTTTGAACCCTTAGAATTCTAATGTTGTTGTGGTCTCTGAGACAATCTTTAGTTCTTTTCATTCTTTTTACTTTATTCTGCTCTTCAACAGTTATTTCCACCATTTTATCTTCCAGCTCACTGATTCGTTTTTCAGCTTCAGATATTCTGTTATGGATTGGTTCCAGAATATTCTTATTTTCAGTAATTATGTTTCTTGTCTTTGTATGTTTATTCTTCAATTCTTCTAGGTCATTGTTAATCGATTCTTGCATTTTCTCCATTATATTCTTAAGGTTTTTGGTCATCTTTACTATCACTATTCTGAATTATTTTTCAGGTAGTTTGCCTCTTTCCTCTTTATTTATTTGCACTTTTGTGTTTCTAGATTATTTCTTAATTTGTGTAGTATTTCTCAGTCTTTTAATACTTTTTTTAAACATTGTGTTTGAGGCCTCCTTTTCCTAGATTTTAAAGTTGAATTTTTCTTTCTTTTGGTTTCTGCCCTTGTAAGGGTGGAATGTAAGGTTGGAATGTTGTTGCCAAATTCTGATGTAAATTGAATAACGTAGGGAAAAGCACTAGACCATTCAGCTATAATCTAAATCACATGCTTTAAGATTATACAATGGATGTGACAAATGGATTCAAGGTATTATATCTGATAGACAGAGTGCCTGAAGAACTATGGACAGAGTTTCATGACATTGTACAGGAGGCAGTGATCAAGACTATCCCCAATAAAAGAAATGCAAAGAGGCAAAATGGTTGTCTGAGAAGGCCTTTCAAATAGCTGAGAGAAGAATAAAAACTAAAGGCAAAGGAGAAGGGGAAAGATATAGCTATTTGAATGCAGAGTTCCAAAAAATAGCAAGGACAGATAAGAAAGCCTTCCTCAGTTATCAGTGCAAAGAAATAGAGGAACATAATAGAATGGGAAAGACTACAGATCTATTGAAGCAAATTAGATATACCAAGGTAACATTTCATGCAAAGATGGGCTCAATAAAGGAAAGAAATTGTATGGACCTAGCAGAAGCAGAAGATATTAAGATGAAGTGACAAGAATACACAGAAAAACTATACAATATAGATCTTCATGACCCAGATAACCACGATGGTGTGATCACTCACCTAGAGTCAGACATCCTGGAATGTGAAGTCAAGTGAGCCTTAGGAAGCATCACTAAAAAAAAAAAAAAAAAAAAGCTAGTGGAGGTGATAGAATTCCAGCTAAGCTATTTCAAATCCTAAAAGATGGTGCTGTTAAAGTTCTGCACACAGTATGCCAGCAAATCAGGAAAACTCAGCAGTAGTCATGAGACTTAAAAAGGTCAGTTTTCATTGAAATCCCAAGGAAGGGCAATGCCAAAGAATGTTCAAACTACTGTACAACTAAACTCATCTCACACACTAGCAAAGTGATGCTCAAAATTCTCAAAGCCAGGCTTCAACAGTACATGAATGGTGAACTTTACAATGTTCAGGGTGGATTTAGAAAAGGAAGAGGAACCAGAGATCATATTGCCAACATCCGTTGGATTTCAGAAAAATTAATAGAATTCCAGAAGAAGTATCTTCTTTTGCTTCACTGACTACTCTAAAGCCTTTGACTATGTGGATCACAACAAACTGCAGAAATTACTTAAGGGATGGGAATACCAGACCACCTTACCTGCCCCCTGAAAAATCTGTATGCAGGTCAAGAACCAATAGTTAGAACTGGACGTAGAACTACAGACTGTTTCTAAATTGGGAAAGGAGTACATCAAGGCTGTATATTGTCACCCTGCTTATTTATGTTATATGCAGTGTACATCATGAGAAATGCCAGGCTGCATGAAGCACAAGCTGAAACAAAGATTGCCAGGAGAAATATCAACAACCTAAGATATGCAGATGACAAGACCCTTATGGCAGAAAGCTAAGAAGAAGAGCCTCTTGATGAAAGTGAAAGAGGACAGTGAAAAAGATACCTTAAAACTCAACATTCAAATTACTAAGATCATGGTATTCTGTCCCATCACTTCATGGCAAATACATGGAGAAACAATGAGAAACTTTGTTTTCTTGGGCCGCGAAATAACTGCATTTGATGACTGCAGTCATGAAATTAAAAGATGCTTGCTCCTTGAAATAAAAACTATGACCAACCTAGACAGCATATTTAAAATGAACATTATTTTGCTCGTAAAGGTCTATCTAGCCAAAGCTATGGATTTTTCAGGTAGTCATGTATGGATGTGAGAGGTGGACTATAAAGAAAGCTGAGCACAGAAGAATTAATGCTTTTGAACTGTGGTGTTGGAGAAGACTCTGGAGAGTCCCTTGGACTGCAAGGAGATCAAACCAGTCAACCTTAAATGAAATCAGTCCTGAATATTAATTGGAAGGACTGATGCTGAAGCTCCAGTATTTTGACCATGTGCTGCAAAGGACTGACACATTGGAAAAGAGTTGATGCTTGGAAAGATTGAAGGCAGGTTGAGAAGTGGATGATAGAGGATGAGATGGTCAGATGGACATTACTTTGAGCAAGCTCCAGGAGTTGGTGATGGACCGGGAAGCTTGACATGCTGCATTCCATGGGATCACAAAGAGTGGGATATAACCGAGTGACTGAATTGAACTAATTGACGTTTGGTCAAATGGTTTGTGTTAGCTTCATGTAGGGTGTGACTTGTGCTTGCATTCTGGTAGGAGGAGGTGCGATTTTTTTTTCTTTTTCCTTTGATGGACAGAGCTGAGTGAGGTGGTAATCCTGTCTGCTGATGATTGGGTTTGTAGTTTTGTCTCTTTTTTGTTTGGATGAGGCGTCCTGCACAGGGTGCTACTGGTAGTTGGGTGATGCTGTGTTTTGTATACAAGTGGTTACCTTTGTGGGAGTTCTCACTATTGATGATCCCTAGAGTTAGGAGTTTCTTGGTAGTGTTATGGTCTTGGAGTCAGTTCTCCCATTCCAAAGGCTCAGGGTTTGATCTTTGGCCCTAAATGGAGATTCCACAGGTGTTTTTATGGCATTAAAGTGAAAGTGAAGTTGCTCAGTCACATTTGACTCTTAACAACCCCATGGACTGCAGCCTACCAGGCTCTTCCATCCATGGGATTTTCCAGGCAAGTGTACTGGAGTGGGGTGCCATTGCCTTCTCTGGTGCCCAGATAAGACATTAAATGTGATTAAATGGATTTATGGCATTAAAAAATGGCAATTACATAATTAGGCAAATTGTAATTATAATCATGGAATATACACGCATACATATACACCCATAAACAAAAGCAAAATCCAACAAAAATAAAGTACAATAGATTGACCCAGGGGAAAAAAAAAAAAACAGAAATGATATCCACCAGTTAAGAACAATACTAACTAATGCACAAACTGGAAAACAAAGCTAAAGCAAGGCATCAATTAGGAAACCAATAAACAAAAACAAAACTAACAAATATGGTGAGAAAAAGAAAAGAAAGAAAAAATAGAATTGCAAAGTTAAATCGAAGTAGATAAAGAAGATTTATATATATTAAAGATAAACTACAAGAGGAAAAGAACAGTAGAAAAACAACCAAAGGATTAAATGTAGAAAAATAATAATAAGCTTAAAAAATTAAAATTAAAAAAAGGAAAAAAAAAATGAAAGCTCCAAATAACTGCAAAAGGCCAAGGTAGAAGCAGAAGTTTATAACAGAAATAAAAAGTGTGATTGAAAAAACATCTCAAAAGCTTAAGTACATTTCATAGTGCTAATAAAATCGACAACTTCAATGGTCGGGGGTGGGGGAGAAAAAACACAACAAACAAAACAAATCCAAAAGAAACTACAGAAGAGTGAAAATATATAAATAATAACTGCTTCTCTTGAGTCTGCTGTCAGCATCCTTTCTCTCAGTGGGAGTCACAGTCCCCTTCACCTCCCTAGGATGACCTCCAACACTACGCTGGTATCTGTACCTGCTGTGACTAATCTGGTCCTAATCCTGTGTGTTCTTACCTACAATGTCCATAGCTGTCAGAGTGTGTTTTCTTTTGTGGGAGCTCTCAATGTTATTTTATATATTCCATAGACACAGTCTGCCTAGCTGATCATGTGGTTTTAATCTGCAGCTTGTACAGCTCTGGGAAGGTTTTACATCCTCTTCCTTAGGCACACTGCCTGTGGGTTTCAATTGTGTTTTTATCTCCACCTCTGGATGCGGGTTGTCCACTGGGGTTTTCTCCTGAGACTGCCCTGGAAATCTTGAGTCTGCCCCAGTGAGTCCCAAGTGTGAAGGTGGTAAAGCTGCTTGGTTTGGAGGGGCTCTGCAAGCACCAGGTACTCAGGTGGAGTTCACAGCTAGGGCAGAAGGAAATATAGTGCTCTATAAGGGTATGGCAACACATTCCAGTATTTTTGCCTAGAGAACGCCCACCCCACCCCCCACCCCCATCCCTCAGAGAAAAGCTTGGCAGGCCACAGTTCATAGGACCAAAAAGAATTGGACATGACTGAAGTGACCCTGCATGCATAGATGCAAGACTTTTTTTTTGCCTGTGGCAGCTCTGATCCAGTGAGTGTTGAGCATGAAGGTGGTGCAGTTGCTTGGGTCTCAGGGATCCTGGTGGCACCAAGTGTGCAGGGACATGGACTGTCCCAGCCACAGGAGTTATGGCCCTATCAGAGTTGGTTTTTTGTTGTTGTTGTTTTTTTTTTTTTTTTTTAAGCCTCTGGCGGCTGGTAATCAGAAGGCCTCTTAGACTAGTCTTTTTCTGTAGCTCTGCCCATACTGACACTTAGAGGGCTCCCTTGCCTCAGATCCTTCTCTGTTGTTCAGCGTCTCAGTCATTTAAAGAGTCACCCTGGACGGGATTCTACTTTGTTGTTCCATACATCAGGCATTTGATGGGCCAGCCTCTCTGTTGTTCAGCTGCTGATGCTGGCATGTCCGGAGAGAGACAACAGCTATGGCTCTACTCCCTATGCATGACTCAGCACTCAGCAGTATAATTTGACGTCCATGGCTGCGTGGCTTTACTTCACAGGCATTTCCCACCACAGTCTTCTCCCTCACATTTCCTTGGTATCTCTTAGCAGTCAATGGCAGCCCTCACCCTGGGATTGCTCCACAGTCCCCATACTCCAGCTCCCAGTCACTGCGCCCTCTAGGGAACCTGCATTCCTGACCTGGGTATGTATGGTTGTGGCAAAGATTGTCTGGTTCTCCTGCCTGCTCCCAGCTGGTGTTCTGCAAGCACTTCTATGTCTGAAGGTGTATTCTTGATGTATCCATGGAGAAAGATGTGCTCCACCTACTCCTCTTCCATCTTTTTCCTTATATACTCTGGATATAAACATCTTATCAAAATATGATTTTCATATATTTTCCCCATTTTGTGGGTTGTCTTTCCATTCTGTTAATAAAAGAATGTGCAAAAGCTTTTTTTTTTTTTTATTTTGCTGGGCATCAATTTATCTATTTTTACTTTTGTTGCCTAAGCTCTTGGTGTCATAGCCAATAAATCATTGCCAAATTCAATGTTCTGACTTAGGAATCTAAGTATTTTTACAAAGTTCTTGAGGTTTTTCTGCTGATATATTGGCTTTAATGTTTATTGGTGATATATTAAGAAACATTATAATTTTAAGTTTCACTCTCATAAGATTAAAAACATTGCCTGTAAAAATTCTGTAATGTTCATATCAGAAGCAACAGAGACCTGTCTATGACTCTCAAAGAAAACATCAACTTTTATCTTATTTTCAGCATACATGAATTTCTTCTTATAATATCATAATATTCAAGACAGATATCTGTGAGGTCTTAATCTCACAAATATTCATCTACTTATTGATTAATTTATAAAACATTGTTGGTGGCCTGCTATGTACTAATATCAATAGTGTGTTGGTGATAAAAATGACAAAACTCTTACCCTTGTATTTTAGAAGGGAAGATAGACAAGTATAGCAGTATAGGAAAGTTATCAAAAACATAGACTCTGACTGCAGGCTTTTTGGGTCCAATTGGAGTTCTGGCACTAACTAGTTCTCTTATTTTGGAAAAGTTACTTAAACTGTCTATGCTACAGCTTCCTTATGTAAAAAAGAATTAAGCAGAAAGAAAGTATCTAGTTTGCTGTGGATTTAGGACGATTAATGAATTAGTATGTATAAGTTTTTTAGAGTAGTGCCTGGTGCATTAACACTAAGTCTTAGACATCATTAATATTTATTTATTTTATTTTTAATATAAATTTATTTATTTTAAATGGAAGCTAATTACTTTACAAAATTGTATTGGTTTTGCCATATATCAACATGAATCTGCCATGGGTATACACGTGTCCCCCATCTTGAACCCCCTCCCACTTCCCTCCCATTTCTCTGGGTACCATTTCTCTGGGTCATCCCAGTGCACCAGCCTCAAGTATGTGAATTGATTAGTGCTATTAAATATGAGAACATCACAATAAGATACAGTCCAACTTTGACTCGGGAGTTGGGGCCTGGTCAAAGAGAGCTTTATGGAGGATGCAAAGTTAGAATACAGGTTTGGGGGATGACTAGGAATTTAATGAGGAGGGAAGGAAAGTAGAAAACAATACTTTCAACAGTGGAAGAGTATGAAAGAGCTTTTGTGAGAGCAAAAACTGCAAATAATTGTGAATGCTTAGAATATAAGATTGTTAGTGAGACAGTAGTAATGAAAGAGTGAGGTTAATCCAGAGTATGTCATATCTTTAGAAGTAGAATATCAGCCAATAAGAAAAACTGTAACATACATGAGACAAATATTGGTTGAGAATTGGAGCATGAATTTCAGAACCCCTTTGTGTTTTCTTTACTGATAATTGGATGATAGATGAACTATGTCCTCCTACATCTTCATGTAGAACAAGAATAAGTTTCAGTGGTTAACGATTTAAGAAAGAACAAAGAATACCGGAACAAACAATTGTCAACAGGCACAAGCTGTAGCTGTAGCAAAGACAACATCATAAAGTCTCCCAGTTCTGTTTCAAAGGTAAAAATCTAAACTATGTTGAATAGTAGTGGTGAAAGTGGGCACCCTTGACTTGTTCCTGACTTTAGGGGAAATACTTTCAATTTTTCACCATTGAGGATAATGTTTGTTGTGGGTTTGTCATATATAGCTGTTATTATGTTGAGGTATGTTCCTTCTATTTCTGCTTTCTGGAGAGTTTTTATCATAAATGGATGTTGATTTTTGTCAAAGGCTTTCTTTGCATCTATTGAGGTAATCATATGGCTTTTATTTTCCAATTTGTTAATGTGATGTATTACGTTGATTGACTTGAGGATATTAAAGAACTCTTACATCCCTGGAATAAAGCCCACTTGGTCATTGTGTATGATCTTTTTAATGTGTTGTTGGATTAGAATTTTGTTAAGGATTTTTTCATCTATGTTCATCAGTGATATTGGCCTGTAGTTTTCTCTTTTTTTGTGGCATCTTTGTCAGGTTTTGGTATTAAGGTGATGGTGGCCTCATAGAATGCGTTTGGAAATTTACCTTCCTCTGCAATTTTCTGGGAGAGTTTGAGTAGGATAGGTGTTAGCTCTTCTTTAAATTTTTGGTAGAATTCAGCTGTGAAACCATCTGGTCCTGGGCTTTTATTAGGTGGAAGATTCCTGATTACAGTTTTTATTACTGTGCTTGTGATGTGTCTGTTAAGATTTTCTATTTCTTCCTGGTTCAGTTTTGGAAAGTTGTACTTTTCTAAGAATTTGTCCATTTCTTCCAAGTTGTCCATTTTATTGGCATATAACTGCTGACAGTAGTCTCTTATGATCCTTTGTATTTCTGTGTTGTCTGTTGTGATCTCTCCATTTTCATTTCTAATTTTATTGATTTGATTTTTCTCCCTATTTTTCTTGATGAGTCTGGCTAATGGTTTGTCAATTTTATTTATTCTTTCAAAGAACCAGCTTTTGGCTTTGTTGATTTTTGCTATGGTCTCCTTTGTTTCATTTGCATTTATTTCTGCCCTAATTTTTAAGATTTCTTTCCTTTTACAAACCCTGGGGTTCTTCATTTCTTCCTTTTCTAGTTGCTTTAGGTGTAGAGTTTGGTTATTAATTTGACTTTTGTCTTGTTTCTTAAAGTAAGCCTGTATTGCTATGAACCTTTCCCTTAGCACTGCTTTTACAGTGTCCTACAGGTTTTGTGTTGTTGTGTTTTCATTTTCATTCATTTCTATGCATATTTTGATTTATTTTTTGATTTCTACTGTGATTTATTGGTATTCAGCAGCCTGTTTTTCAGCCTTCATATGTTGGAATTTTTAATAGTTTTTCTCCTGTAATTGAGATCTAATTTTAGTGCATTGTGGTCAGAAGAGATGCATGGAATGATTTCAATTTTTTTTTTTTTTTTAATTTACTAAGGCTGGATTTATGGCCCAGGATGTGATCTATCCTGGAGAAGGTTCCGTGTGCATTTGAGAAAAGGGTGAAATTTATTGTTTTGGGGTAAAATGTCATATAGATATCAATTAGGTCTAACTGGTCTATTGTATCATTTAAAGTTTGTGTTTCTCTGATAATTTTCTGCTTAATTGATCTATCCATAGGTGTGAGTGGGGTATTAAAGTCTCCCATTATTATTGTCTTATTGTTAATTTCCCCTTTCATACTTGTTACCATTTCCCTCACATATTGTGGTGCTCCTATGTTGGTTGCATATATATTTATAATTGTTATATCTTCTTCATGTATTTATCCTTTGATCATTATGTAGGGTCCTTCTTTGTCTCTTTTTACAGCCTTTGTTTTAAAGTCTATTTTATCGGATATGAGTGTTGCTACTCCTGCTTTCTTTTGGGTGCCCACTTTCACCACTCCTATTCAACATAGTTTTGGAAGTTTTGGCCACAGCAATCAGAGCAGAAAAAGAAATAAAAGGAATCCAAATTGGATAAGAAGAATTAAAACTCTCACTGTTTGCAGATGACATGATCCTCTACATAGAAAACCCTAAAGACTCCACCAGAAAATTACTAGAACTAATCAATGAATATAGTAAAGTTGCAGGATATAAAATCAACACACTGAAATGTCTTGTATCCCTATACACTAATAATGAGAAAATAGAAAGAGAAATTAAGGAAACAATTCCATTCACCATTGCAATGAAAAGAATAAAATACTTAAGGATATATCTACCTAAAGAAACAAAAGACCTATATATAGAAAACTATAAAACACTGCTGAAAGAAATCAAAGAGGACACTAGTAGATGGAGAAATATACCATGTTCATGGATCAGTAGAATCAATATGGTGAAAATGAAAATACTACCCAAAGCAATTTATAAATTTAATACAATCCCTATCAAGCTACCAATGGTATTTTTCACAGAGCTAGAAAAAATAATTTCATAATTCGTATGGAAATACAAAAAACTTCGAATAGCCAAAGCGATCTTGAGAAAGAAGAATGGAACTGGAGGAATCAACCTGCATGACTTCAGGCTCTACTACAAAGCCACAGTCATCAAGACAGTATGGTACAGGCACAAAGACAGAAATATAGATCAATGGAACAAAATAGAAAGCCAAGAGATAAATCTTTGCACCTATGAACACCTTATCTTTGACAAAGGAGGCAAGAATATACAATGGAGAAAAGACAATCTTTTTAACAAGTGGTGCTGGGAAAACTGGTCAAACACTTGTAAAGAATGAAACTAGAACACTTCCTAACACCATACACAAAAATAAACTAAAAATGGATTAAAGATCTAAACACAAGACCAGAAACTATAAAACTCCTAGAGGAGAACATAGGCAAAACACTCTCCGACACAAATCACAACAGGATCCTCTATGACCCACCTACCAGAATATTGGAAATAAAAGCAAAAATAAGCAAATGGGATCTAATTAAAATTAAAAGCTTCTGCACAACAAAGGAAACTATAAGCAAGGTGAAAATACAGCCTCCAGAATGGGACAAAATAATAGCAAATTAAGCAACTGACAAACAACTAATCTCAAAAATATACAAGCGACTCTTACAGCTCAATTCCAGGAAAAAAAAAAAAAAAATCAATAATGGGCCAAAGATCTAAACAGATATTTCTCCAAAGAAGACATACAGATGGCTAACAAACACATGAAAAGATGCTCAACATCACTCATTATCAGAGAAATGCAAATCAAAACCACAACGAGGTACCATTTCACACCAGTCAGAATGGCTGCAATCCAAAAGTCTACAAGCAATAAATGCTGGAGAGGGTGTGGAGAAAAGGAAACCCTCTTACACTGTTGGCGGGAAGGCAAACTAGTACAGCCACTATGGAGAACAGTGTGGAGATTCCTTAAAAAACTGGAAATAGAACTGCCTTATGACCCAGCAATCCCACTGCTGGGCATACACACCAAGGAAACCAGAATTGAAAGAGACATGTGTACCCAAATGTTCACTGTAGCACTGTTTATAATAGCCAGGACATGGAAGCAACCTAGATGTCCATCAGCAGACAAATGGATAAGAAAGTGTGGTACATATACACAATGGAGTATTACTCAGCCATTAAAAATAATACATTTGAATCTGTTCTAATGAGGTGGATGAAACTGGAGCCTATTATACAGAGTGAAGTAAGCCAGAAAGAAAAACAACAATACAGTATACTAACACATATATGTGGAATTTAGAAAGATGCTAACTATAACCCTGTATGTGAGAAAGCAAAAGAGACACAGATGTACAGAACTGTCTTTTGTACTCTGTGGGAGGTGGAGAGGGTGGGATGATTTGGGAGAATGGCATTGAAACATGTATAATATCATATATGAAACGAATCACCAGTCTAGGTCCAATGCATGATACAGGATACTTGGGGCTGGTGCACTGGGATAACTCAGAGGAATGGTACAGGCAGGGAGGTGGGAAGAGGTTTCAAGATGGGGAACACATGTACACCCATAGTGGATTCATGTTGATGTATGGCAAAACCAATACAATATTGTAAAGTAATTAGCCTCCAATTAAAATTAATACATTTATAACAAAAGAATAAAAAGAAGGTTAGATCATGTTGGACAAACAGCTTTCTGAAGGATGTTTTGTATTCCAGAATTATTTAAAAATAAAATTCCAAACCATTGAAAAAAAAAAAAAAAAGTTAAAAATCAGCCTGAAGCAATTGAAGTACTTCTTGAACTGTTTTGCAGGATATAAACTCCCTTGAGCACTCAATCATCTTTCTTTTAAATGGAGCCCAAGAAATGATGATGCCGACCTTTGCTAACCCTGTTACTTCATTCAACTAGGTGCCTGGATTTTGTCAACCTAATCTTTGCCTCATTTAAGGTTAAATCTTTGCCCTCAGGGTGAGGATTGCTGCTATTTTTGAACATACAATGTATATTTGAGCATACTGTCACACTGAGCAAGCACATCTAGGTCTCCACCTTTACCTGGAAGATGCACACATCTTTAGCTTAAAACTTCCCTGATCTTGCTATTCTGAGAAACACTGCTTTGAGAGCTACCTCCCTGTCTCCATACTCATTAAAAGTAATAAATGCTTATATTTTTAATTGAAAGTAGTTGTGTTCATTAGCTAAGCACCCCAAATGACAGATTCACTGAATGAGAGTGGTAGGAACTGGTGATAAAATGTTGACAAAAACACTAAGACTTAGGCCTTACATGTTTTTAATAAGAAAGTTAAATTTCTAAAACCAAAGGTTATTTTAAGAGGTAAATTCCACACACAATTTTTGCTGAATACGTGTTAAAATATAAGCATGGGTTCTCAGAACAAATTTCGGATGAGCATGGGAAGGCAAATGCATAATTAAAACCAAAGAAAATATGTACAATTTGGTGTTTGGTTTAGAGAATATAATTAAAAATGGCAATGTAATTAAAGTCAAAATGATAGAAGAGAAAAACAAGAAATTGGTAGTAGACAAAACTTTGATATCGAACCATGGCGTTTCAAAAAATGGCTGAAAGAATTCTTTGAGTGATTTCTGAAAAGGCTATTAAAGTTGATAAAATATTGAATTTTTGTATAAGTTCTAAACTTGAGACTCAAAGGAATGCTAGAGAAACAAACAGCACTGTTTAGATCAAATTATAATATTTTCTACAGTTAGTTTTTTTAGTTATCAACTCACACAGGTAAGTTTCCTTTTTTTTTTAATTTCTTTTTTTTTTTTTTTAACTTTACAATATTGTATTGGTTTTGCCACATATCAACATGAATCTGCCACAGGTATACACATGTTCCCCATTCTGAACCCTCCCTCCCTCCTCACTCCCCGTACCATACCTCTGGGTTGTCCCAGTGCACCTGCCCCAAGCATCCAGTATCGTGCATCAAACCTGGACTGGCGACTCATTTCATTTTTTATATTATACATGTTTCAATGCCATTCTCCCAAATCACCCTACCCTCCTTCTCCCACAGAGTCCAAAAGACTGTTCTATACATCAGTGTCTCCTTTGCTGTCTCGTATACAGGGTTATTGTTGCCATCTTTCTAAATTCCATATATATGCGTTAGTATACTGTATTGGTGTTTTTCTTTCTGGGTTACTTCACTCTGTATAATAGGCTCCAGTTTCATACACCTCATTAGAACTGATTCAAATGTATTCTTTTTAATGGCTGAGTAATACTTCATTGTGTATAAGTACTACAGCTTTCTTATCCATTCATCTGCTGATGGACATCTAGGTTGCTTCCATGTCCTGGCTATTGTAAACGGTGCTGCGATGAACATTGGCGTATACGTGTCTCTTTCAATTCTGGTTTCTTCAGTGTGTATGCCCAGCAGTGGGATTGCTGGGTCATAAGGTAGTTCTATTTCCAGGTTTTTAAGGAATCTCCACACTGTTCTCCATAGTGGCTGTATTAGTTTGCCTTCCCGCCAACAGTGTAAGAGGGTTGCCTTTTCTCCACACCCTCTCCAGCATTTATTGCTTGTAGACTTCTGGATTGCAGACATTCTGACTGGTTTGAAATGGTACCTCATAGTGGGTTTGATTTGCATTTCTCTGATAATGAGTGATGTTGAGCATCTTTTCATGTGTTTGTTAGCCATCTGTATGTCCTCTTTGGAGAAATGTCTATTTAGTTCTTTGGCCGATTTTTTGATTGGGTCATTTATTTTTCTGGAATTGAGCTGTAGGTGTTGCTTGTATAGTTTTGAGATTAATTGTTTGTCAGTTGTTTCATTTACTATTATTTTCTCCCATTCTGAAGGTTGTCTTTTCACCTGTATACAGGTTAAGAAGCAGCAGTTAGATCTGAACATGGAACAATGGACTCCTTCAAAACTGGGAAATGAGTAAAACAACTTCTCACGTTGTTACTCTGCTTATTTAATTTGCGTGCAGAGTACATTATGCAAAATGCCAGGCTCGATGAATCACAAGCTCTGAACCAAGACTGTCAGGAGAAATATCAACAACCTCAGATATGCAAATGATACCATTCTAATGGTAGAAAGTGAAGAGGAACTAAAGAGCTGCTTGATAAGGGTGAAAGATGAGAGTGAAAAAGCTGGTTTAAAACTCTACATTCAAAAAATTAAGATCATGGCATCGGGTTCCATCATTTCATGACAAATAGTAGGAAAAAAAGTGTAAAAGTGACAGATTTTATTTTCTTGGTCTCCAAAATTACTGTATATGATGACTGCAGATAAAATTAAAAGATACTTGCTCCTTGAAAGAAAAGCTATGACAAACTTAAGCAGCACGTTATAAATCAGAGACATCACTTTGCTGACAGAGTTGTGAATAGTTAAAGCTATGTTTTTTTCCAGTAGTCATGTACTGATATGAGCGTTGGACCATAAAGAATACTGAACACCAGATAATTGATGCTTTTGAACTATGGTGTTGGAGAAGACTCTTGAGTGTCTCTTGAACGGCAAGGAGAGTGAACCAGTCAATACTAAAGGAAATCAACCCTGAATATTCATTGGAATGACTGATGCTAAAGCTTAATCTCCAATACTTTGCCTACCTTATGCAAAAAGCTGATTCATTGGAAAAGACCCTGATGCTGGGAAAGGTTGAAGGCAGGAGGAGAAGAGGGTGGTAGAGGATGAGATGGTTAGGTAGAATTGACTCAATGGACATTAATTTGAGCAAACTGCCAAAGATAGTAAAGGACAGGAAAGCCTGGCATGCTGCAGTTCATGGGTTCATAAAGAGTCAGACACAATTTAGTAACTGAACAACAACAAATTCATGATATAGATACCATACTACATTTGTCAAGGAATATAAGGATTTCAATGAATCCATAAGTTTGAAGAAAATTTCTAGAAAATGAGATTGAGTTATGGTAAAATTACAGTTGAACTATGAAATTAACTCATGAGATAATGAGGGAAAATTCATTATTGGCACACTTATAGAGAAATAAACTAAGTGGGATAACTTTTAAAGGGCATAAAACATGATAAAGTAAGAAAAGTGTTTGTCTTTAAAAAATAGAAATGATTTATTTTTACCTTTTTAAATGCAAATCATATTTGAGGATTTTTTAACTGATCAAACTTACTGAAGATATTTCCAATTTAATACATGAAAATGCATCTCTATCTTTTTTCTTCTACACAGTGGAAGAGATAACACCAGACTCTCCTATCTTAACTCACAAAAATCCATGAGAAGCAGCTAAGCTACTAAGTATAAACATGCAAAGCTTTAATGCTTCAGATGAACCTCAGATTGTGATGCTTGCTAAAATGGCTTCAGGAACATTTTCAGTGCATGTATTTTAATAGGAGATATTTGAGTAATGACAATGGCAATCTTTGAGTCATGAGATTTTTTTTTTATGATTTAATACTAAAGTGATTTATTTGTATTTTTAATTTTTCTAGAAAAAATAACTTATGGTAAAAATGAAAAGGGAATATACTATGGTGAAATCATTTACTTGCTTTAAAAATCCTTTTTGATCATACATTTTTTTCATGTTTCCTGTTTAGAAAAATGTTTCAAGGACAACTCTAAATTTCAAAACATAGGATAACCCTAGATTTTTGACATAAAAAATGTTTTAAAATAGTTCAAAAAGCAAATAATTAAATATTGATGGTAATGGAATAATTATATAGCAGGTGACATGTTTCAGAAAATATTTGATATAATCATTTTATTTCAATATACTAACTCATTCTTATACACTACCAAAAATCACACAAGAATAATAGGATTCTATTGAGATTTATGCTAGGCCTAGGCAGCCTATATAGTTGGAAGACTATTAAGTAATGGAAGACTATTAAGTAATATATTGTATTTGTTTAGATTTCTTAGCTAAAAAATATATATTTCCATAATTCATGTAGAGATATACCTCCTCTTTCTTTACATAACTGGTGGCCTTAAATATACCAAGTAGAAGAAAACTGTTCAAACTTTTAAAGCATTAAAACAAAATAAAATATCTAGGAATTTCCTCAAGAAAATCTGAGATAAGAATGATATAGGGTATGCACTAGTCCTTTATATATTGTATGTAACCTGAGAATAGATGTATATCAATACTCATGAATTAATGGGTGCTAACTTTGATTTAGTGCACTATATATTAGACTCAACAAGTTATGTATCTAATTTTTTTAAGAATCATTTTTTCTTTATTTATTTTACTTTACAATATTTTATTTGGCTTTGCCATACATCAACACAAATCCTCCACGGGTGTACACGTGTTCCCCATCCTGAACACCCCCCCCCCCACCTCCCTCCTCATATCATCCATATGTATCTA
Organism: Tragelaphus eurycerus; assembly: GCA_935064755.1. Taxonomy (NCBI): domain Eukaryota; kingdom Metazoa; phylum Chordata; class Mammalia; order Artiodactyla; family Bovidae; genus Tragelaphus; species Tragelaphus eurycerus. The sequence continues at coordinate 2,138,865 of CAKXYN010000118.1, forward strand.
ACTTTGAAGGCTAATTTATGTTTCAAGGGTGATTTATCAGATTCAAGCAGAATATCTAATTTAGCAGACTATATACTTTAATACATGGTATATCTGATACAGAAGGCGATATATTTAATTCAGCAGCTAATATATCAGATTCAAAAGATGATGTATTTTTTAGTAAGGAATTAACTTTACTTATAACTGATTTAACCATGTCATTTTCTAAAAGTTATTTTGTGTATTGAATATAAATTTTATTATTAATATAGATTTTCCCTGCAAAATAATTCAAAATTTCTTGGATGACTTTGAAGCTAGTTACTCTATTTCATTCATTTATAAATGGGATTTGCATAGAACACTCATTTCAGAATAATCAGGAATGATTATCAAAAGTGTATATCCCTACGACCCACCACAGCAGTAATAAGGAGTAAGACCCAATAGCTGCATACATAACAAGGATCTGAGGTCATTTTTATGCACAGTGTTATGTTTTATAAAGGTTGAAAATTCTGAAATGTAAACAAAATATATTAAGTCAAAGAACAAGAAAATATGTATATCTTCTAAACATGAAAAATAAATTTATGATGTGCTCTAAGCTTGACATTCCTTTTATTCTAATTATCACAACTCCTTGTCTTTTGTAGATACTAACTCTAATATAAGATATAAAAATGTTGTGCAAAAGTCACCTGCCATTGGCCTTATGAAGTTAACTTGTCATCTTTCCTTGTGGTCTGATTAAAAGTTTCAGTGTACTAGGGTCTGACAAGTGAGGTGTGCATTTCAGGGAATAGGTAAAAAATCAGTCATGGAGACTTTTTTTTTTTTGCTTTACTTTGATGTGGTTTCAGATATTATTGTACATGATTTATAGAAATCATTAAAGTTGTATGTTACCTATGTCAAACTCCCTTACTTTCAGGGTCTCCTTAAACTGGCATTTTCTCAAATTTGTTGTTATATATAAATCCAATTCTAGGTGAGAGCTTTAACAATCATCATGTGTATGTTTCCCATCCATCCCTTTTCCTAATGAAAGCGTTTATTGGTATTATCTTTTCAATCGCCATAAATTGAGTAAGCATGGGAAGCAGATACTTTTTCTCTATATTTTAATTTTCTTCACATAAGGAAGAGTTACATCTAGATCTAATACAGACTGTGTGCTCAATTCAGAGATCTTGGATTTAGAGTCACTAGATAAGGTTTTTTGTTATTGTTCCCCTTCCTGAGACTGTTGTAAAAATATTTTGTGTGAAGAAAGGGAATAAGCTGAATATTTTGAGAATAGCCACTGTGGAGAACAGTATGGAGGTTCCTTAAAAAATAAAAATAGTGTTGCCACATGATATAGCAATCCCACCCCTGGGCATATTCATGGAGAAAACTATAAGTTGAAAAAATACATGCACCCCAATACTCATAGTACCAATATTTACAATAGCCAAGACATGGAAACAATCTAAATGTCTGTGACAGATGAATAGATAAATAAAATGTGGTGTGTATATACAATGGAATATTACTCAGTCTTTGAAAAAGAATGAAATAATGTCATTTGAAGCAAAGTATTAGACCTAGAAATTATCATACTAAGGGAAGTAAGTGAGACAGAGACAGACTTATCTCTTATATGTAAAATCAAATATATGTTAAAAATGAACTTATTTAAAAACAGAAACAGACTCACAGATTTAGAAAACAAACTTATGGTTATCAGAGGGGGAAAGATTGAGGGAAGGGATAAATTAGGAATTTGGGATTAGTAGATACAAGGTGTGGAGAAGGCAATGGTGACTCACTCCAGTACTCTTGCCTGGAAAATCCCATGGATGGCAGAGCCTGGTAGGTTGCAGTCCATGGGGTCGCTAAGAGTTGGACACGACTGAGCGACTTCATTTTCATTTTTCACTTTCATGCATTGGAGAAGGAAATGACAACCCACTCCAGTGTTCTTGCCTGGAGAATCCCAGGAACAGTGGAGCTTGGTGGGCTGCCGTCTATGGGGTCGCATAGAGTCGGACACGACTGATGTGACTTAGCAGCTGCAGCAGCAGGTACAAGCTGTGCTGTTCTGTGCTAAATTACCTCAGTCATGTCTGACTTTGCAATCATGGACTACAGCCTGCCAGGCTTATCTGTCCATGCGATTCTCCAGGCAAGAATACTGGAGTGGGTTGCCATTTCCTACTCCAAGATATAACTACTATATATGAAATGATAAGCAGCAAAATTCTACTGCATAGCATAGGGAACTAAACTCGATGTCATGTAATAATCTATAAAGGAAAGAAATGTACTTATATAACTGAATTACTTTGTTGTACACTTGAAATGCTCAGCAATTTACAAAATGAAATAATGCCATTTGGAGCAACATGGCGGGAACTGGAGATTATAATGTTAAGTGAAGAAAGTCAGAGAAAGACAAATATATGCTGTCACTTATATGCTATGCTATGCTAAGTCACGTCAGTCGTGTCCGATTCTGTGTGACCCCATAGAGGGCAGCCCACCAGGCCTCCCGTCCCCGGGATTCTCCAGGCAAGAACACTGGAGTGGGTTGCCATTTCCTTCTCCAATGCATGAAAGCGAAAATAGAAAGTGAAGTCGCTCAGTCGTGTCCGACTCTTAGCGACCCCATGGACTACAGCCCACCAGGCTCCTCCGTCCGTGGGATTTTCCAGGCAAGAGTACTGGAGTGGGGTGCCATTGCCTTCTCCGTCACTTATATAAGAATCTTCAAAAAATGAGAAATAGCATTGCTATTGATATTGGGTGTTGTGGGAAACATTTCCAAATAATAAAGTAAGAGCTACACTAGAAGTATAAATATATTTAGATATCTCCATTGGTCATTTTCAGTATTAAAAAATGGGAGGGCGATCCCAAGATGGCAGAATAATACTTTCTCCTCACAATTCATCAAAAGATCCTTTGAATGTTGAGCAATTTCCACATAACATCTGAACGCTGGTGGAGAACACCAGGCTGCCAGGCAGCCTGATCTCTTCAAAAGGAGGTAGGACAAAATATAAAAGACAAAAACTGAGACAAAAGATTTAGAGCATGAGACCAATCCTGGGGAGGGAGTCGTGAAGGAGATGTCTCCACACAGTAGGAAACTCTCTCACAGGCGTGTCTGTGGGGAATTTTAGAGTCTCAGAGAGCAACAAAACCTGGAGAGGGAAAAAAAAAAAAAGACACCCCTAACCGCAACTGCAGAAAAGTGGCCCAGAGTCTCGCATCCACTACCAGTGAGTGGGGGCTGGTCAGGGAGGCGTGGACTGCATCATTGGTCCTTAGGGTAAGGACTGCACCTGAAGAGATGCATGTACCCCAATGTTCATTGCAGCACTGTGTACAACAGCTAGGACATGGAAGCAACCTATATGTCCATCGGCAGATGAATGGATAAGGAAGTTGAGTTACATATACACATGGAATACTACTCAGCTATTAAAAAGAACACATTTGAGTCAGTTCTAATGAGGTGGATGAAACTGGAGCCTATTATAAAGAGTGAAGTAAGCCAGAAAGAGAAACACCAATACAGCATATTAATGCATATATATGGAATTTATAAGGATGGTAACAATGACCCTACATGCAAGACAGCAAAAGAGACACAGATGTAAAGAACAGACTTTTAGACTATGTGGGACAAAGCAAGGGTGGGAAAATTTGAGAGAATAACAATGAAACATGTATGCTACCATATGTAAAATAGATGACCTGTGCAAGTTCAATGCATGAAGTAGATCACTCAGAGCTGGTGCTCTGGGACAACCCAGAGGGATGGCGTGGGGAGGGAGATGGGAGGGGGGTTCAGGATGGAGAGCACATGTACAGCTGTGGCTGATTCATGTCAATTTATGGTAAAAACAAAAACAATATTGTAAGATAATTAGCCTTCAATTTAAATAAATGAATTAATTAAAAAGGAAAAAATTATATAATACATATCACACAGAATATATTCAATGAATTATCACTGTTATTATTGTTACCTGACTATTATCACTTGTATCATTGTGTTTAATGACAGTCTGCCATGTATCAGGTACATTATTTATATTTCCTACCACCTACCACACTGCCTGGCATAAAAAAAATATTTAATAAATACTTGTTGGGTGAAAGAACAAGTCCTCAAAATAAATATTGAAATGAAGGTTTTACTTCCCCAATTTACAGAATAGAAAAGCAAGGCTCATAATTCCACAGTTTATAGTAACAAAACACTTTATGGCCCTGCTATGTCTCACTGCAGGTAAGAGGTCAAGTTGGTACTCTTCTCCTTATGTCTTAGTCTATCATCCTAGTATTGTACATAAGATAAAGTTCATCAATTTTACTATTCCACACTAAGTGTTATTATGACTCAGGTCAACTTTTTTTAATGCATTTGCCACTTGAACTTCTTATAACAAGTTATTGCTACACATAAAATTAGTTATAATTAGCTGTTTACATATCTTCCTTCTCTACTAAAACTGTGCCTATCTTGAGAGCATTAACAATATTTTATGTTAGCCAAAAATGATGCAGTCATGATGCAGAGTAGATATTAGATAAATTGTTATCAAATGAGGATCAAGAATGTAAACCTGAACCAAGAAGGCTAGCATGTGACTTAAACATTGGCAGAATTCTGACACAGTCAATTTATATAAAAAATTCAAATACATAAAATTAAGGAAATTCGGAGAAGGCAATGGCACCCCACTCCAGTACTCTTGCCTGGAAAATCCCATGGACGGAGGAGCCTGGTAGGCTGCGGTCCATGGGGTCGCTAAGAGTCAGACATGACTGAGCGAATAAAAAAAAAAAAAAAAAAAAAAATTAAGGAAATTTTGCTTTAGGGTCTGAGTTGTGGTAGTCAAAGTTTTCATTTTATAAAATTTCAATAATTCACAACTACACTTTTAGTTATGGAAAGTAAATTCAATCGATTAATGACCCAACAGGACTATGAAATTCAAGTGCATTCTCAAGTTTCCACTGGGGTTGTTTTGTTTTAGTTTGGTTAACAATTACTGCACTAAGCACGGCCAAGAGGAGCTACCCCATGACAGAGGTCAGGAAGGGCGGCGGTGAGGAAAGACCCCTCATCCAAGGTAAGGTGCTATGGCTATGCTTTGCTGGAGCAGCCGGGAAGAGATACCCCACACCCAAGGTAAGAGAAACCCAAGTAAGACGGTAGGTGTTGCAAGAGGGGATCAGAGGGCAAACACACTGAAACCATACTCACAGAAAACTAGTCAACCTAATCACACCAGGACCACAGCCTTGTCTAACTCAATGAAATTAAGCCATGCCCGTGGGGCAACCCAGGATTGCGGGTCATGGTGGAGAGATCTGACAGGGTGTGGTCCCCTGGAGAAGGGAATGACAAACCACTTCAGTATTCTTGCCTTGAGAACCCCATGAACAGTATGAAAAGGGAAAATGATAGGATACTGAAAGAGAAACTCCCCAGGTCAGTAGGGGCCCAATATGCTACTGGAGATCAGTGGAGAAATAACTCCAGAAAGAATGAAGGGATGGAGGCAAAGCAAAAAGAATACCCAGCTGTGGATATATCTGGTGATAGAATCAAAGTCCGATGCTGTAAAGAGCCATATTGCATAGGAACCGGGAATGTCAGGTCCATGAATCAAGGCAAATTGGAAGTGGTCAAACAATAGATGGCAAGAGTGAATGTTGACATTCTAGGAATTAGCGAACTAAAATGGACTGGAATGGGTGAATTTAACTCAGATGACCATTATATCTACTACTGCAGGCAGGAATCCCTCAGAAGAAACGGAGTGGCCATCATGGTCAACAAAAGAGTCCAAAATGCAGTACTTGGATGCAATCTCAAAAACGACAGAATGATCTCTGTTCGTTTCCAAGGAAAACCATTCAATGTCACAGTAATCCAAGTCTATGCCCCAACCAGTAATGCTGAAGAAGCTGAAGTTGAACAGTTTTATGAAGAACTACAAGACCTTTTAGAACTAACACCCAAAAAGATGTCCTTTTCATTATAGGGAACTGGAATGCAAAAGTAGGAAGTCAAGAAACACCTGGAGTAACAGACAAATTTGGCCTTGGAATACAGAATGAAGCAGGGCAAAGACTAACAGAGTTTTGCCAAGAAAATGCACTGCTCATAGCAAATACCCTCTTCCAACAACACAAGAGAAGACTCTACAAAAGGACATCACCAGATGGTCAACACCGTAATCAGATCGATCATATTCTTTGCAGCCAAAGATGGAGAAGCTCTATACAATCAGCAAAAGCAAGACCATGAGCTGACTGTGGCTCAGACAATGAACATCTTATTGCCAAATTCAGACTTAAATTGAAGAAAGTAGAGAAAACCATTAGACCATTCAGGTATGACCTAAATCAAATCCCTTATGATTATACAGTGGAAGTGAGAAATAGATTTAAGGGCCTAGATCTGATAGATAGAGTGCCTGATGAATTATGGAATGAGGTTCGTGACATTGTATAGGAGACAGGGATCACGATCATTCCCATGGAAAAGAAATGCAAAAAAGCAAAATGGCTGTCTGGGGAGGCCTTACAAATAGCTGTGAAAAGAAGAGAAGCGAAAAGTAAAGGAGAAAAGGAAAGATATAGCGTCTGAATGCAGAGTTCCAAAGAATAGCAAGAAGAGATAAGAAAGCCTTCCTCAGCGATCAATGCAAAGAAATAGAGGAAAACAATAGAATGGGAAAGACTAGAGATCTCTTCAAGAAAATTAGAGATACCAAGGGAATATTTCATGCAAGGATAGGCTCAATAAAGGACAGAAATGGTATGGACCTAACAGAAGCAGAAGATATTAAGAAGAGGGGGCAAGAATACAGAGAGGAACTGTACAAAAAAGATCTTCAAGACCCAGATAATCACAATGGTGTGATCACTGACCTAGAGCCAGACATCCTAGAATGTGAAGTCAAGTGGGCCTTAGAAAGCATCACTATGAACAAACCTAGTGGAATTGATGGAATTCCAGTTGAGCTATTTCAAATCCTGAAAGATGATGCTGTGAAAGTGCTGCACTCAATATGCCAGCAAATTTGGAAAACTAAGCAGTGGCCACAAGACTGGAAAAAGTCAGTTTTCATCCCAATCCCAAAGAAAGGCAATGCCAAAGAATGCTCAAACTACCGCAAAATTGCACTCATCTCACACGCTAGTAAAGTAATGCTCAAAATTCTCCAAGCCAGGCTTCAGCAATATGTGAACCGTGAACTTCCTGATGTTCAAGCTGGTTTTCGAAAAGGCAGAGGAACCAGAGATCAAATTGCCAACATCCACTGGATCATGGAAAAAGCAAGAGAGTTCCAAAAAAACATCTATTTCTTCTTTATTGACTATGCCAAAGCCTTTGACTCTGTGCATCACAATAAACTGTGGGAAATTCTGAAAGAGATGGGAATACCAGACCACCTGATCTGCCTCTTGAGGAATTTTTATGCAGGTCAGGATGCAACAGTTAGAACTGGACATGGAACAACAGACTGGTTCCAAATAGGAAAAGGAGTACGTCAAGGCTGTATATTGTCACCCTGCTTATTTAACTTATATGCAGAGTACATCATGAGAAATGCTGGACGGGAAGAAACACAAGCTGGAATCAAGACTGCTGGGAAAAATATCCATAACCATAGATATGCAGATGACACCACCCTTATGGCAGAAAGTGAAGAGGAACTAAAGTGCCTCTTGATGAAAGTGAAAGTGGAGAGTGAAAAAGTTGGCTTAAAGCTCAACATTTAGAAAACGAAGATCATGGCATCTGGTTCCATCACTTCATGGGAAATAGATGGGGAAACAGTGGAAACAGTGTCAGACATTATTTTTCTGGGCTCCAAATCACTGCAGATGGTGACTGCAGCTATGAAATTAAAGGACGCTTACTCCTTGGAAGGAAGATTATGACCAACCTAGATAGCATATTCAAAAGCAGAGACATTACTTTGCCAACAAAGTTTCGTCTAGTCAAGGCTATGGTCTTTCCTGTGGTCGTGTATGGATGTGAGAGCTGGACTGTGAAGAAAGCTGAGCGCCAAAGAATTTATGCTTTTGATCTGTGATGTTGGTGAAGACTCTTGAGAGTCCCTTGGAGTGCAAGGAGATCCAACCAGTCCATTCTGAAGGAGAGAAACCATGGGATTTCTTTGGAAGGAATGATGCTGAAGCTGAAACTCCAGTACTTTGGCCACCTCATGCAAAAACTTGACTCATTGGAAAAGACTCTGATGCTGGGAGGGATTTGGGGCAAGAGGAGAACGGGATGACAGAGGATGAGATGGCTGGATGGCATCACTGACTCGATCGTCATGAGTCTCAGTGAATTCCGTGTGTTGGTGATGGAAAGGGAGGCCTGGCGTGCTACAATTCATGAGGTTGTAAAGAGTCATACACGACTGAGCGACTGATCTGATTGGAGATGAATAGTTCTATCTGCTGATTTGTAACTAGGAAAGGCAGAAACTAACAGACAGTTTATATTAGTAGTGCATAAAAACTATAAAATGAATAACTATGAAATTAGGGGTAGAATTAGATGAGGAGATTATTAAAGAATGGAACAAGCAGTTCAAAATGACTGAGGAATCGATCTCATGTGTTAGAAATGTAATAAATAAGCTTAGAAAATAATGTTGGAGCCATATATTGTGGAGAAACATGGATTTCAGTTTGAAGAGTCTGTTGGTTTTTTTTTTTTTTCTCTGTAAGTAGAAATAAACCTGTTAGAAACTCTATTAGAGCTGAGCTGACTGTGGCTCAGACCATGAATTCCTTATTGCCAAATTCAGACTGAAATTGAAGAAAGTAGGGAAACCACTAGACCATTCAGGTATGACCTAAATCAAATCCCTTATGATTATACAGTGGAAGTGAGAAATAGATTTAAGGGCCTAGATCTGATAGATAGAGTGCCTGATGAACTATGGATTGAGGTTTGTGACATTGTACAGGGCACAGGGATCAAGACCATCCCCATGGAAAAGAAATGCAGAAAAGCAAAATGGCTGTCTGGGGAGGCCTTACAAATAGCTATGAAAAAAAGAGAAGCGAACAGCAAAGGAGAAAAAGAAAGATATAAACATCTGAATGCAGAGTTCCAAAGAATAGCAAGAAGAGATAAGAAAGCCTTCTTCAGCGATCAATGCAAAGAAATAGAGGAAAACAACAGAATGGGAAAGACTAGGGATCTCTTCAAGAAAATCAGAGATACCAAAGGAACATTTCATGCAAAGATGGGCTCGATAAAGGACAGAAATGGTATGGACCTAACAGAAGCAGTAGCTATTAAGAAGAGGTAGCAAGAATACACAGAAGAACTGTACAAAAAGAGCTTCAAGACCCAGATAATCATGATGGTGTGATCACTGACCTAGAGCCAGACATCCTAGAATGTGAAGTCAAGTGGGCCTTAGAAAGCATCACTACGAACAAAGCTAGTGGAGGTGATGGAATTCCAGTGGAGCTATTCCAAATCCTGAAAGATGATGCTGTGAAAGTACTGCACTCAATATGCCAGCAAATCTGGAAAACTCAGCAGTGGCCACAGGACTAGAAAAGGTCAGTTTTCATTCCAATCCCAAAGAAAGGCAATGCCAAAGAATGCTCAAACTACCGCAAAATTGCACTCATCTCACACGCTAGTAAAGTAATGCTCAAAATTCTCCAAGCCAGGCTTCAGCAATATGTGAACCGTGAACTTCCTGATGTTCAAGCTGGTTTTAGAAAAAGCAGAGGAACCAGAGATCAAATTGCCAACATCCACTGGATCATGTGAAAAAGCAAGAGAGTTCCAGAAAGACATCTATTTCTGCTTTATTGACTATGCCAAAGCCTTTGACTGTGTAGATCACAATAAACTGTGGACAATTCTGAAAGATGGGAATATCAGAGCACCTGATCTGCCTCTTGAGAAATCTGTATGCAGGTCAGGAAGCAACAGATAGAACTGGTCATGGAACAACAGACTGGTTCCAAATAGGAAAAGGAGTACGTCAAGGCTGTATATTGTCACCATGTTTATTTAACTTCTATGCAGAGTACATCATGAGAAATGCTGGACTGGAAGAAAAACAAGTTGGAATCAAGATTGCTGGGAAAAATATCAATAACCTCAGATATGCAGATGACACAACCCTTATGGCAGAAAGTGAAGAGGAACTCAAAAGCCTCTTGATGAAAGTGAAAGTGGAGAATGAAAAGGTTGGCTTAAAGCTCAACATTCAGAAAATGAAGATCATGGCATCTGGTCTCACCACTACATGGGAAATAGATGGACAAACAGTGGAAACAGTGTCAGACTTTATTTTTCTGGGCTCCAAAATCACTGCAGATGGTGACTGCAGCCATGAAATTAGAAGACGCTTACTCCTTGGAAGGAAAGTTATGACCAACCTAGATAGCATATTCAAAAGCAGAGACATTATTTTGCCAACAAAGGTTCGCCTAGTCAAGACTATGGTCTTTCCTTTGATCATGTATGGATGTGAGAGCTGGACTGTGAAGAAAGCTGAGTGCCAAAGAATTGATGCTTTTGATCTGTGATGTTGGAGAAGACTCTTGAGAGTCCCTTGGACTGCAAGGAGATCCAACCAGTCCATTCTGAAGGAGATCAGCCCTGGGATTTCTTTGGAAGGAATGATGCTAAAGCTGAAACTCCAGTATTTTGGCCACCTCATGCGAAGAGTTGACTCATTGGAGAAGACTCTGATGCTGGGAGAGATTGGGGGCAGGAGGAGAAGGGGACGACAGAGGATGAGATGGCTGGATGGCATCACTGACTCGATGGATGTGAGTCTGAGTGACCTCCGGGAGTTGGTGATGGACAGGGAGGCCTGGCGTGCTGCAATTCATGGGGTCGCAAAGAGTTGGACACGACTGAGCGACTGATCTGATCTGATCTGATAGTAAAATTAATCTCCCCACACCTGAATTAGTAAAGAACGATGCTAGATTCAGGAAAGCAAATTGAATCTACTTGCTCACAAAAAGTAAAAACAAATCTGAAATGGTAGAAATACAAGACTTTTTAACTCGGCAACTCATCTCATGTTGGAAGAGGGGTGGGGAGTAACCAGAAAAGGTAAAAAAAGATTATAAAGGTTAATTTGAACGGAATAGAGGTAAAGTCAAAAAAAGTATGTTATTAATTTTAACTGAAAATATGTAGCAAAACAAAGTAGTTAAGAACAAAGCCCCTAGTGCTATGTTTTCCAGTTCAAATCCTGACTCTACTATTTACTAGCTGTATGACATTGGCATTCATTGAAACTTTCTGTTGCTCAGTTTCCTTATCTATAAAATGGGAATGATGTTAAAAATAGTACCTACTTCAAAAGGTTGTTCTCAGAATTCAATGCCTTATTTTGTGGAAAGCACTTAGAACAATCCCTGAAAAATTATCATTATTTACTCAAGATTTCTGGGAGAAACATCAATAACCCTAGATATGCAGATGACACCACCATTATGGCAGAAAGTGAAGAGGAACTAAGAAGCCTCTTGATGAAAGTGAAAGGAGAGTGAAAATGTTGGCTTAAAGCTCAACATTCAGAAAACTAAGATCATGGCAACTGGTCCCATCACTTAATGGCAAATAGATGGGGAAACAGTGGAAACAGTGTCAGACTTTATTTTTGGGCTCCAAAATCACTGAAGATGGTGATTGCAGCCATGCATCTTTTAATTAAAAGATACTTAATTCTTAGAAGGAAAGTTATGACCAACCTAGATAGCAAATTCAAAAGCAGAGACATTACTTTGCCAACAAAGTCCATCGAGTCAAGGCCATGTTTTTTCCAGTAGTCATGTATGGATGTGATAGTTGGACTGTGAAGATAGCTGAGCACTGAAGAATTGATGTTTTTTAACTATGGTGTTGGAGAAGACTCTTGAGAGTCCCTTGGATTGCAAGGAAATTCAACCAGTCCATTCTAAAGGAGATGCGTCCTGGTTGTTCTTTGGAAGGAGTGATGTTAACACTGAAACTCCAGTACTTTGGCCACCTCATGGGGGGAGTTGACTCATTGGAAAGGACTCTGTTTCTGGGAGGGATTGGGGGCAGGAGGAAGAATGGAACATTTTTTACTTGATATTATGGAGGTTTTATCAAGTAAAAAATATCAAAAAAAAAAAAAAAAAACTTATATGCAGAGTACATCATGAGAAATGCTGGACTGGAGGAAACACAAGCTGGAATCAAGATTGCCAGGAGAAATATCAATAACCTCAGATATGCAGATGACACCACCCTTATGGCAGAAAGTGAAGAGGAACTCAAAAGCCTCTTGATGAAAGTGAAAGTGGAGAGTGAAAAGGTTGGCTTAAAGCTCAACATTCAGAAAACGAAGATCATGGCATCTGGTCCCATCACTACATGGGAAATAGATGGAGAAACAGTGGAAACGGTGTCAGACTTTATTTTTCTGGGCTCCAAAATCACTGCAGATGGTGACTGCAGCCATGAAATTAAAAGACGCTTACTCCTTGGAAGGAAAGTTATGACCAACCTAGATAGCGTATTCAAAAGCAGAGACATCGCTTTGCCAACAAAGGTTCGCCTAGTCAAGGCTATGGTCTTTCCTGTGGTCATGTATGGATGTGAGAGCTGGACTGTGAAGAAGGCTGAATGCCGAAGAATTGATGCTTTTGAACTGTGGTGTTGGAGAAGACTCTTGAGAGTCCCTTGGACTGCAAAGAGATCCAACCGGTCCATTCTGAAGGAGATCAGCCCTGGGATTTCTTTGGAAGGAATGATGCTGAAGCTGTGACTCCAGTATTTTGGCCACCTCATGCGAAGAGTTGACTCATTGGAGAAGACTCTGATGCTGGGAGGGATTGAGGGCAGGAGGAGAAGGGGACGACCTAGGATGAGATGGCTGGATGGCATCACTGACTCGATGAATATGAGTCTGAGTGACCTCCGAGAGCTGGTGATGGATAGGGAGGCCTGGCGTGCTGCAGTTCATGGGGTCGCAAAGAGTTGGACACGACTGAGCGACTGATCTGATCTGATGGAGGTTTTAAGAGTTTCCTCTGGAGACCTGATTCAATCATTTTAAACTGGTTTCGCTTTTCAATGAATTCCACTGTGAAGACTGTTTTTTGTTTGTTTGTTTGTTTTCTCTACTGAAGTTTAGAAAGAGCAACTGATATGATCTGTATTTGCTTAGAAAAATTAGAAAGAAATAAAGGTACCCTTGAATTATTTAGATTATAAAAAAATGTTATGATGTACTTGCATGTAAAATGGCTCTTCCAGTTAAGAGACATTTTGTGCCTCCTCTTGGTCCTGGGGAATAGATTGTCATTAGAATGTACTTAGAAAGTTACCAGAAGAGATGATAGATGCAAACATAAATGTGAAGGGGAAAGGTTGAAATAAAACTTTTGCCAAAATAATTCAATTAAAAGTTCAGTTCCTTCACATCTAAGTTTTTGAAAGTCTCCTTCTGTAGTCTGCCATGAATTTGGGAGTGGGTTAATTCAGGCAAGATATTTAGTGTAGGAAATTCTTAGTATAAACAAGTTCATTAAAATTTCATGGGCCTTTAACACCTCAGTAACAATCTGCCCAAAGGGTAACATTTATTTTTTTGAACTGCCAACATATTACTTTTATGGGATACATTTATATGCTAAATTGCCTATTATGTTAAGCTGTAAGTTCCCATTTAGCAGCATCAGAAATAAGATCTGACTATAAATGTTTGTATTTTATTAGTGCAATGCCAGACTTCCTAATAGCTCAAAATTTCTAAAGGCTGAAATTCATTTCATCTCCTTCAGAAGTTGCTTTGCTAAAATAATTTTTTATAAATACTATATTTGCATAGACTAGAAGTTTTCAGACTTGGATTGTCAGGAAAAGTGGAAAAAATTACTTCCATTTGATTTTACCCTTAAGCAAATCATAAGTGACACACTTAAGAAATTATATAAAGAAAATAAAAGTACAAGCTAACTAATGACTATTCTTTACTTAATAATTTCAGAGTAAATCAGCAGGAAACTCCAGGGAAATGGATATTGAGTAATGATACAGTGTTATAAACATTCTCACATATAACATCGAGTTACCAGGCATTTGTATGGTGTGTGAGAGAGTTTACTTGACTCTATTGACAATGATTCAATATTATAAAGTATTTAACACAGGACCTTCAAGATGCCAAACCTCAATTTGATGTAGTGAGAAAAAGTATTGGATAAGGGCACAGATTGAAAAGGAAATTGAATAAAAAGCCCTCCCTTTTCCACCTATTTTTAGAATATTTTTCTCCTAGACTTGATATACATTGGAATCAAAACACAAGGAGAACACTAGGTTTATAAATCAAGTCACATAAATTTTAATGGAAAATTTGTAGGATTGTGTAATTATAAAGGATTTTATTCCCTTTGAAAACCCATGAATGAGTTTTATTTTTTTCTTTAGTGTTGAAAGAATTCGATCAGATCAGATCAGATCAGTCGCTCAGTCGTGTCCGACTCTTTGCGACCCCATGAACTGCAGCACACCAGGCCTCCCTGTCCATCACCAACTCCCGGAGGTCACTCAGACTCACATTCATCGAGTCAGTGATGCCATCCAGCCATATCATTCTCTGCCGTCCCCTTCTCCTCTTGCCCCAAATCCCTCCCAGCATCAGAGTCTTCTCCAATGAGTCAACTCTTCGCATGAGGTGGCCAAAATACTGGATTTTCAGCTTTAGCATCATTCCTTCCAAAGAAATCCCAGGGCTGATTTCCTTCAGAATGGACTGGTTGGATCTCCTTGCAGTCCAAGGGACTCTCAAGAGTCTTCTTCAACATCACAGTTCAAAAGCATCAATTCTTCAGTGCTCTATTATAGTATGTATCAGATACTATGTCACTTTGTATTAAGCAGATTGATTACCACTTTAACATGATTTTATCCCTTTTCATTTTGTCACAGCTTTTTTCTTTTTTTGAAAGATAATTGCTTTACAGAATTTTCTTTCTGTCTGTCAAGTATCTACATAAATCAGCCATAGATATACATATGTCCCCTCCCTCTTGAACCTCCCTCCCATCTCCTTCCCCATTCCACCCCATCTAGATTGTTGCAGAGCCGCTGTTTGCGTTCCCTGAGTCATACAGAAAATTTCCATTGGCTATTTTACATATGGTATTGTAACTTTCCTTGTTACTTTCTCCATACCTCTCAGCCTTTCCTTCCTCCCCTCCCTGTTGTGTCCATAAATCTGTTCTCTATGTCTGTTTCTCCATTGCTGCCCTGCTAATAAATTAATTTTTCTAGATTCCATATATATGTGTTAGTATACCTTATTTATCTTTGACTTTCTGACTTACTTCACTCTATAATAGGCTCTAGGTTTGTCCATGTCATTAGAACTGTATTCTTTTTTTTATGGTTAAGGAGTATTTCCTTGTATATATGTACCACAGCTTCTTTATCCATTCATCTGTTGATGGACATCTAGGTTGCTTCCATGTTCTATCTATTGTAAATAGTGCTGCAATGAACATTGGGGTATATGTATCTTTTTCATGTTTGGTTTCCTCAAGATATATGCCTACTTGTGGGATTACTGGGTCATTGCTGGTGGTTTTATTCCCATTTTTTTTAAGGAATCTCCATACCTCTTCCATAGTGACTGTATGAATTTACATTCCCACCAACAATACAAGAGGGTTCCTTTTTTCCCACCCCCTCTCTAGCATTTATTCTTTGTAGTTTTTTCTTTCTTTCTTTCTTTCTTTTTTTTTTTTTTTTTGATGATGGCTATTCTGACTGGTGTGAGGTGATATCTCATTGTAGTTTTCATTTGCATTTCTCTAATAATAAGTGATGAGCATCTTTTCATGTGCTTGTTAGCTGTCACAACTTTTTGATTTAGGTAGGATTAACACTGTACCTCGGAGAAAGCAATGGCACCCCTCTCCAGTACTCTTGCCTGAAAAATCCCATGGATGGAGGAGCCTGGTGGGCTACAGTCCATGGGGTCGCTATGAGTCACACAGAACTGAGTGACTTCACTTTCAATTTTCACTTTCATGCATTGGAGAAGGAAATGGCAACCCATTCCTGTGTTCTTGCTTGAAGAATCCCAGGGACGGGAGAGCCTGGTGGACTGCCGTCTATGGAGTCACACAAAGTCAGAGTCGGACACGACTGAAGCGACTTAGCCGCAGTAGTTGCTATATTTGATCAATGTTGGCACATGGCAGAGAAACTCTCATCAGTGGCAAGTCTGGGACTTTTGTTAAATATTTTGAAGAGACATTCTCCTTTCTTTCCCCTTGATGAGAATAAGAAAGTATGTAAATTTGGGAACTGCTGTCATCCATCCAGCTATGAGAGTAGTCAGCCCCAAAATAAAGCCAACATGTGAGAAGGGAAGAGCCAAGATAATTTTAGAAAAACATAACTACAGTCTGCAGTCATTGATTTCAGGTGGCCTTGGACTCCAATGGCTTGAAGTGTGACTTGGGTTCCCAAGCAGAGATTCAGGTTGGGGAATGGTGATGAGAACACCAAATTCTAGCCACTAGACCAGTGGTCAGTGACAAAGTCCCTGACTCTTTGGCTTTCTGGAAAAGAATTCCCTCAAAGATAGAAATAGAGAAACAAGTAAAGTCTTTATTAGAAAAAGAGTGACTATCCATTACTTGTGTATAGTCACACAAGCAGACTCAGAGAGAGAGATTCACACCCTCATGGTAGTTTAAATTACTTATCTGGGGGATCTGTTCCAGGTTTCCTTTAGCCAGTCATTTTGATTTGCCTTTTTCTGCGTCCATGTTTAGTGTATATCAGGATCCTCCCATGTGTGCACAAGCATCTTTTCACCAAGATGTATTCCAGAGAAGAGGCTTATGGGTAGGATGACATCACTTACTATAAGGTGGTGTGTGTGTGTGTGTAAAGTCGCTCAGTCCTAACTGACTCTTTGCAACCCCATAGGCTGTATCCTGCCAGGCTTCTCTGTCACGGAATTTTCCATGCAATGTTACAGGAATGGATAGCCATTCCTTCTCCAGGGGATTATTCTCGACCCAGGGATTGAATTCACATCTCTTGTGTCTCCTGTATTGGCAGGAGAGTTCTTAACCACTGCACCACCTGGGAAGCCCACTATGAGGTGGTACCTCCTCCCTTCTTGGTCTCCAAGGGGCTTTCCAACAGGAAGGTTTTCTTGACTTCTTGAATGAAAAAAATATGATATCTTATTTTTTATCTGGGTAGGACCCAGACTCCTCTCTCAATTGTCCTTATATTGATATTTTAGGGCTTTCTGTCTATAGGGAATAAACTACAGTTGCTTTCCCTGGGGAACCCCATCTGCTTCCTGCCTCAGCATCATCCAATGCAATGTTAGTTACTCAGTTGTGTTTTCACTCTTTGCGACCATATGGACTGTATCACGCTAAGCTCTTCATTCCATGGGATACTCCAGACAAAAATACTGGAGTGGGCTGCCATTTCCTCCTCCATGGGATCTTCCCAGGGATTAACCCAGGGATCAAACCTGGGTCTCTTATATCTCCAACATTGGCAGGTGAGTTCTTTGCCACTAGTGCCACCTGGGAAACTTCAGTATCATCAATCTCTAAATCTAACCAACCATGCAACCCTCTCTAAATCTGAAAGCAATCAGGGCCCTGTGAGGCCCTCCTAGGCACCAAAGCCTTTCCATGTTCCCTTCCCCACCCTCCCTCCACCCCACCAGTTCTTGTTTGTAGAAACAAAATATTTCAGTCTTGGTGATGCTACCTGAGTTCCAAAGGGCAGATTCAAACAGTTGCTAAACAAGAATGGAAGGGAATGCAGAAAGAAACAATAGTGTATCAAGGGGCCTGGGTCTAGTTCTTCCTTGGAAATGTGCATAACAATTTGATACATATCTTAGTTCTAAAAATCTAAAGCCCCCATCCAGATGGAGGATAGTAACTTCAGGCTGACACAAGTAAGTTGACCCCAAACTGATTAGAATCAGAAGGCTGATGATTGAGATTCCTGGAACACCACCCTGTTACTTCACCACCAACAAATCAGAAGAGAGTTACAAACCCTGCAACTCTTCCCCCAAATTTCACCTAGAATATCTTCTTTCTTGAAACCCATCAGGGAGTTCTTCTCTTTTGGGCACAAGTCACCCATTCTTTATGCGTGGTTCTTCAATAAATCTTTCTCTACTCCAAATTCCAACATTCTGGTTTGTTTAGCCTCATTGAACTTCAGGAACATGAACCTGAGTTTGACAACAGCCCCATATATACCATTTACTTTTTAAAGTCATTTTGTATTGAGTTTCTTGTTACTTATTAAAAAAAAAAAAACTCTTACTTGACATAAAAGTGTCTTTTTTTGTGTGTCTGTTTTTTGGTTATATTAGTGTAACAGTATCTTTATGTCATTTCATGAGAAATATTAGTGGAAAGAAAATAAATATTTTTAATAAATACAAATAGAGAGTCAGATTCATCTATAGCAATTACAGAATAGTGGAGAACAAGGAATTAATTCAACTTTAAAATTATGAAGTGAATTAGAATCGTCTCAGGTTACAAAACAGATTTATTGATTCATACACTCACAGAACTGTTAAGACGAGAGACATTCCAAATAATTTCTCTGCCAGAAATATGCAATGACAGGCACACTAAATAACAGAATCACTTGTATTCAGAAACATGCTATGTGAGTATCTTTGCTCTTTTTTCTTTTGTTCCAGTAATACTTAGTCCTATTTCTATTGTGGCATCCAACCCATTTTAGTTGTTTCTCCTCCACTGATGTTTTTGAAAGGTTAAATGAATAAAAGTACTTTGAAAGAGTAATGGGAACATTCAGAAGATTGAGAACTCCTTAAGTTCTAGGTTGTACCTAGAAAGGACCTTGCTCTTCATTATCACTTATCACTATGCCTACAAATGAACTGGTTTAAACAACAAATTTTGAGAAAGTTTTATGACAAATATTGAATCTCTCTCTGAATGATGCAGGGAATTTAACATCTAAGAATTGTTTTCCATTTTCAAAAGGTAATTCCTTGTTTTGATTTAAAAGAAACATATTTGAGTAGTAGAAATAATACTAGATATTAGAATAATAATAGTAATAGAAGGAATTTGAGAAACAAGAGAAGAATACTCATAATAACTCACCTACACATAAGCACCAATATCTGGAAAACAGAGTGTACTTGTAATTTTATATGCTGATTTTTTCACTTTGAGCAATAAGTGTCATCCCATTTTGCAATCTAATCTACACAACTACATTATTCAATGGTTGAAAACAGTTTGCACAGAAAATATACAAAACATTTATTTAGTGATTCTGTTGTGGTTGAAAACAAGCTGCTTTTCAATTTACGTTATATAAGCAATACTGTGATAAATAATCACATGCACATTGCCTTTTCTATATTTTAGATTAATTGATTAAGGCCAATAATACCAAAAGTGAAATTATTAGGATGAAATTTTAAAAATTTTAAGGTTCTCAACATATATTGTTCTAAAATTTATGACAATGTCAGTAATACATGACTGCACCTGCTTTGCCACATTTCAGTAATGCAAATCATTTTAAAATGTATGTTAATATAATTGGTAAAAAGTGGAGATACTGCATTACCATTTCAATTCCTTTTTTTCTGTCTTTTGTTGTATAGTTAAACATATTTTAGTATATTTTCCCTTTACTGAATTATCTCTAAGTTTTGTAGCTGATTTTGTTGATGGCATGGGGATCTCTATTACTATATGTTGTCTGAGCTAACAGCTCTTACCTAAAACCTTAACCAGAAGATTGCCCTTGGAAGATTGGAGCCAGCTCTAGGAGTCTATACCCTCCACCCAGGTCAGCCCTTAATTAACATCACAGGCCTGCAAAAGCTTCATTCCCTTGAGTCAAGCAGGAGTGGCATGACTGAGGTGAAATTTCATTCCAGATCACCCTTTCACATCAGATTTAAACTTCATTTAAAAGGGCATCTTCGTTTAGCTCATTTCTTTCCTTATCCTGCTTACCTCACTACCTTAAAGGTAGCCTGCACATGAAATATTTAGGAAAGAAAAGAAAATAATCTGGCATTTCAGGGTATGTTTTAAAGGCCCCAATCTAAAATAAATATACTGTGCATATTTACATTATGTTTCCTTAATGTATGTTTTGGGTTGTGCTTTTTCTTTGTTTTTAGTGTCTATTCCAGAATTTGGAGAATATGGAGATCTGTTTTCATATAATGTTATTGTAAGAAAACAGATCAATATGATTGTTTTTACACTCCTACAGTAAAAAAAAAAAGAGAGTCAAGTTTCTTTTATATTAGCAACCAATTGCTTTAAATCTCACTTGCCCAAGAACAGTATGAACTGAATCTAAAGGGGCTTTCATGATTTTAAACTCTAAATGGAAAGAGAATAACAAAGTTTAACAAATACACTAACTATGATAGATTTTCTTTTTTTAATCAACTGCCAGAAACTTTCTTAACCAGGTATCATAATGATGGAGAAATTGCTAGGCAGTCAGTGTAGGACTCTGAGACCTCAGTCTTGTTTTCAATAAATGTCTTGATACATTAACCTAAAACTATATCCTTTGTCCTGAATTCCTGGAATGTATCCTTGGTCTGATAAATTATCAGTACTCAGATACAGGCAAGGGCAGTAATTAAGTTCTGTTACACATGCCTGAGGGAAAAACAACTGGTGATTATTAATCTTAAACCCATACATTGTAAAATGGCCAGACAGCATGAAAAAGGGTGGCTGCTAAGCTGCTAAGTCACTTCAGTCGTGTCCGACTCTGTGCGACCCCATAGATGGAAGCCCACCAGGCTCCCCCGTCCCTGGGATTCTCCAGGCAAGAACACTGGAGTGGGTTGCCATTTCCTTCTCCAATGCATGAAAGTGAAAAGTGAAAATGAAGTCGTTCAGTCGTGTCTGACTCAGCGACCCCATGGACTGTAGCCTACCAGTCTAAAAAGGGTGGCAACTTTATCCAAGCATCAAGAGAAGCCATAAAGATGTTAAGTTAAACATTTTGACCTTTAAACATGATTGGTTAGAAATGACATAGTTTAAGGAGAGGAGCCAACCAAAAATATACAGATTAATACTGGTAAGGATTAAGTCCCGCCTTTGGGGCACTCTTTACCCCTTCAGAGCTTTCTACTTTCCTTATCTTTGGTAAAAGTCATTCATGTGCTACCAAGAGTGTTCTTGAAATTCATTCTTCAGATCCATATACGAGAACTCAAATTCCCATTTCAATAATGCAAACATGTTTGATATTGAAGATTAAAAAGTTTAAAGACATATTCATCTATAAGTGAGAATATTAACTAATTTTGGTTTTATTTCAAGTTAAAATCCTGATATTTTAAATTTTATATCATAAAATGTAGTATGGGCTTCTCGGTGCTCATTGGTAAAGAATCTACCTGCCAGTGCAGGAGATGTGGGTTTAGTCTCTGGGTCAGGAAGATCCCCTGGAGAAGAAAATGGTAACCCACTCTGTATTCCTGCCTGGAAAATCCTATGGACAGAGAAGTCTGGTAGGCTACAGTTCAAGGAGTCACTAAAAGAGTTAGACATGACTTAGAGACTAAACAACAATAATGTGTAGTATGGAATTCAAATTTGAATCACTTATTTGGGACTGGGTACAATAATTTTATTCTTCTGTTTTGTGCATTTATTCTCTTGTATTATATTCTTTTCTTCTATTTTTGTAGGTTTACTCAATTGTCCTATTTCTAACTTCTTGAGTCAGATGATTAAGTCACTAATTTTCCAATTTTCTTTTTGTAGTGTAAAAATGTGAAGACACTAATTCTCTTACATGCTGCATTAGTTGCATTCCATTAGGGAATTTTTTTTAATATTTATTCAATATATGTTTCTAATTTGCTTTGAGATTTTTCTTACGACCTATAAGCTCAATTCAGCTCAGTCACTCAGTAGTGTCCTACTATTTATGGCTCCATGGACTGCAGCAAGCCAGGTTTCCCTGTCCATCACCAGCTCCTGACGCTTGCTCAAACTCATGTCCATCAAGCTGGTGATGCCATCCAACCATCTCATCCTCCGTCATCCTCTTCTCCTCCTGCCTTCAACCTTTTGCAATATCCGTTTCTTTTCCAATGAGCCAGTTCTTCACATCAGGTGGCCAAAGTATTGGAGTTTTAGCTTCAGCGTCAGTCCTTCCAATGAATATTCAGGACTGAGTTTCTTTAGAATTGACAGGTTGGATTTTCTTGTAATCCAAAAGACTCTCAAGAGTTTCCTCCAACACCACAGTTCAAAAGAATCAATTCTTAGGAGCTCACCTTTCTTTATAGTCCAAATCTTACACCCATACGTGACCTCTGGAAAAACCATTGTTTTGACTAGATGGACCTTTATCAGCAAAGTAATGCCTCTGCTTTTTAATATGCTGTCTAATTTGATCATAATTTTCCTTCCAAGGAGTAAGCATCTTTTAATTTCATGGCTGCGGTCACCATCTGCAGTGATTTTGGAGCCCCCAAAAACGGTCTGACACTGTTTCCATTGTTTTCCCATCTATTTTCCATGAAGTGATGGGACCAAATGCCATGATCTTAGTTTTCTGAATGTTGATCTTTAAGCTAACTTTTTCACTCTTTTCTTTCACTTTCATCAAGAGGCTCTTTAGTTCTTTGTTTTTTGTCATGAGGGTGGTGTCATTTGCATATCTGAAATTATTGATATTTCTCCTGGCAATCCTAATTCCAGCTTCTGCTTCATCCAACCCAGAGTTTCTCATGATGCACTCTGCATATAAATTAAATAAGCAAGGTGACAATACAGAGCCTTGGCACACTCCTTTTCCTATTTGAAACCAGTCTGTTTTTCCATGCCCATTTCTAACTGTTGCTTCCTGACCTACTTACGGGTTTCTCAAGAGGCAGATTAAGTGGTCTGGTATTTTCATCTCTTTCAGAATTTTCCACAGTTTATTGTGATCCACACAGTCAAAGGCTTTGGCATAGTCAATAAAGCAGAAATAAATATTGTTATAGAATTCTCTTGCTTTTTCAATGATCCAGTGAATGTTGGTAATTTGATCTCTGGTTCCTTTGCCTTTTCTAAATCCAGTTTCAACATCTGGAAGTTTATGGTTCATGTATTGCTGAAGTCTGGCTTGGTGAATTTTGAGTATTACTTTACTAGCGTGTGAGATGAGTGCAATTGCTTGAGCATTCTTTGGCATTGCTTTGCTTTGGAATTGGAATGAAAACTGAATGATCGACATAGACAGTATATTGAAAAGCAGAGACATTACTTTGCCAATAAAGGTCCATCTAGAATATAGTGTTTATCTTACAATCATAGGGAAAATTTACATTTAGCTTCTTGTTATAAATTTGTAGCTTAAATTTATTATGGTCCAGAAACATTCCTATAATATTTGAATCTTTGAAAATTATTGAAACTTGCTTTATTATTTGGAATATAGTCAATTTGTATAAATGTTGTGTATAATCAGAAAAATATATTTAACAGCTGACACATTTATTAACTTAAAAATTATATTTTATTATTATATTTTAAATAATTATATACTTATTTTATATTAGCTATATTAAAATATTATATTATTGTAGTATAATTTTATTATATTGAATAAGTTAAGAAAAGGAATGGGGTTTAAATCCTAACTCTGCCATTAACTTGATATATGGCCATTGCAAAGCTGCTTACACACTTCGTGCTTCAGTTTCTATTTCTTAAAAGTTAGAAGAACAATAGCAATTAACTCATAGATATTGGTAAGAATCAAAAGAGTTACCTGGAAAGTGCTTACATTCGTGAATATCACATGATAAAATGTTATAAATGAACATGAAAAGGAGAGAGGGAAGGTAGGTAGATGTTTCAAGGTTGTGATATATGCAGAGTGAAGTATGCAGACAATAGTCCTTGTAATAGATTGGTCAAACACTTTTACTATTTATATACTTAATGAAAAAGTTCTATGCAGTGTTGAAACACCATGCATCATGCAGTTCTCATAGATCTAAATGTAAAGTGCAAACTCATAAAGCTTCTAGATGAAAATATACAAGAAAATCTGCATGACCTTGAATTTAGTGATGAGTGGTTACATATAACAGCAAAAGTATGATATGTAAAAGAACAAATTGATAAATTTGACTTTATTAAAATTAAAAATTCTGCTTTGAGAAAGAATCTGTTATAGAATGAAAAGCCACAGCCTGAGAGAAGTGAATTGTAAAACGTAGGTCTGATAATGAATTTATATGCAAAATATATAAACAACTCTTAAAACTTAACAATAAAAAACAAATAACCCAGTTCAAAATGATAAGATACCTTAACAGCTCAGAAAAGAAGATATATAGATGACAATTAAACACATGAAAAGTTGCTCAACATCATTTTCCATTCGGAAAATATAAAGCAAGTAGATACTGCTACACACCTATTAAAATCATTTAATACAAAATATCTGAAAATACCAATTGTTGGCAAGGATGTGGAGCAACAGGAACTCTTACTCATTTCTGGTATGAATGCAAAATAGTACAACTACTTTAGAAGGCA
The DNA here is from genome assembly GCA_935064755.1 of Tragelaphus eurycerus. NCBI lineage: Eukaryota > Metazoa > Chordata > Mammalia > Artiodactyla > Bovidae > Tragelaphus > Tragelaphus eurycerus. Next base: position 2,163,486 of record CAKXYN010000118.1, read on the forward strand.
GTCGGGAAATTTTCACAAAGCTAAGCATAGTCATCATGCAATCCAGTTAGCAAAACCTAGGCACATATGCAACTGACATGATCTGTATTTGCTTAGAAAAATGATCAACTGATTTGATAACCAGCCTATACCCATGACATAGTTGTTCCATCTTGTGTTAGTTGTTCAGTTGTGTCCAACTCTTGCTTGTGTCCACAAAGCTCCTATGTCCATGGAATTTTCCAGGGAAAGATACTGGAGTGGATTGCCATACCCTTCTTAACCCAGGGATCGAACCTGGGTCTCCTGCATTGTCGACAGATTCTTTACTGTCTGAGCCATAATAAAGCCTATGTATGTTCCACCTTGAGCAGTAGTAAATTTATGGCTAGTACAATTTCAAAAGCTGACCTCAAGAGAACGAGATTAACATTATTGTCCATAATAATCTATTTTTGTGTGTGTGCATCAAAATATTAGTAGGTTATTCTGCTTATATACGTAAACAAGCAATTCAAATTGTCAGACCAATGTTGACATCTTCCACTCTGAGAATATAGTACCCTATGTCAGCATGAAGAAGTTACAGAAGATGGACTTTTGTCCCTAATATTGCAGAAATGAAATAATGTCTGAAAAGCAGGGATTTGTGAGCAATTTTTTTAGCCCTTTCCTGTTTGTCTATCTGTTTCCCTTAAACCTTAATTAAAAATGAGATCACTAGGTAGCTTTTAACCTAACTTCTGACTTTTGCTCTACTGAATGCGCACCATGTCTTACCTAAACTCTTTATTCCTTTCCTGGATTGGAAGACCTAAGAATGAAGAATTAAGCAGTTAGAGAATGACAGACTCTCTACCTCCAGCTTTCTTCTTAGCAAAATTTCAGGATAACATCCAAAGGAAGATTAGTAGAAGTCAGAAGCTCTGCAAACAATGGAAAAGTGATGGATGAATAATCTCCCACCTTTATGATGAACTGTAATTGCTTTCCCTTTTTCCCTTTAAAAACTCTTATGGCTGAGCTGAAACTTTGGAGTTAGTTTTGGGACATGAGTACACCTTCCCCCTATATTTCACTTTGCTGAATAAATGTCTTTCCTTTCTACTGACACTTGCCCCTTGATTATTGGTTTTTTGAGTGGGGAAGGAACCTAACCTCAGTTTGTTAACATATATAACATATATAGATGCTGCCACCTCAATAAGGTGGAGCAGACCTCCTTCTCAGCTTTAAAATGTGGGCATGGCTTTCTGATGGGAAAATGAAGGAAAGAGAAGCAAAAATAGAGTGGCAAAATCAACTTCAACCAGGTTAGTACCATTATGTGTGTGATAAATTACTTCAATTGTGTCCAACTCTCTGTGACTTCATGGACTCTAGCCTATCAGGCTCCTCTATCAATGGGATTCTCCAGGCAAAAATACTGGAGTGGGTTGTCATGCCCTTCCTTTCCAGGGAATCTTCCTGACCCAGGGATTAACCTCGTGTCTCTTACATCTGTTGCATTGGCAGGTAGTTTCTTTACTGCTAGAGCCATTTTGGAAGCCATTATTAGTGTCATTTTGATACCATGTACTTTTAAATTAATGTGTTAAGAATGTTAGTTTACCTCTCAAATCCCATAACCCCAGTCTATCCATAAGAAAACAGCTGATATGTCCCAATCAAGGGGTATTCTATAAAATATCTGGTCAGTACTCCTCAAAACTGTCAAAAAAATAATAAAGTCTAAAAAATTATCACAGTCCAGGGGAGTCTAAGTGGACATGAAAACTAAATAAAGATGGTACAGGATAGGACCCTAACATAAGAATGATCAACTTAAAACAAACAAACAAAAAAAAAAAAAAAAAAAACTAAAGGAAAATGAATAGAGTATGAAGTTTAGTAAATATTAAAAGTTACTTGCAACACTGCAATCCACCAAAAGAAACAATTTTCCATAAAACCATTATTGAAATTCACTATTCTCACAAGGATTGTTTATTTATCTATATTATTTATCTATATAAAGTAATGCATAATAGGCATAGAAAGAATATCACTTTGAGAGATAATTTATAAATGAAAGTATTTCAGCAGAAGTAGAATCCTGGAGCTAATGGTAGCTCTTGAAACCTAGATCCTCTAAGAATTCATTGAACTCTGAGATAGTTTGGGACTTCCATAAGATGTAGATAGGGATTCAATTCTAATTAGCTCTTACTGGACAATGAGAACTTAGTTAATATTTGGGTTATAATTGGTTAGGGTATAAGAATATATGACTCAGCAATCCCGGCATCTTTCTAAACTAGAGATTACAGGCAGGTTCTTTACCATTTGTGCCACCAGGGAAGCCCACTAGGCAAATTCTTTATGGAAACCAAAATAGAAAAAGGCACATTTACCCCAGTATTCATTGTAACACTGTTTGCAATAGTTAGGACATGGAAGCAACCTGGATATCCGTTGAAAAATGAATGGATAAAAAGCTGTGATACATACATACAGTTGAATATTACTCAGTCATAAAAGGAATGCCTTTGAGTCAGTTCTAATTAAGAGGATGAACCTAGAGCCTATTATACAGAATGAAGTAAGTCAGAAAGAGAAAAATAAATATCCTACACTAAATATATATATATATATATATATATATATATATATATATATATATAGAGAGAGAGAGAGAGAGAGAGAGAGAGACATTGATGGAATCTAGAATCTAGAAAGGTGTAATCTAGAAAGAGGGTACTGATGAAATTATTCATAGGGCAGCAGTGGAGACACAGACATAGAGAACAGACTTATGGGCATGGGGGCAAGGAGGGAGGAAGGAGAGGACAGGATGTATGGACAGTACATACATGTATGGAGATGTATGGAGAGAAGTATGGAAACAAACATTACCATGTGTAAAACAGATAGCTAAAATGAATTTACTCAATGACTCAGGGAACACAAACTGGGCATCTGTAACAACCTAGAACCTCTAGGTAACAAGCAATGAACTTCTGATTCATGTTGATGTTTGGTAGAAACCAGCACAATACTGTAAAGCAATCATCCCTCAGTTAAAAATAAATAGACTAATTAAAAATACATATATATGTGTATATATATATATATGTATATATATATGTATATATATATATATATATATATATATATATTTGGAAGAAGAATTTTCATCAGATCAGATCAGATCAGTCGCTCAGTTGTGTCCAACTCTTTGTGACCCCATGAATTGCAGCACGCCAGGCCTCCCTGTCCATCACCAACTCCCGGAGGTCACTCAGACTCACATCCATCGAGTCAGTGATGCCATCCAGCCATCTCATCCTCTGTCATCCCCCTCTCCTCCTGCCCCCAATCCCTCCCAGCATCAGAGTCTTCTCCAATGAGTCAACTCTTCGCATGAGGTGGCCAAAATATTGGAGTTTCAGCTTTAGCATTTTCATAGCTTTCATTAAATACATTTAAAGGAGCAGATTATCATTTTATCAATAAAATTAAAACTTATACAGTAAGGTATATTAAACAATGACTCTTAAAATCTGAGATATTGATTGTTTTTATTAGTACTATTGTGAATTTTAAGGAGATGCTTTAAAATGTTATAAGTATCTGGTATCAACAGTCACTTACTTTGAGGAATGTTAAGGAGAAAGACCTACAAGACCTTCTAGAACTAACACCCAAAAAGATGTCTTTTTTCATTATAAGGGACTGGAATGCAAAAGTGACAAGTCAAGAAACACCTGGAGTAATAGGCTAATTTGGCCTTGGAGTACAGAATGAAGCAGGGCAAAGGCTAAGAGCGTTTTGCCAAGAGAATAGGGCTTTCCAGGTGGTTCAGAGGTTAAAGCATCTGCCTGCAATGCAGGAGACCTGGGTTCGATCCCTGGGTCGGGAAGATCCCCTGGAGAAGGAAATGGCAACCCACTCCAGTATTCTTGCCTGGAGAATCCCATGGACAGAGGAGCCTGGTGGGTTACAGTCCACGGGGTCGCAAAGAGTCAGACACGACAGAGCGACTTCACTTTCACTTTCAAGAAAATGCACTGGTCATAGAAAACACCCTCTTCCAATAGCACAAGAGAAGACTCTACACATGGACATCACCAGATGGCCAACACCGAAATCAGATTGATTATATTGTTTACAGTCAAAGATGGAGAAGATCTATACAGTCAGCAAAAACAAGACTGGGAGCTGACTGTAGCTCAGATCATGAACATCTTATTTCCAAATTCAGACTGAAATTGAAGAAGGTAGGTAAAACCACTAGACTATTCAGATATGACCTAAATCAAATCTCTTATGATTATACAGTAGAAGTGAGAAATAGATTTAAGTGACTAGATTTGATAGACAGAGTGCCTGATGAATTATGGGTGAAGGTTCATAACACTGTACAGGAGGCAGGGATCAAGACCATCCCCAAGAAAAATAAATGCAAAAATATAAAATGGCTATCTGAGGAGGCCTTATAAATAGCTGTGAAAAGAAGAGAAATGAAAAGCAAATGAGAAAAGGAAAGATATACCCGTTTGAATGCAGAGTTCTAAAGAAAAGCAAGGAGAGATAAGAAAGCCTTCCTCAGTAATCAGTGCAAAGGAATAGAGGAAAACAATAGAATGGGAAAGACTAGAGATCTCTTCAAGAAAATTATAGATACCACAGGAACATTTCAAGCAAAGATGGGCTCAATAAAGGGCAGAAATGATATGGACCATCAGTCTTGGGTGTTCATTGGAAGGACTTATGCTGAAGCTGAAACTCCAATATTTTGGCCCCCTAATGCAAAGAACTGACTCATTTGAAAAGGCCCTGATGCTAGGAAAGATTGAATGCAGAAGGAGAAGGGGATGACAGTGGATGAGATTATTGGATGGCATCACTGACTCAATGGACATGAGTTTGAGTAAACCCTTATAGTTGGTGATGGATAGGGAGGCCTGGAATGATACAATCCATGAGGTCACAAAGAGTCTGACATGACTGAGCTACTGAACTGGACTGAACTGAAGGAGGAAGAGGCCACAAAATACCAATTTCTCCATGGTATATATGCAAGGACATCTGTAACAAGCAATTGGAGCTGCTCCAAATTATGAAGAATTTTCTGAAAATGTTGTCAATCAGGATTAATAGTATGACTTCTCAAAGGGAGTGTCATCCCTGGCTGAAAGTTTTGATATATTACCTGATATATATATATATATTTCCCCCAAGAGGTCCTGTGATATTTGTAGACATGATACTCTTACTTTCCAGTAGCATATGGCTGAGAGGGAATCACATGCCTACACAATTATTCCTCAAGAATAATTTTAATAATTTAATATAAGCAATGGCCAAGACACACCATATGTTTTGTGTAAGCAAGGCTTACTAGTACAGAGGGCCTCTTCCCACGTGCAGAAGTTCCTTTTCACTGGGATAAAAGACTTATGTGGGAATCTCAGACATTAGAAATTCATCGTCACAATAACCCTTCCAGTGTTCACTGTTCTAAATATAATATGGTGAAAACTGCTCAAAAATAGAAATTATATATACATGTTTTTGATAGTACTTCTCAATAAGAAGTGACCAGGTATACACATACATATGCAGTAAAGATTCTGACCATTTTGATGCTTGACTGTGAGAACTTTAAAGCCCAACTGCTCCCTATTTGTCTTTCACCAAACCTGGGAATGTGGATAAAAAAATCATGCACATTCTCTCCTTTGGTGCCAGAAAGAAGTACAAACTTCTCTCACTCTAGTCCCATCCCCAAATCACAATAAGAAACAAAGTTACTTGCCCCTTCCTTCACTCAAGCCATTTGGTCCACATGGATACCTACTCTACTTTTCACAGAAAGCCTCTCTATGTGAATATTAAGCCTTTTCACATATCCTCTTGGAGTTTCAACATTTGAATCATTTCTTTTTTCCTAGATAAAGATTGATCACACATTCTGGCAGGCCAAAAGACATTTATATAACTGAAATAGCATTTTCACACAGCATGTACACTGATTATGTGTGAGACATTTAAACATTTCCTGCTTTTCTGTATCCTTATGTATGTCCTCAAAAATATTATGATCCATTTAATTCATCTAATGAGGCACTATCCATAAGCCTCAAATTTCTTCAGTTTCCTATGCTGATTTACCACATATCACACATATAGAATGATGAAAAAGCTTAAACTAAAACTCAGGCTTTCTCACTCCCAATCCTATGTATTTTTAATTCTGCCATGAGTATTTTGTATGGTAATAGAAAATCTCTATTGCAAAATGTGGGCCATCTTTTCATATGATATAATGTCTACAGGAAAGGAGCATCATTCTGATGCTCATATTAAACATTTTAGTGCTAACATTAATATTCTTTTCATATTTGGGTATAAGTGAGTCTTCTTAAATATATATATTATATATATTTATTAAATATATGTTATAGTTAATATATATTATATTATATATATTATAATATATAATATTATATAAATATATTATAGTTAAATATACTAGGACATTACAGGTTTGGAAAGATACTGGCTAGCATTTTCCAATTTACTATTTTTAATAATAGTCAGTGTGTATGCCGTAGAATGAAATATTGACTTGAATTTACATACTGATTTTTCCTTTCTTTAAAATAAGTGTACACACTGTTTTAGAATTGTTAAGCTGCTCATCAAAGATGGACTGTTGACATTTAAAATACCAAAGTGTAAGTGCTATTGTAGCAGGTTCAATATGTATAGCTGGCATTTGGAATTATACATGCTTTGAGAAAAGTCATAAAACAAATAATTTATAAGTAGAATTATATGCTAAAATACAATTTGCTCTAATGTGTGTAAATAACAGTGAAAAAATAAGTTTATTAATTAATCACAATTTTTAAAGGACCTTTACCACATTATTATATGCATATTTAAGGAAATATCTTCTTTTTCTTCTTTTTTTAATTTTTCAAAAAATATAAATTTATTTATTTTAATTGGTGGCTAATTACTTTACAGTATTGTATTGGTTTTGCCATACATCCACTGTTTGAATTGAATACATGAATTGAAACCGAGTAATATAAAGATCAGATCAGATCAGATCAGATCAGTCGCTCAGTCATGTACAACTTTCTGCGAACCCATGAACTGCAGCACGCCAGGCCTCCCTGTCCATCACCAGCTCTTGGAGGTCACTCAGACTCACATTCATCGAGTCAGTGATGCCATGCAGCCATCTCATTCTCTGTCGTCCCCTTCTCCTCTTGCCCTCAATCCCTCCCAGCATCACAGTCTTCTCCAATGAGTCAACTCTTCGCATGAGGTGGCCAAAATACTGGAGTTTCAGCTTTAGCATCATTCCTTCCAAAGAAATCCCAGGGTTGATCTCCTTCAGAATGGACTGGTTGGATCTCCTTGCAGTCCAAGGGACTCTCAAGAGTCTTCTCCAACACCACAGTTCAAAAGCATCAATTCTTCGGCGCTCAGCCTTCTTCACAGTCCAGCTCTCACATCCATACATAACCACAGGAAAGACCATAGTCTTGACTAGGCGAACCTTTGTTGGCAAAGTGATGTCTCTGCTTTTGAATATGCTATCTAGGTTGGTCATAACTTTCCTTCCAAGGAGTAAGCGTCTTTTAATTTCATGGCTGCAGTCACCATCTGCAGTGATTTTGGAGCCCAGAAAAAGAAAGTCTGACACTGTTTCCACTGTTTCTCTATCTACCTCCCATGTAGTGATGGGACCAGATGCCATGATCTTCGTTTTCTGAATGTTTAGTTTTAAGCCAACCTTTTCACTCTCCACTGTCACTTTCATCAAGAGGCTTTTGAGTTCCTCTTCACTTTCTGCCATACGGGTGGTATCATCTGCATATCTGAGGTTATTGATATTTCTTCCAGCAATCTTGATTCCAGCTTGTGTTTCTTCCAGTCCAGCATTTCTCATGAGGTACTCTGCATATAAGTTAAATAAACATGGTGACAATATACAGCCTTTACAAACTCCTTTTCCTATTTGGAACCAGTCTGTTGTTCCATGACCACTTCTAACTGTTGCTTCCTGACCTGCATACAGATTTCTCAAGAGGCAGATCAGGTGGTCTGGTATTCCCATCTCTCTCCGAATTTTTCACAGTTTATTGTGATCTATCAGTCAAAGGCTTTGGCATAGTCAATAAAGCAGAAATAGATGTTTTTCTGGAACTCTCTTGCTTTTTCCGATGATCCAGCGGATGTTGGCAATTTGATCTCTGGTTCCTCTGCCTTTTCTAAAACCAGCTTGAACATCAGGAAGTTCACGGTTCACATATTGCTGAAGCCTGGCTTGGAGAATTTTGAGTATTACTTTACTAGCGTGTGAGATGAGTGCAATGGTGCGGTAGTTTGAGCACTCTTTGGCATTGCCTTTCTTTGGGCTTGGATTGAAAACTGACCTTTTCCAATCTTGTGGCCACTGCTGAGTTTTCCAAATTTGCTGGCATATTGAGTGCAGCACTTTCTCAGCATCATCTTTCAGGATTTGGAATAGCTCCACTGGAATTCCATCACCTCCACTAGCTTTGTTCATAGTGATGCTTTCTAAGGCCCACTTGACTTCACATTCCAGGATGTCTGGCTCTAGGTCAGTGATTACACCATCATGATTATCTGGATCATGAAGCTCTTTTTTGTACAGTTCTTCTGTGTATTCTTGCCACCTCTTCTTAATATCTTCTGCTTCCGTTAGGTCCATACCATTTCTGTCCTTTATCGAGCCCATCTTTGCATGAAATGTTCCTTTGGTATCTCTGATTTTCTTGAAGAGATCCCTAGTCTTTCCCATTCTGTTGTTTTCCTCTATTTCTTTGCATTGATTGCTGAAGAAGGGTTTCTTATCTCTTCTTGCTATTCTTTGGAACTCTGCATTCAGATGTTTATATCTTTCCTTTTCTCTTTTGCTTTTCGCTTCTCTCCTTTTCACAGCTATTTGCAAGGCCTCCCCAGACAGCCATTTTGCTTTTCTGCATTTCTTTTCCATGGGGATGATCTTGATCCCTGTCTCCTGTACAATGTCACGAACCTCATTCCATAGTTCATCAGGCACTCTACCTATCAGATCTAGGCCCTTAAATCTATTTCTCACTTCCACTGTATAATCATAAGGGATTTGATTTAGGTCATACCTGAATGGTCTAGTGGTTTTCCCTACTTTCTTCAATTTAAGTCTGAATTTGGCAATAAGGAGTTCATGGTCTGAGCCACAGTCAGCTCCTGGTCTTGTTTTGCTGATTGTATAGAGCTTCTCCATCTTTGGCTGCAAAGAATATAATCGATCTGATTTCGGTGTTGACCATCTGGTGATGTCCATGTATAGAGTCTTCTCTTGTGTTGTTGGAAGAGGTTATTTGCTATGACCAGTGCATTTTCTTGGCAAAACTCTGTTAGTCTTTGCCCTGCTTCATTCCGTATTCCAAGGCCAAATTTGCCTGTTTCGCCAGGTGTTTCTTGACTTCCTACTTTTGCATTCCAGTCCCCTATAATGAAAAGGACATCTTTTTTGGGTGTTAGTTCTAAAAGGTCTTGTAGGTCTTCATAGAACAGTTCAACTTCAGCTTCTTCAGCATTACTGGTTGGGGCATAGACTTGGATTACTGTGACATTCAATGGTTTTCCTTGGAAACGAACAGAGATCATTCTGTCGTTTTTGAGATTGCATCCAAGTACTGCATTTCGGACTATTTTGTTGACCATGAGGGCCACTCCTTTTCTTCTGAGGGATTCCTGCCCACAGTAGTAGATATAATGGTCATCTGAGTTAAATTCACCCATTCCAGTCCATTTTAGTTCGCTAATTCCTAGAATGTCAACATTCACTCTTGCCATCTCTTGTTTGACCACTTCCAATTTGCCTTGATTCATGGACCTGACATTCCAGGTTCCTATGCAATATTGTTCCTTACAGCATCGGACTTTGCTTCTATCACCAGACACATCTACAGCTGGGTATTCTTTATGCTTTGGTTCCATCCCTTCATTCTTTCTGGAGTTATTTCTCCACTGATCTCCTGTAGCATATTGGGCCCCTACTGACCTGGGGAGTTTCTCTTTCAGTATCCTATCATTTTCCCTTTTCATACTGTTCATGGGGTTCTCAAGGCAAGAATACTGAAGTGGTTTGCCATTCCCTTCTCCAGGGGACCACACCCTGTCAGATCTCTCCACCATGACCCACCCATCCTGGGTTGCCCCACGGGCATGGCTTAGTTTCATTGAGTTAGACAAGGCTGTGGTCCTGGTGTGATTAGATTGACTAGTTTTCTGTGAGTATGGTTTCAGTGTATTTGCTCTCTGATGCCCTCTTGCAAGACCTACTGTCTTTCTTGGGTTTCTCTTACCTTGGGCGTGGAGTATCTCTTCCCGGCTGCTCCAGCAAAGCATAGCCATTGCACCTTACCTTGGACGAGGGGTCTCTCCTCATCGCCGCCCTTCCTGACCTTGGGGGAGAGGTATCTCCTCACCACCGCCCTTCCTGACCTCGGTCATGGGGTGGCTCCTCTCGGCAGTGCTTAGTGCGCCAGTCCTCACCGCCGTCCTTCCTCGGTCATTGGGTAGCTCCTCTCGGGCGTGCTCTCAGTGCACTGCGCAGCCGGTGAGGGGCTGGATAATGAATTTATTTTTTTCTCCTTGCAATTCTATCAGTTTTTCCCTCCAGCGCTTTGACATTCTGTTATTTGGTGGATACACATTAAGAATTGTATCTTCTTAAAGTTATGACCCCCTTATCATTATGCAATACCCTTCTTTACCCCTGATGATTTTCCTTGCTCTGGAATATGTTCTAAATTTAATATACTACTTTATTTTGATTAATTCATCTTTCTTCATCTCTTTATTTTCAACCTACATGTATCTTCATATTTAAAGGGAACTTTTTGCTTATTTGATTTAGGTCTTATGTACTTGGTCTACTCTGTTGATTTCTGTCTTTTACCTGGTGTATTTAGAATTTGACATTTAAAGAGATCACTGATAAAGTTGGATTAATATTTACCATATTTAGAAGGACAGTCCCAAGGTGGTGAAGGAATAGGATGGGGAGATCAGTTTCTCCCCAACAAATTCATCAAAAAGATAATTTGAATGTTGAGCAACTTCCATAAAACAACTTCTGAACACAGGAGGGGAAATCAGGCATCCAGAAAGGCAACCAATTCTCTTTGAAAGGAGGTAGGACAAAATATAAAAGACAAAATCAGAGACAACAGATTTAGGGATGGAGACTGATCCTGGGGAGTGAATCATGAAGGAGGAAAAATTTCCACATAATAGGAAACCCTCTCACAGGCAGATCTGTCGGGAGTTATGGAATCTCCAAGGGGGAAAAATAACTATGAGGAAAAAAAAAAACAAACAGAATACGTGCCTAACGACAACTCCCAGCAGAGAAGTAGCCCAGGTGCTCGCATCTGCCACCAGTGAGTGGGGACTGGGCAGGGAGGCATGGGCTGCATCATCGGTTCTTAGGGTGACGACTGGGCCTGAATGCCCTGAGGACAATCTGAGAGAGCTAACACAAGACAGAAACCCAAACTGTGGGATGTACAGAGGGACAAAAAAAAATCTTTCCTGCAAAAGGCTCTAATGTATCACATTGGCCCCTGGCATGATCACAGAACAAAAGTTTGAGCACATACCAAAGAATACCAAAGGAGAGCTAGTTGACTACTGTATAGACCCCTCCTGATGGAAATATAGAGGTAAACATGTGATAGCCAGAGCTGGAAGGCAAGGAGGTGCTGTAATCTCAGCCCCAGAGACAGCATCTTCCACCAAACTGAGTAGGCTCCCAGTTGCTATCCATGTCTTCCTGGGATCCTGTTTGGTTGACAACTGCCAGGAGTGTCATAGCCCAAGAGCAGCTCCTCAGAGAGGACACACAGCACACAGGAAATGGTGCTCTTGTGGTGCACCAGGGAAAGCAAGTGGCTAGGAGAGGGGAGATGGTTAAGACACATGCCCTTCCTGGGACAGTGTATTCACCAAACACCTGGTCACCTGAGCTGCTCAGGCCTGGGAGGGAACAAAAACACAGAACATCCAGGTCTGTGTCTTTTCAGAGTACCCAATAACCTGAGAGGCATAGACTGGGAAGTGCACGAAATGCAGGGTCTACTTGGGACAGTGCCCTTGAAGAACACCCTGGAGCCTTAGCAGTGTAGACCCAGGAAGCACATGCTGCCTTGAGCTGTGGCAGACCAGTATGGTCCATACACTGCAAGTGCTACCCACACATACCGATGGTACTTGTTTGAAGTGTCCCTCCTTCCCTACAACACAACTGAACAAGTGAGTCTAAATAAGTGGCCACATTCACCCTCTTGTGTCAAGGCAGAAATTAGACACTGAAGAAACTTACAAACAGAGGAAGTCAAAATAAACAAAAAAGAGGAAATGGCTCTGGAAAAGGGCAAGTGAATCAGATTTAAACCGTGAAATTAATACTAACTGTGCATTGGAGAGGGACCTACAGACCTTGAGAACAAGTACAAGCTGGAACAAGGAACTATCTGACACTGAATTGACCATACACTGCCCACAAGAGCCCCAGATAAATTTCTAGTACCATGCTAATACTCCAGCAAAACAGGAACACAACCCTGAGCATTAAAAGACAGGCTACCCAAAGCCATGTTAAACCCATAGACACCCCAAAACTCACTAATGGACACTACATTGCATTCCTGAGAGAAGGAATCCAGCTTCACCCACAAGAACCAGAAGCATAAGCTCCCCTAACCAGGAAATCTTGACAAGCCACTACTGCATCCCAACCCACAATAAAGAGGAATCATGGACTTCCAGACTGCAGAAAGGGCACCCCAAACACAACAATCTAAACAAAATGAAATGGCAGAGAAATATTTAACAGGTGAAGATGCATGATAATAATCCACCAAAACAAACCAAAAAAAGGAGGTGATAGGGAGTCTACCTGAAAAAAGAACTCAGAATAATGATAGTAAAGATGATATAAAACCTTGAAAACGGAGTTACAAATACATAGACTAGAGACAAGGATTAAGAAGATGCAAGAAATGTTTAACAAGGACTGAGAAGAAATAAAGAAGAATCAGTCAATAATTAATAATGAAATAACAGAGATCAAAAGCACTCTGGAGGGAACCAAGAGTAGAATAACTGAGGCAGAAGAGAGTATAAGTGAGTGGAATATAGAATGGTGGAAATAAATGAAGCAGAAAGGGAAAAATAAAAAAGAATTAAAAGAAAAGAGGACAACCTCAGAGGCCCCTGGGACAATGTTAAATGCTCCAACATTCAAATCATAGCTGTCCCAGAAGAAGATGAAGGCAGAAAGAAAGGGCATGAGAAAATATTTGAGGAGATAATAGTTGAAAACTTCCCTAAAATGGGGAAGGAAGTAGCCAACCAAGTCCAAGAAACCCAGAGAGTCCCAAACAGGATAAACCCAAGGCAAAACACCCCAAGACACATAATGATTAAACTAACCAAAATTAAGCACAAAGAGCAGATATGAAAAGCAACAAAGGGAAAAGCAACAAATAACACACAAGGGGATCACCATAAGAATAAGAGCTGAACTTTCAACAGGAAATATTCAGGCCAGATGGGAATAGCAGGACATACTTAAAGTGATGAAAGATAAAAACCTACAACCAAGATTACTATACCCAGTAGGATCCCATTCGGATATGAAATAGAAATCAAAAGATTACAGACAAGCAAAAGCTGAAAGAATTCAGCACCACCAAACCAGCTCAACAAATGCTAAATGGTCTTCTCTAGACATGGAACATAGAAAAGGTTTATAAAATCGAAACCAAAATGACAAAGTAAATGGTAATAGGATCATACTTCTCAAAAATATCCTTCAATGCAAATGGGTTGACTGTCCCAACCAAAATACCAAGACTGGCTGAATGGATAAAATAAAACAAGAGCACTATAATTGCTGTCTACAAGAGATCCACCTCAGACAAAGGGACAAATACAGACTGAAAGTGAAGGGCTAGAAAAGATATTTCATACAAATGGAGACCAAAAGAAAGTAGGCGTAGCAGTACTCATATAAGATAAAGCAGACTTTGAAATAAAGACCTTGAAAAAAAGAAAGAGAAGGACAGTCCAAAATGATCAAAGGATCAATTCAATAAGAAGATATAACAATCATTAATATATATGCACCCAACATAGGAGCACCTCAAAACATAAGGAAAATGCTAAAAAGTATGAAAGGGGAAGTTAACAATAACACAATAATAGTGGGAGACTTTAATACCCCACTTACACCTATAAATAGATAAAACAAAAAGAAAATTAGCAAGGAAACACAAGCTCTAAATGATACAATGGACCTGTTAGTTCTAATAAATATCTCTAGACCATTTCAACAAATCACGCTGGCTGAGATGGACCATGCAGAAGCATGGCTGAGAGGAGCTAACCCTCGCCCAAAGTCAGAGGCTGAGACTGAGAGTGCCAGGCTGCGTCAGCACAGGAGAGGCTAAGAGGGGCTACCCCATGTCCGAGGTCAAGGGAGGCAGCCAAGAGGAGCTACTCCATGCCCAAGGTCAGGGGAGGTGGCCGAGAGGAGTAACCCCATGTCCATGGGGCAGCAGCTGCACAGGCAAAAGAAGGCTGAGAGGAGCTACTCCACATTCAAAGTCAGGAGGGGAGGCCATGAGGAGAAACACCTCGTCCAATGTAAGGAGCAGTGGCTGTGCTGTGCTACAGTAGCCATGAAGAAATACCCCACGTCCAAGGTAAGAGAAACCCAAGTAAGACAGTAGGTGTTGGAGAGGGCATCAGAGGGCAGAGATACTGAAACCATAATCAGAGAAAACTAGTCAATCTAATCACATGGACAATAACCTTGTCTAACTCAATGAAACTAAGCCATGCTGTGTGGGGCCACCTAAGCTGAGTGGGTCATGGTGGAGACGTCTGACAGAATGTGGTCCATGGTAGAAGGGAATGGCAAACCACTTCAGTTTTCTTGCCTTGAGAACCCCATGAACAGTATGAAAAGGCAAAATGATAGGATACTGAAAGGGGAACTCCCCCGGGTTGGTAGGTGCCCAATATCTACTGAAGATCAGTGGAGAAATAACTCCAGAAAGAATGAAGGGATGGAGCCAAAGCAAAAACAATACCCAGTTGTGGATGTGAATGGTGATAGAAGCAAGGTCCAATGCTGTAAAGAGCAATATTGCATAGGAACCTGGAATGCCAGGTCCATGAATCAAGGCAAATTGGAGGTGGCCAAACAGGAGATGGCAAGAGTGAACATTGACTTTCTAGGAATCAGCGAACTAAAATGGACTGAAATGGGTGAATTTAACTCAGAGGACCATTATATCTACTACTGTGGGCAGGAATCCCTTAGAATAAATGGAGTAGCCATCATGATCAACAAGAGAGTCTGAAATGCAGTACTTGGATGCAATCTCAAAAATGACAGAATGGGGGTTCCGGTTAAGATGGCGGAGGATTAGGACGGGGAATACACTTTCTCCTCCACAAATTCATCAAGGGGACATCTAAACGCCGAGTAAATTCCTCAAACAGCTTCGGAATGTCAGCCGAGAACATCGGACACTGAGAAAAGCAACTCACTCCCCTCTAAAGGAGGTAGGAAAGAATATAGAAGCCAGAGAGGGACAAAGAGGGAGGGACGGACCTCTGTCCGGGGAAGGAGCCTGGAAAGGGAAAGAGAAGTTTCCAAACACCGGGAAACTCTCCCTGTAGAGTCTGTGCCAACCGAGAAAGCACAGAGAATATCATAACAGAGAGGAAAACAAATGAACAATTAAGACCCACAGACTACGAGCCCTCCGGTAGCTTCCGCGGCGGGAAGGCATCATCGCAAACACCCGCTTCCGCCAGTAGCAAGCCGGGGCTGGGCGGGGAGACGCTGTGGGCTGCTCCCACGCCGCCGACAGCTCCCCCGTGGGAAGCACCCCCGAGGAGCGCTCCCCTCCCCCCTGCCGCCAGCCGCTCCCGCGCGGGCGCGCACCCACCCCCTGCACCGGGGCTCCCGAGCGGGTCGACCCCCACCGCTGACCGTGCGAACCACTCCATCCCCTCACCGCCGCTCCCCCGCCAGCCGTTGCCGCGCGGGCCGTTTCTGCCGGGAGTGGTTTGGGCCGGCAGACCGGACTGCGGCGAGGACCACAGGAGGGGCCGGCCCGGGCCCAAGACACTGCGGGGCCCGCGCACAGAGCAAGGGACTATAGCGCACGCCCGCCCCCTGCGCCGGGGGCTCCCGCGCGGGTCGACCCCCCCACCGCCGACCGTTCCCGTTCCTGTGCGAACCATCCCCTCGCCGCCGCTCCCCCGCCAGCCGTGGCCGCGCGGGCCGTTCCCGCTGGGAGTGGGTCGGGCTGGCAGACCAGACTGCGGCACCGTCCACAGAAGAGGCCGGCCCAGGCCCAAGACACTGCGGGGCCCGCGCACAGAACAAAGGACTATACAGACCAACTACAGAGAAAGGGGCCTATAGATCTTGAGAAACTTAAGCTGGAACAAGGAACTAGCCGAAAATGAACTGAACCCACAGCAATAAAAGAGAAACTCTTATACATATTGTTACTATTTTTACCAACATTATTTCCTTTTTTTTTTCTTTTTTTAATATATGTTTTTTTTAAAAAAATTTATTATTTTTTTATTGAAAGGAAGAGGAGGGGGAGGGGGAAGAAAAGAAAAAAATTTTTTTTTTCTCTTTCCTTTTAATTTTTTTCTTTTTTTTCTTCTTGTTTTTGTTTCTTGTATTCTTATGTTTTTATCCTCTAGTACTTCTTTAATCTCCACGGTTAGATATAACTTTTGCGACCCTGTTTTGGTTTATTTGTGTGTGTGTGTTTTTTTTTTTTCCTTGTTTTTGTTTCTTTTATTTTTATGTTTTTATCCTCTAGTACTTCTTTAATCTCCACTGTTAGATATAACTTTTGTGACCCTGTTTTGGTTTTTTTGTGTGTGTGTTTTTTTTCTTTCTTGTTTTTGTTTCTTTTATTTTTATGTTTTTATCCTCTAGTACTTCTTTAATCTCCACTGTTAGATATAACTTTTGCGACCCTGTTTTGGTTTTTGTGTGTGTGTTTTTTTTTTTTTTTCTTGTTTTTGTTTCTTTTATTTTTATGTTTTTATCCTCTAGTACTTCTTTAATCTCCACTGTTAGATATAACTTTTGCGACCCTGTTTTGGTTTTTTTGTGTGTGTTTTTTTTTCTTTCTTGTTTTTGTTTCTTTTATTTTTATGTTTTTATCCTCTAGTACTTCTTTAATCTCCACTGTTAGATATAACTTTTGCGACCCTGTTTTGGTTTTTTGTGTGTGTGTTTTCTTTCTTTTTTTTTTTTCTTCTCTTTTTTCTTTTTGTCCTTGGCTTTTTTTTCTCTCTTTGTTCTTTTCTTTACTGATTACTGACTGGATCTGTCTCTCTCCTTGACACTCCCTCCTTTTATCCTCCTGACCAACTATATCTCCCTCCTCCCTTTCTCCTTCTCCGTATAACTCCGTGAACATCTCTGAATAGTCTAGTTGTGGAATGCAATATAGAAGACGAACTTTATGAGACTACTGCAAAAATAAGACAGATAACAGGAAGCAGGAGGCTTAAGTCCAAACCCTGACCCCACGAAACATTAATTGACAGGAGCTCATCAAATGCCTCCATACCTACACTGAAACCAAGCATCACACAAAGACCAGCAAGTTCCACGGCAAGACATACCAAGAAAAACCTTTAGAAAAACAAAAACACAGCCCTGAGCTCCAAGTCACAGGCTACACAAAGCGACCTCAAAACCATAGACATCTCATAACACACCACTAGACACTCCACCGCACCCCAGAGAAAAGAAATCCAGCCGCACCCACCAGAACATGGATACAAGCTTCCATAAACAAGAAACCTCGACTTGCCACCGGTACAAACCCACATATAGGGCAGAAAAGCCACAATAAAGAGAACTCCACAGACTGCCAGAATACAGTAAGGACTCCCCAAACTCAGCATTTTAAACAAGATGAAGAGACAGAAGAATTCCCAGCAGGTAAAGGAACAGGATAAATGCCCACCAATCCAAACTAAAGAGGAAGAAATAGCGAACCTACCTGATAAAGAATTCCGAATAATGATAGTGAAATTAATCCAAAGCCTGGAAAGCAAAATGGAATCATGGATAAATAGCCTGGAGAAAAGCATCGAGAAGATGCAAGAAAGATTTAACAAGGACCTAGAAGAAATAAAAAAGAGTCAATATATAATGAATAATACAATAAATGAGATCCAAAACACTCTGGAGGCAACAAATAGTAGAATTACAGAGGCAGAAGACAGAATTAGTGAATTAGAAGATAGAATGGCAGAATTAAATGAATCAGAGGAGAAAAAAGAAAAACGAATTAAAAGGAATGAGGACAATCTCAGAGACCTCCAGGACAATCTTAAACGTTACAATATTCGAATCATAGGAGTTCCAGAAGAAGAAGACAAAAAGAAAGACCATGAGAAGATACTAGAGGAGATAATAGTTGAAAACTTCCCTAAAATGGGGAAGGAAATAATCACTCAAGTCCAAGAAACCCAGAGAGTCCCATATAGGATAAACCCAAGGTGAAACATCCCAAGACACATATTAATCAAATTAACAAAGATCAAACACAAAGAACAAATATTAAAAGCAGCAAGGGAAAAACAACAAATAACACACAAGGGAATTCCCATAAGGCTAACAGCTGATCTTTCAATAGAAACTCTTCAAGCCAGGAGGGAATGGCAAGACATACTTAAAGTGATGAAAGAAAAGAACCTACAGCCCAGATTATTGTACCCAGCAAGGATCTCATTCAAATATGAAGGAGAAATCAAAACCTTTACAGACAAGCAGAAGCTGAGAGAATTCAGCACCACCAAACCAGCTCTCCAACAAATACTAAAGGACCTTCTCTAGACAGGAAACACAAAAAGGATATATAAATTCAAACCCAAAACAACAAAGTAAATGGCAACGGGATCATATTTATCCATAATTACCTTAAATGTAAATGGGTTGAATGCCCCAACCAAAAGGCAGAGACTGGCTGAATGGATACAAAAACAAGACCCATACATATGTTGTCTACAAGAGACCCACCTCAAAACAGGGGATACATACAGACTGAAAGTGAAGGGCTGGAAAAAGATTTTCCATGCAAATAGAGACCAAAAGAAAGCAGGAGTAGCAATACTCATATCAGATAAAATAGACTTTAAAACAAAAGCTGTGAAAAGAGACAAAGAAGGTCACTACATAATGATCAAAGGATCAATCCAAGAAGAAGATATAACAATTATAAATATATATGCACCCAACTTAGGAGCACCGCAATATGTAAGACAAATACTAACAAGTATGAAAGGAGAAATAAACAATAACACAATAATAGTGGGAGACTTTAATACCCCACTTACACCAATGGATAGATCAACTAAACAGAAAATTAACAAGGAAACACAAGCTTTAAATGATACAATAGACAAATTAGAACTAATTGATATCTATAGGACATTTCATCCCAAAACAATGAATTTCACCTTTTTCTCAAGTGCACACGGAACCTTCTCCAGGATAGACCACATCCTGGGCCATAAATCTAGCCTTGGTAAGTTCAGAAAAATTGAAATCATTCCAACCATTTTTTCTGACCACAATGCAGTAAGAGTAAATCTCAATAACAGGAGAAAAACTATTAAAAATTCCAACATATGGAGGCTGAACAACACACTCCTGAATAACCAACAAATCACAGAAGAAATCAAAAAAGAAATCAAATTCTGCATAGAAACAAATGAAAATGAAAACACGACAACCCAAAACCTGTGGGACACTGTAAAAGCAGTCCTAAGGGGAAAGTTCATAGCAATTCAGGCATACCTTAAGAAACAAGAAAAAAGCCAAATAAATAACCTAACTCTACACCTAAAGCAACTGGAAAAGGAAGAAATGAAGCACCGCAAGATTAGTAGAAGGAAAGAAATCTTAAAAATTAGGGCAGAAATAAATGCAAAAGAAACAAAAGAGACCATAGCAAAAATTAACAAAGCCAAAAGCTGGTTCTTTGAAAGGGTAAATAAAATTGACAAACCACTAGCCAGACTCATCAAGAAACAAAGGGAGAAGAATCAAATCAATAAAATTAGAAAAGAAAATGGAGAGATCACAACAGACAGCACAGAAATACAAAGGATCATAAGAGACTACTATCAGCAATTATATGGCAATAAAATGGACAATGTGGAAGAAATGGACAAATTCTTAGAAAAGTACAACTTTCCAAAACTGGATCAGGAAGAAATAGAAAATCTTAACAGACCCATCACAAGCACGGAAATTGAAACTGTAATCAGAAAACTCCCAGCAAACAAAAGCCCAGGCCCAGACGGCTTCACAGCTGAATTCTACCAAAAATTTAGAGAAGAGCTAACACCTATCCTACTCAAACTGTTCCAGAAAATTGCAGAGGAAGGCAAATTCCAAACTCATTTTATGAGGCCACCATCACCCTAATTCCAAAACCTGACAAAGATCCCACAAAAAAAGAAAACTACAGACCAATATCACTGATGAACATAGACGCAAAAATCCTTAACAAAATTCTAGCAATAAGAATCCAACAGCACATTAAAAAGATCATACACCATGACCAAGTGGGCTTTATCCCAGGGATGCAAGGATTCTTCAATATCCGCAAATCAATCAACGTAATACACCACATTAACAAACTGAAGAATAAAAACCATATGATTATCTCAATAGATGCAGAGAAAGCCTTTGACAAAGTTGAACATCCATTTATGATAAAATTCTCCAGAAAGCAGGAATAGAAGGAACATACCTCAACATAATAAAAGCTATATACGACAAACCCACAGCAAACATTATCCTCAATGGTGAAAAACTGAAAGCATTTCCTCTAAAGTCAGGAACAAGACAAGGATGCCCACTTTCACCATTATTATTCAACATTGTTCTGGAAGTTTTGGCCACAGCAATTAGAGCAGAAAAAGAAATAAAAGGAATCCAAATTGGAAAAGAAGAAGTAAAACTCTCACTGTTTGCAGATGACATGATCCTCTACGTAGAAAACTCTAAAGATTCCACCAGAAAATTATTAGAACTAATCAATGAATACAGTAAAGTTGCAGGATATAAAATTAACACACAGAAATCCCTTGCATTCCTGTACACTAATAACGAGAAAATAGAAAGAGAAATTAAGGAAACAATTCCATTCACCATTGCAATGAAAACAATAAAATACTTAGGAATATATCTTCCTAAAGAATCTAAAGACCTATATTTAGAAAACTATAAAACACTGCTGAAAGAAATTAAAGAGGACACTAATAGATGGAGGAATATACCATGTTCGTGGATTGGTAGAATCAATATAGTGAAAATGAGTATACTACCCAAAGCAATTTATAGATTCAATGCAATCCCCATCAAGCTACCAACAGTATTCTTCACAGAGCTAGAACAAATAATTTCTCAATTTGTATGGAAATACAAAAAACCTCGAATAGCCAAAGCTATCTTGAGAAAGAAGAACGGAACGGGAGGAATCAACCTGCCTGACTTCAGGCTCTACTATAAAGCTACAGTCATCAAGACAGTATGGTACTGGCACAAAGACAGAAACATAGATCAATGGAACAAAATAGAAAGTCCAGAGATAAATCCACGCACATATGGTCACCTAATCTTTGACAAAGGCGGCAAGAATATACAATGGATTAAAGACAATCTTTTTAACAAGTGGTGCTGGGAAACCTGGTTGAACACTTGTAAAAGAATGAAACTAGAACACTGTCTAACACCATACACAAAAATAAATTCAAAATGGATTAAAGAGCTAAATATAAGACCAGAAACCATAAAACTCCTAGAGGATAACATAGGCAAAACACTTTCTGACTTACATCACAGCAGGATCCTCTATGACCCACCTCCCAGAATATCGGAAGTAAAATCAAAAATGAACAAATGGGACCTAATCAAACTTAAAAAGCTTCTGCACAACAAAGGAAACTATAGGCAAGCTGAAAAGACAGCCCTCAGAATGGGAGAAAATAATAGCAAATGAAGCAACAGACAAACAACTAATCTCAAAAATATACAAGCAACTTCTACCACTCAATTCCAGGAAAATAAACGACCCAATCAAAAAATGGGCCAAAGAACTTAATAGACATTTCTCCAAAGAAGACATACAGATGGCTAACAAACACATGAAAAGATGCTCAACATCGCTCATTATCAGAGAAATGCAAATCAAAACCACTATGAGATACCATTACACGCCAGTCAGAATGGCTGCGATCCAAAAATCCACAAGCAATAAATGCTGGAGAGGGTGCGGAGAGAAGGGTACCCTCTTACACTGTTGGTGGGAATGCAAACTAGTACAGCCACTATGGAGAACAGTATGGAGATTCCTCAAAAAACTGGGAATAGAACTGCCTTATGACCCAGCAATCCCACTGCTGGGCATACACACTGAGAAAACCAGAATTGAAAGAGGCACGTGTACCCCAATGTTCATAGCAGCACTGTTTACAATAGCCCGGACGTGGAAGCAACCTAGATGCCCATTCACAGATGAATGGATAAACAAGCTGTGGTACATATACACGATGGAGTATTACTCAGCCATTAAAAAGAATACATTTGAATCAGTTCTAATGAGGTGGATGGAACTGGAGCCTATTATACAGAGTGAAGTAAGCCAGAAAGAAAAACACAAATACAGTATACTAACGCATATATATGGAATTTAGAAAGATGGTAACAATCACCCTGCTTATGAGACAGCAAAAGAGACACTGTTGTATAGAACAGACTTTTGGACTCTGGGACTGGGAGAGGGTGGGACGATTGGGGAGAATAGCATTGAAATATGTATAATATCATATCTGAAACGAGTCAGTCCAGGTACGATGCCTGATAACAGATGCCTGGGACTGGAGCACTGGGATGACCTGGAGGGATGGTGTGGGAGGGGGGGGAGGGAGGAGGGTTCAGGATGGGGAGCACGGGTATTCTGGTGGCGGATCCATCTCGATGTATAGTAAAAGTAATACAATATTGTAAAGTTAAGAAAAATTAAAATAATAATAATAAAAAAAAACAATGCTAGTGCAAAAATCAGTCCTATTCTAAAATAAATATTTAGACAAAAAAAAAAAAAAAAAAAAAAAATATCTTTTTTTTTTTTTCTCTCCTTTATATAATACATTCTTCTGTATTTTTACTGCAAATAAACAAATAAAAAAAGCCAAAAAACTCTCTATAAATATATATAATATAAAAATAAAAAAAAAATAAAAATATATTTTTTTTTAAGTTAAAAAAAAAATAAAAAAATATTTAATTTTGTTACTCCTACATTAATAATCTATATTTTTTTTTTCTTTTTTTTTTTTTATTCTTGAAACATAGGTATCAAGGAAATAGGATGTAGAAATTCTGCGTATTTACTCCTGATGCTGATAACATCTATATTTGACATTCTGGAATAACAACATCTCCAGCAGCAACTAAGATATGCATGTTTCAGAACTGAGAAACTTTTAAAATCCCCTTTTAAGCAGTGTGGCCACAGAAGACTCTTAATAATTGATTATAATTGATTTTAACCTTGTCCTAACCTGGGCAAAATGGCAAAGCCAATCATCTTTGTCCAGATGGGGTATGAGAAAAGAGCCCGAAGTCCACGTCTTTAAAAGCTCCAGACATGAGCAGAAGATAAAATATTTAGTCTGCCAAAGCCTTGACCTCCCAATTCCAGCCAGTTTTGAACTTGAATTGATTTCCGACAAGGCATCTGGGAGATGATTACAACAAAATGCACTAAAGCCAGACAGCCTTTATTTTAACATCCCAGCAGCTTAACCTGTTAATAACAGCAATTGTTTTAGATCAATACTTTTTTTAACAAGAAACAAGGGAGAGAGAAAGAGGAGAGGAAAAAAAAAAGGAAAAAAAAAAGAAGAAAAAAGGGGGGAAAGAACAGCCACTCACAGAGGAGGTGCTGATAGTGTTTTCAAAAGGACCCTCTTTTCGAGGCCCAAGAACACATCAGGGACGATCTCCACCGTAAAAAAACAATTCATAGCCAAAGATTAGTTCATTTTTAGAGAGAAATTTCCATAACCCAGACATTAGAATCTCTTTTGTTCTGCTGATGAAAGCTGAATTTTCACATCTTTCACATCTTTTCTATCTTTCTTTATCTAACACAAAACAATCAAAAAAAACATTTGTGAACCCTATGATGAAGTCATGTAAAAATAATCTATTAAACAAATAAAAAAAAAAAAAAAAAAAACAAAATCTCCCTATGAACATCACCAAAATCCACAAACCACCATCCCCCCCCAATGAAAACTGGAAAGAAGTTGAAAGGTTCTATGAAGACCTAAAGACCCTTTAGAACTAACACCAAAAAAAAAAAAAAAAAGTCCTTTTCATTATAGGGGATTGGAATGCAAAAGTAAGAAGTCAAGAAACACCTGGGGTAACAGGTAAATTTGGCCTTGGAATATGGAATGAAGTGAGGAAAAGGCAAATAGAGATTTGCCAAGAGAATAGACTGGTCATAGCACACACCCTATTCCAAAAACCCAAGAGAAGATTCTACATATGGACATCACAGGATGGTCAACATCGAAATCAGATTGATTATATTATTTGCAGCCAAAGATAGAAAAGCTCTATACAGTCAGCAAAAACAAGACTGGAAGCTGATTGTGGCTCAGATCATGAACTCCTTATTGCCAAATTCAGATTTAAATTGAGGAAAGTGGGGAAAACCACTAGACCATTCAGGTATGACCTAAATCAAATCCCTTATGATTATACAGTGGAAGTGAGATATATATTTAAGGGCCTAGATCTGATAGAGAGATGGCCTGATGAACTATGGACAGAGGTTCATGACATTGTACAGGAGACAGGGATTAAGACCATCCCCATGGGGAAAAAAATGCAAAAAAGCAAAATTGCTGTCTGAGGATGCCTAACAAATAGCTGTGAAAAGAAGAGAAGTGAAAAGTAAAGGAGAAAATGAAATATGTAAGCATGTGAATGCAGAGTTCCAAAGAATAGCAAGAAGAGAAAAGAAAGCCTTCCTCAGTGATCAATGCAAAGAAATAGAGGAAAACAACAGAATGGGAAAGACTAGAGATCTCTTCAAAAAATTAGAGACACCAAGGGAACATTTCATGCCAAGATGGGCTAAATAAAGGAAAGAAATGGTATGGACCTAACAGAAGCAGAAGATATTAAGAAGAAGTGGCAAGAATACACAGAAGAATTGTACAAAAAAAAGAGCTTCATGACCCACATGATCACGGTGGTATGGTCACTCACCTAGAGCCAGACATTCTGGGATATGAAGTCAAGTGGGCATTAGGAAGCATCACTACGAACAAAGCTAGTGGAGGTGATAGAATTCCAGTTGAGCTATCCCAAATCCTGAAAGATGATGCTGTGAAAGTGCTGCACTCAATATGCCAGCAAATTTGGAAAACTCAGCAGTGGCCACACGACTGGAAAAGGTCAGTTTTCATTCCAATCCCAAAGAAAGGAAATGCCAAAGATTGCTCAAATTACTGCACAATTGCACTCATCTCACACGCTAGTAAAATAATGCTCAATATTCTGCAACTCAGGCTTCAGTAGTAAATGAACCATTAACTTCCTGATGTTCAAGCTGGTTTTAGAAAAGGCAGAGGAACCAGAGATCAAATTGCTGACATCTGCTGGATCATCAAAAAAGCAAGAGAGTTCCAGGAAAAAAACATCTATTTCTGCTTTATTGACTATGCCAAAGCCTTTGACTGTGTGGATCAAAATAAAGTGTGAAAAATTCTAAAAGAGATGGGAATACCAGACCACCTGATCTGCCTCTTGAGAAACCTACATGCAGGTCAGAGAGCAACAGTTAGAAATGGACATTGAACAGATTGGTTCCAAATAGGAAAAGGAGTACATCAAGGCTGTGTATTGTCACTGTGCTTATTTAACTTATATGCAGAGTACATAATGAGAAACACTGGGCTGGAAAAAGCAAAACATGGAATCAAGTTTACCAGGAGAAATATCAATAACCTCAGATATGCAGATGACACCAACATTATGGCAAAAAGTGAAGAGGAACTAAAAAATCTCTTGATGAAAGTGAAAGAGGAGAGTGAAAAAGTTGGCTTAAAGCTCAACATT
Source organism: Tragelaphus eurycerus (assembly GCA_935064755.1). Taxonomy (NCBI): domain Eukaryota; kingdom Metazoa; phylum Chordata; class Mammalia; order Artiodactyla; family Bovidae; genus Tragelaphus; species Tragelaphus eurycerus. The sequence continues at coordinate 2,189,758 of CAKXYN010000118.1, forward strand.
CAGAAAACGAAGATCATGGCATCTGTTACCATCACTTCATTGCAGATAGATGGGGAAACAGTGGAAACCGTGTCAGACTTTATTTTTCTGGGCTCCAAAATCACTGCAGATGGTGACTGCAGCCATGAAATTAAAGGACACTTACTCCTTGGAAGGAAAGTTATAACCAAACTAGACAGCATATTAAAAAGCAGAGACATTTCTTTGCCAACCAAAGTCCATCTAGTCAAGGCTATGGTTTTTCCAGTGGTCATGTACGGATGTGAGAGTTGGACTGTGAAGAGGGCTGAGCACCGAAGAATTGATGCTTCTGAACTGTGGTGTTGGAGAAGACTCTTGAGAGTCCCTTGGACTGCAAGGAGATCCAACAAGTCCATCCTAAAGGAGATCAGTCCTGAGTGTTCATTGGAGAGAATGATGGTGAAGCTGAAACTCCAGTACTTTGGCCACCTCATGCGAAGAGTTGACTCGTGTGAAAAGACCCTGATGCTGAGAGGGATTGGGGGCAGGAGGAGAAGGCGACGACAGAGGATGAGTTGGTGGATGGCCTCACCGACTTGATGGACATGAGTTTGAATGAAGTCCGGGAGTTGGCAATGGACAGGAGGCCTGGCGTGCTGCATTTTATGGGGTTGCAAAGAGTCGGACACAACTGAGTGACTGAACTGAGAGCATTTCACCCTTCAACAATGGAGTTCACATATTTCTCCAGTGCACATGGAACCTTCTTCAAGATATATCACATCCTGGATCATAAATCTAGTCTTGGTAAATTTTAAAAAAATGAAATCGTTTCAAGCATCTTTTCTGATCACAATATGTTAAGATTAGATAACAATGAAAGGAAAAAAAAAAAACTATTAAAAATACAAACATATGGAGACTGAACAACAAACTTCTGAATAACCAACAGATCACAGATGAAATAAAAAAAGAAATCAACATATGCATAGAAACAAATGAAAAAGAAAACACAACAATCCAAAACCTATGGGATTCAGTAAAAGCAGTATTAAGAGGAAGGTTCATAGCAATACAAGCTTACTTCAAAAAACAGGAGAAACATCAAAGAAATAATCTAAGTTTAAACTTAAATCAACGAGAAACAGAAGAAAATAAGAACCCCAAAGTTAATAATGGGGAATAAATCATAAAGAGAGGAGCAGAAAAAAAAATGAAAAGTAAATGAAGGAGACTATAGAAAATATCAGCAAAACTTAAAGCTGGTTTTTTGAGACGAACAATAGAATTGACAAAACATTAGCCAGACTCATCAAGAAACAAAGGGAGAAGAATCAAATCAATAAAAATATAAATGAAAATGGAGAAATCATAACAGACCACACAGAAATACAAAATATCATGAGACTACTATCATACTCTATATGCAAATAAAATGGACAACTTGGAAGAAGTGGATGAATTCTTATAAAAATATAACCTTCCAAAACTGAACCAGGAAGAAATAGAAACTCTTAAGAGACCCATTACAAGCATGGAAATTAAAACTCTTATCAGAAATCTTCCAACAACAAAAAAAAGCCCAGGACCAGATGGCTTCACAGCTGAATTCTACCAAAAATTTAGAGAGGAGTTAAGGCCCATTCTACTCAAATCATCCAGAAAATTGCATAGGAAGGTAAACTCCCAAACTCATTCTATGAGGCCATTATAACCCTAACACCAAAACCAGAAAAAGATGCCACCAAAAAAGAAAATTGCAGGCCAATATCACTGGTGAACATAGATGCAGAAATCGTCAACAAAATTCTAGCAAACAGAATCCAGCAGTGTATTAAAAAGATCATACATTGTGACCAAGTGGGCTTTACTGAAGGGATGCAAGCATTCTTCAATATTTACAAATAAATCATTGTGATATACCATATTAACATATTGAAAGATAAAAGCCATATGATTATCTCAACAGATGCAGAGAAAGACTTTGAAAAACTTCAACATCCATTTATGATAAAAAAAAAAAAATCTCCAGAAAGCAGGCATAGAAGGAAACTACTTCAACATAATAAAAGTCATCTAGAATAAACCCACAGCAAACATTATCCTCAATGGATAAAAATTGAAAGCATTTCCTCTAAAATCAGGAAGAAGGCAAGGGTGCCCACTCACCATTACCATTCAACATAGTTTTGGAAGTCCTAAACATAGCAATCAGTGAAGAAACAAAAATAAAAGGAATGCAGAATGGAAAAGAAGAAATAAAACTCATTGTTTGCAGATGACATGATCCTTTAATAGAAAATCCTAAAGACACCACCAGAAAATTACTAGAGCTAATCAGTGAATATAGCAATGGTTCAGGATATAAAACTAACACATGGAAATCCCTTGCATTCCTATACACTAACAATGAGAAAACAGAAAGAGGAATTAGGAAAAAAATCCCATTCACCATTGCAATGAAAAGAATAAAATACTTCATATCAAATTTTCAAAAGAAACAAAAAACCTATATACAGAAAACTATAAAACACTGATGAAAGAAATCAAAGATGACACAATAAGATGGAGAAATATACCATGTTAATGGATTAGAAGAATCAATATAATGAAAATGAGTGAAAATACTACCCAATATAGTGAAAATATACCCAATATAGTGAAAATACTAGCCAAAGCAATCTATAGACTCAATGCAGTCTCTATTAAGCTATAAAAATTATTTTCTCACAGAACTAGAACAAATAATTTAACAATTCGTATGGAAACACACACACACACAATCTCAAATAGCCAAAGCAATCTTGAGAAAGAAAAATGGAACTGGAGGAATCAAGCTGCCTGACTTCAGACTATACTACAAAGCAGTAGTCATCAACACTGTATGGTACTGGCACAAAGACAAAAATATAGATCAATGGAAAAAATAGATACCACAGAGATAAATCCATGCACCTATGGACTCCTTATCTTTTACAAAGGAGGCAAAAATATACAGTGGAGAAAAGACAATCTCTTTAACAAGTGATGCTGGGAAAACTGATCAACCACTTGTAAAAGAGTGAAATTAGATCAGTTTCTAACATCATACACAAAAATAAACTCAAAATGGATTAAAGATCTAAATGTAAGACCAGAAACTATAGAACTCCTAGAGGAAAACATAGGCAGAACACTCTCTGACATAAATCACAGCAAAGATCCACTAGAACCCACTTCCAAGAGTGAGATGAGGTGAAAGTCGCTCAGTGGTGTCCGACTCTTTGTGACCCCATGAACTGTGCAGTCCATGGAATTCTCTAGGCCAGAATACTGGACTGGGTAGCCTTTGCCTTTTCCAGGGGATCATTATTTCCAAAAGTAATGGAATACAAATGGGACTTAATTAAACTTAAAAGTTTTTGCACAATGAAGGAAACTATAAGCAAGGCGAAAAGTCACCCTTCGGAAAGGGAGTAAATAATAGCAAATGAAACAACTGACAAAAAATTTAATCTCAAAAATATACAAGCAGCTCATGTAGCTCAAACTCAGAAAAAATTAATGACCCAATCAAAAAAGGGGCCAAAGGCCTAAAAAGACATTTCTTCAAAGAAGACATACAGTTGGCTAACAAACACATAAAAAGATGCTCAACATCACTCATTATCAGTTCAGTTCAGTCACTCAGTCGTGTCTGAATCTTTGCAACCCCATGAATCGCATCATGCCAGGCCTCCCTGTCTATCACCAGCTCCCGGAGTTCACTCAGACTCACGCCCATCAAGTCAGTGATGCCATACAGCCATCTCATCCTCTGTCGTCCCCTTCTCCTCCTGCCCCCAATCCTTCCCAGCATCAGAGTCTTTTCCAATGAGTCAACTCTTCACATGAGGTGGCCAAAGAACTGAAATTTCAGCTTCAGCCTCGTTCCATCCAAAGAAATCTGAGGGCTGATCTCCTTCAGAATGGACTGGTTGGATCTCCTTGCAGTCCAAGGGACTCTCAACAGTCTTCTCCAACACCACAGTTCAAAAGCATCAATTCTTCGGTGTTCAGCCTTCTTCACAGTCCAACTCTCACATCCATACATGACCACAGGAAAAACCATAGCCTTGACTAGACGGACCTTTGTTGGCCAAGTAATGTCTCTGCTTTTGAATATGTGATCTAGGTTGGTCATAACTTTCCTTCTAAGGAGTAAGAATCTTTTAATTTCATGGCTGCAGTCACCATCTGCAGTGATTTTCGAGCCCCCCCAAAAATAAAGTCTGACACTGTTTCCACTGTTTCCTCATCTATTTCTCATGAAATGATGGGACCAGATGCCATGATCTTGGTTTTCTGAATGTTGAGGTTTAAGCCAACTTATTCACTCTCCTCTTCCACTTTCATCAAGAGCCTTTTTAGTTCCTCTTCACTTTCTGCCATAAGAGTGGTGTCATCTGCATATCTGAGGTTATTGATATTTCTCCTGGCAATATTGATTCAGCTTGTGTTTCTTCCAGTCCAGCATTTCTCATGATGTACTCTGCATATAAGTTAAATAAGCAGAGTGACAATATACAGCCTTGACATACTCCTTTTCCTATTTGGAAGCAGTCTGTTGTTCCATGTCCAGTTCTAACTGTTGCTTCCTGACCTGCATATAGGTTTCTTAAGAGCAGAGAAATGCAAATAAAAACAATAATTAGGTATCATTTCATACAAGTCACAATGGCCACCAACAAAAAGTCTATAAACAATAAATGCTGGAGAGGGTGTGGAGTAGAAGGAAGCCTCTTACAGTTTTGGTGGGAATGCAATCTTGTGCATCCACTATGAAGAACAGTGTGGAGATTCCTTACAAAACTCGAAATAGAACTGCCTTATGACCCAGCAATCCCACTGCTGGGCATACACACTGAGGAAACCAGAATTGAAAGAGACACGGGTACCACAGTGTTCACTTCAGCACTGTTTATGATAGACAGGACATGGAAGCAAACTAAATGCCCATTGCAGATGAATGGGTAAGAAAGTTGTGGTACATATCCACAATGGAATATTACTCAGCTATTGAAAAGAACCAATTTGAGTCAGTTCTAATGAAGTGGATGAACCTGGAGCCTATTATACAGAGTGAAGTAAGTCAGAAAGAAAAACACCAATATACTATGGTAGCACATATATATGGAATTTAGAAAGATGTTAATGATGACCCTTATACGAGACAGCAAAAGAGACACAGATGTAAAGAATAGACTTTTGGACACTGGCAGAAGGCAAAGGTGGGATGATTTGAGAGAATAGCATTGAAACCTTTATATTACCATACGTGAAATAGATTACCAGTCCACGTTTGATGCATGAAGCAGGGCACTCCAAGCCAGTGCACTGGGACAACCCAGAGGGATTGGATGGGGATAGAGGTGGGAAGGGGGTTCAAGATGGCGGGACATATGTACACCAGTGGCTGATTTGTGTCAAAGTATGGCAATATTTACAATATTGTTATTAGCGTCCAATTAAAATAAATAATTTTATATTAAAAAATAAATAAATATGCGTTCTGATGAAACATTACAAAAATAAAATAAAAATATTTAACATATATATTACAATTTTCTATCTTTTGCCTTTGTCCTCTGATCCATTTTTATCTTCACAGATTTTCTCCCTTTTCTGGTTTTAATTGACTTTTTTATTTGGTTCCATTTTCTCTCATTTCTTACTATTTCAAATACTACTTTTCAAAAGTATTTTTTTTTCCCCAATTTTACTGAGATGTAATTGACCTATATCACTGTAGCTGTTTAAGGCATAAGATCATAACGGTTTGACTTATACAAATTGTGAAACATTACTGTAATATGTTTAGTTAGTATTCATCATCTCATATAGGTACATTAAGAAGAAAAAGGCAAGCAAAAAAAAAAGAAACTTTTTCCTTGTGATGAGAAGTCAGGATTTACCCTATTAATTACTCTATATTCCTAGTACTTCTTTATCTTATAACTTGAAGTTTGTACCTTTTGACCACCTTTCTCCAATTCCCTTTATTCTTAACACTCAACTCTAGTAATCACAATCCTGATCAGTCTTTCTACAAGTTTGGAGTTTTTCATTTTGTTTTCTTTTATTTTAGAATCCACATGTAAGTGGGCTCAAGCAGTATTTGTTTTACTCTGTCTGACTTAGCATAATACCCTCAAGTTACCTTCACATAACAGAATTACCTTGTTTTTAAGGTTAAATAATACTCCCTTTTGGTATGCTGCTGCTGCTGCTAAGTCGCTTCAGTCGTGTCCGACTCTGTGCGACCCCATAGACGGAAGCCCACCAGGCTCCCCTGTCCCTGGGATTCTCCAGGCAAGAACACTGGAGTGGGTTGCCATTTCCTTCTCCAATGCATGAAAGTGAAAAGCGAAAGTGAAGTCGCTCAGTCGTGTCTGACTCTTAGCGACCCCACGGACTGGAGCCTACTAGGCTCCTCCGTCCATGGGATCTTCCAGGCAAAAGTACTGGGGTGGGGTGCCATTGCCTTCCCCACCCTTTTGGTATATATATATATAATCTCATACAGTCATCAAAAACAAGACCAGGAGCTAACTGTGGCTCAGATTATTAACTCATTGCAAAATTAAAACTTAAATTAAGGTGCGTAGGGAAAGCCATTAGGCAATTAAGGTATGACATAAACTAAATCCCTTACAACTATACAATGGAAGTGACAAATAGATTCAAGGTATTAGATCTGATAGACACAGTGTCTGAAAAACTATGGACAGAGGTTCACAACATTGTACAGGAGGCAGTGATCAAAAATATCCTGAACAAAAATAAATGCAAGAAGACAAAATGATTGTCTGAGGTCACATTACAAATAGCTGAGAAAAGAAGAGAAGCAAAAGGCAAAGGAGAAAAGGAAAGACATAGCGAACTGAATGCAGAGTTCCAAAGAATAACAAGGAGCAATATCTTCCTAAGTGAACAATGCAAAAATTAGAGGAAAACAATAGAATGGGAAAGACTAAAAATCTCTTCAAGAAACGTTTCATGGAAAGATAGGCACAAAAAAAGGATTAAATGATATGGACGAAACAAAAGCAGAAGATATTAAGAAGAGGTGCTAGTATCCATTAGATCATAGAAAAAGTAAGAGAATTCCAGAAAAACAACAACAACAACAAAAACTCATCTACTTCTGCTTCATTGACTACACTAAAACCTTTGACTATGTGGATCACATAAAACTGCCGAAAATTCTTAAAGAGTTGGGAATACCAGACCATCTTACCTATTTACTGAGAAATCTAAGCAGGTCAAGAAGCAACAGTTAGAACCAGTCATGAAACAGCAGACTGGTTCCAAATCGGGAAAGGAGTATGTCAAAATTGGTCAAAGAGTATGTGAAGGCTATATATTGTCACCCTGTTTATTTAACTTCTATGCAGAGTACATCATGTGAAATGCTGGGCTGGATGAACAAAAACTGGAGTCAAGATTGCCTGAAGGAATATTGATAATCACAGACATACAGATGACACTTCCTTTATCGCAGAAAACAAAGAGGAAGTAAAGAGCCTCTTGATGAAGGTGGAAGAGGAGAGTGAAAAATCTTGCTTAAAACTCAACATTCATAAAGCTAAGATCATGGCATCCAGTCCCATCACTTCATGGCAAATAGATGGGGAAACAATGGAAACAGTGACAGATTTCATTTTCCTTGGCTCCAAAATCACTGCAGATGGTGACAGCAGTCATGAAATTAGAAAACACTTGCTCCTTGGAAGAAAAGCTATGACAAAATTAGACAGCATATTAAAAAGCAGAGACAGTACTTTGCCAATATAGTCTGTATAGTCCAAGCTATGGTTTTTCCAGTAACCATGTATGGATGTGAGAGTTGGACCATAAAGAAGGCTGAGCACTGAAGAATTGGTGTTTTTGAAATGTGGTGTTGGAGAAGACTCTTGAGAGTCCCTGGGACTTCAAGGAGGTCCAATCAGTCAATCCTAAAGAAAATCATCCCTGAATATTCATTAAAGGGGCTGATTCTGAGGCTGAAACTCCAATACTTTGGCCACCTGCTGCAAATAACTGACTCGGCGGAAAAGACTCTGATGTTGGGCAAGATTGAAGGCAGAAGGCGAAGGGGACAAAAGAGGATGAGATATTTGGATGGCATCACCAACTAGATGGACATGAGTTTGAGCATGCTTTTGGAAATGGTGATGGACAGGGAAGCCTGGCTTGCTGCTGTCCATTGGGTCACAAAGTGTCAGACACGACTGAGTCACTGAACAACAACAAATATCACACAAGTTTATCCATTCATCTATCAATGGGCACTAAGGTTGTTTCCATGTCTTAACTATTGTAAATAATGCTGTTATATGAGGATGAACATCTTTCTTAGTTAGAATTTTTTGTTCCTTTGAAATGTTTTCTGAAATGGAGTTGCTGAATCATATGGTAGTTTTATTTTTTTTTTTTTAATTTTTAAAATGATACTTCATACTATTTTCCATACTGACTACCAGTTGACAATCCCACCGGAATTTCACATGGATTTCCTTTTCTCCAGATCCATTCATCTTGCCTTTTTGATGATGACCATTCTAACAAGTGTGAAGTGATATTTCATTGTGATTTTGATTTGCAGTTTCCTAAATACTAGAGATTTTAAGCATCTTTTCATGTACTTTCTGGCTATTTGTATGTAGCCTTTGAAAGAAATGTCCATTTAGATCATTTACCCATTTTAAATTGAATTATTGGGGCTGTTTTGCTTTTGAGATGTATTAGTTAGCTATATGTTTTGGACATTTACAACTTATCAAATATATGCTTTGCAATTTTTTTATTCTATAGTTTTTTTAATAGTATAAATTTAAGGATATTTAGTGCATGCATTCACAACGTTGTACAACAGTCTCCTTTCTTCAGTTTCATAAATGTTTCGGAACCCCAGAAGAACACCATATTCTCTTTAAGTAGTAACACACACACACACACACACACACACACACACACACACACACACCATTCTCTCCTAACCTCAGCCCCTGTGAGTAGGAGATCTGTTTTTTGTGTTTCTGGACTTGCCTCCTCTGGGCATTTCACTTAAAGGAATCATAAAATAAATTTGCTTTTGTATCTGGCTTCTTTCACTTAGCGTACTGCTTCAAGGTTCAAGTTATAGGACATTACTTTATTCCTTTTGATGGCTGAATAATATTCCATTTTATGTATGTGACTATTTATACATTCAGCTGTTGATGGATAATTGTATTGTCTCCACCTTTAATGATGATATAAACATTCTTGTGCAAGTTTTTATGTGGATATGCATCTTATTTCTTTGGCGTGCATACTTACAGTGGGATTGTATGTTCCCATATTATATTATAATTATATGTTATTATATTATTATAATTGTATGTTCAATTTTTCAAAGAACTGCCAAACTATTTTCCACAACAGCTGCACCATTTTATACAATCACCAGCAACATACAAAGGTTACTATTTCTCCGCACCCTTGCCAATACTAGCTATCTGAAGGTATATTTTTGTTTTATAGTAAAAGTCATCCTAGTGGACGTAAAGTACTATTTCATTGTTGTTTTGATTTGCATTTCCTTAAAAACCAAATAAATTTTACATCTATTCACACATTTGTTGAACATTTGGACTTTGGATAAAAGACTATTCAAGTCCATCACCAATGTTTTATTTGGATGGTTTGTCTTTTTGCTGTGAGTTATGAGTTCTTATTATTTACTATCCCTTATCAAATTTATGATTTGCAAATATTTTCTTCCATTTCTTAGATTGCCTTTTCATTTTCCTATAATATCCTTTGATCCACAAAAGCTTTTAAATTTTTAAAATTCATTAATTTATTTTAATTGGAGGCTAATTACTTTACAATATTGGGGTGGATTTGTCATATATTGATATGAATCAGAGATGGATGTACATGTATCCCCAATCCTGAAACCTCCTCCCACCTCTGACCTGATCCCATCCCTCAGGGTCATCCCAATGCACTGGTCCTGAACACCCTGTTTCATGCATCAAACCTGTACTGGAACTCTATTTCACACATAGTAATATACATGTTTTAATGCTATTCTTTCACATCATTTCACCATCATCTTCTTCCACAGAGGCCAAAAGTCTGTTCTTTAGATCTGTGTCTCTTTTGCTGCCTCACATATATGGTCATCATTACCATCTTTCTAAATTCCGTATATATGCAGTAATATACTGTATTGGTGTTTTTTTTTTTCTGGCTTACTTCACTCTGTATAATAGGCTCCAGTTTCATCCACCTCATTAGAACTGATTCCAATGCATTGTTTTTAATAGCTGAGTAATACTCCATTGTGGATATGCACCACAACTTTCTTATCCATTCGTCTGCTGATGGACATCTAGGTTGCTTCCATGTTCTGTCTATTTGTAAACAGTGCTGCAGTGAACACTGGGGTACCCGTGTCTCTTTTAATTCTGATTTCCTCCGTGTGTATGCCCAGCAGTGGGATTGCTGGGTCATAAGTCAGTTCTATTTCCAGTTTTTTTAAGGAATCTCCACACTGTTCTCCATAGTGGCTGTACTAGTTTGCATTCCCACCAAGAGTATAAGCAGGTTCCCTTTTCTCCACACTCTCTCCAGCTTTTATTGTTTATAGACTTTTTGATAACAACCATTCTGACTGGTGTGAGATAGTACCTAACTGTGGTTTTGATTTGCATTTATCTGATAATGTGTGATGTTGAGCATCTTTTCATGTGTTTGTTAGCAATCTGTATGTCTTATTTGGAGAAGTGTCTGTTTAGGTCTTTGGCCCATTTATTGATTGGGTCATTTATTTTTCTGGAATTGAGCTACATGTGCTGCTTGTATATTTTTGAGATTATTTCTTTGTCAGTTGCTTAGTTTACTATTATTTTTTATCATGCTTAAGGATGTCTTTTCACCTTTCTTATAGTTTCCTTCATTGTGCAAAAGCCTTTAAATATAATTCTCTCCTATTTTTTTATTTTTACTTTTATTTCCATTACTCTGGGAGGTGGGTCATAGACAATCCTAATGTGATTTACAGCAGAGAGTGTTTTCCCTATGTTTTTTATCTGGGAGTTTTATAGTTTCTGGGCTTACCTTTAGATTTTTAATCCATTTTGAGTTTTTTTTTTTGTATGGTGTTAGAAACTGTTCTAGTTTCAGTCTTTTGCAAGTGGTTGACCAGTTTTCTCAGTACCACTTGTTAAAGGTATTGTCTTTTCTCCATTGTATATTTTTCCCTCCTCTGTTGAAGATAAGGTGTCCATATGTGTGTGAATTTATTTCTGGGCTTTCTATTTTGTTCCATTGATCTATTTTTAAGTCTTTATGCCAGTACCATACTGACTTAATGACTGTAGCTTTGTATTATAGTCCAAAGTCAGGCAGGTTGATTTCTCCAGTTCCATTCTTCTTTCGCATGATTGCTTTGGCTATTTGAGTTTTTTTTGTAATTCCATACAAATTGTGAAATTATTTGTTCTAATTCTCTGAAAAATACTGTTGGTAGCTTGATAGGAATTGCATTGAATCTATAGATTGCTTTGGGTAGTATACTCATTTTCAGTATATTGTTGCTTCTGATCCATGAACATCATATATTTCTCCATCTATTTGTATCATCTTTGATTTCTTTCATCAGTGTTTTATAGTTTATAAGTCTTGTCTTTCTTTAGGTAGAATATTCCTAAATACTTCATTCTTTTCAACACAATGGTGAATGAAATTGTTTCCTTAATTTCTCTTTCATTTTCTATTGTTAGTGTATAGGAATGAAAGGGATTTCTGTGTATTAATTTTGTATCCTTCAACTTTACTATATTCATTGATTAGCTCCAACAATTTTCTCGTGGTGTCTTTAGGGTTTTCTATGTAGAGAATCATGTCATCCACAAACAGTGAGAGCTTTACTTCTTCTTTTCCAACCTGGATTCCTTTTATTTCTTTTTCTGCTCTGATTGCTGTAGCTAAAACTTGCAAAACTATGTTGAATAGTAGTGGTGAAAGTGGATACCCTTGTGTTGTTTCTGAATTTAGGAGAAATGCTTTCAATTTTTCACCATTGATAATGTTTGCTGTAGGTATGACTTTTATTATGTTGATGTATGTCCCTTCTATGCTTGCTTTCTGGAGGGTTTTTTTGTCATAAATGGATGTTAAATTTTGTCAAAGGCTTTCACTGAATCTATTGAGATTATCGTATATTTTTTACCTTTCAATTTGTTAACGTAGTGTGTCACATTGATTGATTTACAAATATTGAAGAATTCTTGCATCCCTGGAATAAAGCAAACTTGGTCATAATGTAAGATCTTTTCAATATAGTGTTGGATTCTGTTTGCTAGGATTTCGTTAAGGAATTTTGCATCTATGTTCATCAGTATTAGTGGCCTGTAGTTTTATTTTTTGGTTTCATCTTTGTCTTGTTTTGGTATTAGGGTGATGATGGCCTCATAGAATGAGTTTGGCAGTTTACTTTCCTCTTCAATTTTCTGGAAGAGTATGAGTAGGATAGTTGTTAGCTCTTTTCTAAATTTAAGGTAGAATTCACATGTGAAACCATCTGGTGCTGGGCTTTTGTTTGTTGGAAGATTTCTGATGAGAATCTTGATTTATGTGCTTGTGATGGGTCTATTAAGAGTTTCTATTTCTTCCTGGTTCAGTTTTAGAAGATTATACTTTTCTAAGAATGTGTCCATTTCTTCCAAGTTGTCCATTTTATTGGCATATAATTGCTGATACTAGTCTCATGATCCTTTGTATTTCTGTGTTGTCTAATGTGATTTCTCCATTTTCATTTCTAATTTTGTTGATTTGATTCTTCTCCCTTTGTTTCTTGATGAGTCTGGCTAATGGTTTGTTGATTTTATTTATCTTCTCAGTTTTGTTGACTTTTTCTATAGTCTACTTTGTTCCTTTTCACTTATTTCTGCCCTAATTTTTATGATTTATTTCCTTCTACTCACCGTGAAATTCTTCATTTCTTCTTTTTCATGTTGCTTTACATGTAAAGTTAGGTTATTTATTTGATGTTTCTCCTATTTCTTGAGTTAAGCTTGTATTGCTATGAGGCTTCCCCTTCAGTTCACTTCAGTTCACTCTGTCATGTCTGACTCTTTCCTATCCCATGAACCACAGCACACTAGGCCTTCCTGTATGTCAGCAACTCCCAGAGTCTACCTAAACTCATGTCCATTGAGTCAGTGATGCCATCCAACCATCTCATCCTCTGTCGTCCCCTTCTCTTCCTGCCCTCAATCTTTCTCAGCCTCAGGATCTTCTCAAATGAGTCAGCTCTTCACATCAGGTGGGCAAAACATTGGAGTTTCAGCTTCAACATCAGTCCTTCCAATGAACACCCAGGACTGATCTCCTTTAGGTTGGACTGGTTGGATCTCCTTGCAGTCCAAGGGACTCCCAAGGGTCTTCTCTAAAACTACAGTTTAAAAGCATCAATTCATTGGTGTTCAGCTTCCTTTATAGTCCAACTCTCACATCCATACATGACTACTGGAAAAACTATAGCCTTGACTAGATGGACCTTGGTTGGCATGAAAACACTTTAGCAACACCTTCCCCTTAGCACTGCTTTTACTGAATCCCATAGGTTTTGTGCTGTCGTTTTTTCATTTTCATTTTTTTCTATGCATAATTTGATTTATTCTGTGATTTGTTGGTTATTTAGAATCATGTTGTTTAGCCTCCATATGTTTGTATTTTAAATAGCTTTTTCCCTGTAGTTGACATCTAATCTCACTGCATTTTGATCAGAAAAGATGTATGAAATGATTTCAATTTTTTTTTTCTTTTTAATTTACCAAGGCTACATTTATGGCCCAGGATGTGATCAATCCTGGAGAATGTTCCGTGTGCACTTGAGAAAATGTGAAATTCATTCTTTTGTGGTGAAATTTCCTATAGATATCTGTTAGCTCTAACTGGTCCATTGCATTATTTAAAGTTTGTTTCCTTGCTAATTTTCTGTTTAGTTGATCTATCCATAAATGTGAGTTGGGTATTAAAGTCTCCCACTATTATTGTGTTACTGTTAATTTGCCCTTTCATTCTTTTTAGCATTTGCATTACATATTGTGGAACTCTTATTTTGGGAGCATATATATTTATAATTGTTGTATATTCTTCGCATATTGATCCTTTGATCATTACGTAGTGTGATTATTTGTCTCTTTTCACAGCGTTTATTTCAAATTCTATTTTGTCTGAAATGAGTATTGCTACTACTGCTTTCTTTTGGTCTCCGTTTTCATGAAATATGTCTTTCCAGCCCTTCACTTTCAGTCTGTATGTGTCCCTTGGTTTGAGGTGGATCTCTTGTAGACAGCATATATACGGGTCTTTTTTTGTGTCCCTCAGCCAGTCCTTATCTTTTGGTTGGGCCATTCAACCTATTTACATTTAAAGCAATTATTGATAAATATGATCCTGCTGCCACTTACTTGGTTATTTTGGATTCGAGTTCATATGCCTTTTCCATGTTTCTTGTCTAGAGAAGATACTTTAGCATTTGTTGAAGACTTGGTTTGGTGGTGCTGAATTCTCTCGGGCTTTGCTTGTCTGGAAATCTTTTAATTTCTCGTTCATATTTGAATGAGATCCTTCCTGCATATAGTAATCTGGTTTGTAGGTTTTTCTCTTTCATCACTGTAAATATGCCCTGCCAGTCCCTTCTGACCTGAAGAGTTTCTGTTGAAAGATCAGCTGGTATCTTTATGGAAATCCCGTTGTGTGTTATTTATTATTTTTCCCTTGCTGCTTTTAATCTTTACTCTTTGCATTTGATCTTCATCACTTTGATCAATATGTGTTTTGGTGTGCTTCACCTTGGGTTTATCTTGTTGGGACCCTCTAGGGTTTTCTTGGACTTGGCTGGCTATTTCCTTCCTCATTTTAGGGAAGTTTTCAACTATTATCTCCTCAAATATTTTAAGTATTTTCTCATGTCTTTTCTTTTTTGTTCTTCTTCTGGTACTTCTATCATTTGAATTTTGAGGTGTTTAACATTGTCCCAGAAACCTCTGTTTGTTCTCATTTCTTTTAATTCTTTTTTCTTTTATTTTCTCTGCTTCATTTATTTCCACCATTGTCTCTTCCACCTCACTTATCCTATCTTCTGCCTCAGTTATTCTACTGGTCGTTCCCTCCAGAGTGCTTTTGATCTCGGGTATTGCGTTATTTATTATTGATTGACTTTTTTTTTTTTTTTATTTCTTCTAGGTTCTTGTTAAACATTTCTTGAATCTTCTCAATCCTTGTCTCGAGTCTATTTATCTGTAACTCCATTTTGTTTTCAAGATTTTGGATCACCTTTACTATCATTATTCTGAGTTTTTTTTCAGGTAGACTCCCTATCTCCTCCTCTTTTGTTTGATTTTGTGGAAATTTATCATGTTCCTCTACCTGTTGAATATTTCTCTGCCTTTTCGTTTTGTTCAGATTGCTCTGTTTCGTGTGGCCTTTCTTTAAGTTGGAAGTTTGTGGTTCCTTTTTACTGTGGAGGTTGCTCCCTGCGGGTAGGGTTGGACTAGTGGCTTGTCAAGGTTTCCTGGTTCGGGAAGCTTGCATTGGTGTTCTCGTGGGTGAAGTTGAATCTTTTCCCTCTGGAGTGCAATGAAGTGTGTAGTACTGTGTTTTGAGGTGTATATGGGTCTGGTGTAACTTTGGGCAGCCTGTATTTTAATGCTCAGGGCCATGTTCCTGTGTTGCTGGAGAATTAAAGTAACAGGTCTTGCTCTGGAACTTGTTGACTCCTGGGTGGAGCTTGGTTTCAGTGTAGGTATGGAGGCTTTTGGATGAGCTCTTGTTGATTAATGTTCCCTGGAGTCAGGAGTTCTCTGGTGTTCTCGAGTTTTGGGTTTAAGCCTCCTGCCTCTGACTTTCAGTCTTATTCTTACAGTAGCCTCTAGACTTCTCCATCCATATAGCACTGATGATAAAACTTCTAGGTTAATGGTGAAAATATTCTCCACATTATGTGACACCCAGGGAGGTTCACAGAGTTACATGGATAAGAGAAGAGGGAGGAGAAGAGGGAGATAGAGATGACCAGGGGAAGACGAGGGGGGAATCAAAAGGGGAGAGATCAAGCTAGCCAGTAATCAGTTCCCTAAGTGGTATCCACAGCCCCAACACCCAGAGAGATTCACAGAGTTAGAGAAGAGAAAGGGAGAGGGAGGAGATAGAGGTGACCTGGGAGAGAAAATGGAGAATCAAAAGCCAGTAATCACACCTCTAAGTAAAAATGGGTACTGAAGATTATATTCTTAAAGGTACAAAATTCATTGAAAAAAAACGTAAAAAATAAAGATCAAAAATCTAGAGTAGAGGCTAGACTCTCAAAAACACACTATTTAAAAAACCAAAACAAAATAACAAAAATTATTAAAATATATATATTCTGGTTTTTTTTGTTGTTGTTTGTCTGTTTTTTTTGTTTTTTGCTTTGCTTTTCAGCTTTGTAAGTTTCCAGTGTAACATTCTCAAGCTCAGGGATTTTTCTCCCAGTCATGTCCAAGTCAACTAATGAAATTATAAGATACATTATTCATTTCTGTTACAGTGCTTTTGATCGCTAGTATTTCTTTATGATTCTTTCTTAGAATTTCCATCTCTCTGTTTACAATATTCATTTATTCTTGAATGCTGTATAATTTTTACATTAAAGCACTCAACATATTGATCATAGTTTTGTTTTTTAATTCCTGGTCTGGAAGTTTCAACATTCCTACTATATCTGACTCTGGGTCTGAGGCTTTTTTAGTCTCTTCAAACTATGTTTTTTGCCTTTTGTATGCCTTTTAATTTTCTTTTTGAAATGAAGGCATTAAGTACTTGGTAAAAGATACAAATGATGTAAATATTCTTTTAGTAATGTAGAGGTAAGCTATGTGGTCCGAGGAAGCATTCTATAATCCTATGATTAGGTCTGTCCTTTATTGAGCCTGTGTACTTGGACTGTGAACTTCAACAATGCTTCTAGTTTTATTTTTCCCACACTTACGTGGAACAGGATCACTAGGGGGGGACTGAAGTCAGGTGTTTCCCTTTCCCCAGATGAAAGGCTAAACTTGGGTATTTATTTTCCCCTTTTTAGGTTAGCTTTTTATAAAACCCCAGAAGATTAGATTCTGGTGAAATAATTTCTTTTGAGGACAGTCTTTCTTTAGAAGAACAGAATACCCTGATATATTTAAAAATGATTGTCCACTCCCTCTACTAGAAGCAAACAGGGATGTTTCTCAAATATTCACTGTGAAGAACTGATAGAGGTAAAACTCACAAAAGTGTAGGGATAACACTTATGACTAGGTTCCCATGGAACTTTTAATTCTTAGTTGTTCACAATGAGCCTACAGCAATTTATCAATTACAGTTCAAGTTTTCCTTTCCTGGTAGTAGTTACTTATCACATTTCTGCTTGTGATTTTCTCTTCTTCTAAATTACAATTCTCTGTATCAGCCCATCTGGCTGTCCAATTTTGGAGGCAGTGATTTGTTCTGTAACTTTGCTTCTCTGACAGATCTAAGAAGAATTGTTGATTTTTCAGTTTGTTCAGCCTTTTACTTGTTAAAGTGGTAAATTCTAAGATCATTATGTGCCAAACGGGAAACTCATCTTTGACAACCTTAAAAGTGGAAAGTTGTCTATCTGATCAAAAATGAAAATTTCATGTTGAATATAAACATTCCAAATAGCAGAAAAATAGGATATTTTTACTTGGAAGTGGAAAAAACTGCAAAAGTAAATGAGGACTTGTTTATGTGAAAATCCCAAATCAGAACGCCTACAATATATCTTGGTTATAGCCTTTCACAAGACATAACTATAACAATAATAAAAAATCATTCTCCATAACTGTAAAGCAGCATATTTTCCTTTCTCTTAACATCTTTTTGTTACATATAAAAATAGAAATATGATTTACTTTCCCATTTCAAAGAAATCATGGCAATGTGAATGAAATGATTTAATGAGTTCTGGATTTAAAAATAATAATGCAGGAAATAATACTAAAATGACTTCTCTAAACTAAACCATTTTGTAAATGAGGAATCAAAGATTAAAATAATGCAACATATTTATGCAAAACAATTTAACCTTCAATGATTATATATACCTTAAACCAAAACAGAACCAAAAAGTACAACTTTTACCAAAAGAATAAAGACAAATAAAAGCTAAATCCTCATATGCTGGAAGAAAATAATATTTTATGTGGAGTGTTGGAATAACAAATTTCATTTATCCCCTAGAACAGAAAAAAAAATTCAATTACCAACTCCTCTTATTGCCTCACCTGGATTATCATATGTCACCTTATAAGTGGAAGAAAATCTCAGTCAGTCCAAGAAAAGATTTGAGTCCCTTTTACTTTCATTTAAGCTGAGGCCAAAAAAGAACAATAACCAATAGAAGACATTATTTTTCTAAATTAAAATGCATTGTCGTATCCTTGTTTTTATAAAGCTTTTTAATGGTAAAAAGTGAGTAAAACTAATTTGAAAAGATAGCTCTTAATTAGAAAGGGAAGGATATAAAGATATTCTGATGAAGTAGACTGATGCAGAGGAAAGGAAATCTATAATGTTGAACAATTGTCTTTTCTTCCCAAAGAATGTATAATAAAAAGAAATTCAGAATAGCGATTACGATGATGCCAGGTAAGGGCAAATATGGAGAATTGAAGGGTAAAGTAATTGCATAGAGAACAGAGGGGGTTTTAACTGTATTTATGGTAGTTTATTTTCTAAGCTACTAAGTGGAGATTTATTTAATAATTCTTTATACTTTCTGTTTATTTTAAATAGTTCACAATAGAAAGTGAAAGTGAAGTTACTCAGTCGTGTTGGACTCCTGCAACCCCATGCACTGTAGCCTACAAGGCTTCTCCGTCCATGGGATTTTCCAGGCAAGAATACTAGAGTGGGTTGCCATTTCCTTCATTTTTAAAATTATATTTAAAGCAGTAGTATTAGAAATTGTTTGAAAAGATCATCTCCTCTTATTCCCTCTACCTCTAGGCAACATTATATCAAAACCACACTGCAAAAGCTAATGAGGTTCTTATACATTTTTGTGAAAATAAGACCCACAGCATATTTTGTCATTTTAGTGACTATCAATTCATATGGGCAGTGAAGGTTATAAAAAAATTAAGTAAGGCTTCTCCAGCCTTACAGCTATTTCTCTTCTACTTAATTATTTCAAATTCTTATTTTCCTATGACATTTGCTCTATTGAGATAAATACATATTAAAATGCAAAGGTTCTCTGAGGGAGCTGCATAAAGATATGAGAAAGCTTTAATTGAAAAAATGCCAAAATTATGGAAATGATTATTATTTAATAGTATGTTTCAGGCTATAGTGGACATATGAGAAATGCCTGCCAAATCCATGTTCCTTCTTTTGGAAGTAAACTTCGCATCCTCAGCTGAGAGATTGCTTATGCCAAATCCACACTCCCTCCCCAACATAGACAAGATTCTTTCCTTATAATTTAAAGTAATCAAGTTATAGACTTCTTTTTGCAGAATCCTAGAAATGAACCAAAACATCAATTTTAAGGCATGTGCATCGATGGGTGGAAGGGAAATATGCATAGGTAAACAGGAAAAAGAAACAGATGTCAAAGATAAATTGAGATAAAAATAAGGTGGCACACAACAGGTACAATAGCTATATTTGTTCTTTACCAATATTCAGATCATACAGAGGAATATTTCAAAGACTTTGGTAATTGTTCTGAGTGACATTACTACCAAGTGAAGGCTTTTTAGCAAGAAATTTGAAATGATTAGGCACAAATTTTTAAAAAATTATCTCAGATGTTCTAGGGAGAGAGGAGGGGAATGTAGGGGCTTGAGACTAATATAGGAAGGCCAGTAAAGGGTCAATTGCAGTTATCCAAACCAGAGTTGATGGTTCCTTGGATTAGAGGGGCTGTGTAAAAAGTGGCCAAATTGTCTGTATAGTGTGAAGGTAGAGCTAACAAGAGTGCCCGATTAATTTGTTGTGATGGATAAGTGAAAATGAGTTATCAAAGTTGACAAAATTTGAAACGAGCCACCAAAGAAATTAGTTATAGACTAGCGAAGATATGTTGAATTTAGGGTGTGTAATAGATTCTGTTATATTACTAAAGAATACTACAGAGAGTATTAACAGAGACAACATCTGTGGAAACCAGGTAGATCAGCTACAATTGCATTTAATAGTATATCCAGCGATTTCCTTCAAGGAATTTATTAAACAGATATTGTTAAACATGTACAAAATGGCTACTGTAAAAAGTTATCCATTGCAGTCATGAATAAAATGCTAATTAAATAAATTAACAGTACAGTACATATTTGCATAATGGAACAAAGTACATTTTTAATATAGAATCAGGTGTACTTCATGCCTGAATCTAGAAAAAATCTCCAAAATATATTAAATGAAAAATGTAGATATAGAAGAGTGAGGTTTGTATGTCATCGTTTCTGTAAAAAGAATGAGGAGTGAGATTAAGATATATAGACATGAACTTGCTTTTATTTGAAATAAATATATCTGGAATGACATGAACCAAGTAATACTAATATTTATAGTATATGAGCAGGGAGGACAGCTGAGAACAGAAGCAGAAAATTATTATTACAATCCTTTGCATTTTTTGAATTTTGAAACATGTGAATGTGTTGGGAGCCACCACAAGAGATCATACCCATGACAAAGGTCATGCGGAGAGGACCTGACAGGCAAAGGTGGATCAGGCCTCATGAGATTTTCTGGATCTGCTCGAGCATCTATCCCAAAACCAGAATCTGTCTGTCTTACTATTTTGTGCCTTTTACCAACGCTTTTGACATTAACAGGGTGCTATCCCCGACCATTTTTTCTGGAAAAAGTCAACTTAGGGCTTTAGTTAATAAGTTTCTTGGACACGAAAAAAAATATTTTTATTTTAACCCCTCTGTTGACATTCTAGTTTGTCTGACAGGTTTATCCATACTCTTTCAATTAACACACATGATTGTTCACAACTCCCCAATCTTGAAAGGCACGGGAAGCCAAAACATTTTAAAATTCCTAATGAACATAGAGTCCTTTAAGAGATAAAAAATTATTAAAATAGATAGTACTGGTAAAGGGCTTTATTATTGGGCCAATGTTTGTTGCCAAGTGTCCATATCTCTTATCTATTGTACACCTGAGAGTACATTAGTTAACATAGTTGGAATGTAAGAAAAACAAATAGTAGCCTTAGAAGCTGTTAAGCAAAAGGAATTAAGGTTAAAAAAAAAAAAAAAAAAAAAAAAACTAATGCTCAATCCTTTTTTACATTTGAACAAGAATAGTGTCCACTGTGGCTGAGCACCCTGGCGAGCCCCCTCCCACTCTGCGCAAACCTTTAAAAACTTATTACACTTTTCATGGCCCAGAAACAGTCCCCACTGACACCTTTTCTTTATAGAACATGACTAGAGACGCTTTAAATCCTGCTCATAAATCTAAAGGGTAAGTAATTTGAGATTGTAACACGGGGCGGTTAGGATTGTACCTGTGGGTGGCCAGCAAGTTTGCGAGGAAGAAAGAAAGTGAGAAGGAGAATCCTGGAGAGGAGAAAACAGCAATCGTGGAGGGCCGTGGAAAAAAAGAGAAAGAGATTGTAAGGGAGAGGGAGAGACGGGAGGAGACAGTGAGGGAGAGAGAAAAGGGGATGGAGACTTAAAGACGAAAACTCTGTGAGTCCCAGAGAAAAAACTGGACCGAAACAAGAAAGACTGGGAGAAAAAGTGGTATGCGGGGTGGGGGTACTGCAGAAGAGAGGAGTGAGAGAGAGACTGAGAGGGACAAGAGATTCAAATGCCAGAGACACAGAGACAAAAGGTGAGACTAGAGAGAGATACAGGGTAAGAGAAAGAGAGATCTTCAGAAGAAGAGACACCATCAAAAACAAAGGAACTTTTAAAGCAGACGCGTGTACAATATACAGAGCGTGCTCTTAGGGGGAAAAAAAAAAGAAAAACCCTCAGGGGGGCCTCACCCAGGCTAGGAGAAAAGCGGAATGGTAAGGGGACTTAACAACAATATTAACCCCTGATGTGCTGTTTACTCCAATTCCTACTGGAGTGTCTGGCCCCCTACCTGAAGACATTGTAACATTTGTGCTGAGGCGTAGCTTGCTTTCTTTTCAAAACATTTAGATGGTGCCTGGTGTAGTAGATTCTAATTATACTGAAAAAAATAAAGTTTGACCTTGCTGCCTTCCAAAACTGTATAAATTAATAAAGGTCAAAGAGTAACACAGCTTTTGCTTTTACCTTATTATCAGACAAGAAAAACCCAGACTTCTCAAGCTAAGGGCCACAGAACATTTGGATCTAGTGCTTTAGCCTTTTGGGTACAGAAAATTATGGCTCCAA
Source organism: Tragelaphus eurycerus (assembly GCA_935064755.1). Taxonomy (NCBI): domain Eukaryota; kingdom Metazoa; phylum Chordata; class Mammalia; order Artiodactyla; family Bovidae; genus Tragelaphus; species Tragelaphus eurycerus. The sequence continues at coordinate 2,212,179 of CAKXYN010000118.1, forward strand.
GGCCTTTAAAAGATCTTTTAATTTAAGAGAATAAAATGTCAGGGCCAAGTTATGAGCAGTTATTTAGGCTTTTTAACATTTAAGACACCACACCTTCAATCTTTTGATTGACTCCCGATATATTTTAGGGTTATTTCCTCATATAGAGACTGCTAATATTTCAGAAAATAAAACTACTATCTTCTCCCTGTTATGTGATTTACAAAAAGAGATTAAACACAGAGATGAAAAATATTTTGTGGGACATATTAGAGCTCATTCTGCCTTGTCCGGCCCTTTACAAAAAAAAAAAAAAAAATGTTTTGGCAGATACATTGACTAAAGTAATTGCTTTAAACTTACATAAAAAGATTGACAAGGCCAAAAATTCTCACAAAATAGACCATCAAAATGCAGCTGGTTTAAGGTATGAATTTCATATCCCAGCAAGATGTGTTGTTAACTTGTGGGAGAGGGTATGTTTATATTTTTCCTCAGGACACAGATTCGCCAATTTGGATCCCGGACAGACTAATTCACCATGTCGCAGTCCACCAGTCAGCTCTGGCTTCTGTGCCACCAGTCGAGCCCCGCACCCTCCTCGCTACACCCCATGACGTAAAGGCAAAAAAATCTGTGCCGTGAGTGAGGGCTGGAGAGGAGAGTGCGCCCAAAGAGTGCCATCCAGACCAGCGCAGCTCCAGCCGGCGAGAAAAAAAACGCCCCGAGCCCAGGCTGCAGCTAGCCCGAGTCCAGGACCCCCGCCCCTCCACCCGCCATAGGTGCCTCAGCCCACAGCCTGCCGCTCGTGTTCTGCCTCCTACTGCTGAGGATGCTGGTCCCCTGGGCTGAGGCCTGCAGCTGCTCCCCGGTGCATCCACAACAGGCGTTTTACAATATAGATATAGTGATCAGAGCCAAAGCGGTCAGTAAAAAAGAAGTAGACCTAATATAGTATCTTGTGAACAATGTATGCTTTCATCTTGTTTGACCCCTCAATATAAGTTTTGCTCCTTTGTGGTGTTACAATGTCCACTTTAACTTATGGTGCCTGTGACTGTGACTTATTGGTATGATAACTATGGTCTTGCTGTGTTGCAACAATTACAAGATTTGATGCAATCACGATGGTTTGTGGGCTTACTTTTCTTGGAAATATCAGCTTTAATAACTACAATTACTTCTGTTACTGTGACAAAAATATCATTGACTCAACAGGTACATACTGCTCAATATGTTAATACTGTGTCTAAAAATGTCTCTTTAGCGCTGACAACACAACAAGTTATAGATAAAAAACTAAAAATACAGGTAGATGCCCTGAAAGAAGCAGTAATGCATATTGAGACTAAATTACAGACATTAAAAATAAAGTTGACATTGTCCTGTCATGCCGACTACGAATGGATTTGTGTAACACCCCTAAAAGTGAACAAGATAAATTATAACTGAGAGAAGATTGAAAACCACGTTTCGGGGGTATGGAATAGTTCCAACATTAGTCTAGATTTAGAAAAACTTCACAATCAAATAAAAACCACGAAACATTGCCAATTAGATTTTACTGCCACAAGAGCAACAAATGACCTTTTTCATACATTTTCTAACTTTATTAAAAAAAAAAAATTCTGTCTACTATTTTTAGCTATGTTGCTGTCGCTGCTCTAATGCTGCTTCTCATAATTATTCTTCCTTGTATTGTTAGAACTCTTCGACAGAACACTCAGAAGCTCACGACTAAATTACATCTGGCTGCCTTAAAAAATAAAAAAGGGGGATATGCAGGGAGCCACCATGAAAGATCCCACCCATGACAAAGGTCATGCGGAGAGGACCTGAAAGGCAAAGGCAGATCAGGCCTCAAGACATTCCCTGGATCTGCTTGAGCATCTACCCCAAAACCAAAATCTGTCTGTCTTACTATTTTGTGCCTTTCACCAACTCTTCTGACATTAACAGGGGGCTATCCCTGACCACCTTTCTCTGGAAAAAGTCAACTTAGGGCTTTAGTTAATAAGTCTTCTGAACATGAAAAAAAAAAAAAAAAATTCTATTTTAACCCCTCTGTTGGCATTCTAGCTTGCCTGACAGATTTATCCATACTCTTTCAGTTAACACACATGATTGTTCACAACTCCCCAACCTTTAAAGGCACAGGAAGCCAAAACATTCTATAAGTCCCAATGAACATAGAGCCCTTTAAGAGATAAAAAAAAAAAAAATTATTAAAATAGATAGTACTGGTAAGGGCTTCATTATTGGGCCAATGCATGCTGCCAAGTGCCCATATCCTTATCCATTGTACACCTGAGAGTACATTAGTTAACATAGTTGGAATGTAAGAAAAACAAATAGTGGCCTTAGAATTAACCACATCAGACCTTTGAGCTAATTGGTTCTTTCTTTGTTGTGACCCACTGCACCTTTGCTCTGTGAGAAGGTAACTCTGTTTAGTACTTTCTGAGACTTAAAAAAAAAAAAAAAGAAAGAAACATTTCAAGGGAAAATAGGTTTTCTGGCTGATCAGCCTTTATCAAAAAAGGGTCATAAAATGTCCACAGACCTCCAAGGCCAAAAGATATTGTACACAACATTGTTTATGGGAAAGATATGCAGAAAAAAATCCTGGTTTTGATAAAGACAAAACAGATGTAATGTTTGGGCTGACTCTGTATGACTTTGCATCTTTCATTTCCCTCTATGTACAAATCAAGGTATAAAAGTTCCTTTTGAAAATAAAGTTATGGGCCTCGCTCACCAAAGCTTGGTCTCCCCGTGTCGTTATTTTCTTCCTTTTCCCTCCTTTTCTCTCTCTATTCTTCTTTCAGGATGACTCCTTGGAACACAGGAGCTTTATTGGCTTTCTGTGTTAATCAAGGAAGATCAAGCCTCTGTTCTTTTTGCTTTCTATTCTTATCGCCTAAGCCATCATCCTGAGGGTACCCCTGGATCCTGCTGGGGCTGGAACCCGGCGTGAATGCACTATTCATATATGAAATTAAAATTAGCTCTGTGAGTTTAGCACAGCTATATAAACAGTAACTTCATAGCACCTTGAGAAAATGTGAAAGAAAAAATTGTTGAATCTAGGGTAATTTTATTGAATTACAGAAAAAAATTAGCATACTAAATTTAGGATCAGATGAGAATGTGTCTCCTTGTCACCATTGCTGCAAGTTAATATGGCTCCATCTTTGTTTATAATAAAATGTTTATTTGAAAGGTCATCATATGCAACACTTTAGAATTTTGCTTTATGAATATTTGAAATATTTCATTGTGAAATATTTTTATTTTTATTTATATAACATAGTAACATTCTGCAACTAAAGATTTTTATTAATCTAGGCAAATGTTTAATTTTATTCATTTTAGCTTATTCATAGCAAAAAAAGTGTTTGAAAAGGAGCAATTTAATACAGAAACATTAAATGTTTGTCCTTTAAATTATTATAAAATTTTAGTAGTTAATACAAATTCCATATTTTAAATACGTTTGTATAAAATGGAATGCTAATTTCTTAATAATTCACATAATAGTTTTCAGTTATGTTTCTGGAGTTAATAGAAAATATATTGAATAATTTCTTTTTTCCAAAGAAACGTTTCAATTAAAATACAGAGTAAAGAATGTTCAGACTGTAGGTTCATCTACTGATGATTACTTCTTTTAATATAATCCTACTGGTTTCACTGAAATTTGAAGGAAGTCCCATATCCATACATACATGTGTGTTTCAAATACTGCAGCCCTTGTTCTAATAATTATACATACAGAAGAACTATCTTTAATGGTATCTGAATTAAGTTAGACCTAACTTTGTTTCAGTGTGTCTGCCCTCTGATGCCCTCTTGCAACACCTACCGGTTATCTGGGTTTCTCTTACCTTGGACGTGGGGTATCTCTTCACGGCTGCTCCAGCAAAGTGCAGCCACTGCTCCTTACCTTGGACGAGGGTTATCTCCTCACTGCAGCCCATCCTGACCTTGACCGTGGAATAGCTCCTCTAGGCCCTCCTGCACCCGTGCACCACTGCTCCTTGGACCTGGGGTTGCTCCTCCCAGCCGCCGTTCCTGGCATCGGGAGTGGGGTAGCTCCTTTCGGCTGCTCCTGCGCTGTCACAGCCTAGCACTCTCGGCCGCTGCCCCTGACCTTGGATGCGGGGTAGTTTCAGCAGTACATGAACCTGGAACTTCCAGATGTTCAAGCTGGTTTTAGAAATGGCAGAGGAACCAGAGATCAAATTGCCAACATCCGCTGGACCATTGAAAAAGCAAGAGAGTTCCAGAAAAAAACATCTATTTCTGCTTTATTGACTACGCCAAAGCCTTTGACTGTGTGGATTACAATAAACTGTGGAAAATTCTGAAAGAAATGGGAATATCAGACCACCTGACCTGCCTCTTGAGAAACGTATATGCAGGTCAGGAAGCAACAGTTGGAACTGGCCAACATTTCTAGAACTGTTAGAACAACAAACTGGTTCCAAATAGGAAAAGGAATACATTAAGGATGTATATTGTCACCCTGCTTATTTAACTTATATGCAGAGTATTTCATGAGAAACACTGGGCTGAAAGAATAACAAGCTGGAATTAAGATTGCCGGAAGAAATATCAATAACCTCAGATATGCAGATGACACCACCCTTATGGCAGAAAGTAAAGAGGGCCTCTTGGTGAAAGTGGAAGAGGAGAGTGAAAAAGTTGGCTTAAAGCTCAACATTCAGAAAATGAAGATCATGGCATCTGGTCCCATCACTTCATGGCAAATAGATGGGGAAACAGTGGAAACAATGTCAGACTTTATTTTTCTGGGCTCCAAAATCACTGCAGATGGTGACTGCAGCCATGCAATTAAAAGATGCTTACTCCTTGGAAGGAAAGTTATGACAAGCCTAGATAGCATATTCAAAAGCATAGACATTACTTTGCCAACAAAGGTCCATTGAGTCAAGGCTATGGTTTTTCCTGTGATCATGTATGGATGTGAGAGTTGGACTGTGAAGAAAGCTGAATGCCGAAGAATTGATGCTTTTGACCTGTGATGTTGAAGAAGACTCTTGAGAGTCCCTTGGACTGCAAGGAGATCTAACTGTTCTATTCTAAAGGAGATCAGTCCTGAGTATTCTTTGGATGGAATGATGCTAAAGCTGAAACTCAAGTACTTTGGCCACCTCATGCGGAGAGTTGACTCACTGGAAAAGACTGATGCTGGAAGGGATTGGGGGCAGGAGGAGAAGGGGACAACAGAGGATGAGATGGCTGGATGGAATCACCGACTCAATGGACATGAGTCTGAGAGAACTCCAGGAGTTGGTGATGGACAGGGAGGCCTGGCATGCTGCGATTCATGGGGTCACAAAGAGTCGTACATGACTGAGCGACTGAACTGAGAGGAAAAAGGCTAAAAGATTAAAGATTTTTATTGTAAAAGATGCAGTAGACAAAATTGAAATTCAAAAGAGAGGAAAGGAAATAGTCTCTTACAGCACACTTTAACATCTACGAGGATAAAATAGAATTTGAGATGGTAAAATTAGAATCAGTTTTATAATTCCAAAGGTGGTATGTGTTTATGTTCCCACATCTTCCTTCCCATTCCACCCAGTCCTGCCAGTGAGGTTAAAAATAGATCCAATGAAAATGTGGTACAGAAGCATCAATTTGGGCTTTGGAATCGGAATGATCTGGGATTGGAATATGATCCCCAATATTTACTGTGTGACCTCGAGCAAGATAAATTTCTGAGTCTTAGCTTCCTTACCTATAAAATAAAAATAATATGAATGGGTGATCAATAATTGCTTTTTTTTTTTTTCAAAGGCTGCTGTCACTGTGAGGTAATGCTGCTGCTGCTGCTAAGTCGCTTCAGTCTTGTCTTACTCTGTGCGACCCCATAGACGGCAGCCCACCAGGCTCCACCATACCTGGGGTTCTCCAGGCAAGAACACTGGAGTGGGTTGCCATTTCTTTCTCCAATGTATGAAAGTGCAGTCACTCAGTTGTGTCCGACTCTTCCCGACCCAATGGACTGGAGCCCATCAGACTTCTCTGTCCATAGGATTTTCCAGGCAAGAGTACTGGATTGGGTTGCCATTGCCTTCTCCACACTGTGAGGTAATAGAATAAAAAAAATTCAAGGTATTATATTTTGGTTGCAACATGGTTACAGTTTTTAGTTCACATTCTGAATATATTTCATAGAAAATGAATTTGGATAACATTAGATACCAGGTCAAGAGATAGGAGGAAAGTAGCTAGAGAATCCAGTTTCTAATTTGCAAAATGTCTTGGTGCACACTAGGAGAGAAATGCAGCCAGAATAGCAAAGGAACTTCTTAGTTCCTTTAAGTCAACTAAGTTCACTTAAGTTCACTTAAGTTCCTTCAGCTGAACTAAGTTCCTTAGTTCCTTAGTTCACTAAGTTCAAAATACCCTTTAAAAGCCAAAAAAAAAAAAAAAGACTTCCTTTTAATTGACTAGTTGGCAAAGAAATGTTATTAATTGGTTTAAAAATAAGTGTAGTTTATATATGACATTTTCAAGATCCTGATGGGTACTATTGGAAATTATTATTTGTTTACATTTTAAACTTCACTTCTTTAGACGTCAAAGCACATTTGTAGAGATAAGGTTTTCTTTTTATTCAAAATAATCATATGATCTTTCTTAAAAACATCCTTTAAGATATAGTCATAGTACATCTTAAAATATAGTTTTATGTTATTTTCTTGGTAGCAAACATTTAGTTGAATAGAGATGTTAATAAAAGATTCCCTCATTTATTTAGTTTGAAGTATAACCTGGGCATGTTTCTGAAATATCAAAAAGCTTTCAGTAAGTCTCTTCATTTAAGACTACAGTAAAAACAGCTACTATCTATCTTTCAATTCCATCCACTGGAATATTAGAGTTAATTTAGTTCTATCCTGTGCCTGATTGAGATGATTATTCAGAAAGTTAGTGCTAATGATGATACAAGTTTAAACCAGGTGCTGCCTCTTTTCAAGTCACTTTTTTTCAAGCATGTGAATACTGATTTTGAAAACTGCACATGCTCTAAATGTGGCAGATGACTTCTCTGAAATGATGCTTTGGCCATCTGGACTCTAGAGTTTTGATCTTGGAGGAATAAGAATAACTTCATTATTTTTCTTGGGGAAAAAAAGCTATTTTTTGTGACTATAGACTGTTTTGATTTTAGATTGTACAAAAATTTTCAAAGATCCAAATGAATACGAAATCCTTAAAACCCCTGGGCTAAGCTCAAGATGAAGAACAATTATAAGGTAAAGATGGATAAGATTATTGTCTTGAACATTTGAGTGTGTGCTAATTCGATTCAGGCATATCTGATTCTTTGTGACTCTATGGACTGTAGTTTGCCAGCTTCTTTGTTCATGGGATTCTGAGGGGCTCGCTGTGCCCTCCTCTAGGGGATCTTCCAAATCCAGGGATTGAACCCACATCTGTTACGCTTCCTGCATTGGCAGGCAGGTTCTTTACCACTAACACCACCTGGGAAGCTTTGATATTTTGGACCTGAATAAAATGAGACAGACATCATTTAGCATATTCTAGACATGTAAAAGAATTCTTCAGTGTTAGATTCTGTTTTAATATTATTGCTCTTGTGTCAGAAAGAGAAAGTTTATAATGTAGCTAATACTTAATTTTTCCAAATGAGCATTTTTTATATCCTTCTACAGACTTTGCATATATTTTGTCCACTTATGATTAGTATCTTCACCAGAAACTGGATAGGAATAGGGACAAGCAATTAAAGTTAAATATATAAATTTTAGGTGTAGTTTCTTGAATCTTTTAGAATTCAATAGTCCTCAACCTTAACTGTACATTATAATCAACTAGGGAGCTTTTAAAAACTTTAATTCACAGGCTGTTCCCCAGTCCAATGAAATCAATTTCTAGGGGTGAGACCCAGACATCGGTAAATTTTAAAGCTCCCCAGATGATTCAAATGTGCATCCGACTGAGAACCACTGCTCTAAATCCTTTGAAATGATAAAAAAAAAAAAAAAAAAAAGCTTTGATTAGTTTTATTTCTAACAGTAGATTCTTTGAATTTTGCTTGTGTTTTTTCGACACAGTTTCTACTTTATATATTTATGACTGTAGCTAGTTTGGTGATGTTAACTGAACTTTTATATAATGTTATAATTTCCTCAGATGTAGTCTTTTCAAAAAAGCCATCCCTGACCACCATAAAATAGTCAGCACCACCTTTATCACTCTCTACCCTTTTGCTCTGTTTTATTTATAACACTCATTACCATTTGACATTTTACTAGAGAATTGGCCACCTCATGTGAAGAGTTGACTCATTGGAAAAGACTTTGAGGCTGGGAAGGATTGGGGGCAGAAGGAGAAGGGGATGACAGAGAATGAGATGGCTGGATGGCATCACTGACTCGATGGACGTTTGTCCGAGTGAACTCCGAGAGTTGGTGATGGACAGGGAGGCCTGGTGTGCTGTGATTCATGGGGTTGCAAAGAGTTGGACACGACTGAGTGACTGAACTAAACTGAACTGAACTGGATCTCTTTATTGTTTACTGTCTGTCAACTTCATTAGATACCAAACTCCATGAAGATAAGTCCTTTGTTTTGTTTACTGCCACATCCTAAGGATGTAGAAAAGTGCCTGGCCTATACTAGATGCTTAATAAATATTTGTAGAATGATTAACCAATGTATAAATAACAAATATTCTATTTTTTTTCCATTCTGTTTTAAAAAATTAAAAGATGTTTGCTTCTTGAAAGAAAAGCTATGACAAACTGAGACAGCATATTAGAAAGCAGAGACATCACTTGCCAGCAAATGTCAGTATAGTCAAAGCTATGGTTTTTTCCAGTAGTCATGTATGGATGTGAGAGGTGAACCATAAAGAATGCTGAGTGCTGAAGAACTGATGCTTTCAAACTCTGGTACTGAAGAAGACTTGAGAATCCCTTGGACAGCAAGGAGATCATGAAGTTCAAAGATTCTTCCCAATATCTATCTTTTTCTCCTGTTCGTATTTCTGTGACAAAACCTTCAAACACTATCTCTTCCAGAGAACACAGGTTGTTTGGTCAGTGGCTAGAGATGGCTACCTTCTTATAAGGGACCCAAGACAGAACATGAAGAAGCAATACATTCACTCCCAATTGAAACTTTTCCTGCTTTTCTTTGAAATTCTCATCCCTTTCCTCCTGACTTTCCCCATTTCTGATATCCTCCATCTCTGATTCTGTAGTCAAACCACACTTATCTTTAGCAATAAGACTGGAAAAAAAAAAAAAAAAAAAAGTACACTTTTGAAGGTAGATTTTCGACCCTTTCATCAGTCTTAGGTAAAGCCATTCTTCAAGGATCTTCTTCAATCATGAAAAAGAAAAAGATACACTGGAGAATTTGAACAATACTGGGGACCAAAAACTGCAGCAGCAACCGTTACCTTTAACAACTAGTATGTATATTAGTAGGACACTGAGAAAATTAAACCGAGCTCAACAAAGTAAACTGAGAGATTGCAAAGAATTTAGCTGTTCCAAATGTCCATTGAACAGAACAATTGCTAGAGAAAAAATAAGATATGTGACAGTCCTTTCTGAAGGTTATACTTGTATTTCCACTAAATATTTCCTGGAGAGTACACATGTACAAAGTGGCTTTTATACTAATATTTAAAGCCACTATATTAATAATAACTCAAAAGTGCAAACAATTCAAATGTTCATCAATATAAAAATAGATAAATAAATTGTGTTATATCTATACAATGGAATATAACTCAGGGATAAAAAGGGGTAAATTACTAAGTCAAGTAACAAAATGGATAAATCCCAAAAACATTCTAAGTAAAAAAAAGTCAGACACAAAAGGTGTGATTTCATTTAATCTCAAGAATAAGCAAGGCTAATATTCGGCAATAGAAATCAGAAGAGGGTGGGATGAGAATTGACGAGAGTGAGGCATAAGGAAAATTTCTGTAGTTTAGGAAACACATCTAGATTGGGATGCTGGTGACATGAGTGTATACGTTTGTTAAAAGTCAGAAAATATTGTGTCAGTTTCTGCCATATATCAACATGAATATTGTAAAGCGATTATCCTTCAATTAAAAATAAAAATAAAATCATAAAATATAATCTGTGAATTTTCAGTTCAGCTCAGTTTAATTCAATTTGGTCAGTCGCTGAATCGTGTCCTACTCTTTGCAATCCCATGAACCATAGCACGCAAAGGCCTCCCTGTCCATCAACAACTCCCGGTGTTTACTCAAACTCATGTCCATCGAATCAGTGATGCCATCCAGCCATCTCATCCTCTGTCGTGCCCTTGTCCTCCTGCCTCAATCTTTCCCAGCATCAGGGTCTTTTCAAATGAGTCAGCTCTTTGCATCAGGTGGTTAAAGTATTGGAGCTTCAGCTTCAACATCAGTCCTTCCAATGAACATCCAGGACTGACCTCCTTTAGGATGGACTGGTTGGATCTCCTTGCAGTCCAGGAGACTCTCAAGAGACTTATCCAACACCACAGTTCAAAAGCATCAATTCTTTAGCCCTCATCTTTCTTTATAGTCCAACTCTCACATTAATATATGACTACTGGAAAAAAACATAGCCTTGACTAGATGGACTTTGGTGACAAAGTAATGTCTCTGCTTTTTAATATGCATTTGAGGTTGGTCATAACATTCCTTCCAAGGAGTAAGTGTCTTTTAATTTCATGGCTGCAGTCACCATCTGCAGTGATTTTGGAGCCCAAAGACATAAAGTCTGTCACTCTTTCCATTGTTTCCCCATCTATTTGCCATGAAGTGATGGGACCAGATGCCATGATCTTAGTTTTCTTAATGTTGAGCTTTAAGCCAACTTTTTCACTCTTCTCTTTCATTTCCATTAAGAGGTTCTTTAGTTCTTCTTTACTTTCTGCCATAATGGTGGTGTCATCTAAATATCTGAAGTTTTTGATATTTCTTCCAGCAATCTTGATTCCAGGTTGTATTTCATCCAGCCCAGCATTTCTCATGATGTACTCTGCATATAAGTTAAATAAGTAGGATAACAATATACAGCCTTGATGTACTCCTTTTCCTATTTGGAACCAGTCCGTTGTTCCATGTCCAGTTCTAACTGTTGCTTCCTGACCTGCATACAGGTTTCTCGAGAGGCAGGTCAGGTGGTCTGGCATTCCCATCTCTTTCAGAATTTTTCCACAGTTTATTGTGATCCACAGAGTCAAAGGCTTTGGCATAGTCAATAGAGCCAAACTAGGTGTTTTTCTGGAATTCTCTTGCTTTTTCGATGATCCAGCAGATGTTGGCATTTTGATTTCTGGTTCCTCTGCTTTTTCTAAAACCAGCTTGAACATCTGGAATTTCACAGTTCACATATTACTGAAGCCTACCTTGGAGAATTTTGAGCATTACTTTACTCGTGTGTGAGATGAGTGCAAATGTGCAATAGTTTGAGCATTCTTTGGCATTGCCTTTCTTTGGGATTGGAATAAAACTGGCCTTTTCCAGTTCTGTGGCCACTGCTGAGTTTTCCAAATTTGCCATAATATTGAGTGCAGCACTTTCACAGCATCATCTTTTAAGATTTTAATCCAAGCAAATTTTACCTCAATTAAAAGAAAAGACAGAAAAAGGCAGAGTAAGCAATATTCTAGGCTTGCAAGCAAATAAAACACAGATCCATTCGAGATTTTAATGAATACTTTTTCAATGTCTTCAGTCAACATTCTAGGGTAGATATAGAGGCAGATGTGATGTCACACTGTTGTTGTTATACATACATACATACATACATATATTATTATTATTATTATTATTATTATAGTGAAAATCCTATAGGGAAAAACAAAAAATTGCTCTCTACCCTCCTAAGTTCTTGGCTGATACCTTTTATACAAATTAACAGGAAAAAATATTGCTGTTATTCAGTTGCTAAATTGGGTCCAACTCTTTGGAACCCCATGGGTTGCTGCCAGCCAGGCTTCCCTCTCCTTCACTATCTCTCTGAGTTTGCTCAAACTCATGTCCATTGAGTTGATGATGCCACCCAACCATCTCATCTTTTGTTACCCTCTCCTACTGCCATCAATCTTTCCCAGAATCGGCTCTTCACATCAGGTGGCCAAACTATTGGAGCTTTAGCTTCAGCATCAGTCCTTCCAAGGGATATTCAAGATTGATTTCCTTTAGGATTGACTGATTCTCCTTGCTGTCCAAAGGACTCTCAAGAGTCTTCTTCAGTACCACAATTTGAAACCATCAATTCTTCAGCACTCAGCCTTCTTTATGGTTCAACTCTCATATCTGTACATGACTTCTGGAAAAACCATAGCTTTGACTATATGGACCTTTATTGGTAAAGTGATGTCTCTGCTTTTAAATATGTTGTCTAGGTCAGTCATGGCTTTTCTTTCAAGGAGCAAACAAGAGTCTTTGAATTTCAAGGCTGCAGTCACTGCCTGTAGTGATTTTGGAGCCCAAGAAAATAAAGTTTGTTACTGTTTCCATTTTTTCCCCACCTATTTCCATGAAGTGATGAGACCAGATGTGATTTTAGTTTATTGAATGTTGAGTTTTAAGCCAGCTTTTTCACTTTCTTCTCAAGTTTAATAATATATGTACCTCCTATGTCAATGGGAGATACCCAGGAAAACTGAGTAAATTCTTGAAATGGCCCAAGCCATCCTCTTAAATGCCATCTTCATCTAAAGAAAAAAGATGCAGAATGAAGTACTAGGTGAGCGAGTTATGGGATGGGATCAGGAAAAGCACAGTAAACAAAGGTGAAGTTGTTATGCACATTTAAGTTGTCTTTTCCATTGAGTTTCTAGAGATTTAGTCATCCATCTCTTCCTGATACAGAAAGGGAAACACCCTTGCAAATGGAGATTTCCCTTATAAATGTAAATGTATCTTACAAAGGGTAAATGCTATTTGGTTTTCAAAACTTCTGTGTGTGCTGTTTTATAAAAATAATCAGCTCAAGATAAATCTTATGTTAGACATATATTTTATAGCGGTATATTTTCTTATTTTTCAAGATTTAAGCTAAAAATAAGGATTTTAGTCATAAGCAAGGCTAAATAAGAAATAAGTCACGTAAATAGACTGATAGCCTTACTAATTAAAAAATAGGATAGTTCCATGTCCTTCTGTTTTCTTCCACAAAAAAAGGTCCACTGATAAAGATACTTGTTATTACTATTAAACAAAATAAATATAAAATGCACAGCTTCCCAGTGGTTGGCCAAAAGTTAATAGTCAAGGACATGTTACAGGGAAGAACAAAATCTGACTCCATGTTAGATCTGTTTCTTTTACCTTAGCCTTTGCTCCCATTGCTTTTATTCACTACAAGGATACAGAGTATACACCAATACATAGTGGACTGCCTTGGGGAACCCTGCCCCTTTGCCTGAACGTTAAACCAAATGCTAAACACTGTCCATCTGTGGATGGCTACAGGAAGGAAGAAATTAACACACTCCCTCCCTGAGGCTGGACATCCCAGAAGATATTTATCAGATTAATGGTCTTTTTAAACTTTATTTCCTCATCTCTTCCCTTCTGTGTTTTATAAAAGATATTGGCATCCAGACAGTTATTTTGAAGCATTAGTCTATCATCTTCTCAGGCCGCCAGCTTTCTGAATAAAGTTGTATTACCTGTCTCAACATGTCATCTCGGATTTACTGCCTTTCTGTGCAGTGAGAAGAGTGAGCTTGGACTCTGTAACAGACAAATGTGATAAAATGAGAGGCCAACAAGAGAGAATATAGCACCCAGCTTCCAATTTTTCCCTTAACTGGTAAGATTTATTATTAACTATTGACATTTAAGTTTACAGCTCTCTTATAGTTACAGTTCCTACATTTTGCATAATACAGCTACCACTATGTTCATTCACCTTACTTGGAAGCAATGTTACCAAATGGCACCATCGCAAGAAATCTCAGCTGTGGTGATCCAAGGACTAAAGAGCAGATAAAATCAAGGAGGGTCTTTTAATGTAGGAACAGAAAAACCAGACTCTGATCATCCTTCCACCCCCATGTTGTAACTATTAATGGATTTCAGGTCCTTCTGAGCAGTATTTAGCCTGTTTCCCCTACTACCCCACACAGGGAGAAGGTATTTGCCTTAGTCATACCCACTCAGCATTCATGCCTCATTCAATCAGCAAAGGACCTACAAGATCTCCTATCCAATTCCTTCTATCCTGGGTATAAAGTGAACTAAGGACCCCTGTTCAATGTCAGTTCTCCCTTGAGCTGGCCCACTGTTCTAACACTGTCTCCCACTCTAATAAAATTTATTCTCCTCTCATTCCACCTCGTGTCTGGAAACTCTTTTCCAACCTGCATCAAGACCATGACATTTTTGGTGGCCTGTAGGGGAAACTTGGGGTCTCTTCCCTCATTTCCTCACCTCTCCTTTTTCAAAGGGACTCTTTGCCAACAGGCGAGTGTTGTGGAAGTAACTGAGGAACTCTGTCCATGGTTACCCTCTGGTGTGTTCCAAAGGCCCCACTGCTCACTGTGCCCCAGTAGCTGCTGCCCAAACCTGTGAGGGTCTCTCCTTTGTCTTCTTTCCAACTGAGAGCTAGGCCAACCAATACAGTGTGAGCATGGGTCAGACACTTAAAAGCCATTAGGGTGCCTGCCAAATGAAGACTCCTGTGTGAGGATAAGGGGGCATGGAATGGATCAGATCACAAGTTCATATGCCCCAAGCAAGACAACTTCAATGCACTCTGTTAGGCACATAGTGGTTGAAGCAAAACAGAGATCATTGTCTCCTGGCCACTACCTCCCCAATAGGATTGTACAGCGGACTCCTCAGCCTTCTTCCCTGTCACTTTCACTTCTTTCCCTTTCAGTCCGGATTGATATACAGGAGCCTAGGTTTTGCCTCTGAGAAATCCCAACTGTGCCTTCCACTTTCAGGGAATCACCAGTGAGTCACACGGTTGCTCACAGGAATCTGTCTTTCTCTGCCCGGGTCACCTGGTGCCTTAGCTGCGTGGTTCTCAGGGGTCTCCCCTCACTGTCCGTTGCAACTGTTGGGACAGTTGGCCATTTTTGTGCCATTAGTTCCACGGAGACCTCACTGACACAAAAAGGGATGCCTTTTCGCCTGTCAGTGTCTCTCAGTACCCCCATTCTACAGCATATAGGTTAAGTATGGGTTCTGGTACATCTTGGGAGTCTCTCTCAAACTCACCCCTTGGCTACATTCTCAGGAACTGGAAAAACTTGACCCTGCAAAAGGCCTGGCCCCAACGCAATCTGGGGGACCCAAAAAAAATGAAGAAGAAGAAGTCCTCTGAATGGCACTCTAGCTTTTTCCAAAAGCAGGGAAAATAATCAGAATTTCCTTACTTTCAGTCTTTCATGGCCCTCAGTCAGAATCTGGATTTGAGGGATTCATGCTGCATGCATCTTTCTATTGCCTCCCTATCTCCTGTCCCCCTCTGTCTCTCTCCATCAGATTTCCCAGATGACCACTACTTGACCTTTCATATTCACATGATTTCTAGAAAAAGATTCTGAGGTTCCCTTTGGTCCAGGTCTTTCTCCTCTTTGCAAAAGACTGAGGGATCAAAAACTCTCCTAACATTCTAAAGTACTCCCTTCTAACTACTTCCTGTCTCTAAGGGAGAGGATGGCCCAAGTTTCCCCCACTCCTGAAAATTCCCTTAACCCTTCAGATTCTTCTGATGGGACAAAGGTCTCACTTTCCACCACAGGGACAACTCAAGATTTTTATCAGCTGATCTGCCCTTGACATCATATTCAATTTGAGTGCTATTTGGTCTATATTTTAGCTATAAAGCTATGACTACAGAAAGGAAAGGTGACTTTTTGACACAGGATGGTCATGATATTCTTTAGACTCTAGAGAAACTGTTTAAAATATTTTTTTTTTTCTTGGAAACAGCAAAACCAATTCTTTTTGCATATGCAATTAAAAAAATAACTAACTTGTTAAAAGGACTGCCTAGGGAAAAGCTTGAAGTCAACTCTTTCCATGTCCTTGTAATACACAGCAAACTTTGACTGTGACCTCAACCTTGGGCAAATTAGAAATTCAAGCCAAGAAAAAAAGGAGGGAGCTGTCAATGAGAAATTTTAAATCTCAAGCAAAAAACTATGAGATCTCTGTCTGTTTGGATTTATGTATATCTCAGTGTGTATCTATATATATATATATATATATATATATATATAAAATATTGCTGAAGTTATAAATGAGTTCTAATTTAATTGGCCTGAAGAAAAGTAAGCACTTACAAATCAGACAATTCTAAATATAAGAGAAATTAACCTAAATGAATTTCAGATTCATGTGAACTGGGAAATATTCAATATTAAATATCTAGTATTAATATTTGCTTTTTAATCTAATATAGATATGTCTAAGAGCCGTTAACATTAACCATAGTATTTTCACTGTACCTAGGTTTATTATAAGTTAAATATTGTTATATTTGTTACATGTTTGTCAGCAAGGAAAGTACAAGTAAAGAAGCTTCAAAAAAATGTAAATGAGATATGAAGTTTTAGGTAAAATCTATTAAGAATAATTATACTTTAAAAATGTCTGTCTAAAACAATCTCTCTAGATTTTGGTAACCTGAATTTCTAGGGTGGTGCTAAACTAAATGATGGAAGTTTATTGAACAGCTAGATCATTTCCAAATAAAATAAAATTCTGAAACATTCATTACTGAACACTAACTTCCTCTTACAAAGAATCTAGAGATTTTGGACTATTAAAGAATAATGTTTGATGCCATCCTGAGATGTTCCACAAATTTATATTTTTTTTAAGAAATTATCACTGATATTTATGTTCACCAATCTATAGAATGCTAATATAGAAGTTATTAATTCATTCCTTAAGGAAAGTAGGATGTGTGTTTTCAATAAAGAAGATATGAGAAATGAAATTACAGTTTATGAAGGGAAAAGGAAGTACGTCTGACTTACAGATGGCTGTTTCAGGATGGGATAACAAAGTAATGGGTACAGAAAGTGATAAGAAGGTTTTATAGAAAGTGGATCCCAAGAGAAGAGTTTTGTGCATAAATACAAGTTTTATTGAGATATTGAACTGCCTTTGATAATAGATTTTAAATTTCTTTATCTCTGAAGTGGTCTGTTTTATATTTACCTTTGAAATCTTCTTTGTTACTTTTGCTAAGTGAATATATTGTTTCACAGTGATCTATATGATTCTAATTGTTATAAACCCTTTTATAACATATATTTATCAACAAAACTTCCTAACTAACTTGACTTCTAGCTAACTTTGGGATGCTTCAGAGGGCCCCTGAGACATCCCAAAGAACTATTAAACTACCTGGGTTCATTGGACATGTTAAATTACATGGGAAATATTGCTGAAGGGTGATAAATCATCTCAGGTTATACTGTATGGTCGATGTTACTAATATAGATATCCTAAAATTATGTGGAATTCATATAGATCTGATTTGCCCTGATAAAATATGGTCAATTATAAGTCTAATTATCATATTAAAGTGTTACACATCACAACAGTGACCAGGCTACCATGTCAATTGCAATTTAATCAGATTTTAGACATGTCTTGTGAAGAAGGAGATGGCACCCCACTCCAGTACTCTTGCCTAGAAAATCCCTTAGATGGAGGAGCCCATTAGGCTACAGTCCATGGGGTCGCGAAGACTTGGACACGACTGAGCGACTTCATTTTCAATTTCATGCATTGGAGAAGGAAATGGCAACCCACTCCAGTGTTCTTGCCTGGAGAATCACAGGGATGGGGGAGCCTGGTGGGCTGCTGTCTATGGGGTCGTACAGAGTCAGACACTACTGAAGCAACTTAGCAGCAGCAGCAGCAGCAGACATGTCTTGTACGGTTTCACTCTGATGCCTTTTCAAGAATATTGATACTTCAAGATTTATGGAAAAGACTTGTCTAAGGTTAACTTATACAGGTTTTGGTTGTTTGCTATCTGGTAAAGTGGTAACAGACTGGAATTTAGTCTACTCTCTATGTTAAGAGAACAAAGTTTTCTTAAAAAGCAGCTTTTGATAACAGATTATTATTTTTTTTTTTTGCCTTTAAGTGATTTATAGATTTTTAAAAAATCTTTTGTTACTTTGGTAAAGTAAATAAACATTGTTTAAAATTATAGAACATGTAGACAACGCTCATTCTGCTTCTACAAAAAATTAGCTTTCACAGTTAGACTTTTGCTCTCCTGATGTCCTTAAAACATGGCAAGAGTCTCCTAAATCAGTGAATTAAAAATGGGTGAGCAATAGCTGTAAATCAAACAATCAGGGCCATGGGAAATTCAAGATGACTGCTTGGCTTTTCCTGGATCCCTGACAAATCTTGTTTTTATTTGATGGGTTTAACCCTGTAGATTTCCCTGGCTACAGGGTTAATGCCTCCACAATAACAAAAATTATATTTCACTAAATATTAAGTTCTAGTTTTGTTTAATTAAGGTCTGTGTTTATTACGACTCACTTCTGGGATCCTTGTTGTTATGTTATATTGCTAAATGGTTTAATTAAGTTATTAAAAAGGACACTCTAAGTTTGTTTCTAAAGCTTATCTCAATAAATAATCCTTATATAAAGGTCAGGTATTCCGTGATGTACAACCAGGAAATTAACACCCAGCTATAATCATTTAACTAAGTCAGATGATCTGAGGTATATTGGGCTATACCTAATGAAAGTTCTTCACTTAAATTATTGTTTGCGATATTATTAATAACAGCTACAAGAGATGGCAAGAGTGAATGTAGACATTCTAGGAATTAGAAAACTAAAATGGACTGGAACGGGTGAATTTAACTCAGAGGATCATTATATCTACTACAGCTGGCAGGAATCCCTCAGAAGAAATGGAGTGGCCATCATGGTCAACAAAAGAGTCTGAAATGCAGTACTTGGATGCAATCTCAAAAATGACAGAATGATCTGTTTGTTTCCAAGGCAAACCATTCAATGTCACAGTAATCCAAGTCTATGCCCCAACGAGAAACGCGGAAGAGCTGAAGTTGAACGGTTCTATGAAGACCTACAAGACCTTTTAGAACTAACACCCAAAAAAGATATGCTTTTCATTATAGGGGACTGGAATGCAAAAGTAGGAAGGCAAGAAACACCTGGAGTAACAGGAAAATTTGGCCTTGGAATACGGAATGAAGCAGGGCAAAAACTAACAGAGTTTTGCCAAGAAAATGCACTAGTCATAACAAACACCCTCTTGCAAAACACAAGAGAAGACTCTATACATGGAAATCACCAGATGGTCAACACTGAAATCAGATCGATTATATTCTTTGTAGCCAAAGATGGAGAAGCTCTGTAGAGTCAGCAAAAACAAGACCAGGAGCTGACTGTGGCTCAGACCATGAATTCCTTATTGCCAAATTCAGACTGAAATTGAAGAAAGTAGGGAAAACCACTAGACCATTCATGTATGACCTAAATCAAATGTGTAATGATTATACAGTGGAAGTGAGAAATAGATTTAAGGGCCTAGATCTGATAGATAGAGTGCCTGATGAACTATGGAATGAGGTTCGTGACATTGTACAGGAGACAGGGATCAAGACCATACCATGGAAAAGAAATGAAAAAAAGCAAAATGGCTGTCTGGGGAAGCCTTACAAATAGCTGTGAAAAGAAGAGAAGCGAAAAGCAAAGGAGAAAAGGGAAAGATATAAGCATGTGAATGCAGAGTTTCAAAGAAGAGCAAGAAGAGATAAGAAAACCTCTTCAGCGATCAATGCAAAGAAATAGAGGAAAATATCAGAATGCGAAAGACTAGGGATCTCTTCAAGAAAATCAGAGATACCAAAGGAACATTTCATGCAAAGATGGGCTCGATAAAGGACAGAAATGGTATGGACCTAACAGAAGCAGAAGATATTAAGAAGAGGTGGCAAGAAAACACAGAAGAACTGTACAAAAAAGAGCTTCACGACCCAGATAATCATGATGGTGTGATCACTGACCTAGAGCCAGACATCCTGGAATGTGAACTCAAGTAGGCCTTAGAAAACATCACTATGAACAAAGCTAGTGGAGGTGATGGAATTCCAGTTGAGCTATTCCAAATCCTGAAAGATGATGCTTGAAAATGCTGTACTCAATATGCCAGCAAATTGGGAAAACTCAGCAGTGGCCACAGGACTGGAAAAGGTCAGTTTTCATTCCAATCCCAAAGGAAGGCAATGACAAAGAATGCTCAAACTACCACACAATTGCACTCATCTCACACACTAGTACACTAATGCTCAAAATTCTCCAAGCCAGGCTTCAGCAATATGTGAACCGTGAACTTCCTGATGTTCAAGCTGGTTTTAGAAAAGGCAGAGGAACCAGACATCAAATTGCCAACATCCGCTGGATCATGGAAAAAGAAAGAGAGTTCCAGAAAAACATCTGTTTCTGCTTTATTGACTATGCCAAAGCCTTTGACTGTGTGGATCACAAGAAACTGTGAAAAATTCTGAAAGAGGTGGGAGTACCAGACCACCTGATTTGCCTCTTGAGAAATTTGTATGCAGGTCAGGAAGCAACAGTTAGAACTGAACATGGAACAGCATACTGGTTCCAAATAGGAAAAGGAGTACATCAAGGCTGTATATTGTCACCCTGTTTATTTAAATTATGAAGAGTACATCATGAGAAATGCTGGACTGGAAGAAACACAAGTTGGGAGAAGATTGCTGGGAGAAATATCAATAATCTCAGATATGCAGATGACACCACCCTTATGGGAGAAAGTAAAGAGGAACTAAAAAGCCTCTTGATGAAAGTGAAAGTGGAGAGTGAAAAACTTGGCTTAAAGCTCAACATTCAGAAAAAGAAGATCATGGCAACCCGGTCCCATCACTTCATGGGAAATAGATGAGGAAACAGTGGAAACAGTGTCAGACTTTATTTTTCTGGGCTCCAAAATCACTGCAGATGGTGACTGCAGCCATGAAATTAAAAGACGCTTACTCCTTGAAAGGAAAGCTATGACCAGCCTAGATAACATATTCAAAAGCAGAGACATTACTTTGCCACAAAAAGGTTCGTCTATTCAAGGCTATGATTTTTCCTGTGGTCATGTATGGATGTGAGACCTGGACTGTGAAGAAGGCTGAGTGCCGAAGAATTGATGCTTTTGAACTGTGGTGTTGGAGAAGACTCTTGAGAGTCCCTTGGATTGCAAGGAGATCCAAACAGTCCATTCTGAAGGAGATCAGCCCTGGGATTTCTTTGGAAGTAATGATGCTAAAGCTGAAACTCCAGTGTTTTGGCCACCTCATGCAAAGAGTTGACTCATTGGAGAAGACTCTAATGCTTGGAGGGATTGGGGAAAGGAGGAAGAGGGAACGACAGAGGATGAGATGGCTGGATGTCATCACTGACTTAATGGATGTGAGTCTGAGTGATCTCCGGGAGTTGGTGATGGACAGGGAGGCCTGGCATGCTATGATTCATGGGGTTGCAAAGAGTCGGACACTACTGAGGGAGTGATCTGATCTGATCTGCTCTGGAGGTCTCTGAAATTGTCCTCATTTCTTTTAATTCACTTTTCTTTTTTCCTCTCTGATACATTTATTTCTACCATTCTATCTTCTATTTCACTAACCCTATGTTCTTCCTCCGGTATTGTATTATTTCTTACCTCCAGAGTGTTTTTGATCTCATTTATTGCATTATTCATTATAAATTGACTCTTGTATTTCTTCTAGGTCCTTGTTAAAACTTTCTTGCATTTTCTCAATCCTTGCCTCCAGGCTATTTATCTGTGATTCCATTTTTATTTCAAGATTTTGGATCATTTTCACTATCATTATTCAGAATTCTTTATCAGGTACATTCCCTATCTCTTCCTCTTTTGTTTGGTTTGGGGGGCATTTATCCTGTTCCTTTACCTGCTGGGTATTCCTCTGTCTCTTCATCTTGTTTATATTGCTGAGTTTGGTGTGGCCTTTCTGTATTCTGGCAGTTTGTGGAGTTCTCTTTATTATGGAGTTTCCTTGCTGTGGGTGGGGTTGTATCAGTGGCTTGTCAAGGTTTCTTGGTTAGGGAAGCTTGTGTCGGTGTTCTGGTGAGTGGAGCTGGATTTCTTCTCTCTGGAGTGCAATGAAGTGTCTAGTAGAGTTATGAGATGTCAATGGATTTGGAGTAACTTTGGGCAGCCTTTATATCGAAACTCGGGGCCATGTTCCTGTGTTGCTGGAGAATTTGCATGGTGTCTTGCTGTGGAACTTGTTGGCCTTTGGGTGGTGTTTGGTTTCAGTGTAGATATGGAGGCATTTGATGAGCTCCTATTGCTTAATCTTCCCTGGAGTCAGGTGTTCTATGATGTTCTTAGGATTTGGACTTAAGCCTCCTGCTTCTGGTTTTCAGTCATATTTTTACAGTAGTCTCAAGTCTTCTCCTTCTATACAGCACCATTGGTAAAACATCTAGGTTAAAGATGAAAAGTTTCTCCACAGTGAGGGACACCCAGAGAGGTTCAGAGAGTTACATGGAGAAGAGAAGAGGGAGGAGGGAGTTAGAGGTGACCCAAATGAGATGAGGTCGAATCAAAAGAGGAGAGAGCAAGCTAGTCAGTAATCACTTCCTTATGTGCACTCCACAGTCTGGACCACTCAGAGATGTTCAATGAGTTATACAGAGAAGAGAAGAGGGAGGAAGGAGACAGAGGTGGCCAGGAGGATAAAAGGGAAATGAAAAGGAGAGAGACAGATCCAGCCAGTAATCAGTTCCCTAAATGTCCTCCACCATCTGGAATACTCAGAGATTCAAAGAGTTGGGTAGAGAAGAAAAGGGTGAGGGAGGAGACAGAGGGAGAGAGCAATCAAGCCAGTAATCTTGCTCCCAAGTAAAAATAGGTAGTGAAGATTGGGTTTTTAAAGGTACAAAACTGATAACATATACCAAAAAGCAAAGATTAAAATTCCAGAGTAGAGTTTGGATTTTCAAAAATACAATATTAAAGAAAGGAAGAAGAAGGAAAAAAAGTCACAAAGTTATTAAAAAATATATGTATATATGAAATTTGCTTTAAAAATAGTGTTTTTTTGAAAAGTAATAGTAGGTTATAAAAATGAAAATTAAAGGAGAAATAGAACACTTAATTTTTTTTAAAAATTTAAAAAAAGAAAGAAAAGAAAAAGAAAAAAGGAAGAAAAGAATGATCGTAAAAATAGTAAAAATATATCTAGGCCTTTCTCTGGTGTTGTTTTGGGCAGTGTGGGGTCAGTTCATTTTTGGATAGTTTATTGGTCTGGCTTATATTTCTCAAGATCTATAGGCCCCTTCCTATGTAGTTGGTACTAACTACAGGGTTTTAATCTATTGCACCTGGTACTTCAAAGGCGGTTCTCTCGGTTTTAGCTTCTGTTTGCTGGTCTCTTCAGTGTCTGATTTCTGCCCTGACACAAAGGGGCAGTGGTGGACACATTTTAGGCTCACTTTTTCAGTTGCGCTGTGGGGAGGGAGGGACACAGCAAACAAATAACACTCACGTGTGCTGCTACTATCTCAGCCACACTGGGCCTGCCCCCAGCTCACGGTGCATGCACCCTCCCTGCCCACACAGCTCAGGTTTTAGGTTGCTCCGCAGGGAACCCTCTGAGGCCAGCTCTGGGCTGCATGCACCTCCCAGGTCTAAACCACTCAGGTTCAGGCACTTGGGTAGTCCTCAGAGGCGCAGACTCCATTGGGCCTGTGTTTTGTGCCCTTCCCAGCTCTGAGCAGCTTGGGTGATGAGGTGTTTGGCAAGTGCAGTCACTGAGACTTATCACCTCTCCTGTCCCTGCCATTCAGGTTTCTGAGTCTACAACTGGCACACCTTCTCAGACAGATGATTGTCCAGAACCCCAAGAAGTCTTAGTAAGCAAAGAAGCCTGCTTGCAATTTGGTAGATAATGTCTCTCTGGGGCTGTGATTGCCCCCTTCCGGCTCTGGCTGCCTGTAACCAGAGGGGGATGGTCTGCAGCTGGCTAGCTCTGTTCCGCCCTTTGTTCTGTGCATGGGCCTGGCGGTGTCTTAGGGCTCTTCAGATCAGATCAGATCAGATCAGTCGCTCAGTCATGTCCGACTCTTTGCGATCCCATGAACTGCAGCACGCCAGGCCTCCCTGTCCATCACCAACTCCCGGAGGTCACTCAGACTCACATTCATCGAGTCAGTGATGCCATCCAGCCATCTCATACTCTGTCGTCCCCTTCTCCTCTTGCCCCCAATCCCTTTCAGCATCAGAGTCTTCTCCAATGAGTCAACTCTTCGCATGAGGTGGCCAAAATACTGGAGTTTCAGCTTTAGCATCATTCCTTCCAAAGAAATCCCAGGGTTGATCTCCTTCAGAATGGACTGGTTGGATCTCCTTGCAGTCCAAGGGACTCTCAAGAGTCTTCTCCAACACCACAGTTCAAAAGCATCAATTCTTCGGCGCTCAGCCTTCTTCACAGTCCAACTCTCACATCCATACATGACCACAGGAAAGACCATAGCCTTGACTAGGCGAACCTTTGTTGGCAAAGTGATGTCTCTGCTTTTGAATATGCTATCTAGGTTGGTCATAACTTTCCTTCCAAGGAGTAAGCGTCTTTTAATTTCATGGCTGCAGTCACCATCTGCAGTGATTTTGGAGCCCAGAAAAAGAAAGTCTGACACTGTTTCCACTGTTTCTCCATCTATTTCCCATGTAGTGATGGGACCAGATGCCATGATCTTCGTTTTCTGAATGTTGAGTTTTAAGCCAACCTTTTCACTCTCCACTTTCACTTTCATCAAGAGGCCTTTCAGTTCCTCTTCACTTTCTGCCATAAGGGTGGTGTCATCTGCATATCTGAGGTTATTGATATTTCTCCCGGCAATCTTGATTCCAACTTGTGTTTCTTCCATTCCAGCATTTCTCATGATGTACTCTGCATAATTTAAATAAACAGGGTGACAATATGCAGCCTTGACGTACTCCTTTTCCTATTTGGAACCAGTGTGTTGTTCCATGACCAATTCTAACCGTTGCTTCCTGACCTGCATACAGATTTCTCAAGAGGCAGATCAGGTGGTCTGGTATTCCCATCTCTTTCAGAATTTTCCACAGTTTCTTGTTATCTACACAGTCAAAGGCCTTGGCATAGTCAATAAAGCAGAAATAGATGTTTTTCTGGAACTCTCTTGCTTTTTCCATGATCCAGAGGATGTCGGCAATTTGATCTCTGGTTCCTCTGCCTTTTCTAAAACCAGCTTGAACATCAGGAAGTTCACGGTTCACATATTGCTGAAGCCTGGCTTGGAGAATTTTGAGCATTACTTTACTAGCGTGTGAGATGAGTGCAATTGTGCGGTAGTTTGAGCACTCTTTGGCATTGCCTTTCTTTGGGATTGGAATGAAAACTGACCTTTTCCAATCTTGTGGCCACTGCTGAGTTTTCCAAATTTGCTGGCATATTGAGTGCAGCACTTTCACAGCATCATCTTTCAGGATTTGGAGTAGCTCCACTGGAATTCCATCACCTCCACTAGCTTTGTTCATAGTGATGCTTTCTAAGGCCCACTTGACTTCACATTCCAGGATGTCTGGCTCTAGGTCAGTGATCACACCATCATGATTATCTGGGTCGTGAAGCTCTTTCGTGGTAGCTATCCCACAGTCTGGTTTGCTAGCCCAAATTAGTTTACTGATTATCCTCGGAGGCATTCAGGCACGAACCTTACTCTAAGCAATGCAGCCCGTGCCTCCCTGCCCAGCCCCCACTTGCTAGTGGCAGATGCAGGCATCTCCGCTGCTTCTCCCCTGGGGGAGTTATTGTTGGGCTCGTAATCTGTGGGTTTTAATTACTTATTTTTCGTCCCTATTATGGTGCCCTCTGTGCTTCCAAGGCTGGCACAGACTCAGCAGTGAGAGTGTTTCCTGGTGTTTGGAAACTTCTTTCTTTTTAAGATTCCCTTCCTGGGATGGAGCTCTGTCCCTACCTCTTTTGTCTCTTTTTTTGTCTTTTATATTTTTCCTACCTCCTTTCAAAAATAATGGGCTGCTTTTCTGGGTGACTGATGTCCTCTGCTGGCATTCAGAAGTTGTTTTGTGGAATTAACTCAGCGTTTAAATGTTCTTTTGATGAATTTGTGGGGGAGAAAGTGGTGTCCCCATCCTATTTTTCTGCCATCTTAGAAGATTGTTTCTTATATTACTAAATGCGTGACTGAGCCTGTGATAAAATGCTGATATGCAGTTTCAAATGACATCAATAATTGTAATAATGTAACTCTAGATATGGGAAGAAGCAACAAGAGGGAATATTTTCCTGGATCAAGAGGTTAGTAAGATAGGTATGGTCCAGAGACTTTTGCTACTCACAAGGCCTAGTCCAATAACAGCACATTGAGTGGCCTATCAATGCAATCTTCCCTAGACCTGGGAATGAGCCTTCCCAGCACTGTGGGACACAATGACCATGAAATGCCCCCAAAGTGTGATCAAATATGTGGCTATGAAGGGACCCTGCTGACTGGAAGTTGGCACCTGTCAGCTGTTTCTACAAAGATTAAATTGTGACCATTGCAAGCTGCTGACCTTCAACATCCCCTGAAATGAGTTCAGGATGGAGATCAGAAATAAGGCCCTCTGTGCTCTGGGAAAAACCCAGAAGAACTGGCCTTCAGATAGTCAGGTGTTTTTGGGTAAAGATTTTATGAGCCCAAATTGTTGCATCTTCTCATACCTAGAGAAACACTAATTCCACGAGCCAATGTCTGGTCATGGTTCTTCTGGCTAGCCCCTGAGCAGCTTTTATACTTCTATTTATCTTTGGGGCACATACCTTTAAGTTTCTTGTTAAGTTTGTTTCTTCTAGAATACAACAAATCTCCGAATGGTAGTACAAGAATATTCCACCATCAACACCAAAATAATGATGAAACAAGTCACCTTATCATTCCATGGACTCTCATCTCCTTCCATAATTTCACCCTGACAGAGAGCAGGCAAAAGGAACCCAGAGGCCCACAGTGCCCCTGTACAGCTTGAAGAAGTCAGAGCAGTCATCACCTCTTTTCCTTTGAAACTGGGTTCCCAAATGCCTGAGAAGGAAAATAGGTAGATAGTTAGACATGAGCAGGGTATCAACAGGGGCAAAAGAAGTGGCCCTAAAAATAAAGAGAAGGAGAAATGTGGTGACCCAGGGACTAAAGAGTAGATAAAACCAAGGAGGGTCTTGGAATGCAAGAACAGAAAAATCAGACCCTTATCATCCTTCCCTCCCCCACATTGCAACTATTAATGCATTTCAGGTACTCCTGAGCAGTATAATATATCTCCCCTCCTACCCCACACAGGGAGAAGATATTTGCCTTACTCTTCCCCACCCAGTATGTGTGTCTCATCCAATCAGCAAATGACCCACAAGACGCTTATCCCATTCCTTGTACTCTGGGTATAAAAGCAGACTAAGGACCCCTGTTCAACATCAGTTCTCCCTTGAGCTGGCCCACTGTTCTAATAGTATCTCCCACTCTAATAAACTTTATTCTCCTCTCATTCTGCCTCATGTCTGGAAATTCTTTTCCAGTCCACTCCTGCACCATGACATCAGCCACTCCTTATCTGCCAGCCAGTTACCCTTAGGCTTCCGACTGAGAAACAGGTCTCTTTTGTGATATCGCACTAATCAAATTAATTTTGTAGGCCACTTGAAATTCCCCAAAATTTCTCAGGTCATAATCAGACAACAGCTAATTAGGATCAAGGCTTACTGGTATCCTTGTGCTTTAGTCAGATAAAACTTGGAGATCTCCAAAAGAAAATGTGTTCCCTATGGATTAATAATTCAACATTTATTGGTAGAATCAATGGTATTGAGACCATCAAAGTTCAGTTTCACCCAACCATACCTTTTCCCCAATGTGCATAAAATACCTTAAAGAAAAGATGAAATAGGCCAAATAGGCCCACAGTGGTGGGTGGGTTTCCTTAGTTGTGTCTGACTCTTTGCAACCCTATAGACTGTAGCCCACCAGCTCCTCTGCCCATGGGATTCTCCAGGCGAGAATAATAGAGTGGGTTGCCATTTCCTCGTCAAGGGGATCTTCTTGACCCAGATATTGAGCTTGCATCTCTTGTCTTAGCAGGTGTTTTCTTTACCACTGAGTCACCTGTAGATGAACTAAACAAACAACAAAAAAAAGACTCATAGTTTGCTTATCACTTGTGATAATTCTATTCTGCCTTTTAAGAAACCCAATGAACAATTCTTCAGATTTGTTCAAGATCCTAAAGCTATCAATAGGATGACTACAACCTACCTTATAGTGGTGGTAAAGACAAATATAATTATTTTCATGATACCACCTAAGGCCACATATTTTACACTTGATAATATATATTCAGGTTTTTTTTAATGTCCCCAGATTTTTCAGAGACTGATTAATTGTTAACTTTCACTTGGAAGGAATAACATTATATATAGATTCTTAAGGAAATTTTCATGGAAAAATGGGCACAATAAAGGACAGAAATGATATGGACCTAAGAGAAGCAGAAAATATTAAGAAAAGATGGTAAAACAAGTGTACAAAAAGGTCTTAATGATCCAGATAATCATGATGGTATGATCACTCACATAGAGCCAGATAATCTTGGAATGTGAAGTCAACTGGGCCTTAGGAACCATTACTATGAACAGAGCTAGTGGAGGTGATGGAACTCCACCTGAGCTATTTCAAATCAAAAAAAAAAAAAAAAAAGATGATGTGAAATTGCTGCATGCCAGTAAATTTGGAAAACTCAGCAGGGGCTACAGACCTGGAAAAGGTCAGTTTTCATTTCAATCCCAAAGAAGGGCAATGCCAAAAAATGTTAAAACTACCACACAATTGCACTCATTTCTCATGCTAGCAAGGTAATGCTGAAAATCCTTCAAGGTAGGCTTCAACAGTATGTCAACTGAGAACTTCCAGATATACAAGATGGATATAGGAAAGGTAGAGAAAGAAGAGATCAAATTGCCAACATCCATTGGATCACAGAAAATGCAAGGTAATTCCAGAAAAACATCTACTTCTGCTTCATTAACTACACTAAAGCCTTCAACTGTATGTTAAGTCAGTCCTGTCTGACTAAGTCCTGTCTGACTCTTTGTGATTTCATGAACTATAGCCCACCAGATTCCTCTGCCCACAGAATTTTCCAAGCAAAGATACTGGAGTGGATTGACATTCCTTTCTCCAGGGGATCTTCCTGACCCAGGGATTGAACCCAGGTCTTCTGTATTGCAGGAAGATTCTTTACCAACTGAGCTACCTGGGAAGTCTGACTCTGTGCATCACAACAAACTGGAAAATTCTTAAAGAGATGGGAATACCTTCTGAGAAATCTATATGCAGGTCAAGAAAAAATCTAGAACTGGACATGGAATAACGGATTGGTTCCAAATTGAGAAAGAACTACGTCAAGGCTGTATACTGCCACCATGCTTATTTAACTTGTATGCAGAGTACATTGTGGAAAATGCCAGGCTGTTTGAATTTGAAGCACAAGCAGGTATCAAGATTGCCAGGAGAAATATCAGTAACCTCAGATAGGCAGATGGCATCCCCCTAATGGCAGTAAGTAAAGAGGAAGAGCCTCTTCATGAAGGTGAAAGAGGAGAGTGAAAAAGCTGGCATAAAACTCAACATTCAATAAACTAAGATCATGGCATCCAGTTCCGTCACTTAATGTCAAATAGAGAAAAAAAATGAAAACACTGCCAGGCTTTATTTTCTTGGGTTCCAAAATCACTATGAATGGTGACTGCAGAAATGAAATTAAAAGATGCTTGCTCCTAGGAAGAATAACTATGACAAACCTAGACAGTATATTAAAAAGCAGAGACATCATTTTGCTGATGAAGTTCCATATAGTCAAAGCTATGGACTTCCCTGGTGGCTCAGACTGCAAAGCATCTGCCAACAATGTGAGAGATTCTGGTTTGATTGCTGAGTCGGGAAGATCCCCTGGAGAAGGAAATGGAAACCCATGCCAGTACTCTTGCCTGGATAATCCCATGGATGGAGGAGTGGGGTGAGCTACAGTCCACAGGGCCGCAAAGAGTTGGACACGACTGAGTGATTTCACTTGCTTACTCACTTATGGTTTTTCCAGTAGTTATGTATGGATGTGAGAGTTGGACCATAAAGGAGGATGAGCACAAAATAATCGATGCTTTTGAACTATGGTCCTGGAAAAGACTCTTGAGAGTCCCTTGCAAAGCAAGATCAAACAAGTCAATCCTAAAGGAAATCAATATTAATTTGAAGGAATGATGCTGAAGCTAAAGCTCCAATACTTTGCGGACTTGATGCGAAGGGCTGACTCATAGGAAAAGATTCTGATGCTGGGAAATACTGAGGGCAAGAGGAGAAGGGGGCAACAGAGGATCAGATGTTTGGATGTCCTCATCAACTCAATGACCATGAGTTTGAGCAAACTTAGAAAGATAGTGAAGGACAGGGAAGTCAGGTATGCTGCAGTTCATGGGGTCACAAATAGTCAGACATGAGTGAATGACTGAATAACAACAATGTGAGGATGATGTTTTATTAATCTTCAAAAAAAATCTTTAAAATGAGTTCTGTGTATTTTCAACCATGTTAGCCCATAAAGAATAAAATTTCCCAAAGGAAAAATCACAATTTTATCCACAAAATGTCCATTATTTGGAGCTTTATATACCTCAGAGGGGTCAATCATTTACCAGTGAACAACTGTTAGCCATCCAAAATTTTCCAGGCCAGTTACTCAAAGACAATTCAGAGTATCTCTTGATCTTACTGGCTACTGTAGATATTGGCTTCCAACCATTTTGAAAATTACTCTTCTTTTTTTACCTAACTAAATTCTCATTGAAAAAATACTCTAATGGGATCCTAAACATGAAAAGGAATTTTGCAAAATAAAGTTAGCTCTTCAACTGGTCCTTCTTTCAGTCTGTCTTAATACTATAAAATTTCATCCTTTTCAGGAATGATCTGATCAAGCCCCTTGTGTTCTAACTAAACCAAATGGAAAACACTGAAGACTCATAGCTTACTAGTTTTTTTTTTTTTTTTTTTTTTATTGATACTCTAGTTATCTTAAGACTATGGTGCATGTTTTCTCAGTCACTTCAGTCATTTCTGACTCTTTGAGATGCTATGGAATGGAGTCGCCCAGGATCCTCTGTCCAGGGGATTCTCCAGGTAAGAATATTGTAGTAGGTAGGCATTCCCTTCTCCAGGAGATCTTCCAAATCCAAGGGTTAAATCCGTGTCCCCTGCATTTCAGGCAAATTATTTACCACTGAGCCACCGGGAAAGCCCAAAGACTATGGTTCAGTTCAGTTCAGTTCAGTCTCTCAGTCATGTCTATTTGTGACCCCATGAATCACAGCATGCCAGGCCTCCCTGTCCATCACCAATACCTGGAGTTCATTCAAACTCATGTCCATTGAGTTGGTGATGTCATCCAGCCATCTCATCCTCTGTTGTCCCCTTCTCCTCCTGCCGCCAATCCCTCCCAGCATCAGAGTTTTTTTCCAATGAGCCAACTCTTAGCATGACGTGGCCAAAGTACTGGAGTTTCAGCATTAGCATCATTTCATCCAAAGAACAATCAAGGCTGATCTCCTTTAGAATGGACTAGTTGGATATCCTTGCAGTCCAAGGGACTTTCAAGAGTCTTCTCCAAAACCACAGTTCAAAAGCATTAGTTCTTCAGTGCTCAGCTTTCTTCACAGTTGAACTCTCACATCCATACATGACTACTGGAAAAAACATAGCCTTGACTAGATGGACCTTTGTTGGCAAAGTGATGTCTCTGCTTTTGAATATGCTACCTAGGTTGGTCATAGCTTTCTTTCCATGGAGTAAGAGTCTTTTAATTTCATGGCTGCAGTCACCATCTGCAGTGATTTTGGAGCCCCCAAAAATAAAGTCTGACACTGTTTCCACTGTTTCCCCATCTGTTTCCCATGAAGTGATGGGACCAGATGCCATGATCTTTGTTTTCTGAATGTTGAGCTTTAAGTCAACTTTTTCACTTTCCTCTTTCACTTTCATCAAGGGGCCTTTTAACTCCTCTTCACTTTCTGCCATAAGGGTTGTGTCATCTGCATATCTGAGGTTATTGATATTTCTCCATGCAATCTTGATTCCATCCTGTGTTTCTTCCAGCCCAGTGTTTCTCATGCTGTACTCTGCATATAAATTAAATAAGCAGGGTGACAGTATATAGCCTTGATGTACTCCTTTTCCTATTTGGAACCAGTCTGTTGTTCCATGTCCAGTTCTAACTGTTGCCTCCTGACCTCCATATAGGTTCCTCAAGAGGCAGGTTAGGTGGTCTGGTATTCCCATCTCTTTCAGAATTTTCCACAGTTTATTGTGATCCATACAATTAAAAGCTTTGGCATAGTCAATAAAGCAGAAATAGATGTTTTTTTCTGAAACTCTCTTTCTTTTTTGATGAGCCAGTGGATGTTGGCAATTTGATCTCTTGTACCTCTGCCTTTTCTAAAGCCAGCTTGAACATCTGGAGGTTCACAGTTCACATATTGCTGAAGCCTGGCTTTGTGAATTTTGAGCATTACTGTACTAGCATGTGAGATGAGTGTATTTCATTTAAAATAGTGTCTAAAAGAAGAAAATAATTAACAGTAAATTTAACAGAATAATTCAAAACTACAATCTATTGTTGAAAGAAATTAAAGACATAAGTAAATGGCAGAGCTTCCCTGGTGACTCAAATGGTAAAGAATCTGCCTGCCAATTCAGGAGAGGTGGATTCAATCCCTGAATTTGGAAGATCCACTGGAGAAGGAAATGGTAAGCTACTTAAATATTCTTGACTGGGAAATCCCATGGAAAGAGAAGCCTGCTGGGCTACAGTCCATGGGGTTGCAAAGAGTAGGATATGACTTAGCTACTAAACAACAGCATATTAAATGGCAACACATCCCACATACATGGTTTGCAATAATTAATATAGTTAAAATGACAATCCTCTACATATTTATCTACAAATTCAATGTAATCTATATTCCAGCTGACTTCTTTGCAGAAATTGACAAGCTGATCTTAAAATTCAAGTGGAAATTCAATGGACCCAGCATAGTCAAACCTATTTTGATAAAGAGTAGCAGTGTTAGAAGACTTGTATTTCCCAATTATGAAACTTACTACAAGGCTACAGTAGTCAGTGCAGTGTGGTGCTAGCATAATGGTAGACATACAGATCAATGAAATGGAATTGAGAGAATATAAATAAATCTATATATAGATGGTCAATTGATTTATTATTGTGATGAAATATATACAACATATTTGTAATTTTAACCATTTATGTGTATAATTCAGAGACATTAAATACATCACAATGGGTGTAACTATCATTTCTTCTCCCTTAGCGCCTGATATCATATACCCTTTCTGTATCTATAAATTTGACTCTCCTAGGTACATTATATATGAAGAACCACACAATATATTTCCTTCTGTGTCTGCCTCATGTCACTTACCATAATGTTGTTAAGGTCCCTCCATGTTCTAGTATATATTTAAATTTAATTCTCTTTTATGACTAAATAATATTAATTGTATTTATACACAACTTAAAAAAAAATTCATTCTCCCTTTGAAGGTCACTTGGGTCATTTATACTTTAGACTATTGTGAATAATGCTACTATGAAAATTGGTGCACTACCATCTCTTCTAGTCCCTGCTGTCAGTTACTTTGGATAAAAACTTGGGAGTGTCATTGCTAAGTCCCACTATAGTTCAATGTTTAACTTTTGAGGAGTTACCAAACTGTACAGTGGTACAATGTACCAAATGGTACAGTCACTGTACCATTTGGTACAGTCATTCTACATTCCTACCAGCAATGCATGAATTTTTCAGTTTCTCCATGTTGTCAACTATACTATTTTTTTTTTTTTTTTCTTTTTCACAATAGCCATCCTAGTAGGGATGAAGTGGCATCTCACTGTGAATTTGATTTGCATTTCCCTAATGACTAATGATACTAAGCATATTTTTACATGCTTGTTGGTCATTTGCAAGTCTTCTCTAGAAAAATGTCTATCCCAATCCTTTACTCTTTTCAAAACTGGGATGCAATTTTATATTTGTTATAAGTGTTTATTATATCTGCTGGATACAAGTCCCTTATCAGATACATAATATATAAATATTTTCTCATTCTATGGGTTATCTTTTCACTTTCTTGTGTCCTTCAAAGTACAATTTTTTTTTATTTCAATGAAGTCCTATTTATCCTTTATATATATATATATTTTTGTTGATTGTAATTTTCCCCAGATGACTAAACATTTTATTGAAATGAGAAAATAAAATTCACTGTGCTTTTGATATTATACCTAAGAAAATTTTGTTTATTCTAAGGTCAAGAAAGATGTATACCTGTATTTTCTTCTGTTTTAAAAACAAAAAAATAATTTAAGCTGTCATCTTTGGGTCTATGATCCATTTTATCATTTATGAATATGGCATAGGAAGTGGTTCCACTTCATTCTTATATATGTAGTTATCCAGCTGTACTTGAAGAGAAGGCAATGGCATCCCACTCCAGTATTCTTGCCTGGAAAATCCCATGGATGGAGGAGCCTGGTGGCCTGCAGTCCATGGGGTCACTAAGAGTCGGACACGACTGAGGGACTTCACTTTCACTTTTCACTTTTATGCATTGGAGAAGGAAGTGGCAACCCACTCTAGTGTTCTTTCCTGGAGAATCCCAGGGACGGGGGAGCCTAGTGGGCTGCCATCTATGGAGTCACACAGAGTCGGACACAACTGAAGTGACTTAGTGGCAGCAGCAGCAGCTGTACTTGTATGTTCATATTTGAGTATAACTTTTTGGTGTTCTTGTTATATCTATACTATTCCTATTATCCACCCTTACTTGAGTAAGCCATATCCAAATATGGGCATGGTTGCTTGCCATGTGGCTAGAAGGATGAGAGAAGAGTAGTTTTTAGAGTACTAAACGCTGAAATTGATCAAAATGAACTGCAGTTTGTAAGCCAATCTTCCCTCTCCAAAGTTGGAAACGTTTAGACAGACATCAGAGTTCCAAAACAGTTACTTCAAATTGTTTTTGTCAGTAAAATTACTGTCTAGGTGAAGCAACAAATTCCTAGTGTTTTTTATTTTATCTTCTCCTTTATAAAAATTTATTTCAAATTGGAGGACAATTGTTTTACAATGTTGTGTTGATTTCTGCAAAAAAACAATGTCAATCATCAATAAGTATACATATGTCCCCTCCCTCTTGAACCTCCTTCCCACCTCCATCCCATCATTCTAGTCATCACAGAGCACTAGGCTGAGCACCCAGTGTTATATAGAAACTTTCAACTATATATCCATTTTATACATGGTAATTTATATATATTTCAACGTTACTCTCTCAATTTGTCCCACCTTCTACTTTCCACACTGTGTCCACAAGTCAATTCTCTATGTCTGGGACTCCTCCTATCCTGCAAATAAGATTCATCAGTATCATTTTTCTAGAATCCATATGTATGTGTTAATATACAATATGTGTTTTTCTCTTTCTGACTT
The DNA here is from genome assembly GCA_935064755.1 of Tragelaphus eurycerus. NCBI lineage: Eukaryota > Metazoa > Chordata > Mammalia > Artiodactyla > Bovidae > Tragelaphus > Tragelaphus eurycerus. Next base: position 2,247,815 of record CAKXYN010000118.1, read on the forward strand.
ACTTCATTCTGTATAGTAGGCTCTAAAGTCATCCATCTCAGTTCAACTGACTCAAATCTATTCTTTTTTATGGCTGAGTAATATTACATTGCAGCCATTAAATTAAAAGATGCTTACTCCTTGGAAGGAAAGTTATGACCAACCTAGATAGCATATTCAAAAGCAGAGATATTACTTTGCCAACAAAGGTCCATCTAGTCAAGGCTATGTTTTCTCCAGTAGTAGTATATGGATGTGAGAGTTGGACTATGAAGAAAGCTGAGCACTGAAGATTTGATGCTGTTGAACTGTGGTGTTGGAGAAGACTCTTGAGAGTCCATTGGACTGCAAGGAGATCCAAACAGTCCATTCTAAAGGAGATCAGTCCTGGGTGTTCTTTGGAAGGAATGATGCTAAAGCTGAAACTCCAATACTTTGGCCAGTCGACTCATTGGAAAAGACTCTGATGCTGAGAGGGATTGTGGGCAGGAGGAGAAGGGTCGACAGAGGATGAGATGGCTGGATGGCATCACTGACTCGATGGACATGAGTTTGAGTGAACGCTGGGAGTTGGTGATGGACAGTGAGGCCTGTCATGCTGCGATTCATGGGGTCACAAAGAATTGGACATGATTGAGTGACTGAACTTAACTGAACTGAATATTACATTGTGGGTTTTCCTGGTGGGTCAGAGGTAAAGAATCCACCTGCTAATGTAGGAGATGTGGGTTCGTTCTCTGAGTTGGAAAGATCCACTGGAGAAGGAAATGGAACCCACTCCAGCATTCTTGCTGGGAAAGCCCATAGACTGAGGATCCATGGGGTTGTAAAAAAATTTAACATCACTTAGCAACTAAATAACAATATCAACAAATATTCCATTGTATATATGTATCACAGTTTCTTTATCTAGTCATCTGTCAATGGAGATCTGGGTTGTATTCATGTCCTGGCTATTGTAAATAGTGTTGCAATGAACATTGGGGTGCATGAGTCACCTTCTCTGAAATCCTGGTCAATTGCTTTTTGGCAAAGGCAGCAAGGCTATTCAATGAAGGAAAGAATAGTCTGTTCAAGAAGTGTTAGCTCAACTGGATATTCATGTTCTAAATAGAAGTAGAGTGGCTATATTAACAGCCAAAAAAATTGTATTCAAAACAAGGAATGTCACCAGGAATAAATAAGGAAATTTAATAATGATAAAGGGATCAATCAATCAATTTATCAAGAGGACCAAATAATTTCAAATATTAATATATATGTATAGATAAACACAGATTAAAATTACATGAAGAATTGATGGAGAAATAAACTAATTAACAATTTTGGATGGAAATGTAAAAACCAACTTCTCAATAATTGATAGAACAAGAAGACAGAAAATCAGAAAGGATATAGATCACATGATTGAGATCTTGTAAAGAACTCTGGCACAAAAAGACTCCATCCATACTACTGCACTAGGATTCTTCACAAACACTGTCATTGTTTCTAGCAGCCTAAGACTGGGTTCTTGGGATGATCCAGCATCCTTTTGAATACCTGTCTGCAAATAATGAGAGCTGTCAAAAAATTTGGGGCTTCCCAGGTGGTTCAGTGGTAAAGAATTTGTCTGCTAAAGGTGGAGACACAGAAGACATGGATTATTTCCCTGGGTTGGGAGGATTCCTTGAAGAAGGAAATGGCAACTTACTCCAGTATTCTTCCTGAAAGAATGGACATGAGGAGCCTGGACAGAGGAGCCTGACAGACTACAGTTCATAGGGTTTCAAAGAGTCGGACATGCCTGAGTGACAATGAGCATGTCAAAAACTTTATTTGTTCTAGTGAAACACCTGAAATGAACCCCTGAACTCTGTTTCCTACAGCATTTGCTAAAAAGGGTTTACAGTGTTGTATGAAAGGACAGAAGGTTAGCACTACCCTTGACAAGGATGGAAGAGGCTCTCGGGCCTGACAACATGCATACGTTTAAGGCATTGCCACCTACTTCGTGGCATCTAACCACTGTTTTTCTCTAGTACAAAGCCACAGTCATCAAGACAGTATGGTACTGGCACAAAGACAGAAATATAGATCAATGGAACAAAATAGAAAGCCCAGAGATAAATCCACGCACATATGGACACCTTATCTTTGACAAAGGAGGCAAAAATATACAATGGATTAAAGACAATCTCTTTAACAAGTGGTGCTGGGAAAACTGGTCAAACACTTGTAAAAGAATGAAACTAGAACACTTTCTAACACCATACACAAAAATAAACTCAAAATGGATTAAAGATCTAAATGTAAGACCACACACCATAAAACTCCTAGAGGAAAACATAGGCAAAACACTCCCTGACATAAATCACAGCAGGATCCTCTATGACCCACCTCCCAGAATATTGGAAATAAAATCAAAAATAAACAAATGGGACCTAATTAAACTTAAAAGCTTCTGCACGACAAAGGAAACTATCAGATCAGATCAGATCAGTCGCTCAGTCATGTCCGACTCTTTGCAACCCTATGAACTGCAGCACGCTAGGCCTCCCTGTCCATCACCAACTCCCGGATGTCACTCAGACTCATATTCATTGAGTCAGTGATGCCATCCAGCCATCTCATCCTCTGTCGTCCCCTTCTCCTCCTGCCCCCAATCCCTCCCATCATCAGAGTCTTCTCCAATGAGTCAACTCTTCGCATGAGGTGGCCAAAATACTGAAGTTTCAGCTTTATCATCATTCCTTCCAAAGAAATCCCAGGGTTGATCTCCTTCAGAATGGACTGGTTGGATCTCCTTGCAGTCCAAGGGACTCTCAAGAGTCTTCTCCAACACCACAGTATAAGCAAGGTGAAAAGACAGCCTTCAGAATGGGAGAAAATAATAGCAAATGAAGCAACAAACAACTAATCTCAAAAATATACAAGCAACTCCTACAGCTCATTTCCAGAAAAATAAATGACCCAATCAAAAAATGAGTCAAAGAACTAAATAGACATTTCTCCGAAGAAGACATGCAGATGGCTAACAAACACATGAAAAGATGCTCAACATCACTCATTATCAGAGAAATGCAAATCAAAACCACGATGAGGTACCATTACACGCCAGTCAGAATGGCTGTGATCCAAAAGTTCACAAGCAATAAATGCTGGAGAGGGTGTGGAGAAAAGGGAACCCTTTTACACAGTTGGTGGGAATGCAAACTAGTACAGCCACTATGGAGAACAATATGGAGATTCCTCAAAAAACTGGGAATAGAACTGCCTTATGATCCAGCAATCCCACTGCTGGGCATACACACTGAGAAAACCAGAATTGAAAGAGAAACGTGTACCCCAATGTTCATAGCAGCACTGTTTACAATAGCCAGGACTTGGAAGCAACCTAGATGTCCATCCGCAGATGAATAGATAAGAAAGCTGTGGTACATATACACAATGGAGTATTACTCAGCCATTAAAAAGAATACATTTGAATCAGTTCTAATGAGGTGGATGGAACTGGAGCCTATTATACACAGTGAAGTAAGCCAGGAAGAAAAACACAAATACAGTATCAGATCAGATCAGATCAGATCAGTCGCTCAGTCGTGTCCGACTCTTTGCGACCCCATGAACCGCAGCACGCCAGGCCTCCCTGTCCATCACCAGCTCCCGGAGGTCACTCAGACTCGCATCCATCGAGTCAGTGATGCCATCCAGCCATCTCATCCTCTGTCGTCCCCTTCTCCTCCTGCCCTCAATCCCTCCCAGCATCAGAGTCTTCTCCAATGAGTCAACTCTTCGCATGAGGTGGCCAAAATACTGGAGTTTCAGCTTTAGCATCATTCCTTCTAAAGAAATTCCACGATTGATCTCCTTCAGAGTGGACTGGTTGGAACTTCTTGCAGTCCAAGGAACTCTCAAGAGTCTTCTCCAACACCACAGTTCAAAAGCATCAATTCTTCGGCGCTCAGCCTTCTTCACAGTCCAGCTCTCACATCCATACATGACCACAGGAAAGACCATAGCCTTGATTAGGCGAACCTTTGTTGGCAAAGTAATGTCTCTGCTTTTGAATATGCTATCTAGGTTGGTCATAACTTTCCTTCCAAGGAGCAAGCGTCTTTTAATTTCATGGCTGCAGTCACCATCTGCAGTGATTTTGGAGCCCAGAAAAACAAAGTCTGACACTGTTTCCACTGTTTCCCCATCTATTTCCCATGAAGTGATGGGACCAGATGCCATGATATTTGTTTTCTGAATGTTGAGCTTTAAGCCAACCTTTTCACTCTCCACTTTCACTTTCATCAAGAGGCTTTTTAGCCCCTTTTCACTTTCTGCCATAAGAGTGGTGTCATCTGCATATCTGAGGTTACTGATATTTCTCCCAGCAATCTTGATTCCAACTTATGCTTCTTCCAGTCCAGCATTTCTCATAATGTACTCTGCATATAAGTTAAATAAACATGGTGACAATATACAGCCTTGACATACTCCTTTTCCTATTTGGAACCAGTCTGTTGTTCCATGACCAGTTCTAACTGTTGCTTCCTGACCTGCATACAGATTTCTTAAGAGGCAGATCAGGTGGTCTGGTATTCCCATCTCTTTCAGAATTTTCCATAGTTTCTTGTGATCTACACAGTCAAAGGCTTTGGCATAGTCAATAAAGCAGAAATAGATGTTTTTCTGGAACTCTCTTGCTTTTTCCATGATCCAGCGGATGTTGGCAATTTGATCTCTGGTTCCTCTGCCTTTTCTAAAACCAGCTTGAACATCAGGAAGTTCACGGTTCACATATTGCTGAAGCCTGGCTTGGAGAATTTTGAGCATTACTTTACTAGCGTGTGAGATGAGTGCAATTGTTCGGTAGTTTGAGCACTCCTTGGCATTGCCTTTCTTTGGGATTGGGATGAAAACTGAACTTTTCCAATCTTGTGGCCACTGCTGAGTTTTCCAAATTTGCTGGCATATTGAGTGTAGCACTTTCACAGCATCATCATTCAGGACTTGGAATAGCTCCACTGGAATTCCATCACCTCCACTAGCTTTGTTCGTAGTGATGCTTTCTAAGGCCCATTTGACTTCACATTCCAAGATGTCTGGCTCTAGGTCAGTGATCACATCATCATGATTATCTGGGTCTTGAAGCTCTTTTTTGTACAGTTCTTCTGTGTATTCTTGCCACCTCTTCTTAATATCTTCTGCTTCTGTTAGGTCCACACCATCTCTGTCCTTTATCGTGCCCATCTTTGCATGAAATGTTCCTTTGGTATCTCTGATTTTCTTGAAGAGATCCCTAGTCTTTCCCATTCTGTTTTCCTCTATTTCTTTGCACTGATCAGTGAAGAAGGCTTTCTTATCTCTTCTTGCTATTCTTTGGAACTCTGCATTCAGATGTTTATATCTTTCCTTTTCTCCTTTGCTTTTCGCTTCTCTTCTTTTCACAGCTATTTGTAAGGCCTCCCCAGACAGCCATTTTGCTTTTTTGCATTTCTTTTCCATGGGGATGGTCTTGATCCCTGTCTCCTGTACAATGTCACGAACCTCATTCCATAGTTCATCAGGCACTCTATCTATCAGATCTAGGCCCTTAAATCTATTTCTCACTTCCACTGTATAATCATAAGGGATTTGATTTAGGTCATACCTGAATGGTCTAGTAGTTTTCTCTACTTTCTTCAATTTCAGTCTGAATTTGGCAATAAGGAGTTCATGGTCTGAGCCACAGTCAGCTCCTGGTCTTGTTTTTGCTGATTGTATAGAGCTTCTCCATCTTTGGCTGCAAAGAATATAATCGATCTGGTTTCGGTGTTGACCATCTGGTGATGTCCATGTATAGAGTCTTCTCTTGTGTTGTTGGAAGAGGGTATTTGCTATGACCAGTGCATTTTCTTGGCAAAACTCTATTAGTCTTTGCCCTGCTTCATTCTGTATTCCAAGGCCAAATTTGCCTGTTATTCCAGGTGTTTCTTGACTTCCTACTTTTGCATTCCAGTCCCCTATAAGGAAAAGGACATCTTTTTTGGGTGTTAGTTCTAAAAGGTCTTGTAGGTCTTCATAGAACCTTTCAACTTCAGCTTCTTCGGCGTTACTGGTTGGGGCATAGATTTGGATTACTGTGACATTGAATGGTTTGCCTTGGAAACGAACATAAATCGTTCTGTCATTTTTGAGATTGCATCCAAGTACTGCATTTCGGACTTTTTTGTTGACCATGATGGCTACTCCATTTCTTCTGAGGGATTCCTGCCCACAGCAGTAGATATTGTGGTCATCCGAGTTAAATTCACCCATTCCAGTCCATTTTAGTTCGCTAATTCCTAGAATGTCAACATTCACTCTTGCCATCTCTTGTTTGACCACTTCCAATTTGCCTTGATTCATGGACCTGACATTCCAGGTTCCTATGCAATATTGCTCTTTACAGCATCGGACTTTGCTTCTATCACCAGACACATCCACAGCTGGGTATTCTTTTTGTTTTGGCTCCATCCTTTCATTCTTTCTGGAGTTATTTCTCCACTGATCTCCAGTAGCATATTGGGCCCCTACTGACCTGGGGAGTTTCTCTTTCAGTATCCTATCATTTTGTCTTTTCATACTGTTCATGGGGTTCTCAAGGCAAGAATAATGAAGTGGTTTGCCATTCCCTTCTCCAGCGGACCACACCCTGTCATATCTCTCCACCATGACCCGCCCATCCCAGTTGCCCCTCGGGCATGGCTTAATCTCATTGAGTTAGACAAGGGTGTGGTCCTTGTGTGATTAGATTGACTAGTTAGAATTTTAGAATTCTCAAAACCATTGTGAGAATGGTTTTAGTGTATTTGCCCTCTGATGCCCTCTTTCAAGACCTACTGTCTTACTTGGGTTTCTCTTACCTTGGGCGTGGGGTATCTCATCCCGGCTGCTCCTGGCTGCTCCCGGCCAGCGAAGCACAGCCATCGCACCTTACCTTGGACGAGGGGTCTCTCATCACCGCCGCCCTTCCTGACCTTCATCGTGGGGTAGCTCTTTTCGGCCGTGCTTAGTGCGCTGGCCCTCACCGCCGTCCTTCCTCGGTAGTGGGTAGCTCCTCTCGGCCGCGCTTTTAGTGCGCGACGCAGCCGGCGGGGCGCTCTTAGTGTACTAAGATACAGTATACTGTATCTTAGTAATACAGTAATACTAATGCATATATATGGAATTTAGAAAGATGGTAGCAATAACCCTGTATACGAGACAGCAAAAGAGACACTGATGTATAGAACAGACTTTTGAACTCTGGGAACGGGAGAGAGTGGGATGATTTGGGAGAGTAGCATTGAAATATGTATAATATCATATCTCATACGAGTCGCCAGTCCAGGTACGATGCCTGATAACGGATGCCTGGGGCAGGTGCATTGGGACGACCCAGAGGGATGGTATGGGGAGGGAGGAGGGAGGAGGGTTCAGGATGGGGAACACAGGTATACTTGTGGCAGATTCACTTTGATGAATGGCAAAAGCAATACAATATTGTAAGGTTAAGCAAAATAAAATTTAAAAAAAAGAAAACAACAAAAAAAAGGGTTTACAATTTGAGATGTACACACACACACTACACACACACACACATATCCTATGACTCAGAAATATCATTCTAATTACTTTGAAGTGTATTAATAATCAATAAAGAAAAAAATGTTTTGTCTTCCAGTTTCTGTGAGAGGATACAATCTTTTGGGGGGTATTTTTTAATTTTTAATTTATCTTAATTGGATGCTAATTACTTTACAATATTGTAGTGGGTTTTGCCATACATCAACATGAATCAGCCATGGGTGTACATGTGTTCCTTATCCTGAACTCCCCTCCCATCTCCCTCCCCATCCCATCCCTTAGGGTCATCCCAGTGCACCAGCCATGAGCACCTTGTCTCATGCATCAAACCTGGACTGGTGATCTGTTTCACATATGATAATATACAGCTTGCAATGCTATTTTCTCAAACCATCCCTCCGTTGCTTTTTCCCAGAGTCCAAAAGTCTGTTCTACACATCTGTGTCTCTTTTGCTGTCTCGCATATAGGGTCATAATTACCATTATTCTAAATTCCGTATATATGCTTAATAAATTGTATTAGTGTTTTTCAGGCTGACTTACTTCACTGTCTATAATAGGCTTCAGTTTCATCCACCTCATTAGAACAAATTCAAATGTATTCTTTTTAATGGTTGAGTAATATTTCATTGTGTATATGTACCATGGCTTTCTTATCCATTCGACTGCTGATGGACATCTATGTTGCTTCCATGTCCTGGCTATTATAAACAATGATGCAATGAACACTGGAGTACATATGTCTCTTTCAATTCTGATTTCCTCAGTGTATATGCCCAGCAGTGAGATTGCTGGATCATATGGCAGTTCTATTTCCAGTTTTTTAAGGAATCTCCACACTGTTCTCCATAGTGGCTGAACTAGTTTGCATCCCCACCAATAGTGTAAGAGGATTCCTTTTTCTGCACACCCTCTCCAGCATTTATTGTGCTGGGGACCAGCCCCAGCTGATCCAGGGACTTCGAAGCAAGGACGGCGTCGGTGGGGGTCAGGACATGATAGTTATAATTAGAGACATAAAGAATACTAGAACGAGGATAGCTCAGTAGGAAAATTTAGTGGAGAAAAGAGGCTGAGTAGCTTGGTTTACACGGGAGACCAATAAAACTTCAAGACAAGAAGTTTGCACCACTTACGTAGGCCGCAGGCATCTTTCTGTTCTCCCGAAGGAGAGGAGACACTGAGGCCTCCCCAGTCCGATCTTAGAAGCCCAGGCATAATTAGTAAGCATGGTGGGTTCCACGCCCCAGATGGAGACTCAGCCAGAATTTGAGAGAGAGCGACATGGGGAGACCAGTCTTTCCAGGAACTGATCCCAATTCTTTATTTTCCATGGTCTACTTTTATACACTGAGATGGTATACAAAAGTCACGTGGGGTCAGCAGCCCTGACTTTTATCAAAGTCAGGTGCTTCTTACAAATGTATACAGAGGTCTTAGGGGTGTTACATCATCTTCTGGCCAGGGTGATTATTCTTAAAACAGACTCCACTAGATAAATTTACATTCCTATAGGGTGAGGGTGTAGTGGGTTTTAGTCAGGGAAAGAATTTACTTAGCCTAAGGTCTAACGTGATTAGTATCAAAGGTTAATACTTATCTTTTATTCATTAATGTGTATAAGGGCAGGGGAAGTGGAGACTTAGCAGCAATCATTGGCTCAACAAATGAAAAACCCTTCACCAATACAATTTCTAACCAGCCCATTATACTTATGCTAATAGTTTTCTAACTTCTCTAAAGAACCTGTTTTTAGAAGGTTAACTGTTTGGAGGCTGTGAGTAATCACATGTGCCTGGACAAGCCTGTCAGGTGGGCTAAAGAACCTTCAGAGGAGTTTGTAGGTTAAAACACTCCTGTCACACCCAGGAATTTTTATTAACTGAAGCTTTAAGTTAACTCTTTTTTCAGAGAGAGGTAGTGGGGGACAGCCCCCTGTAAAGTCAGAGGTGTAGGTGAGAGCACAAGTAGTAAAGCAGGCAGGCTCTGGTTTTGGGGATAGATGCTCGAGAACCTCCAAGGGGCTCCTGAGGCTCGACCCCATCTTTGTGTATGTCAAGCCTCCTTCCTCATGACCTTTGCCACGGGCGGAGCACTAATTCAAACCGGCCCCCAACATATTGCTTGTAGACTTTTGGATAGCAGCCATTCTAACTGGCATGAGATGGTATCTCATTGTGGTTTTCATTTGCATTTCTCTGAGAATGAGTGATGTTGAGCATCTTTTCATGGGTTTCTTGGCCACCTGCATGTCTTCTTTGGAGAAATGTCTCCTCAGTTCTTGGGCACATTTTGATTGGGTCATTTATTTTTTCTGGAACTGAGCTGCAGGAGTTGCTTGAATATTTTTGAGATTAATTCTTTGTCAGTTGCTTCATTTGCTATTATTTTATCCCATTCTGAAGACTGTCTTTTCACCTTGCTGTACAGTTTCCTTATTTGTGCAAAACTTTTAAGTTTAAATAGGTCCCATTTGTTTATTTTTACTTTTCTTTCCATTACTCTGGGAGGTGGGTCATAGGGGATCCTGCTGTGATTTATGTCAGAGAGTGTTTTTCCTATGCTTTCCTCTAGGAGTTTTAAAGTTTCTGGCCTTACATTTAGATTTTTAATCCATTTTGAGTTGTGTGTGTGTGTGTGTGTATGGTGTTAGAAAGTGTTCTAGTTTCATTCTTTTATAAGTGGTTAACCAGTTTTCCTAGCACCACTTGTTAAAGAGATTGTCTTTTCTCCATTGTATATTCTTGCCTCCTTTGTCAAAGATAAGGTGTCCATAGGTGCAAGGATTTATCTCCGAGCTTTATATTTTGTTCCATTGATCTATATTTCTGTCCTTGTGCTACTACCATACTGTCTTGATAACTGCAGCCTGAAGTCAGGAAGGTTGATTCCTCCAGTTCCATTCTTCTTTCTCAAGATTGCTTTGGCTATTTTAGGGTTTTTGTATATCCATACAAATTGTGAAATGATTTGTTCTAGTTCTGAGAAAAAATACCATTGGTATCTTGATAGGGATTGCTTTGACTCTAGAGACTGCTTTGGGTAGTATACTCATTTCACGTTATTGATTCTTCCAATTCTTGAACATGATATATTTCCCCATCTATTTGTGTCCTCTTTGATTTATTTCATAAGTGTTTTATAATTTTATATATATAGGTCTTTTGTTTATTTAAGTAGATATATTCTTAAGTATTTTTTCGTTGCAAAGGTGAATGGGATTTTGTCCTTAATTTATTTTTCTGTTTTCTTATTGTTAGTGTATAGGAATGTCAGGGATTTCTATGTTTAATTTTATATCCTGAAACTTTACTATATTCATTGATTAGCTCTAGTAATGTTCTGGTGGTGTCTTTAGGGTTTTCTATGTAGAGGATCATGTCATCTGCAAACAGTGAGAGTTTTACTTCTTTTCCAATTTGGATTCCTTTTATTTCTTTTTGTGCTCTGATTACTGTGGCTAAAACTTCCAAAACTATGTTTAAATGTAGTAGTGAGAGTGGGCACCCGTGTTTTGTTTATAACTTTAGGGGGAAATGAAAAAATCAACAAAGCTAAAATCTGATTCTTTGAGAAGATAAATAAAATTGACAAACCACTAGCCAGACTCATCAAGAAACAAAGGGAGAAAAATCAAATCAACAAAATTAGAAATGAAAATGGAGTGATCATAAGATACAATACAGAAATACAAAGGATCCTAAGAGACTACTATCAGCCAATATATGCCAATAAAATGGACAAATGGACAAAATGGACAAATTCTTAGAAAAGTATAACTTTTCAAAATTGAATCAGGAAGACATAGAAACTCTTAAGGACCCATCACAAGCATGGGAATAGAAACTGTAATCAGAAATCTTCCAGCAAACAAAAGCCCAGGACCCGACAGCTTCACAGCTGAATTTTACCAAAAATAGAGAAGAGATAACACCTCTCACACTCAAACTCTCACAGAAAATTGCATAGGAAGGCAAACTTCCAAACTCATTCCATGAGGCCACCATCATCCTAAAGCCAAAGCCAGACAAAGATGCCACACACACAAACACACACACACACACACACAAACGACAGGCCAATATCACTGCTGAACATAGATGCAAAAATCCTTAACAAAATCCTACGAAACAGAGTGCAACAGCATATTAAAAAGACCATACACCATGGCCAAGTATGTTTTATCCCAGGGATGCAAGTATTATTTAATATCTGCAAGTCAATGTATGTAATACACCACATTAATGAATTGAAAGATAGAAACCATATGATTATCTCAATAGATGCAGAGAAAGCCTTTGACAAAATTCAACATCCATTTATGATAAAAACCCTCCAGAAAGCAAGCATAGAAAGAACATACAACATAATAGAAGCTATATATGACAGACCCACAGCAAACATTATCCTCAATGGGGAGGATAAAATCTTAGCTTCCATAGTTGGTAACTAAGCAGACACATGTGTACTAATTGCATTTGCACTGAATAGCCCTTTGTAATTTTTTTTTTCCATTTTCCTGATTCCACTTGAAACCCTGCTCATTCCACCTCCTTATCCTTTCATTCTCCCTCTAAGGCCCTCAGTCACAAATTGGAATGGAGTTCTGCTCTTTTCAAGTTCACAGGATGCATTCATCAAGATATATCACAATATAGGCAGTAAAAACATGTCTCAGTAAGTCTGTGTGTGTGTTAGTTACTCAGTCGTGTCCAAATCCTTGATACCCTAAATCTAAATAAACTTAAATCATCAAAATTATGCTCTTTAACTTAAAAAGGCAATTAATAATCTTTATCCAAAAAATCTAAAAAATCACATCCCTATACTGGTAAGTTTATAAAAGACATTTATAAGTAACCTATGGATCAAAGAAGAACTTCAAGAGATGTAAGAAACTCTTTTGAACTAGATTAAAATCAAAACACATATCAGATTGTGGGACATAGCTAAAGAAGTGCTCAGATACTTATGCTATAATATGAAAAGCATATGAAGAAAGGCTCTGAATGAGTGACCTAGATTTCTATTTTAAAAAACAAGAAAAAAATCAAATTAAATCAGAAGCAAGAAGTAGGAAAATAATGGCTATCAAAAAAAATTAAAATTAAAGCCAAAAATTCTAGAGAAAATCATGGACACATAAAGGTGGTTCTTGGAAAAAGTTCCGTAAATTAAAGTGAGAAAAAAAGAAATGGAAGACACAAATTTTCAAAATCAGTATGAAACGAAGGACATCACTACATATCTTACAGCTAATAGAAAAATAATAAAGCAATACTAGGGACAGATTTTTTCTATAACCTCTACAAATTCCTTAAAGAAGACATTTTCAGAATGGAGAAAAAAGAAATAGATAATCTGAATAGCATTATCTTTATTAAATAAAATGAATTTATAATTAAAAATATTCTTAGCAGATGAATAGATAAGAAAGCTGTGGTACATATACACAATAGAATATTACTCATCCATTTAAAAGAATACATTTAAATCAGTTCTAATGAGGTGGATGAAACTGGAGCCTATTATACGGAGTGAAGTAAGCCAGAAATAAAATACACCAATACAGTATACTAGTGCAGGAATTTAGAATTATGGCAACGATGACCTTACATGCGAGACAACAAAAGAGGCACAAGTGTATAGAACAGTCTTTTGCACTCTGTGGAAGAGGGTGAGGGTGGGATGATTTGGGAGAATGTCATTGAAACATGTATATTATCATATGTGATACGAATCACCAGTCCAGGTTTGATGCATGAGATAGGGTGCTCATGGCTGGTGCACTGGGATGACCCAGAAGGATGGGATGGGGAGGGAGGTGGGAGGGGAGTTCAATATGGGAACACATGTACATCTGTGGTGGATTCATGTCAATGTATGACAAAACCACTGTAATATTGTAAAGTAATTAGCCTCCAATTAAAATAAATAAATTTATATTTAAAAATATAAATAAATAAATAAATATCTTTTCATAATGGAAATTCCAGGCCCAGATGAGTCACTTGTAAATTCTGTCAAGTATTCAAAGAGAAAATAGATTCAATCCTACATTAATTCTTTTAGAAAATAAAGAAGAGGTCACTTCCAAAATTATTATGATTTTTATTTTTAATTTCAGAATTAGACAGAGACCAAAACCAGATGAAGCCATTATAAGAAAAACACAATTACAGACAAATGATCGTCATGGAGATAAACACAAAAATTAACAAAATATGAAATTTCAAAAATATATGAAATAATACAACAGAAATAAATTAGGTTTATTTTATTAAGAATACAAAGTTGATTTATCATCTTAAAACTAGTTGTTATGAGTGCATGCTAAGTTGTTTCACTCCTGTCCAACTTTTGCTACCCTGTGGACCATAGCCAAGCAGGTTCCTCTGTCCATGGGATTCTCCAGGCAAGAATATTGGAGGGGGTTGCAGTGCCCTCCTCCAGGGAATCTTTCCAACCCAGGGACTGAACCCTGGCCTCTTACATCTCTTGCACTGACAGCTGCGTTCTTTACCACTAATGCCACCTGGGAAGCCCAAGGTGCTATAATTCATCTTAATCAAATAAACAGGTGATATGATTTTATCAATTCACTAAATGCCAAGAAACATTTAACAAAATTCAACAGGGCTCCTCAGTAGAACGGGGAAGACAATGGCACCCCACCCCAGTACTCTTGCCTGGAAAATCCCATGGACGGAGGAGCCTGGAGGCTGCAGTCCATGGGGTCGCTAAAGTCGGACACGACTGAGCGACTTCACTTTCACTTTTCACTTTCATGCATTGGAGAAGGAAATGGCAACCCACTCCAGTGTTCTTGCCTGGAGAATCCCAGAGACAGAGGAGCCTAGTGGGCTGCCGTCTACGGGATCGCACTGAGTCAGACACAACTGAAGCGACTTAGCAGCAGCAGCAGCAGCCTCAGTAGAAACTAAGTTCCTCAACCTGATAAAGAATGTCTATGAAAAACCTACAGCTAACATTACACTTTTTGGTGAAACAGCACATGCTTTCCCCCTAAGATCAGGAAAAAGATGACAATGTTCATTCTCACCATTTATATTTAATATTCTACTGGAGGTGCCAGTTAGTGCAATAAAGAAATCATAAAGAAACAAAAAACATACCATAGATGATGTGATCATTGTTAAAGGGAAATAAATCTACAAAAAAGTGAACTTAGCAAGATTGCAGTATACACAGTCAGTATACAAAAATTGATTGCATTTATGTATAACTTCAGTGAACAACTGGAAATTAAAATAACAAACATTCATAATAACACCAAGCACATGAAAGACGCATATAAATTTATCAAAACGTGTTTGATATTTACATATTGAAATTACATAACATTGCTGAGACAATTTTTTAAATTAATTAATTAATTTTACTTTACAATATTGTATTGGTTTTGCCATACATTGCCTTGAATCTGCCATGGGTGTACATTTTTTATTTTTATTTATTTTCTTTTTTCTTTACTTTTACTTTTTTTTTTTTTTTTTTACTTTACAAAATTCAATGGAAAGATACATTATGTCCATGTGTTGCAAGAGTCAATAGAATGAAGATAACAATTATCCCCAATTGATATACAGATTCATTGAATAACAAACATGATTCTAGCAGTTGATTTGTAGAAATTGGTGACTTCATTCAAATTATACATAAAAAATGCAAGAGTCAGAATAGCTAGGAAAAGCATTAAAAACAAAAATAAAATTGGAAGAGCTTACATTACTTGATTTGTGTGAAGCTATAACAATTTTAATGTGTCATGTGATTAAAATAAATATATGGATCAATGGAACAGGTTAGAACCATAATGTGCAGACCCACATTAATGTTATTTAAAAATGGCAAAATAATTCAATGGAGGAAGAATAGTCTTTTCAACAAATGATGCTGGAATGATGGGATATGCATATGGAAAAAATGAATATCAATCCATACCTGATACCATACACAAAAATTAGCTCTAAGTAAATCAGATAACTAAATGTGAAAACTAAACTATAAAGCTTTTAGGTGAAAAGCAAGAAAAAATCTCCATGACCATGATTTAGCCAAAGATTTCTTAGCTAAAACACAGAAAATATAAACCAAAAAAGAAACAAATTATAAAATCAAATTCTTTAAAATTGAAAAAAAGAAAGAAAAAACTAGTATCTTTGAAAGACACTGTAAAGACATGAAAAGGCAAGTCACTGAATTGAAGCAAATATTTGTACTACATAGATCTGACAAAGGACTTATGTTCAGATTATAAAATGAATTCTTACAACTTAATAATGAGTCAAGTTAAATAATAATAAAAGACTGACATTTCAAAAAAAGAAGATTTACAAATGATCAAAGATGTATAAATATTGATCAACATCAAGTTAATGCAAAGTTAAACTATAAAAATATCACTATATATTCACTAGAATGGCTAAAGTTAAAAATAATAATTCCAACTATTATTGAGTATGCCAAACAAGATGCAAAATAAAAAAGTTTAGCAGTTTCTTATAAAGTTCAACACATATTACACATGACCCAGAAGTTACACTTCTAGCTATTTTCCTAAGAGAAATGAGACCATATGTTCACACAAAGACTTACCCACAAATGTCTGTACAAAATATACCTAATTGCAAAAAACTGGGGAAAGTTTCTATATGTCCATCAACATATGATTGGATAAACAAATTGTTATATATCCATAGTATGGCTCCACTCATTTTTATTCTCATTTCTTTCCTTATTATTCTGCAGCATATATCTTCCTGCAGCTGTTTTACAGTCATTGTCTGTTGATTCCATCATTTTTGTTAATTCTGTGTCTGTTTCTATTAAGTGATTTTTTTTTTCTTTTGTTTGTGCAAAGCTTTTGCTTGTGCACATACATAGTAAATTTTTATTAGATGCTGAATTTTGGGAGTTTTATATTGTTGGAGTGCTGGATTTTCCTTAACTTTTCATAGTGGAGAACTTCATTTTGACAGGCAGTTAATTTAATTTTGGGACAGTTTGATTCTTTGGAGTCTGATTTTAAACTTTGCTATGGTAGTTCTACATCTAAGTTAGCCTTACTATTAAGGCATGGACTTCTGGAGTATTTACTGATTGACCTGACTTTCCAACAAGGAATTTACACCCCATATGGTTAGAACTTATGTCTCCCATCACTGTATAAGTTCTGGATATTGTTCAGATTCAGCTGCACACCTGTTCTATGCTCAAACTCCTGGAATTACATCCTATACATGTTCAACGTAATATTTAGCAACACTTGTGAAAATCATTAGGCATATATCTGGAGCTTTTGTTCTGTATATCTCGCTCTTGAACTCACAAATTCCAGCCACTGCATCCTCCTCAATTCTGATCTCTATCTCAACTCAGCATGACCACAAAGATGTGTTTCAGTTCTTCCTTCTTGAACAGTGTTTGTGAATGTACATCCAAGTAGAAAGCTAGGCAATCATAATGCTGTCCTCATTAGTTTCCTTTTTCTCAAGAATGACAGTCCTGTGCTATTTCTTGTCCAAACTGAAAATAATTGTTTCACATATTTAGCCCAGTTTTCTAGTTGTTTACCATGAGTTGGCAAGTTTGGTTCTTGTTATTCCATCACGGGTAGAAGTCGAAAGGTTTTTAAGCCATAATTTTGTTATGTTCTGCTTTGCTAATATTTTGAATTTTTATGTGCTTAAATTTACTTATTCTACACAATTTTTGTACAGTTCTTCTGTGTATTCTTGCCACCTCTTCTTAACATCATCTGCTTCTCGTAGGTCCATACCATTTCTGTCCTTTATCGAGCCCATCTTTGCATGAAATGTTACTTTGGTATCTCTGATTTTCTTGAAGAGATCCCTAGTCTTTCCCATTCTGTTGTTTTCCTCTATTTCTTTGCATTGATTGCTGAAGAAGGCTTTCTTATCTCTTCTTACTATTCTTTGGAACTCTGCATTCATATGCTTATATCTTTCCTTTTCTCCTTTGCTTTTTGCTTCTCTTCTTTTCACAGCTATTTGTAAGGCCTCCCCTGACAGCCATTTTGCTTTTTTGCATTTCTTTTCCATGGGGATGGTCTTGATCCCTGTCTCCTGTACAATGTCACGAACCTCATTCCATAGTTCATCAGGCACTCTATCTATCAGATCTAGGCCCTTAAATCTATTTCTCACTTCCACTGTATAATCATAAGGGATTTCTTTGGAAGGAATGATGCTCAAGCTGAAACTCCAGTATTTTGGCCACCTCATGCGAAGAGTTGACTCATTGGAGAAGACTCTGATGCTGGGAGGGATTGGGGGCAGGAGGAGAAGGGGACGACAGAGGATGAGATGGCTGGATGGCATCACTGACTCGATGGACGTGAGTCTGAGTGACCTCCAGGAATTGGTGATGGACAGGGAGGCCTGGCGTGCTGCAGTTCATGGGGTCGCAAAGAGTCAGACATGACTGAGCGACTGATCTGATCTGATACAATTTTTGCTTTTCAAACCTTAAAAAAATCCCCTAACCCAGAGACTGTACTTTTATTTATTTTATTTTTTAAATTTTGATTTATTTTTTTATTGAGGGAGCATTGGTTTATAACATTATATAAATTTCATGTGTAAAACATTCTATTTCTATATACCATACATCACTTCCTTCTGTCACCATAGAAGGTGATTCCCTTTATCCATTTCTCTCTCCCCTCTGCCACTTCCTTCTTTCTTTTTAATATAAATTTATTTATTTTAATTGGAGGCTAACCACTTTACTTTTAAATTGTTGTTTTCAAACAGCATGAGAATTTTATTTAACATGTTCAAGTCTTTAATCTATACAGAATTTATTTTCTGTTTGATGCAATATACAGATTCAAAATTATTTTTAATAGACAGCCAATTATACCAAGCTAGACCTTGAATAATACTTCTTTTCTCATTGATTCTATATGTTACTTCTACTAACTACTTTTGAAATAATAAGAATAACATAAGCTCATAGTGGAAAAAAGTAAAGAAAGACGAAAGGGAGAAGAATAAAAAGAAAGAAAATACTAAAGTAAAATTTTCTTTCACATTCTCCCCCAAACTTCCATTAATATAGAACAGAGGTAATCATTTGTAAGATTGCTTCTGTATATTTCCAGAAACTTTCTGTACATAAACATGTATAGATTTGTGATACTTTAAGAACAAAATATCTAATTCTTTGTTAGGGCTGATAGTTGTGCCTTGTTTCAAGCATATAAATTAATTTACTTGACCTAATCTAAGAGAATTATAAGAGCTTTACATAAGTCCTTTATTTAGTAAATTCCACCATAATTATGCAAAATGGCCATGTCTTTGATAGAACATGACATCTTTCTTTGAGGAATCTTATTTCTGCAGATGCATAAAAGCTTATATTAGAAAAAAGATTAGTTAACAATTAATTCTGGTTATTTGAGGAGAGTGTTATGGGTTAGAATGGGGAATTATGAAATTTGACTCATTGATGACAAGCCCATTCCATAGTGCAGCAGATCACAGAACATTTCATCTGGTCTCCTTGGGCCCTCTAGGAATATTTGAGCTTCCTATCCAATGGGAAGCAGTTCCAAACTTTGGTCTACCTTGTTCCAGCTATCTTTGAGAATGCCAAGACTTAACTGCAAAGTATCTATTCCACATTTGCCACTCATCCGGCCACTTTCTAAGTTCATATTCTCTTTTACTAATCGCAAAATGGCTGTCTGGGGAGGCCTTAAAAATAGCTGTGAAAGAAGAGAAGAGGAAAGCAAAGGAGAAAAGGAAAGATATAAACATCTGAATGCAGAGTTCCAAAGAATAGCAAGAAGAGATAAGAAAGCCTTCTTCAGCGATCAATGCAAAGAAATAGAGGAAAACAACAGAATGGGAAAGACTAGGGATCTCTTCAAGAAAATCAGAGAGACTAAAGGAAAATTTCATGCAAAAATGGGCTAGATAAAGGACAGAAATGGTATGGACCTAACAGAAGCAGAAGATATTAAGAAGAGGTGGCAAGAATACACAGAAAAACTGTACAAAAAAGAGCTTCACCACCCAGATAATCATGATGGTGTGATCACTGACTTAGAGCCAGACATCCTGGAATGTGAAGTCAAGTGGGCCTTAGAAAGCATCACTACGAACAAAGCTAGTGGACGTGATGGAATTCCAGTGGAGCTATTCCAAATCCTGAAAGATGATGCTGTGAAAGTGCTGCACTCAACATGCCAGCAAATCTGGAAAACTCAGCAGTGGCCACAAGATTGGAAAAGGTCAGTTTTCATCCCAATCCCAAAGAAAGGCAATGCCAAAGAGTGCTCAAATTACCGCACAATTGCACTCATCTCACACACTAGTAAAGTAATGCCTAAAATTCTCCAAGCCAGGCTTCAGCAATATGTGAACCATGAACTTCCTGATGTTCAAGCTGGTTTTAGAAAAGGCAGAGGAACCACAGATCAAATTGCCAACATCCGCTGGATCATGGAAAAAGCAAGAGAGTTCCAGAAAAACATCTATTTCTGCTTAATTGACTATGCCAAAGCCTTTGACTGTGTAGATCACAATAAACTGTGGAAAATTGTGAAAGAGATAGGAATACCAGACCACCTGATCTGCCTCTTGAGAAATCTGTATGCAGGTCAGGAAGCAACAGTTAGAATTGGTCATGGAACAACAGACTGGTTCCAAATAGGAAAAGGAGTACGTTAAGGCTGCATATTGTCACCATGTTTATTTAACTTATATGCAGAGTACATCATGAGAAATGCTGGACTGGAAGAAACACAAGCTGGAATCAAGATTGCCAGGAGAAATATCAATAACCTCAGATATGCAGATGATACCACCCTTATGGCAGAAAGTGAAGAGGAACACAAAAGCCTCTTGATGAAAGTGAAAGTGGAGAGTGAAAAGGTTGGCTTAAAGCTCAACATTCAGAAAACAAATATCATGGCATCTGGCCCCATCACTACATGGGAAATAGATGGAGAAACAGTGGAAACAGTGTCAGACTTAATTTTTCTGGGCTCCAAAATCACTGCAGATGGTGACTGCAGCCATGAAATTAAAAGACGCTTACTCCTTGGAAGGAAAGTTATGACCAACCTAGATAGCATATTCAAAAGCAGAGACATCACTTTGCCAACAAAGGTTCGCCTAGTCAAGGCTATGGTCTTTCCTGTGGTCATGTATGGATGTGAGAGCTGGACTGTGAAGAAGGCTGAGCACCGAAGAATTGATGCTTTTGAACTGTGGTGTTGGAGAAGACTCTTGAGAGTCCCTTGGACTGCAAGGAGATCCAACTGGTCCATTCTGAAGGAGATCAGCCCTGGGATTTCTTTGGAAGGAATGATGCTAAAGCTGAAACTCCAGCATTTTGGCCACCTCATGCGAAGAGTTGACTCATTGGAGAAGACTCTGATGCTGGGAGGGATTGAGGGCAGGAGCAGAAGGGGACGACCTAGGATGAGATGGCTGGATGGCATCACTGACACGATGGATGTGAGTCTGGGTGGCCTCCGGGAGTTGGTGATGGACAGGGAGGCCTGGCGTGCTGCAGTTCATGGGGTCGCAAAGAGTCGGACACGACTGAGCGACTGATCTGATCTGATCTGATCTGATAGAAATTAGAAGGTGATACCTACTTAATGTCACATAATTTATTCATCCCTAATGATAGGTTTAAGCTTTTCATACATTAGAGATGAATCATATGTCAAATACCAAATATGGAATAGCCACATTTAGAAAAATAATCTCTCCTCACACCCAAATGACAAGTAAGGCTCTATTAATTATTTCTTAGCAATTACTGTGGATATCAGTCCATAACTTTCCAGACTTAATACACTTGTTTTAAAGAAAAATAAATAAAGAGAAATCAGTAAGGTCATATGAATTATTTTTCTATGATTTCTGATTTACATTTACTTTGAATACACAGGTCATTTATCTTAAGAAAAATTTTGAGTTTATTTATTTAAAAATGTATTTGTCAACAAGATGACTTGAATTACTAAATCCTAAGTTTCCTTAATTCCAACAAGTCCATTCTAAAGGAGATCAGTCCTGGGTGTTCTTTGGAAGGAATGACGCTAAAGCTGAAACTCCAATACTTTGGCCACCTCATGCGAACAGTTGACTCATTGGAAAAGATTCTGACGCTGGGAGGGATTGGGTTCAGGAAGAGAAGGGGACGACAGAGAATGAGATGGCTGGATGGCATCATTGACTCGATGGACATGAATTTGGGTGAACTCTGGGAGTTGGTGATGGACAGGGAAGCCTGGCATGCTGCAATTCATGGAGTCACAAAGAGTCGGACACAACTGAGTGACTGAACTGACTGAAGTTTCCTCTTTTTTTTTTTTTTTTGTATAGTATCACCAGTGTAAATTACTTTGCAACAAATTTTCCATATTCTGAGTAAAATGGAATTAAGGGACATCTACAATGTTACTGATGCAACGGAAAGCTAAAACACTGAAAAAATATGTAAATTAAGACAAGAATAAGTATTTTTAAAAGCATTCTAAAGCTGGTGTTTTGTTCAAAAGGGAAATAAGGCTCTTGGTGGAAAATTTGTTAAGCATGCAGAGTAAAATTTTCAGGGAAACTCAAGTGTGTACAATTTGTCAACTAGCATGGTGAAAACTGAAATTAGCAAATAAACCCCAATGCTTAAAATACAGGAAAAAGGGGACAAAAAAAAAAAAAAAAAAACACACATAGAAAGAGCAGGACAAATTCAAAGCAAAAGTGAGATGATAGTAGAAGTCCCATTTAAAGGAATTATAGACCTAAAGTCATTAAAAGAGATGACTAGAATGTTCTTAAAAATTCTCAGTTGTGAACTTCGCTAGTGGTTAAGAATCCACCTTGCAATGCAGGGGACACTGGTTCAATCCGTCATCCAAGAAATATCCACATACCACAGGGCCACTAAGCCTGTGCACCACAACTACTGAAATCTGTGCTCTAGAGCCCATGAGGCAAAACTACTGAGCCCACCATGTACCGCGCTGTTTTTACTGAAGCCCATTTGCCTAGAGCCTGTTCTCTGTAACAAGAGGAAAAACACCACAATGAGAAGCCTGGAGATGCCAGCAAAGAATAGGCCCCACTCGCCACATATAGAGAAAGACCACGTGCAGCAACAAAGACTCACCACAGCCAATAAATAAATACATCTTAAAAGAAACAAACAAACTCTCAGTTGTATTTAAAATGTAAGGGCATAATAAATGGGAAAGTAGAAGGATAAAAGAAGCTATGCTTTGGTCAAATACTAACCACAATAAGCTGAGATAATTTAATAGTGTCAGTCAATGAAGGAAGACAAGGTATTTGCAAAGATAGGAAGGATTACTACAGCCAAAATAGAAAGGGGGGAGGGAAGGGTAAAAAGCATCAAGAAGTTATACTTGTAAACTTATATGCCCCTATAGGAGAGGAAAAATAATTTTCCCTATACCCTGATAGATTCCTGGGTGTTAAGCCTATGTATATACGTATATGTATATGTATATGTATATGTATATGTATATTTATATCTTCTTGAGTTTACTGCCTTCAGGTCCACAAGCCTAAGTGGCATATTTTAGGGTGGCACATTCTGCTACCCATCACACTCAATAGCAATACCTCATGTTATATGAAGTGAGAGAGTGGATGCAGCTCTCTTTAAGAACTGGAAAAAATAGATTTGAAAAACAAAATAAGCTTGATTTATTGCACTTACATAAAACATTGCAACAAACAGAAAATACACATTTGAACATTAATTAAAACTGACCACCATAAAGCAAGTCTTGTTTTAAAACTCTTTTGTTTCACTGTAAGCATTTTTTAAGAATTCTATAAATCTTGTAGATATAACAGTAAGAACTAGACATGGTAAAATCCCTAGCACATTAGACAATATTCTCTTATTGTCTAAAAGTCAAATTTCCCAAAGTAGCTGAGATCCTTACTTAAAGTGAATATTACAAGGTGAAACTTCTGTACCACTTTGAACTTTGGTTTCAAACCCAATTGCACAGTTATAAAATATAGGAAGGAAACATTTTTTTTGTTCTGCATGAGGCCTGTATCCTCTGTAATTTATTGGCTTGTTAATGTAGCACCCTGACTCAGCATTTAATAACATTGAGTTATCAGATATTTCTCACTATTGCAATCATACAAGATCAAAAACTAAAATCAATCACCAAAATGTCAGTTATTAAGAGGCCAGTACATTTTTTTGACAACTCACCTACAAATTACCAAACCACTTCAGGGTTCAGAAGTGACATTTGGTATGTACTGGTAAATAACATTAGGTTTAACCAACTTTTATTCTACTTAAATTTACATATTTTCAAAAATAATAAATCACATTAACTTTTAGCAGTATGTTATACTATAATAAATTATATATGGTACATTTGTTTTCCGTGGTAATTATTAGAAACATAGAGTTTGCCATTTATAAATAGCTAAATTAACACATTTACATTTAAAAATGATTCTTTTGCTTTTTTTTTCCTTTGAGGATCAGTGAAATCTCTCCCTCTTATCCAAGGTTACTGAGATTTTTATTTTATTTTTTCTATTTTTAATTAATGGAAATGCTTTTTACAATGTTGTATTGATTACTGCCATATAAAAACACAAATCAGCCATAATTATATTATATACATATGTGTATATATATGTGTGTGTATATATGTATATATGTGTGTGTGTGTATATATATATATACATATATATATATATGTATCCCTCCACCTTGAGCAGCTGCCCTCCACCCATCTGACCCCTCTAGGTCATCTCAGACTGCCAGGCTGGGTTCTGTGTGTTATATGGCAACTTTTCATCAGCTATTTAACTCACAGTAGCGTATATATTGGAGAAGGCAGTGGCACCCCACTCCAGTACTCTTGCTTGGAAAATCCCATGGACAGAGGAGCCTGGTGGGCTGCAGTTCATGGGGTCGCTAAGAGTTGGACATGACTGAGCGACTTCACTTTCACTTTTCACTTTCATGCATTGGAGAAGGAAATAGCAACACACTCCAGTGTTCTTGCCTGGAGAATCCCAGGGACGGGGGAGCCTGGTAGGCTGCCATCTATGGCGTTGCACAGAGTCAGATACGACTGAAGTGACTAAGCAGCAGCAACAGCAGTGTATATATATTAATGCCATTTTCTCCATTTGTCTCACTCTCTCCTTACACAACTGTGTCCGCAAGTTCATTCTGTCTGAGTCTCCATTCTTTCCCTGCAAATAAGCTCATGAATAACATTTTTCTAGATTCCATATAAATACTATAATATACGACATTTGTTTTTATCTTTCTGATGTAGTTCACTCTGTATAACAGACTCTAGGTTCATCCAATTCTCTAGAACACACTCAAATTCGTTCTTTTTTATGGATGAGTAATAATACATTGTAAATATAGACAACATTATACTTTTTCCAATCATCTGTCAATGGAAATCTAAGTTGCTTCCATGTCCTAGCCATCATATACAATGTTGCTCTGAACATTGGGATGCATATGTCTTTTTCAATTATGGTTTTCTCAAGGTAAATGCCCAGTAGTGGGCTTGTTGGGTCATATGGGCATTTTATTACTAGTTTCCTAAGGAATCTCCATAATACTCTCCATAGTGGTAATATCAATTTACATTCCCACCAACAGTGCACAAGCATTCCCTTTTCTCCACATTTTCTCTAGCACTTATTGCATATAGAATTTTTAAGAATGTCCATTTTGATTGGTGTGGGGTGATACCTCATTGTAGTCCTGATTTGCATTACACTAATAATTAGTGACATTGTGTATCTTTTCATCTGTTTACTGGCCATCTGTATATCTTCTTTGGGGAAATATCTGTTTAATACTTCTGTCCATTTTTTTTGGACTATTTGTTTTTCTGATATCAAACTGCATGAAATGTTGAGAAACTTTTATATATATTTTGGAGATTACTCCTTTGTCAGTCGTCTAGATTGCAATTATTCTCTCCCATTTTGAGAGTTATCTTTTAATCTTGTTTATTGTTTCCTTTGCTATGCAAAAGATTTTAAGTTTAATTAGGTCCTGTTTGTTCATTCTTCTTTTTAAATCCATTACTCTAGGAGGCAGGTCAAAGAGGATATTGCTGTGATTTACATCAAAGAGTGTATTGCCTATCTTTCCCTCTAAGAGTTGTATAGTTTCTGTCCTTATATTTAAGTCTTTAGCCCATTTTGAGTTTATTTTTCTGTATGGAGACATTACATTATGAGCAAATGTCCATATCATCAAGGCTATGTTTTTTCCAGTAGTCATGTATGGATGTGAGAGTTGGACTATAAAGAAAGCTGAGTGCAGAAGATTTGATGCTTTTGAATTGTGGTCTTGGAGAAGACTCTTGAGAGTCCCTTGGACTGCAAAGAGAGTCAACCAGTCCATCCTAAAGGAGATCAGTCCTGAGTGTTCATTGGAAGGACTGATGTTGAAGATGAAACTCCAATACTTTGGCCACCTGATGCGAAGAGCTGACTCATTTGAAAAGACCCTGATGCTGGGAAAGATTGAAGGCAGAAGGAGAAGGTGATGACAGAGGATGAAATAGTTGGATGTCATTATTGACATAATGGAGATGAGTTTGAGTAGACTCTGGGAGTTGGTGATGGACAGGGAAGCCTGGAGTGCTATGGTCCATGGGGTCATTCAGTGTTGGACACGACTGAGTGACTGAACTGAACTGAACTGTGTGGTGTTAGGGATTCTCCTAGTTTCATTCTTTTGCATGCAGTTGTCCAGTTTTCACAGCACCACTTATTGAAGAAGTTGTCTTTTCTCCATGCATATTCTTACCTCCTTTGACAGATAAGATGCCCATATGTGTGTGAGTTTATCTCTGGGCTTTCTTTCTTGTTCCATTAGTCTATATTTCTGTTTTTGTGCCAGTACCATACTATTTTGATGACTGTAGATTTGTAGTATACTCTGAAGTCAGGAAGATTGATTCCTCCATCCTCATTCTTCTTTCTCAAGATTTCTTTGGCTATTTGGGGTCTTTTGTGTTTCCACACAAATTGTGAATTTTTTTACTCTAACTCTATGAAAAATACCAATGGTAGTTTGATAGGGATTGCATTGAATCTGTAGATTGCTTTGGGTAGTATAGTCATTTACACAATATTGATTCTTCTAATCCAAGAACATGGAGTATCTCTCCATCTGTTTGTATCATTTTATATTTCTTTCATCAGTGTCCTATAGCTCTCTGCATACAGATCTTTAGATCTTTGTAGGTAAGTTTATTCCTAGGTACTTTATTCTTTTTGTTGCAATGGTGAATGGGATTGTATCCTTAATTTTTCTTTCTGCTTGTTAGTATAGGAATGCAAGGGATTTCTGTGTATTCATTTTATATCCTGTAACATTACTATATTTGTTGATTAGCTCTATTAATTTTCTGGTGGCATCTTTAGAGTTTTCTATGTAAAGAATCATGTCATCTACAAACAGTGAGAAGTATATTTCTTCTTTTCCAATCTGGATTCCTTTTTATTTCTTTATCTTCTCTGATTGCTGTGGCTAGGACTTCCAAAATTAGGCTAAATAACAGTGGTGAGATGGGCACCCTTTTCTTGTTCCTGGTCTTACAAGAAATGACTTCAATTTTCTCTGTTGAGAATGATGTTTGCTGTAGGCATGCCATATACCGCTTTTATTACGTTGAGGTATATTTTTCTATGCCTATTTTCTGGAGAAAATAATTCAATAAATGGGTACTGAATTTTGTAAAGATCTTTCTCTGCATTTATTGAGGTGATCATACAGTTTTTATCTTTCACTTTGTTAGTATGGTCTCTCACAGTGATTTATTTGTGTATATTGAGGAATCATTACATCCTTGGCATGAAGCCCACTTGATCTTGATGTAGGATAGTTTTTATGTGTTGTTAAATTCTGTGTTCTAGAATTCTGTTGAGGATTTTTGCATCAATGTTCATAAGTGATTTTGGCGTATAATTTTCTTTTAGTGATATCTTTGTCTGGTTTTGGTGTCAGGCTGATGGTGGCATAGTAGTTTGAATTTGGGAGTTTTCCTTCCTCTGCAATTTTCTGGAAGACTTTGAGCAGGATAAGTGGTAGCTCTTTTTTAAATTCTTGGTAGAATTCCTCTGTGAAGCCACCTGGCTCAGGGCTTTTGTTCATTGGAAGATTTTCAATTACCATTTCAAATTTCGTGCTTGTGATTGGTCTGTTCATATTTTCTATTTCTTACTTGTTCAGGCTTGGAAAGTTGTACCTTTCCAAAACTTTATCCATTTCTTCCAGGTCGTCCACTTTATAATATAGTTCTTCATAGTAGTCATTTACGATCCTATCCATTTCTACATTGCTTATTGAAACTTTTCCATTTCGATTTCTAATCATAGAAATTTGGGTCTCCTTTTTTCGTTCTTGATGTGTCTGGCTAATGGTTTGTCAAAAAATTTTTTTTTTCTATTCTCAAATAGATGTTTTTCTGGAACTCTCTTGCTTTTTCGATGATCCAGTGGATGCTGGCAATTTGATCTCTGGTTCCTCTGCCTTTTCTAAATCCAGCTTGAACATCAGGAAATTCACGGTTCACATATTGCTGAAGACTGGCTTGGAGAATTTTGAGCATTACTTTACTAGCGTGTGAGAGGAGTGCAATGGTGCGGTAGTTTGAGCACTCTTTGGCATTGCCTTTCTTTGGGATTGGGATGAAAACTGATCTTTTCCAATCTTGTGGCCACTGCTGAGTTTTCCAAATTTGCTGGCATATTGAGTGCAGCATTTTCACAGCATCATCTTTCAGGATTTGGAATAGCTCCACTGGAATTCCATCACCTCCACTAGCTTTGTTCGTAGTGATGCTTTCTAAGGCCCACTTGACTTCACATTCCAGGATGTCTGGCTCTAGGTCAGTGATCACACCATCATGATTATCTGGGTGGTGAAGCTCTTTTTTGTACAGTTTTTCTGTGTATTCTTGCCACCTCTTCTTAATATCTTCTGCTTCCGTTAGGTCCATACAATTTCTGTTCTTTATCGAGCCCATTTTTGCATGAAATGTTCCTTTGGTATCTCTGATTTTCTTGAATAGATCCTTAGTCTTTCCCATTCTGTTGTTTTCCTCTATTTCTTTGCATTGATCGCTGAAGAAGGCTTTCTTATCTCTTCTTGCTATTCTTTGGAACTCTGCATTCAGATGTTTATATCTTTCCTTTTCTCCTTTGCTTTTTGCTTCTCTTCTTTTCGCAGCTATTTGCAAGGCCTCCCCGGACAGCCATTTTGCTTTTTTGCATTTCTTTTCCATGGGGATGGTCTTGATCCCTGTCTCCTGTACAATGTCCCGAACCTCCATCCATAGTTCATCAGGCACTCTATCTATGAGATCTAGGCCCTTAAATCTCTTTCTCACTTCCACTGTATAATCATAAGGGATTTGATTTAGGTCATACCTGAATGGTCTAGAGGTTTTCCCTACTTTCTTCAGTTTAAGTCTGAATTTGGCAATAAGGATTCATGGTCCGAGCCACAGTCAGCTCCTGGTCTTGTTTTTGCTGATTGTATAGAGCTTCTCCATCTTTGGCTGCAAAGAATATAATCGATCTGATTTCGGTGTTGACCATCTGGTGATGTCCATGTATAGAGTTTTCTCTTGTGTTGTTGGAAGAGGGTATTTGCTATGACCAGTGCATTTTCTTGGCAAAACTCTGTTAGTCTTTGCCCTGCTTCATTCCGTATTCCAAGGCCAAATTTGCCTGTTACTCCAGGTGTTTCTTGACTTCCTACTTTTGCATTCCAGTCCCCTATAATGAAAAGAACATCTTTTTTGGGTGTTAATTCTAAAAGGTCTTGTAGGTCTTCATAGAACCATTCAACTTCAGCTTCTTCGGCATTACTGGTTGGGGCATAGACTTGGATTACTGTGACATTGAATGGTTTGCCTTGGAAACGAACAGAGATCATTCTGTCGTTTTTGAGATTGCATCCAAGTACTGCATTTTGGACTCTTTTGCTGACCATGATGGCCACTCCATTTCTTCTGAGGGCTTCCTGCCCACAGTAGTAGATATAACGGTCCTCTGAGTTAAATTTACCCATTCCAGTCCATTTTAGTTCGCTAATTCCTAGAATGTCAACATTCACTCTTGCCATCTCTTGTTTGACCACTTACAATTTGCCTTGATTCATGGACCTGACATTCCAGGTTCCTATGCAATATTGTTCTATACAGCATCGGACTTTGCTTCTATCACCAGTCACATCTACACCTGGGTATTCTTTCTGCTTTGGTTACATCCCTTCATTCTTTCTGGAGTTATTTCTCCACTGATCTGCAGTAGCATATTGGGCCCCTACTGATCTGGGGAGTTTCTCTTTCAGTATCCTATCATTTTGCCTTTTCATACTGTTCATGGGGTTCTCAAGGCAAGAATACTGAAGTGGTTTGCCATTCCCTTCTCCAGCGGACCACAGCCTGTCAGATCTCTCCACCATGACCCGTCCATCCTGGGTTGCCCCAAGGGCATGGCTTAATTTCATTGAGTTAGACAAGGCTGTAGTCCTGGTGTGATTAGATTGACTAGTTTTCTGTGAGTATGGTTTCAATGTATTTGCTCTCTGATGCCCTCTTGCAAGACCTACTCTCTTACTTGGGTTTCTCTTACCTTGGGCATGGGGTATCTCTTCCTGGCTGCTCTGTGGAAAATTCTGAGAGAGATGGGAATACCAGACCACCTGATCTGCCTCTTGAGAAATCTGTATGCAGGTCAGGAAGCAATAGTTAGAACTGTTCATGGAACAACAGACTGGTTCCAAATAGGAAAAGGAGTATGTCAAGGCTGTATATTGTCACCATGTTTATTTAGCTTATATGCAGAGTACATCATGAGAAATGCTGGACTGGAGGAAACACAAGCTGGAATCAAGATTGCCTGGAGAAATATCAATAACCTCAGATATGCAGATGATACCACCTTTATGGCAGAAAGTGAAGAGGAACTAAAAAGCCTCTTGATGCAAGTGAAAGTGGAGAGTGAAAAGGTTGGCTTAAAGCTCAACATTCAGAAAACGAAGATCATGGCATCTGTCCCCATCACTACATGGGAAATAGATGGAGAAACAGTGGAAACAGTGTCAGACTTTCTTTTTCTGGGCTCCAAAATCACTGCAGATGGTGACTGCAGCCATGAAATTAATTTCCTTGGAAGGAAAGTTATGACCAACCTAGATAGCATATTCAAAAGCAGAGACATCACTTTGCCAACAAAGGTTCGCCTAGTCAAGTCTTTCCTGTGGTCATGTATGGATGTGAGAGCTGGACTGTGAAGAAGGCTGAGCGCCAAAGAATTGATGCTTTTGAACTGTGGTGTTGGAGAAGACTTTTGAGAGTCCCTTGGACTGCAAGAAGATCCAACCGGTCCATTCTGAAGGAGATCAGGCCTGGAATTTCTTTGGAAGGAATGATGCTAAAGCTGAAACTCCAGTATTTTGGCCACCTCATGCGAAGAGTTGACTCATTGGAGAAGACTCTGATGCTGGGAGGGATTGAGGGCAGGAGGAGAAGGGGACGACAGAGGATGAGATGGCTGGATGGCATCACTGACTCGATGAATGTGAGTCTGAGTGACCTCTGAGAGCTGGTGATGGATAGGGAGGCCTGGCGTGCTGCAGTTCATGGGGTCGCAAAGAGTCGGAAATGACTGAGCGACTGATCTGATTCTCAAATAACCAGTTTTTAGTTTTATTGGGCTTCAGTTGGTAAAGAATCCACCTGCAATACAGAAGACCCTGGTTCTATTCCTGGGTTGGGAAGGTCTGCTGGAGAAGGGATAGACTGCCCACTCCAGTATTCTCAGGTTTCTCTTGTGCCTCAACTAGTAAAAAATCTGCCTGCAATGCAGGAGACTTGGATTTGATCCTGGGTTGGGAAGATCCCATTGACTTTGTCTCCTTTATGTATTTTTCATTTATTTCTGTTCTGATATTTATAATGTCTATCCTTATACAAACTTTGGAGTTTTTCTGTTCTTTTTTCCTAGTTCCTTTAGGTGTGAGGTTAGGTTGTTTATATGATGTTTCTATTGTTTCTTGAGTTAGGCTTGTATTGCTATAAGCTATCTTCGTACCCCTGCTTTTATTGCATCCCATAGGTTTTGGGTTGTCATGTTTTCATTATCATTTGTTTCTGGGTATTTTTTTTATGTCTTCAGTGACCTTTTGGTTATTCAGAGGCAGGCTGCTTAGCTTCCATTGTTTGTGTTTTTTACAGTTATATTTTTCCCCATAGTTTATATTTAATCTTATAGTGTTATGGTCAGAAAAGATGCTTAAAATGATTTTAATTTTTTTTTTAACTTACCAAGGCTTGAATTGTGACACAGGGTATGATTTATCCTGGAGAATATTCTGTATGCATTTGAAAATCAACTGAAATCCACTATTTTTCAGTGAAATGCCCTGTAGATATCAATTAGGTCCAACTGGTCCAAGGTATCACTTAAAGTTTGTTTTCCTATTAATTTTCTGACTGGATGATCTGTCCTTTGGTGCATTGTTGTTATTATTCAGTTGCTCAGTTACATCCAACTCTTTGCAATGTCATGGACTGCAACATGCCAGGCTTCCTTGTCATTCATCTCTATCTCATGAGTTCGCTTAAACTCACGTCCATTGAGTTGATGATGACATCCAACAATCTCATTCTTTGTTTCCTTCTTGTCATGCCCTCAATCTTTCCCACAATCAGGGTCTTTTCCAATGTTGTCTCTTCCTGTCAGGTGGCCAAAGGATTGGAGCTTCAGCATCAATCTTTCCATGAAATATTCAGGGTTGATTTCCTTTAGGATTGACTGATTTGATCTCCTTGCTGTCCAAGGGACTCTCAAGAGTCTTCTCTAGCACCACAGCCCAAAAGCATCAATTCTTCAGTTCTCAACCTTCTCTATGGTCCAAATCTCAAATTCGTACATGACTACTGGAAAAAACAATAGTGTTGACTAGATGGACCTTTGTCTCAAAGTGATATCTCTGATTTTTAATATGCTCTCTAGGTTTGCATAGCTTTCCTTCCAAGGAACAAGCATCTTTTAATTTGATGCCTGCAGTCACTGTCCATGGTGGATTTGGAGCCCAAGAAAATAAAGTCTATCACTGTTTCCATTGTTCCCCCATCTATTTCCAATAAAGTCATGGCACCAGATGCCATGATCTTTGTTTCTTGAATGTTGAGTTTTAGCCAGCTTTTTCACTCTCCCCTTTCACCTTCATCAAAATCTCTTCAGTTACTCTTAACTTTCTCCCGTTAAGGTGGTATTATCTCTATATCTGAGGTTATTGATATTTTTCCCAGCAATCTTGATTCCAGCTTCCATTCTTGTGAGTGGAGTGTTAAAGTTCCCCATTATTGTGTTAATGTCAATTTCCCATTTAATAGTTTTCAACATTTGCCTTATATACTGAGATGCTCCTATTTTGGGTGCATATACATTTATAATTGTTTTTATCTTCTTCTTGGATTGATCTCATGATCATTATGTAATATCCTTCCTTGTCTCTTGTAATGGTCTTTAAAGTCTATTTTATCTGATATGATTATTGCTACTTCTGCTTTCTTTTGATTTCCTTTCACATGGGATATCTTTTCCAGCATCTGATTTTAAGTATGTGTGTGTCCCTAGATCTGAAGTGCATCTTTTGTATATAGCATATATATGGGCCTTATTTTTTAAAATTTTATTCATTCAGCCTCAGCCAATCTGTGTTTTTTGATTGGAACATTTAATCTATTTGCATTTAAGGTAATTGTTGATAAGTATTATCATATTGCCATTTAATTTATTGTTTTGAGTTTGTTTTCATAGGTCTTTTATTTCTCTTGTGTTTCCTGTCTAGAGAAGTTCCCTCAGCCCTTGTTGTAAAGCTGATTTAATGGTGCTGAATTCTCTTAACTTTTGCTTGTGTGTAAAGCTTTTGATTTCTCCCTCGAATCTGAATGAGATCCTTGCTGAATAAGATAATCTTGGTTGTAGGTTTATCCCTACTTAGTTGTAGGTTTTAAGTATTAATATATCCTGCCACTCCCTTCTGACCTGCAGAGTTTCTGTTGAAATATCAGCTTTGAACATCATGAAGATACCCCTTTATGTTATTTGTTGCTTTTTACTTGCCGCTTTTAGTATTTTTTCTTTGTATTTAATGTTCTTTAATTTTATTAATATGTGTCTTGGTGTGATTCTGTTTGTGATTTCACTTATCCTGTATGGGACTCTCGGGGCTTCCTAGACTTGGGTGGCTATTTCCTTTCCTATGTTAGGGAAGTTTTTGACTAAATCTCCTCAAGTATTTTCCATTACCCTTTCTTTTTCTCTTCTTATTCTGGGACCCCTACAATTTGAATGCTGGTGCACTTAATGTCCCAGGGGTCTCTGAGACTGTCCTCATTTATTTTCATTCATTTTTTCTTTATTCTGCTGTGCTTCAGTTATTTCCACCATTCTATCTTCCAGTTCACTTACCCGTTCTTCTGTATCAGTCATTCTGCTATTGGTTCCCTCTAGTGCATTTTAAATCTCAGTTTTGTTGTTAATTGCAAATTGTGTATTCTTTATTTCTTCAGGGTCCTTGTTAAATATTTGTTGTATCTTCTCAATCTGTGCCTCCAACTTATTTATCTATGCTTCCATTTTATTTCCAATACTTTGGATCATTTTATTATCATTACTCTGAATTGTTTTTCTGATAGACTGTCTATTTCTTCTTCATTTTTTTGCTCTTATAGTTTTTTTTTTTTTTTTTTTTTAAATCATGTTCCTTCATCTACTGCATGTTTCTGTCTTTTCATTTTGTTTAATTTACTGTTTTTTGGGTCTCCTTTTGGCAGATTGGAAGGTCATCAGATCAGATTAGTCGCTCAGTCGTATCCAACTCTTTGCAACCCCATGAATCGCAGCACACCAGGCCTGTCTATCAACAACACCCGGAGGTCACTGAGACTCACATCCATTGGGTCAGTGATGCCATCCAGCCATCTCATGCTCTGTTGTCCCCTTCTCCTCTTGCCCCCAATCCCTCCCAGCATCAGAGTCTTCTCCAATGAGTCAAATCTTTGCATGAAGTGGCCTAAGTGCTGGAGTTTCAGCTTTAGCATCATTCCTTCCAAAGAAATCCCAGGGCTGATTTCCTTCAGAATTGACTGGTTGGATCTCCTTGCAGTCCAAGGGACTCTCAAGAGTCTTCTCCAACACCACAGTTCAAAAGCATCAATTCTTCGGCACTCAGCCTTGAATCTGTCCCCTATAGTTTGGGTTGGACCAGTGCCTTTTTGGGGGAGTTGTGCTTGTGTCTTGGTGGATAGAGCTGGATCTTGTCAATCTGGAGGATACTGCCAAGTCCAGTAGTGTGATTTGGGGTGTCTATAGACTTGATATTGGTTGGGGCAGCCTGTCTACTAATGGGCAGGGTTGTGTTCCTATTTTGCTGAAGGTTTGGCATGAGGCGTCTGGCAGTGAATCTTACTTGCCTTTGGGTGCTATCTGGCCTTAGTGTTGAGATGGAAGCTTTTAGGGCAACTTTCACTGATTAATGTTCCATGATCTTCATTTTCTGAATGTTGAGCTTTTAAGCCAACTTTTTCACTCTCCACTTTCACTTTCATCAAGAGGCCTTTTAGTTCCTCTTCACTTTGTGCCATAAGGGTGGTATCATCTGCATATCTGAGGTTATTGATATTTCTCCAAGCAGCCTTGATTCCAGCTTGTGCTTCTTCCAGCCCAGCATTTCTCATGATGTACTCTGCATATAAGTTAAATAAACATGGTGACAATATGCAGCCTTGACGTACTCCTTTTCCTATTTGGAACCAGTCTGTTTTTCCATGTCCAGTTCTAACTGTTGCTTCCTGACCTGCATACGAATTTCTCAAGAGGCAGGTCAGGTGGTCTGGTATTCCCATCTCTTTCAGAATTTTCCACAGTTTATTGTGATCCACACAGTCAAAAGATTTGGCATAGTCAATAAAGCAGAAATAGATGTTTTTCTGGAACTCTTTTGCTTTTTCCATGATCCAGCGGATGTTGGCAATTTGATCTCTGGTTCCTCTGCCTTTTCTAAATCCAGCTTGAACATCAGGAAGTTCACAGTTCACATATTGCTGAAGCCTGGCTTGGAGAATTTTGAGCATTACTTTACTAGCATGTGAGATGAGTGCAATTGTGCGGTAGTTTGAGCACTCTTTGGCTTTGCCTTTTTTTGGGATTGGGATGAAAACTGACCTTTTCCAATCTTGTGGCCACTGCAGAGTTTTCCAAATTTGCTGGCATATTGAGTGCAGCACTTTCATAGCATCATCTTTCAGGATTTGGAATAGCTCCACTGGAATTCCATCACCTCCACTAGCTTTGTTCCTAGTGATGCTTTCTAAGGCCCACTTGACTTCACATTCAAAGATGTCTGGCTCTAGGTCAGTGATCACACCATCATGATTATCTGGGTCATGAAGCTCTTTTTTGTACAGTTCTTCTGTGTATTCTTGCCACCTCTTCTTAATATCTTCTGCTTCCATTAGGTCCATACCATTTCTGTCCTTTATCGAGCCCATTTTTGCATGAAATGTTCCTTTGGTATCTCTGATTTTCTTGAATAGATCCTTAGTCTTTCCCATTCTGTTGTTTTCCTCTATTTCTTTGCATTGATTACTGAAGAAGGCTTTCTTATCTCTTCTTGCTATTCTTTGGAACTCTGCATTCAGATGTTTATATCTTTCCTTTTCTCCTTTGCTATTCGCTTCTCTTCTTTTCGCAGCTATTTGCAAGGCCTCCCCGGACAGCCATTTTGCTTTCTTGCATTTCTTTTCCATGGGGATGGTCTTGATCCCTGTCTCCTGTACAATGTCCCGAACCTCCATCCATAGTTCATCAGGCACTCTATCTATCAGATCTAGGCCCTTAAATCTATTTCTCACTTCCACTGTATAATCATAAGGGATTTGATTTAGGTCATAACTGAATGGTCTAGAGGTTTTCCCTACTTTCTTCAATTTAAGTCTGAATTTGGCAATAAGGATTCATGGTCCGAGCCACAGTCAGCTCCTGGTCTTGTTTTTGCTGATTGTATAGAGCTTCTCCATCTTTTGCTGCAAAGAATAGAGCGCCCAGCCTACCCGCGAGCGGCACACTGAGAGCGCCCGGCCTGCCCGCGAGCGGCGCACTGAGAGCGCCCAGCCTGCCCGCGAGTGGCGCACTGAGAGCCCCTCGCCGGCTGCGCGGGGCACTGAGAGCCCCTCGCCGGCTGCACGGCGCACTGAGAGGAGCTACCCAACGACCAAGGACATACAGCAGTGAGGACGGGCGCACTAAGCACGGCCGAGAGGAGCTACCCCATGACCGAGGTCAGGAAGGGCGGCGGTGAGGAGAGACCCCTCATCCAAGGTAAGGTGAGATGGCTGTGCTTTGCTGGAGCAGCCGGGAAGAGATACTCCACGCCCAAGGTAAGAGAAACTGAAGTAAGATGGTAGGTCTTGCAAGAGGGCATCAGAGGGCAAATACACTGAAACCAAGCTCCAAGGAGGGGACATATGTGTTGAGTCATTAGTGGATACGATTGGTCCTATATCTGTCCATTTTATAACCTACAATAAACAAGTGGGGTTAAGTACATAAGCCCATTAAGTGTGATCAATCAAGTCAGCCTGAGTGGGGCAAGAAAAACAAGCAAAACAGGCATAGCAAAGAAAAATATTTTCAGGATTCCGATGCATTTCCTGTTTAGAAATCAGATTTTCAGCTTGATTTTTAAGGGTATTTATCTGTCCCCATCTAGGGAGATCATAAGGTCGATGACATCATGTGTGGTATTTTTTGGAACTTTTTTTCCCCCTTTTATTTTTATTTATTTTTTTTTACTTTTCAATATTGTATTGGTTTTGCCATACATATTTTAAAGCTGCCATGGCTTGTATTGGAATTTCTTCTTCCTGGGGTTTTTGCTGTTTCACCTCTAGTTTGAATATTGGGGTCCCCCTTAGGTTGAATCTTCTGAAGAGGAAGTCATATAAGTTCATTGGATCCATCTGGAGAATTAGAAGTATAGCCTTTTCCCAGTAAGATTAGTTTCCTAGATTTCCAATGATTAGTTAATCCATCTTGATATCAAATAGGCAAAGTAAGGGAGGTGTCCTTTAATGTTTCAAAATATTTTTCTGCTGTAGTCAAAATATCTCCTTGCAGTAAGTTTAAAAAATTTAAAACAAATAAAGCTATATTAACAATAGTTATAGAAAAAAAGAAAAGCGATAATGATGAAAACATTCTTGGGAAATATTTCAGTCCAAAAGGAAAAAAAAAATTATCTAAAAATCTGTTTGGGACTGGTATTTGGCTGTGGTTTTGAATTAATGGGTTTTATCTTCATTCAGTATGTACATTTTTCCTGATATAAAAAGAAATGGGATCTGACTGTGTTTTAAGTGATTTGTGTGATTTGGGGCAAAGGCTTAGGAGCAAACATTTAAATATTTTTTCCTAAGTGAAATTATTGAAAAGCTGATGCAGAACAACTTGATAAATGAAATGTTGCTCACATCCAAATATATTTGACCTTGTACTTGGAAAAGAAATGCAGCCTGGCATCTGTTGAATTTCTCTGTTCACTGTGTCAAGGAAGATGATTATACTTTCAAGACAGACCTGAAAAGAAGGTGAATATTTTACACTTTTGAGATGCTTAGGAACAAATAACTTATTCAGCAAATAGTGTCCTTTTTATGTTGTTTTTGTTTTGTATTGTGAAACAGGCATTGAAGTTGACGTTATTTTGTTTTAAGAATCCTACAGTTTGGAAACAGAAATAAAGCTATTTTAATAATATTTATAAACTTAAAGTTTATATTGCATTACAATCTAGTAAAGTATGTTCTGGATAAGGAAGATAAGAGTATTCCTGTGTATATGCTCTTATTTAATTTTTATTTTCAGTTACAGTGTGTAATGTGTTTGTTTAATTATATCTTGTGTTTGTGGATTATAAGGAATGTCTGTAATCTGTTTAATAGAGAATGAAAGTAAAAGTTGTTTGAATTTGTTTGGAAATATAGGTAGGGCCAGTGTCTGTTTTTATAGAATTAGGTGTTCTCATTATTGCAAAGTAAGTTGATAGACAGGTTATAACATGTCATGTAGTTTCACCTTGGAGAGGCATGGCCTATATGAAAGAATTTGTATTGATCGAGACATGTAAGAAAGAAGAGGAAGAAAGTTCAGAGTAATGAGTTAAATCCATTTGTCATAATTTTTTTTTCATTTGTCATAGACCTTTTTTTATATTTTTGTATTCATTATTTTACTTGCCATTTCTTATATCTTTGTATTAAAAGTATACA
Organism: Tragelaphus eurycerus; assembly: GCA_935064755.1. Taxonomy (NCBI): domain Eukaryota; kingdom Metazoa; phylum Chordata; class Mammalia; order Artiodactyla; family Bovidae; genus Tragelaphus; species Tragelaphus eurycerus. The sequence goes on from CAKXYN010000118.1 coordinate 2,286,771, forward strand.
TCTTATTTTTCTTTAGCAATTAGGAAGTATCTTGTATAATATTATTTTATAGATTGGTGAATATATTTATTATATTATATATTATAATATATATTTAATTTTATATATATATATATTTATTAGTAGTCTAAAATCTCTTTAGTTTTTCTGTAAGAAAAACTTTTTGTAAGAGGAACTTAATGTTCAGTAATTAATGTTTTAAAATCTTATTTCATTTGGAAATGACCTAGTTATTTAACAAGCTTTTATTATTTAGTTTAATAAAACTCTAGAAATTTGTTACTCCAATTTTAAGATTTTATTTTAGATTATAATAATAGATTATTCCATTAAAATATAATTATTTTAATAAGTTTATCTAAAAGTTTTCATCTCATTTTATATATATATATATATATATATATATATAGAGAGAGAGAGAGAGAGAGAGAGAGACTTTGCATTGGAAATGAACAGAGATCATTCTGTCGTTTTTGAGATTGCATCCAAGTACTGCATTTCTAACTCTTTTGTTGACTATGATGGTTACTCCATTTCTTCTGAGGGATTTCTGCCCACAGAAGTAGATATAATGGTCAACTGAGTTAAATTCACCCATTCCAGTCCATTTTAGTTCGCTGATTCCTAGAATGTTGACCTTCACTCTTGCCATCTCCTGTTTGACCACTTCCAATTAGCCTTGATTCATGGACTTGACATTCCAGGTTCCTATGCAATATTTCTTGTTACAGCATAGGACCTTGCTTCTATCACCAGTTACATCCACAATTGGGTGTTGTGTTTGCTTTGGCTCCATTCCTTCATTCTTTCTGGAGTTATTTCTCCACCGATCTCCAGTAGCATATTGGGCACCTACTGACCTGGGGAGTTTCCCTTTCAGTATCCTATCATTTTGCTTTTTCATACTGTTCATGGGGTCTGAAGGCAAGAAAACTGAAGTGGTTTGTCATTCCCTTCTCCAGTGGATCACATTCTGTCAGACCTCTCCACCATAACCCTCCCGTCTTGGGTGGCCCCACAAGGCAAGGCTTAAACATAAATAACCTCAGATATGCAGATGACACCACCCTTATGCCAGAAAGTGAAGAGGAACTAAAAAGCCTCTTGATGAAAGTGAAAGAGGAGAATGAAAAAATTGGCTTAAAGCTCAACATTCAGAAAACTAGGATCATGGCATCTGGTCCCATCACTTCATGGGAAATCGATGTGGAAACAGTGGCTGACTTTATTTTTGGGGGCTCCGAAATCACTACAGATGGGGATTGCAGCCATGAAATTAAAAGATGCTTACTCCTTGAAAGGACAGTTATGACCAACCTAGATAGCATACTGAAAAGCAGAGATATCACTTTGCCAACAAAGGTCCATGTAGTCAAGGCTATGGTTTGTCCAGTGGTCATGTATGGATGTGAGTTGGACTGTGAAAAAGCCGAGCATCAAAACATTGATGCTTTTTGAACTGTGGTGTTGGAGAAGACTCTTTAGAGTCCCTTGGACTGCAAGGAGATCCAACCAATCCATCCTAAAGGAGATCAGTCCTGGGTGTTCATTGGAAAGACTGATGCTGACGTTGAAACTCCAGTACTTTGGCCACCTCATGTGAAGCGTTGACTCATTGGAAAAGACCCTGATGCTGAGAAGGATTGGGGGCAGGAGGAGAAGGGGATGACAGAGGATGAGATGGCTGGATGGCATCACCGACTCAATGGACCTGAGTTTGAGTGAACTCCGGGAGTTGGTGATGGACAGGGAGGCCTGGCGTGCTGTGATTCATGGGGTTCCAAAGAGTCAGACACGACTGAGTGACTGAACTGAACTGATAAAGTGTTAACTTTTTGTTGACAAATTTAGTTTACCTTAATGAATTCGCTCAGTCATGTCCGACTCTTTGCGACCCTATGGACAGTAGCCTGCACCAAGGTCCTCCGTCCATGGGATTTTCAAGGTAAGAGCACTGGAGTGGATTGCCATTTCCTTCTCCAAGGAATCTTCCCAACCCAGGGATAGAACCCAGGTCTCTCGTGTTGTAGACAGACAATTTATCATCTGAGCCACCAGGGAAGTCCAATAGTTTACCTTAAACCTAGGCATAATAAACATATTACATAATGTTGATGATTTAAGACATGTCTTAATTAGATTGGCAAACAATTATACTTAAATCATATATTTAAATTATATTTATATTTAGATAAATATTATGTTTAATATTGAATATTTTTCAGTTCACTTGAGCCTAAATTTAAATAGAGCTCATTAACTTCATATTGTCCAAAAACAAAGACATAAATTGAGACATACATAGATAGGCATAGTTTTCCGCTTGAAATATATTTCCCATTTTAAATTATCTTTTTTTTTTTTTAATGGTTGGAGTCCTAGATAGAGTGGGCTGTGAATCCCAAGGACATGATAAGAGTTGATTTTAGGTTTTTTCTTAGGCCTGTTTTTGTTTCCCATGCAGAATTAGAGTTCCAAAAAAGTATTTTAACAAGTTAACCTTTCCCTAACTGCATGTATAAGAAGAACTTGTTTTGCAATTTCAAAAAAAAATTTTATTTTAATCAGTTTTCTGGAGTCTAAGAATGTCGTGGCCATTCAGTGTCAAAAATATCATTTCTCCTTTTTGTAGTTACAGTATATTTTTAATGATATATGCATGAAGGAATTTCTGTGACATTGGATGTAAAGCCTTGGCTACAAAAATTTTGACAAATAGTAGGACTGTTAAGCATACTTTGAGGTAACATAGTCAACTGAAATCTTTTATGAAGCCTGATATGATTAGGATAAGGGAGAGAGAATGTGAATCTCTCCCAGTCTAAAGGATGCAAAGGTATATTTAAAAAGCAATCTTGTAAATCAGTAATAATAATGTGCCCATTTTGAGGAATAGTAATAGGTGATGGGATCTCTAGTTGTAATGTACCCATAGGTTTCATAGATGCATTAACTTTTCTAAGATCTGTTAAGAGGTACCATTTGTTAGAATTATTTTTTATAAAAAAAATAGGAGAGTTCTAAGGAGAGTAAGATTCCTTGATATGTTTTAATTTTAATTGTGTGTCTATAAGTTCTTTAGTAGCATGTAATTTATCTTTTGTAAGGGGCCATTGCTCTGTCCAAATAGGCTGGTCATTCTTCCAAGTTATTTTAATAATTGCGTTGTTTGTTAAATGAACAGTGGCCCTTAGGAAAAATGTGGAATGTATATCTGAGTTTGCCATAGCATAAGTCCCTTCCTATTAGATTAAGGTGTGCATCTATCATATAAGGTCTTAATGTTGCAGGCTGGCCTTTTGGTCTTTCATATGGGTTTATCTAAAGAGTTTGGTAAGTTTCTTGTACTTTGATTTGGGAAATTCCTGCGATTTGGCAAGAAACTTTTTTATAGGCCAGGATTTGGTCCGTAAGTGTTTGGAAATAATAGCAATATTAGATTCAGTGTTGAGGAGACTAGAAAATCTTTTATTATTAATTTTGATATTTATATTTGGTCAGGTGTATTCAGATACCCATGCTGTCCATAAGGATTTTTTTTTTATCTGTACTGCTGAATCCGCCTGTTCGTACATTATTAGAGGAGTTAATAGAAATGTAAGGCAAAAGAAGTAATTGAGCAATTTTGTCCCCCTTTTTGAATTGCCATAGAATCTGAGATCACATCATAATTTGAATCTCTCCTTTATAATTTGAATCAATTATTCCAAGGTGAACAGTAATTCCTTTAGAAGCCAAACTAGATAGGCCAAATAAAAGACTGAAAGTTTGTGGGGCAGGGGTCTGGTAGGTACCCTAGAAGGGACTGCTTGAGGGTAAAGAAAAAATCATCTAGAGCTGGTATATTAATGGTAGCATTGCCAGATGTTGAGGGTTTGAGGAAAAAGATAGACTTTGCCCCTGGTTTTTGTTGTAGGGGACCTGGGGCGGGGGTTCCTGTTTGGAGTTCCGTGGAATAGGTTTTCCATCAATATCAAATTTAAATTTACAATCGTTGGCCCAATGCATTCCTCTACTGCAGTGAGAGCAAATTCTTGGATGTTTTTTATTAGCCTTCTTAGGGCAGTCCCCTTTTAAATGGTTTTTATCTCCACATGAAAAGCATCTTTCATTCCCTTTTTAAAGGCAGTAGCCATTGTTTTAGCTAGCATTTGCATCTTTTGAGTTTCTGATGCTAGATTGTGACAAGCCTTCAAATAATCAATAATAGTCCCAGTCTCATGAATTGCAATGATAGTTCTTTGACATTCCTGATTTGCATTGTCATAAGCAAGTAAGTTCTCTAGATGTTTCTTGGTTTCTTCTCTGATTACAGTATGGGAAATAACAGTTTCTAATCTAGTGAAAAAAAATTAGCATAACTTTCATTAGAGTCCAAAAAAGGAGAGACTTTTGGAGTTGCACCAGGAGGAACCAGGAGTTGCAGAGGAGGAACATTTGGAGCAGCCAGGGCAAGGCTAGTAAGAAAATTTTGAAATATTTTATGTTATTCTAATTGGGTCTTTTGTAAAGTTTATCATCTAATTCATATTCATGCAATAAGTGTTCTGTCTGTTGTTGAATATCCTGAGGGCTAGAAATCAATTGGAATATTTTTTCCTTGTTTGGGGGATCATTCAACATTTTCTTTGACCTGGTGCCAAGTTTCTACATCAAAACTGCACTTATCAGGCAACCAAGGATTACATTTAACCGTTGTTTGAAAGCAAGCCCCTATTCATTGGTGCTAAACCAAAAGTCCCTGAGCTTTAAACAAATGGTGAAGTAAAGACAGAAATGATGGGGCTTTCCAGCCGTATCACCCATGTCTTAGTACTTACAGACCTCAATAGGTCCTGAGTCCCTCCATCCGAAGTGCCATGTATACCAGGGTCCCTGTTCTGGGGCGCCACTGGTCTGGGTCCTTTAATGAACTGGGACCTGGTGGTCTGGAGTCAAAGATAAGAAAGTGAAAGAGAGAGCCAGAGGGAGGGTGAGAGAAAGAGTGAGAGAGAAAGAAAGAAAGACATGGTGACCCAAACTTTGATAAACCAAAGGTCCTTTAATGATTTTTCTGTGAGTATATATAGGCTGTGGTACAAGAAATTTCTTTCGACAATGATAAAGATCAGAAAACCAAACGTACAGCAACCATTACCGAGGGAACAAGGGATTAATAATGGTCAAAAGGTCAGGAGACAATTCATATCTCAAGAAAGGGGATCGAGACTAAGCAGTTTTGTCATAAAGAGAATGTTTACTAAAGGAGATTCAAGCTTGTCTCACATAATGACCTCAGTTCCTGGGAGCAGCGTGCTTCTCTGCTTGAAAAGAAACAAAGGACTTGTGAGAAACAGCATGTAGGAATCCTCCTGTTAAACACTCCCCAACCTGTAGGCAAACATTTTTGTAGTATATATATATATATATATATATATATATATATATATATATATATATCTTTCAGGACTTGGAATAGCTCCACTGGAATTCCATCACCTCCACTAGCTTTGTTCGTAGTGATGCTTTCTTTCTTTCTTTTTTTTGTTCTTTTTATTTTATTTTATTTTTTTGATTTTATTATTATTATTTTTTTTTTGGTTTTTCTTAACTTTACAATATTGTATTACTTTTACTATACATCGAGATGGATCCGCCACCAGAATACACGTGTTCCCCATCCTGAACCCTCCTCCCTCCCCTCCTCCCACACCATCCCTCCAGGTCATCCCAGTGCTCCAGTCCCAGGCATCAGTTATAGGGCATCGTACCTGGACTGGTTAGTTTCAGATATGATATTATACATATTTCAATGCTATTCTCCCCAATCGTCCCACCCTCTCCCAGTCCCAGAGTCCAAAAGTCTGTTCTATACATCAGTGTCTCTTTTGCTGTCTCATAAGCAGGGTGATTGTTACCATCTTTCTAAATTCCATATATATGCGTTAGTATACTGCTTTCTAAGGCCCATTTGACTTCACATTCCAAGATGTCTGGCTCTAGGTCAGTGATCACATCATCATGATTATCTGGGTCTTGAAACTCTTTTTTGTACAGTTCTTCTGTGTATTCTTGCCACCTCTTCTTAATATCTTCTGCTTCCATTAGGTCCATATCATTTCTGTCCTTTATCGAGCCCATTTTTGCATGAAATGTTCCTTTGGTATCTCTGATTTTCTTGAAGAGATCCCTAGTCTTTCCCATTCTGTTTTTTTCCTCTATTTCTTTGCATTGATCACTGAAGAAGGCTTTCTTATCTCTTCTTGCTATTCTTTGAAACTCTGCATTCAGATGTTTATATCTTTCCTTTTCTCCTTTGCTTTTCGCTTCTCTTCTTTTCACAGCTATTTGTAAGGCCTCCCCAGACAGCCATTTTGATTTTTTGCATTTCTTTTCCATGGGATTGTCTTGATTCCTATCTCCTGTACAATGTCACGAACCTCATTCCATAGTTCATCAGGCACTCTATCAGATCTAGGCCCTTAAATCTATTTCTCACTTCCACTGTATAATCATAAGGGATTTGATTTAGGTCATACCTGAATGGTCTAGTAGTTTTCCCTACTTTCTTCAATTTCAGTCTGAATTTGGCAATAAGGAATTCATGGTCTGAGCCACAGTCAGCTCCTGGTCTTGTTTTTGCTAATTGTATAGAGCTTCTCCATCTTTGGCTGCAAAGAATATAATCGATCTGATTTCGGTGTTGACCATCTGGTGATGTCCATGTATAGAGTCTTCTCTTGTGTTGTTGGAAGAGGGTATTTGCTATGACCAGTGCATTTTCTTGGCAAAACTCTGTTAGTCTTTGCCCTGCTTCATTCCGTGTTCCAAGGCCAAATTTGCCTGTTACTCCAGGTGTTTCTTGACTTCCTACTTTTGTGAAGTCAAATGGGCCTTAGAAAGCATCACTACGAACAAAGCTAGTAGAGGTGATGGAATTCCAGTGGAGCTATTCCAAGTCCTGAAAGATGATGCTATGAAAGTGCTGCACACAATATGCCAGCAAATTTGGAAAACTCGGCAGTGGCCACAAGATTGGAAAAGGTCAGTTTTCATCCCAATCTCAAAGAAAGGCAACGCCAAAGAATGCTCGAACTACCAAACAATTGCACTCATCTCACACGCTAGTAAAGTAATGCTCAAAATTCTCCAAGCCAGGCTTCAGCAATATGTGAACCGTGAACTTTCTGATGTTCAAGCTGGTTTTAGAAAAGGCAGAGGAACCAGAGATCAAATTGCCAACATCCGCTGGATCATGGAAAAAGCAAGAGAGTTGCAGAAAAACATCGATTTCTGCTTTATTGACTATGCCAAAGCCTTTGACTGTGTAGATCACAATAAACTATGGAAAATTCTGAAAGAGATGGGAATACCAGACCACCTGATCTGCCTCTTAAGAAACCTGTATGCAGGTCAGGAAGCAACAGTTAGAACTGGTCATGGAACAACAGACTGGTTCCAAATAGGAAAAGGAGTACGTCAAGGCTGTATATTGTCACCCTGTTTATTTAACTTATATGCAGAGTACATCATGAGAAATGCTGGACTGGAAGAAACACAAGTTGGAATCAAGATTGCTGGGAGAAATATCAATAACCTCAGATATGCAGATGACACGACTCTTATGGCAGAAAGTGAAGAGGGGCTAAAAAGCCTCTTGATGAAAGTGAAAGTGGAGAGTGAAAAGGTTGGCTTAAAGCTCAACATTCAGAAAACGAAGATCATGGCATCTGGTCCCATCACTTCATGGGAAATAGATGGAGAAACAGTGGAAACAGTGTCAGACTTTCTTTTTCTGGGCTCCAAAATCACTGCAGATGGTGACTGCAGCCATGAAATTAAAAGACACTTACTCCTTGGAAGGAAAGTTATGACCAACGTAGATAGCATATTCAAAAGCAGAGACATTACTTTGCCAACAAAGGTTCGCCTAGTCAAGGCTATGGTCTTTCCTGTGGTCATGTATGGATGTGAGAGCTGGACTGTGAAGAAGGCTGAGCGCCGAAGAATTGATGCTTTTGAACTGTGGTGTTGGAGAAGACTCTTGAGAGTCCCTTGGACTGCAAGAAGATCCAACCAGTCCATTCTGAAGGAGATCAATCCTGGGATTTCTTTGGAAGGAATGATGCTAAAGCTGAAACTCCAGCATTTTGGCCACCTCATGCGAAGAGTTGACTCATTGGAGAAGACTCTGATGCTGGGAGGGATTGAGGGCAGGAGGAGAAGGGGACGACAGAGGATGAGATGGCTGGATGGCATCACTAACTCGATGGGTATGAGTCTGGGTGACCTCCGGGAGCTGGTGATGGACAGGGAGGCCTGGCGTGCTGCGGTTCATGGGGTCGCAAAGAGTCGGACACGACTGAGCGACTGATCTGATCTGATCTGATATACATATACATATAATATATTATATATATTAGAATGAATGAAAGTGAAAGTGTTAGTCTCTCAGTCATGTCAATGCTTTGTAATCCTATGGCTGTATAGCACTAGGTTCCTCTGTCTGTTAAATTCTCCAGGCAAGAATACTGGAATGGATAGCCATTTCTTTCTCTAAGAGATCTTCCTGACCCAGGAATTAAACCTGGGTCTCCCACACTGCAGGCAAATTATTTACAATTTGAGCCATTAAAGAAGTCCCTGGTATTATAAAGAATATAATTAGCCAAAATGTATAGCTTTAAAATTGAGTCGTTTTTTAATGAATAAATATGGAAGGAAACAGAAAATGTGAGAAAGATAATACGCAACCAATAATTGGGAAATACTGTTTTTGTCTATGTATTCTGTCCTTAGGTTAGGATTTATTAAAAAATAAAAAGAATAAATTTTATATCCTATTAAGAATACAAATTTGTGTATACATGGTACAAAAAAGATCTTCATGACCCAGATAATCACGATGGTATGATCACTCACCTAGAGCCAGACATCCTGGAATGTGAAGTCAAGTGGGCCTTAGAAAGCATCACTACGAACAAAGCTTGTGGAGGTGATCAAATTCTAGTTGAGCTATTTCAAATCCTGAAAGATGATGCTGTGAAAGTGCTGCACTCAATATGCCAGCAACTTTGGAAAACTCAGCAGTGGCCACAGAACTAGAAAAGGTCAGTTTTCATTCCAATCCCAAAGAAAGGCAATGCCAAAGAATGGTCAAACTACCACACAACTGCACTCATCTCACACGCTAGTAAAGTAATGCTCAAAATTCTCCAAGCCAGGCTTCAGCAATATGTGAACCGTGAACTTTCAGATGTTCAATCTTGTTTTAAAAAAAAGTCAGAGGAACCAGAGATCAAGTTGCCAACATCTGCTGGATCATCGACAAAGCAAGAGAGTTCCAGAAAAAACATATATTTCTGTTTTATTGACTATGCCAAAGACTCTGACTGTGTGGGTCACAATAAACTGTGGAAAATTCTGAGAGAGATGGGAATATCAGACCACCTGATCTGCCTCTTGAGAAATTTGTATGAAGGTCAGGAAGCAACAGTTAGAACTGGACATGTAACAACAGATTGGTTCCAAATAGGAAAAGGAGTACGTCAAGGCTGTATATTGTCACCCTGCTTATTTAACTTATATTCAGGGTACATCATGAGTAATGCTGGGCTGGAAGAAGCACAAGCTGGATAAAGATTGCAGGGAAAAATATTAATAATCTCAGATATACCTCTTGATGAAAGTGAAAGTGGAGAGTGAAATTGTTGGCTTAAAGCTCAACATTCAGAAAACGAAGATCATGGCATCTTGTCCCATCGCTTCATGGGAAATAGATGGGGAAACAGTGGAAACAGTGTCAGACTTTATTTTGGGGGCTCCAAAATCACTACAGATGGTGACTGCAGCCAAGAAATTAAAAGACGCTTACTCCTTGGAAGGAAAGTTATGACCAACCTAGGTAGCATATTTAAAAGCAGAGACATTACTTTGCTAACAAGGGTCCGTCTAGTCAAGGCTATGGTTTTTCCTGTGGTCATGAATGGATGTGAGAGTTGGACTGTGAAGAAAGCTGAGTGCTGAACAATTGATGCTTTTGAACTGTGGTGTTGGAGAAGACTCTTGAGAGTCCCTTGGACTGCAAGGAGATCCAACCAGTCCATTCTGAAGAAGATCAGCCCTGGGATTTCTTTGGAAGGAATGATGCTAAAGCTGAAACTCCAGTGCTTTGGCCACCTCATGCGAAGAGTTGACTCGTTGGAGAAGACTCTGATGCTGGGAGGGATTGGGGGCAGGAGGAAGAGGGGACGACAGAGGATGAGATGGGTGGATGGAATCACTCACTCAATGGACGTGAGTTTGAGTGAACTCCGGGAGATGGTGATGGACAGGGAGGCCTGGCGTACTGTGATTCATGGGATTGCAAAGAGTTGGGCAGGACTGAGCGACTGAACTGAACTGACCTGAACACAAATAAAACCGTCTGCCTTTTAAATGTATCTTTATCTACATAGAGACTCATGACTGCAGAACTAGATTACTTCATTCTTACTACACCATTAACAAATTTCATTTGTGGCAAATCCATTCCATATTATCAGCTCCAATCTTTTGTAAATCAAAAGTATGATCCCAATCTCTCAAAAAACATAATTTACAATTGTACTAATGTTTATCTGTTTAAATTGCATATACAATTTTCTAACTAAACTCATTGAGTAAAATGTTAATTAATAAAATTATAAACTGAAATTTCAAAATGTACAGATTTTTTTTCGTCTAAATCTATAATATTATGAAAAGGGGAAAGTTGAAAAATGTAAACAAATAGGAAAATAAAACATTTATTTTGAGAGAAATAGAAATATAGTTACCTAATAGTTACCTGCTTTATTCTTTCTTCTGTCAAGCAACCTGAAAGGTTAATTATAAAAAAATAATCCATACAAAACTTTCAGATCATGTTATTTTGGTCCTAAAAATGTCATCAAGTCTAATCATCTTGAGAATATGAGAATGATAATAGAATAGTAACATTCATCCCCAGAAGTTATAGATCTAGATGTTAATCTCTAATCTTTTTACATTTCATTTTATTTGAACCCTGGAAAGAATTATTGATCTAAAGAGTAAAGTAATAAATGTAAAAGTTAGTTACACAATCACTATTTTTAATGCATGATTCCTGCATTATAAACAACTGCAAACTGGAATTCTAAAACTAAGTCTGAGAAAATACTTCAAAGTTTCATTTAAAACACCAGCATATAATGAATGAAGAAAATGCCAAAGTTCACTAGTAAGGAAACAATCTGTTTGTTTAACTTTCTAATGGAAAATATTTAAAAAAGAAGGTGAAAATGAATATGAATAGCTGGAAGACTTAATCCACAGTATTGGTGAATTAAATCAAGATGGAAAGAGAGTGGCAGTCTGTTATAATTGTATCTGTTTAAAGAATTTAGAGATTACATGAGAAATCCTACAGCCAGATCTGAAAAACAAAATCTCATCTAAGTAAAGCTGCTCATTGCAGAGGATAATGGTGAGGGCTTGGGAGCAAAAATCACAGTAAGAAAGGCACTATAACAGGCAGAATAGTGCCTTCCCTCAAATGCCCATATTCTTAATTCCTAGAACTTGTGAATATGTTCCCTCACGTGGCAAAAGTGACTTTGTGAATGTAATAAAGATTCGATATGTTTAGATGGGAAGATTATACTGACTTGGCCAGATAGAGGCAGTGTAGTGATATAAATGAATTCCCGGTTGTAGACTATATATATATATATATATGTGTGTGTATATATATGTATATATATGTATATATATACATATATATATAATGATAGGAGAGGGTTTACAGAGACATTCAATGTTGCCTGCTCTGAAGATAAGGGACCCAAGAACCAAGCGACATCAAGACCTTAAGAAGCTGGAAAAGCAAAACAAGGAAATAGATTTTTCCCTAGAGTCTCAGGGAAGGAAAATAGCTTTGTCAAAACCTTGATTTTAGAACAACCAAATCATGTTGAACTTGTGATCCACTGAACTATAATACAAAACGTATTTCTTTTAATATTTAAATCACTGGAAATTTATTTCAGCAGCAATAGAAAATTAATACTTGCTTTTATCAACTTCTAAAAGGAAACTTCATATAAGTGGATGTTGTACCAATTTCTGACTTATAGACTGTGAGTTACATATTGTGTTGTGCTGTCACATATAAAAAAAGAGCATAATATAAATCATGATATATCAAAATCGTTGCAATCAAATGTTTGCTATAAAAGTGTTATACATTATTGGATGATAATAGTAAGAACCAGTTTGTTTTCTGAAAGAGGACAAAAAAGAGGGTCAAAAACCTAGGATGGAGTGCCTAGGTATGAAAGAAGTATACTGTCTCAGAGCTAATCTGCAAAGTATGGGGAAGTTTGGTTTTTGTTTGCTTATTTTCTTTTCTATGTTTATAGGGAACACACATTAAGTAAAGCACTTCGTGATAATTGTATATCTACTGACAAAATAGAACAGAGACTTCTCTGACCATTCATGACAAAAAAAAAAACACAATCTTAGAAAAAAATAAATTGGAATAGTTACTGAGGAAAGGTATAACTCCAGCCCAAGCCAAAAAAAAAAAAAAAAAAAAAGGCAAATAAATAAATACAAGAGCAGTAAGCCCTGAGGAGGAAGGGAAATCTGATTTTCAGTTACCATATTTGATGAGTGGCTTCAGTTGTGTCTGACTCTTTCTTTTGTGACTCCATGGACTGACAGGTACCTCTGTCCATTGGGTTCTCCAAGCAAGAATACTGCAATGGGTTGCTGTACTCTCCTCCAGGGGATCTTCTCAACTCAGGCTTTGAACTTGAGTCTCATTATGTCTCCTGTATTAGCAAGTGGGTTATTTACCACTCTGGGTCACCTGGGAAGCTGTACATAACCATAATAGTTAAATATACACTTTCAACAGAAAATTATGAGACATGCAAAGAAATAGGAATGTATGATGCATCTATAGGGAAAAAAAAAATAGGTTGATAGAAATTTTCTGACTAACCAGACCTTTCTCACTAAACAAGACATTTGACTCACTAGACAACGTCTTTAAATATTTTCAAGATTAAATAAACATGGACAAAGAGTTTAAAAAACATGGACACGGAATTTTAAAAAAAATTAGGAGAATAATGATTTAATAAATTGATAGTTTAAGTAAGAAGATTATAAAAAGAAACCAAATTGAAATTCTAATGATGAAAATTACAATAGCTGAAATGAAAAATAATCTAGACGGTTGAAATGCAGATTTGCATAGGATGAAGAAAGCATTTAACTTTGTAAATGAACTAAACATGTCAAGTGAAATGATGCAATTTGAAGCTCAGAAAGAAAAAAAATTAATAATCACTAGACCAAAATTTAAAAAAAAAAAAAGAATAATCACTAGAACCTAAGGGATCTGAAAGACACTCTCAAGATTATCACTGTATGCATTATAAGAGTATAGGAGAAGAGAAAGAGAAAGATTTAAAAAGAATATTTTAAGAAACAATGGCCAAAGAGTCTCAAATCAAATGAAAGGTGATATTCAAAGAACTCCAATCAGAATGAACTTAAAGAGATCCACAGCAAGACACACTGTGATCAAACTACTTAAAAACACAGAAAAAGTGTATTTAGGACATATAGAAAACAAATAGGAAATGGCAAGAAAAAGTTCTCATTAATAATCACTTCAACTGTAAATTAATTAACCAATTAAAAGGTAGAAGTTGACATAATGGATAGAATACAGTACCAAACTGTCTGTTGTCTACAAGAGACTCACTTTAGATCCAAAGACACAAATTAGCTAAAAGTGAAAGAATGGAAAAAGATATTCTATAGAAATAATACCTAAAGAAAGCTGAGCTGGCTATACAAATATCAGACAATATACTTTATGGTGGTTAATTTTATGTGTCAATTTTACATGGCTACAGGCTACACAGATATTTGGTCAAACATTAATTTGGGTGTTTTTATGAGAGCATATTTGTATGAGATTAATATTTATGCTGGTAGACTGAATAAAGCAGGTTGCCTTCACTAATGTGGGTGGCTCTAATCCAATCAGTTGAGGGTTTGAATAAAAAGGTTAAACTTTCCTTTCATTAAAAAAAAAAGAAAAAGAAAAATTATTCCTATCTTTGAGCTGAGATGGAATCTTTCCTGCCTGCCTTAAGACAGGAATTAAAACATCAGCTGTTTTGGTTCTCACAGGTTTGGATTTAATTGAAAATAAAACTGTCATCTTTCCTGTGTCTCTAGCTAGTCAACCTGCATGCAGATCTTAAGCTTTACCCAAATCCATAATCATGTTAGCTGATACTTTATAATAAAACTCCAGAATTAGACTAATAGAGACTTTAATTTAAAAACTGTTATAAGACACAAAGAAAGATATCACACATTCAGTTCAGTTCAGTTCAGTTCATTTCAGTCGCTCAGTAGTGTCCAACTCTGCGACCCCATGAATCGCAGCACGCCAGGCCTCCCTGTCCATCACCAGCTCTCGGAGGTCACTCAGACTTACGTCCATTGAATCAGTGATGCCATCCAGCCATCTCATCCTCTGTTGTCCCCTTCTCCTCCTGCCCCCAATCCCTCCCAGCATCAGAGTCTTTTCCAATGAGTCAACTCTTCGCATGAGGTGGCCAAAGTACTGGAGTTTCAGCTTTAGCACCATTCCTTCCAAAGAAATCCCAGGGCTGATCTCCTTCAGAATGGACTGGTTGGATCTCCTTGCAGTCCAAGGGACTCTCAACAGTCTTCTCCAACACCACAGTTCAAAAGCATCAATTCTTCGATGCTCAGCCTTCTTCACAGTCCAACTCTCACATCCATACATGACCACAGGAAAGACCATAGCCTTGATTAGACGGACCTTTGTTGGCAAAGTAATGTCTCTGCTTTTCAATATGCTATCTAGGTTGGTCATAACTTTTCTTCCAAGGAGTAAGTGTCTTTTAATTTCATGGCTGCAGTCACCATCTGCAGTGATTTTGGAGCCCCCAAAATAAAGTCTGACACTGTTTCCACTGTTTCCCCATCTATTTCCCATGAAGTGATGGGACCAGATGCCATGATCTTCGTTTTCTGAATGTTGAGTTTTAAGCCAACTTTTTCATTCTCCTCTTTCACTTTGATCAAGAGGATTTTTATTTCCTCTTCACTTTCTGGCATAAGGGTGGTGTCATCTGCATATCTGAGGTTATTGATATTTCTCCCCGCAATCTTGATTCCGGCTTGTGCTTCTTCCAGCCCAGTGTTTCTCATGATGTACTCTGAATGTAAGTTAAATAAGCAGGGTGACAATATACAGCCTTGATGTTCTCCTTTTCCTATTTGGAACCAGTCTGTTGTTCCATGACCAGTTCTAACTGTTGCTTCCTGACTTGCATTAAAATTTCTCAAGAGGCAAGTCAGGTGGTATGGTATTCCCATCTCTCTCAGAATTTTCCACAGTTTATTGTGATCCACACTGTCAAAGGCTTATGGCATAGTCAATAAAGCAGAAATCAATGTTTTTCTGGAACTCTCTTGCTTTTTGATGATCCAGCGGATGTTGGCAATACATTGCTTAAAGGGTAAGGCAACTAAGAAGATGTAACAATTACAAACACGTATACATCTAATAGGAAGACTCAAAAATATGTGAAAGAAAAACTCATAATTGGGGAGAAATAAATATTTCTATAATAATATTTGGAGATCTCAATATCTAACTTTCAATAACTGATAGAAAATCTAGAAATAAGATAAATAATAAAATGGAGAACTTTAAAAATACTACAAATCAGTTGGGCATAAGAAACTTATATATACAGAAAAATTCACACAAAAACTGCAGAGTATATATTTTTTCCAAGAGGACATGGTGCATTCTTTAAAAAAAAATACAATATTTTAGGCTGCAAATTAATTTTCAATACTTTTTAAAAGATGGAAATCATGAGGATCTCTGAATACCATGACAATCAATAACAGAAGGAAAATTAGAAATTTCATAGATTATGTGGAAATTAAACAATATATTCTTAAACAAAGAATGTGCCAAATAAGAAGTCACCAGGGAATTAGAAAGTACTTTGAGACTTTTGAAAAATAAAACCAATATATCAAAATTTATAGGATGTAGTGAAAGCAGTGCTCAGAGGGAAATTTACAGCAGTAAACATCTTCAGTCAAAATAAGAAGTGTCTAAAATCAGTGACCTAACTATATAACATAAGGCATTAAAAAAAAAAAAAAAAAAAAAGAAGAAGAAGAGAAAATTAAACCCAAGTTGGCAGAATGAACAAAGCAATACAGGATAGAGGAGAAACTTATATTTTAGACAATACAAAAATAAGAGAACCAATGAAATTAAAAGTTTTTCCTTTGAAAAGACCAGAAAAATTGACAAACCTTTAGATAAACTGACTAATCAAAAAGAAGACACAACTAAAAGCCAAAGAGAATGAAGTAATTGTTACCTCCTTTAAAGAAAAAAAGGAACAAACAATATGAGAACAAGTCAGGTAGTTTAGATGAAAGGGACAAATTCCTAAGATACACATATTAAAAAGAGTAACTCTAACACAAAAGAAACAGAGAATCTGAGTAGACCTATAATGAGGACAAATATTTAATAGTTGTATAAAACTCAAAACCAAGAAAATTCCAGGACCAGATGAATTAATGTGTGAAATTTACCAAACATTTAAAGAAGACTTAACAACAACACTTGTCAAACTTTTGTGAACAATAGATGTATTGCTGAAGCCTGGCTTGGAGAATTTTGAGCATTACTTTACCAGCATGTGAGATGAGTGCAATTGTATGGTAGTTAGAGCATTCTTTGGCATTGCCTTTCTTTGGAATTGGAATGAAAACTGACCTTTTCCAGTCTTGTGGCCACTGCTGAGTTTTCCAAATTTGCTGGCATAATTTTGAAATGATAATGAGTGCAGCACTTTCACAGCATCATCTTCCAGGACTTGAAATAGCTCAACTGGAATTCCATCACCTCCACTAGCTTTGTTCGTAGTGATGCTTTCTAAGGCCCACTTGACTTCACATTCCAGGATGTCTGGCTGTAGGTGAGTGATCACACCATAGTGATGATCTGTGTGGCGAAGATCTTTTCGTACAGTTCTTCTGTTTATTCTTGCCTCCTCTTCTTAATGTCTTCTGATTCTGTTTGGTCCCTACAATTTCTGTCCTTTATTGTGCTCATCTTTGCATGAAATATTCCCTTGGTATCTAATTTTTTTGACAATATCTCTAATCCTTCCCATTCTATTGTTTTCCTTTCTTTCTTTGTATTGATCGCTGAGGAAGGCTTGCTTATCTCTCCTCGCTATTCTCTGGAACTCTGAATTCAGATGGGTATATCTTTCCTTGTCTCCTTTGCTTTTCACTTCCCTTCTTTTCACAGCTTTTTGTAAGCCCTCCTCAGACAGCTATTTTGCTTTTTCCATATCTTTTTCTTGGGGGTCATCTTGATTCCCATTTCCTGTAAAATGTCACGAACTTCCGCCCATAGTTCATCAGGCACTCTATCTATCAGATCTAGGCCCTTAAATCTATTTATCACATCCACTGTATAATCATAAAGGATTTGATTTAGGTCATACTGAGTGGTCTAGCGGTTTTCCCTACTTTCCTCAATTTCAGTCTGAATTTGGCAATAAGGAGTTCATGATCCGAGCCAAGTCAGCTCACAGTCTTGTTTTTGCTGACTCTATAGAGCTTCTCCATCTTTGTCTGCAAAGAATATAATCAATCTGATTTCAGTGTCGACCATCTGGTGATGTTATGTGTAGAGTCTTCTCTTTTGTTGTTGGAAGAGAGTGTTTGCTATGACCAGTGTGTTCTCTTGGTAGAACTCTATTAGCCTTTGCCCTGCTTCATTCTGTACTCCAAGGCCAAATTTGCCTGTTACTCCAGGTGTTTCTTGACTTCTGCATTCCAGTCCCCTATAATGAAAAGGACATCTTTTTTGGGTGTTAGTTCTAGAAGGTCTTGTAGGTCTTCAAAAACTGTTCAACTTCAGCTTCTCCAGTGTTATTGGTGGGGGCATAGAGTATTAATATACTGGGGAAAAAATGAACACCTCAATTAATTTACAAAATGTATTGCACAAAATCACATATACTTTCATAATAAAAGCACTCAGAAAACTAGAAGGAAACTTCTCCGTCAATATAAATTTCATTTATATTGCATATCCACAGTTAACTTCATATTCAGTGATGAAATATTGAAAGTATTCCTCCTGAGTTAAAAGACAAAACAAGGATGTCTGCTTTCCAACTGCTATTCAACATAGTATTGGAGGTTCTAGTCAGAGCAATTAGGCAAGGAAAGAAACACAAGACACCCAGATTAGCTGTATGCAGGTGAAGAAGCAACAGTTAGAACTGGACATGGAACAACAGACTGGTTCCAAATAGGAAAAGGAGTACATCAAGGCTGTATATTGTCACCATGCTTATTTAACTTACATGCAGAGTACATCATGAGAAACACTGGGCTGGAAGAAACACAAGCTGGGATCAAGATTGCCAGGAGACATATTAATAACCTCAGATATTCAGATGGCACCACCCTTATGGCAGAAAGTGAATAGGAACTAAAGAGCCTTTTGATGAAAGTTAAAAAGTTGGGTTAAAGCTCAACATTCGGAAAACTAAGATTATGGCATCCGGTCCCATCACTTCATGGCAAATAGGGAAACAGTGGAAACAGTGGCTGACTTTATTTTGCGGGGCTCCAAAATCACTGCAGATGGTGATTGCAGCCATGAAACTAAAAGACACTTACTCCTTGGAAGGAAAGTTATGACTAACCTAGACAGCATATTAAAAAGTAGAGACATTACTTTCCCAACAAAGTTCCATCTAGGCACGCTCTGGTTTTTCCAGTAGTCATGTATGGATGTGAGAGTTGGACTACAAAGAAAGCTGAGCACCAAAGAATTGATGCTTTTGAGCTGTGGTGTTGGCGAAGACTCCTGAGAGTCCTGTAGACTGCAAGAAGATCCAACCAGTCCATCCTAAAGGAGATCAGTACTGGATGCTCATTGGAAGGACTGATGTTGAAGCTGAAGCTCCAATACTTTGGCCCACTGATTTGAAGAGCTGACTCATTTTTAAAGATGCTTATGCTGAGAAAGATTGAGGGCAGGAGGAGAAGGGGACCACAGAGGATGAAATGGTTGGATGGCATCACTGACTCAATTGTCCTGGGTTTGGGTAGACTCTGGCAGTTCCTGATGGATATGGAGGACTGATGTGCGTGTGGTTCATGGGGTCGCAAAGAATCAGACATGACTGCGTGACTGAACTGAACTGAACTGGATATGGACCTACTATATAGCACAGAGAACTCTACTCAATATCTGTAATGACCTGTTTTGGGAAAGAATCTAAAATCGCTCAGTTGTAACACTTTCAAAGTGAAAAAGTAGAGTGCATTTTTATTACTGATTCACTTTGCTGTAAGCAGAAACTAACACAGTATTATAAATCAACTATACTCCAATAAAAATCAATTAAAATTATAATTTAAAATGAAACATTATTAGAAACAAGAGACATTTCATAATCAAAGAGAGACCAAGAAAATATAACAATTATGAGTATGTGTGCCCTAACTGTAGAGCACCAAATTTAATAAGGCAAAAAACTAACATACTTGACATGTAACAATAATTGGTGGACATATCAATAATGTAGTCTTGATAATGGATAGAAAAATGTAAACAGAAGATCAATAAGGAAATACAAAATTTTACACTATAAATCAACCAGTCTAATTCTAACAGACTTCTATAGAACTCTCCATCCACAAACAGCAGAATGCACAGTATTCTTAATTGTTCATGGAGCATTTTGCCATGTAACATATGGATAGACAATATGTTAGGTCATAAAAAATGTCACAGTAAATTTTAAAAGATTGGAATCACACAAAGTATGTTTTCCAACCAGAAGAGAATTCAATTAGAAATCAATAACAAAAATAAATTTTGAAAATTCATAAATATATAGAAATTGAATAACACATTCCTAAATAAAAAATGGGTAAGAGAAGAAATTACATGCAAAATTTGGGAGGAACAAAAACAACTTGGAGAAGTACAATGTACTAAAACAAATGGGAATCAAAGGGAATTATGTTTCCAGGGAATTTACAGCTCTAAATATCTACATTAAAAAAGAATAAAGGGGGAGTTATGTCAAAATGGTAGAAACCCTAGACCCCACATCCACTCACAGGCACACTGAATCAGTAACAGTATGTGAACAAATTCTTTTTGTGAGAAATCTGGAATCTAATTTAGAGTTTCTATACCCTAGGAAAACATGAAAATATTCACATCAAAAGCAATATGAAAATTATCTCATCATAATACCTATCTTTGGCACGGCACCATATCATTAAAAGGAAACACCTAGCTCCCTCCCAATTTTTCCCTGGGGAAAGAAAGAGTTGGACTACCTGTCTAATGTTCTAAATTTCTGGGGCATGCCAAAAACACTGGCTCTGTCTCACTTGTCTCAATGTGCTGATGAATCCAAGCATACTGTAGATACCTAAGCACCATGGAGAACAAAGAGAGCAGCTTGAACTAGTATGAAACACTTATAGTAGCCCCTCACTCTAGCTAACATAATATGTTTCAAACAAAGAGACAAGATAAATCTCTAAGACCCAATTCTAATAGTGATATATAATTTACCTCACAGATAATTTAAAATAACCATCATAAAGATGCTCAACAAAGTCAGGAGATCATGCAAGAACAACATGAGAATTTCAACAAAATGATAGAAAATATTTCAAAAGCAATAAACATAAATCTCAGAGCTAAAGAATACAATAACTGAACTGAAAAATTCCTAGAGGGGCTCAACAGTAAACCAGATCAAACAGAACAAAGGATCAGGGAACTCCAAGACAGGCCATTGGAAATCATTACTTCATAGGAACAAAAAGAAAACAAAAGAATGAAGAATGCTTAAGAGATTTACGATATCTCATTAAGAAAACCAAAACTATTTAAATAAATTAGAGAAGATCTAAATCAATATAAAGATAGGCTGTGTTCCTGGTTAGAAGACTTAATATTGAGCTGGCAATGTTCCCCAACTAGATCTACAAAGTCAATGTAATCTCTATCTAAAGTCCAATTGCTATTTTTCAAAAATTCAGAAATTGATCCTCAAGTTCATGTGGAAATGCAAGAAATCCATGATAATAACAAAAAAAAAGAAAAATCTTGAAAAAGGACAGCAAAAGTGGAGGGCTCATTTTTCCCAATTTTAAAAGTTACTACAAAGTTATAGCAATAAAGACAATGTGGCCCTGGCATAAGGATAGGCATATACATCAGTGAAATATAATTGAGCATTCCAAAATAAATGAACTCTGAATAAGTTCACATGGAAAGGTATTGCTTTGTTCTCTTCATACTGTACATAAAAATTTACTCAAAATGAATCACAGAACAAAATGTGAGATAAAACTATAAAAGTTGTGGGGAAATAAAGCTGTAAATCTTCTTTACTTGAATTAGGCAATGCTTTATAAGACATGACACCTAGAGCATAAGCAGCAAACACACACACACACACACACACACACACAGACACCCTGATAATTAGACTTATCAAAATTACAATCAATTTATGCATCCAAACACACTACAAAAATATTGAAAAGATGACACATATAATGGGATAAACTATGTGAAAATTATATGTCTCATCAGGATCTACCATCCTGAATGTATAAAAGCTCTTACAACTCAACAATAGAAATGACAAATAGTTCAAATTATAAAGTGGGACAAAGGATTTAATAGATATTTCTACAAAGAATTTATAGAAATTTACAATAAACACAGGGCAAAATTCTCATCATTAGTCATCAGGGATATGCAAGTCAAAACTAGAATGAAACACTACTCGATTCCCACTAAGATGGCTACAATTTTAAAAACTGAAAATCACAAGTTTTGGCAAGGCTGTGAAGAATTTGGAATCCTCATACATTTTTGGTGTCATTATGAAGTGTTGCAGCCACTATGGAATAAAGTTCAGTAGTCCCTCCAAAAGTTAAACACAAATATATCGTGTGACCCAGCTTCCAGGTATGACGTGTGTGTGTGTGTGTGTGTGTGTGTGTGTGTGTGTGTACCCAAGAGAATTAGAAATATGTTTTCAGACATATATTTTACATGAATGTTCATAGAGGCATTATTCAAAACAACCAAAACTTAGAAACAACCTAAATGTCCATCCAACAGTGACTAGATAAACAAAATGTGCTATATCTATATAAATGGTATATTATTCTGCCGTAAAAGGAAAAAAAAAGTATTGACATATGCTAAAGCATGAATGAACCTTGAAAACACTATTTCAAGTGAAAGAAATTGGATTCAGAAGGCCACATTCTGTATGAAACTTTTTATATGAAACATTTGCAAAAGACAAATCCATACAGATAGAAAGCATATTAGTGGTTTCCATGTGCTGAGGATTTCCCTAGGGTAGGAAGTCACTGCTAGTAGGCAAGGTGCTTCTTTTTTCAATGAGGAAAATGTTCTGTAAGTAGATGGTGGTGATAACTTTTTAAATATACTAAAACCACTGAATCTTGAAATTTACAGTAGTATTTTATGCTATCTGAATTTTCTTTAAAAAGGCACAATTAGGATGTGTTTGTGTGACCAAAATTATAGCACCATGAAAGTATACAACCATATTTGGATCAAAACACTGCTGACAAAAAAATTTAAACACTTGAAAAAGGCACCACTTAGTACTTCGGAAGGAAGGCCTCTGTCTACCACTCTACTTCAACTTTTAATGTTTTCTTTAATAGAAATGTAATGTCTGGTCTTGAATATCTGGAAGTTCTTTGTTACCTTAAAAAACTATTGGTCTCTACAGGAACACATCATTTTACCTGACCTGAGGCTCTACAGGGGTTTGATTCTAAAGGTGAATTTGCCCCTCTTACCATCTTGCTGAGGCTTCCTTACCCTTGGGCATGGGGTATCTCCTTACAGCCACTCCAGTGCCCGCTGTCTTACTGGGGTTTCTCTAATCTTGGATGTGAGTTTCTCCTCATGGCTCCTGAGCGAAGTGCAGCTGCCACTCCTGACCTTGGACATGAGGTGTCTCTTCATGGCCGCTAAATCCAGAACTGTGGAGCCACCACTCACTCCAGTGCCACTCAAAATTCTTCAAGCCAGGCTGCAACAATACGTGAACTATAAATTTCCAGATGTTCTCTGGTTTTACAAGAGCCAGAGGAGCCAGAGATCAAATTGCCAACATCCACTGGATCATCAAAAAAGCAAAAGAGTTCCAGAAAAACATCTATTTCTGCTTTGTTGAATATGCCAAAGCCTTTGACTGTGTGGATCACAACAAACTGCGGAAACTTCTGAAAGAGATGGGAATACCAGACCACCTGACCTTCCTCTTGAGAAATCTGTATGCAGGTCAGGAAACAACAGTTAGAACTGGACATGGAACAACAGACTGGTTCCAAATAGGAAAAGGAGTATGTCAAGGATGTATATTGTTACTCTGCTTATTTAATTTATATGCAGAGTATCTCATGAGAAACGCTGTGCTGGAATCAAGATTGCCAGGAGAAATATCAATAACCTAATGATCAATATCATTAGGTTGGCAGATGATACCAACGTAATGGCAGAAAGTGAAGAAGAACTAAAGAGCCTCTTGATGAAAGTGAAAGAGGAAAGTGAAAACGTTGGCTTAAAGCTCAACATTCAGAAAACTAACATCATGGCATCTGGTCCCATCACTTCATGGGAAATAGATAGGGAAACAATGAAAACAATGTCAGACTTTATTTTCTTGGGCTCCAAAATCACTGCAGGTGGTGACTGCAGCCATGAAATTAAGATGCTTGCTCCTTGGAAGAAAAGCTATGACCAACATAGAGAGTCTATTAAAAAGCAGAGACATTATTTTAATAACAAAGGTCCATCTAGTCAAAGTTATGGTTTTTCCAGTAACCATATATGAATGTGAGAGTTGGACTATAAAGACAGCTGAGTGCTGAAGAATTAATGCTTTTGAACAGTGGTGTTGGACAAGGCTCTTGAGAATCCCTTGGACTGCAAGGAGATCCAACCAGTCAATCCTAGGAAATCAGTCCTGAATAATCATAGAAAGGATTGATGCTGACGCTGAAACTCCAATACTTTGGTCACCTAATGCAAAGAACTGACTCATTGGAAAAGACCCTGATGCTGGGAAAGATTGAAAAGAGGAGGATGAGATGGTTGGATGGCATCACTGTGGAGATGGACATGAGTTGAGTAGGCTCTGGGAGTTGGTGACGGACAGGAAGGCCTGGTGTGCTGCAGTCTGTGGGGTCACATGGGGTCAGACACCACTGAGTGAGTGAAATGAACTGAACTGAACTGACACAGGATGTTATAAACACAGATTAAGAACAACTCATTCTGCCTAGGGAAAACCATAACAGGTTTCAAAAAAGAGTTATGATTAAATTGTCTTGTGATAAATGAATAAGAATTTTTAGGAACATGAGGGAAAAGAATCTCACAGAAGAGGGAAGAAAAGTAGTATTAGAAGGTAGGCTTTGAAAAGCATGATGTGTTTGAGGAAGAAAATGTAAAAATGTAATCTGCTGTGTTGAAGTGCACATTATAGCATAATTTAAAAATTATTTTCATATTTCAACAGGGCAGAAAATAGTTGGATCATGATTAGTAGGAAGTAATCCAAATAGATTGTTTCATAATAGCAATAAAGAAGGGAAAGAAGTAGAGAGTAGAGATATGTGAGGGAAACTAGGGGATCGGATAGATGGTAAACATGAAGACATCCAACCAGGAAGCCAGGAGACTGAAATTGGTAGAGGAGCTAGAGGATGGCAGACAGATCAGATCAGATCAGTTGCTCAGTCGTGTCCAATTCTTTGCGACCCCATGAACCGCAGCACACCAGGCCTCCCTGTCCATCACCAACTCCCAGAGTTCACTGAGACTCATGTCCATCGAGTCAGTGATGCCTTACAGCCATCTCATCCTCTGTCGTCCCCTTCCCCTCTTGCCCCCAATCCCTCCCAGCATCAGAGTCTTTTCCAATGAGTCAACTCTTCGCATGAGGTAGCCAAAGTACTGGAGTTTCAGCTTTAGCATCATTCCTTCCAAAGAAATCCCAGGGCTGATCTCCTTCAGAATGGACTGGTTGGATATCCTTGCAGTCCAAGGGACTCTCAAGAGTCTTCTCCAACACCACAGTTCAAAAGCATCAATTCTTTGGCGCTCAGCCGTCTTCACAGTCCAACACTCACATCCATACATGACCACAGGAAAAACCATAGCCTTGACTAGACGAAGCTTTGTTGGCAAAGTAATATCTCTAATTTGAATATGCTATCTAGGTTGGTCATAAGTTTCCTTCCAAGGAGTAAGCGTCTTTTAATTTCATGGCTGCAGTCACCATCTGCAGTGATTTTGGAGCCCCCCAAAATAAAGTCTGACAGTGTTTCCACTGTTTCCCCATCTATTTCCCATGAAGTGATGGAACTGGATGCCATGATCTTCGTTTTCTGAATGTTGAGCTTTAAGCCAACTTTTTCACTCTCCACTTTCACTTTCATTAAGAGGCTTTTTAGTTCCTCTTCACTTTCTGGCATAAGGGTGGTGTCATCTGCATATCTGAGGTTATTGATATTTCTCCCGGCAATCTTAATTCCAGCTTGTGTTTCTTTCAGTCCATCGTTTCTCATGATGTACACTGCATATAAGTTAAATAAACAGGGTGACAATATACAGCCTTGATGAACTCCTTTTCCTATTTGGAACCAGTCTGTTGTTCCATGTCCGGTTCTAACTGGTTCTTCCTGATCTGCATACAAATTTCTCAAGAGGCAAATCAGGTGGTCTGGTATTCCCATCTCTTTCAGAATTTTCCACAGTTTATTGTGATCCACACAGTCAAAGGCTTTGGCATAGTCAATAAAGCAGAAATAAATGCTTTTCTAGAACTCTCTTGCTTTTTCCATGATCCAGCGGATGTTGGCAATTTGATCTCTGGTTCCTCTGCCTTTTCTAAAACCTGTTTGAACATCAGGAAGTTCACTGTTCACGTATTGCTGAAGTCTGGCTTGGAAAATTTTGAGCATTACTTTACTAGCATGTGAGATGAGTGCAATTGAGCAGGACCTTAAACATTCTTTGGCATTGCCTTTCTTTGGGATTGGAATGAAAACTGACCTTTTCCAGTCCTGTGGCCACTGCTGAGTTTTCCAAAGTTCCTGGCATATTGAATGCAGCACTTTCACAGCATTGTCTTTCAGGATTTGGAATAGGTCAACTGGAATTCCATCACCTCCACTAGCTTTGTTCGTAGTGAAGCATTCTAAGGCCCACTTGACTTTACATTCCAGGATGCCTGGCTCTAGGTCAGTGATCACACCATCTTGATTATCTGGGTCATGAATATCTTTTTTGTACAGTTCTTCTGTGTATTCTTGCCATCTCTTCTTAATATCTTCTGCTTCTGTTAGGTCCATACCATTTCTATCCTTTATCGAGCCCATCTTTGCATGAAATGTTCCTTTGGTATCTCTGATTTTCTTGAAGAGATCCCTAGTCTTTCCCATTCTGTTGTTTTCCTCTATTTCTTTGCATTGATCACTGAAGAAACCTTTCTTATCTCTTCTTACTATTCTTTGGAACTCTGCATTCATATGCTTATATCTTTCCTTTTCTCCTTTGCTTTTCGCTCTCTCTTCTTTTCACAGCTATTTGTAAGGCCTCCCCAGACAGCCATTTTGCTTTTTTGCATTTCTTTTCCATGGGGATGGTCTTGATCCCTGTCTCCTGTAAAATGTCATGAACCTCATTCCATAGTTCATCAGGCACTCTATCTATCAGATCTAGGCCCTTAAATCTACTTCGCACCTCCACAGTATAATCATAAGGGATTTGATTTAGGTCATACCTGTATGGTCTAGTGGTTTTCCCTACTTTCTTCAATTTCAGTCTGAATTTGGCAATAAGGAGTTCATGGTCTGAGACCAAGTCAGCTCCTGGTCTTGTTTTTGCTGGCTCTATAGAGCTTCTCCATTTTTGTTGAGAAGGGCAGGAAGGGCATCGGTGAGGAGATACCCCTCGTCCAAAGTAAGTAGCAATGGCTGCGCTTTGCTGGAGCAGCCATGAAGAGATACCCCATGCCCAAATTAAGAAAAACCTAAGTAAGATGGTAGGTGTTGCAAGAGGGCATCAGAGGGCAAACACACTGAAACCATACTCAGAAAACTAGTCAGCCTAATCGCACTAGGACCACAGCCTTGTCTAACTCAATGAAACTAAGCCATGCCCGTGGGGCAACCCAAAATGGGTGGGTCATGGTGGAGAGATCTGACAGGATATGGTCCACTGGAGAAGGGAATGGCAAACCACTTCAGTATTCTTGCCTTGAGAACCCCATGAACAATATGAAAAGGATGGTAGACAAGGAAGGACAATAAATGCGAATGGTATATTTAACAACTGATAGGAGAAAAATTGGGCTTCTTTGGTGGCTGAGCTTCCCCAGTGACTTACCAAAACATAAGTAAATAATCCACCTGCAATGCAGGAGACACAGGTTCAGTCCCTGGGTTGAGAAGATACCCTGGAGGAGGGCATGGCAACCCCCTCCAGTACTCTTGTCTAGAGAATCCCATGGACAGAGGAGCCTCACAGGCTAAAGTCCACACAGTCACAAAGTCGGAAATGACTGAAACAACAGCACACACACAGGAGAAAAATTAAGAATAATCTTATGTTTAAAGATTAATTGTGCTGTCTCTGTGTAGTAAACCCACCTGCTGACAAACAAATTTCTCTAGATAAGAACTAACAATAAAACTGACTCTATGAAAACTTGTGGAAACAGCCTCGGACTTCCTGCTTAGCATTCTACTACTACCTTATGTCATCAGCCCCAACCCCTTCAGGTATATGGCATCCTGTGCCTGTATGTAACAGATGTTCTTAGGCTATTTTTTGATTGCCTCAAGATCTCCATAATGGTGCTCTCTCTGTACAGGCTTATCCTATGTGGGCAGGAACATATTATGTGCCAATCTTTCCCTCCTCCTTCATCTGTCTTCTCTGTTCTGTGTCCTCAGTTCACTTCAGTCCCTCAGTAATATCCAACTCTTTGTGACCCCATGGACTGCAGCTTCCCTGCCCATCACCAACTTCGACTGCAGCTTCCCTGTCCATCACCAACTTCGGTAGCTTGCTCAAACTCATGTCTATTGAGTCGGTGATGCCATCTCAATTCTCCCTCTCAATATATATCAAATATGTCTACTCCTTTCTGTCCAAAGTATCTTTGCTTTAGTTCGGCCTCCATCCTTCAATGCTTCCTTATTACTAACAGTATAAAATTCAAATTGTAATGATAATGGTCTGAAATAAGTTAATGGGAGTTTTGAAATGACTACAATTTATGAATTTGTTTATACTTTGAAAGAATCTGCCCTGTTATATCAGCAAGTTATGAAATGCATGTATAAAAATGACACTGGTTGTATTAAAATGTTTATGGAAGCAGCAGGTTGGATGTGATATTTTGTAAACTTAAAGACAAGTTATAACACAGACATAAGAACTTGTCCAATTGATGTAATTGTTTTGCAAAACAAAAAAAAATTTTTAAAGAATACCATTAAAATGCTGAATTTGAACATATACTTGTGCTTTCTCTAAACTGTTAGTAGCAAAACTCCTTTTTTAAATGAGGTGTCATACAATTTAGTGGTAATTATGCAATTAATCTGAATGGTCTTGAATAGGCTTTTTGAATTAATTTGTCCATCTTTTCTGTAGAAGAGCTAATCTTTGAATACAAACTTGTTTAGAGTAACAATCAGAGGAATTTCTGTAATTCTCTACAAACTGTTTTTTTCTTCCTGTTTTAGACCCATGGGGGCCTGATTTTCAGTCTTAAACATACAAAATGACTTCATGTGTGCCTTTGGGCAAGTCAACAAGATTGTATATGCCTCAGTGTTTTCATCTATAAAGTGATGATGATGATGGTGGTGATAATTTCTTATAAGGCTGTTGTGAGCAGTAACATGATGTATGTGACCTATTTAGCACAGCTCCTATCACATGGTAAGTTTATTTTTTTCAATATTAATTTATTTATTTTAATTGGAGTCTAATAGGTCCATCTAGTCAAGGCTATGGTTTTTCCAGTAGTCATGTATGGATGTGAGAGTTGGACTATAAAGAAATCTGAGCTCAGAAGAACTGATGCTTTTGAACTTGAGAAGACTCTTGAGAGTCCCTTGGAGTTCAAGGAGATCCAACCAGTCCATTCTGAAGGAGATCAGCCCTGGAATTTCTTTGGAAGGAATGATGCTAAAGCTGAAATTCCAGTACTTTGGCCACCTCATGTGAAGAGTTGACTCATTGGAAAAGACTCTGGTGCTGGGAGGGATTGCAGGCAGGAGGAGAAGGGGACGACAGAGGATGAGATGGCTGGATGGCATCTCCGACTTGATGAATGTGAGTTTGTGTGAACTCCCAGAGTTGGTGATGTACAGGGAGGCCTGGTTTGCTGCAATTCATGGGGTCGCAAAGAGTCAGACCTGACTGAGCGACTGAACTGAACTGAATTACTTTACAATATTGTATTGGTTTTGCCATACATCAATATGAATCCATCATGGGTGTACACGTATTCCCCATCCTGAACCGCCCCCCTCCTCCCTCCCCATACCATCCCTCTGGGTCATCCCAGTGCATGCATGGTAAGTTTCATTCAGTAGTGTCTGTCATTATTATCATTATTATGATTGTCATACGCCTTGTATGAGATCTTTCTAACACACTTTAAAATTTTATTAACTACTTTCCATTATTCCAATCACTCTGTCATTAATGTTTTTAAAATAATAACATTTTGGGTTCTCACTAAAACTAATATGACTCAACCACAGAGAATACAAATAAGTATGGAACAGAGAAATGGTATCAATCAGAATAGGTTATATTATCATGCAACAACAATAAATACACAAACCTAATTTAAAATGATGAAAGTTTATTTCTCACTCATTCTACAGGTTCAGTACAAATCATCAGGGCATCTGTGATCATCATAGTCATTAAGATCTCAGGCTGATGGCATGACCATCAGAACATTGTTAGTCACCATTGTTGTTCATTTGCTAAGTTATGTCTGGCTCTGTGAAACCATAGACTGCAGCAGACTAGGCTTCCCTGTCCTTTAGTATCTCCCAGAGTTTGCTCAAACTCATGTGCATTGAATCAGTGATGACGTCCAACCATCCCACCCTCTACTGCCCTCTTCTACTTTTGCCTTCAATGTTTCCCAACATCAGGGTCTTTTCTAATGAGTTGGCTCTTTGTAACAGGTGGCCAAATATTGGAGCTTCAGCATCTATCCATCCAATGAATAGTCAGGGTTGATTTCCTTTGAAATTGACTGGTTTGATCTCCCTCCAGTCCAAGGGACTCTCAAGAGTCTTCTCCAGCACCACAATACAAAAGCATCAATTTTTCGGTGCTCAGCCTTCTTTATGGTCCAACTGTCACATGCATACATGACTACTGGAAATACCAAAGCTCTGACCATGTGGACCTTTTTTGGTAAAGTGATGTCTCTTCTGTTTAATACATTGTCTAGGTTTGTCATAGCTTTTATTCCAAGGAGCAAGCAACTTTTAATTTTTTAGCTGCTGTCACTGTCCACAGTCATTCTGGAGCCTAAGAAAATAAAGTCTGTCACTCTTTTCACTTTTCCCCCATCTATTTACCATGAAGTGATGGGACTGGATGCCATGATCTTAGTTTTTTGAATTTGAGCTTTAAAGCAGCTTTTTCATTCTCACTATATCAAAAGGGAAAAAGAAACCACTGGAGAATCTTATATCAACTATTCAATACTGTGGCATGTCATGGGGTGTCTCTGACTCAAAATCATTGCCCAAAACTAATCCCATGGCTCTACCCAAATGCAAGAAGTCCACGAAGTGCAATCCTATCATGTGTGCAAGATGGAGAGGCAGATATATATGGCAAACAACATGAATCTGACTATAGTCAGATTCAAACATATCCTAAACTTGGGTAGATATTATTAGATAAATGTCCTGTTGAAGGAATGTTGAAGTTTTTCTGTTGATTCCTAGGGATTTTATATTTTCACATTTACTATTAATGAGTGAAGTAATAACACTGTCTTTTATCTCATTAAATTGAACAGGATGGAACACAATCGAATCATTTACTCACATTCCTTATGATCACTTCTTCAGAAGTATTCCCTATCACTTGAATATAAGTTAAAAAATTGGAGCAGCTCAACCTCTAAACTGTATCGAATCTAAAAGAGAAATACAACTAAGAATTTCATCACTAGTTGACATGAGGAACCTATGCTAATTCTCAAGTTTCTGCTTGAGTAACTGGGTAGGTAGTAGGTTGAGATAAGCATACGTGGATGACTGTAAAAAATAGATGATGAATTCAATTTTGCTTTTATGATATTTATAGCTAGGGAAATCAGTCTGGATTGGTTATGGAATTTTTGGAATCAGCATTATACAGGTTAAAATATTTAACAGCATTAGTACTAATAAAATAATCAAGAATGAATGTATAACACTGAAAAGAGTATAGGTACAAGGATAAAACTCCGTGGAATAACAAACAACCCAGATATATATCACCTGGTAAAGGAATAAATTAATTTGTGATATTAATACATCTACACAAAATAAGGCTCCCCAGGTGGCACAGTGGTAAGGAATCCATCTGCCAATGCAGGAGACACAGGACACACAGGTTCCATCTCTGGCATTATAAAAGTTCTTGAGAACAGCTAAGATTAGCAGAAATGGATTTGCAGTGATGCCTACATGCACTGCTGTGTTCTTCTCCAGTAGTTCTCATAAACCTGGACATAAATGGGGGAAAGTAGATAAGAGAACTGACTGAGAAATCTAAGTCATGGTTGGTGAGGGCAATAGAAGAACAATTAGAATATGGCAAGAGGAATAATAATGGAAAATGTGATATTGAATATATAGCAAAGGAACTGAAGACTGAAAAGAGCTGATAAGTTGAGAAAAATGGAAAGGTTAAACAGCTAAAATTCTTGACGAAATAAGAAAGGAAGTGAGTTGGAAGAATTGCAGCTGTGTATTAGAATACTAGGGATTACCTGGTAGTTCAGGTGGTTATGTGACCCTGGTTTGGTTCCTGGGTCAGGAAGATCTCCTGGAGAAGGGATAAGCTATCCACTCCAGTATTTTTGAGCTTCCCTGGTGGCTCAGCTGGTAAAGAATCTGCCTGCAGTGTGGGAGACCTACATATTGCAGTTTAGGATTTAAAATCTGAAGCAGTCCTGGACATGGATGGATGACTGAGATATGAAAGCTCTTCAAGTTGAGGTAAAGATACTGTAATATTAGAATGGTAGGTGAATTATCTACATGGACTTTATCAATGCTGATATCAGTATTTGGGGTGGAGAGACTGTACTCTAGGTACCAGAATCTTCAAAAGTGACTAAAAGATAAGTGGATGAATAAGGCAAGGAAGGGCAAAAGATAGTAGGTAATATAGCTGGACACTATAGGCCTCAAGGAAGAATGGTTTTCAACTACAGACAGAGAAGTAATTATATTATCTATTATATTTATATTGTAAATAAAGGCTTATCATCTCATATATAGATAGCAATGTTAACTATTCATATACTTCCAAGAGATAAAATTTAATGATCTAGTAAACAACATGAAAATAAATGTTAAATATAAATATGTATGTGGTGCTCTCAGATATCAGCTAGTTTTAAGTCAACTCTGGATAAAATGTGACTCCAGTATACTTGCTGTAAATTCAACAATTAACATCTCATTAATAAAAATCATTGAGAAGTTCTTGCCTCATAATAGTTACACAACACACCTTATAGTCTGCAATAGAATAAAACTATTAAAGATTGGTCTCTGAGAGCCCTTGAAATTGACACACCCATAATATTAATCAATATATTCTAAACATGAAGGTGATGCTATGGATTTACCGTAAATTTCATATATTAAGTTCATACTAAGCAGTTAATATGAATTGCTTATTCATATTAAGCAGTGGAGTGACATTTCTGGGTTACTGGCCTCTTAGGAATATAGGTTTTACATGACATCCTAGATGAAAGATGTGATCATGACCAAGGGAGAGTATAATTATGACTAGTACATTAAATAACTTATTTTAATCCAGGCACATTACTTTAATGTAATATATTACTTTAATCTTACTTTTAATCTTACTTTTACAACAGGTCCCTACCCTGAGTCTGCTGTTCTCAGGATATATTCCTAGGTGCTGATCCTTTGCAACTTCCTGTTACTCCCAAAACATTACCATTAGACCATCTTTGTTCCCTAGAGCTTTTTGCCAATTATGTGAATATTCTATATCTGCACTCTCCAGTATGGTGTGACCGACCACATTTGCCAACTGAACACTTAAAGGGGGCTAGTATGACTGAGGGGTTAAACTTTTATATTCCTTAATTTTAAATATTTTAAATTTGAATTTAAGGAAATCATATGTGGCTAAAGGTTCTCATGTTGGAGAACATATCTTTAGACTTTGTTATATTATCTAAAAACAGATTTCATGCTAACAAGTAAATGTTTAATCTATGATCTACCCTTGCAACTGCATTTGAAGGTACAGTTTTAGGGTAACTTTATAAGTACAGTGCTTTAAAACAAAGGATTGATACTATAATGATGAATTGGAAATACTTTTACAAATTGACACAGCAAGAAATTTAGGGATATAGGTTTTACATGATGGCCAGAACATTCCATTGGTGTGGTAGTAGTTTAGTCATTAAGTTGTGTCTGACTCTTGCAACCCCATGGACTGTAGCTCTCAGGCTTCTCTGTCCATGGGATTTCTCAGGTAAGAATACAGGAGTGGGTTGCCATTTCCTTCTCTGAAGGATTTCCCAATCCAGGGGTCAAACCCATGTTTTCTGTGTCTCCTGCACTGCAGGCGGATTCTCCACTGCTGACCCAACAGGGAATCTGAAAATTCCATTATGAACAGAGGAGTCTGGTGAGCTATAGTCCATAGTGTCACAAAGAGTGGGACACAACTGAAGTGACTTAGCATGCAGCATGCAGGCAATAGACACTTATGCTAGCATGTAAGATTGATCTTGATAGCGTAGGTTGACTTTTTAAGAGCTTCAGTTTGCTGAGAAGTCAGAGCTCTTACCTCCCTAGTATATTAGATCAATATGTTTGTATTACCACCTATTTTTCCAGCCAAAACTGTACTACTTGCCATTATATAAAGTACATGTACTTTGAGATCCAGTTTGGGGATGTTAATAATCTTGAAAGCAGGTGACCTTAAGGAGAAAGAGCCCCATATTCCAGTTGATCATGTAAAGCATGTCTCTTGACATTTCAACATTCTTCCTTTCCCCCATTCCATACACCACCAAACTGAAAAATGTGGAGAGCAGGGGTGCAAGGCTTTTCTCTTTATTAGACTCAGAAGTACTAAAGTATTAGGGCATATGACATTGAAACTGTTTTCAATGCTTCTGGAATAACACCTTTGAAATTCAACTCATTTACTTACTATGGATTGCAGTTTCATCTCTTGCTATTTCCCAATATGAACTTCCTCCAATTACAATGTTTAATTCTGTACCTAACAAACACATCTTGCACCTTGTATATCTCTTACCTTTCTTCTTCCAGTCTCCCTTTGAGTCTCAAAATCAATTTTCTTACTTTAAAATAGGGCAGGTAGTGTTTGCATCATTGTACTTTTAAAGGATTTATATTTTATATGCAAAATAGACAACACAACACCTGGCACACGATGAATATACAATAAATGTTTAAATGCTAGAGGATTTTTTTTTCTTCCTGTTTTCTTCCTTCCTCTAAACATCATCATAATTTTTGCCATTTATATTATATCATATTCTAACAGATCTTTATATAACTTCAACTAGAAGGTAATTTCCTTGAAAGCAGTGAGGGGAGGCAGTTTATAGATATAGTTGTATTTATTACATAGCAGGTGCTTAATAAATAAATGTTTGTCAGTTGGTTGTTAGGGATCTTTAGGAATATACTAAAACAATATACAATGACCATACAAGGTTATATGCAAGATGACTACAGACAAGTTCCTTAACATCTTTGAACCTCTATCTTTTCATGTGTAAAATGGAGATAATAATAATAATACTTAATTTAAAATGTTATTGTATAATAGGCTCCAGTTTCATCAACCTCATTAGAACTGATTCAAATGTATTCTTTTTTAATGGCTGAGTAATACTCCATTGTGTATATGTACCACAGCTTTATTATACAGAGTGAAGTAAGCCAGAAAGAAAAACACCAATACAGTATACTAATGCATATATATGGAATTTAGAAATATGGTAATGATAACCCTGTTTGTGAGACAGCAAAAGAGACATAGATGTATAGAACAGTATTTTGGACTCTGTGGGAGAGGGAGAGAGTGGGATGATTTGGAAGAATGGCATTGAAGCATGTATAATATCATATATGAAACAAATCACCAGTCCAGGGTCAATGCATGATACTGGATGCTTGGGGCTGGTGCACTGGAATAACCTAGAGGGATGGTATGGGGAGGGAGGAGGCAGGGGAGTTCAGGATGGAGAACACATGTATACCCGTGGTGGATTCATTTGATGTATGGCAAAACCAATACAATATTGTAAAGTAATTAATCTCCAATTAAAATAAATACATTTATGTTAAAAATAAAATGTTATTGTAGAATGAAGAAAAATCTAAGCATGGGAAGAAATTAAGGTTAGGTTGATATCACATCTAAGTTATGTGTGTTTAGTTCAGGAGAGATTTTAATAAATTAGAGACTGTCCAGAAGAGAATAACCAAGGATATAAGTTATTTTGTTGTCCAGGTGGTGCACTGGCAAATAATTCCCCTGCCAATGCAGGAGATGCAAACGATGTGGGTTTGACCCCCAAGTCAGTATAATTCTCTGGAATATAAAATGGCAACACACTCCAATGGCAACACACTTGCCTGGAAAATTCCATGGAAAAAGGAGCCTGGTGGGCTACATTTCATAGAGTTGCAAAGAGTCCTTCGTGACTGAGTAGGTCACATGCTTGAAGTACGTAGATTAAACATAGGCGGGGGCATGGGGTGGGGGTTGTTGAATCACAGCATCAGTTTTTAGTTGTGTGAGGAATTGTATTTGGCAGAAGAAACAATTAACTCTATCTTGCTCCAAAGAGCAAAATAGGACTATTGGGAAAGTTATAATGATAAAGGCTTAAATCACTTCAATTTGGTTTGCCTATATAATGTAGTAAAAGGAGCCTGAGGAAAGGAATTAAAACACTTAGATTATAGTTTCAGCTTTGTATTTATTGATCTGTGCAATTTTGGACAAGTTATTTATCATTTGAAGTCTCAGTTTCCAATATCAAATATGAAGCTGCCTAACAAAAAATTATCTGTACATTCTAAGATTTTAATTTACAAAAGAGAAAAAAAAATTCTTCCCTTTAAAAGACATACTTGACATACATCAACATGAATCTGCCACGGGTGTAAAAGTGTCCCCAATCCTGAAGCCCCCTCCCACCTCCCTCCCCATACCATCCCTGGTGGATTCATGTTAATGTATGGCAAAGGCAATACAATATTGTAAAGTAATTAGCCTCTAATTTAAAAAAAAAATAAATAAAAACAAAATTTTAAAAAATAAATAAAAGACATACTTGATAGAATGTTTTCTATGATATGAATAAGGCAATTGAATTTTAATAATTATTATGATTGTGGACTAAGCTGGATTTGTATTAAGTCATAAGTCTAAAAAGTATAGTAGTTCCTTATTATTCCTCTAACAAATATTTAATGTATAACTTAATGGTTCATATAAAGTAACCTATTCAGTGCTTTGATTTTTGAATAAGGTATTAAATAATAGCTAAGGCAAAGATCTGGAACAATACTCAAAGTATATGTATCTCTGTACTATTAAATAGAGTGGAGATCTTTGTACATTTCTTAGAACAAATGGATGGTAATTTTTGTAAGAAACAAAGATGCCAGAAATTTAAAAAAAAAAAAAAAAAAACTGCTGCTAAGTTTAGTTATAAAGAGAAAAAATAATTAAAATGAGCATTGTTTATTACAAGTCTGGTATTCCAGATTTAAATTGCTACATGTTGTGAAAAGGAAAAAGCAGTTTCAAATTTCATCACTTCCTTAATGGACGTGAGTGTAGTTCCTAGAATGTCAATAGCCCAAAGCTACCAAACTATTGAACAAGATATTAAAATTTCATGATATAGTTTCTTTAGCAGCAGTTTTACTGTGGTAAACTATCATTCAAGAAAATACAAGACCAAGCTTCTAAGAAGTGTTTACAAGGCCTTAATTGTTGAGCCTAATTTTGAGATTATATCAGAAGTCAAAGTAATTCATGGTACCCTCATCATTCAGGAAAACTACCTTCCAGGCAAAACACAAGCAGAAGAACATCATTAAAACAAATGTGGCAATATAATAATTTTCTATTTCCAAATTAGCTTTTTCATGGTGGTGTTATCTTTATACAGGCATATAGGTAATTTTTTCTACCTTGTGAGAGCTCTATGTAACACTATAAAGAGAACATTATCATTAAGGTAAGAGACTGTCCAAGGTCACACAGTTTAATCAATAAATATTGAAAATCTACTATGGACTAGGCCCTGTGGAAGGTACAAAGCAATTAGAAGATATGATCCTTGCCTTTATTTAAGGAACTTATAATTTGATTAGTGAGGCACGTCTAAAATAATTAAAGCAAATGAATGATAAAAGGCAGCATGTGATCAAGAACTTAAAGGAGGAGAACTAAAGGAGCATTTTACTTAAAGAAATCTCCACGGAGGAAAAGAGTGGCAAGATACACTTTTAAAGATGGATGGAGTGCAGAGAAGGGTTTTTTATTGGCGGTCCTGAAAATGACATACATTGTCTCTACTCATATTCTTTGACCAAAATTTGGTCCCTGGGCCACATGGAACTGCAAAGGAGCCTGGAAAATGTAGCCTACTTATTTTACCAGAAGGAAAAAGAAAAAAAAAAATTGTCACAGATGTAAGTCACAGAAAATGACCCATCTCTTATTACTGTATTTATTGTATTTTAATCAGATCAGATCTGATCAGATCAGATCAGTCGCTCAGTCGTGTCCAACTCTTAGCGACCCCATGAACTGCAGCACGCCAGGCCTCCTGTCCATCACCAACTCCCGGAGGTCCCTCAGACTCACATCCATCGAGTCAGTGATGCCATCCAGCCATCTCATCCTCTGTCGTCCCCTTTTCCTGCCCCCAATCCCTCCCAGCATCAGAGTCTTCTCCAATGAGTCAACTCTTGGCATGAAGTGGCCAAAATGCTGGAGTTTCAGCTTTAGCATCATTCCTTCCAAAGAAATCCCAGGGCTGATCTCCTTCAGAATGAACTGGTTGGATCTTCTTGCAGTCCAAGGGACTCTCAAGAGTCTTCTCCAACACCACAGTTCAAAAGCATCAATTCTTCGGCGCTCAGCCTTCTTCACAGTCCAGCTCTCACATCCATACATGACCACAGGAAAGACCATAGCCTTGACTAGGCGAACCTTTGTTGGTAAAGTGGTCTCTGCTTTTGAATATGCTATCTAGGTTGGTCATAACTTTCCTTCCAAGGAGCAAGCGTCTTTTAATTTCATGGCTGCAGTCACCATCTGCAGTGATTTTGGAGCCCAGAAAAACAAAGTCTGACACTGTTTCCACTGTTTCCCCATCTATTTCCCATGCAGTGATGGGACCAGATGCCATGATCTTCGTTTTCTGCATGTTGAGCTTTAAGCCAACCTTTTCACTCTCCACTTTCACTTTCATCAAGAGGCTTTTTAGCCCCTCTTCACCTTCTGCCATAAGAGTGGTGTCATCTGCATATCTGAGGTTATTGATATTTCTCCCGGCAATCTTGATTCCAACTTGTGTTTCTTCCAGTCCAGCATTTCTCATGATGTACTCTGCATATAAGTTAAATAAACATGGTGACAATATGCAGCCTTGACGTACTCCTTAAGTAATAATAAAGAACTTTATTGAGTGCTAAGTTTGTAAAAGCATAAATATTTCACTTAAAACTTTCAATAACCAGTGGTATAAATAAAAGTTATAATTCCTAATTTACATACAAATAATCTAATAACAAGAATCTTGCTTGAGGTCACACAGCTAATGAGTGGCAGAGATAAAAACAGAACACTGCCTGACTCAAGCTCACAATTCTAACTACCACTTTCTGCTGTCGAGTCTGCTCCAATGAAATAATGATGGCAGGAAGGAACAAGAAGAGAGGGAAGCAAATAATGGGGAAATTATTAGGTCACAGAATACACTATGCATTTTTTCATCTGTTGTCTTCTAAATACAGCATTATGACATGTGCTTCATGAACCTCATTTTAATATCAGTAACTTTTGAAATATGTTCTAATAGCCCAGTGATATTAATCACAAACTAATTTAATTCAAATAAAGAGATTTTGGAAATACTTTCACCTTGCAAGAAGATAAAATTGCATTAATTACTTTGGCTATCATATTATCAAGGCACAAAAATGCTTCTTAGAACAATCTTAGTCAAGTTCAAATATATGAAGCTGGGGATATGGAATTTTGGAAATATCATTAGATTTTAAGTGCTTATTAATAAAATGTGTATGCATCAAAGGAAAGAACACTATAAATTCATCAGGAATGTTGATTTTGAGCTAATAAAAAAGGTTTAAAGAATCTAGGAAATAATACAGACAAAATTAATGTAGAAAGGGAGAAGATAAAGAAAGCGGAATTAAGGCAATCATTGGCATCCATTCTAATAAACTCTAAAGAAAAGATAATAAGAAAAAAGGTGGTAAAATTAGAATTAAAAAAAAAGGATCAGCAAATACTTAGCACATATAATTAATAAACTATAGAAGTATGTGACAAGGACAAAAATAAGAGAACTATATCTTTAAGTAGCAGCAAAAAGTGATATTATAGTGAGGAAAATGCTATACAGTACAAGGTGCATTGTACTCTTGGCTAATAACAGCCTCTGGATTTTGAAAACAAACATGAATAATTCTTGACCTATACGGTATGATAGCCACTAGTCACATGGGGACATTGAACACATGAAATGCAGCTGGCCTGAACTGATATGTGCTTCAGTATAACAAACACACACATTTTGAAAACTTAGGACAACAAAAAAGAAACAATATCTCATTAATATTTTCATTTGATTAATATTGAAATAATATTTTGGAAATATTGGGTTATTATATAATAAAATAATCTTGCTTTTGTACCTTTGAATATGGCTACTACATACGAAGTTACATATTCCTTGCATTATATCTCATTTGGATTTAACTGTCCTAAACTAATACCACACATACACACAGAGTCAAGAGTCAAACAAAATAAAATCCTACAAAAATAATATACTTGATTGATTCAGTATTCAGGATTTGCTTTCAATGGAAATCATTAAAGATAGACATTTCATTAAGGCTCTCAAATTACCCAAATTGTCTTTCTAGATTTCTCAAATTGATAAGATAATTATTAACTCTATATTATATATATAAAAACGCAGGCGACTGCTGACGGGCGAGCTAAAGCACGGCCAAGAGGAGCCACCCTACCTCCGAGGTCAGGGGCAGCGGTGGAGAGTACCAGACTGCGACGGTGCAGGAACTGCCGAGAGGAGTTACCCGCGTCCGAGGTCAGGGGGCAGCAACGAGAGGAGTTACCCCGCATCCGAGGTCAGGGGCAGCAACTAGAGGAGTTATCCCACGTCCGAGGTCAAGGGCAGCGGCCCAGAAGAGATACCCCATGCCTCAAGACTGAGGCCAAGGGCGGCAGCCAGGAGGAGCAATCCCATGCCCGAGGCCACGGGCGGTGGCAAGGAGGACCAACCCGACGTCCATGGAGCCGTGGCTGTGAGGGCACAGGAGGGCCTAGAGGACCTATCCCATTTTGAAGGTCAGGAAGGTCGGTGGTGAGGAGAGACTCCTCATCTAAGGTAAGGTGCTATGGCTGTGCTGTGCTGGAGCAGCCGTGAAGAGATACCCCACGCCCAAGGTAAGAGAAACCCAAGTAAGACGGTACGTGTTGCAAGAGGGCATCAGAGGGCAAACACACTGAAACCATACTCACAGAAAACAAGTCAATCTAATCACACTAGGACGACAGCCTTGTCTAACTCAATGAAACTAAGCCATGTCCATGGGGCAACCCAGGATGGGCGGGTCATGGTGGAGAGATCTGACAGGATATGGTCCGCTGGAGAAGGGAATGGCAAACCACTTCAGGATTCTTGCCTTGAGAACCCCATGAATAGTATGAAAAGGCAAAATGATAGGATACTGAAAGAGAAACTCCCCAGGTCAGTAGGGGCCCAATATGCTACTGGAGATCAGTGGAGAAATAACTCCAGAGAGAATGAAGGGATGGAACCAAAGCAGAAAGAATACCCAGCTGTGGATGTGTCTGGTGATAGAAGCAAGGTCTAATGCTATAAGAGCAATATTGCATAGGAACCTGGATTGTCAGGTCCATGAATCAAGGCAAATTGGAAGTGGTCAAACAAGAGATGGCAAGAGTGAATGTCGACATTCTAGGAATCAGTGAACTAAAATGGACTGGAATGGGTGAATTTAACTCAGAGGACCATTATATCTACTACTGCGGGCAGGAATCCCTCAGAAGAAATGGAGTGGCCATCATGGTCAACAAAAGAGTCCGAAATGCAGTACTTGCATGCAATCTCAAAAATGACAGAATGATCTCTGTTTCCAAGGCAAACCATTCAATGTCACAGTAATCCAAGTCTATGCCCCAATGAGTAACGCGGAAGAGCTGAAGTTGAACGGTTCTATGAAGACCTACAAGACCTTTTAGAACTAACACCCAAAAAAGATATCCTTTTCATTATAGGGGACTGGAATGCAAAAGTACGAAGTCAAGAAACACCTGGAGTAACAGGCAAATTTGGCCTTGGAATACGGAATGAAGCAGGGCAAAGACTAACAGAGTTTTGCTAAGAAAATGCACTAGTCATAACAAACACACTCTTGCAAAACACAAGAGAAGACTCTATACATGGACATCACCAGATGGTCAACACCGAAATCAGATCAATTATATTCTTTGTAGCCAAAGATGGAGAAGCTCTGTAGAGTCAGCAAAAACAAGACCAGGAGCTGACTGTGGCTCAGACCATGAACTGCTTATTGCCAAATTCAGACTTAAATTGAAGAAAGTAGGGAAAACCACTAGACAATTCAAGTATGACCTAAATCAAATCCGAAATGATTATACAGTGGAAGTACGAAATAGATTTAAGGGCCTAGATCTGATAGATAGAGTGCCTGATGAACTATGGAATGAGGTTCGTGACATTGTACAGGAGAAAGGGATCAAGATCATACCCATGGAAAAGAAATGCAAAAAAGCAAAATGGGTGTCTGGGGAAGCCTTACAAATAGCTGTGAAAAGAAGAGAAGTGAAAAGCAAAGGAGAAAAGGAAAGATATAAGCATCTGAATGCAGAGTTCCAAAGAAGAGCAAGAAGAGATAAGAAAGCCTCTTCAGCGATCAATGCAAAGAAATAGAGGAAAACCTTAGAATGCGAAGGACTAGGGATCTCTTCAAGAAAATCAGAGATACCAAAGGAACATTTCATGCAAAGATGGGCTCGATAAAGTACAGAAATGGTATGGACCTAACAGAAGCAGAAGATATTAAGAAGAGGTGGCAAGAAAACACAGAAGAACTGTACAAAAAAGATCTTCACGACCCAGATAATCACGATGGTGTGATCACTGACATGGAGCCAGACATCCTGGAATGTGAAGTCAAGTGGGCCATAGAAAGCATCACTATGAACAAAGCTAGTGGAGGTGATGGAATTCCAGTTGAGCTATTCCAAATCCTGAAAGATGAGGCTTGAAAATGCTGCACTCAATATGCCAGCAAATTTGGAAAACTCAGCAGTGGCCATAGGACTGGAAAAGGTCAGTTTTCATTCCAATCCCAAAGAAAGGCAATGCCAAAGAATGCTCAAACTACCACACAATTGCACTCATCTCACACACTAGTAAACTAATGCTCAAAATTCTCCAAGCCAGGCTTCAGCAATATGTGAACCGT
Source organism: Tragelaphus eurycerus (assembly GCA_935064755.1). Lineage (NCBI taxonomy): Eukaryota > Metazoa > Chordata > Mammalia > Artiodactyla > Bovidae > Tragelaphus > Tragelaphus eurycerus. Next base: position 2,330,091 of record CAKXYN010000118.1, read on the forward strand.
GAACTTCCTGATGTTCAAGCTGGATTTAGAAAAGGCAGAGGACCAGAGATCAAATTGCCAACATCCTCTGGATCATGGAAAAAGTAAGAGATTTCCAGAAAAACATCTGTTTCTGCTTTATTGACTATGCCAAACCTTTGACTGTGTGGATCACAATAAACTGTGGAAAATTCTGAAAGAGATGGGAATACCAGACCACCTGATTTGCCTCTTGAGAAATTTGTGTGCAGGTCAGGAAGCAACAGTTAGAACTGAACATGAAACAGCAGACTGGTTCCAAATAGGAAAAGGAGTACATCAAGGCTGTATATTGTCACCCTATTTATTTAAATTATGAAGAGTACAGCATGAGAAACGCCGGACTGGAAGAAACACAAGTTGCGAGAAGATTGCTGGGAGAAATATCAATAATCTCAAATATGCAGATGACACCACCCTTATGGCAGAAAGTGAAGAGGAACTAAAAAGCCTCTTGATGAAAGTGAACGTAGAGAGTGAAAAAGTTGGCTTAAAGCTCAACATTCAGAAAATGAAGATCATGGCATCCAGTCCCATCACTTCATGGGAAATAGATGGGGAAACAGTGGGAACGGTGTCAGACTTTGTTTTTCTGGGCCCCAAAGTCACTGCAGATGGTGACTGCAGCCATGAAATTAAAAGACGTTTACTTCTTGAAAGAAAAGTTATGACCAACTTAGATAGCATATTCAAAAGCAGAGACATTACTTTGCCAACAAAGGTTCGCCTAGTCAATGCTATGGTCTTTCCTATGGTCATGTATGCATGTGAGAGTTGGACTGTGAAGAAAGCTGAGTCCTGAAGAATTGATGCTTTTGAACTGTGGTGTTGGAGAAGACTCTTGAGAGTCCCTTGGACTGCAAGGAGATCCAACCAGTCCATTCTGAAGGAGATCAGCCCTGGGATTTCTTTGGAAGGAATGATGCTAAAGCTGAAACTCCAGTACTTTGGCCATCTCATGCGAAGAGTTGACTCATTGGAGAAGACGCTGCTGCTGGGAGGGATTGAGGGCAGGAGAAGAAGGGGATGATAGAGGATGAGATGACTGGATGGCATCACTGACTTGATGGACGTGAGTCTGAGTGAAAGAAAGTTAGCTTTTATCAACATGATGAGCAGATGCCTAAGCCCTTTGCAAATAAGTAGACCTTATTAAATTTAGGTGCAATTACTGTGAAGACTTTTGAAAATTATTCTAAATTAAATTAAATTCTAAATTAAATAAATAATAAATCATTAAATACTATCCTTTCATATATACTTAATTAAGCAGAATGTACTCGTACCTATAACATTATTTTGATAAACATTTCACTAGATGAATGTCATTTACTCATTGAGCCTCACCAATTGAAACCATCTGCTCCATTTCATTTCTCCCAAATAAATGTTTCCTATTGGGCAAACTCTGGGAGATAGTGAGGGATACAGAGGCCTGGCATGCTGCAGTCCATGGGGGTCACAAAGAGTCGGACATGGTTTAGTGACTGAACAACAGCAACATCATGTAGATATGTATATATATATATGTGTGTGTGTGTGTGTGTGTGTGTGTGTGTGTGTGTGTATAATATCAGATCAGTCGCTCAGCCATGTCAGACTCTTTGCGACTCCATGAATTGCAGCACGCCAGGCCTCCCTGTCCATCACCAGCTCCCAGAGGTCACTCAGACTCACGTCCATTGAGTCAGTGATGCCATCCAGCCATCTCATTCTCTGTTGTCCCCTTCTTCTCTTGCCCCCAATCCCTCCCAGCATCAGAGTCTTCTCCAATGAGTCAACTCTTCGCACAAGGTGGCCAAATTACTGGAGTTTCAGCTTCAGCATCATTCCTTCCAAAGAAATCCCAGGGCTGATCTCCTTCAGAATGGACTCCTTAGATCTCCTTGCAGTCCAAGGGACTCTCAAGAGTCTTCTCCAACACCACAATTCAAAAGCATCAGTTCTTTGGTGCTCAGCCTTCTTCACAGTCCAACTCTCACATCCATACATGACCACAGGGAAAATCATAGCCTTAACTAGACGAACCTTTGTTGGCAAAGTAATGTCTCTGCTTTTGAATACGCTATCTAGGTTGGTCATAACTTTCCTTCCAAGGAGTAAGCGTCTTTTAATTTCATGGCTGCAGTCACCATCTGCAGCTATTTTGGAGCCCCAAAAAATAAAGTCTGACACCATTTCCACTGTTTCCCCATCTATTTCCCATGAAGTGATGGGACTGGATGCCATGATCTTCGTTTTCTGAATGTTGAGTAATGTACTGATGTAAATCCTCTAACTGCTGCAGCCATTTTGCTACAGTAAGAACAGCCTGAAAAAAAAAAAAAAAAATCACAACACCTGGAGGAGAGCAGGGATGGAAAAATAACAGAGAAAATGAGTTAGACGCCTGATTAAACTGCCTGAATTCCTGCCCCTAGACTTTTCCAACAACATCTTGCCAGCATATTTTTTTTTCATTGTATAAAACAATTTAAGTTGAATTTTCTGTTACATATTAGCCAAAAGCATCCAAACTTAAATACTTGTTGTTTTGCCTTGATTAATTTTTTATACTCTTATATAATTATTTTATCAATGTGTCTCTGGCTGTTTGATAGAATTTCTTATTCTTTCCCACTCGAGTAATTTTTCTGGAAATTTTGTCTGTTCTGTCTTCTGCCTACTCATCGTTTGGTATCACTATTGTTTAACAGTGTAATTTGTTTAAGATTCAATTAGAAGATCCGCATGAATTACAATTTGGCATGACTCTATTTAGTCTGTGTTTTCCTCTTACTCCCAAAGTTTTTGTCAGTCATGTTTGTTTATTTATAAGTAGGTAATATTTTGTATGGGTGACTCTTCCTAACTGGGAACTATTATAATACATCAAATTGAGCTTCTGAAATGCTAAAACATATGGTTTGAGTTTGCTGTTTGTTTATTATAACATTTGACATCTATATAAGTCACTGGGTTTACAATGAAATTCATTCCTTTTTTTTTAATTTTTTTATTTTGCTTAACTTTACAATATTGTATTGCTTTTACTATACATCGAGATGGATCCGCCACCAGTATACACGTGTTCCCCATCCTGAACCCTCCTCCCTCCCCCCTCCCCACACCATCCCTCCAGGTCGTCCCAGTGCTCCAGCCCCAGGCATCTGTCATTCTTTAATTTACAAAATCAATAAGCAAACTACACTTTCTTTGAATCCAATGATTTTAAGCATGTAGATCCATTGTCATACACATATATGTTAACATATATATTTGTATATATGTAGATGGAGAAACAGTGGAAACAGTGTCAGAATTTATTTTTCTAGGCTCCAAAATCACTGCAGAAAAAATGCTTGGAATGATTTCAATTTTTCTGAACTTACCAAGGCTAGATTTATGGCCCAGGATGTGGTCTATCCTGGAGAAGGTTCCGTGTGCGCTTGAGAAAAAGGTGAAATTCATTGTTTTGGGATGAAATGTCCTATAGATATCAATTAGTTCTAACTGGTCTATTGTATCATTTAAAGTTTGTGTTTCCTTGTTAATTTTCTGTTTAGTTGATCTATCCATTGGTGTGAGTGGGGTATTAAAGTCTCACACTATTATTGTGTTATTGTTGATTTCTCCTTTCATACTTGTTAGTATTTGTCTTATATATTGCGGTGCTCCTAAGTTGGGTGCATATATATTTATAATTGTTATATCTTCTTCTTGGATTGATCCTTTGATCATTAGGTAGTGACCTTCTTTGTCTCTTTTCACATCCTTTGTTTTAAAGTCTATTTTATCTGATATGAGTATTGCTACTCCTGCTTTGTTTTGGTCTCTATTTGCATGGAAAATCTTTTTCCAGCCCTTGACTTTCAGTCTGTATGTGTCCCCTGTTTTGAGGTGTGTTTCTTGTAGACAACATATGTAGGGGTCTTGTTTTTGTATCCATTCAGCCAGTCTCTGTCTTTTGGTTGGGGCATTCAACCTATTTACATTTAAGGTAATTAATGATAAATATGATCCCATTGCCATTTACTTTGTTGTTTTGGGTTTGAATTTATATATCCTTTTTGTGTTTCCTGTCTAGAGAATGTCCTTTAGTATTTGTTGGAGAGCTGGTTTGTTGTTGCTGAATTCTCTCAGCTTTTGCTTGTCCGTAAAGGTTTTGATTTCTCCTTCATATTTGAATGAGATCCTTGCTGGGTACAATAATCTGGGCTGTAGGTTCTTTTCTTTCATCACTTTAAGTATGTCTTGCCATTCCCTCCTGGCTTGGAGAATTTCTATTGAAAGATCAGCTGTTATCCTTATGGGAATTCCCTTGTGTGTTATTTGTTGTTTTTCCCTTGCTGCTTTTAATATTTGTTCTTTGTGTTTGATCTTTGTTAATTTGATTAATATGTGTCTTGGGGTGTTTCGCCTTGGGTTTATCCTATTTGGGACTCTCTGGGTTTCTTGGACTTGAGTGATTATTTCCTTCCCCATTTTAGGGAAGTTTTCAACTATTATCTCCTCTAGTATCTTCTCATGGTCTTTCTTTTTGTCTTCTTCTTCTGGGACTCCTATGATTCGAATATTGTAACGTTTAAAATTGTCCTGCAGATGGTGACTGCAGCCATGAAATTAAAAGACGCTTACTCCTTGGAAGGAAAGTTATGACCAACCTAGATAGCATATTCAAAAGCAGAGACATCACTTTGCCAACAAAGGTTCGCCTAGTCAAGGCTATGGTCTTTCCCGTGGTCATGTATGGATGTGAGAGCTGGACTGTGAAGAAGGCTGAGCGCCGAAGAATTGATGCTTTTGAACTGTGGTGTTGGAGAAGACTCTTGAGAGTCCCTTGGACTGCAAGGAGATCCAACCAGTCCATTCTGAAGGAGATCAATCCTGGAATTTCTTTGGAAGGAATGATGCTAAAGCTGAAACTCCAGTATTTTGGCCACCTCATGCGAAGAGTTGACTCATTGGAGAAGACTCTGATGCTGGGAGGGATTGAGGGCAGGAAGAGAAGGGGACGACAGAGGATGAGATGGCTGGATGGCATCACTGACTCGATGGATGTGAGTCTGAGTGACCTCTGGGAGCTGGTGATGGACAGGGAGGCCTGGCGTGCTGCGGTTCATGGGGTTGCAGAGAGTCGGACACGACTGAGCGACTGATCTGATCTGATCTGATCTGATCTTTATGTTCATATTCTTTTATATGTTCTGTTACTCCATTTTTCTCACCTAATGGTGCTTCTATTCACAGATGACTATTCAGTTGTTCATGACTCTCTGACGTTAGACCTACATATCCCATATTATAATTGGACTCATTCTTAGAAATCAACTTTTTTTTATATACTATATCCAATATATACTGTAGAGAATTGCTTATGTAACCCACATAATGTGGGCAAGAATGAATAAACAGAAAACAGAAGTTACTGCTTTCTAGAGAACATTTAGCAGCACTGTACATGAAATGATCTGGTAATCATTATCATGCACCATGAAGGACCTTTTTCATCTCAGCCACCATTAAACTTCACCCTGCTGCAGTGTGGCAGGAATGATTCACATTAAGAAAATATAGATGAATTTCTGAAGCAATCAGATTAAAACCACAACCAGAGTCTTCTGGATCTGCACTAGTATAGTAGATTGTTTCCATATTTGGCTACTAAACATTTGAAATGTGGCTAGTCCAAACTGAAATAAGCTCTAAGTATAAAATATACACTGGTTTTAAAAGACTCAGTATGAACAAAAATGTAAACTATAACATTAATAAATATTTTATATTTATTGCTTGATGCAATGATAAAATTCTGGTTATATTGGGTTAACTGAAATTATTAAAATTGATTTCACCTATTTCTCTTTATCTTTAAATGAAGCTATTAGAAAATGTAAAATTACATATGTTGTATTAGAATTCTGTTGAACAGTGCTGCTATATGGAATGCTGAGATGACTCACACCCTTCAATAAATATTGATTGCTAAGAATGTAAAACCTAAGCCTCCATAAGCAAGCTTTAAGACCTAGTAATAAGAACACTGAAGCAATAAAAAAATACTAGCCATGTGTAACAAGAACAATGTGAGTTCTGGGAATCTTATAACAAGCTCCCAAGGTTCATTCAAATACAAGGTCAGTTTTGAGAACCACGGTTTTATAGTCATTCCCAACACATCCTTTCATAGTCTTCATAAATTTCCAAACAAAAGTACACCTTTGAGAGACTGTTATAAAATAAACCTGTACCTGGTGGGTACTCCCTGACTTTGAGTTGAGAGCAAAACTATTTAAGCAACCTTCCTTCTTAATAACTGTGGCTTAAAAACCATCTTGTCTGAACTATAAGCAGAGAAATCAGTGAAGTATATCAACCTGTATGTACATAAATATTTTTCATCATGAAAGGTGTACTTTACAGCTACAGAACTTTTCTTTAGGGATACCTCATTCTATAATGAACTTGGCCTTAAATACAATGAGAATGGACACTACAGACAGAAGAAACAAGCCACAGATTTTCCTGGTGGCGTAATGGTAAAGAAGCTGCCTGCCAATGAAGGAGATGCAAGAGACAAGGGTTTGATCCCTGGGTTAGGAAGATCCCCTAGAATATGAAATGGCAACTCATTCCAGTAGTCTTGCTTAGAAATTTCCATGGATAGAGGAGCCTGGCAGTCCATGGGGTTGCAAAGAATCAGACACAACTGATCACACACACAAACACACAGCAAGTCACGGGATTTTTTGTTGCTATTGTTATCAGTTATGAGAATGTAGAGGAAGAGTCAAGTAATACAAATGTTATTTTTTTCTAAGACAAGAGCAGAGGCAGGATTTTTGTTTGTGAGAGAGAAAAACTGCTGTTTTATGTAATTGCTTCAAAACACTGCTTTAAAAATATGTTTTGTTTTCCTTTTCAATATTTTTTTTTTCTGGTAAGCATACAGAAACTTTTGAAAATAATTTCTAAACCTCTGTCCTCTAGATGAAAATAATAAAAGCAGATGGACCAAAGTTTTTGCTGGGGTGACCTTCAGCTAGAGAAGACAATAACACTTATATAAATCAACAAGAAAAAGAAGAGCTATAAACCATTAATTTCTGTTAGGAGTTAGAAGATTTTTCTGAGTAGATCAGATAACTTTTTTGTAGATTAATTCATTTATTTTAATTGGAGGCTAGTTACTTTACAATATTGTAGTGGTTTTTGCCATACATTCACGTGAATCAGCCATGGGTGTACATGTGTCCCCCATCCTGAAGCCCCCTCTCACCTGCCTCCCCATCACATCCCTAAAGTGTTGTCCAAGTGCACCAGCCCTGAGCGCCCTATCTCATGCATTGAACCTGGACTGGTGATCTATTTCTTTCTTATGATTAGGAGGAAAACAGTTAAGTCATATAAAGTCATCACAGAGCCCTACTCACAGCTGGCACCTGCTCTAAATGGTCTTCCACAAGAAGCAAGAGTGCTTGAGTCACACAAGGAGGCCTCCCCAACTAGGTCCCCATTCACCCTTAGGTCAACAGAACATCAGCATTTGAAAGAAACTATTCTACTTTCTAGACTCAAACCCTAAGCCTGTTGTAATGGACTTAAGTCTTAGTTGCTGAGTTGTGTCTGATTGTTTGAGACCCCATGGACTGTAGTCAACCGGGCTCCTCTGTCCATGGGATTCTCCAGGCTAGCATACTGGAATGGGTCGCCATTCCTTTCTGCCAATTTATTTCCTCTTTCTTTTGTTATTTTGTTCTTTTTCTTTTTTTCCTATATTTACATTCCCTTTCTTTTTATTGTATTCTCTCCTCCATATGTTACTCTTCATTATCTTTCTTTTTATTTTGCCATTTTACAATTTCTCTTATTTCTCTCTTCCACTTTTATCCCTGTCTCTCAGTCTCTTTCTTCCCCCCTCTCTCTTTCGCTCTCTTTTCTTCATTCTTTTCCATTGCTCTCTTATTTTCCTCTCTCCTGTTCTGTTACTTTAAAAATCCTTTCTTTTTTTTTTCCTGTCTACTACTATTCCCTTCCTCTCTCTTTTCTCTTCCTTTTCCCACCTCTACTTTTGCATTTTTTTTCTCTGTCTTAAGTATAAAAAACAAAACATATATGTTCAAACAGAAGATGAAGAAAACTAAATGATTTGGAATTGTGTGAAAATTTTCCCATGTCCAAACTTGTTGAGGTAATAAAAGTTTTATTTTTCTTGTTTGATATCTTTCACTTTGGATTTTAAAAAAAAAGGACGAAGGGTGGAGAGAAAGAGAGGGAGAGAAATTGACTTTTATGGTTTCTTCATTCAATTATCATCATTGTCTGTTTTGACCAAAACAATAATCAAAGGTTCCACATAATTAAAATTTAACCTTTTTGAGGACATCTTTGTATGTCTATACATAGAGATCTACCTTATGCTTTTAAAAGCTCCATGATATATCATTATCTGGATGGTGAGGCAGCATCACAAAGTGTTTAAACTTGCTGTTACTTGAGTCAAAGATGGAGTTTTATCTGACTCAGATGCTAGCTAGTACTGTAATCTTGAACAAAACCCTTGCTTTCTCTAAATCTCGATTTCTTCATCTGTAAAATGGCAATAATATAATAGTATCTACTGACCAAGATGGCATTAACGTTCCCTCAGCTTATCTACAGAAATGGTATGGAACTAACAGAAGCAGAAGATATTAAGAAGAGGTGGCAAGAATACACAGAAGAACTGTAAAAAAAGATCTTCATGACCCAGATAATCACGATGGTGTGATCACTGACCTAGAGCCAGACATCCTGGAATATGAAGTCAAGTGGACCTTAGAAAGCATCACTACAATCAAAGATAGTGGCGGTGATGGAATCCCAGTTGAGCTATTTCAAGTCCTGGAAGATGATGCTGTGAAAGTGCTGCACTCAATATGTCAGCACATTGGAAAACTCAGCAGTGGCCACAGGAGTCAAAAAGGTCAGTTTTCATTACAAGCCCAAAGAAAGGCAATGCCAAAAAATGCTTAAACTACTGTAAAATAGCACTCATCTCACATACTAGTAAAATAATGCTCAAAATTCTCCAAGCCATGCTTCAGCAATATATGAACCGTGAACTTCCAGATGTTCTAGCTGGTTTTAGAAAAGGCAAAGAATCCAGAGATCAAATTGCCAACATCCACTGGATCATGGAAAAAGCAAGAGAGTTCCAGAAAAACATCCATTTCTGTTTTATTGACTATGCCAAAGCCTTTGACTGTGTGAATCACAAGAAACTGTTGAAAATTCTGAAAGAGATGGGAATACCAGACCACCTGACCTGCCTCTTGAGAAACCTATATATGGGTCAGGAAAGAACTATTAGAACTGGACATGGAACAACAGACTGGTTCCAAATAAGAACAGAAGTACGTCAAGGCTGTATATTGTCACCCTGCTTATTTAACTTATATGCAGAGTACATCATGAGAAAGGCTGGGCTGGAAGAAGCACAAGTTGGAATCAAGATTTCCAGAAGAAATATCAATAACCTCAAATATGCAAATGACACCACCCTTATGGCAGAAAGTGAAGAAGAACTAAAAAGCCTCTTGATGAAAGTGAAAGAGGAGAGTGAAAAAGTTGGCTTAAAGCTCAACATTCAGAAAACTAAGACCATGGCATCTGTTCCCATCACTTAATGGGAAATAGATGGGGAAACAATGGAAACAGTGTCAGACTTTATTTTTGGGGATCCAAAATCACTGTGGATGGTGATTGCAGCGATGAAATTAAAAATGCTTACTCCTTGGAAGGAAAGTTATGACCAACCTAGATAGCATATCAAAAGCAGAGACATTACCTGGCCAACAAAGGTCCATCTAGTCAAGGCTATGGTTTTTCCAGTCATCATGTATGAATGTGAGAGTTGGACTGTGAAGAAAGCTGAGCACCGAAGAATTGATGCTTTTGAACTATGGTGTTGGATAAGACTCTTGAGAGTCCCTTGGACTGCAAGGAGATGCAACCAGTCCATCCTAAAGGAGATCAGTCAGTCCTGAGTGTTCTTTGGAAGGAGTGATGCTAAAGCTGAAACTCCAATACTTTGGCCATCTCATGTGAAGTGTTGACTCATTGGAAAAGACTCTGATGCTGGGAGGAATTGGGGGCAGGAGGAGAAGGGGACGACAGAGAATGAGATGGCTGGATGGCATCACCGACTTGATTGATATGAGTTTGTGTGAACTCTGGGAGTTGGTGATGGACAGGGAGTCTTGATGTGCTGCAATTCATGGGGTCACAAAGAGTCGGAAACGACTGAGTGACTGAACTGACCTGAAAAGCTTATCTAAACTTTATACAGGCTTCTTCCTGATTCTAGGCCCTGAACCTTCCTTTTTTAAGGTCATTTACTTTAGAGAATTTGCAAATTATTTCTCAGCTCCTCTGAGATATAAATCTTTCTAGAAGTCTTTTGCCAGTTTTACAACCCAGGTATCTTTCTCAAGAATCCATCCCTTTAAAATGTAATCATAAGATTAACTTATTTGCAAAGCAGAAATAGAGACACAGATGTAGAAAACAATCAAATAGATACCAAAGGGAAAAGAAGGAGGTGTGGGATGAATTGGGATTGACCTACATACACTATTGATACTATGTACAAAATAGATAGCTAATGAGAACCTACTATATAGCACAGGGAATTATACTTAGTGATCTGTGGTGAGCAAAATGGGAAGGAAATCCAACAAATAGGGAATATATGAATACATATAGTTGATTCACTTTGCTGTACAAAAGAAACTGACATGGCAGTGTAAAGCAACTATACTCCAATAAAAAATGTAATCATCAAGAAACATAGCACTGTTTCCTCCCAATCTCTGTGGGAGAGGGGTAGCTTAAGTTTGGTGTATGTCTTGCTCAATCTATTAACCTATCTCCTGTCATAAACATATGAATTTATTTTTCATCCATATAAAGCCAATTAGTAAACACAGATGGCCTATGAGTCCCCACTAATGCCCTCTAGTACTTTTCCACTAGTTCATTCCAGAGCTTATACTACACCCCCCAATCCTTTGAGCAGTATTGAGTTCAGACTGTGTTCTGACTTCTTGTTGCAATAACCTTAAATAAAGTCTTCCCTGCCTGTTTAACTTTGCCTGTTGCAATTTTTGCATTGACACTAATTTGTACAGCTGTTGAGAGGGATAAATGTGATAACAGACACAAAGTATCCAGTGCTTGGTCAAAATTAAGTCCTCAGTAACCATCATTTGTCTTAATTACCATAAATGATTTGACCTACATTGACTGACATTTTCATTATCTCTAAAAATGTTTTCATTTTCACAATGGTGAATTAACACTCCCATATGTTTACTCTTCCACAATTTTGCAAGTATTTCTATAGGTTATTTTTCTAGAATTATATTTTAAAATTTTGTAAGGACTCATGAAATGGATTTCAAATGGGAAGGAGAAGCCTCAAGGGCTTCTGTGAGAGGATGGGTTGGGTGAAGAAAAAATTACATAGTGGTTTAAGCTGAACTACCAAACTTCTGCTTGAAGTAAATCAACTCTGCTTTTACTTGTTTTATATATCAAAGTTCAAGGTAAGTTTTGCTGGAAAACAAAAGGTGAAATGGTTCTGTTGCTAAAAACAACAGCTACCACATGCACAAATATTTGTTAGGGAATTAGGGTCCAAGGAATTGTGGTTTTAACAATATGTCCAGGGACTCTAATGAATATTAAATTTGATAACTGGTGGAAAACATAAGAATATGTGCTGGGAATCACATGCATTTGGTATTTCTGGGTTTAAATCCTAGCTTCAAGTCTACCACTCACAAGCTATAACAATGCCTCCTAACCCAGCATGTGCATTATGATCTACCTTTATATAACTCACCTTCAGGCAGTCAGTGAAAGTCAAAGTTGCTCAATCTTGTCCAACTCTTTGGGACCCCATGGACTATACAGTCCATGGAATTCTCCAGGTGAGAATACTGTAGTGGTTAGACTTTCTGTTCTCCAGGGGACCTTTCCAACCCAGGGATCAAACCCAGGTCTCCCCCCATTGCATGCAGATTCTTTACCAGCTGAGCCACAGGGGAAGCCCAAGAATACTGGAGTGGATAGCCTATTCCTTCTCCAGGGGATCTTCCGACCCAGGAATTGAACTGGGGTCTCCTGCGTTGCAGGTAAATTCTTTACCAACTGAGCTATCAGAGAAGCCCTAACTCACCTTCAACTACATAGCAATTAGATTTCTTCCTCAATGTTACCAATCCCTCTCCACTACAACTGTTTTCATAGAGGAGACTATTGGGAACCAATTCATTTCCTCTTCTCATCTCAAGCCAGCTGCTCTGATATGACTGTCAGTCTCACCAAACTTTGTTAAATCTATTTCTCTCACTCTAATTAAAAAAGTTCCCAAACACCAATGCATATTAGAATTCCCCAAGGAAGTTTTGAAAATACTCATTCCCAGGTTACACTTCATACAAATTAAGTCAGAATGTCTGGGGGGTGGAGTCCAGGTATCCGTTTTGAAATACCCCCAATTTACACAGTTTGGAAACCACTGCTCTAACACCATGGAGGGACTGAAATGTGGACTACTTCCGAAATTTTTAGCCAGCTGCTAGTTCTTCAGTTAATTTTAACTCAAGCCAACAAACAACTGCAAAACATCAATGCAAAAATTAGAACCCATCTTCTAGCAGCATCTCAGCAGTCCAATCACAGTGCCCATACTACACCCCTACCCCTGGACTGCTGCTGCTGATACTAAGTCACTTCAGTCATGTCCGACTCTTTGCTACCCCATAGACAGCAGCCCACCAGGCTTCCCCGTCCCTGGGATTCTCCAGGCAAGAACACTGGAGTGGCTTGCCATTTCCTTCTCCAATGCTGAGAGTGAAAAGTGAAAGTGCAGTTGCTCAGTTGTGTCCGACTCTGTGCAACCCCATGGACTGCCGCCTACCAGGCTCCTCCGTCCATGGGATTTTCCAGGCAAGAGTACTGTAGTGGGGTGCCATTGCCTTCTCCAATCCCTGGACTGAGACTTCTCCATATCCATCCCATCCATTGTAGCAGGAGCAATAATTTTTTGTGGGGGGGTGTGGCTCTGGAAAAACATCAGCAACACAGTTACATTTGCAATAGCTTTTGAAGAGGGAAAGTAGTTTCAAAGTAAAGAGATGGAAAAAATGGTATTAAAAAGTGGCAACAGAGGTGGTCTTAAGACGGCAGAGGAATAGGACAGGGAGACCACTTTCTCCCCCACAAATTCATCAAAAGAACATTTGAACGCTGAGTAAATTCCACAAAACAACTTCTGTATGCCGGCAGAGAACATCAGGCACCCAGAAAGGCAGCCCATTGTCTTCCAAAGGAGGTAGGAAAAATATAAAAGACAAAAAGAGAGACAACAGAGGTAGGGACAGAGATCTATCCTGGGAAGGAAGTCTTTAAAAAGAGAGAAGTTTCCAAACACCAGAAAACCCTTGCACTGCCGAGTCTGTGGTGAGCCTTGGAACCACAGAGGGCAACATACCAGGAGGAAAAATAAATAAATAATTAAAACCCACAGATTACATGCCCAACGGTAACTCCCCCAGTGGAGAAGCAGCACAGACACCTGCATCTGCCACTAGCAAGTGGGGGCTGGGCAGGGAGGCATGGGCTGCATTGCTTAGAGTTAGCCCTGGCCCTGAATCCCCTGAGGGCAATCTGAGGGAACTAATGGGCTAGCAAACCAGACTGTGGGATAGCTACCATGTGTAAAGCCCTAACCTAAGACACCGCCATACCCACTCACAGAACAAAGGACTGACTAGAGCAATGGGAAAAGCCCTAACCTAAGACACCTTCAGGCCCACTCACAGAACAAAGGACTGAGCAGAGCTAGCCGGCTGCAGACCAACCCCCTCTGGTGACAGGCAGCCAGAGCTGGAAGGGGGCAATCGCGGCCCCAAAGAGGCATTATCTACCAAACTACAAGCAGGCTTTGTTGCTTACTAAGACTTCTTGGGATTCTGGATGGTCAACATCCACCTGAAAAGGTGCGTCGGTTGTACACCCAGAAAAATGAGTGGCAGGGATGGGGGAGGCGATAAGTTGCAGTGACCGCTCTCGCCAAACACCTGGTCACCTGAACTACTCGGACCTGGGAAGGGCACAAAATGTAGGCTCAACTGAGTCTGTGCCTCTGAGGACTAGCTGAGTACCTGAACCTGAGCAGTTTAGACCTGGGAAGTGCACACAACCCAGGGCCGGCCTCAGACAGTTCCCAGCAGAGAAACCTAGAGCCTGAGCAGTGTAGACAGGGAAAGCATACATGCTGTGAGCGGGGGAAAACCCAGTGTGGCCGAGTCACTGCGAGCACATGACAGTGTTATTTGTTTGCAGCGTCCCTCCCTCCCCACAGCATGAATGAACAAGTGAGCCTAAAATAGTCTCCAACACTGCCCCCTTGTGTCAGGGAAGAAATTAGACACTGAAGAGACCAGCAAACAGAAGCTAAAACAGAGGGAACCTCCTTGGAGATGACAGGTGCAATAGACTAAAAACCCTGTAGTTAGTACCGAGTACATAGGAAGGGGCCTATAGATCTTGAGAAATATAAGCTGGAGGATCAAGGAACTATCTGAAACAGAACTGACCCCACACTGCCCACAACAACACCAGAGAAAGTTCTAGATATATTTTTACTATTTTTACTACCATTCTTTATTTTTTTATTTTTAAATTTTTAGTCCTCTATTACTCCTTTAATTTTCATTTTTATAACCTACTATTACCCTGACAAAAAAAGAGAGACTCTATTTTTTAAAGCAAACTTCATATATATATATATATATATATATATATATATATATATATATATGAAGGGACACTCAGAGAGGTTCACAGAGTTACATGGTTATATAACTATATATAACTATATATATAACTATATATAACTAAACACAGAGTTATATATATATATATGAAGTTTGCTTTAAAAAAATAGGGTCTCTCTTTTTTTGGCAAAGTAATAGTAGGTTATAAAAATGAAAATTAAAGGAGTAATAGAGGACTAAAAATTTAAAAATAAAAAAATAAAGAATGGTAGTTAAAAAAATAGTAAAAATATATCTAGAACTTTCTCTGGTGTTGTTCTAGATATATATTTACTATTTGTTTTTTTACTACCATTCTGTATTGTGACTTTGTTTGTTTGTTTGTTTTCTTTAATATTGTATTTTTGAAAATCCAACCTCTACACTAGATTTTTAATCTTTGCTTTTTGGTATTTGTTATCAATTTTCTACCTTTAAGAACCCAATCTTCATTACCCATTTTTACTTGGGAGTGAGATTACTGACGACTGCTCTCTCCCACTTTGGACTCTCCTTTTTCTCCACCCAGTCGCCTCTCTCCTCCCTCCACCTTCTCCTCTGTACCCAACTCTGTTAATCTCTTTGTGTGTTCCGGATGGTGGAGAACACTTAGGGAACTGATTACTGACTGGATCTGTCTCTCTCCTTTTCATTCCCTCCTTTTATCCTCCTAACCAACTCTGTCACCTTCCTCCCTCTTCTCTTCTCTGTATAACTCTGTGAACATCTCTGAGCGGTCTAGACTGTGGAACTCACATAAGGAAGTGATTAATGGCTAGCTTGCTCCCTCCTCTTTTGATTCCATCTCATCTAACCTGGGTCACCTCTATATCCCTCTTCCCTCTTATTTTCTCCATGTAATTCTGTGAACCTCTCTGAGTGTCCCTCACTGTGGAGAAACTTTGCATCTTTAACCTAGATGTTTAATTAACGGTGCTATACAGATGGAGAAGTCTTGAGGCTACTGTAAAAACAAGATGGAAACCAGAGTCAGGAGGCATAATTCCAAATTCTGAGAACACCAGAGAACTCCTGACTCCAGGGAACATTAACCGATAGGAGTTCATCAAAAGCCTCCATACCTACACTGAAACCAAGCACCACCCAAGGGTCAACAAGTTCCAGAGAAAGACATCATGCAAATTCTCCAGCAACACAGGAACACAGCCCTGAGCTTCAATATATAGGCTGCCCAAAGTCACTCCAAACCCACTGACATCTCAAAACTCATTACTGGACACTTCATTGCACTCCAGAGAGAAGAAATCCAGCTCCACCCACCAGAACATCGACACAAGCTTCCCTAACCAGGAAACCTTGACAAGCCACCTGTACAAACCCACCCAGAGTGAGGAAACTCCACAGTAAAGAGAACTCCACAAACTGCCAGAATACAGGAAGGCCACCCAAAACACAGCAATATAAACAAGATGAATAGACAGAGGAATACCCAGCAAGTAAAGAAACAAGATAAATGCCCATCAAACCAAACCAAAGAGGAAGAGATAGGGAATTTCCCTGATCAAGAATTCCAAATAATGATAGTGAAAATGATCCAAAATCTTGAAAAGAAAATTGGAATCACAGATAAATAGCCTGGAGACAAGGATTGAGAAGATGCAAGAAAGGTTTAACAAGGACCTAGAAGAAATAAACGGCACCCCACTCCAGTACTCTTGCCTGGAAAATCCCACGGACGGAGGAGCTTGGTAGGCTGCAGTCCATGGGGTCGCTAAGAGTCGGACACGACTGAGTGACTTCACTTTCACTTTTCACTCTCATGCATTGGAGAAGGAAATGGCAACCCACTCCAGTGTTCTTGCCTAGAGAATCCCAGGGACGGGGGAGCCTGGTGGGCTGCCGTCTATGGGGTCGCACAGAGTCGGACACGACTGAAGCGACTTAGCAGCATCAGAAGAAGAAATAAAAGAGTCAATATATAATGCATAATGCAATAAATGATATCAAAAACACTCTGGAGGGAACAAATAATAGAATAATGGAGGTAGAAGATAGGATTAGTGAGGTAGAAGATAGAATGGTAGAAATAAATGAATCAGAGAGGAAAAAAGAAAAACGAATTAAAAGAAACGAGGACAATGTCAGAGACCTCTGAGAAAATGTTAAATGCCCCAACATTCAAATGATAGGAGCCACAGAATAGGAAGAGAAAAAGAAGGACCATGAGAAAATACTTGAGGAGATAATAGTTGAAAAATTCCCTAAAATGGGGAAGGAAATAGCCACCCAAGTCCAAGAAACCCAGAGAGGCCCAAACAGGATAAACACAAGGCGAAACCCCCCAAAACACATATTAATCAAATTAACAAAGATCAAACCCAAAGAACAAATATTAAAAGCAGCAAGAGAAAAACAACAAATAACACACAAGGGGATTCCCATAAGGATAACAGCTGATCTTTCAATAGAAACTCTTCAGGCCAGGAGGGAATGGCAAGATATACTTAAAGTGATGAAAGAAAATAACCTACAGCCCAGATTACTGTACCCAGCAAGGATCTCATTCAAATATGAAGGAGAATTCAAAAGCTTTGCAGACAAGCAAAAGCTGCTAAGAGAATTCAGCACCACCAAACCAGATATCCAACAAATGCTAAAGGATCTTCTCTTGACAGGAAACACACACACACAAAAGGTGTATAAACTCAAACCCAAAACAGTAAAGTAAATGGCAAAGGGATCATACTTATTAATAATTACCTTAAAAGTAAATGGGTCGAAAGCTCCAACCAAAAGACAAAGAATGGCTGAATGGATACAAAAAGAAGACCCCTATATATGTTGCCTACAAGAGATCCACCTGAAAACAAGGGACACATACAGACTGAAAGTGTAGGGCTGTAAAAAGATATTCCATGCAAATAGAGATGAAGAGAAAGCAGGAGTAGCAATACTCATATCAGATGAAATAGACTTTAAACAAAGGCTGTGAAAAGAGACAAAGATGGACACTACATAATGATCAAAGGATCAAACCAAGATGAAGATATAACAATTATAAATATATATGCACTCAACATAGGAGCACCACAATATGTAAGACAAATGCTAACAAGTATGAAAGGGGAAATTCACAATAACATAATAATAGTGGGAGACTTTAATACCCCACTCACACCTATGGATAGATCAACTAAACAGAAAATTAACAAGAAAATGCAAACTTTAAATGATACTAATAGACCAGTTAGGCCTAATTGATATCGATAGTACATCTCACCCCAAAACAATGAATTTCACCTTTTTCTCAAGCGCACATGGAACCTTCTACAGGATAGATCACATCCTGGGCCATAAATCTAGCCTTGGCAAATTCAAAAAAATTGAAATCTTCCCAAGCATATTTTCTGACCACAATGCAGTAAGATTAGATCTCAATTACAGGAGAAAAACTATTAAAATTCCAACATCTGGAGGCTGAACAACAAGCTGCTGAATAACCAATAAATCACAGAAGAAATCAAAATATGCATAGAAACGAATGGAAATGAAAATGCAACAATCTGAAACCTGTGGGACACTGTAAAAGCAGTGCTACGGGAAGGTTCATAGTAATACAGGCATACCCCAAGAAACAAGAAAAAAATCAAATAAATAGCATAACTCTACACCTAAAGCAACTAGAAAAGGAAGAAATTAAGAACCCCAGGGCTAGCAGAAGAAAAGAAATCTTAAAATTATAGCAGAAATAAATGCTAAAGAAATAAAAGAGACCATAGCAAAAATCAACAAAACCAAAAGCTGGTTATTTGAGAAGATCAACAAAATTGACAAACCATTAGCCAGACTCATCAAGAAACAAAGGGAGAAAGATCAAATCAATAAAATTTGAAGTGAAAATTGACAGATAACAACAGACAACACAGAAATACAAAGGATCATAAGAGACTACTATCACCAATTATATGCAAAAAGAAAAAAAAAATGGACAACTTGGAAGAAATTGATGAATTCTTAGAAAATACAACTTTCCAAAACTGAATCAGGAAGAAATAGAAAATCATAACAGACCCATCACAAGCACAGAAATTGAAATAGTAATCAGAAATCTTCCAGGAAATGAAAGCCCATGTCCAGACGGCTTCACAGCAGAATTCTACCAAAAATTTAGAGAAGAGCTAAAACATATCCTACTTAAATTCCTCCAGAAAATTGCAGAGGAAGGTAAACTTCCAAACTCATGCTATGAAGGCACCATCACTCTAATACCAAAACCTGACAAGTTCAGTTCAGTTCAGTCACTCAGTCGTGTCCAACTCTTTGCAACCCCATGAATCACAGCACACCAGGCCTCCCTGTCCATCACCATCTCCCAGAGTTTACTCAAATTCACATCCATCAAGTCGGTGATGCCATCCAGACATCTCACCCTTTGTCGTCCCCTTTTCTTCCTGCCCTCAATGCCTCCCAGCATCAGAGTCTTTTGCAATGAGTCAACTCTTCACATGAGATGGCCAAAGTACTGGAGTTTCAGCTTTAGCATCATTCCTTCCAAAGAACACCCGGGGCTGATCTTTAGAATGGACTGGCTGGATCTCCTTGCAGTCCAAGGCACTCTCAAGAGTCTTCTCCAACATCACAGTTCAAAAGAATCAATTTTTTGTCTCTCAGCTTTCTTCACAGTCCAACTCTCACATGACCACTGGAAAAACAATAGCCTTGACTAGACAGACCTTTGTTGGCAAAGTAATGTCTCTGCTTTTGAATATGCTTATCTAGGTTGGTCATAACTTTCCTTCCAAGGAATAAGCGTCTTTTAATGTCATGGCTGATAACACCATCTCCAGTGATTTTGGAGCCCCCAAAATAAAGTCTGACACTGTTCCCACTGTTTCCCAAAACTATTTCCCATGAAGTAATGGGACCAGTTGCCATGATCTTCGTTTTCTGAATGTTGAGCTTTAAGCCAACTTTTTCACTCTCCTCTTTCACTTTCATCAAGAGGCTTTTTGGTTCCTCTTCACTTTCTGCCATAAGAGTGGTGTCATCTGCATATCTGAGGTTATTGATATTTCTCCCTACAATCTTGCGGAGAAGGCAATGGCACCCCATTCCAGTACTCTTGCTTGGAAAATCCTATGGACGGAGGAGCCTGGTAGGCTGCAGTCCATGGGGTCACTAAGAGTCGGACACGACTGAGCAACTTCACTTTCACCTTTCACTTTCATGCATTGGAGAAGGAAATGACAACCCACTCTGGTGTTCTTGCCTGGAGAATCCCAGGGATGGCAGAGCCTGGTGGGCTGCCATCTATGGAGTCACACAGAGTCAGAAAAGACTGAAGCGACTTAGCCCTAGCAGCTGCAATCTTGATTCCAGCTTGTGCTTCTTCCAGCCTAGCATTTCTCATGATGTACTCTGCATGAAATTTAAATAAACAGGGTGACAATATACAGTCTTGTCGTACTCATTTTCCTATTTGGAACCAGTCGTTGTTCCTCGTCCAGTTCTAAATCTTGCTTCCTGACCTGCATATAGGTTTCTCAAGAGGCAGATCAGGTGATCTGGTATTCCCATCTCTTTCAGAATTTCCCACAGTTTACTGTGATCCACACAGTCAAAGGCTTTAGCATAGTCAATAAAGACGAAATAGATGTTTTTTCTGGAACTCTTTTGCTTTTTCCATGATCCAGCCGATGTTGGCAATTTGGTCTCTGTTTCCTCTGCCTTTCTAAAACCAGCTTGAGCATCAGGAAGTTCACGGTTCACATATTGCTGAAGCCTGGCTTGGAGAATTTTGAGCATTACTTTGCTAGCGTGTGAGATGAGTGCAATTGTGCAGTAGTTTGAGAATTCTTTGGCATTGCCTTTCTTTGGGATTGGAATGAAAATTGACCTTTTCCACTCCTGTGGCCACTGCTGAGTTTTCCAAATTTGCTGGCATATTGAGTGCAGCACTTTCATAGCATCATCTTCCAGGATTTGAAGTAGCTCAACTGGAATTCCATCACCTCCACTAGCTTTGTTCATAGTGATGCTTTCTAAGGCCCACTTGACTTCACATTCCAGGATGTCTGGCTCTAGGTCAGTGATCACACCATCATGATTATCTTGGTCGTGAAGATCTTTTCTGTACAGTCCTGTGTATTCTTGCCACCTCTTCTTAATATATTTTTCTTCTGTTAGATCCTTACCATTTCTGTACTTTATCGAGCCCATCTTTGCATGAAATGTTCCCTTGGTATCTCTTATTTTACTGAAGTGATCTCTAGTCTTTCCCATTCTGTTGTTTTCCTCTATTTCTTTGCATTGATCGCTGAAGAAGGCTTTTTTTTCTCTTCTTGCTATTCTTTGTAACTCTGCATTCACATGCTTATATCTTTCCTTTTCTCTTTTGCTTTTCACTTCTCTTCTTTTCACAGCTATTTGTAAGGCCTCCCCAGACAACCATTTTGCTTTTTTGCATATTTTTCCATGGAGATGGTCTTGATCCCTATCCCCTGTACAATGTCATGAACCTCTGTCCATAGTTCATGAGGCACTCTATCTATTAGATCTAATCCCTTAAATTCATTTCTCACTTCCACTGTCTAATTGTAAGGGATTTGATTTAGGTCATACCTGAATGGTCTAGTGGTTTTCCCTTCTTTCTTCAATTTAAGTCTGAATTTGGCAATAAGGAGCTCATGATCTGAGCCACAGTCGGCTCCCGGTCTTGTTTTTGCTGACTCTATAGAGCTTCTCCATCTTTGGCTGCAAAGGATATAATCGATCTGATTTCAGTGTTGATCATCTGGTGATGTCCATGTGTAGTGTCTTCTCTTGTGTTGTTGCAAGAGGGTGTCTGCTATGATCCGTGTGTTCTCTTGGCAAAACTCTAATTACCATTGCCATGCTCCATTCTGTACTCCCAGGCCAAATTTGCCTGTTACTCAGGTGTTTCTTGACTTCCTACTTTTGTATTCCAGTCCCTTATAATGAAAAGGACATCTTTTTGGGGTGTTAGTTCTCAAAGGTCTTGTAGGTCTTCATAGAACCGTTCACTTCAGCTTCTTCAGCGTTAGTGGTTGGGGCATAGACTTGGATTACTGTGATATTGAATGGTTTGCCTTGGAAAAGAATAGAGACCATTCTGTCATTTTTGAGATTGCATCCAAGTATTGCATTTCAGACTCTTGTTGACCATGATGGCTATTCCATTTCTTCTGAGAGATTCCTGCCCGCAGTAGTAGATATAATGGTCATCTGAGTTAAGTTCACCCATTCCAGTCCATTTTAGTTCACTGATTCCTAGAATGTCAACGTTCACTCTTGCCATCTCCTGTTTGCCTTGATTCATGGACCTGACAATCCAGGTTCCTATGCAATACTGCTTTTTACAACATCGGACCTTGCGTCTATCACCAGTCACATCCACAACTGGGTATTGTTTTTGCTTTAGCTCCATCCCTTCATTCTTTCTGGAGTTATTTCTCCACTGATCTCCAGTATTATATTGGGCACAGGTTGCAAAGAGTTGGACACAACTGAGCAACTGAACTGAACTGACCTGGGGAGTTCCTCTTTCAGTATCCTATCATTTTGCCTTTTCATACTGTTCATGGGATTCTCAAGACAAGAATACTGAAGTGGTTTGCCATTCCCTTCTCCAGTGGACCACATTCTGTCAGACATCTCCACCATGACCGGCCCATCTTCGGTGGCCCCCCAGGGCATGGCTTAGTTTCATTGAGTTAGAAAAGGCTGTGTTCTTAGTGTGATTAGATTGACTAGTTTTCTGTGATTACGGTTTCAGTTTTGTCTGCCCTCTGATGCCTTTTTGCAACACCTACCATCTTACTTGGGTTTCTCTTACCTTGGACATGCAGTATCTCTTCACGGCTGCTCCAGGAAAGCACAGCCACTGCTTCTTACTTTTGACGAGGGGTATCTCCTCACCACTCCTCCTCCTTACCTTGAACACGGAGTAGCTCCTCTAGGGCCTCCTGTGCCTGCACAGCCACCGCTCCTTGGATCTAGGGTTGCTCCTCTCGGCCATCGCACTTGGCCTCAGGTGGGGGTGTGTAGCTCCTCCCAGCCACCGCTCCTGACCTGGGACATGGTGTATCTCCTCTTGGCTGCCAGCCCTGACCTCGGACATGGTGTAGCTCCTCTCGGCCTCACTTGTGCACTGTCGCAGCCGCCCACACTTGTGAAATGGCACAGTTGCCCATGCTGACAAAGATGCCACCAAAAAAGGAAACTACAGGCCAATATTACGGATGAACATAGATGCAAAAATCCTTAACAAAATTATAGTAATCAGAATCCAACAACACATTAAAAAGATCATACACCATGACCAAGTGGGCTTTATCCCAGGAATGCAAGGATTCTTCAATATCCACAAATCAATCAATGTAATACACCACATTAACAGATTGAAAAATAAAAGCCATATGATTATCTCAATAGATGCAAAAAAGCCTTTGACAAAATTCAACATCCATTTATGATAAAAACGCTCAAGAAAGCAGGAATAGAAGGAACATACCTCAACATAATAAAAGCTATATATGACAAACCCACAGCAAACATTATCCTCAATGGTGAAAAATTGCAAGCATTTCCTCTAAAGTCAGGAACAAGACAAGGGTGCCCACTTTCACCATTACTATTCAACATAGTTTTGGAAGTTTTGGCCACAGCAATCAGAGCAGAACAAGAAATAAAAAGAATTCAAATTGGAAAAGAAGAAGCAAAACTCTCACTGTTGGTAAATGACATGATTCTCTACATAGAGAAACCTAAAGACTACATCAGAAAATTACTAAAGCTAATCAATGTATATAGTAATGTTGCAGGATATAAAATCAACACACAGAAATCCCTTGCTTTCCTATACACTAATAATGAGAAAATAGGAAGATAAATTAAGGAAACAATTCCATTCACCATTGCAACCAAAAGAATAAAATACTTAGGAATATATCTAAAGAAACTAAAGACCTATATATAGAAAACTATAAAACACTGATGAAAGAAATCAAAGAGGACACTAATAGATGGAGAAATATACCGTGTACAAGGATTGGAAGAATCAGTATAGTGAAAATGAGTATACTATCCAAAGCAATCTATAGATTCAATGCAATCCCTATCAAGCTACTGTGAAAAATAACAGTAATTTTCACAGACCTCTTGCCTGGAAAATCCCATGGATGGAGGAGCCTGGTGGGCTCCAGTCCATGGGGTCGCTAAGAGTCGATCACGGCTGAGTGACTTCACTTTCACTTTTTCACTTTCATTGGAGAAGGAAATGGCAACCCACTCCAATTTTATTGCCTGGAGAATCCCAGGGGCAGGAGAGCCTGATGGGCTGACGTCTATGGGATCACGCAGAGACGGACACGACTGAAGTGATTTAGCAGCAGCAGAACAAATAATTTCACAATTTGTATGGAAATGCAAAAAACCTCGAATAGCCTAAGCAACCTTGAAAAAAAAAAAAAAAAAAGAATGGAATTGGAGGAATCATCCTGCCTGACTTCAGGCTCTACTACAAAGCCACAGTCATCAAGACAGTATGGTACTGGCACACAGACAGAAATATAGATCAATGGAACAAAATAGATAGCCCAGAGATAAATCCACGCACCTATGGACACCTTATCTTTGACAAAGGAAGCAAGAATATACAATGGAGAAAAGACTATCTCTTTAACAAGTGCTGCTGGGAAAACTGGTCAACCACTTGCAAAAGAATGAAACTAGAACACTTTCCAACACTATACACAAAAATCAACTCAAAACGGATTAAAGATCTAAACGTAAGACCAGAAACGATAAAACTCCTAGAGGAGAACATAGGCAAAACACTCTCAGACATAAATCACTGCAGAATCCTCTATGACCTACCTCCCAGAATATCAGAAGTAAAAGCAAAAATAAACAAATGAGACCTAATTAAAATTAAAAAGATTCTGCACAACGAAAGAAACTATAAGCAAGGTGAAAAGACAGCCTTCAGAATGGGAGAAAATAATAGCAAATGAAGCAATGGACAAAGAATTTATCTCAAAAATATACAAGCAGCTCTTGCTGCTCAATTCCAGAAAAATAAACGACCCAACCAAAAAATGTGCCAAAGAACTAAACAGACATTTCTCCAAAGAAGACATACAGATGGCTAAACACATGAAAAGATGCTCAACATCACTCATTATCAGAGAAATGCAAATCAAAGCCACAATAAGGTATCATTTCAAACCAGTTAGAATGGCTGCTATCCAAATGTTTACAAGCAATAAATGCTGGAGAGGTTGTGGGAAAAAGGGAACCCTCTTACATGGTTGATGGGAATGCAAACTAGTACAGCCACTATGGGGTAGTGTGGAGATTCCTTACAAAACTGGAAATAGAACTGTCATATGACCAGCAATCCCACGGTTGGGCCTACACACCAAGGAAACCAGAATTGAAAGAGACACATGTACCCCAATGTTCATTGCAGCCGTTTTTAATAGCCAGGACATGAAACCATCCTAGATTTCTATCAGCAGCCGAATGGATAAAAAAGCTGTGATACATATGCAAAATGGAGTATTATTCAGCCA
Organism: Tragelaphus eurycerus; assembly: GCA_935064755.1. Taxonomy (NCBI): domain Eukaryota; kingdom Metazoa; phylum Chordata; class Mammalia; order Artiodactyla; family Bovidae; genus Tragelaphus; species Tragelaphus eurycerus. The sequence goes on from CAKXYN010000118.1 coordinate 2,355,511, forward strand.
TTAAAAAGAATACATTTGAATCAGTTCTAATGAAGTGGATGAAACTGGAGCCTATTACATAGAGTGAAGTAAGCCAGAAAGAAAAATATCACTACAGTATACTAACCCATATATACGGAATTTAGAAAGATGGTAACGATAACCCTGTATGTGAGACAGCAAAAGAGACACAGATGTAAAGAACAGTCTTTTGGACTCTGTGGGAGAGGGTGAGGGTGGTGTGATTTGGGAGAATGGCATTGAAATATTTATATTATCATATGTGAAACGAATCGCCAGTCCAGGCTCAATGCATGATACAGGATGCTAGGGGCTGGCGCACTGGCATGACCCAGAGGGATGGTATGGGGAGGGTGGTGGAAGGAGGGTTCAGCATGGGGAACAAATGTACACTGGTGGTGGATTCATGCTGATGTATGGCAAAACCAATACAATATTGTAAAGTAATTGGCCTCCAATTAAAAAAATGTATGTGTGTGTGTGTGTGTATATATATATATATATATATATATATATATATATAAATGGCGACAGCCTCAGGAAAGGTGTGAATAGTGCTGAAGTAGAGAGTATAGTATTAGGTATCTTTGTGTTTTATCAGCGCTTCTCAGAGGGAGTCTGAAGAACTGGATCAAAATCCAAAATCGTCTGGATGAGGACCATACTTCTGCATTTCTGCCAAGTTCCCAGGGTGATTCTGGAGTTTGACCTTCACATAAGGGGCAGTTGTATACTGTCTCAATGGAAAAAAATAATTAGTGTTCATCTTACCTTGAACTACCTTTCTGCTGCCTGCAGACTCGCTAACATCAACACACCCCATAGTTGGTGTTTCCTGCCCCCTTGTGGAATGAGTTAGGAATTATCCCTTCATTTCCCACTCATTTGCTGTTCATGGCTTTAGAAAGCACACTATTCAGGAATCTTGTGCCCATCAAGCACAGTTGGTAACATTAGAGAGATTCTTGGGACATCTCTCTTCCATTATTTCCATTATTTTGTATTACTTTAAAAAATTAATAACTTTTTAGCTACCTCTGTTGCTAAGTCGCTTCAGTCATGTCTGACTCTGTGCAACCCCATAGATGGCAGCCCACCAGGCTCCCCCATACCTGGGATTCTCTAGGCAAGAATACTGGAGTGAGTTGCCATTTCCCTCTCCAAGGCATGAAAGTGAAAAGTCAAAGTGAAGTCGCTCAGTCGTGTCCGACTCTTAGCGACCCCATGGACTGCAGCCTACCCGGCTCCTCCGTCCATGGGATTTTCCAGGCAAGAGTACTGGAGTGGGGTGCCATTGCCTTCTCCGTAGCCACCTCTAGGAAATCCAATTCTACAGCCTCCCTAAATCACTAATGTCTATGGGAGAGGGCAGAGGGTTCTGAATGGCCAAGTAAAAGGTTCTTCAGGAGTAGAGATTTTGCACTGGATAATAACTTTCTAGAAATAGAACTTTGAAAAGATAAACGTGACAGAGGCACAGAGAATGGACTAGATAAGAGAAAAACTAGAGAGAGTGGATTATTTAGACCACTGTGTTAATTAAGAACCAGAATGGTTAGGAAAGGGACAGATGTGACACATATCATAAACAAAGATTAGACAGAATCAAGTAGTTTACCAGTATCAGGAGTGTGGAAAGAAAGAGTATTATTCATTTCATGGTAAACCATTACTATTTTATCAATCCTATGACTGAGGCACTAGTCTCACCTGGTAATAGTTTACTGCACCTGAAAACTCAGTTCTTTCAAAATGGAAGAACTTTCATTTTCTAATTTGCAACTCCCATGGTATAAAGTAAAGATAGCAAGTCCTCAGGTTGTAGAGCAGATGTTATCCTCACATAGAGATAGCTATGGAACCCTATGCTACTACTACTACTAAGTCGCTTCAGTCGAGTCTGACTCTGTGCGACCCCACAGACGGCAGCCCACCAGGCTCTGCCGTCCCTGGGATTCTCCAGGCAAGAACACTGGAGTGGGTTGCCCTTTCCTTCTCCAGTGCATGAAAGTGAAAAGTGAAAGTGAAGTTGCTCAGTCCTGTCTGACTTTTAGTGACCCCATGGACTGCAGCCTACCAGGCTCCTCTGTCCATGGAATTTTCCAGCCAAGAGTACTGAAGTAGGTTGCCATTGCCTTCTCCAACCCTATGCTAGCTATTCATTTATCATAAGGCATTATCTCCAGAACACAACTCTAAAACAAATGTTCACTGTGAGAAATAACATCAAGTCATCAATGACAAGTATCTCTAGTTACAAATACCAATTAATTGATCTGATAAATTAGCTCTTACCAGGTAGTAGGAAGCAAAAGACATTAGATGAGAGTTGGGCAGGTAATTCAGGGTATTTCATAAGATGTTACTTTGGGGGACCTGGAATCACCTTCATGCACCATGAGAGCACTGAGTTCCTCAACTAGTAGTTATAACAACTGTTCATGTTTATTGAGTGGCTGCTTCTCATGTGTCAGGGACTAATAAAAGCTTATTACATGTATTAACTCAATCCTCACACCAATCCAATGAGCTGGTAGGTGCTATTATCCCTATTTTACTAGCAGAGGAATGTCAGGCATATTGAGCATGAGTAATTAGCCAAAGCGATAGTTAGGAAGTAAGGGAGGTAGAATTTAATCTCGAACAGTCTAGCTCATGGCTGATATTATTAACCCCAGTGTTATAATACCTTGAAAATATTGTAAGAAAAAGATGTGTTTCTATGGGATAATATGGAGCTCTAAAGCCTCTAAGATGCTCAAGATCTTAGGAGGTTAATGCCACTCCTCCAAAAGATCCAGGAGGAAACTCAATACTGAAAACATCTGGCAGCACCCTCCAGGACAGAACAGTGATGTGTAGGAGGCAGGAAGAGCAGAGGAACAAATAAAGATTGAGTTATGAGGACACGATAGAGTAAGAAAGCTACTAAATGGCAGAAGTAGGATTTAAAGCCAGGCAATCAGGTTCCAGAATTCAGGTACTTACTCACTATACAATGCCACAGCTTATATGAGAGAACCTGGAGAAGAAATATCTTAAGAACAGTGGTGGAATGCCAGTTAAGATTTTGGGTTTTTTCCCTTTGTAAATAATACAGTGAATTTTTTTTTTTTCCTTCAGAGAATGTGCTTTCTCACAATGCAGTATAACTACATTCTCTGCTAGAGGTGACCTCTGTTATTATCTATACATAATTTTAAGCCTTCTGAACATTAAGAACCTGGTGCTGAGCATCTACGAGGGCAACTTTTAAATCCTGATTTTCATAATGAAAACCTATATTTTTTTCTTTCCTTTCCAAAGCTGTTACGAATCATACAACTCCATAGGGCTTCAAGTGAAATTTCTATTTTATATATTCATTAGAATGCAATAAATTGTTTAAGTACTAAAATTTAAATACTGGGGAGTTGGGATCACCTTTTTAGACATTTTCCCCAAACATTTACTATATTAAATGTGTAGTAGTCATGAATGTCTGTATATTGTTATATTTAATTTCCTATAAAGCTAAGCAACCTCCAACAAAATTGCTTTGTGCCTTAACTAAATATAAGACAAGAAGGCAGAACCTATCAACATTGATACAAAATACACAAAAGACAATATGATTTCTTTTTATTCCTTTTTCAATGATCCTTCAAATCCATTACAGTTCAACCTGAGAATAGATCTTCTTTGCTGAAACAAGGATGATTTCAAACAAAAACTTTTTTTTTTTTTTAAACTGGAACCCTCAGTTAACAAGACATTATAAACTGTACTTTTTGAGGGAGAATATAAAAACACATCATAGATAATAACATGAAGAATTCATGTTTAAAGCATTTTCAACGTATGTTTGGATTCAGTCCAGATTGTGCTTAATTTTATACATTCATCATCTTGTACTGAGCCAGTCTAAAGCAAAACTGTCATATAAGTCACTATGTCTGAAGGGCACACAAATGCTCTCTGGCTTTATTGGCAACCCATTCAGTCTTTTCCATCTACCTTTATTCTAAAATGTTCTTTTTCTCATAACATCAATATTCTTCTACAGCAGCTTCACTGGACCTCAGCTTACCTGTGAGGAGGGAAATATTTGATCAATTAAATGTATTCATTAACATGCTGCAAATGATTGTGAAATGCTTAAGATGATAGCCTTCTGAGAAGTATTTGCATTTTGAAAGAGTCACGTTTTAACCTAAAGGAATCTTTAACACTAGAATTATAACAAAAGTCTATTTAGCAAGGGTAAATTTCCCGGTTCACTACAAACTAACCCTCCAGGAAAGCACCTCAAAGATTGTTTGTTTCTCTTGTAAAGTGTAACTTTACATTAATAACAAAGAGTTTAACAAGATTTTTCAGGACAGGTAAGTAGATGATAAAATCCTTGTGTTATTATATATTTGGGAATGCTTTACTTTTACCTTTAAAATAAACAACACACTAAATAGATACAGAATTATTGGGCTATGACCTTTTATAATCCAAACTTTGAAAATGTGCCCCATTAATTTTGTGTGTGAATGAGAATTTAAAGACCAGCCTGAGATTTTGTTTTGCTTTTGTTTCATTTTGGTTTGTGAGTCATCTTTCTTTTGTAAGAATACTTGTAAGTTTCTTTATCCTTGAAGTTGAGTAATTTTATAAGGGTACTACTGCTGCTGCTGCTAAGTCACTTCAGTCATGTCCGACTCTGTGTGACCCCATAAACGGCAGCCCACCAGGCTCCCCAGTCCCTGGGATTCTCCAGGCAAGAACACTGGAGTGGGTTGCCATTTCCTTCTCCAATGTATGAAAGTGAAAATTGAAAGTGAAGTCACTCAGTCGTATCCGACTCTTAGCGACCCCATGGACTGCAGCCTACCAGGCTCCTCCGTCCATGGGATTTTCCAGGCAAGAGTATTGGAGTGGGGTGCCATTGACTTCTCCATTTATAAGGGTATCTTGATCTTAATCATTTTCTAATATTTTTTCCCAAAAACTCTTTGATCTGCAATGTCTGTTTTTCAGAAAAGCTTTATTTTCCTATGTCTTAGAGTTTATGGAAATGGCATTTCATGCATTGGAGAAGGAAATGGCAACCCACTCCACTGTTTTTGCCTGGAGAATCCCAGGGACGGGGAGCTGCCATCTATGGGGTCACACACAGTCAGACATGACTGAAGCGATTTAGCAGCAGCAGCATTGCTCAGTTGTGCTCGACTCTTTTTGACCCGATGGACTGCAGCCAACGACACTCCTCTGTCCATGGGATTTTACAGGAATGGATAATGGAGTGGGTTGCCATTTCCTTTTTCAGTGGACCTTCCTGACCCAGGGATAGAACCCAGGTCTCCCGCTCTGCAGGCAGATTCTTTGCTGACTGAGCTACAGGGGAAACAGAAGGAGATGTAAATGCCCTAACATACTGAGACACTCAGTATTTTTAGTCACATCTAGTCACATGAGGTTAAGGTGAGATGGCAGGCCTTGAAGCCTGAGAAAAGTGTTAGAACCCCAGAGAAAAGATGCATAATTTAGATGATATTTCAAATCCAGATACAAATTAATCTGGAGTACTATGGAAAGTCTGAAAAGAGTCAGGTATTTTTTGCTGTTGGTTTTTGTTTTTTCCTTTTTCAAGCAGTTTCTTCAGCAACTGCCTCTTTGGCTGTCCGACTGCTGCAAATACAGTATCAATGGTAAACACCTCACTGAGCTTAAGTTCTCTGAGTCAAAACTGGAAATAGTTTGGTGAGACCTTTATTTGGAGAAAAGCTCACTGTTTATTTTAGCAAGAGAAATACTTGATCAGGACCATTTATAAATGAATTTTCCAGAGAAGAATTAAGTCACGACACATCAAAGCCAAACAGGGGACTGCTTCAGTGAGCAATCAGAAAGTTTTCTTAATTTATTGTTGGCATGAGCTCTTGGCTTGACTAATTACACTTCATCTCCCTTCTGTGGCAGCTACTTTTATCTGTATATTTACTTCAGGAGTTATTTGGTGTTAGGAGTAGAGATTATTCTGAAGAAAGGTTTTCATTTTTCCTCTGCTGATCATTATCTTTTGGGCTGATACATATCTATGACTGACCACTGTAAAATCTGTAGAAGTTAATCTCCATGAGGAGAGGGGCCATATATGCTATACTTACCTCTGTATTCCTAATGCCTAGTATAGTGCCTGGCACCTCGTATATACTTCATTGAATGAATGAATGAATGAGAACAAGGATTCTTTGGTATGTGCACCTCAGTATTGTGTTATTTGCATATAATCTTTGTCATTCTCTGTCTTGAATATACTTATTCTCTCCCTGATACAGTTTCTTTTCTTCTAAGAACAAGTACTTAATCATAAATTTATTTCAAAGGGAGCATAATGTGAACACTTTCTATAATAATATGGTCAGCAATCTGTGATAAAGGTTGGAGTTTGCCTAAATTTAATTGATGAGTTATACAACATCTTAGCCTAAAGTCAAAGCTGGAGAATGGCTCATTTGGGATGATGATTCATTAACAGGAGGTAAAGACAGAGAATGAAAGAGACAAGGAGAAAAACCCATCCAAGGATGCCTTATCAAGGTGGCTACTCTTACCAGTGACTGATTTCAGGCTCCTTCTGACTCTTGTGAGAAGACTTGCTAGGAAATGTTTCTAAGAATGGTCTTCTCCAGAGAAACAAGGAGAAAGCATTCATTTATTGAATGTCATTCTACATTGGTCAAGGGTTACCCTAAGAAGCATTAATTGCCTTGTAGTTTCAGATTGCCTTTGTGTGAGCAACGGGGAAGGTACCCTGGAGGTGGGCATGGCAACCCACTGCAGTATTCTTGCCTAGAGAATCCCATGGAAAGGAGCCTGGCAGACTGTAGTCCAAAGGGTTGCAAAGAGCTGGACAGGTCTGAAGTGACTGAGCATGCACGAGCAATAAGCAGGTTTCCATCATGACCTTTCTATGGTATCAGAGAAGACCAGGGCAGGAGACAATAGATACTTAGTTCAGACTTGAGGGGAGGTACTGTCAGTTTTCACCTGTACCAAGCTGGTCAAAATCTGTGGGAAACTGGTTACAACAGATGTGGTTGGAGTAAGAAGTGAGGCTGAGAGATTTGAAGTGGTACATAAGAGCTATTCCATGCAAATAGTTAAATGACTAATCACTTATGAATATGATTTGAAAAACATGTTTCAGATAGCACCATTGAGATCCAAAAGAATACTTGGGCTGCAATTCTTTTTTTTTTTGCTTTATTTATTTATTTTTGCCTTTTTTTTTTTAATTTTTTTGAAATTCAATCTATGAATTTTGTAGCTGCTTCTGAATCACACACACTTTACTCTGGTGTTTTGACATTAGCAGAGTCTCAAGATTGAATTCCAAGATGATATTCAACTAAAATGTATTTTAAGAAAACAAAAATTATGAAAACAAATGAAGTGTAAAGCACATTGGAATTTAAAGGAGATAAAGACACACTGTTCTCCTAACAAAGGCAATATTATTTTTGTAGAATTTGCAGGTATTTAACTGAAATATGATTTCATCAAGAAATATTTATGTTTAGCCTGATTTTTAAGCTGTTTCTGAAAACTTGACACTTTGATACAGTGTACTTGCAAAATAAAGTCAGACCCACTCACATTTAGAGTCATATCTGCAAGGAAGATGACTTGATTCTTATATTCTCTGGATAGGGTTGCCCATAGTAACCTAACACTTGTCATGTCAAACACTGCTAGAATAAATACACTCACATCATGATGCCTAACAAAGAAACTTGGCCTGACCATTGCTACCATAAGCCATCATCAAAATGGCTGTGCTCCAAAATATACTTATTCATCAAAGTCAAACAGTGATGAATCATAATCAAGTAGTTTTCCTCATTTAAGTCTAGTCTGCTAACACAAACTTGATTTTAAATGCTGATCCTATGCATGAACATGGTGTATTTCTCCATCTAATAGTGTCCTCTTTGATTTCTTTCACCAGTGCTTTATAGTTTTCTATATATAGGGCTTTAGTTTCTTTAGGTAGATATATTTCTAAGTATTTTATTCTTTTCATTGCAATGGTGAATGGAATTGTTTCCTTAATTTCTCTTTCTATTGTCTCATTATTAGTGTACAGGAATGCAAAGGATTTCTGTGTGTTGATTTTATATCCTGCAACGTTACTATATTCATTGATTAGTTCTAATAATTTTCTGGTGGAGCCATTAGGGTTTTCTATGTAGAGGATCATGTCATCTGCCAACAGTGAGAGTTTTACTTCTTCTTTTCCAATTTGGATTCCTTTTATTTCTTGTTCTGCTCTGATTGCTGTGGCCAAATCTTCCAAAACTATGTTGAATAGTAATGGTGAAAGTGGGCACCCTTGTCTTGTTTCTGACTTTAGAGGAAATGCTTGCAATTTTTCACCATTGAGGATAATGTTTGCTGTGGGTTTGTCATACATAGCTTTTATTATGTTGAAGTATGTTCCTTCTATTCCTGCTTTCTGGAGAGTTTTTATTATAAATGTATGTTGAATTTTGTCAAAGGCATTCTCTGCATCTACTGAGATAATCATATGGTTTTTATTTTTCAATTTGTTAATGTGAGGTATTACATTGATTGATTTGTGGATATTGAAGAATCCTTGCATCCTTGGGATAAAGCCCACTTAGTCATGGTGTATGATCTTTTTAATGTGTTGTTGGATTCTGATTGCTAGAATTTTGTTAAGGATTTTTGCATCTATGTTCATCAGTGATATTGGCCTGTAGTTTTCTTTTTTTGTGACATCTTTGTCAGGTTTTGGTACTACCCAAAGCAATTTATAGATTCAATGCAATCCCTATCAAGCTACCAATGGTATTCTTCACAGAGCTAGAACAAATAATTTCACAATTTGTATGGAAATATAAAAAACCTCGAATAGCCTAAACAAGCTTGAAAAAAAAAAAAAAAAGAATGGAACTCGAGGAATCAACCTGCCTGACTTCAGGCTTTACTACAAAGCCACAGTAATCAAGACAGTATGGTACTGGCACACAGACAGAAATATAGATCAATGGAACAATATAGCACAGAGATAAATCCATGCACCTATGGACACCTTAATCTTTGACAAAGGAGGCAAGAATATACAATGGATTAAAGACAATCTCTTTAACAAGTGCTGCTGGGAAAACTGGTCAGTCACTTGTAAAAGAATGAAACTAGAACACTTTCTAACACCATACACAAAAATAAACTCAAAATGGATTAAAGATCTAAATGTAAGACCAGAAACGATAAAACTCCTAGAGGAGAACATAGGCAAAACACTCTCTGACATACATCACAGCAGTACCCTCTATGACCCACCTCCCAGAATATTGGAAATAAAAGCAAAAATAAAAAAATGGAACCTAATTAAACTTAAAAGCTTCTGCACAACAAAGGAAATTATAAGCAAGGTGAAAAGGCATCCTTCAGAATGGAAGATCACATCAGATCAGTTGCTCAGTCATGTCCGACTCTTTGTGACCCCATGAATCGCAGCACGCCAGGCCTCCCTGTTCAGAATGGGAGAAAATAATAGTAAATGAAGCAACTGACAAACAACTAATCTCAAAAATATGCAAGCAACTCCTACAGCTCAATTCCAGAAAAATAAATGACCCAATCAAAAAATGGGCCAAAGAACTAAATAGACATTTCTCCAAAGAAGACATACAGATGGCTAACAAGCACATGAAAAGATGCTCAACATCACTCATTATCAGAGAAATGCAAATCAAAACCACTATGAGGTATCATTTTACGCCAGTCAGAATGGCTGCGATCCAAAAGTCTACAAGCAATAAATGCTGGAGAGGGTGTGGAGAAAAGGGAACCCTCTTACACTGTTGTTGGGAATGCAAACTAGTACAGCCACTATGGAGAACAGTGTGGAGATTCCTTAAAAAACTGGAAATAGAACTTCCTTATGACCCAGCAATCCCACTGCTGCACATGCACACTGAGGAAACCAAAACTGAAAGAGACACGTGTACCCCAATGTTCATCGCAGCACTGTTTATAATAGCCAGGACATGGAAGCAACCTAGATGTCCATCAGCAGATGAATGGATAAGAAAGCTGTGGTACATATACACAATGAAGTATTACTCAGCAATTAAAAAGAATACATTTGAATCAGTTCTAATGAGGTGGGTGAAACTGGAGCCTATTATACAGAGTGAAGTAAGCCAGAAAGAAAAACACCCATACAGTATACTAACACATATATATGGAATTTAGAAGATGGTAACTATAACCCTGTATACGAGACAGCAAAAGAGACACTGATGTATAGAACAGTCTTTTGGACTCTGTGGGAGAGGGAAAGGGTGGGATGATTTGGGAGAATGGAATTGAAACATGTATAATCCAGGTTTGATGCACGATACTGGATGCTTGGGGCTGGTGCACTGGGACGACCCAGAGGGATGGTGTGGGGAGGGAGGAGGGAGGAGAGTTCAGGATGGGGAACACATGTATACCTGTGGCGGATTCATTTTGATATATGGCAAAACCAATACAATATTGTAAAGTTAAAAAATAAAATTAAAAAAATAAAGAAAAAAAAAAAAAGGCTGATATTAGCTCAGTTCCAGGAGCCCAGAGCTACTTTAATTTTCATTTCAGTACTCAAGATACTCTTTAAGGTGCATTCAAGAAACAAGAGGAGCATATAATTTGGCTGAGTCCCAAAATGTCATGTTATACTTCAAGGAAAATATCGATATTTTTGTGGACTGAAACTACTCTTGCAGTAGAAATTACTGGTGAATTTGTCAATTAGCTAAAGATCAACTTCCATCATAAGTTACACACTGACATATCTAGGCCCCAGGGATGTGGAAAAATACATGTACCCAGTGAGTTCAGTTGAGTCTGCAGGTTGCTTTGGCAGGTCAAGTAGGAAGTTGGATCCCCAGACCAATATGTATTTCTCTTTCCTGGCAGCTTTCAGATCAAGTACATGACATAAAATGACTTAGTGTTCATACATTTGCAGCGAATTCTGTATATGAAAGGCGTTTTATTCATGTCACTGTGATTTCTCTCAGTTTAATTGAAGAAATAAAAATTGATACCTCTCTGACTCTCAGCATTCTACTTATAAAATTAAAATAATGAAAAATCAAGTATTTGTGGCAAAAAAATTAAGTTATAATCATGTGGTACATTTAGGCTATACAACATTCAATTCAAAAAAGTGGTGGTGCATAATGGAAAGAGGGCAGAATATGGAGCAAATATATGGAGACTGTTTGTCAGTCAAGATAGGCTAGGCTATTCTGTGGTATTGACAAACTCCAACATCTCAGAGGCTTAAATATAATAGCAAAGGTTTACTTCTTCCTATTGTTACTTATCCAATGTAGGCTGACCAGGGTAGGGATGCTAGGGAGTAGGAGGTTAAGGAACTTTGTTCCACATAATTGTCATTCAGATTGATGGAATCTCCAATAACTTAAAATGTTGTAATTTTACTACAAAACTCAAGGGTCCACAGCAACATGGGAAGACAGGGCTTGAAAGTTGAGCACAAGCATTTCAGTGTTTCTTCCAGAAAGTGACATGCCACTTTTGATTTTATTACATCAGGCAGAACTAGTTTTATGGACTCCTCTAATTTCAAGGAGGTGGGGAAGTATAATCTTCTGTGCACTAGAATGAAAAGAGAACTGAATACATTGGAGGCTGCTAATAATGGCTACCACAATTTTTTTTTTTTTAATGTTTGAATTATTTGTATTTTCTTTTTGTGAAGTCTGTTCATTTCCTTTCACCATTTTCTTTCTTTTTTATTTTTTTTAAACTTTGCAATAGTGTATTGGTTTTGCCATATATCAACATGAATCCGCTACAGGTAACCTTTGCACATGCCTGGGAAAATGACAGCCTTTCTGAATCTTAGTCTCCTCACTGTAAAGTAAGGATTTTTGCCTTGGAATAATTATAACTGCTAAACGAGATAAATGATTTAAAGTACAGAGTATTCAACACATAGTAAATATTTGATAAATTATGAACATTCTAGTTCAGGGGGAAACTAGTCTACTCTTATCAGTTAGTCTTGAATTAGCCAAGTTTATATATTCCCTGGTGGCTCAGACAATAAAGATTACACATGCAATGCAGAAGACCTGGGTTTGATCCCTGGGTCAGGAAGTTCCCCTGGAGAAGTGAATGGCAATCCACTCGAGTATTCTTGCCTGAATAGTTCCATGAACAGAGGAGTCTGGCAGGCTACAGTCCATGGGGTTGCACAGAGTAGGACATGATTGAGCAAAGGTTTAAAACTTAAATTTAGTCTATACCAACAAGATTCATTATCTCAAAGTCAGTTCTTCCTATCACTGAATTTGGGGCCTGAAAATATTCGTGTTTATACTGCTATCCATCTGGATCCTTTAGACCTGAGTAAGTTTTCATTCCAATGCCAAAGAAAGGCAATGCCAAAGAATATTCAAACTACCGCACAATTCCACTCATTTCACATGCTAGCAAAGTAATGCTCAAAATTCTCCAAGCGAGGCTTCAACAGTACGTGAACCGAGAATGCCCAGATGTTCAAGCTGGATTTAGAAAAGGAAGAGGAACCAGAGGTCAAATTGTCAACATCCCTTGAATCATAGAAAAAGCAAGAGAATTCCAGAAAAAAAAAAAATCTACTTCTGTTTCATTGACTATGCAACAGCCTTTGACTGTGTGGATCACAACAAACTGTGAAAAATTCTTCAAGAGATGGGAATACTCTCGGGTAGACACTTGATCATGTTTTGAACTTCAGGTATATATTTCCAACTATAAACAGTATATCATTATCAGAATATATCTTCTGTCATCTTCAGTTCAACATGGGCAAAACTGACCTCACTGCCTTTCCTCAGAAACCGAGTTGAGTAATTCTTACAGTTTTCCCTATCTATAATCTAACATATAAGTTTTAGAGTCATTCTTCACATCTTCTGCCTTGTTATTAACTTTCAGTCAGTAACCTAGTCTCATGGAAACTACTTTTTGAATATCTCTTATATGTCTTCTTACTTCTACTGCTTTAGTTCTCTGTTTTCAATGAAACAGTCACAATATTCCCCTTTAACTACACTCTTCACTTCTAGTCTTTCTGCAAATCGCCTTTCACACTGCTATTAGAATAAGCATGCTGTTTTCCCCAGTAGCTTTAAAAAATGATACATTAAAAAATGTTATGGATACAAATCTATGCACTTTCTCAAAATGCATCGAGTCATTTTTTTCACATATGTTTGCCCACCTCTTGGACTCTTGGACTGTACTTCCTTTGTGGAGTTCACTGAGCTAGCTGGAATCCAACTCAAAGCCCTAGACTGACATACTCACTGTACCTCATATGTCAAGCCTAAATGTAGTAAGCCATTTCTGGACATAAAAGAAATGTGCCACCATGCTGCATGATCTGGCTTCCTGAATGCCCTCTGAGTACCTGGATGATGCAATCTGGGAAGTAGTGGGTATTAGCTTCCCATGAGGTGAACTTGATCAATAAATTAGTCAAGCAGATAAACTCCTTTTCCCTTCAGCATTCAGAGGACAACTCCAAGAAGCAGGTCCTCTTTTCAAGCTTTCCAGAAAAGTCAAGCAACAGTGGTGCTGAACAAACACATCTGCTGAGAACAACTATGTCTCTCCACAGTGCCTGTGTTGAAGCAAAAACCAGCTCAGGAATTCACTGCCTGCCACTGTTTCATGTCTTTCCTTGCCTCACTTACCCTTTTGTTCTTTACCTTCAAATCCCTGGACTTAGCCTCACAAATAAACTGTCAGCACGTTAATCTAGACTCAGGCTCTACTCACAGAGAATGAGGGATAAGACACATAGTGAAAATCAAACAGTGTAAAGGGTAAACAGAAAAAAGTGAGTCTCCCCAAGCAAAACAAAGCCTAAGTCACAGATCCTCATTTTCCTGCCTCAGAGGCATCCAGTATTAGCAGTTTTTATTTGTCCTTTCAAAGCAAGTTCATGAATATTATATATTACATACATATATATATATATATATATATATATATATGATATTTCCCTTTTTTATGCAAGCAAAAACATAATACTCCCATTGCTTTCCACATTTTCACAGAGTGAATTTCCAAAACATAAATCCAATCATGTCACTCTCAAACTTCAAAGCTTCTGGTGATGGCTTCTCATTATCCCCAAATAAAATTCAAATTCTGAGCATTGAAGACCCTCTACACTCTAGAACCCACCTCTGATTATCACCATTGCTGTCTAGTTCCCTGTCCTAATGTTCCTTTTATTTAGTCACACTCAATGCTTCTGTTCCCACTACAAGCAATGCTCTCATATACCCATACATTTGTGCATGCTGTTCCATTTGCACAAAATATTTTTTTAATAGGTATGTGTGGAATGATTAAATCATTGGTCAACTAATGACTATAATTTGATGTTCCTGTTAAATTGTAGTTTATTTCCTCTTATGTGAGTTAGCTATCAGTTTTCATAACTGTGAACATATGTTTTGAACAGTGTCTGCTAATACCTCTAAAATAGCTATATATTCTAGGACAAGGTAGGCATAGTGTTTTCAGAGGAAATCAGGGAGACAAGCTAGGTAAAATGATAACCTCAACTTTCTATACAGTGCTTGTCTAAGAGTACAAGAACCAGGCTCTAAAACGGATTATTTTTCATTACTTGCTGTTCTCAGGTGATTCATTTAATTCTGCCTTTAAGTTGTGCTCCAGGTGATTGATTTTGCTAGAAATCTGATAATGGGTACAGAAGAAAGGAAAGAAAGGAGCATTCAACCAAACTGCCTTTTCTCTGGCATACATGTGGAAATATATTACACATTCAAAAACCTGAACACTCATTAACATCCTAGACATTCTCTATGTAAAACAAGAGTGAAATACACAGAACTACTTACTAGGACTTTGAGGGAAAGATCATCTGATATTTATACAAACTTATTAAAAGAAAACGAAGTTTTCAGTAAGAGTTTTGGGGTTGCTTCAACTTTGTTCAGATGAAGAAAACAAGACTTTGAGCTTCTTTAAAGGAAAAAGTTATATATGCATGAAGTATTGATTTAATCCTTCTTGATCCAAGGTATCCCAGAATACCAACATTATGTAGTGCATCCCCACTTGTTCATAATATATTAAAGGGCATCCTAAAAGTTTTACTGAAGGCATTTTGAAATGAAGGTTTCTTCAAGTAATATACCTTTCTTAGAAAACAGCTACTTGTTGGCTTTTCTCTACCCTGGTTGTCCATGTTGTGTTCTGTTGAAGGCCTACAAAGACTTCTCTGTATCTCTCTACAGACACACTTGATTGTGTATGTACAGTGGGGCTTCTGTGGAACTGGTTATTAAGAAACTGTTATGCCTTTGTCCATCTTTAAAGAGGGATAAAATAATAAGTTACTAAACCAAATTGAAATGTCAGTCCCCTTTGAATGAAGGTTATGAGAAGTGGCAATTTTTAATCACTTGCATTAGATATGAATGTAACAGACAAGATACATGAGATGCTTAAAGAAATTAATTTTACTTTGTGTAGTAAGAAAGCACAGCAAATTCCTATGAGGGGGAAATAGTGGATAAATTCTATTCGACATCATGGTGAATAATCTTAAATGGTTTTAAAAGTAGCTCTTACAATCAAGATTTTTTTTTTAATAAAAAGGAAAATAGAGTAAGAAAATAATTGAGAAAATCATTTGATCATTGCAATTCACTTTTAATTTGGTCTAAACTTTCAGTCTAACCATGAAATATTTATGTCTAATAAATGATAATGTGTGCAACAACAAAAATGTTGTTGAACACATTAGGAAATTTTGCCCAAAGGCCAGCTAATTATGCCTTTATAGGCCTTACCTAAATTTACGATTATGTTCTGATTTAGCTTTATCCTTTTTATATAAGTTTCTGTGGAATTCCTCATGTATGATGTGCTCCATTTACTGAGGGCATTTATAAATGGTGTTGCCCCACTATTTGCATACACCTTGGCCTTTCTTATGGCAGAGGAGTAAGAAAATAGAGAAGTTGAAAGATCAAGAGGTGACATGTTTAGAGTTACAATTAAATGGTACTTTAAAGGTTCCCATAACAGGCTTCACAGTCTTGAGGTAAATACACATACATTTGTAACCATAAGAAAAATCAGAATAAAAACCATTTCATACTTTTCCAGAAAGTGAGTTTGATAACTAGGCCTTAGAATATAGAAAAAGTATAACTTTTAGTTTCTATTATATTATAGGAACAGAAAAGGTAATTAATCCACAACACTAACATTTTCCTCACACCAACATTTAGAGGTTTCAGCAAAGGAAATCAAGAAATTGAGGGAAAAATCTATCAGAAAGAAGTGAGAGGAAATTTAGCAGCATGAAGGGAAAAAAATTATACTAAAAGCATCAAAGTACTGACAAAGTCAGGTTCATTATGACTTTCTTCAGATACCACCTGATTCTATACATTTTAATATATATTCTACCATAAATGGCTTTAATCAACTAAGAATATTGGTACAAATGTAGTCTCTTCACATTTCTTACATTAATAGCATGTTATCTATTTTCTGGCTATAATTAAACCTAATGATAATAATAGATCATTATTATTGATAAAATGCTTATGGGACATCAGGAACTATGTGAAGTATTTTGCATGCAACATCTCGTAAAATCCTTATGACCACTTTCTACAAGGAGAGGTTAGTGAATGATTCACAGTTCCCAGATGCAGAAACACAGGCTCACAGAAGAGAACTAATCTGCTTGAGGTCATAAGAATAATCATTGGTACAGCTGGAATTTGAATGTGTATCTCTGTGTGACTCCAAAGGTTATGTGCTAACCACTCCAGGACAACTTCTCTACTGAATGCTGTATCTTCATGCATCTACTATTGGGTTAGGGAAGAAGCAAATGAGGCCAGGTGTCAATGTTGGTGTTTTTATGGCAAAATCAATAGATTCACTTCATGACATTTATTGAGCTTTCTTTTATCATGAGGAAGCATTAGAAATTATATGCCAAAGCATAAGAAATTTAAAAAGGAAGAAGATACAATATGAATTTCAAATTCTTTTCAGTCTAGTCAGTGAAAGCAGATAAGCAAACAGACGCTTATAACTCAGAGTGATAGGAGCTATGAGGTAGAAGTCTAGGTTGCAGAGACAAGTCACAGAGACAGCAAGTCAACTTTGGTAGATATCTCTGAAGTCCTAGTGAGTCTCTTTCTTTTTTGTCATATTCATTCATTTGCTTTATTCTTTGTGTATTTTTTTTTTTCAATATAACAAAACAGAAAGAGACTCACAGTTATAGAGAACAAACTAGTGGTTATTTGGGGAAAGGAAAGCGGGCAAGACCAAGATAGGGGTATGGGATTAAGAGATACAAACTATTATGCATAAAATAAGTAAACAACAAAGATATATTGTATAGCACAGGGAAGTATAGCCATTATTTTGTAGTAATGAAGTATAAGCTATAAGAACACTCAATCACTATGCTGTACACCTGAAACTAATATAATATCACAAATCAACTATATTTCAATAATATATATATTTAAAAAAAAGAAGTCCCTGTGAGACTTGTTCATAGAGAGATGTAGATAAGCAGAGAGTTGGGAGTAGCAAAAAACTGGCTTTGCAGGCAGAGGGATCATCATGTATAAAGACCTGAAGAGGAGAGAGAATATGTTACATTTGAAGAACTACAGGTAGTTAAGTAAAACTATAACAACAGAACTGTTTGGTTGAGAATAATGTTTTATCTCACCTCTTCAATCTCAGGGCATGGATTTCTAGCCTCAGTGATCCACTAAAAAGTGTCCTGAAGTGAGTTCAACTATATTTTTGGAACACATTTCATTCCAACTTCTCTTCAATGCCCTGTAAAATGTGGAATATCTACCAACCTGTCAACTTTCAACTATCCCTGGATTAAAAAAGAGGCTGAAAACTACTATCTTAAAGAAGACTTTGGTACTTAGCTGATTAGTAAGATAGGTAGAAACTGTTTGAAATCCTCTACCCTGAGCATTTCAAATGACCCAAGCTATAACGTTTCTGAATTAGTACATGGTAAACAAATGTATTATGACTATGCAGACACTACCATTAGAACGTCTGAATCAGAACACATTGTCATATAGCATATGTGCATATCTTATACAACTGGAGCAGTGAGGAAGTGCTGCCCACATGGCATATGTTTTCATTGGCAGCCCATTTGTGGCATGTTGGGTAAACAATTGAAAAGGAGTGTGGAAAAGGCATCTAGGTTAAATCACATGATACTCCCTTCACTGCTGTTCCTACACTATATAGGAAAACTGAAGGCAAAAATTACTGTTAGTGTTATGGTTCTTGACTATATAGCCAGGCAAAGGCTTCATGGAGATGGTGGTATTCAAGCTGATCCCTTACAGGAACATAAACTATCAGTAGGTGCAGTTTGCAGGAAAATGTTCTGGGTTGTGGGAATAATAACAACAACAATAAAATGTAATGATTGTTAAGAGCTCACTATCTGGCAGGAAATTTTGAAAATATGTCATACGTTTAGTTCATTTAGTCTTCACAACAACCCTATGTGGTAGGCATTATCATTATCTACCTTACAGATGAGGAGAATGATCTACAGAATAATCAGAAAAATGAAGTAGCATGTGGAAAGCCACAATTCTGGTAAGCATTAGAGCTGAGATTCAAAATACGGTAATCTGACCACAGAATCCATACTCTTTCTTGCTCCCACAAAGTAAATGAGTAAAGAAGTGGTAGCAGAAAGATAAAACAATGTGCCTAGAGCATGTCAAATATTCTGGAGCTACTGGGGCATAGCATATGATACTAAGTGTAAATAATGAGAATAGAAGTTAGAGTAGTTTGGAAGCAGCTTATTAAAGACTTTAAAAATTATACTAAGGAATGTTTAATTGTGGAAGTAATGATTGCAGTAAGATTAGAGAATGATAATGGCTTTTAAGGATGTTAAATGACATAATGCAACCCACTTTGGGAATATAATCTTAACTATACCATTTAGAGATAAGGGCATACAGGAAAGAGAGACAGAGGTGGGAGTGATGAAAATATTTGATGTCCCTTCTATGAGAGCTGCTGCCTTAGGTAAGTGGAGAGATAGAGAACAAATGATACATTCAATTTTTGGTGCTAGAATGGAGTTCATTAGAGGAATATGACATATTTAAAACCTATAACCCAATTCAAGTACCTAACCATAATGTCATTTATATTGTAGCCATTTCTGAATTTTCCCAGCAAAGAGATACCAGATAGATTTTGTCATTTCATAACCACAATAACTAATCTCAACTATAATAGTGCTTAAGAAGGTATCTTGTGTATGACAGAAAATTAACACTTGAGAAAGAAGCCCTTATGATGAATTTTGCTTGAGGGTTATATACACTATTTTAGAGGCTTATATTTCTCACACTGTATTCAAGGGTACCATTTAATGCATTACCACATTACTTTAGCAGTAAATTTAATGTGATCTTAATTGTCTAAAATTATTATCTCCTAAAGTCTGAATTCATATAAGAGAATGACTTAGGTATGGAAGGAATCTGGCACAATTAGCTGCTTATTG
Source organism: Tragelaphus eurycerus (assembly GCA_935064755.1). NCBI lineage: Eukaryota > Metazoa > Chordata > Mammalia > Artiodactyla > Bovidae > Tragelaphus > Tragelaphus eurycerus. The sequence goes on from CAKXYN010000118.1 coordinate 2,375,171, forward strand.
CTTGTGTATGTGTGCTAAGTTATTCAGTCATATCCAATTCTTTGCGACCTCATGGACTATAGCCCACCAGGCTCCTCTGACAATGGGATTCTCCAGGCAAGAATACTGGAGTCTGTTGCCATGCCCTTCTCCAGGGAATCTTCCCTGACCCAGGGATCAAACCTGTGTTTCTTACATCTCCTGCATTGGCAGGCAGGTTTTCTTACCACTACTCCTACCTGGGAAGCTTATTGCTTAGAGTACTAAATTGCATCTTAGAAGTTTGAGATGCTATAATGAAAAATGCAATATACCTAGAATGAGAGACTCATTTTATTCTCAGATTCCCAGATGCAGTCCAGTGTATTGGTTAAAAGTACACTATCTGAGCCACACCACCTGGATTCAAATTTCAGCTTTACCACTAATTGTGTTGACCCCGACCAAGTTACTTAAGAACTCTGTGCCTCAGTATCATCACTTTTAAAATTGAGATACTAAATTCACCAGCTTTAAATAGTGAAGATTATGAGTTAATGCATGCAAATCTAAAACAATTAATACATTGCCTGGAATATATGTAATTCAGTAAGTAGTTGCCATTATTCTAAGAATATTATATAAATCGGAGTATGTACATAAAAAATACTATTTCATATTATTTCCCATTATGTCACTAGGTTGTCTTTTATTAATTATAAATACCAACATATAAATTTTACATGTAATGGCTGCTACATTTTCTTTAAATTTCCAATTTGCCTTTGTTCAGAATGAGAAGCAGTGTTAAATATCCTATATGCTGCAAAAGTGAATAAAATCTTGGCTCTATCACTTACTAACGATAGGAAAGTGACAGATTAGAAGCTTCCATTCAGAATTTATTGGCTTGTCCTTAATTATTCTCAACATCTATGGTATATGCTTCTGTTATGAATGCTGTGGCCAATTAGTTCGCTTACAGGAATCTAGTTGACTTGTAAACAAACTAGGAGGAAAAATTGGTAGCAAAGAAGTAAAACCGTGCATGGCATGATTTCTTTACTGCAGACTGACAGACATTCCATAATTACCAGGTCTAAAGTTTTATTGTAATAAGCTTCCCTACGGACATGTTTGACAGGGATCAGAATTTCTTCCTTCCCCTGTGGGAGGTGATGTAGCCTTTGACACTTGCAAAAATTGATAAAACTGAACAACACATTTCAGTGTCACAGGTTTATTCCTCCATGACCAGAGTTCCAATTATCTAACACGTTCCTTGTAAAGTTCATTGCAAAGAATATAGAGGACGGAGGGTGGAGCTTTTGGCAAGGTGTGCAAATGATCATTTGTTATGAAAAACGAGTAGATAGTAGACATGATATACAATAGGAACTGGTATATTTTGAAAGATCTGGTATGGTAGACTTACAATTATTAGACCAAAGCATGACCCCTTGAGCCTAAGATAATTTTACTGGATGTTCAGTGGAGATGCTTGCCTTTCAGTTCAGTAGAGTTTAGTCACTCAGTCATGTCCGAATCTTTGTGGCCCCATGGACTGAGGCACACCAGGCTTCCAACTCCCAGAGCTCACACTTGGAGCATACTCAAACTCCTGTCCATAGAGTCAGTGATGCCATCCAATATTCTCATCCTCTGTCGTACCCTTCTCCTCTTGCCTTCAACCTTTCCCAGGATCAGGGTCTTTTCCAATGAGTCAGTTCTTCATATCAGGTGGCCAAAGTATTGGAGTTTCAGCTTCAGCATCAGTCCTTCCAATGAATATTCAGGACCAATTTCCTTTAGGATGGACTGGTTGGATCTCCTTGCAGTCCACGGGACTCTCAACAGTCTTCTCCAGCACCACAGTTCAGAAGCATCACTTCTTCAGTACTCAGCTTTCTTTATAGTCCAACTCTCACATCCATACATGACCACTGGAAAAACCGTACCTTTGACTAGATGGACCATTGTCGGCAAGGTAATGTCTCTGCTTCTTAATATGCTGTCTAGGTTGGTCATAGCTTTTCTTCCAAAGAGCAAGTGCCTTTTAATTTCATGTCTGATGTCACCATCTGCAGTGATTTGGGAGCCCCCCAAAATAAAGTCTCTCACTGTTTCCATTGTTTCCCCATATATTTGCTGTGAAGTGATGGGACTTGATGCATGATCTTAGTTTTCTGAATGTTGAGTTTTAAGCCAACTCTTTCACTCTCCTCTTCCATTTTCATCAAGAGGCCCTAAAGAGCCTCTTTGCTTGCTGCCCTAAGGGTGGTGTCATCTGCATATCTGAGGTTATTGATATTTCTCCTGGCACTCTTGATTCCAGCTTGTGCTTCATCCAGCCCAGAGTTTCTCATGATGTACTCTGCATATAAGTTAAATAAGCAGGGTGACAATATACAGTCTTGACATACTCCTTTTCCAATTTGGAATCAGTCTCTTGTTCCATGTCCAGTTCTATTGCTTACCTTTAGTGTTATAAATATTTATTTTAGCAAACATCAAAATGTAAGCAGAAATCAAAGAAAGAGGGAGATAAAATAAACTATTGATTTCCCCATGTTGTCTTAACGTGGAGCCTAATTGAACGTCAGTTTATGTATCCATCTTAAAGATATGTTTGGATCAGGCATCATGGTTTCCTGATACACAAGCCAAAAGAGGCTATTGAAAAGAAGAATATTTCAGCTGATACAAACACCTAAAAAAGATCAACTACAAAATAATTTGGCTGCTTACCAAGACCCCAAATAAAAGAAGGGTATCTTGACCAGATTTATAGATTGAATGCAGGGCAGAGTGGGAGACTTTAAGTGTTCTGTTAGTCATTGATCCATAACTGAATCTAAAAAAATGTATTTATATCTCAGGTGATTAACACCTACTTCTATCTTCAGTTCATCCTGTTCTATAGTAGTAAATGCATATGTTATCTTCACCTTTTCCACATTCCATAGTGATAAAACTCATGTTAAAAAATCTGACTACTTATGAGGCACATAGAGTGAATAGAAGGGAAAGAAAAACAAGATGGTTCTCTAATTCACTGTAATGGTGCTCCCTCAGAATTTCTACTTCCGTCTTATCCTCAGCTCCATGGGCTTTTATAGTATATATTCAGGTATACAAATACTGTCCATGGAATCCCTGCCTCACAATGTCTTATGAAAGAGATTTGGAGAACTGCTTTGTAAGACCAAGGGGAAAGTCTGGCTCATGTCTGGCTTGTATGTTTCATAGACAAGTCCAGTTTCTGATCAGACAGACAGATAGACAGATCAGTCGCTCAGTCGTGTTCGACTCTTTGCGACCCCATGAACTGCAGCACGCCAGGCCTTCCTATCCATCACCAGCTCTCGGAGGTCACTCAGACTCACATTCATCGAGAGCATAGTACAAATTGGCAAGAATTTAGGGAGTGATTATAAATGGACACAAAGTTTCTTTTGGGGATGCTGGAAATCTTCTAAAATTAGACTTGGGTGATGGGTGCATAGCACTGCAAATATACTAAAATTCATTGAATTGTACACTTACAATGGGTGAATTTTATGATTTGTATAATATTATTTCAATAAGCAAGAGGAGAAGGGGACGACAGAGGATGAGATGGCTGGATGGCATCACTGACTCGACAGAAGTGAGTCTCAGTGAACTTCAGGAGTTGGTGATGAACAGGGAGGCCTGGAGTGCTGCAATTCATGGGGTCACAAAGAGTCAGACACGACTGAACGACTGATCTGATCTGATCTGATTTCAATATGCAGTTTTTTTAAAAAAAAATTGGCAAGAACTACTTTCTGAAAAAATAATCTACACAATGCTAAAAACCTAAATGAAAATTAAAAAGTAGAATTCATATATGGATGCTCTATCTACAACAACAGTACTAAAATTACCTGGATTGTGAATTACCCTGCAGGAGAAAAGGCCCTATATCTCCCACGCCCTACTTCCATCCCAACTCCACTCAAGTTTTCTTATTTATTATTGTAAAGAAAACTACACTAAACACTTACCTGGAGATAATGGCATTTACAGCAATAGGTTGATGGCTGTTCATTTCTTTTACATGAGACCTAACTTAACAAAACTTTTAGCAGTAAGGTATCTCTGCAGTCAGGCCTCTTTTTTTTTTTTTTTTTTTTTCTTTCTCTCTTCTGTTTCAGCATTGCCCACCTAGACTCAAATACACCTTGCCTGTGCTTTTGGACTAACCTTCTCTCCAGCTGAAGACTGTTGAATATTCTAGTCTTCTGATCTACACTACACAAAATGTTTGATATTTTCCAAATAGCTGCTGTTTGGCTAACAGTGTTTTAAACTATTCACTTAAGATCAAGGGTCTACTTCTTTCTTTGCATCACAGAACCTAATAATTGTTCTAGCCAAGAAGGGTAACCGAACACAATGGTCACTTCACCTTAGATAAAAAATAGTTTCTAACTTATAAACAAGATTGTTTTTAAAAAATCTGAAAGTAAACAGTTGGTAGATTGATGTGGATGTAGAATGAAGTTGGCCTTGTAAGTTGGCCCTATCAATATAGTGTTGTGACCTGCATTGAATTAGGCTGAGCTCCACAATTTGTGGGTGGGAGAGTAGGGTGGATTATCACATCATTTCCTATTTGTTTTCAGAATCCATGTATTTTCTGGCTTTAGTGATAAAGATTTCAGTTGCTCAATACACTTAAGAAATTTGAAAGTGGCCCTTATAATTTCAAGGAGTACAGCTTAAGGTCTTTCATATAATCCAGTGTAATTTAACACTGCAGTGATTTACCTTTGCATTATCATATGGAGAAATAATTCTTGGCTCTGAATTCAGAATCCCTTATCTGTCCTTCATCCTTTTACATTGGCAACTTCATATCTAAAGGTCTTATGAAGCTCCAAACATTTGTCTGTTCTACTTTTTCGAACTATTCTCTGTAAAATAATGTATGCACATTTCAGCTCCCTTAACTTCCAGATTTGTGTCATTCTCTAGCTATTTCTTTCATGTGGAATCCTTTCTTTCTCTGAATTATTTTATGGCCCTCATCTTATTAATACCCAGTCAAAATTTTTCTCCTCTAAGTCTTTTCTGATCACTTCATTTGCCTTTCATGTAGGAGTACAAATTCTAGTGTTAGCATTACATCTCAGAGGTTTTATTAATTGACCAAAATCAAACTAAAGGGATTTCCCCTTGAGAACAAATTACCATTTTTTCATAACTCCACAAAGTCTTATGATATTTGTTAGTTTTCAAGTAAAAAATGAACAACCCCTATTAATAAACATGTTATATTTGGTTAATCACCCAGATATTCCAATTTGCCAAAAAATAAACTTTATTACAGTGGTGTTGATTTCATGTCTTTTCTTGAGAAGGCATAACATGAATTTATCTCTGGGCTTTCTATTTTGTTCATTGATCTATATTTCTGTCTTTGTGCCAGTACCATACTGTCTTGATGACTGTGGCTTTGTAGTAGAGCCTGAAGTCAGCCAGGTTGACTCCTCCAGTTCCATTCTGTTTTCTCAAGATTGCTTTGGCTATTTGAGATTTTTTGTATTTCCATACAAATTGTGAAATTATTTGTTCTAGCTCTGTGAAAAATACCATTGGTAGCTTGATAGGGATTGCATTGAATCTATTATACAGAGTGAAGAAAGCCAGAAAGAAAAACACCAATACAGTACACTAATACATATATATGGAATTTAGAAGATGCATATATATGGAATTTAGAAAGATGGTAATGATAACCCTGTATGCAAGACAGCAAAAGAGACACAGATGTATAGAACAGTCTTTTGGACTCTGTGGGAGAGGGAGGGGGTGGGATGATTTTGGAGAATGGCATTGAAACATGTATAATATCATATATAAAACGAATCGCCAGTCCAGTTTAGATTCATGATACTGGATGCTTGGGGCTGGTGCTCTGGGACAACCCAGAGGGATGGTATGGGGAGGGAGGGGGGAGGGGCGTTTGGGATGGGGAACACGTGTATACCTGTGGCGGATTCATGTTGATGTATGTCAAAACCAATATAATATTGTAAAGTAATTTACCTCCAATTAAAATAAATAAATTTATTAAAAAAAAGAAGGCATAACACCAACTTTTGCTGAGCAAGTATACTGAAAGATTTGATAGATCAAGTGGTCTGAAATTGTATACTAAATCCCAAATGAATATGAGAAGAAAAATTAGAAAATAAAGGTTTTGTAAAATTTTGAAAATAAGTAAAAATGGCCAAAGTATTTCTATTTTATTAGGATAAAAGAGCATGAGAGTCTTGTTTAGAAATCATTGATATAGTCTATCTCCATATCATCAAAACAAGTAATAAAGGAAAAAAAAAACCTCAAAGCTTTAGTTCTTATTTAGAGTGTATTATGTGCCCACCTGCCTTCCTTACTTCCTATTCTCTATCTCTATTTATTATTCCTGTTTTCCTCTCATGAAACACTTCACTTTCTCTAAATTGCCCTGCATACATTCCCCTAAGAAGAAAGACAGTATACTAGGAAAGATCAGCAGATTGTGACAAGTTCCACTGCCTAAATTTTATATAATACACACATTTATTCCAGTGTTTATTTTCATTAATCTATAGACAGCTAAAGTCTTACTTAAGAATTAGGTTTTCATAGATGTGACATAATTTTTAGACAACCAAAGTAGTAACATATGGTTTAAATTTATATTTCTTTTATCAGTGCGACTTGTTATTTTAACAATGCACACATCAAGGAAAAGTAAAATCCATTGGTATTTAATTTCTCATTAAATATTTTCTTGCCCAGTATAACCTGTTTTTAACTTTATATTTCAGCTTTTAAATCTAGAGGTAAAATTTTATTTGAGGGCCAAAAGGTTTTTTATCTGTAATCCATCAGGAAATAGGCAGTGATCATATCCTAAAGTTCCCCCTGTCTATTTCCTGAGATACTACCACATCTTTCTGCTCTACTGGGGGAAATGTCCAAGCTAAGAATCATAGTTTCTTCTAGGACTGTTTTCACAGAGATAGTCATATCTGTCAGACAATAGGAAATGTGATACTTTCCTTATCTTTTCTCTGTTTCAAAAATTTTTTGGAACCAGCTAGTTCACTAATAGCCAAGAGGGTTACACATCTATGAAACTTACATTTAAGACCATTTTCCTTCTACAAGGACGCTATCATCCTCTCTTATCAATAATACCAACCTTATAACCTTCTGTTTCCAACTTTGTTAACTTGCAAATGAGTTTTTTTTTTTTATTTGTTTGTTTGTTTTTTACTACAGTACAGGTGAGCACACTAGATCTACAGAAAGACTTTAGTTAGTGAATCCATTTTAGGCACCAAAGAAATGTCTGCCTTCTTCCCTATACCACCTGGCAGTTCTGCTATCAAAGCAATTCCTTTAGGTTAGGGCAGGGTCTTAAGAAAGTCTCAATTTAAGTAAAACTGTGTTGCTTACAAAGAATAAAATCATTAGCAGTTACTAAATTGTCTGCATAGGTTATCTAGGAGTAGCAATGGAAAACATGAGAAAATATTGGGAGGAGAGGAACTGTTACCTTTTGATGAGGGAGAGGAAAGCAAGTTTTTACTCTACAGGAAAAGGATATTTGTACTGAATTTTCTGTAAGAGTTTCTCGGTAATGTGAGGACACAGAGGCCTAGACGAGACAAGTAAATGTAAGAAGGGAGATTTATGTAAGTAGGAGGGAGAAGAGAGCTAAAGCTAGCCCTCGAAACTTAGCTTGGAGCCAGCTTTGATGTACAATAGGAAATTTGAAAGTCAAAAATATACATAAATGTCATGCTTTTGCATGTGACTATGTATGGATGTGTGCACATGTCCATGCACATGTAGGCAAATATGGATGCATAACTGTCTTCATTTTACAGTGTTCTGCATTTTAAATAATATAGCATATACTAAAGCATTTGACTGTGTGGATCACAACAAACTGTGGAAAATTCTTCAAGAGATGGGAATACAAGATCATTTTACCTGTCTCCTGAGAAACCTGTATGCAGGTCAATAAGCAACGGTTTGAACCAGACATGGAACAATAGACTGATTCAAAATTGGGAAAGAAGTACAACAAAGCTGTATATTGTCACCCTGCTTATTTAACTTCTATGCAGAGCACATCATGCAAAATGCCAGGCTGGATGAAGTGCAAGCTGGAATCAAGATTAGCAAGAAAAATATCAACAACCTCAGATGTACAGATGATACCACTCTAATGGCAGAAAGTGAAGAGGAACTAAAGAGCTTCTTGATGAGAGTAAAAGAGAGTGAGAAAGCTGACTTAAAATTCAACATTAAAAAAACTAAGATCATGGCATCTGATCCCATCACTTCATGGCAAATAGATGGGGAAAAAGTGGAAGCAGTGACAGATTCTATTTTCTTGGGCTCCAAAATGACTGTGGACAGTAACTGCAGCCAAGAAATTAAAAGATGCTTGCTCCTTGGAGAAAAGCTATGACAAACCAAGACAGCATATTAAAAGGCAGAGACATCACTTTGTCAGCAAATGTCCACATAGTCAGAGCTATAGTTTTTCCAGTACTCATGTACAGATATGACAGGTGGACCATAAAGAAGGCTGAAGAATTGATGCTTTTGAATTGTGGTGCTGGAGAAGATTCTTGAGAGTCCTTTGGACAGCAAGGAGAACAAATCAGTAAAACCTAAAGGAAATCAGTCCTGAATATTCACTGGATGGAAAGATGCTGAAGCTGAAACTCCAATACTTTGGCTACCAGATGCAAAGAGCAGATTCACTAGAAAAGACCCTGATGCTGGGAAAGACTGAAGACAAAAGGAGAAGGGGGCAGCAGAAGATGAGATGGTTAGATAGCATCACTGACTCAATGAACATGAATTTGAGCAAACTCTAGGAGACAGTGAAAGAAAGGAAAGCCTGATGTGCTGGAGTCCCATGGGGTCACAAAGAGTTGGACACGACTTAGTGACTGAACAACAACAAAGCATATAAGGACTGATAATCGACACGGATTTTAAAGTAAAATAATCCTTGGAACCAGGCTAAAAACATAGCAGGCTTATAAATGGTCCACGTCATTTCACTAATTAGAGTCCTAAGGAAAGTACTAGAACAATTTACAGAAAAGAAGAGTTAAAAAAAAAAAAAAAAGATTTAAAAAAGAAGATAAAAGTGTGCCTTAGTACCTATTTGACCATTTCTGTTTCACTGTATGTCAACAGCTCCAATTTTCCACTAGGAACTTTGATAGGATAAAAAGGTCAAATCTCTCTTGATCTTCAGTGGCTAAAAAGAAATATACAGTTGTACTCTGTATAACAAGAACATTTCTAACATCTTCTAACCATTTCTTGATATTGTAAACAAAACATAATATATTCTCTGGTCAAAGAGGATTTCAGTTATTTAATAGAAGCATTCAGTTCAGTTCAGTCGCTCAGTTGTGTCCAACTTTTTGTGACCCCATAAATCGCAGCACGCCAGGCCTCTCGGTCCATCACCAACTCCTGGAGTTCACTCAAATTCACGTCCATCGAGTCAGTGATGCCATCCAGCCATCTCATCCTCTGTCGTCCCCTTCTCCTCCTGCCCCCAATCCCTCCCAGCATCAGAGTCTTTTCCAATGAGTCAACTCTGCACGAGAAGAAATAGAAGGATTAATTGTATAAAATAGTATTTCTAAAGTAATTTAGGTTCAGCCAAGTGGACAAAAGAATAAAACTTTGCATCAAGAACAGTAGTTTCCCAAATGGAAAAGGTATAACAAAAACTGGGGACAAGAAATTGAAACCCAATGATCAAGGAAGTTATAATGAGAAAGTAGTAAGTTTAATGTTCAGTCCAGTTCAGTTGCTCAGTCGTGTCCAATTCTTTAAGACCTCATGGACTGCAAAATGCCAAGCTTCCCTGTCCCTCACCAACTCCAGGAGCTTCCTCAAAAACATATCCATCGAGTCAGAGATACCATCTAACCATCTCATTCTCTTTCATTCCCCGCTCCTCTTGACTTCAAACTTTCCCAACATTAGGGTCTTTTCCAATGAGTCAGTTCTTCAAATCAGGTGGCCAAAGTATTGGAATTTCAGCTTCAGCATTACTCCTTCTAATGAATATTCAGGACTGATTTCCTTTAAGAGGGACTGGTTGGAACTCCTTCCATTCCAAGGGACTCTCAAGACTCTTCTCCAACAACACAGTTCAAAAGCATCAATTATTCGGCACTCAGCTTTCTTCATAATCCAATTCTCACATCCATACATGACTACTGGAATAACCATAGCTTGGACTAGATGGATCTTTGTTGTCAAAGTAATGTTTCCGTTTTTTAATATGCTGTCTAGGTTGGTCATAACTTTTCTTCTAAGGAGCAAGCATCTTTTAATTTCATGGCTGAAGTCACAATCTGCAGTGATTTTGGAGCCAGAGAAAATAAACCCTGTAACTCTTTCCTTTATTTCCACATCTTTTTGCCATGAAATGATGGGACCTGATGCATGATCTTAGTTTTCTGAATCTTGAGTTTTAAGCCAACATTATCACTCTCCTCTATCACTTTCATCAAGAAGACCTTTAGTTCCTCTTCACTTTCTGCTGTAAAGGTGGTGTCATCTCAATAGCTAAGGCTACTGATATTTCTCCCAATAATATTGATTCTAGCTTGTGCTTCATCCAGCCTGCCATTTTGCAAGATGTACTCTGCATAGAAGTTCAATATGCAGGGAGATAACATATGGCCTTGACATACTCCTTTCCGGATTTGGAACCAGTTTGTTGTTCCATGTCCAGTTCTAACTGTTGCTTTTTGACATGCATACAGATCTCTCAGGAGGTATGTCAGGTGGACTCACATTCCCATCTCTTGAATTTTCCATAGTTTGTTGTGATCCACACAATCAAAGGTCTTGGCATATTCAATAAAGCAAAAGTAGATGTTTATCTGGAACTCTCTTTCTTTTTTGATGATCCAACAGATGTTGGCAATTCAATCTCTGGTTCCTTTGCCTTTTCTAAATCCAACTTGAAAAACTGTAAGTTGTTGGTTCACATACTGTTGAAGCCTGGCTTTCAGAATTTTGAGTATTACTTGCCTAGGGTGTGAGATGAGTGCAACTGTACAGTAGTTTGAACATTCTTTGGTGATGCCTTTCTTTGGGATTGAATGAAAACTGACCTTTTTCATTACTGTGGCCACTGCTAAGTTATCCAAATTGGCTAGCACATTGAGTGAAGCACTTTCACAACATCATCTTCTAGGATTTGAAATAGCTCAACTGGAATTCCATAAATTCCACTAGCTTTGTTCCTAGTGATGCTTCCTAAAGCCCATTTGACTTTGCGTTCCAGGATGTCTGGCTCTACGTGAGTTATCACACCATCATGGTTATCTGGGTCATGAAGACCTTTTTTGTATAGTTCTTCTATGTATTCTTGCCACCTCTTCTGAATATGTTCTAGTTCGGTTAAGTCCATATCATTTCTGTCTTTATTGTGCCCATCTTTGCATAAAATGTTCCCTTGGTATCTCTAGGTTTCTTGAAGAGATCTCTAGTCTGTCCCACTTCAATATTCTTGCCTTGAGAACCCCATCAAAAGCATGAAAAGGCAAAAAGATAGGACACTGAAAGATGAACTCCCCAGGTCAGTAGGTGTCCAATATGCTACTGGAGATCAATGGAGAAATAACTCCAGAAAGAATGAAGAGATGGAGCCAAAGCAAAAACCCAGTTGTCGATGTGACTGGTGATGAAAGTAAATTCTGATGCTGCAAAGAGCAACTTTGCATAGAAACCTGGAATGTTAGGTCCGTGAATCAAGGCAAATTGGAAGTGATCAAACAAGAGATGGCAAGAGTGAACACTGACATTTTAGGAATCAGTGAACTAAAGTGGACTGGAACGGGTGAATTTAACTCAGATGACCTTTATATTTACTACATTGGGCAAGAATCCCTTAGAAGAAATGGAGTAGCCATCAGAGTCAACAAAAGAATCTGAAATGCAGTACTTTAAAACAATCTCAAAAATGACAGAATGGTCTCTGTTCATTTCCAAGACAAATCATTCACTGTCACAGTAATCCAAGTCTATGACTCGACCAGTAATGCCGGAGAAGCTTAGGTTGAACAGTTCTATGAGGACCTACAAGACCTTCTAAAACTAACACCCAAAAAGATGTCCATTTCATTATAGGGGACTGGAATGCAAAAGTAGGAAATCAAGAGATACCTGGAGTTTCAGGCAAATTTGGTCTTGGAGTACAAAACGAAGGTGAAAGGCTAACAGAGTCTTGCCAAGAGAACACACTGGTCATAGCAAACACCGTCTTCCAACAACACAAGAAAAGACTCTACACATGCATATCACCAGACAGTCAATACAGAAGTCAGATTGATTATATTATTTTCAGCCAATGATGGAGAAGCTCCACACAGTCAGCAAAAACAAGACTGGGAGCTGAATGTGGCTCCAATCATGAACTCCTTATTGCCAAATTCAGACTCAAATTGAGGAAAGTAATGAAATGGATCTACTTTCAGTATGACCATTCAGGTATGACCTAAATCAAATCCTTTATGATTATATAGTGGAAGTTACAAATAGACTCAAGGGATTAGATCTGATAGACAGAGTGCCTGAAGAAGTCCAGACAGAAGCTCATGACATTATACAAGAGGCAGTGATCAATACCATCCCCAAGAAAAAGAAATGCAAAAAGGCAACATGGTTGTCCAAGGAGGCCTTACATATAGCTGAGAAAAGAAGAGAAGCAAAAGGCAAGGAGAAAAGATATATCCTTTTGAATGCAAAGTTCCAAAGAATCACAAGGAGTGATAAGAAAGCCTTCCTCAGTGATCAGAGCAAAGAAATAGAGGAAAACAATAGAATGGGAAAGATTAGAGATCTCTTCAAGTTTTGTGTAACTAAGCTTAAATGTCCAGGCTCAGTGTTTTCATCCTTTTCAAGAAAGAAGGGAGTGAAAATATCAAGTTTAAGTTAATTGTTTTATTCATAATAAAGTCTAGCATCTAAGTTCAGGAAACCACTTTGTGTGGTGCATTGTGCCCACTAAATCCATATGTTGAAGGCCTCACCCCTCAATGTGATAGTATTTGGAGAAGGAGCCTTTGGGAGATAATTTGGTTAGGTGAGGTAATGAGTCTGTGGCCCTTATGATGGGATTAGTGCCATAATAGAAAGGGATTTCCTGATAGGGGTCACTTCCCTGGTGGCTCAGTTGGTAAATAATCTGCCTGCAATGCAGGAGAACTGGGTTCAATCCCTGGGTTGGGAAGATCCCCTGGAGAAGGGAATGGATACCCACTCTAGTATTCTTGCCTGGGAAATTCCATGGGCAGAGGACTCTGATGGGTTACAGTTCATGGGTTTGAAAAGGGTTGGACATGATTTAGTGACTAACACTTTCACTTTTCAGGAACGGACAATGAGAAGTCACTTTCTCCCTCCTTCCCATGTAAGGACACAGTAATAAGACAGACATCTACAAGCCATAAAAATAATTTTACCAGACACTGACCTTACTGACAGCTTGACCTTAGATATCTGGTCTCCAAAACAGTGAGAAAATAAATTTCTACTGTTTAAGCTACTCAGTATATAGTAATTTGATATGGCAGTTTAAGTTTACTCAGACAGGGAAACCTGATTAAAAGTCATTAAAACAGAACCTAGGATTTTTAGTTTACTAAAAGACTGACTGACTGACATGTGAAAATGATCTGTCCAACAAAAAGTAAATGCTGAATTAATTTGCAGGAATGAAAATAGTAGATTCCCCATGAGAACAACAGATGATACTTTTCTCTAACTCTGTGAGCCAACTTCTTCAATGTTATACTAAATTCAAGAAGCTTCATTTTAAAGGGGAGTGATACAAAGCAATATCCAAAAGAGGACAATCATTGTTATAAGAGGAGGCAGGGTGAAAAATAAAGCAGGACCTAATGGCCAAAGAACTAAACAGACATTTATCCAAAGAAGACATACAGATGGCTAACAAACACATGAAAAGATGCTCAACATCACTCATTATCAGAGAAATGCCAATCAAAACCATGATGAGGTACCATTTCACTCTGGTCAGAATGGCTGCTATCAAAAAGTCTACAAACAATAATTGCTGGAGAGAGTGTGGAGAAAAGGGAACCCTCTTACCTGGTCAGTGGGAATGAAAACTAGTATAGGCACTGTGGAGAACCGTGTGGAGATTCCTTAAAAAACTGGATATAGGACTGCCATAAAACCCAGTAATCTCACTACTGGGCATACACACTGAGGAAACCAGAATTGAAAGAGACACATGTACCCCAATGCTCACCACAGCACTGTTTACAATAGCTAGGACATGAAAGCAACCTAGATGTCCATCAGCAGACGAATGAATAAGAAAGCTGTGGTACATATACACAATGGAATATTACTCAGCTATTAAAAAGAATGCATTTGAATCAGTTCTAATGAGGTGGAAGAAACTGGAGCCTATTATACAGAGCAAAGTAAGTCAGAAAGAAAAACACCAATACAGTATATTAATGCATGTATATGGAATTTAGAAAGATGGTAATGATGACCCTATATGCGAGACAGCAAAAGAGACACAGATATAAAGAGCAGGCTTTTGGACTCTGAGAGAAGGCACAGGTAGAATGATTTGAGAGTAGCATTGAAACATGTATATTACCATATGTGAAATAGATCACCAGTCCAAGTTCGATGCATGATACAGGGCACTCAAAGCCAGTGCACTGGGACAACCCAGAGGGATGGGATGAGGAGGAAGGTGGGAGGAGGGCTGAGGACGGTAGACACATGTACACCCATGGCTGATTCATGTGAATGTATGGCAAAACCACCACAATATTGTAATGTAATTAGCCTCCAATTAAAATAAATTAATTAATTTTAAAAAAGAGTGGGACCTAATGGAGACTGGGTATAAGGTCTATCATGTTGTACAATAACAGGGGACAGAATTCACATTGTGGTGTGAGTAAATGTACCTAGAAGCCCTTTGTAGTTCTGAGTTCACCCCTAAATAAAATGATTTATAACTTTAGGTAAGAGAAAGAGATATACCATTGAATCCCCAAGGCCTCTTCTAATCTTATTTTCATGGTTCTATAACTGTGTTCCTGCATATGGTAGTAAGCTTTTTATTTGAAGCTGGATTATCTACCTGTCAGAGATATTGTAGAGAAGTTTCTCACAGTGGGTTAGAACTTGAACTATAAAATCTTTAAAGTCTCATGTATTCAATCATATACTTCAGAGTATGCAATTCTGAGTCCAACACCCCATAAAAACATATGAGAATAAATGATCATTTTCAGAGCAAAAAACTGCTATCAAATTATAGTGGTCTATCCAATATATAATTAAATGTTGAAGTCTTGGTACCCAACACAAAGGAAGGAAAGAGTGAGCATTCTAAAGAAAAAAATCACTGTGACTTATGTAGCATTGTGTTTCAGAGTCTGTGCAGTCCTCCTAGGACACAAGTCTAGATTGAGACTGACAAATAGAAGCAGAGCTGAAAATAGCGTAGTTAATACATCTATTAAAATATGGAGGGTACAAGTTGCTGCTATTTCATTGGATCTGAATCATCAAGCAGTGCTATGATGGTTCTGACCAATAAAAAGAACATGAGGTTTGGGGTATGCAATTTGGGTTCAAATCTCAGATTTAGTGGGCTTCCCTGATAGCTCAGTTGGTAAAGAATCCACCTGCAATGCAGGAGATCCTGGTTTGATTCCTGGTTGGGGAAGATCCCCTGGAGAAAGGATAGGCTACCCACTCCAGTATTCTTGAGCTTCCCTTATGGTTCAGCTGGTAAAGAATCCACCTGCAATTTGGGAGACCTGGGTTCGACCCCTAGGTTGGGAAGATCCCCTGGAGAAGGGAACGGCTACTCACTCCAGTATTCTGGTTTGGAGAATTCCATGGACTGTATAGTCCTTGGGGTCACAAAGAGTCAGACACGACTGAGTGACTTTCACTTTCACTTTCTTTCTCTGACTTCCTTGGTGGCTCAGAAGGTAAAGCGTCTGTCTACAATGCAGGAGACACAGGTTCAATCCCTGGGTAGGAAAGATCACCTGGAGAAGGAAATGGCAATCCACTCCAGTACTATTGACTGGAAAATCCCATGGACAGAGGAGCTTGGTAGGCTACAGTCCATTGGGTCACAAAGAGTTGGACACAACTGAGTGACTTCACTTTCACTTTCAGTGATATAAAATTTAGGCAAATTTAAATTCCACAATTATGTATTTTTTAAAAAGCAATAATTAGTGCTATGAACTGAGTATTATTAGGTTCCAGGTTGAAATTCATTATTTCACTAAGCTGCATAAAAACCCTACAAGGTAGGTGTAATGGATGACATTTTACATATGTTCACACATGGTTATACAGCCAGTAAATGGTGCAGTTAATTTATCAAGCATATTTGATTCCAACGTCTATACTTTTAGCCTATTGAAATACCCTGCTTCCTGACATTTATTTTACTCATCTGTATAATAAGTAAAGTCTTTTGAAATGGTATGGCGAAGTTAGAAATACAATTGTCCCTTGAACAATGCTGGAATTAGGAATGCCAACTCTTCATGTAGCAAAAGCCTTTGTGTAACTTATAGTCTGCCCTGGATATACACAATTGCTCCATATCTGCATTTCCCCGTACTCAGATTCAATCAACTGCAGATGATTTAACACTGTAGTATTTACTGTTGAAAAAAAAATCCATATATAAGTGGACCCTCAGTTCAAACCTCTGTTGCTCAAGGGCTAACTGTAACTTAAAATATCCAACATACATTAATGGTTCTATGGATCATGGCTTTTATTATCGACCCTACCCTTCTAGGCACATACTAGGGAATCAGGCAGTGAGATTCTTCATTCCTCATTCAAGAAGTTGCACTGCTTGTTTGTTTCTACAGGAGCCATCTTGAAGGATGGAGAATTTACCCAAAATGTAATGTCCTAGTGGGTAAGAAAAATTACTAACAAGGCACTAAAGTAGTAAAACACTATTTTTGGCTATACACTTTCCCACACTGACAAAGATTATTTGTGTGTGTAATACAAACAAACACACATACACACACATTCCAGTGTGGGGAAAGATGCAGAAAATAGATGCTTCTGGTGCTAGAGTTAAATCAAATGATGTTTCTGAAGGGCAACACAGCTTCATATATCAAAAGACTTAAAATTGTCCATACCCTTAACCCAGCAATATTTCTTTTAAAAATGTATCCTCAGAAACTAATCATTTGTGGACAAAAATTTATGTACATGAGCATCATTAAAGCATTATTTATGCTGCTGTTAAATTGAAAACAACCTAAATCTCCAACATTAAGGGAGTTTCAAAATAAAGTATTGTCATGAAACATTATGCAGCTGTCAAAAACATGTTTCTGTGTGCCATGAGAAAATCTTTACAGTATATTCATAAGTAAAACTATCAGGATAAAAAACTCCTTAGACCACAATCTTAATTTTTGTTAAACTGTTGTATGCATCCATACATATACACACAACCTATGCATAGGAAATTTTTTTGGAGGGATATAAACTAATATATGAACAATGATTATCTAATAAAGTTGGGATTATTTTTTAATATTACCACTTACCATTTTCTTATTTTTAAAATGAATCAACTTGCAGTTAGAAATAGCATGAGGAAAATCATGGGTGGGGACCTGGTGTCTCTGATTGACAGTTCAAATACACAAGTAGTTACATGAGTGTTGCAAACCTGTCCTGAATATGTGTGATAGCAGGATATTGGACCTCATTAAGTTCTTCCAATGCATTAAATGACTTTCCTTTCCAAAGGGAGATGGTTGATGACCTGAAGAGAAAAATTTCTTGCCTCATTTTTTCATGAGGTAATCTGTTCCTGTGTATTACCTTTGGGTAATATCTAAACATCACTGTGAGCAGTAATACTTCTCTTCTTGAACATCTTAATCGATAAACCTACACATTAACAAACTTTTCAAAACAAAACAGCCACCGATTTTCAAGCCTGATTTTCTACTAAGCATGCATGTATGTTAAGAACAAGATAACTCAGCAATTCCATATTTGATCAGTTTTCATGGCAGAAATAAGCACAATTCAAGCACAACTCGAGTAGAATAAAAAAGAATATTCTGTTTTAAGGTCAGTCAGTGAGGTTATGAGTCAAAGGTAGGAGATTGGAACAAATAAACTATAATTATCGTGGTGTCAAAGCAAGCTCTGGAATTTCTAACACAAAGAGTTATTTTTTTTAACTAGATCTCTGTTGGAAAAATAACATTCACTATTTTTATTACTCTTTTGGTATTTTACAATCTTTCTTTTTTGAAAATATGAACTCTTCCTTCCAGGAATTTAGGAATTCTGCTTCTAGCGACATAAATTCCATTTTCCTAAATCTATAGCTGGTTTGTCATTTGGTTTAGCAGTAGACAATGTAAAAGAACTATGTTTAATGTCAATATCCAGTATGTGAAATTCAATATGAATTGGCTAATATATTTTGAATTGACTGCCTCATTGATTAGCATCCATTTTATAAGCGCAAGCACTTGTTATGTTTATTTAAGTTATATAAGCTAAATTGAACAAGTTTCTGTTTTCCACTTCACAAATTTCTGCAAGAACCCACAGCTTCCCAGATATATGCCAATGTCATATTCTCCTTCTGTGATTAGAAGCTATATATAA
Source organism: Tragelaphus eurycerus (assembly GCA_935064755.1). NCBI lineage: Eukaryota > Metazoa > Chordata > Mammalia > Artiodactyla > Bovidae > Tragelaphus > Tragelaphus eurycerus. Next base: position 2,393,900 of record CAKXYN010000118.1, read on the forward strand.
ATTTATACACACTTTTGGCAGTAAAATGCTTGGCATTTGTAGAAATAAAATAAGATAAATCCATACTCTAAAGATTAGCAGATTCTTCCTTCCCTGATGTGCCTAAGGGTCTCTCATCCAATCACTTCTCCCAGTATCCAAATTGTTCAGAATGGCAATACAAGCTTTTTGATTGAAGCTCTAAATCCCAAGCCTTTTTAGATTCCCACGTTGAGAAGAAGGTCTGACAATTTAAATTTCACATTTGTTTTATTGTTGATATAAAACTAATAGGCACCCCAGAATTGGCTGGACTCCCAAATCCAAATCTATATAACTTAAAATATTAACCATTGCTGGTCTATGTGTAGAGAGCTGAAACAGACAATTTGGAGGAAATAAAAATTCCCCCTTATGCCTCTGCTATACTGAACCAATTTATGTAAATTGAAAAATACTAAAATGAATAAGCAAATTATGAAATGTTAATTGTATTAGATATTTATAGTTATCCTGAAAATGCATGCAGGCTCAATCTTAAAGAATGATAATAGATCTTACAGAATTTTTAATAAAGAATCTTCATTTTTAGAAGCATTAATAGGAGAAAAGGGGAGGGATATTTGCCCAGTGCTTTAATGAGGGATAGTATCAGAAGTTTGGTCCAAATCACAGCTACTAAGATCTGGATGTCAGAAGCCAGCGGGGTTCAGGAGCCCAAGTCAATGCAGATAATTACAGAGGCTCCAATGACCCAGTCTCCTCTCAAACCCTTGCTACCACTTACTCTGTTATAAGGAACTAGGGTTCTTTCTGACAGAGCTATGGGCTGTTCATGGATAATAGGGCATACATAGATAAATAATATTCACCCTGACAGACTATAATAATCTACAACTGAGAAGAGTTCTTCTTCCCTGTATGAAGGAGAGAGAGGAAAAGAGAAATCATTGAGGATGCAAGACCTAACTTCTTCCAGTTAAAAGATCACAATGTGCTACACACTGCCAAACTGCATAGCAGGATGCAGTAGAAATAAGTACAATGAACTATGAGTCAGATTTTAGTTCAAGTTTTTTTTTGTTTGTTTTACAAGCTGTGAGACTATGGCAAGTCACTTGATCCCCTTGGACCTTACTATCTCTAAAATAGAGATTTTCCCTAGATCCAGGGATCCCAAATTCAAATGCCTGATAGAGATAGGCAGGTGATATAAATCATATCATGTAAATATGTCTCGTGTGAAAAGCAATAGCCAGAGCAATAGGAAAGGTTATAGCAATTGATTCCCTGCACTAGAATCAGGTAAGCAATAAGGAGTGGTGGGAATTGAGGTAAACTGCAGAGCCCTAGTTTAATTTAAAAGAACAGCCACTACTGAGCTCATTTCTCCACCAGATCATTGCTTTGAGAGAATACAGGTTCCATTTTTCAAAACATTCTGATTCTTCAATGATATTAGATATCCAGATTTTTTATGCAAACTCTCCCACATATTTTTATGTTAGCAAATAATTTGAGTTACTTTACATTACTGCCCACATCAAACAAAACATGCCTTGGACTGGATCTGTCCTGCAGATAGCCAGTTTGCAACCTCTGACTCGGATAACCTATGAGACTCCATTGTGACAATTATAAGATCCACTTAGTTATTTTAAAATCCTGGTCTTAGTTTCTGCCAATGCCATTTCTCTGTTTAATCTCTGCTCTTTAGCTATACACCAGCCTTTCCTATTCACCTTTCTTCTTGTGGTCACTGTCTTTGACACCACTGTAATCTTCTCTGCTTCTTCAGTCAGCCCTCATCCATGAATACTTGAGAAGATCCAACCCTGACTACTATTCATGATCTCCCAGCCATGGCCCTTTAACTACTATAGCCTAAACATACCTCCTCATCAAATCCTACCCACAATAGCCAGGTTTTAAAATACTTAGAATTAGTCAGTCTGTGCCTTAATTATGTACAGCATTCACCTATGTGAATATGTATATGACTTTGAATGGAGAGATCAACTTACTCTTAAATGGGAATACTTCCAGATAAGTGCATCTTGAATGGTAGGTATCTAGGTACATTTGGGCTGCTATAAGAAAAATAAGCTTATAAACAACAGAAATTTATTTTCCACAGTTCTGGAGGCTTGAAGTTAGAGATTAGGGTGCCAGCATTGTCTGGTGAGGGCCTCTTCTGAACTGCAGATTTCTCATTATATCTTCATATAGTGAAAGGGCTGAGTCAGCTCTCAGGGGCCTGTTTTATAAGGGCATTAATCACATTCATAAGGATTCCACCCTCAAGATCTGAGGACCACCAAAAGGCCTCACCTCTGAATACCATCATATTGGGTGTTAAGATTTCAATATATAAATTTCAGAGGGATACAAGCATTCAGACCACGGTCATAGGCTTCTGTCACTTTATGTGATAAAAGCTTTATGTTTATCTGAATATGTACTCTTCTAATGGGTAGGCAAACAAACTAAATTTGGTTGCAGAAAGTGTTTTCAGGGATTTGTACAATAGTAAAGCAGAATTCTTTGGAGATAATTAACATTTTAAATGAAGTACTGTCACATCTTCCCTGACAACCTCAATATTATCATTTGCCAGCAAGGTCAGCATTTTCCTAATATATATTAGTCTAGTCATTGCTTTATCAATAAAATGTTGAGAGGCTAAGACTACTCTTTCAAGCTCTATAAACTGAAGGAGGATATTTACTAATTGCTGTTGTGTAGAGGCATCCAGTCCCATCACTTCCTGGCAAATAGATGGAGAAACAATGGAAACAGTGAGAAACTTTATTTTCTTGTGCTCTAAAATCACTGCAGATGGTGACTGCAGCCATGAAATTAAAAGATGCTTGCTCCTTTGAAGAAAAGCTATGGCCAAACTAGAAAGCACATTAAAAAGCAGAGACTACTTTGCCAACAAAGGTCCATCTAGTCAAAGCTATGGTTTTTCCAGTAATCATGTGTGGGTGTGAGAGTTGTACTATTAAAAAAGCTGAGTGGTGAAGAATTGATGCTTTTGAACTGTGGTGTTGGATAAGACTCTTGAGAGTCCCTTGGACTGCAAAGAGATCCAACCAGTCCATCCTAAATGAAATCAGTCCTAAATATGCATTGCAAGGACTGATGTTGAGGCTAAAATTCCAATATTTTGGCCACCTGATGTGAAGAACTGCCTCATTTGAAAAGACCCTGATGCTGGGAAAGATTGAAGGTTGGAAGAGAAGGGGATGGCAGAGGATGAGATGGTTGGATGATATCACCAACTCAATGGGCATAAGTTTGAGTAAGCTCTGGGAGTTGGTGATGGACAGGGAAGCCTGGCATGCTGCCTTCCATGGGGTCACAGAGTAAGACACAATTGAGTGACTGGACTGAACTGAGAAACCTAATATGATGAAATTTGGCTTTGAGACTAAATTCCTGTTTGGAACAGACATTATTGCAGATAGGTAGAGAGAATAGTCATGGTTTCAAATATGACACCCCTTTTACCTTAGGCAGTTATTTAACTTATGAGCCTCAGTTTTGTCTTCTGCAAAATGAGTATGGTCATTTTAATATCTATGTCATAAGACTGATGTGAGGATCAAAGATGATCACGTTTTTCATAGTGTTCTCACATAAGAAGCACAGAATAAAGGTCCTAAGATATAATCTGGTATCAGCAAGGTCTAACAAAAAATAGACTATTTTAAGAAAAATGCAATTCTAATAGACTATATTAGGAGGAAAATGTGTATATGGAGGTGAAACTCAGTATACTTTGAGGGAGAACAAGTAGCCAAGGGTAGGATTTCCACTAGGAAGTTACTAGAGAGGTTTCTATTCCTTAGAATTAAAGCCCTCAGGCAATGGCACCCCACTCCAGTACTCTTGCCTGGAAAATACCATGGATGGAGAAGCCTGGTAGGCTGCAGTCCATGGGGTCGCTAAGAGTTGGACACGACTGAGCACCTTCTTTCACTTTTCACTTTCATGCATTGGAGGAGGAAACGGCAACCCACTCCAGTGTTCTTGCCTGGAGAATTCCATGGACAGCGGGGCCTGGTGGGCTGCCGTCTATGGGGTCGCACAGAGTCGGACACGACTGAAGCGACTTAGCAGTAGCAGCAGGCTCACTACCCTTCTTTTCTCTGTTCAGTAAAAGTTCCAAGCTTCTTCCCAACACATGTCCTTTGCTCATGCTAATACTTCTGCTTGCAACACTCAGCCTTAACTAAACCCCCCATCACATTAGGCTAATGATTTCCTACCTTTCCTTTAAATCTCAGCTTCCATGAATTCTCCAAGGCATATTTTCCTTGGCCTCCCAGTCTTAGCATTCTCTATTAATTTTTCTCATAGGACTCTGCATTTTTCCTTTCAAAGAGTTTATCATAATATGTAACTATATATATTTTATGAGGTTAAAATTATCTGTCTCCCCCTTCCAACTGTAACCTCTCTAATGCCAGGGGCTATGTCTATATTAATTCTCTTATTCAGTACTTATTGAATGAATGAAAGAATGTCAATGGGAAAATTAATTTTAAAAATTCATAGATGAGGTAATCAACTTGAATTAAGTTCACATTAGGATCTAAAAAACTGTTATTCCTTCCTTCCTGAGAGTACATTTGGATGGCTGGGAAGAGAGCAAAGAAAAGTGGGTGACACTGTAGAGGAAGAAAGAGTGAAGATAGGAGTACTGGAAGCTGAACACAGTATAACTTTGGCCTCTGCTCCACCAGGCTAGGGACACCAGCCTGCCGTGACTGACTGAGCCTATAAGATGGGCAGCCATCTCACAAGGTATCATCCTTTCATTTGTAAATCCATTTCAGATGAGTGTATAAAGCAGACACCAAAGTCTGAGAGTTCAAGATTTTAAGATTTGTTTTGCTGAAATTGTCAGTTTAAATGACTCCATGTTTCTCCTCCAAGATTTATAAACTGACAAGACTGACAAGCTTGATGTCTTCCATCTTTGAACTGGACATATCTAGTTGCGGAAAGTGTACTGAATTTACAGAGGTGACATATTCTTTTTAAGACTGAAATAAGCAGACATCAAAGAGTTCATATTGGCAGATTCTCTCCCTAAACTGTAAACACGTAGCAGACCTTTCTGGCACAGTGATCACCCAAGGATGGGGTGTGAGTGTGAGGCACGTAGAATTTTCTGCCAGGATTTGGGCTTGCAAAAAAGCTGATTGTTTTATCATGGAGAGGTTGATCTTTTCAAATTCTTAAGGCCTGCCACTCTAAGTTTTAAAGAAACATTCCTGTTATAGAACTGGAATATTATTTATTTTTTAATTAAATTTTATTTTGCTTAACTTTACAATATTGTATTGCTTTTGCCATACATCAAGATAGAACTGGAATATTATTTAAAAAGTGAAATTATCAACTGCTGAAGGGCTTCACTGATACCTCAGTTGGTAAGGAATCTGCCTGCAATGCAGGAGACCTGGGTTTGATCCCTGGGTTGGGAAGATTCCCTGGAGAAGGGAAAGGCTACCCACTCCAGTATTCTGGCCTGGAGAATTTCATGGACTGTATAGTACATGGGGTTGCAAAGAGATGGACAAGACTGAGTGACTCTCACTCACTTCAATTGCTGAGAGAGACTGAGAGAGATGGATGGATGGTGTTTGGGTTTATGGACTTACATGTATTGAATGTTTACTACATCACAAGCTTTTTATTTACAGTATCTCATTTAATTTCCAAAACTTCCCTAGAGGCAGATACCACTTTTCCCATTTGCAGCTGAAAATATAAAGCTCATAGAGTTGCCTACCCAAAGTGACACAGCCAGTATGTAGCACAGCCAGCATTCAAACTCAGGTCTGTTTGGCTCTGAACCTCAGCCATTCTTCACCATATTTTGCAACTTCTTAGATGGATTTATAATGCAGCATTATATCTATAAAAATGGAAACAGTATCAATCATGCCACCCTGCTAAGTACTTTTGTTCTTCCCACTTCTCATCAATATTCTATTTGTAATCCTACCAAAATTTTGCTTCCACTTTAATCCCAGTGCAAATGTGGATACAGAAGGAGCATCAAAATATTAAGGAAAACAGAACTGAAAGATTCTTTGGAATAAGGATTTTATGTTTTCTCATTTTAGTATCCCCAAAACAAGCATAAATTCTGCCTCATAATAGAGGTTCAATAATGTCTGAGTGAGGAAAGAAAAGATTTGGAGCTTACCAAGGAGATCCTTTAGTGGTGGAGACACTTGGATGTTTATTTGCTGAGAGAGATCTCCTTGCACTGCTGGGTGTATAAACTGTACATCCACCCAGGGATGATTGGATCATGACTCACACATCCAACATGAAAATTGTTTATGATAATGAAATCAATGCCCGGGCCAGAAAATTTAGGGAATGGCAAAGGTATTATTTTTTCTTCATTATTTTTTTCTCCTTAGGAGGGGTATATACTATTATTAGATCCCCCAGAAAGTCACTTAGCTATTAGCACCAGGCACTATGCTAGTCACTGGAAATACAAAGATAAATGAACCTCAAATACTACTTTGAGAGAGTTCACAACCTAGTTGGGAAGACAGACCCATAAGCATTATTATTTTATATGAAATATAGCAAAGACTGATGGTAGATATAAACAAGTTATTTATGAAATTCAGAGGAAGGGTACCTAACAAATCTGGTATTATAAAGGAAAACTTCCTGGAGGAACTGATACCAAAGTTGAATTTCAATGGATGTATAGCATTTAGCCAGGAAAGTCATAGATTTGGAAGTGATCACCATATAGATAAGAGTTGAAAAATGGTTTCCATGATGGTTCAGCAGTAAAGAATCGGCCTGTAATGCAGGAGTTGCAGGTTCAATCCCTGGGTTGGGAAGAATCCCTGGAGAAGGAAATGCTAACCCACTCCAGTATTTTAGCCTGGGAAATCCCATGGACAGAGGAGCCTGGTGGGCTATAGTCCATGGAGTCCCAAATTATCAGACACAATGGAGCGACTGAGCATGAAGAGTTGAAACAGTGAAAGTGGATAAGATCTCCAGTGAAAATTTGCAGAGTAATAATACCTTTGGAACTAAACTATAACTCTTGAGAATATCAACATTTGGGGGCTCCAAAAGAGACCATAAGGAAACAAAGGAGGACCAGTGAGACACAGGATAAATAAAATAGTTTTTGTGCCACTTGACTGGCCACTCAAATGTTCATATGCAAGTGTGCTCACTCACTCAGTCATGTCTGACTCTGTGATCCCATGGACTGTAGCCTGCCAGGCTCCTCCGTCCATGGAATTTCCCAGGCAAGAATAAGTACTTCTATTTGCAATAGGCAAAAATTGGAAACTTGAATGCTCAATAGCTGGTGAATGGGTAAACAAACTAAGGTGTGTGCATGCCTGCTACGATGCTTCAGTCCTAACTCTTTGCAACACCATGGACTTTAGCCCCCTAGGCTCCCCTGTTCATGGGCTTGAGTGGGTTGCCATGGCCTCCTCCCAGGAATCTTCCCAACCCAGGGATTGAACTTCTGTCTCCTTCATTGGCAGGTGGGTTCTTTACCACCAGTGCCACCTGGGAAGTCCCAGTGAACTACTAACACACCAAACAAAACAGATGAGTCTCAAAAACATCATGCTATAAGAAAGACGCCAGAAACCAAAGAGTAAATACTATACAATTTCTTTCATATGAAATATTTTAAAGGAAAAACTGATCTAAGGTTATCCAGAAAACAAATTAGCAGTTAGCTGGGTCTGGGGAGGGAGAGAGGAATGACTGAAAAGGGGCAAGAGGGGACTTTGGGGGATGAAGGAAATACTCTTTATCTTAAGTACAGTGGTAATTACAGGAATGTGCACATTTGTCATACTGAGCCAATGGTATTCTTAAAATGAGGACATTTTACTGTAAGTAAATTGTATTTCAATAAGGTCAAAATAAACCTTAAGATAAAACAATCTGTAGTGGAACTTCCCTAGTTGTCCAGTGACTAATACTCAAAACTCCCAATTCAGGGACCCATGTTCCACATGCCACAACTAAGAACTAACACAGCCAAAATAAATAAATAAATACTAAAATTAAAAAAAAAAAAAATAGTAGTCTGTAACGTCACAGAAGTCAAAGAAGTTTTATAGTATTATATCCCCAAAACAGTATTAAGTATATAACTTCTCAGAAACCAAGATTTTTGACATTTCAGGATGGGGAGCTTAAATCAACAACGATAACTGCAGGATTGATATACTGTAAAACACAAAGTGGGTGGGGGTTAGCCATTGGTATTTAGAAGATAACTAGCAATATGTGTAAGAGATATTTGATAGAACATGAAAGCAAAAGCTAGATTGTAGTTAGTTGCAGAGTGAAGTTAGAAAAGAGGGATTCTGGATGTATATTACCCTTCTGAGAAATTCAGACAGAAAACAGAATGGTAGCAACAGAGCTCAAGGAAGGGTTGGGTAGTGTTCATTTTGGGAGAAATTTTTTTTTTTTCTATATTTATAGACTTAGAGTAAAGAATCAATAGAGAGGGAAGGGACTGTGAAGGCTGCAGGGGACATAGGGAGGGGTGAGGATAAGGGTTAAAGTGGAGTGATTTGTCTTGAAAAGACATGAAGAGAGCTGTAGATACAGATGAGTTTGTAAGTAGAAGGGTTAGAAATTGAGGGAGGACATTCTGATTCCCTATGTCATCTTTGAAAAGGTGTGAGTCCACATTTGAATATTGAATTGAGAAAAGGGAGAATTTTTGGAATAGCTATGAATTTCAAAGTGTTGGCTCAGATCAGCTAAAACGACTGAAGGGCAACATGAAAGACCCAATGTAATAATCAGCTGTTGTAATGTTACCAACATGAATTCATATTTTTGGTTTATTTCAGCAGGGTTCCATTCCTCCATATATGGATGAGAAGTATGTTAGAATTAATTAATCATTTGAGTTTTGCTGAATGGTCCTATAGAAGCATAAGAGAAGGAATTTGAGGGTATTGTTAAAGGGATCATTTTAGCATTGGGTCCAGGTTGAACATAGACAAAAAAATTCAAAGGAAATTGATAAATTAAGGGAAAATATAAAAGTCAAAGGAGTTGCTTGTATATTTTTGAGATTAGTTGTTTGTCAGTTGCTTCATTTGCTATTATTTTCTCTGACTCTGGGAGAGGGAGAGGGTGGAATGATTTGGGAGAATGCATTGAAATATGTATAACATCATTTATGAAATGATTTGCCAGTCCAGGTTTGATGCACGATATTGGATGCTTGGGGCTGGTGCACTGGGATGACCCAGAGGGATGGTATGGGGAGGGAGAAGGGAGGAGAGTTCAGGATGGGGAACACATGTATACCTGTGGCAGATTCATTTTGATATATGGCAAAACCAATACAATATTGTAAAGTTAAATAAAATTAAATTAAAAAATAAAATAAAATATACACACAAATATTAAACAATAAAATTATATTTTGCAATTAAAAAATAAAAGTGGAAAAAGACATAAGATAATAAAATATGAAAAATTAAAGAGTTTTAAAAATTAAAAAAATAAAATAAAAGTCAAAGGAGCCAGAAGGACTAATTATGTTATAAAAAGGAAGGGAAGTTGGTAGGTAATTTATGACAGACCTGGAAATTATAGTTGTGATTAGAGAAAAAGAACATCAAAAATTTTTTCCCACCCTCCCCAATCCCATCCTCACCCCAGTAACCCAGGGATTAAGGGTTTTCTTTTGTGCTGAGGGACTCCTTGCTTCAGATTTTAGAGATATATAAAATTCATTGTAATTTAAAGATTTCACAGGTAGTAAAGACCTAATCAATGGTGAGAGGCTGCAAATCTTAGAGGGAAAATATTTCTCATGTATAGCATATATGCTCACTAAATAACTGTCAATATATAAATGGAGAGATTTTATGATGAGGGATTGTGCAGATGGCTTAAGAATGATGGGTATTCAATGGGGAAAGATTCCTGGAAGAAGTAGATCCTGAAATAAGAAATATCAAAGAGGAATCATTATGGTCAAGGTAATTTTAGTTGGTTTTGTCACTTGAAAGATACTGAAGATTATGAGTCACATGCCATAGTTCCTGTTTTCAGTGAAAGTTCACAGAAAATCATATTGGGCAAGGTAAGAAAAAGTGGTAGTGAGAATTCTTTTTTTTTTTTAATTTTATGCATTTTTAAAGATTTGTTTCTGTTTACATTTATTACAAATATTGGTTATATTCCCCATGTTGTACAATACATACTTGAGCCTATCTCACACCCAATACTTTGTATCTCCCACTTCCCCAAGTGTCAATTGCTCAGTCGTGTCCAACTCTTTGCAACGCATGGACTGTATCCCGCCAGGCCACTCTGTTCATGGAATTCCCCAGGCGAGAATACTGGAGTGCGTAGCCAGCCATTTTCTTCTACAGGGGATCTTCTAGACCCAGTGACTGAATCTGGGTCTAATGCATTGCAGGGAGGTTCTTTACCATCTGAGCTACTAGAGAAGCCCTGCTCACTTAAAGGTGTTAGGGAGAATCTGGAGAGTTAAAACAAATAAGCAATTTTAGTGGCCATTACCCAGGCATACCCAATTTAAAGAGTAAGACTAATTATAAATATATATGCACTCTATATATTGAGAGATTCTATGCATCTGATTCATTTGATGATCAGAACCTTATAAGATAGACAGTATTATTATTTCCATTTTACAGAGGAAGAAAAAAAAAAAAGTTTAGAAATGTTAACTTCCCCAGAATCACACAGTTTATAAGTGGCAGAAATTGGATTCCAAACAGGTATGGTTCCAACTCTTTAGCGCTTTTCATATGAACCTATCCTTGTATCTCTTGGGCCTTATGAGTTGCTGAACTCCTGCTGCTTCCCATATCCAATTGAGTATAGTTATTAACTTGAAATTCAATCGAAGCAAAGGATTACCCTTCTTTTGTAGTCCAACAAATGAATTATCTTAATTGTACCAAGTTCATAACTAAAATGTCAGAACTAGTAAGTAAGCAGCTGCATGGTCCCATTAAAACTACTAACATTATGATTCTTACCTCATCAAAATTATATCTGGGAATATTACATGAGAAAACATTAATTTTATAATTGAAAAACAAAAATAAATAAATTGGAAGGAATAATTCTTTGAAAACCACAAACTACCAAAACACAACTAAGATAAAATAATCTGAATAGTCCCTAAAAAAACTAAAATAACTGAACTCATAATTAGAAGCTCCATAAAAAAGCAAATATCTAGGCTCAGTTTCAGTTTTAAAGGAGATATTTAAAGAAACATCAACACCATTGTACAGCATCTTCAAGAAAACAGATGAGGAAGGAACACTTTAATTCATTCTATGAGATCAGTATTATCTTAACAACAAAAACCAGATAAAATGGCACAAGAAAATTATAAACTGACATTTCTCATGTTTAGATGCAAAAAATCTCAATAAAATGTTAGCAATTGAATCCTGCATTACAAAAAGGATTATACACTGTTATTAGGTGGGATTTATTCCAGGTTTGCAAGAGTGATTCAACACAAGAATATCAGTTAATATAATACATCGTATCAAAAGAATATAGAAAATAAACATGATCATCTCAATAGATTCAGAAAAATCTCATTTCAATGACAAAAATACTCAGTAAACTAGGAATAGAGGGGCACTTTTCACCCTGATATGGAATATCTAAAAACTTTACAGATAACATCAAAATAGTCAAAGACTGAAGGCTTTCCTCTGAGATCAGGAACAAGGCAAGAATGTCTTTGTGATTCCACACAGTACTGGAAGCTCTAGCCACTGCACTAAGGCAATTAAAAGAAATAAAAAGCATTCAGGGAGGTGGTCCTAAGATGGTGGAGGAATAGGATGGGGTGACCACTGTCTCCCCCACAAATTCATCGAAAGAACATTTAAACATGGAGTAAATTCCACAGAACAACTTCTAAATGCTGGCAGAAGACATCAGGCACCCAAAAAGGCAGCCCATTGTCTTCAAAAGGAGGTAGGACAAAATATAAAAGATAAAAAGAGAGACAAAAGAGGTAGGGATGGAGATCCATCCTGGGAGTCTTACAAAGAGAGAAGTTTCCAAGCACCAGGAAACACTATCTCCGATGGGTCTGTGGCCAGCCTTGGAATCTCAGAGGGCAAAATAACTGGGAGGAAAAAAGAAATAAATAATTAAAACCCACAGATTACGTGCCTAACAGCAACTCCCAGAGGAGCAGCAGCCTAGATGGTCCTATCCCACACTAGCAAGCCTGGGTGACACAGGGAGGAGCAGGCTGCATTGCCTAGGGTAAGGACAAGGCCTGAATGCCCTGAGGGCAATCTGAGGGAACTAGCTTAAGATAGCAACCCAGACTCGGATAGCTATCCAGTGCAAAGGCAAAAAGCCCTAACCTAAGACACTGCCAGGCATGCTCACAGGACAAAGGACTGAGCAGAGCTAGCTGGCTGCGAACCAACCCATTCCCTGCCAGAGACAGGCAGGAAAGTGCAGCCAGAGCTGGAAGAGGGCAATCGCAGCCCAAGAGAGGCATCCTATACCAAACTGCAACTAGACTTTGTTACTAACCAAGACATCTTGGGTTTCTAGACGGTCAACATCTGCTGGGAGGGTCACAGCCAGAGATCAGCTCCCCAGAAGATACACACCCAGAAAACCAAGCAGCTGGGACAGGGGAGGGGATAAGTCGCAGCCTTCAACTGGTGGCAATGACATGCACCAAACACCTGGTCACCTGAGCTGCTCAGACCTGGGACGGCGCAGAACACAGGCCTGACCAAGTCTGCACCTTTGTGTAGTACCCGAGAACCTGAACCTGAGAGGCTTAGACCTGGGAAGTACAGGTAAACCAGGGCCAGCATCAGACAGTTCCCAGCAGAGCAACCTAGAGTCTGAGAGCAGTGTAGACTGTGAAAGCACACATGCCATGAGTCGGGGGGCAAACCCAGCGTGGCTGAATTACTGCGAGCACATGCCAGTGACATTTGTTTGCAGTGTTCCTCCCCTCCCCAAAGCACGACTGAACAAGTGAGCCTAAAACAACAACAACAACAACAAAAAAGTGACCACCACAGTGTCCCTTGTGTCAGGGCAGAAATTAGACACTGAAGAGACCAACAAACAGAAGAAGCTTAAATAAATAGAGGGAACCACTTGGAAGTGTCAGGTGCAATATATTAAAATCCTGTAGTTAGCACCGACTACATAGGAAGGGGCCTATAGACCTTGAGAAGTATAAGCCAGAACAAAGAACTATCTGGAAATGAACTGACCCCATGCTGTTCACAGCAGCTCCAGAGAAAGTCTTAGATATATTTTTACTATTATTATTCTTTTTAATTTAATTTATTTTTTAAAAATTTTTATTTTTAAAATTATTTTTAAGTCACCTTTACTCCTTTAATTTTCACTTTTATAACCTATTACCTTGCAAAAAAAAGACCCTATTTTTAAAGCAAACTTTATATATATATGTATATATATACAATAATTATTGTGACTTTTGTATATTGTATTTTTGAGAATCTAAACTCTATTCTAGATTTTTAATCTTTGCTTTTTGGTATTTGTTACCAACTTTGTACCTTTAAGAACCCAATCTTCAGTACCCATTTTTACTTGGGAGCAAGATCACCTGCCTGATTGCTCTCTCCCCATTATGACTCTCCTTTTTCTCAACCAGGTCACCCCTATCTCCGCCCTCCCCCTTCTCTTCTCTATCCAACTCTGTGAATCTCATTGTGTGTTCTGGGTTGTGGAGAACACTTAGGGAACTGATTACTGGCTGGGTCTGTCTCTCTCCTTTTGATTCCCCCTTTTATCCTCCTGGCCATCTCTGTCTCCTTCCTCCCTCTTCTCTTCTCTATGTAACTCTGTGAATATCTCTGAGGGAACCAGACTGTGGAGAGCACACATGGAAATGATTACTGGCTAGCTTGCTTTCTCCCCCTTTGACCCCCCTATTATCTTCCTAGTCACCTTTATCTCCCTCCTCCCTCGTCTCTTCTCCATGTAACTCTGTGAACCTCTCTGGGTGTCCCTCACTGTGGAGAAACTTTTCATCATTAACCTAGATGTTTTATCATCCGTGCTGTAGAGATGGAGAAGTCTTGATGCTACTTTAAGAATAAGACTGAAAACCAGAGGCAGAAGGCTTAAGTCCAAATCCTGAGAACACCAGAGAACTCCTGGCTCCAGGGAACATTAATAAATAGGAGCTCATCAAATGCCTCCATACCTACACTGAAACCAAGCACGACCTAAGGGCCAGCAAGCTCCAGAGTAAAACATACCATGCAAATTCTCCATCAAGACAGGAACATAACCCTGAGCATCAATATACAGGCTACCCAAAGTTACATCAAACCCATTGACATCACAAAACTTATTACTGGACACTTCATTGCACTCCAGAGAGAAGAAATCCAGCTCCACGCACCAGAACACCAACACAAGCCTTCCCTAACCAGGAAACCTTGACAAGCCACCAGTACAAACTCACCCACAGTGAGGAACCTCCACAATAAAGAGGAACCACCAACTGCAAGAATACAGAAAGGCCACCTCAAACACAGCAATATAAACAAGATGGAAAGGTAGAGAAATACCCAGCAGGTAAAGGAACAGGATAAATGCCCAGTAAACCAAAGCCAAAGAGGAAGAGATAGGGAAACTACCTGATAAAAATTCCAAATAACAATAGTGAAAATAATCCAAAATCTTGAAAACAAATTGGAGTTACAGATAAATAGCCTGGAGACAAGGATCGAGAACATGCAAGAAAAGTTTAACAAGGACCTAGAAGAAATTAAAAAAGAGTCAAGATATAATGAATAATGCAATAAATGAGATAAAAATTAAAAAAAAAAAAAACACTCTGGAGGGAACCAACAGTAGAATAATGGAGGCAGAAGATAGGATAAATGAGGTAGAAGATAGAATGGTAGAAATTAATGAAACAGAGAGGAGAAAAGAAAAAAGAATTAAAAGAAATTAGGACAAACTTAGAGACCTCTGGAACAAGATTATATGTTCCAACAACTGAATCATAGGAGTCCAAGAAAAAGAAGACAAGAAGAAAAACCATGAGAAAATAGATGAGGAGATAATAGTTTTAAACTTCCCTAAAATGGGGAAAGAAATAATCACTCAAGTCCAAGAAATGCAAACAGTCCCAAACAGGATAAATGCAAGGTGAAATACCCCAAGAAACACATTAATCAAATTAACAAAGATCAAAAACAAAGAACAAATATTAAAAGCAGCAAGGGGAAAACAACAAATAACACACAAGGGGATTCCCATAATGATAACAGCTGAGCTTTCAATAGAAACTCTTTGGCCAGAAGGGAATTAGAAGACATACTTTAAGTCATGAAAGAAAATAACCTACAGCCCAGATTACTGTATCCAGCAAGGATCTCATTCAAATATGAAGGAGAAATCAAAAGCTTTACAGACAAGCAAAAGCTGAGAGAATTCAGCACCACCAAACCAGCTTTCCAACAAATGCTAAAGGATTTTTTTTAGAAAGGAAACATTAAAAGGGTGTATAAATTCGAACCCCCAAAATAAAGTAAATGGCAACGGGATCATACTTATCTGTAATTACCTTAAATGTAAATGGTTTGAATGCCCCAACCAAAAAAAGAAAGATTGGCTGAATGCATACAAAAAGAGGACTCCTATATATGTTGTCTACAAGAGACCCACGTCAAAACAAGGGACACATACAGACTGAAACTGAAGGGCTGGGAAAAAGATATTCCATGCAGATAGAGACCAAAATGAAGCAGGAGTAGCAATACTCATATCAGACAAAATAGACTTTAAAACAAAGGCTGTGAAAAGAGATGAAGAAACACTACATAATGATCAAAGAATCAATAAAAGAAGAAGACATAACAATCATAAATATATATGCACCCAACATAGGAGCACCACAATATGGAAGACAAATGCTAACAAGTATGAAAGGGTAAATTAACAATAACACAATAATAATGGGAGACTTTAATATGCCATTCACACCTATGGATAGATCAACTAAACAGAAAATTAACAAGGAAATACAAACTTTAAATGATACAATAGACCAGATAGACCTAATTGATATCTATAGGACATTTCACCCCCAAACAATGAATTTCACCTTTGTCTCAAGGGCACACAGAACCTTCTCCAGGATAGATCACATCCTGGGCCATAAATCTAGCCTTGGTAAATTCAAAAAAAATTTGAAATCATTCCAAACATATTTTCTGACCACAATGCAGTAAGATTAGATGTCAGTTACAGAAGAAAACCTCAGATATGCAGATGATACCACCCTTATGGCAGAAAGTGAAGAGGAACTCAAAAGCCTCTTGATGAAAGTGCAAGTGGAGAGTGAAAAGGTTGGCTTAAAGCTCAACATTCAGAAAACGAAGATCATGGCATCTGGTCCCATCACTACATGGGAAATAGATGGAAAAACAGTGGAAACAGTGTCAGACTTTATTTTTCTGGGCTCCAAAATCACTGCAGATGGTGACTGCAGCCATGAAATTAAAAGACGCTTACTCCTTGGAAGGAAGGCTATGGCCAACCTAGATAGCATATTCAAAAGCAGAGACATCACTTTGCCAACAAAGGTTCGCCTAGTCAAGGCTATGGTCTTTCCTGTGGTCATGTATGGATGTGAGAGCTGGACTGTGAAGAAGGCTGAGCGCTGAAGAATTGATGCTTTTGAACTGTGGTGTTGGAGAAGACTCTTGAGAGTCCCTTGGACTGCAAGGAGATCCAACTGGTCCATTCTGAAGGAGATCAGACCTGGGATTTCTTTGGAAGGAATGATGCTCAAGCTGAGGCTCCAGTATTTTGGCCACCTCATGCGAAGAGTTGACTCATTGGAGAAGACTCTGATGCTGGGAGGGATTGAGGGCAGGGAGGAGAAGGGGACGACAGAGGATGAGATGGCTGGATGGCATCACTGACTCGATGAATGTGAGTCTGGGTGACCTCCGAGAGCTGGTGATGGATAGGGAGGCCTGGCGTGCTGCACTTCATGGGGTCGCAAAGAGTCGGACACGACTGAGTGACTGATCTGATCTGACAGAAGAAAAACTATTAAAAAGTCCAAAATATGGAGGCTGAACAACACACTGCTGAATAACCAAAAAATCACAGAATAAATCAAAAAACAAATCAAAATATGCATAGAACCAAATGAAAATGAAAACACAACAACCCAAAACCTATGGGATACTGTAAAAGCAGTGCTAAGGGGAAGGTTCATAGCAATACAAGCTTACCTCAAGAAACAAGGAAAAGTCAAATAAATAACCTACACAATAAACTGTGGAAAATTCTGAAAGAGATGGGAATACCAGACCACCTGATCTGCCTCTTGAGAAATTTGTATGCAGGTCAGGAAGCAACAGTTAGAACCGGACATGGAACAACATACTGGTCCCAAATAGGAAAAGGAGTTCTTCAAGGCTGTATATTGTCACTCTGTTTATTTAACTTATATGCAGAGAACATCATGAGAAACACTGGACGGGAAGAAACACAAGCTGGAATCAAGATTGCCTGGAGAAATATCAATAACCTCAGATATGCAGATGACACCACCCTTATGGCAGAAAGTGAAGAGGAACTAAAAAGCCTCTTGATGAAAGTGAAAGTGGAGAGTGAAAAAGTTGGCTTAAAGCTCAACATTCAGAAAACGAAGATCATGGCATCCGGTACCATCACTTCATGGGAAATAGATGGGAAAACAGTGGAAACAGTGTCAGACTTTATTTTGGGGGGCTCCAAAATCACTGCAGATAGTGACTGCAGCCATGAAATTAAAAGACACTTACTCCTTGAAAGGAAAGTTATGACCAACCTAGGTAGCATATTGAAAAGCAGAGACATTACTTTGCCAACAAAGATTCGCCTAGTCAAGGCTATGGTTTTTCCTGTGGTCATGTATGAATGTGAGAGTTGGACTGTGAAGAAGGCTGAGCGCTGAAGAATTGATGCTTTTGAACTGTGGTGTTGGAGAAGACTCTTGAGAGTCCCTTGGACTGCAAAGAGATCCAGCCAGTCCATGAAGGAGATCAGCCCTGGGATTTCTTTGGAAGGAATGATGCTAAAGCTGAAACTCCAGTACTTTGGCCACCTCATGCAAAGAGTTGACTTATTGGAGAAGACTCTGATGCTGCGAGGGATTGAGGGCAAGAGGAGAAGGAGATCACAGAGGATGAGATGGCTGGATGGCATCACTAACTTGATGGATGTGAGTCTCAGTGACCTCCGGAGTTGATGATGGACAGGGAGTCCTGGCATGCTGCAATTCATGGGGTCACAAAGAGTCAGACACGACTGAGCGACTGATCTGATCTCTGATCCTAAAGTCAGGAACAAGACAAGGTTGCCCACTTTCACCACCACTATTCCAATTAGTTTTGGAAGTTTTGGCCACAGCAATCAGAGCAGAAAAAGAAATAAAAGGAATACAAATTGGAAAAGAAGAAGTAAAACTCTCACTGTTGGCAGATGACATGATCCTCTAGATAGAAAACCCTAAAGACTCCAACAGAAAATTAGTAGAGCTAATAAATGAATATAGTAATGCTGAAGGATATAAAATTAACACACATAAATCTCTTGCATTCCTATACACTAACAATGAGAAAGCAGAAAGAGAAATTAAGGAAACAATTCCATTCACCTTTGCAACAAAAGAATGAAATACTTAGCAATATATCTACCTAAAGATACAAAAGATCTATATATAGAAAACTACAAAACACTGGTGAAAGAAATCAAAGAGGACACTAATAGATCGAGAAATATATCATGTTCATGGAACAGAAGAATCAATATAGTGAAAATGAGTATACTACCCAGAGCAATATATAGATTCAATGCAATCTCTATCAAGGTACCAACGGTATTTTTCACAGAGCTAGAACAAGTAATTTCACAATTTGTATGGAAATACAACAAACCTCGAATAGCCAAACTGTCTTGAGAAAGAAGAATGGAACTGGAGGAATCAACCTGCCTGACTTCAGGCTCTACTACAAAGCCACAGTCATTAAGACAGTATGGTCCTGGCACAAAGACAGATATATAGATCAATGGAACAAAATAGAAAGCCCAGAGATAAATCCATGCACCTTTGGACACTCATCTTTGACAAAGGAGGCAAGAGTATACAATGGATTAAAGACAATCTCTTTAACAAGTGGTTCTGGGAAAACAGATCAGCCACTTGTAATGAAACTAGAACACTTTCTAACACCATATGCAACAATAAACTCAAAATGGATTAAAGATCTAAATGTAAGACCATAAACTATTAAACTCCTAGAGGATAACATAGGCAAAACACCCTCTGACATAAATCACATCAGGATCCTCTATGACCCACATACCAGAATATTATAAGTAAAAGCAAATATTAAAAAAAAATGGGACCTAGTTAAAATTAAAAGATTCTGCACAACAAAGGAAACTATAAACAATGTGAAAAGACAGCCTTCAAAATGTGAGAAAATAATAGCAAACGGAGCAATGGACACAGAATTAATCTCAAAAATATATAAGCAACTCTTGAAGCTTAATTCCAGGAAAAAAAAAAAAAAAACACAATCAAAAAATGGGCCAAAGAACTAAACAGACATTTTTCCAGAGAAGACATACAGATGGCTAACAAACACATGGAAAGATGCTCAACATCACTCATTATCAGAAAAATGCAAATCAAAACCACAATGAGGTACCATTTCATGCCAGTCAGAATGGCTGCTATTCACAAGTCTACAAGCAATAAATGCTGGAGAGGGTGTGGAGAAAAGGGAACCCACTTACACTGTTGGTGGGAATGCAAACTAGTATAGGCACTATGGAGAACCGTGTGGAGTTTCCTTAAAAATCTGGAAATAGAACTGCCATATGACCCAGCAACCTCACTGCCAGGCATACACACTGTGGAAACCAGAATTGAAAGAGAAACATGTACCCCAATGTTCATAGCAACACTGTTTATAATAGCCAGGACAGGGAAGCAGCCTAGATGTCCATCAGCAGATGAATGGATAAAAGCTATAGTACATACACACAATGGAGTATTACTCAGCCATTAAAAAAATACATTTGAATCAGTTCTAAGGAAGTGGATGAAACTGGAGCCTATTATACAGAATGAAGTAAGCCAGAAAGAAAACCAACAATATAGTATACTAATGCATATATATGGAATTTAGAAAGATGGTAATGATAACCCTGTATGCGAGACAGCAAAAGAGACACAGATGTATAGAACAATCTTTTGGACTCTGTGAGAGAGGACAAGGGCAGGATGATATGGGAGAAGGGCATTGAATCATGTAAATTATCATATGTGAAACAAATTGCCAGTCCAGGTTCAATGCATGATACACGGTGCTTGGGGCTGGTGCACTGGTATGACCCAGAGGGATGGGATGTGGAGGGAGGTGGGAGGGGGATTCAGGATGGGGAACACGTGTACACCCATAGCGGATTTAAATCAATGTATGGCAAAACCAATACAATAGTATAAAGTAAAATAAATAAACAGAAAAATAAAAGGCATTCAGGTAGTAAAGGAAGAAATAAAACTTCCCATATTTGTAGATGAAAAGAAAATCCCCAAAAGAGAATCTACAGGCCAAACCATAAAGTTCTTAAGAAATAAAATGTTAGTTCACAAAATAAATCAACCTACACAAATCAATTAAATTATTATATACTAGCACTGAAGATGTGAAAAATTAAATTCACAATCTCTTCAGAGGAAATGACATAATTCGGTATAAATATAACAAAACATAAACAGGGTCTGTATGCTAAAACATAAAATCCTGATAAACGAAAGTAAAGATATCTAGGAAAAGAAGAGGCATATCATGTTTATAGTTTGGAAGAATAAACACAGTAAAGTTGGAGGAATGATGCTAGAGCTGAAACTCTAGTACTTTGGCCACCTCATGCGAAGAGTTGTCTCATTGGAAAAGACTCTGATGCTGGGAGGGACTGGGGGCAGGAGGAGAAGGGGACGACTTAGGATGAGATGGCTGGCTGGCATCACTGACTCAATGGACGTGAGTCTGAGTGAACTCAGGGAGTTGGTGATGGACAGGGAGGCCTGGCGTGCTGCGATTCATGGGGTCACAAAGAGTTGGACATGACTGCGCAGCTGAACAGAATTGAACTGAACTAAATATTGTCAAATTTCCCGAAATTGACCTACCAGATCAGATCAGATCAGTCACTCAGTCGTGTCCGACTCTTTGCGACCCCATGAATTGCAGCACACCAGGCCTCCCTGTCTATCACCAACTCCCGGAGTTCACTCAGACTCATGTCCATCGAGTCAGTGATGCCACCCAGCCATCTCATCCTCTATTGTCCCCTTCTCCTCTTGCCCCCAGTCCTTCCCAGCATCAGAGTCTTTTCCAATGAGTCAACTCTTCGCATGAAATTGACCTATACATCAACCTATACATTTGACAGTGATTGCTTGTGCAATCACTGTCAAAGTCGCAGCATTTTTTTTTCTAGACACAGACAAGATTTTTCTGAAATGTATATGAAAGGGCATAGTTCCTAGAATAGCTAAAACAATCTTGAAAAAAAGGATCATGTGGGGTATTAAGGCCTAACATTTATCTATAGCATTCAAAATAGTGTGCTACTGGTGGAGTGATAGACCTATACAACAATTAAACAAAATATAGAATGTAGAAATATACCCATGCAGATGTGCCCAACTGATTTTGGACAAAAAGGCAAAAGAAATTCAATGGGGGACGGACAGCCTTTTCAATAAATGTTTCCGTAGTAACTAGGCATTCATTACACAAAGTACAGAAATATCCCATATACACTGTAAAACTTTCAGAAACATAGGAGAAAATTATCAGGATCTAGGGCTAGGCAAAGAGAATTTAGACTTGACACCAAAAGCACCAATCATAAGAGAAAAATGATAAAATAGACTTGGTACATCCTCAGTTGCTTCAGTCATGTCCAACTCTTTGCAACCCTATGGACTATAGCCCACCAGGCTCTCTGCCCATTGGATTACTGGAGTGGCTTGTCATGCCCTCCTCCAGGGTATCTTCTAGACCCAGGGATCAAACCTGCAGCCCCTGCATTGCAGGCAGTCTTTACCACTGAACTGCCTGTTCTTCAAAAAAAAAAAAAAGTAGCCACTTAAAATGTGATTCTCCTGGATAAAACCTTACTGCAATTACCCCCTGGACATGAATGAATAGAATAAGCACCAATATATTGGGATGCAGCAATATCCTGGAATGTCTCTAGTAAAAATCTATTATAATCTCTACTGTATGAGGACATTGGTACAATCAATCTATCTCTTATAGTCATGTTACTATTTATGAGAGCCCAGTCCACAGCTTATGAACCGAAAAATACTTTGAAAGAGTATGTTACTTTAAGACTACTGACTTGAAAGAGAGAGAAGGTAATATACAGTAAATATTAACAGGAAGAGCAGTCTCAAATATTTAATTCCCGCAAGTCCTGCCTCTGATTTATATGAAAATGATGCAACCGTCCCAACCTAGTCATTCTCAGTTGCCTCAGAATGAGAGGCACAGATGGTCTCTCAGGTAGCTAATCCAGTATTATTAACAGTTTTCCCTGTTAATGAATTGGTCTTACTGAAAAGCACATAGTTGGGTCTATTTGTGGATGGGGAGCAGAAGCCCTAAAGTACTTCTGCTGCTTCTCTTTGATCAGCCTGAAGGAGTTTTCTGTGGTAGCAGTTGTCTGGGGAAGCTTACTGAGCTTGAAGATCTAGCTTGATTTGAGTAATTTATTAATAATTTGGAAAAAACTAATTAAAATTGTGTTTGATTCTAAAGTTAGAGCTCCTACAGAGGCTCAGAAGGAATAGACGTGTAAAAGGAAACATTTCAAAAGATTGAGTTTGTTATTCCCCCAGTCCCATCTTCCCTCCAATGTCTTCCCCTCTTCATCTTCTCACTCTGATTCATTTGTTTCTGTCTCTTTCTCTATTTGCACACACATACAACACATATGCACAGGCATGCACACACATACATACACACACACACACACCACTGCTAATCAGAGACAGCATGTGAGAATAACCTTCTTTGGGGGATAAGATTCACTCACTATCATACTCCAGGAATTGGACTCAGAGAGCTGCCCATACTCATCCGCCTATAGTTATGCATTCTAGTCTCAGGTTACCTTTTTCCTTCTTAATCTTCTGTTAGAATTGGAACCATAAGCTTTCAGAGCTAGAAAGAACCTTAGAGATTCTACCCTCTCAGATTATATAAGAGGAAACTAAGAGAGAAAGAGAAGATATAAGTGATTTGTCCATGGGCACTGAGTTAGTCAATGGCAGAGACAGGGCTAAGATTCAAGCAGCAAGTTATGAAGGATGGGGAATAAGAACAGAAAAATATGCAGTGACTTCTTTCTTGATATGCTTCACTCAAAAGTCTGTTGTTGAGTCCCACAGTGACTTGCCTCTGCTCTACTATCTGCTCTGCCCATAAAACTCATGGTGCTTAGACAGGAACTGTGTTAAGTGGTGGTGGTAGATGGTGGTTTTGAAGTGGTGATACTCCCTAGGTCTTTAACCTATTTATTAATGTATTTAATGTTTTAAGTTAGAACCTGATCCCACTGATCCCAGGCTAATAGGTGAGGTTGAATTTCCTTAACTGGTCCATTTCAGCCTGAGATTCCATGAAAACCTGAGAGTTCTCAATTTAAATACAGCAAATTATCACCATACGCATCAATTCAGTTCAGTTCAGTCACTCAGTCGTGTCTGACTCTTTGCGACCCCATGAACCGCAGCATGTTCAGCCTCCCTGTCCATCACCAACTCCTAGAGTCTACCCAAACTCATTTCCATTGAGTTGGTGATGCCATCTAACCATTTCATTCTCTGTTGTCTCCTTCTCCTCCCACCTTCAATCTTTTCCAGCATCAGGGTCTTTTCCAATGAGTCAGTTCTTCGCATCAGGTGGCCAAAATATTGGAGTTTCAGCAATTCCTTCCAGTTAAACTACCCAGGCCCAGTGAGAACATGAAAGCCAATTCAAGGGTGCTGGTTGGTACTTTAGGATTTTCTTGTCCTAATCAACATACGTAACCATCTTGTTTTTTTCTGAGATGACCTGATTTGATTGATGACAGATTTCTTCATCATGCTTTTTTCTTTCTTTTTCTTTCTCTTGCACATTTGAGAAATCAGCATCTGAATGTAAGCAAATCAGTTAACTAAAAGTTCATTCTCAGTGCAAACTTTGGTACTTTATTCCATCTCTGCTTTTTTACCAAAGACAGCTACTGGTATAATCTTATTTTAGACTCAGTTTTTCAGAGTACACACTATTCAATAAGAAGGGCTTCCCAGGAGGTACTAGTAGTAGCATCTTGCCAGGTGGTACTGGGTGGTAAAGAACTTACCTGCCAATGCAGGAGACATAAGAGACCTGGGTTAGATCACTAGACTTTGAAGATCCCCTGGAGAAGGAAATGGCTACCCCATCCAATATTCTTGCCTGGAGAATCCCAAGGACAGAGGAGCCTGGTGGGCTACAGGCCATAAGGTCGCAAAGAGTCAGACACAACAGAGCAACTTAGCAAACATAGGAAATAATAGCAGCAGTTATCAATTTGTGTACTTACTATATTCTTGACACTATGCTAAGCCTGGATTAACCTAGTTAATTTTCATGAAGTTTTTATGTTATTAAAAGCCTTTATTATTAAAGCCTTTATGCAAATGAACACACTGAGACTCAAAGAGGTTTAGTAATCTGCCCAAGTCTACATAATTAAATGAATAACTTGCCTGCCAACACAGGAAACACAAGAGATGCAGGTTAGATTCCTGGTCCAGCAAAACACCCTGGAGGAGGGCATGGCAACCCACTCCACCATTCCTGCCTGGAAAATCCCATGGCCAGAGGAGCCTGGTTGGCTACAGTCCATAAAATCACAAAGAGTCAGATGTAACTGAAGTGACTTAGCACACACATGTGTGCATGGAATTAAAATAAGTGAAAATAGCAGGAATTGGATCCAGGTTTGTTGAGTTACAAAATAATCTGTGCTGGTGAAATCTACCAACTATTTAAAGAAGAGTTAAAGTCTAGTCTTCTCAAACTATTTCAAAAATAGAAGATGAAGGAATGCTTCCTAAATTATTTTACAAGGTCAGCACTACCCTGATATCAAAACCAGAAAGACATCAGATACAAAAATGAGGCAATATCTCTAATGAACATAGATGCAGAAATCCTCAACCGAATATTACCAAACTGAATTCAATGATACAATAAAAGCATCATACATCATGGCCAAGTGGGATTTATTCCATGGAAGAAAGGATAGACAAACATCCACAAAACAACCAATGTGATAAACCCGTATTAATAAGACTAAATATATAAAATGTGTGATAATCTCATTAGATACAGAAAAAGCATTTAATAAAATCCAACATCCATTTATAATAAAATTTTTCAAGTCAGTATAGAGGGACTAACTCAACATAATAAAGGCCAATACATGACAAGCCCATAGCTAACATTATGCCCAATGGAGAAAAGCTGAAAGCTTTTCATCTAAGATCAGAAGCAAGTCAAGAATACCAACCAACTCTTACCACTTTTATTCAATATAGAAGTCTTAACAAGAGCAACGACAAACCAATTCAGTATTCTTGCCTTGAGAATCCCATGAACAGCATGAAAAGGCAAAAAGAGAGGAAACTGAAAGATGAATTCCCCAGGTTGGTAGGTGCCCAATATGCTAAGGGATCAGTGGTGAAATAACTACAAAAGGAATGAAGTGATGGAGGTGAAACAGAAACAGCACCCAGTTGTGAATGTGATGGGCGATGGAAGTAAAGTTCAATGCTGTAAAGAGCAATAATCCGTAGGAACCTTGAATCAAGGAACTATGAATCAAGGGAAATTGGAAGTGGGCAAATGGAAGATGGCAAGAGTGAACATCGACATTTCAGGAATCAGTGAACTAAACTGGACTGGAATGGTGAATTTAACTCCAATGACCATTATATCTACTACTGTGGGTAGGAATTCTTTAGAAGAAATGTAGTAGCCATCATGGTCAACAAAAGAGTCCGAAATGCAGTACTTGGATGCAATCTCAAAAACGACAGAATGATCTCTGTTCATTTCCAAGGCAAACTATTCAATATCACGGTAATCCAAGTCTATGTTTCACCAGTAATGCTAAAGAAGCTGAAGTTGAACAGTTCCATGAAGACCTACGAGACCTCCTAGAACTAACACTAAAAAAAAAAAAAAAAAAAAGATGTCCTTTTCATTATAGGGGACTGGAATGCAAAAGTAGGAAGTCAAGAGATACCTGGAAAAACAGGCAAATTTGGCCTTGGAGTATAAAATGAAGCAGGTGAAAGGCTAACAGAATTTAGTCAAGAGAACACACTGGTCATAGCAAACAGCCTCTTCCAACAACACAAGAAAAGATTCTACACATGTACATCACCAGATGGTCAATACTGAAATCAGATTGATTATATTCTTTGTAGCCAAAGATGGAGAGGCTCTATACAGTCAGCAAAAACAAGACTGGGAACTGACTGTGGCTCCCATGTAATCATGAACTTCTTATTGACAAATACAGACTTAAATTGAAAAAAGTAGGGAAAACCATTAGACCATTCAGGTATGACCTAAATCACATCCCTTACAATTATATAGTGGAAGTGACAAATAGATTCAAGGGATTAGATCTGATAGAGTGCCTGAAGAACTATGGACGGAGGGTTTTAACACTGTACAACAGGGAGTGATCGAGACTATCTCCAAGAAAAAGAAGTGCAAAAAGGCAAAATGGTTATCTGAGGAGGCCTTACAAATAGCTGAGAAAAGAAGAGAAACTAAAAGCAAATGAGAAAAGGAAAAATATACCCATTTGAATGCAGAATTCCAAAGAATAGCAAATAGAGATAAGAAAGCCTTCTTCAGTAATCAATGCAAAGAAATAGAGGAAAATAATAGAATGGGAAAGACTAGAAATCTCTTCAAGAAAATTAGAGATACCAAGGGAACATTTCATGCAAAGTTGAGCACAATAAAGGACAGAGATGGTATGGACCTAAGAGAAGCAGAAGATATTAAGAGGAGGTGGAAAGACTACACAGAAGAGCTATACAAAAAAGACCTTATGACCCAGCTAACCATGATGGTGTGCTCACCCATGTAGAGCCAGATATCCTGGAATACAAAGCGAAGTGGGCCTTACAAAATATCAGTAAGATCAAAGCTAGTGGAGGTGAAGGAATACCAATTGAGCTCTTTAAAATCCTAAAATATGATGCTGTGAAAGTACTGAACTCAATATGCCAGCATATTTGGAAAACTCAGCAGTGGCCAGAGGAGTGGAAAAGGTCAGTTTTCATTCTGATCCCCAAAAAAGGCAATGCCAAATAATGTTCAAACTATTGTACAATTGCACTTATCTCACATGCTAGCAAAGTAATGCTTAAAATTCTCCAAGCCAGGCTTCAAGAGTACATGAAGAATTTAGGAAAGGCAGAGGAACCAGATATCAAGCAAGAGAGTTCCAGAAAATCATCTATTTCTGCTTTATTGATTATGTCAAAGCCTTTGACTGTGTGGATCACAAGAACCTGTGGAAAATTCTTAAAGTGATGGAAATTTCAGACCACCTGACGTACCTCCTGAGAAATCTGTATGAATTCAGGAAGCAACAGTTAGATCTGGACATGGAACAACAGCCTGGTCCCAAATCAGGAAAGGAGTTTATCAAGATTGTATATTGTCACTGTGCTTATTTAACTTATATGCATAGTACATCATGCAAAATGCCAGGCTGGATGAAGCATAAGCTGGAATTGAGAGTGCTGGGAGGAATATCAATAATCTCAGACATGCAGATGATACCACCCTTATGGCAGAAAGGGAAAAAGAACTAAAGGGCCTCTTGATGAAAGTGAAAAAGGAGAGTGAAAAACTTGGCTTAAAACAACATTCAGAAAACTAAGGTCATGGCATCCTGTCCCATCACTTGATTGCAAATGGGCAAACAATGGAAACAGTGACTGACTTTATTTGGGGGGGGGGGCTCCAAAATCACTGCAGATGGTGACTGCAGCCAAGAAATTAAAAAACACTTGCTCCTTGGAAGAAAAGTTATGACCAAACTAGACAACATATTAAAAATTAAAGACATTACTTTTCCAACAAAGTTCCATCTAGTTAAAGCTATAGTTTTTCCAGTAATCATGTGCAGATATGAGAGTTGGACTATAAAGAAAGCTGAGAGCTGAAAAATTGATACTTTTGAACTGTGATGTTGGAGAGGACTCTTGAGAATGCCTTGGACTGAAAGAAGATCCAACCAGTCAATCCTAAAGGAAATCAGTCATGAATATTCATTGGAAGGACTGATACTGAATATGAAGCTCCAATATTTTCACTACCTAATGGGAAGAACTGACTCATTGGAAAAGACTCTGATGCTGTGAAAGATTGAAGGCCAGAGGAGAAGTGGATGACAGAGGATGAGATGGTTGGATGGCATCACTGACTTGATGAACATGAGTTTGAGTAAGCTCCAGGATTTGGTGATGAACAGGGAAGCCTGGCGTGCCTCAGTCCATGGGGTCACAAAGAGTCAGACACAAATGAGTGACTGAACTGAACTAGAGCAATTAAGCAATGAAAATAAATAAAAGTCATCCAAATTGGAAAGGGAAAAATAAAAATCTTTATCTACAGATGATTTGTTATTATGTATGTGTGCAGGCTAAGTGGCTGCAGTTGTGTCCAGTTCTGTGTTACCCTATGGACTGTAGTCTGACAGGTTCCTCTGTTCATGGGATTATTCCAGGCAAGAATATTGGAGTGCCTTGCTATTTCCTTCTCCATAATATTATGTATAGAAAATAGTAAAGGATAAAATAATGAAATCATTTCATCAAAATATTTATAGCTACTAAATGAATTCAGCAAAGTTACAGGATACAAAATTAATATAAACTAATAATAATAAGCTATGAAAAAGAGAATTGAAGAAAAATATCCCATTTACAATTTCATCAAAAAAGCAATAAATATCTAGCAATAAATTTAACTAAGTGGGTAAAACACTTGTACTCTGAAAATTATTAAGATATTGCTGAAGGAAAGTTTAGATGATATAAATAAATGAAAAGTCATAACATGTTCATGAATTAGAAGAATTAATTTTATTAATATGCCAAGACTACCTAAAGCAATCTAAATATTTAATATATTCCTATCATAATACCCATGGCAAACTAAAAAGCTGTTGCATGATGAAGGAAACTATCAACAAAATGAAAAGGCAGTCAACAAAATGAAAAGGCAATCTACTGATTGGGAGAAGATATATGCAAATGATATATCTGGTAAGGGGTTACCATCCAAAATATACAACGAATTCATTCAACTCAATGTCAAAAATGAAGCAATCTAATTTTATACATGGGCAGAGGACCTGAATAGACATTTTTCCAAAGAAAACATAGAGATGGCCAACAGGTGCATAAAAAGATGCCGGACAGCACTTTTTCAGAGAAATGAAAATCAAAACCACAATGACACATCACCTCATACCTGTTAGAATGGCTATTGTCAAAAAGACAACAAATAATAAATGTTGGTGAGGTTGTGAAGAAAAAGGAACTGTCCTACACTGTTGGTCAGAATGTAAATTGGTGCAACAACTACGGAAAATGGTGGAGGTTCCTCAAAACTTTAAACACAGAATGACAATAGTTCTAGGAATTCCTTTCCTGGGTATGGATCTGTAGAGAAAGAGCAAATTAGCCAAAATGGCATTGTTAGTCTATCTCAACGGCATCTCGCTCTTGCTACATGTTTGGTAAATAATGTTTATGTAACAGCTGAGATCACTTAAAACACTGTGCATGTGCATCACAAGGAACTCGCTTGATCACAAGGTATTTGCTTGGTCACGAGGTACTCGCCTTGTCAGGAGCTGTTTTGTGCTTTACACCTGTATAAACCTCACCATGAAAGCCCTGGATGTTGCTGCACTGGGGCTACATTGGAGTGACATCATGATTACACTATATGAAGCTATTTTATAGCTCTGTTATGGCTATGTTCTGGTTATGCTGTGGCTGCTGTTATGGCTGTATGTCATCCAGGAGAGAGGCTGTGTTGTGCTTGCAGTGTGAGTCAGGAGAGAACAAACATATCTTCAGTTCCTATGGCCCCTCAAGTCTCCTACCAGCCTCTTAACTCATGCTTTACCTATTTTGGGTTCAATAAACAGGGTGGACAGTGTGAACAGCGAGACAATTGGCATCACAAATACCAATACAGAATCACAGAGCAATACAGTATCCAAGACAATCAGATCAGCTCAGTCGTGTACGACTCTTTGCGACCCCATGAACTGCAGCACGCCAGGCCTCCCTGTCCATCACCAACTCCCGGAGGTCACTCAGACTCACATTCATCGAGTCAGTGATGCCATCCAGCCATCTCATCCTCTGTCGTCCCCTTTTCCTCCTGCCCCAATCCCTCCCAGCATCAGAGTCTTCTCCAATGAGTCAACTCTTCGCATGAGGTGGCCAAAATACTGGAGTTTCAGCTTTAGCATCATTCCTTCCAAAGAAATCCCAGGGCTGATCTCCTTCAGAATGGACTGCTTGGATCTCTTTGCAGGCCAAGGGACTCTCAAGAGTCTTCTCCAACACCACAGTTCAAAAGCATC
Source organism: Tragelaphus eurycerus (assembly GCA_935064755.1). NCBI lineage: Eukaryota > Metazoa > Chordata > Mammalia > Artiodactyla > Bovidae > Tragelaphus > Tragelaphus eurycerus. The sequence goes on from CAKXYN010000118.1 coordinate 2,424,728, forward strand.
AATTCTTCAGCACTCAGCCTTCTTCACAGTCCAGCTCTCACATCCATACATGACCACAGGAAAGACCATAGCCTTGACTAGATGAATCTTTGTTGGCAAAGTAATGTCTCTGCTTTTGAATATGCTATCTAGGTTGGTCATAACTTTCCTTCCAAGGAGTAAGCGTCTTTTAATTTCATGGCTGCAGTCACCATCTGCAGTGATTTTGGAGCCCAGAAAAATAAAGTCTGACACTGTTTCCACTGTTTCTCCATCTATTTCCCATGTAGTGCTGGGACCGGATGCCATCATCTTCGTTTTCTGAATGTTGAGCTTTAAGCCAACAATTTCACTCTCCTCTTTCACTTTCATCAAGAGGCTTTTTAGCCCCTCTTCACTTTCTGCCATAAGGATGGTGTCATCTGCATATCTGAGGTTATTGATATTTCTCCCAGAAATCTTGATTCCAGCTTGTGTTTCTTCCAGTCCAGCATTTCTCATCATGTACTCTGCATATAAGTTAAATAAACATGGTGACAATATACAGCCTTGACATACTCCTTTTCCTATTTGGAACCAGTCTGTTGTTCCATGACCAGTTCTAACTGTTGCTTCCTGTCCTGCATACAGATTTCTCAAGAGGCAGATCAGCTGGTCAGGTATTCCCATCTCTTTCAGAACTTTTTACAGTTTATTGTGATCTACACAGTCAAAGGCTTTGGCATAGTCAATAAAGCAGAAATAGATGTTTTTCTGGAACTCTCTTGCTTTTTCCATGTTCCAGCGGATGTTGGCAATTTGATCTCTGGTTCCTCTGCCTTTTCTAAAACCAGCTTGAACATCAGGAAGTTCACGGTTCACATATTGCTGAAGCCTGGCTTGGAGAATTTTGAGCATTACTTTACTAGCGTGTGAGATGAGTGCAATTGTGCGGTAGTTTGAGCACTCTTTGGCATTGCCTTTCTTTGGGACTGGGATGAAAACTGACCTTTTCCAATCTTGTGGCCACTGCTGAGTTTTCCAGATTTGCTAGCATATTGAGTGCAGCACTTTCACAGCATCATCTTTCAGGATTTGGAATAGCTTCACTGGAATTCCATCACCTCCACTAGCTTTGTTCGTAGTGATGCTTTCTAAGGCCCACTTGACTTCACATTCCAGGATGTCTGGCTCTAGGTTAGTGATCACACCAAAGACAATAGAAACACTAATTCAAAAATATACATTCACCCAAATGTTCACTGCAGCATTATTTAACATAACCAAAATGTGGAAGTAACCTAAATGTTCATCAACAGGGGAATGAATGAAGATGTAGCACATACGTACAATGGAATATTACTGAGCTATAAATAAGAATGAAATCTACACCTGCAATAAAATGGGTGACCTAGAGCCTGCGTGTGTGCTAAGTTGCTTTAATCATGTCCAACTCTTTGTGACCCTATGAACTAGGGCCCGCCAGGCTCCTCTTTCCACGGTATTCTCCAGGCAAGGATACTGGGATGGGTTGCCATGACCTCCTCCAGGATCTAGAGCAGGTGTCCCCAACCCCCAGGATGCAGACAGGTTCTGCAAAGCAGGAGTAGTTCTGCAGACCGGGCTGCAAAGTAGGAGGAGAGCAGTGGATGAGCAAGCAAAGCTTCATCTGTCACTCCCCATCACTCTCCATCACTTGCAATGTAGCCTGAACCTCTTCCTCCCACAGTTCATGGAAATATTGTCTTCCATGAAACCAGTCCCTAGTGCCAAAATGTTTGGGGACTGCTGGTGTAGAGAATATTGTGCTAAATGAAATGTCAGACAGCAAAAAGGCTTTTATGTGACTTCTACAAAATAAACGAGGTGGACAGAATCAAAACGGGTTCATACATACTGTACAGAAAAGGAACTGTTGGTTACCAGAAGGTAAGCTGACTGAGGTTGGGTGGGGGCAAATAATAGGTGAAGGAAATTAAGAGGTACAAACTTTCAGTTATTAAAAAAAAAGTCATGGGGAAGTAATGTATAGTGAATATACTCAATAATATTTTAGTAATAGTAACTTTGTATACTGACAAATGGTAATTAGACATTATGGTAACCATTTTGAAATGTATATAAATGCCAAATCATTATGATCCACACCTGAAGCTAATGTAATATTGTATATTCTTTGTGTATACTCCAGTTTTAAAAAATACAAAGAAAAGTAATTAACCTCAAAGAAATCTGCAATTTTAAACATATGTTAAACCACCTCTAAGTCTTATTGGACCCTTTGAACAGTGACAGCAGCAAAAGAAATGCAGTAAATGAAGCCTCACCACTTAAAGCAGTAAAAGCCCTTCCTTCTGTGTTCAATTCACTACAAAAAAAATAGACCCAAGGGAAATTTTGGCTCAATGCATGTTGAAGGATCACAATGAAAACAAATTTTAATTTTAGAAAAGCTATAAATAAAAACAAACACATTAAGGTTTTTAAAAAATCTGTAAGATGGTTATTATTGCCTAGTTTTCTTAATAATAGAGTGAGTGAGATTTTTTTTCATAAATATTTCTTACTTGCTGAAACAGCCATTTTTAATAAGGCAAGAGCTAAAAGCATACTAGAGTAAAAGAAAACTATAAATATTAAAATGCAAAACTACTATGGGAAGAATACAAACCAGTCTCACTGAACTGCTTGCCTTTAAAATCTGTACCAACTGAATTTTCTTATTAAAGGTTTATTTTAAGAAAAATCCAACTCCATTCAGTGTGAACACAATTCTTACAGTAACAGCCTATCTTCCACAGTTAATTGCTGCTTGTCTCCTTGAATATAATCATTTGCATAATTATGATTCTTTTCTATAATAAAAAAGGATTACATAATCTTGGTGAAGGAAACATCATAAAATTTAAATTTATATAAAATTAAAGGAATAAATGTTCCATAGTAACAGAACAGTTAACATCTACCAAAAGCATAAAGGTTTTAACATAAGAGCCTATGTATTAACAGAAAATCACTTTATATTACACTGCTCTTCAAGTGTCATTCAAAATTAAACTCTAGATCTTATTTTGGAATTGCTATATTGAGAGGACTATCAGTAGTACCAGCCATAAGTTATTGTTTATAATAAATGAAGACAGTGGGTGAAAAACAGATGTTTCACTGTAATTTTGCCTCAGTGAGGTACAAATGCAGACTAGAAGTCACAGTCCACTTGGATGAAAGTTGGATTATGTTAAAATATAAACTCTTGCGAACAAGAGGGCAGAGGAGTAGATGGACTTGGAGTATATCTCTCTCCATGGATACATCAGGAATACACCCTCAGACACAGAAGTACATGCAGAACACCAGCTGAGAGCAGACAGGAGTACCTGACCAGTGGAAAAGAATATACAGAACCATTCAAAACTTGGTAGGATGAAGGAACTAGGGGAAAAAATAGGAATGTGAGTAGGACTGGACCTGCCCTCAGCAGGTGGGGGAATTGAAGCAGGGGTCTCATCCCCATATCAGGGCAACTGAGTCAGAGGAGAAACATGTAAGATTGAGAGTGAAACAGCTGATCTGTGACAGCCTAAATTGAATGAGAATCAGATAGTCCTTGTCACAGCCATACATACCCTGGACAGGGAGGCTGGTCCCCTGGAAGGTGCAGTGGCTGGGACCTGGAGTTCAGGGATTGTGGAGCAATCCCAGGGCCAGGGCTACTGTTGACTACAGAGAGACCAATCGAGTGAATGTGAGGGAGGAAATACCTGTGGAGAAAAGCTGGGCAGCCATGGAAACAAGGTGATATTGCTGAGTCACACATTAGGGTGGAGCCATCACCTTAGCTTCTGGTAACATTAGCAGCTGAACAATAAAGAGGCTGCCCATCAAACGCCTGAAGCACTAAACTACAGAGTAGGATCCCACCCAAGGTATTCCATTAAGTGACTGATGCACTGAACTACAGAGTAGGACCCCAGTCAAGTGGGGACCCTCTATGTGCCTGAATGGGTGGAGCTACAAATAAAGACTGGCCAAAGAGGCCTTCTGAACTGATCGCAAGCTACAAGAGTTTTGAAAAAAAGACTATGATAGGCCATAACTCCTGGAGCGGAGGCAGTCCATGTCCCTGCACACTTTGTGCCACCAGGGTCCTCACAAGCCAAGCAGCCACGCCATCTTCATGCTCAGGTCTCACAGAAGCAGAGCTGCCACAGGCAAAAATGTCCAGCATCTATAGCACAAGGTTGCTTCATTCGTGTCCAACTCTTTCAGACCCTGTGGACTGTGGCCTTCCAAGCTTCTGTCGGGGGCGGGGGGGGGGGGTCGCCAGGCAAGAATACTGGAACATATTGGCCAATACTGCTTCCATACCCTTCTAGAGCACTAGATTTCCAGCTGCCCTAGCTGCCAACTGCCCTGAGTATCTGTTGCTGCCAGAACCTTTGCAACCCAAGCAGCTGCACCACCTCCACACCTGGCCCTCACAGGGGCAAACCCAAGCCCTCTGGGGCAGCCTCAGGAGCAATCCCCAGTGGACAATCCAAAGCAGAGGTGGAAATAAAACCAGAATTGAAACCCAGGAGCAGTGTGGCTAAGGAAGATTCAAAATCTTCCAACCAACTGTACAAGCTGGTTTAAATCCACACGATAAACTAAGTAGACTATATCTATGGAATATATAAAAGGACATTGAGTGCTCCTACAAAAGAAAACACACTAGTTCTGATATCTGTGGACAGTGGAGGCAAGAACACACAGGATTAGGACCAGATTAGAATCTGATCTGCTCCCACAACAGGTCTAGAGATCAGCACAGTGTTGGAGGGCATCCTAGGGAGGTGAGGTGGACTGTGACTCCCAGTGAGGGAAAGGACTCTGAGAGCAGAGATTCAAGAAAAACATGTATTATTCTTATGTTTGGACTGCTGTAGATTCTTTTGTATTTTTTCTTTTCTTTTCTTCCCCCACCCCCCATGTTGTACTTGTCAATTTTATTGGCACTATGAAATCTAATTAAGCTTTTGAGCCTTTTTTTTTTTTTCTCAGTCATATGTTTTATTGTGTTATAAACCTCTGCCTCTATGTTGGGCTTTCACAGTTCTGTAGAATTTTTCTTTTTTTTTTTTTTTCTAACTTTAATTTTTAAACCTATTATTATGTTTTCTACATTTATTCCTTTGTTTGCTTTTCCTACTGTTCTTTTCCCCTTGCAGCTAATGTTTAATATATATAAATCTTCTTAATCTATCTCTATTTAATTTTGCATATATATTCCTTCTTTCATTTTTTTCTCAACATATTTGTTAGTTTTGTTTCCATTGCTTTACTCCTCAATTGGCACCTTGCTTTAGTTTTGTCTTCCAGTTTGTGCTTTAGTTAATTTTCTTCTTAACTGTTTGATATAATTTTTGCTTTCCTTTGTTCACCAGGTCAATCTATTGTACTTTATTTTTGGTAGCCTGTTTTTATTTTGCTTATGGGGGTATATGTATATGTGTATATTCAGTCACACCTTTTATTGTTGCTATAAACAATCACCTCTATGTTGGGTTTTTGCAGTTCTCTGGAGTTTACCTTTTTTTTTTTTTTCTTCTTCATTTTTTTCTCTTTTTTATAATTTTAATTTTTAAAAACCTATTATATTTTTATATCTATTCCTTTGTTTGCCTTTCCTACTGTTCTTTTCCCTTTGCAGTTAGTCTATAATGTATATAAATCTTCTTCATCAACTCTATTTAACTTTGCATATCTATTCTTTCTTTCTTTTCTTTCCTCTCAATGTATTTGCTACTTTTGTTTTCATTGCTTTATCCCCCACTTGGCACCTTGATTTAATCTTGTTTTCCAGATTGTGCTTTAGTTAATTTTGTTCTTAACTGGTAAATATAATTTTTTATTTCTTTTGTTCATTTGGATAATCCACTGTACTTTATTTTAGTTGGACTGTCTTGACTTTGCTTATGGGTGTATATGCATATGTGTATATTCCATTATTTTAATAATTATTAGCCTGATTTTGTAACTGCCATATGTCTGGGGTTCATCTTTGGTTTCTCATTTTGGAGTATTTGTTTTAATCTCACTTAATGCCATAACAAACCACTTCTGAAATCTTTGTTCCTGACCAGAGATCAAGCCCTGTGCCTTTGGATTGGAAGCACTGACTCTAAGACCCTAAACTACCAGAGAACTAACTCTAGGGAGTATCAAATAGTGAGAACTCACACTAAGGAAACCACTTGAAAAGGAGACCCAGCATCACCCAACCACCAGTAGCACCCTGTGCAGGACACCTGGTCTGAACAACAAACAAAACCAAAATGCAAACCCAATCATCAGCAGACAGGATTACCAACTCATTCAGCTTTGCCCATCAGAGGAAAGACAAACAATAATAATTTAAAAAAAAAAAACCCTCAGCACATGTCTCACCCTATAGGAAGCTTACACAAATCACTGGACCAACCTTAGGAGGGCAGAAAACAAAAGGAAGAAAGAACTCAACATTGAAGCCTAGGAAAAGGAGACCTCAAACACAATAAGTTTAAAAAAAAAAAAAAAGTATAATGAAAAGGCAGCAAAATGCTACACAAATCAAGGAACAAATTAGAAGTCCAAATAAATGAAGAGGAAATAGGCAAACTACATGAAAAAGAGGTCAGAATAATGATAGTAAAGATTATCAAAAACCTTGAAAACAAAATGGGGAAAATGCAAGAATCAATTAACAAAGACCTAGAAGAAATAAAGAATAAATAAATAAAAATACTTTGGAATGAATCAATAACAGAATACCTGAAGCATAAGGACAAACCAGTGAGCTGGAAGATAAAATGGTGGAAATAACTTCTGAAGAGCAGAATAAAGTAAAAAGAATGAAAAGAACTGAAGATAGTCTCAGAGATCTCTGAAACAATATCAAACACACCAACATTAGAATTACAGGGGTCCCAGAAGAAGAAGAGTAAAAGAAAGGGCATTAGAAAATTTTTGAAGAGCTAACAGTTGAAAATTTCCTCAGCATAGAAACTGAAATAGTCAATCAAGTTCAAGAGGCACAAAGAGTCCCATATAGAATAAACCTAAGGAGAAACATGGCAACAAACATATTAATCAAACTGACAAAGATGAACCCAAAAAAAGAATATTAAAAGCAGCAAGGAAAAAGCAACAAGTAACATTCAAGGGAAGACCCATACACTTAACAGCTGATCTTTAAGCAGAAACTACAGGCCAGAAGGGAATGGTAGGATATATTTAAAGTACTGAAAGGGAAAAAATCTACAACCAAGATTACTCTACCCAGCAAGGATCTCATTCAAAATTTATGGAGAAATAAAAAGCTTTTCAGACAAGCAAAAGTTAAGAGAATTCAGCACCACCAAACCAGCTTTACAACAAATGTTAAAGGGACTTATATAGTCAAGAAATGCAAGAGAAGGAAAGATATCTACAAAAGCAACCCCAAACAATTAACAAAATGGAAATAGGAACATATATATCAATAATTACTTTAAATATAAATAGATTAAATGATCCAAACAAAAGACAGAGACTGGCTGAATGGATACAAAAGCAAGACCCATATACATGCTGTCTACAAGAAACACACTTCAGACCTAAAGACACATATAGACTGATAGTGAGAGGATAGAAAAATATATTCCATGCATATGGGAAGCAAAAGAAAGCTGGAGCAGCAATCCTCATATCAGACAAAATAGACCTTAAAATAAAGAAGATTAGAAGAGATAAGGAAGAAGACTACATAATGATCAAGGGATCAATCCAAGAGGTACACAAGAAAATTGTAAATATCTCTGCAACCAACAAAGAGCGATCAATGCAAAGAAATATAGGAAAACAACAGAATGGGAAAGACTAGAGACCTCTTCAAGAAAATTAGAGATACCAAGGGAACAATTCATGTAAAGATGGTCTCGATAAAGGACAGAAATGGCATGGACCTAACAGAAGCAGAAGATATTAAGAAGAGGTGGCAAGAATACACAGAAGAACTGTACAAAAAATATCTTCATGACCCAGATAATCGCGATGGTGTGATCACTCACCTAGAGCCAGACATCATGGAATGTGAAGTCAAGTGGGTCTTAGAAAGCATCACTACGAACAAAGCTAATAGAGGTGACGGAATTGCAGTTGAGCTATTTCAAATCCTGAAAGATGATGCTGTGAAAGTGCTGCATTCAAAATGCCAACAAATTGGAAAACTCAGCAGTGGCCACAGGACTGGAAAAGGGCAGTTTTCATTCCAATCCCAAAGAAAGGCAATGACAAAGAATGCTCAGACTACCGCACAATTGTACTCATCTCACACGCTAGTAAAGTAATGCTCAAAATTCTCCAAGCCAGGTTTCAGGATTATGTGAACCGTGAACTTCCTGATGTTCAAGCTGGATTTAGAAAAGGCAGAGGAACCAGAGATCAAATTGCCAACATGCGCTGGATCATCAAAAAAGCAAGGGAGTTCCAGAAAAACATCTATTTCTGCTTTATTGACTATGCCAAAGCCTTTGACTGTGTGGATCACAATAAACTGTGGAAAATTCTGAAAGAGATGGGAATACCAGACTACCTGATCTGCCTCTTGAGAAATCTGTATGCAGGTCAGGAAGCAACAGTTAGAACTGGACATGGAACAACAGACTGGTTCCAAATAGGAAAAAGAATACATCAGGGCTGTATATTGTAACCCTGCTTATTTAACTTATATGCAGAGTACATCATGAGAAACACTGGACTGGAAGAAACACAAGCTGGAATCAAGATTGCCAGGAGAAATATCAATAACCTCAGATATGCAGATGACACCACCCTTATGGCAGAAAGTGAAGAGGAACTAAAAAGTCTCTTGATGAAAGTGAAAGAGGAGAGTGAAAAAGTTGGCTTAAAGCTCAACATTCAGAAAATGAAGATCATGGCATCCAGTCCCATCACTTCATGGGAAATAGATGGGGAATCATTGGAAACAGTGTCAGACTTTATTTTTCTGGGCTCCAAAATCACTGCAGATGGTGACTGCAGCCATGAAATTAAAAGATGCTTACTCCTTGGAAGGAAAGTTATGACCAACCTAGATAGTACATTCAAATGCAGAGACATTACTTTGCTAACAAGGGTCCATCTAGTCAAGGCTATGGTTTTTCCTGTGGTCATTCATGTATGGATGTGAGAGTTGGACTGTGAAGCAGGCTGAGTGCTGAAGAATTGATGCTTTTGAACTGTGGTGTTGGAGAAGACTCTTGAGAGTCCCTTGGACTGCAAGAAGATCCAACCAGTCCATTCTGAAGGAGATCAGCCCTGGGATTTCTTTGGAAGGAATGATGCTAAAGCTGAAACTCCAGTACTTCGGCCACCTCATGCGAAGAGTTGACTCATTGGAAAAGACTCTGATGATGGGAAGGATTGGGGTCAATAGGAGAAGGGGATGACAGAGGATGAGATGGCTGGATGGCATCACTGACTCGATGGACGTGAGTCTGAGTGAAGTCTGGGAGTTGGTGATGGACAGGGAGGCCTGGCGTGCTGTGATTCATGGGATCACAAAGAGTCGGACACGACTAAGCAACTGAACTGAATTGATTCACCTAACATAGGGGCATCTCAATACATAAGACAAACACTAACAGACAGAAAAGTAGAAATTTACAGTAACTCAATAATGGTATGAGAAATTAACACCCCACTCACACCAATGGACACATCATCAAAAGAGAAAATTAATAAGGAAACACAAGTTTTAAATGATATATCACATGAAATGGATCTCATTAATATCTTCAATAAATTCCATCCAAATGCAGAAGAATAAACCTTCTTCTCAAATGCACATGGAACATTCTTCAGGATAGACTACATATTGGGTCATCCATCAAACCTCAGTAAATTTAAGAAAGTTGAAATCATATCAAGCATCTACTGTGATCACACATTATCAGACTAGATATCAATTACAAGAAAAAAAACTGTATGAAACACAAACACATGGAGATTAAACAATATGTTTCTAAATAACCAATAGGTTACTGAAGAAATCAAAAGGGAAATCAAAAATTTCTAGAAACAAATGACAATGAAAGCACAACAACTCAAAACCTATGGGATGCAGCAAAAGCAGTTCTAAGAGGGAAGTTTATAGCAAAACAAACAAGCAAACAAAAAAAAAATCAAACAGACAGCCTAACTTTACACCTAAAACAATGGGAAAAAGAAGAACAAAGAAACCCCAGAATTAGTAGAAGGAAAGAATTTATAAAGATCCAAGCAGAAATAAATGAAAAAGAAGTGAAAGAAACAATAGAAAAAATTAATAAAACTAAAAGCTGGTTCTTTGAGAAGATAAACAAAATTGACAAACCTGTGGCCATACTCATCAAGAAAAAAAGGGAGAGGAATCAAATCAACAAAATTAGAAAAGAAAAAGGAGAGGTTACAACAGACAATGCACATATACAAAGGATTATAAGAGACATATGAACAACTATATGGCAATAAAACTGATAACCTGGAAGAAATTTACAGATTCTTAGTAAAGTTCAGTCTTCCAAGACTGAACCAGGAAGAAATATAAATTATGAACAACCCAATTACAAGCACTGAAATTGAAGCTGTGATAAAAAAAAAAAAAAAAATCTCTCAAAAAACAAAATCCCAGGACCAAATGGCTTTGCAGTAGAATTCTATCAAACATTTAGTGAAGAACTAATGCCTATCCTTCTAAAAAATCTTTCAAACAATTGAAAGAGGAAGGAACACTACCAAACTCATTCTACAAGGCCATCATCACCCTGATACCAAATCCTGACAAAGACAACACAAAAAAAGAAAACTACAGGCCAATATCACTAATGAACATAGATGAAAAAATCCTCAACAAAATTTTAACAAACAGAATTCAGCAACACATCAAAAACTCAGGCACCATGATCAAGTTGGGTTTATTCCAGGGATACAATGATTCTTCAATATATGCAAATCAATCAATGTGATATACCATATTAACATATTGAAATATAAAAACCATATGATCATCTCAATAGATGCAGAAAAACCTTTGAAAAAATTCAGCACCCATTTATGATTAAATCTCTTAAAAAAATAGGCATAGAAGAAATATACCTCAACATAGGAAGGCCATATATGTAAGCCTACAGTAAACATTCTCAGTGGTTAAAAACTGGAAGCATCCACCTCTAAGATCAGGAATAAGACAAGGGTACACACGTTCCCCACTATTATTCAACATATTTCTGGAAGTCCTAGCTAAAGCAATCTGAGAAGAAAAATAAATAAAAGGAATCCAGATTCGAAAAGAAGAATTAAAGCTCTCACTCCTTGTAGATAATATAATATTGTACATAGAAAACCCTAAAGATAGTATCAGAAAATTACTAGAGTTAATCTGTGAATTTACCGAAGTCTCAGGATACAAAATCAATACACAGAAATCATTTGCATTTCTATATACTAACAATGAAAATTCATAAAGATAAATTGAGGAATCAATCCCATTTACCATTGCAACAAAAAGAATTAAATATCTAGGAATAAACTTACCTAAGGAGACAAAAGATCAGTACACAAAAAAATATAAGACACTAATGAAAGAAATCAAAAATGACATAAACAGATGGTTAGATATTCCATGTTCTTGGGTAGGAAGAATGAATATTGTGAAAATCACTATATTACCAAATGTCATCTACAGATTTAGTATGATTCCTATAAAATTACCAATGGCATATTTCACAGAACTAGATCAAAAATTTTCACAATTCATATGAAAACACAAAAGACCCTGAATAGGCAAAGCAGAGATAGAAGATGGAGATAGAAGATATCTTGAGATAGAAGAATGGAGCTGGAGGAATCAACCTGCCTGATTTCAGATTATACTACAAAGCTACAATCATCAAGACAGTATGATACTGGCACAAAAACAGAAATATAGACCAATGGAACAAGACAGAAAGCCCAGAAATAAATTCATGCAACTATAGGTATCATATTTGACAAAGGAGGCAAGAATGTACAATGGAACAAAAATAGCCTCTTCAATAAATGGTGCTAGGAAAACTGGATAGCTACATGTAAAAGAATGAAATTGAACACTTCTTAACACCATACACAAAGACAAACAAATAATGGATTAAAGACCTAAATATAAGACCAGAAACTATAAAACTCTTAGAGGAAAACATAGGCAGAACCCTCCTTGACATAAATCAAAGCAAGATCCTCTATGACCCACCTTCCAGAATAATGGAAATAAAAACAAAAGTGAACAAGTGGGATCTGATTAAACTTAAAAAGCTTTTGCACAGCAAAGGAAACTATAAGCAAGGTGAAAAGACATACCTCAGAATGGGAGAAAATAATAGCAAACGAAACACTGACAAAGGATTAATTTCCTCAATATGCAAGCAGCTCATACAACTCAATACCAGAAAGGAAAAAAAAAAAAAAACACAAACAATCAAAAATTGGGGAAAAGACCCAAACAGACATTTCTCCAAAGACATGCAGGTGGTTAACAAACACATGAAAAGATGCTCAACATCACTCATTATTAGAGAAATGCAAATCAAAACTACAATGAGATATCACCTCACACTGGTCAAAATGACCATCCTCAAAATGTGTACAAACAATAAACGCTGGAGAGGATGTGGAGAAAAAGGAACACTCTTGCACTGTTGGTGGGAATGTAAAGTGATACAGCCACTATGGAAAAGGGTATGGAGATTCCTTAAAATCTAGGAGTAAAACCACCATATGACCCAGCAATCCTACCCCTAGGCATATACCCTGAGGAAACCAAAATTGAAAGAAACACATGTATTATATTGCTCATTGCAGCACTATTTTCAATAACTAGAACATGGAAGCAATCTAGATGTCCATGGACAGATGAATGGATAAAGAAGTTCTGGTGCATATACACAGTGGATTATTATTCAGCCATAAAAAGGAATACCTTTGAGTCAGTTCTAATGAGGTGGATGAACCTAAAACCTATTATACAGAATGAAGCAAGTCAGAAAGAGAAAGATAAATATTATATTCTAGTGCATATATATGGAACCTAGAAAAATGATACTCAAGAATTTACTTACAGGGAGCAATGGAGAAACATACATAGAAAATAAACTTGTGGACAAGGGGAGAGGGGAGAAGAGGATGAGATGTATGGAAAGAGTCACATGGAAACTTTAAAATAGATAGCAAACAAGAATTTGCTATATGCCTAAGGAACTCAAACAGGGGCTCTGTATCAACATAGAGGGGTGGGATGGGGAGGGAGATGGGAGGGAGTTTCAGCAGGGAGGGGATATATGTTAGCTATGGCTAATTCAGGTTGAGGTTTGACAGACAACAAAGTTCTGTAAAGCAATTATCCTTCAACAAAATAATAAATTAAAAGAAAAAGCAAGGAAGTAAACAAAGATATATATATCTCTTTGTTTATCTGTTGTGTTCCATTTGCCAATCCACACTGGAGACACTCAGAACCAGCACCTAACATCCCCAAACCACCAAGGTCCCCATTTTTTCCCACTGATGGGACTGGTTCAGATGCTGTCCAAAACCAGCCATCAAGAGCACCACAACTGGGCAGGAGCTAATAATCTGCTTTAAAGGAAATTCCCAGGGATGTAGCCAGTAATCTGGCTATGCCCCTGACAAAACACAACACTAATCACCACACACGTTGCTCCTCCCTCCCTTGCTATACCAGAATTAGCAGGCATCTAACTCTCAAGGCAATGGCACCCCACTCCAGTACTCCTGCCTGGAAAATCCCATGGACGGAGGAGCCTGGTATGCTGCAGTCCATGGGGTCACTGAGGGTCGGACACGACTGAGCGACTCCACTTTCACTTTTCACTTTCATGCATTGGAGAAGGAAATGGCAACCCACTCCAGTGTTCTTGCCTGGAGAATCCCAGAGACGGGGGATCCTGGTGGGCTGCCGTCTATGGGGTCACACAGAGTTGGACACTACTGAAGTGACTTAGCAGCAGCAGCAATTTTCACCCACAATATCACTTAGGGAAAGTTTTCCTATAAGGAATCACTTGCTTTCAAGTCACTGAATTCAACTAACTTATACAAATTTGGGCAAAGTATAAGGGAAGGATGTGTACCTTAAAGAAGTTGTCTCCAATATTTTTGGCATCAGGGAACAGCTTTATAGAAAACAATTTTTCCAGGGATGGTAAGGGGTGATGGTTCAGGTGGTAATGTAAGTGATGGGGTGCAGTGGCAGAGGAAGCTTCCCTCACTTCACTGATGCTGATCCACTGCTGTTCAGCCTGGTTCCTCACAGGTTGGGGACCTCTATCTTAAAGAATTCAGATCAGATCAGATCAGTCACTCAGTCGTGTCCGACTCTTTGAGACCCCATGAATCGCAGCACACCAGGCCTCCCTGCCCATCACCAACTCCCGGACTTCACTCAGACTCACGTCTATCGAGTCAGTGATGCCATCCAGCTATCTCATCCTCTGTCGTCCCCTTCTCCTCTTGACCCCAATCCGTCCTAGCATCAGAGTCTTTTCCAATGATTCAACTCTTCACATAAGGTGGCCAAAGTACTGGAGTTTCAGCTTTAGCATCATTCCTTCCAAAGAAATCCCAGGGCTGATCTCCTTCAGAATGGACTGGTTGGATCTCCTTGCAGTCCAAGGGACTCTCAAGAGTCTTCTCCAATACCACAGTTCAAAAGAACCAATTCTTCGGCGCTCAGCCTTCCTCACAGTCCAACTCACACATCCATACATGACCACAGGAAAAACCATAGCCTTGACTAGATGAACCTTTATTGGCAAAGTAATGTCTCTTCTTTTGAATATGCTATCTAGGTTGGTCATAATTTTTCTTCGAAGGAGTAAGCGTCTTTTAATTTCATGGCTGTAATCACCATCGGCAGTGATTTTGGAGCCCAGAAAAATAAAGTTTGACAGTTTCCACTGTTTCCCCATCTATTTCCCATGAAGTGATGGGACTGGATGCCATGATCTTCGTTTTATGAATGTTGAGCTTTAAGCCAACTTTTCCACTCTCCACTTTCACTTTCATCAAGAGGCTTTTTAGTTCCTCTTCACTTTCTGCCATAAGGGTGGTGTCATCTGCATATCTGAGGTTATTGATATTTCTCCAGGCAATCTTGATTCCAGCTTGTGTTTCTTCCAGTCCAGTGTTTCTCATAATGTACTCTGCATATAAGTTAAATAAACAGGGTGACAATATACAGCCTTGACGTACTCCTTTTCCTATTTGAAACAAGTCTGTTCCATGTCCAGTTCTAACTGTTGCTTCCTGCTGCTGCTGCTAAGTCACTTCAGGCGTGTCCAACTCTGTGTGACCCCATAGAGGGCAGCCCACCAGGCTCCCCCATCCCTGGGATTTGACCTGCATACAAATTTCTCAAGAGGCAAATCAGGTGGTCTCGTATTCCCATCTCTTTCAGAACTTTCCACAGTTTATTGTGATCCACACAGTCAAAGGCTTAGAATTAGTTTGTAGTATTTTGTGAACTCCTCTTCCCCTCAATCTGTATAGATAAGAATGACTAAGCTGACCTACCAGGATGCAATGAATCTCAATACTGCACTGGATGGTGAAGTGCATGAAGGCAGAGGCTGTGCTGATTTTACTATGGCCTAGTGTCATACATTCTAGATAAAAATGAACAAAGCTCTTGAATATATAGATATATGAAAAATTATATCTAAACCCTTAAGGTTTAAAAAGCACAGAAAAACTAGAAGGTTGGAATTATGTCTCCTAACAAATGACGACACAGCTTATTGGTTTAGACTATTAGGCTTGGATCACCACAAACTGTGGAAAATTCTTAAAGAGATCAGAATACCCGACCACCTGACCTGCCTCTTGTGAAATCTGTATGCAGGTCAGGAAGCAGCAGTTAGAATGGGACATGGAACAACAGACTGGTTCCAAATAGAAAAAGGAGTACATCAAGGCTGTATATTGTCACCCTGCTTATTTAACTTATATGCAGAGTACATCATGAGAAACGCTGGACTGGATGAAGCACAAGCAGGAATCAAGATTGCTAAGAGAAATATCAATAACCTCAGATATGCAGATGACAGCACCCTTATGGCAGAAAGTGAAGAAGAACTAAAGAGGATCTTGGTGAAAGTGAAAGAGGAGAGTGAAAAAGTTGGCTTGAAGTTCAACATTCAGAAACCTAATATCATGGCATCTGGTCCCATCCCTTAATGGCAAATAGATGAGGAAACAGTGGAAACAGTGACAGACTTTATTTTGGGGGGCTCCAAAATCACTGCAGATGGTGATTGCAGCCATGACATTAAAAGACACTTATTCCTTGGAAGGAAAGTTATGACCAACCTAGACAGCATATTAAAAAACAGAGGCATTGCTTTGCCAACGAAGGTCCGTCTAGTCAAAGCTATGGTTTTTCCAGGTTGTGTATGGATGTGAGAGTTGGACTATAAAGAAAGCTTAGTGCTTAAGAACTGATGCTTTTGGACTGTGGTGTTGGAGAAGACTCTTAAGAGTCCCTTGGAGTGCAAGGAGATCCAACCAATCCATCCTAAAAGAAATCAGTCCTGAATATTCATTGGAAGGACTGATTCTGAAGCTTAAACTCCAATACTTTGGCCCCCTGATGCGAAGAACTGACTCATTTGAAAAGACCCTGATGCTGGGAAAGACTGAAGGTGGGAGGAGAAGGGGACAATTGAGGATGAGATGGTTGGATGGCATTACCTACTCAATGGACATGAGTTTGAGTAAACTCTGGGAGTTGGTGATGGACAGGGAGGCCTGGTATGCTGTAGTCCATGGGGTCTCAGAGTTGGACATGACTGAGCAACTGAATTGAACTGAATTATGCTTGGGAGTGAGAAAGACTCAAATGACTTCCTAAGTAACTTAGGGTAATAACTTGGCAAGCCACTTAAACACTCTGATCCTCAGTTTTCTAAGTAAAATTGGAATAAACAGTAGTATATACATCAGATTGATTCTATTCTTTCTAGCCAAAGGTGGGGAAGATCTATACAGTCAGCAAAAAACAAGACCTGGAGCTGACTATGGCTCAGATTATTAGCTCCTATTGCTAAATTTACACTTAAATTGAAAAAAAAAAAAAAAGAGAGAAAATCACTATACCATTCAGGTACGACCTAAATCGAATTCCTTACGATTATACAGTAAGGGTGGTGAACAGATTCAGAGGATTAGATCTGGTAGACAAAGTGCCTGAAGAACTATGAATGGAGGTCCATAACATTGTACAGGTGGCAATGACCAAAACCATCCCAAAGAAACATGTAAGAAGGCAAAGTGTTTGTCTTAAGAGACTTTGCAAAAAGCTGAGAAAAGAAGAGAAAAAATGAAAGGCAAGGGGAAAGGGAAAGATACACCCAACTAACCACAGAATTCAAAAGAATAGCAAGGAGAGATAAGAAGGCCTTATTAAATAAATAATGCAAAGAAACAGAAGAAAACAAAGAATGGGAAAGACTAGAGATCTCTTCAAGAAAATTGAAGGTCTAGAGATCTCTTCAAGAAAATTGAAGGTATCAAGGGAACATTTCATATGAAGATGAACATGCTAAAGGACCGGAACAGTAAGGACCCAACAGAAGTGGAAGAGGTTAAAAGAGGTGACAAGAATACACTAAGAACTATACAAAATAGATCTTAATGGCTCAGATAGCCAAGATAGTATGGTTACTCACCTAGAGCCAGACATCCTGGAGTGTGAAGTCATATGGGCTTTAGGAAGCTTTACTATCAACAAAGATAGTGAAGGTGACAGAATTCCATCTGAGCTATGTAAAATCCTAAAAGATGATGCTGTTAAAGTGAGGCACTCAATATGTCATCAAATTTGGAAAATAGGACTGCAAAAGATCAGTTTTCATTCCAATTCCAAAGAAAGGCAATGCCAAAGAATGTTCAAACTACCATAAATTGCACTCATTTCTCATGCTAGTAAGATTATGCTCAAAACCCTTCAAGCTAGGCTTAAGTAGTACATGAACTGAGAAATTTCAGATGTACAAGCTGAGTCTAGAAAAGGCAGAGGAATCAGAGACCAAATTGCCAACATTCGTTGTATCATAGAGAAGGCAACGGAATTCCAGAAAAAAAAAAATCTACTACTGCTTCATTGACTAAGTTAAAGCCTTTGACAGTTTGGATCACAACAAACTGTGGAAAGTTCTTCAAGAGATGGGAGTACCAGACCACTTTACCTGTCTTCTGAGAAACCGGTATGCAGGTCAAGAAGCAACAGTTAGAACTTGACACGGAACACATTCTGGTTCAAAGTTGGGAAAGGAATAGGACAAGGCTGTATATAGTCACCATGCTTATTTAACTTCCATCCAGAGTATAGCATGTGAAATGCTGGGTTGGATGAAGCACAAGCTGGAATCAAGATTGCCAGGAGAAATAGCAACATCCTCAGATATGCAGATGATACCACCCTAATGGCAGAAAGGGAAGAACTAAAGTCTCTTGATGAAAGTGAAAGAGGAAAGTGGAAAAGGTGGCTTAAAACTCAGCATTCATACAACTAAGATCATGGCATCCAGTCCCATCACTTCATGGCAAATAGAAGTGGGAAAGTGAAAGTAGTGACAGATTTTATTTTCTTGGGCTTCAAAAATCACTGAAGATGGTGACTGTAGCTATGAAATTAAAAGACACTTGCTCCCTGGAAAGAAAGCTATGAAAAATATAGTGTATGTATGTGCTTAGTTGCTTCCAACTCTGTGATCCCATTGACTGTAGACCATGAGGCTCCTCTGTCCATGGAATTTTCCAGGCAAGCATACTGGAGTGGGTTGCCATTTAATATGCCAGGAGATCTTTCTGGCTCAGGGATCAAACCCGTGTATCTTTTGTCTCCTGAACTAGCAGGAAGATTCTTTACCACTGAGCACCTGTGAAGCCTAGACAGCATATTAAAAAGCAGAGACATAACTTTGCTGACAAAGGTCTGCATAGTCAAAGCTATGTTCTTTTTCTGGTAGTTCTGTACATATGTGAGATCTAGCCCATAAAGAAGACTTAGTGCTGAAGAATTGATGCTTTTGAATTGAGGTTTTGTAGAAGATTCTTGAGAATCCCTTGGATAGCAAAAATATCAAACCAGTCAATCCTAAATGAAATCAACTAAACCTTGAATAGTCACTGAAAGGACTGATGCTGAAGCTGAAGTTGCAATACTTTGGCCACCTGATGCCAAGAGCCAACTCATTGTAAAAGACTCTGATGCTGGAAAGACTGAAGGAAAAAGAAGGGGTAGGCATAGATGAGATGATTAGATTACATCAATGACTCAATAAATGGAGTAAACTCTGGAATCTCAAAAACATGAATTGGAGCAAACTCTCAGAGATGGTGAAGGACAAGGAAGCTTGGCTTGCTACAGTTCGTGGGGTCACAAAGAGTCAGACATAGCTTAGTGGCTAAACAACAACATATATATTAAAGAATATTGTATTAAATGAGATAATATATGTAAATGTCTTTGTATGGTTCCTGGTACAAGAAAGCACAAGTGCCAAAGATATGAAATTCCTTTTTAAAATTGTAAAGATAAAAATTGTCATTGTTTCTATTTTATAAAAATTGTCATTCATAGAGGCTCTTCAAGTTCAATTTCCATGTATTTGTACAGACATATCCATTCATTCCTGTGATGGACAAAAGTGGTATATACACATTCACATAGTTTGTCTTCTGTTGATCTCCCTGTTTGTCCTCCAGATTCCAGTGGGCTTGGTCATATACATTCTTGGAAGACCAAGAGAATGCATTCCTTTAATACAACTTTCTTGGGGAAATGGATTATTCATGAAAAATGAAGTAAAGTGAAGTGAAGTCGCTAAGTTTCGTCCAACTCTTTTCGACTCCATGGACTGTAGCATACTGTGCTCCTCCATCCATGGGATTTTCCAGGCAAGAGTACTGGAATGGGTTGCCATTTCCTTCTCCAGAGGATCTTCCTGACCCAGGGATCGAACCCAGGTCTTCCACACTGTACGTGGATGCTTTACTGTCTGAGCCAAAGAGAAGACCTTTTATAGGTTTCATTGATTTGAGAAGGAAGTTTACCTCAAAGCCATGTTAGCTGGGACCACAGAAAGTGTTATATTTCTAAGAAGAAATTCTTTGGCTGCTTTTCACCCAGTCTTTATTTTTCTCTTCAAACAAAGCTACATATTGACTGTAGCCTTGATATATCATTTTTATTATATGAATCACTGGGTAAAATGTCTAAACTTCAGAGATATTAGAGGGAATGTTTATTATTCAATGCTCTGATTTCCCCAAGGAGGGCCTAAACTTTTAGGCCTCTTGCCTTACCTTTTAGTCCTCTCCACTAAGATGCAGTGAGATTCCTGGTAGGTGGGTTATAGCCATTGTTCCAAAATTATATTATTAGGCTGATAATCTAAATCTGTAAGCATTCTCTTTCCCTCTTCACACAAGACCAGTGTATGAAAGCAATACTAGTTAAATGGTATCTTCTGCAGAACCAAATTGGCCCTCAAGTGAGCAGTTCTAAGATTGTAGGGAGAGATGGATACTAAGCCACTGCCTCAAATATAACTTAGCACTAAACATGATAGTTTGATCTCTATCTTCTGGCCATTGTATGTACTGTTCAATTGGTTATGAATGTTGGTGAATAAAAAATGCATCTTTTTTTTTTCAGCTAGATATCTGAAACTGTATTCACACAAATGAAATCAAGTCTGATTCCTTTCCTCTGTATAAATCTCAGGTGAGACAGAGTATATAATATAAAAGACTCATGTAGGTCTATAAGTATGCTAGAGTGATTAAAAAAAGAAGTATGGATTTGAGAGTAACATAACTCTGAATGTGAATTCCCCTTTGCAACTTTCTACCTTCATGACTTGGGACTAATTAAATAACCTCTCTAGGCTTCTGTTTACTCATTTGTAAAAATGAGAATAATAGTAATAACTCAGTGTTTTTGCAAAATTGTGTTTATGAATGCCTAGTATATGATAAAGTCAATAAAATGCTGCTTCTATAGGAATATTATTTTCTTAGCATCATTAATACCATTACTTGAGAGGAAGCACTCTGTGGGTTTTCACAATCCCCTCATGACTAAGGCACATGCATGACTAATGCTCTGTGGAAACCCAGTTAGACAGCTTAGCTCTGAAAAGAAGCAGAAACCAGTGCCTATAGCTAATATGATGCCCCGTATTTCAAAAAGATTTCTGTGCTCTTTTAGAATCAGGAAAGTAAACCTATTATGGTTCTACATTGCATAGGCCCCTGCCTTCATCTGTGTAATTTCCTTACAGATAAAAATTGAAAAGGAGACAAGTTAAAAAAAAGTATGTCATCTGTTCCTTTCCAAAGACAACTCTGTCTGACTCCAGAGGATATGCCTTAAATCCTACCTTGCCTCTTTCCAGTATCTTCCCTAAAAAAGCAGCTTCTGATTATATATATATATATATATATATATATATATGTTTTAGGAGATATTTTTCTGGGTTCAAAATGTGGTAAGACCTCAGATCCCCCATAGATTAGGTGTCTTAAAATCTCAGTCTACTGTAATAGCACATATTTTAGAAGCCATCCAAACAAAATAAAACCACCTATAAAATCAAAGGTGTAACCTTTAAATAGCCACCAAAGAATAGACAGATGTAAGAAGTACAAGAGACCTAAATATTTCAATCAGCATATGATGATAAGTCAATTCACTATGTATTTAATTGTATGAAAAGAGTATTCCATTGACTGGTTATTTTACAAAATAGCAGCCTAAGACAGCTTGTGGAAATGAAGTCAGGAAAATAATAGAGAAGCAGTTAAAGGAAGAAAAGAGAAAAGATAGATATAGTGGCAGTGACTTGAAGCAGTTGGGAGGTGGAGTAGCAAAAACCAGCATATATCAGAAAGAAGATAGCTAACAATGAAGAGACAAAAGAAAAACTTGATTTGAAGAATAGTTAGGAGTAAGACAATAACTGAGAGTCTCTTATACCTCATCAATATCATATTAGATGTGAAAAGCAGGTAAATGCATCCCAGGACCTCAATACAGCCTCTTAAGACCAACAGTACTACAGACACAAGCTGAGGAATGTTGGAATAAGCAATAAGTTGACCAATACCACATGCACAAACAGCACGGCAGAAGCAGGGCAGCATGGAAATCATCCATGCTCCTTTCACTGAAGGGCAAAGAACAGAATTGCAAACAATTACAAGGAAAAAAGGCAAAACAACCAAGAACTAAAAGCACAGAAAAGGAGTACAGATCTGAATAATATTCATAAGAAAATATAACATTTATGGAGTATTTCCTAGGTGTAAGTACACCATTAAATATTTTATTATAGTGTATTAGTTAATGCAGTAACCCTGCAAGTTATTATACCCACTTTACAGATAAAGAAACTGAACTGCAGAAAAGTTAGGTAACATAGACTTAGTTCTATCTGACTCTTTAGTTCATAATCTCAAATGGAATATTGTGTCTTCTCAGTGTCTTCCCCAGGAGTAGTGTTTGATTTTTAAAATAGATTTTGAATCATTAAAACACTGGATGTGCAAATTAGAAGATCTAGGCCTTGTACTGCATGAATGGTTCTTAAAGACCTCTTAATTTTGGCCCAGTGCTCATTGAGAAGGTGAAAGATTTTTATTAGGCAATATATTTGACCTAATTGTGTGACTTTTCAGAAGGATGACTTTGACATTTCAGAGTGAGAGGGAGCATTAGAAGGCTAAATACAGTTGGTATTCAAAAAAAAAAAGACAGCAATTTATGATGCTGCAAAAGAAAGTAACTTTTTTTCCAGGAAAAAAAGCCTTTTGAAAATTATGTGAATATATTATATATTTGCAATGCTGATAAAACTGAACAGTTTTGGAAATAGTTGCTAACTTTTAGTTTTTAAAGTGCCTGTCAAGGAATCATTCCCACACGCATCCACAACTCCCTCTACACACAGATATATACACACAAACAAACACATGAACACATGTGCTTGGATGCACTTGCATATAGTACAATTTCTCTTTTAAGCACAACAAGAACAGACTATGGATGCTTCCTCATGCTGGTCTGAATCAGGGCTCTGTTGGAAGTGAAGTATGTTGGATAGATATTGCACAGACCAGTTGGAGATACAGAGAAGCCCCGGCAAAAATAATTTACAATATGGTGGTAGGGAATTGGGAATGCTATTGAAAACAGGCAGTAGTCAAAGATTTGAGGAAGGGAACTTCCCACTTTAGACAAGTGTATCAGTAAATGATGGGCTTTAGAACTTGAAAACTGCACTTACAAAAAAAGACTCCATCTTCAGGAAGGACCCTGGGAGAGGAAACTGGGATATTGTTCATCGGGATCCCACTTATAGAGGGTTGGAACCTAAATTTAAAATCCAGGCAAAGTTTTTACAGTGATATGGGTTAGAAATTTTTAAACTACCATCTTATATATTCCAAACTTGAGCAAATGATTAAATATATTGAGGATGATGAGAGTTAAGTTTCTTACAGTTGGGGGAGTTGGATATATGGAAAGGAGGATACAAAATGTACCCTGCTTTGCTAAACTGGAATTGAAAGTCCCACTATGGGAGATATATATATGAGAGAGAGAAATATACACTGGTACAAAGATATATGTCCTAGCTCAATCTTCTGAAATAATCTAAAAGAAATGAAACATCAATAATAATGGCACATCTCAAGTCCAGATCTTGGTTTCTAAATATTATTCTCCAATAAAAGGAACCTGGGCTCCTTCGTTGAGTCCAGGGAAGGAACAGATTAAATACAAGATGTACCTAAGAACATGATTTGAAATCAGGAAATAAGAAAATACTTAAAGAATAATGGGGACATGCGAAAAAGAGGAGACAGCTCAAAGGAATAATGAAAGTGAAAGTGTTAGTCACTACTCAGTCTTGTCCAACTCTTTGCAACTCCATGGATTGTAGCCCACCAGGTTCCTCCTCTGTCCATGGGATTTTCCAGATAAGAATACTGGAGTGGGTTGTCATTTCCTTCTCCAGAGGACCTTCCCCACCCAGGGATTTAACCCAGGTCTCCTACATTGCAGGCAGACTCTTTATCATCTGAGCTACAATGGAAGACCAAAGGAACAATATGAACATTCAAATAAATTTGGATGCTAACAGCAAAGGATTATATTCCACTGAATAAAATAGGAATACATGAGCCCATATGGTTATACAAAAATCAAAGGCAGGTGAAGGGAAGTATTTTCTTACAGCAGAAAACCCAATGGGTGAAATTTTGATGAGAAACAGAATGTGTAAATCCAGCCGTAAAATGACCTCCCTACAAATTATTCCTACAAATTATAAAAGATCTTCTTCACAACAAAAGAAACTATAAGCAAGGAGAAAAGACAGCCTTCAGAATGGGAGAAAATAATAGCAAATGAAGCAACTGACAAACAACTAATCTCAAAAATATATAAGCAACTCCTACAGCTCAATTCCAGAAAAATAAATGACCCAATCAAAAAATGGGCCAAAGAACTAAATAGACATTTCTCCAAAGAAGACATACAGATGGCTAACAAACACATGAAAAGATGCTCAACATCACTCATTATCAGAGAAATGCAAATCAAAATCACTATGAGGTACCATTTCATGCCAGTCAGAATGGCTGCTATCAAAATGTCTACAAGCAATAAATGCTGGAGAGGGTGTGGAGAAAAGGGAACCCTCTTACACTGTTGTTGGGAATGCAAACTAGTACAGCCACTATGGAGAATACTGGAGATTCCTTAAAAACTGGGAATAGAGCTGCCTTATGATCCAACAATCCTACTGCTGGGCATACACACCAAGGAAACCAGAATTGAAAGAGACACGTGTACCCCAATGTTCACTGCAGCACTGTTTATAATAGCCAGGACATGGAAGCAACCCAGATGTCCATCATCAGATGAATGGATAAAGAAAGCTGTGGTACATATACACAATGGAGTATTACTCAGACATTAAAAATAATACATTTGAATCAGTTCTCATGAGGTGGATGAAACTGGAGCCTATTATACGGAGTGAAGTAAGCCAGAAAGAAAAACACCAATACAGTATACTAAAGCATATATATGGACTTTAGAAAGATGGTAACAATAACCCTGTATATGAGACAGCAAAAGAGACACTCATGTATAGAACAGTCTTTTGGACTCTGTGGGAGAGGGAGAGGGTGGGATGATTTGGGAGAATGGCATTGATATATGTATAATATCATATATGGAACGAGTCGCCAGTCCAGGTTCGATGCACAATACTGGATGCTTGGGGCTGGTGCACTAGGACGCCCCAGAGGGATGGTATGGGGAGGGAGGAGGGAGGAGGGTTCAGGATGGGGAACACATATATACCTGTGGCAGATTCACTTTGATATATGGCAAAATCAATACAATATTGTAAAGTGAAAAAAAAAAAAAAATCTTCTCGACCCAGACAATCATGATGGTGTGATCACTCACCTAGAGCCAGACATCCTAGAATGTGAAGTCAAGAGGGCCTTAGGAAGCAATAGTACGAACAAAGCTAGTGGAGGTGATGGAATTCCAGTTGAGCTATTTCAAATCCTGAAAGATGATGCTATGAAAGTGCTGAACTCAATATGGAGCAAATTTGGAAAACTCAGCAGTGTCCATAGGACTCGAAAATGTCAGTTTTCACTCCAAGCCCAAAGAAAGGCAATGCCAAAGAACGCACAAACTACTGCACAATTGCACTCATCTCACATGCTAGCAACTGCTACTGCTAAGTCACTTCAGTCGTGTCTGACTCTGTGTGACCCCATAGACGGAAGCTCACCAGGCTCCCCTGTCCCTGGGATTCTCCAGGCAAGAACACTGGAGTGGGTTGCCATTTCCTTCTCCAATGCATGAAAGTGAAAAGTGAAAGTGAAGTCGCTCAGTCGTGTCCGACTCTTAGCGACCCCATGGACTGGAGCCTACCAGGCTCCTCCGTCCATGGGATTTTCCAGGCAAAAGTACTGGGGTGGGGTGCCATTGCCTTCCCCGCATGCTAGCAAAGTAATGCTTAAAATCCTCAAAGCCAGTCTTCAGCAATACATGAACCGTGAACTTCCAGATGTTCAAGCTGGTTTTAGAAAAGGCAGAGGAACCAGAGATCAAATTGCCAACATCCACTGGATCATCAAAAAAGCAAGGGAGTTCCAGAAAAACATCTATTTCTGCTTTGTTGACTATGCTGAAGCCTTTGACTGTGTGGATCACAATAAACTGTGGAAAATTCTGAAAGAGATGGGAATACCAGACCACCTGACATGCCTCTTGAGAAACCTGTATGCAGGTCAGTAAGAAACAGTTCGAACTGGACATGGAACAATAGACTGGTTCCAAATAGGAAAAGGAGTACATCAAGGCTGTGTATTGTTACCCTGCTTAATTAACTTATATGCAGAGTATATCATGAGAAACACTGGGCTGGAAGAAGCACAAGCTAGGTCAAGATTGCTAAGAGAAATATCAATAACCTCAGATATGCAGATGAAACCACCCTTATGGCAGAAATTGAAGAAGAACTAAAAAGCCTCTTGATGAAAGTGAAAGAGGAGAGTGAAAATTTGGCTTAAAGCTCAACATTCAGAAAATGAAGATCATGGCATCCGGTCCCATCATTTCATGGCAAATAGATTGGGACATAGTGGAAACCGTGGCTGATTTTATTTTTCTGGGCTCCAAAATCACTGAAGATTGTGATTGCAGCCATGAAATTAAAAGATGTTTACTGCTTGGAAGGAAAGTTCCAACCTAGACAGCATATTAAAAATCAGAAACATTACTTTGTCAACAAAGGTCCATCTAATCAAGGCTATAGTTTTTCCAGTGGTCATGTATGGATATGAGAATTGGATTATAAAGAAAGCTGAGCGCCAAAAAATTGATGCTTTTGAACAAGACTCTTGAGAGTCCCTTGGACTGCAAGGAGATCCAACCAGTCCAACCTAAAGGAAATCAGTCCTGGATGTTCTTTGGAAAGACTGATGTTGAAGCTGAAACTCTAATACTTTGGTCACCTGATGCAAAGAGCTGACTCATTTGAAAAGATCCTGATGCTGTGAAAGATTGAAGGCAGGAGGAGAAGGGGACAACAGAGCATGAGATAGTTGGATGGCATCACTGACTCAATGGACATGGGTTTGGGTGGACTCTGGGAGTTGGTGATGGACAGGGAAGCCTGGTGTGTTCATGGGGTCGTAAAGAGTTGGACATGACTGAGCGATTGAACTGAACTCAACAAATTATTTATTAATTACAATGCTACAGGAGAGAAAACTAATAGATACCACCTTAAATAAGGCTCCCAATATTACACCCTGAGAAGGATATTGTATCATTTATGAGATATTTCTGCAAAAAAATTCATAACCAGAATCTCTGCATAAGGAAACACCATAGAGCAATATTCTTCAAAGTACCTGGCTTGTACACTTGAAAAATATCAAAGCCTAAAAACACAGAAGGGACTGTTCTTAATTAAAGGATATTAAAGAGAAATGACTAGTAAATTCAATAGGTGATACAAGATTGGATTCTGGACCAGGAAAAAGAACTACACAAGACATTATTGGGGTAACTAATGAGATTTGAATATTGACTGTGGGTTAGATAACAGTTGCATACAAATGTTAAATTTCCTGATTTTGACAACTACCATTTGTAATAGAAGACTCCTGTTCCTATAAAATACATGTAAAAGTATTTAGGGAAAAATGTAGGCATGGATGTCTACAAGTCATCCTCTCTCAAAAATGCATAAATACATACACTCATATACATACATGTATAAAGAGAGACAGAAGCAAAATATAAAGTTTGTGAAACTGAATATAGGATAGATGAGAGTTCCTAGTTCTATTCTTGCAACTTTTCTGCAAATATTAATTTTTACCAAATGAATATTTAAAACAACAAAAGTCCTCAGGCAAGGTGCTTGAGATACCATCTTGGGGATTGAGTGATTTTGAACATTCAGTGAATGAAAGCATTGAACATAGAATCTAGGTAGGAGCCCAGACATGCAAGGGATATTGAAGAAACCACGTTTTAGCACCAGAGTGTCAAACAATGACTGGTTAACAAAGAGTAAGGCAAGAAGTCAGGTGACAAAACCAGAGTCAAGAGAGAACCAGCTGCACAGCTAATTCAGGTAAATTACTATTGTAAGGCTCTATGAAGTTCTTCTGTTTACTTACAGGTTTAGTCGAAGATTCTGTGTGGCCATGCAATGCTAAGGAGACTGCATGGGTGGGGAACCAAGCATATGATTATATTTAGATTTAATCTGCATAGGGAAAGTTCTATGCAGTTGCACTGTGTAACATCCTGATTCAGCTAGAACCAGTTTCAGTATAGCTCTTTACAACTTAATGCTGTAAGCTCCCAAGAAGGAAAATTTGCATGGATAGAAAGACTTTCTTTTGTCTTGTCCCATTATAAGGCAATGGCACCCCACTCCAGTACTCTTGCCTGGAAAATCCCATGGATGGAGGAGCCTGGTGGGCTGCAGTCCATGGGGTCGCTATGAGTCGGACACGACTGAGCGACTTCACTTTCACTTTTCACTTTCATGCATTGGAGAAGGAAATGGCAACCCACTCCAGTTTTCTTGCCTGGAGAATCCCAGGGACGACGGAGCCTGGTGGTCTGCCGTCTATGGGGTCGCACAGAGTTGGACACGACTGAAACGACTTAGCAGCAGCAGCACACTCTTGGTTCCCAAATAAAGCTGCACTTTGAAATTACCTGGAGAAGTTTTAAAACTATCAACACCGGTGCCACATATTCAGAGTTTCTATTTCATCTGTTGAGTTTGGGGATCTCAATACTAGCAATTATTAAAAATTTCTTCATATGATTCTAACTTGCAGTCAGGGTTGACAACTACCAGTCTAGACACTGTGTCATTCTGGACCACCTGCATTCTCAAAGTGTCATTTCTGGACCACCTGTATCATAATTATCTGGGGTATTTACAATAAATGCAAAGTTCAGATCCCACCCCACACTTATTAAATCACAATTTGGGGTGAGGTGTTTTTTTAGAACATTTCCATGGGATCATTTTATTCTCTATGTTCACTATGTTTGAGAACACAGCTCTGGAATTCTGAATTGCTCACTTAAGAAAAAAGCAAGGCTAGCTCTCCAGGGAATAATTTTTTTTACTTCTCTGTTTTCAGAGTGTTACCTTGCTGATCATATAAAACTACGTGCTTTGCAGAGTACAATATGTGACAGGTGAAGTTTCTGGGGAAAGTTGATCCATTATGCAGGAATGATACAAGGCCTTCATTCTGATTTTTAAAAAATTATAGACATTTTAATATATATTTCAGATTCAATTATAAGACAAATATCACATAAGACATGTAGAACACTGAAGTGTAGTGTCTCATCAGCAGGAGTGCTGTCACCTAATATGAATTATGAACTAATAGTGGTGGTGAATAATTGGTAACTCTTGAGGTATACCCTCCAGCAGAGCACGATTTCACAAATTCTTGAAACAGTGATGGTTAACTTTCCTATACCTTGGTAGCAAATAATGCAAAGCAGAAAACCACATATGAGCAGATGAAGATAAGACCCTGACTTGTTTTGTAAAGTATAAAGAAGTCAGAGATAGTGTTCTGAATCCTGTGGCCAAATCATGAAGAAATACAATGATGATTTTCTGGAGAATAAGAAAATAATTTATTTTAGTATTTAATCCACTTATTAATTGTGCATTGTGATAGGCATATGATATTATTCAAAACATTCACTTGTGGTACCTCTATATAGAGAAAAAAGAGACTAAGATGAAAATTCATGTCACAGTATTTTTCTAAGAAGGAAGTCCCAAAATACTTCTAAAGTTGTTACACTATTCATCTTGATGTATGGCAAAAGCAATACAATATTGTAAAGTTAAGCAAAATAAAATTTAAAAAAAAAGAAAAAAACAGAAAAAAAAAGTGTTAACAAAACTATATTTTCAGGGCTGAAATGATGATTCTGAGTTACTAATAAAAGATTAAATGATTGCATGACACACTTAATGAAATAAGGGGGGAAAATGCATCACATTTTTGAAAACTTCTAAATGAAATCTGTTAAAGTTCTGGCACTGAGAAAGTTAATTTTTTGCCATATGGAAATATAGGATATCTTGTCCTCTGTTGTTCTTTGGATATAATTTTATAAACTGTGTGAAAAGAATAGACTGGGATTAGCTGTCCTCACTATTACTAAGTGATTGCATACCCTTTGCTTGATTTGGATTCATGAATGTGTCCTAAGAAACCAACTATTTAACTAATTTATGCACGAAAGAGTTAAGCAATATATGAAGACATTAACATTCTCCTCAAGGGTTGCAGTTCCACCTAACTCCATCTGGGAACTGTCACAAAGAAAAATGAACGAGTTTGTAATCATTATCTTTAGATTTCTATTACCACAAATGTATTTCTCTTTTATTTAATTCTATGTCATGATTACAAGTTTTAGCCTATAAAATGAGAGGTAAACCTGGATTTATGCTGTGAAATGGAAATGGACCTTATAGTAACGCAAACACATTTTCATTTACCACAGATATAATTAGCAAAATTTTATTCTATGTTATTGAACATCACTATTTCATTCCAATTAACATATATTTTCACAAAACTTGGTAGATAGATAATCATTTCTAGTATATGCATTATCTATATTTGCAAAGATTTTAAATAAAACTATGTACATGACATTGTAAAGGAGACAGGAATCAAGACCATCCCCAAGAAAAAGAAATGCAAAAAAGCAAAATGACTGTCTGAGGAGGCCTTAGAAATAGCCGTGAAAAGAAGGGACACGAAAAACAAAGGAGAAAAAGGAAAGCTATACCCCTTTGAATGCAGAGTTCCAAAGAATAGCAAGGAGAGATAAGAAAGCCTTCCTCAGCAATCAATGAAAAGAAATAGAGGAAAACAATAGAATGGGAAACACTAGAGATCATTTCAAGAAAATTAGAGATACCAAGAGAACATTTTATGCAAAGATGGGCTCAATAAAGGACACAAACGGTAGGGACCTAAGAGAAGCAGGAGATATTAAGAAGAGGTGGCAAGAATACACAAAAGAACTGTACAAAAAAGACCTTCATGATGCAGATAATCACGATGGTGTGATCACTCACCTAGAGCCAGACATTCTGGAATGTGAAGTCATGTGGGCCTTAGGAAGCATCACTACGAATAAAGCTAGTGGAGGTGATGGAATTCCAGTTGAGATATTTCAAATCCTGAAAGATGATGCTGTGAAAGTGCTGTACTCAATAGGCCAGCAAATTTGGAAAACTCAGCAGAGGCCATAGCACTGGAAAATGTCAGGTTTCATTCCAAGCCCAAAGAAAGGCAATGCCAAAGAGTGCTCAAACTACTGGACAATTGCACTCATCTCACACACTAGTAAAGAAGTGTTTAAAATTCTCCAAGCCAGGCTTCAGCAATTCGTGAACCATGAACTTCCTGATGTTCAAGCTGGTTTTAGAAAAGGCAGAGGAACCAGAGATCTAATTGTCAACATCCACTGGATCATCAAAAAAGCAGAGAATTCCAGAAAAACATCAATTTCTGCTTTACTGACTATACTGAAGCCTTTGACTATGTGGATCACAATAAACTGTGGAAAATTCTAAAAGAGATGAGAATACCTGACCACCTGATCTGCCTCTTGAGAAACCTGTATGCAGGTCAGGAAGCAACAGTTCGAACTGGACATGGGACAACAAACTGGTTCCAAATAGGAAAAGGAGTACATAAAAGCTGTATATTGTCACCCTGCTTAATTAACTTATATACAGAGTACGTCATGAGCAACACTGGGCTGGAGGAAGCACAAGCTGGAATCAAGATTGCCAGGAGAAATATCAATAACCTCAAGTATGCAGATGACACCACCCTTATGCCAGAAAGTGAAGAAGAACTAAAGAGCTTCTTGAAGAAAGTGAAAGAGGATAGTGACAAAGTTGGCTTAAAGCTCAACCTTCAGAAAACGAAGATCATGGCATCCGGTCCCAGCACTTCATGGCAAATAGATGGGGAAACAGTGGACACGGTGGCTGACTTTATTTTTCTGGGCTCCATAATCACTCCAGATGATGATTGCAGCCATGAAATTAAAAAACGCTTACTCCTAGGAAGGAAAGTTATGACCAACCTAGACAGCATATTAAAAAGCAGAGACATTACTTTGTCAACAAAGGCCCATCTAGTCAAGGCTACGGTTTTTCCAGTAGTCCCGTATGGATGTGAGAGTTGGACTATTAAGAAAGCTGAGTGCTGAGGAATTGATGCTTTTGAACAGTGGTGTTGGAGAAGACTCTTGAGAGTCACTTGGACTGCAAGAAGACCCAACCAGTCCATCCTAAAGGAGATCAGTCCTGGGTGTTCATTAGAAGGACTGATGTTGAAGTTGAAACTCCAATATTTTGGCCACCTGATATGAAGTGCTGATTCATTTGAAAAGACCCTGATGCTGGGAAAGATTGAGGGCAGGAGGACAAGGGGACAAGAGAGGATGAGATAGTTGGATGTCATCACTGACTTGATGGATCTGGGTTTGTGTGGACTCTGGGCTTTGATGATGGACAGGGAGGCCTGGCATGCTGTGGTTCATGGGGTCGCCACGTTTCATAGAGGACCAAGCCACTGAAGTGAACTGAATTGATATGATATTTATCTTTCTCTTTCTGACTTAATTAACTCTGTATAATAGGTCTATCTCTTTTGAAAAATAGTTCTTTATATTGTGGTGAAATCATATCATGAGATCTATCCTTTTAAATTTTAAGTGTGAAATAAAACATCAACTATAAACACAATGTTGTAAATCTGATTTCTAGAAATTGTCTTGTATAAGTAGAACTGGTTAAACAGAAAAATAGAGACTTGCTTTCTTGTTTATATATTAATGAAATGATATATCAACAATGACTTTATAAATTGTGGATTTCTTTAATTTTATACATTAGAATCACAGGCACTATCTCAAAGTCGTTACTTGAAAGGATAACTAAACATTCACTAGCTGCAGACTTATGCTATGTCAGGCCTGTATCAATGACACCAACATTTTATAAACTTTTTTTTTAATATAAATGTATTTATTTTAATTGGAGGCTAATTACTTTACAATATTGTATTGGTTTTGCCATACATCAACATGAATCCTGATGTTTTGCCATATATCAACATGAACATGTGCCATGGGTGTACACGTGTTCCCCATCCTGAACACCCCTCCCGTCTCCCTCCCCATACTATCCCTCTGGGTCATCCCAGTGCACCAGCCCCGAGCATCCTGTATAAGACTATTTTATTGGAGGTGGAGTAAGGGACATTGAGGAGAAGGCGATGGCACCCCCACTCCAGTACTCTTGCCTGGAAAATCCCATGGATGGAGGAGCCTGGTAGGCTGCAGTCCATGGGGTCGCTAAGAGTTGGACACAACTGAGTGACTTCACTTTCACTTTTCAATTTCATGCATTGGAGAAGGAAATGGCAACCCACTCCAGTGTTCTTGCCTGGAGAACCCCAGGGACTGGGGAGCCTGGTGGTCTGCCATCTATGGGGTCGCATAGAGTCAGACACGACTAAGTGACTGAACTGAACTGAAGGGACATTGAGAAAGCAAAGATTTTTGCTTGGAATACTAATAAAACCAGGGTGAAATTAGCAGGTGAAATCAGACACATGAGGATCTAGAGGGAAAGAGTCGGGTCGGCAATGATAACCACAGATGATGAAAAAATATGCACAGAAACATATTTTCCCTAAGAAATATTTTTAGATATACACTGTAGTAATAATGTATACTTGTAATTTCTCATTTGTACCCTGAGTTTCTTTGTACTGTTTTTAAAAGGTTTGTACTTTTCTTTGTACTGTTTTAAAATTTGAAGACAGGGGCAGAGATTGGAGCAATGCAGCCACAAGCCAAGCAATGTTGATAGCTATTCGGTCTCCTCTTCCTGAAAAGGAAGTGTGGCCCTGCCCACATATTTCATTTCAGCCAAGTGATACTGAGTTTGGACTTTCAGCCTTCAGGACTGTGAAATAATATTTTTTGTTGTTTTAGGCCAGCAAGTTTGTGGTAACTTGTTTCAGCAGTGATGGAAAATGTTATACAAGTATCTCAATATGACCAACAGCTGATCTGGGCACTAAGTTACTTACCAAGTGAGAAAAGGAACAAAAGCTGAGTTTCTAAGGTCAGGACCCTGAAACATCACCTCCTTAAATTTTGACTGATGCTGACAGAATGAACCAGGATCCTCTGGACATTTATTATTGCTCCTAAGGGGTATTCTAAATTTTTCTAAGAGTTCTGAAACCAGAATAAAATAAACATATTCATTCTTCCCATTTTTATGGCTGTTAGCTTTCAAAATTTCTTATTTTATTTTGTTATTTTTTCTTCCTGACAGAATCTTCTACGTACATAAATAGTTTAAAGATATGTCTCAGTTGTGGCTATCGAATTAGCTTTTTTTTCTTTTAAGATAGTTTTTCAAGAAAAATGGGTTAAACTTTTAAAAATTGATCAGAGATCAGATCAGTCGCTCAGTCATGTCCGACTCTTTGCGACCCCATGAATCGCAGCACGCCAGGCCTCCCTGTCCATCACCAACTCCCTGAGGTCACTCAGACTCACATTCATCGAGTCAGTGATGCCATCCAGCCATCTCATCCTCTGTCGTCCCCTTCTCCCCTTGCCCCCAATCCCTCCCAGCATCAGAGTCTTTTCCAATAAGTCAACTCTTTGCATGAGGTGGCCAAAATACTGGAGTTTCAGCTTTAGCATCATTCCTTCCAAAGAAATCCCAAGGCTGATCTCTTTAATGAAATATAAAAGCAAGAGGTAAAGTAAGCTGACTGAAGGAAACATAATGTATTTGGAGTTAGCATTGGTTGAAAATGTTACCCCGCCACTCACACCAGGAAACCAGTAGCCATGGACCCAGGGGTGATATAATTGACAAAAGGGAGAAGGTTTGTTTGGGGTAAAATGTTTGCTTATTTTACTGACAATATGAAACCTCGAACCCAAATCAAAGTCATCAGATCAAATCAGATCAGATCAGTCACTCAGTTGTGTCCAACTCTGCAACCCCATGAATCCCAGCACACCAGGCCTCAAGTCAAGTGGGCCTTAGAAAGCATCACTACGAACAAAGCTAGTGGAGGTGATGGAATTCCAGTTGAGCTATTCCAAATCCTAAAAGATGATGCTGTAAAAGTGCTGCACTCAATATGCCAGCAAATTTGGAAAACTCAGCAGTGGCCACAGGACTGGAAAAGGTCAGTTTTCATCCCAATCCCAAAGAAAGGTAATGCCAAAGAATGCTTAACCTACTGCACAATTGCACTCATCTCACACGCTAGTAAAGTAATGCCTAAAATTCTCCAAGCCAGGCTTCAGCAATATGTGAACCGTGAACTTCCTGATGTTCAAGCTGGTTTCAGAAAAGGCAGAGGAACCAGAGATCAAATTGCCAACATCCGCTGGATCATGGAGAAAGCAAGAGAGTTCCAGAAAAACATCTATTTCTGCTTTATTGACTATGCCAAAGCCTTTGACTGTGTGGATCACAATAAACTGTGGAAAATTCTGAAAGAGATTGGAATACCAGACCATCTGACCTGCCTCTTGAGAAATCTGTATGCAGGTCAGGAAGCAAGAGTTAGAACTGGACATGGAACAACAGACTGGTTCCAAATAGGAAAAGGAGTATGTCACGGCTGTATATTGTCACCCTGTTTATTTAACTTATATGCAGAGTACATCATGAGAAATGCTGGACTGGAAGAAACACAAGCTGGAATCAAGATCGCCGGGAGAAATATCAATAAACTCAGATATGCAGATGACACCACCCTTATGGCAGAAAGTGAAGAGGAACTAAAAAGCCTCTTGATGAAAGTGAAAGTGGAGAGTGGAAAAGTTGGCTTAAAGCTCAACATTCAGAAAACGAAGATGATGGCAACCGGTCCCATCACTTCATGGGAAATAGATGGGGAAACAGTGGAAACAGTGTCAGACTTTATTTTTCTGGGCTCCTAAATCACTGCAGATGGTGACTGCAGCCATGAAATTAAAAGAGGCTTACTCCTTGGAAGGAAAGTTATGACCAACCTAGGTAGCATATTCAAAAGCAGAGACATTACTTTGTCAACAAAGGTCTGTCTAGTCAAGGCTATGGTCTTTCCTGTGGTCATGTATGGATATGAGAGCTGGACTCTGAAGAAGGCTGAGCACCAAAGAATTGATACTTTTGAACTGTGGTGTTGGAGAAGACTCTTGAGAGTCCCTTGGACTGCGAGGAGATCCAACCAGTCCATTCTGAAGGAGATCAGCCCTGGGATTTCTTTGGAAGGAATGATGCTAAAGCTGAAACTCCAGTACTTTGGCCACCTCATGTGAAGAGTTGACTCATTGGAGAAGTCTCTGATGCTGGGAGGGATTGGGGGCAAGAGGAGAAGGGGACGACAGAGGATGAGATGGCTGGATGGCATCAGTGACTCGATGGATAGGCCTATATGAATTATGCCCATTTCCACACTACACAATTCCCTCTTAGTTTACTGCCCTCAACACACACACTTCCATATATATCCCATCATTGTACAATTGACAATGAGCAGGTTATTAGCATATTATACATTTCTTTTGGATTCTTGTTATTTCATGATGTGTAGTGCCCATCTATTAGAAGTGAAGATGTTACTAGGTAGTGGTGTTCAACATTAGTTGCATATTGGAGTCACCTGAGGAAATCTTAAAACTGTGCCTATGACCCAGCCCTACAGATTCTAATCTGTGCTACATTCTGGACATCAGTGTTTATAAAAGTCCTCTGGATGATTTTGATGCACAGGTAAGGTTACAAACCATCTGGGCACCAAGGACAAAGTTTAGTCCATAGCTTCTCAAATTCTAACATATAAATGCATCACCTGAGGATCTTATGAAATTACAGATTCTGATTCATTAGGAGGGAAATGAAGTTATGCATTTCTTGATGCATGCATGCTCAGTAGCTCAGTTGTGTCCAACTTTTTGCAACCCCTTGGGCTGTAGCCTGCCAGGCTCCTCTGTCCATGGGATTTTCTGGACAAGAATAGTAGAGTGGGTTGCCATTTCCTGCTCCAGGGGATCTTCCCCACCCAGGGACCAAACCCACATCTCCTGTGTCAGCAGTTGAATTCTCTACCACTGGAAGAACGTGTGTCTTACAAATATCTAAATAATGCTGCTGCTAGCTTTTGAGGATATACTTTGAGTAGCAAGATCACAGTTTCTATATCTTTACAAAACGATAATTATATATTAGTGAAGCACACTGCCATTTCTGGATAAAACTGCTCTTGGCAAGACACAACTGGACTCTAAGGCCCCTGGCTGCTCCAGGCTCTACACAGTCACCCCAGGACCAAGAGAAACAATATCCCAGCTCATGTGTGACCCATTTTTCTGCATACCAGTGGCACACTGGTTATGTATATCTTTGACTTAGAACCATACATTTCATTACCAATATATGATCAGATCAGATCAGATCAGTCGCTCAGTCGTGTCCGACTCTTTGCGACCCCATGAACCACAGCACGCCAGGCCTCCCTGTCCATCACCAGCTCTCGGAGGTCACTCAGACTCACACCCATCAAGTCAGTGATGCCATCCAGCCATCTCATCCTCTGTCGTCCCCTTCTCCTCCTGCCCTCAATCCCTCCCAGCATCAGAGTCTTCTCCAATGAGTCAACTCTTCGCATGAGGTGGCCAAAATACTGGAGTTTCAGCTTTAGCATCATTCCTTCCAAAGAAATTCCAGGATTGATCTCCTTCAGAATGGACCGGTTGGATCTTCTTGCAGTCCAAGGGACTCATATGGTACTTATAAACAAATACTACATTACATACATTGGAGAAAATACAAACTATACATGCATTGCCAAAGCAGATAAAGGTCATAAGCAGGCGGTTCTATCCATAAATAAGGAAATTTAGGATATTTAAGAGCTATAGAAGTACTATAATGTAAACAATGGGAAGAGGAAAGGATCAACACGGATTTGAAAGAGTTGTCGTTCAGTTGCTAAGTCCTGTCCAAGTCTCTGCAACCCCATGGATGGCAGCACACCAGGCTCCTCTGTCTTCCACTCTTCCAGAGTTTGCTCAAATTCATATCCATTGAGTCAGTAATGCTAACTAACCACCTCATCCTCTGTTGCCCACATTTCTTCCTGCTCTCCATCTTTCCCAGAATCATGGTCTTTTCCAAATTTTGGCTCTTCACATCAGGTGGCCAAAGTATTGGTGCTTCAGCTTCAGCATCAGTCCTCCCAATGAATATACAGGGTTGGTTTCATTTAGGATTGACTAGTTTGACCTCCTTGCTGTCCAAGAATTGAAAGAGTTACTGAATTCAAATTTTTGCCCCTTAAGCTGGTTGTCAGTATTGCTCAAACTAGTTGGTATTTCTCCATTTGTAAACCTATCATAGTTAAAGATCAGTATAAAGGGGATAATCAGGACATGAGACAGAGAAAAAATTTTACCATCCCTTGTGGCTGGACTTCCCTTGTGACTCAGCTGGTAAAGAATTCACCTGCAATGCAGGAGACCTCGGTTCTATCCCTGAGTCAGAAAGATCCCCTGGATAAGGGAAAGGCTATCCACTCCAGTATTCTGGCCTGGAGAATTCGATGGACTGTACAGTCTATGGGGTTGCAAAGAGACAGACACAACTAGTGACTTTCATTTTCAATTTTAATGGCATTGAAAGTTTCACAGGTAGGGGTATACATTCTCTGGAGCTAGAATAAAAATATAACTTGATATTCTTTGTAGCATGGACAATAATAGAATACCATTCTTATTTTCTAAATTTAATAGTTTAAGGTGTTCAAACATTTTGGAGGAGGGTTTCTACTATCCAGTTAACTTTTTCCAAGTAATTACCTATAAATATTAAGCTTAATTTATTTATATGAAAGATAAAATTAAATTATTGCTGCCACCAACAGAATGTATTTTAATTTACATTTGAACAAAATGATGATGAAAGGTTAGGGATAAAATTAAATTAATAGGGATAGATTCAAGGAGTTCCTGAGCATGCTCCAAATGCTTATGTCTCTTGCATATAAATATGGTTACATAGAAATACTGCATGTTCTGGGCAGACCTAGTTTTAATGTCATGAAATTAATCTGATAAGTGGAAGATATGTACCCTTAGATTCCCATGGGCCTTTTTTTATCAGTAATTAAATCACATGATTTTTCTCTTTGTTTATATTCCTTGTTGTCCCACAATGAGTAATCAAAACAGGGTGTTTAAGATGGAAAAGAATCCTAAAGAACTTAGCTTACAATTTTATACATATACAAATTAAAACCCAAAGTGTCTAAGTAGTTAGCCCAAGATTATATAATTCAATATGGCAAATAGATGGGAAAACAATAGAAACAGTGACAAACTTTATTTTCTTCAGCTCCAAAATTACTACAGATGGTGATTACTGCTGCTGCTGCTAAGTCGCTTCAGTTGTGTCTTACTCCATGTGACCCCACAGATGGCAGCCCATCAGGCTCTTCCATCCCTGGGTTTCTCCAGGCAAGGATACACGAGTGGGTTGCCATTTCCTTCTCCAATGCATGCATGAATGTTAAGCTACTTCAGTTGTATCCAACTCTATGCGACCCTATGGACAGCAACCCACCAGCCTCCTCTGTCCTCGGGATTCTCTAGGCAAGAATACTGGAGTGGGTTGCCATTTTCTTCTCCAGCAGATGGTGACTACAGCCATGAAATTAAAATATGCTTGCTCCTTGGAAGAAAAGCTATGACCAACCTAGACAGCATACTGCCAACAAAGGCCTGTCTATTCAAAGCCATGGTTTTTCCAGTAGTCATGTATGGATGTGAGAGTTGGACTATAAAGAAAGCTGAGTGCCGAAGAATTGATGCTTTTGAACTGTGGTGTTGGAGAAGACTCTTGAGAGTCCCTTGGACTGCAAGGAGATCCAAGGAGTCCAACCTAAAGAAAATCAATCCTGACTATTCATTGGAAGGACTGATGCTAAAACTGAAACTCCAATACTTACTTTGGCTACCTGATGTGAAGAATTGACTCAATGGAAAAGACCCTGCTGCTGGGAAAGATTGAAGGCAGGAGGAGAAGGGGATCACAAAGGATGAGATTGTTGGATGGCATCACTGACTCGATGGACATGAGTTTGAGCAAGCTTTGGGAGTTGGTGATGGACAGGGAAGCCTGGCATGCTACAGTACATGAAGTCACAAAGAGTTGGACATGACTGAGCAATTGAACTGAACTGAACTGAACTGACATAGTTCAATAATAACATAACGAATATTAGAATCAAGTTCTCTTGAATCCTTGTTCAGTGCTCCCTATACTGTGAATTAATATGTCAGCTAAATTCAAGAAAATAATAGTATAAATTTATGAGATGGTGAAGCAGACGTACTCTGTACCATAAGCTAAGCCATTCTCTGGGATAATGTCACCATTGACACCATTACAATGTCACCATTCTTTAAGCAGCTAAGCCCTGGGCTACTAGAAAGTGGATTTTTGTAAGCTTTTTTAATAAGAATTTCAAAATCCTTAAGTTAGACACTGTGGCTAACTTTTCTACCATGAAACTATCTGTTTGAATCATCTATAAATTCAAAAAGCCCAAGAGGGGTATGTGATGGGTGAGTAGAAATAGATATTGACTTAGGGCTTGATGAAAAAGTTCCCCCATTCTAGGTGATGATACATGTGGTAAAATTTCTTTTTCTGATTTCTCTGCCTGTCAGTCCGTTCAAGCAAAGGTCACTGTTCAATGGGTCAACACCATTTTGTTGACAATTTCTAAAAGTATCAAATTTTATTGCTCACATCTTTTTACACAGAAGAAAAAATCTTTCTCCACTATGAGAATCTTTTTTTCCTCATTATTATAATTTAAAAGAATGAGTTGCAATTCTTCAGGAATTTGAATACAGCCATGGGATTATTCCCTGGTGGCTCAGACAATAAAGCATCTGCCCACAGTGTGGGAGACCCAGGTTCGATCCCTAGATTGGGAAGATCCCCTGGAGAAGGAAATGGCTACCCATTCCAGTACTCTTGCCTAAAAATTCCATGGATAGAGGAGCCTGGTGGGCTACAGTCCATGGGGTTGCAAACAGACATGACTGAGTTACTTCACTTTCTTACTATCTTTCTATGTGATTATTTTATTTCCAAACACTGCTCCCCCAAAATAGTCTATGACACATATTTATTTATAAAACTAAAATTCATTTTTATGAAATTTTGGAGATTACATTTGTTCATACACTGCAGTGTTATAAAATTATTATTTTAAATTATCTCCATTAAAAACCAAATATCTCTCCAACATTATAATTATTTTCCTTTTTACATAAAGGAAGTCTAAAAATATTAATGACCAATGGCATGATATGTATATATATTTCAAATAAATATATATGTTTACTTCATAGGTACTTTACCTGTGAAAATACATGAAATTTCAACACAAGACAAAGCTCAAATTATAATCAGAATTATCAGAATTCCAGCTCATCATTTATTTGAATTGTCCAAGTATTTTACTCAGGACAGGCTCAGGGACCTTTCTATGGCTCAGTGGTCAAGAATCTGCTGCCAATGCAGGAGACTCAAGAGACACAGTTTAGATTTCTGCATTTGGAAGATTCCCTGGAGTAGTAAATGGTAACCTACTCCAATATTCTTACCTGGAGAATTCCATGGACAGAGGAGCCTGGTGGGCTACAGTCCATGGGGTTGCAAAGCGTTGGACACAACTGAATGACTGAATGTGCACATACACAAGTATTTTACATGTGTGTTAGTTGCTCAGTCATGTCTATTCTTTGTGACCCCATGGACTGTAGCCCACCAGGCTCCTCTGTCCACGGAATTTTCCAGGAAAAAATACTGGAGCAGGTTGCCATTTCCTCCTCCAGGGGATCCTCCCAACCCAGGGATCAAACCTGGGTCTTCTGCACTGCAAGCAGATTCTTTACCATCTAAGCCACCAGAGAAGATTTGCTCCATATTTTACATGTAGGACATGCTATTTTTCTGATACTTTTTTTCAGAGAGCAAAATTAAAATTGGAATCTTTGTTGTTCTTTGTTGTTGTTTTAATCACATGGTGATTGTAACCACAACCATAAAAATTGTTATTAGTTTGACATTTTAATCCTGCTGACTTGCATACTTTTGAGGCCCCTAAAAGGCTCCCTGCTCAGGTTCTGAATAAATTGAAAAATAAAACATAGGAGATGGAAGTAGAGAACCAGCTTATCACCTATATTGTTAAATGGAGTATAAGCTGAAGGACATACCTTTACTTCTGTTAATCAGGTGGACTTAATACACCCTGAAGTCAGACAGGCAAATTTACCAATTCACAGCAGTGGAAATCAGTGTCACTGAACCAGGACAGTCCCCTTTTCCTGTAAGGGGCAGAACACAATGTCTCCCTATAGGTAGGCCTTTACTCAAAAAGGAAAAGCACAGAACTTAGCCAAGCATGCTAGTTGTCTACCAATTACACAAGGCATTCTGTATCACTTGGGGCAGAATGATTAAAAGGAGTATAGAATTGCAAGGAGTGTGTCTAGAAAATTCTCTCCTCCTCAAATCCAGCGAAGCTGGAAAAATCATCATTCCCCTCTAACATAAACTACAAGCTTTGACTCAAGTCTTGTTAACAGTGCTTTGTCTTTCTTTATACTTCACTCTGTCATCACTCTTTTCTGTTCTTTTACCATTTTTCCATGTTCCCGTTCTATTTGCCATTGGGGCAAATAGGAATCTGTCCCTCTTTTGGCCCAAGTGTATAAGGTGATGGAAGGCCCTTAATGGACAAACTTGATAGATGAAATTATGGAGGCTCCTTAGTCTTTAACAAAACAGTCATAGACTTGAATGGGGAAATGCCCTGGTAGCAAAATGTGGTGGGAAATATAATATTTTGGTGAGAAATAGAAGAAGGTTTATGCAGCAGGAACCATAAGAGTAGATCCTGATAGTGATTGTAGTATTTTACTGCAGTTGTAAAATTGAGTAATTATTCAATAACTGTAGTATTTTGTATATGTTAAAAAAAAATGCCTTGACTTTGTCCTAGACGGTGCTTAACTCTCATGAGTTAAACCCTGTGGCCAATAAAAAATATATGAAGTTCTCCCAATCAAAAACAGTTGTAGCATCTATAAACTAACTTGGGATAAAACATACAGAACCAATATAAACAGTTTTCATTTGTAGCCATATTTAACTTATACAGATAAATAGAATATAATAAATGAATTTTAAAATGTCATTTTAAACAACTGTCATTCTGAAGACATTTTCTATATTTCAAAATCACTGATGTGGGTAAAATGTCCAATCCTCCAGGGATAAAAAGCAGAGAGAAAAACTAAACAAAATACAACTTTTCACACCTTTATTCTGTCATCAAGCAGCAACTCTCTTTCAATAGTCCTTACCATTCTGTATTAGGAGACCTTTTGGAAAGACTATCTTACAAGCCATGGCTTTATGGACATTTGCCATATGCTAATACTCTCTTTCTCTGGAAAAGTAGATGGACTGGATAAACTGTCAGTAACAGGGCTACATAAATAAGCTGTTTCACTCACAATTGATAGCTTAATATTTTAATCACAACAGAGGGAAAAAAAACTAACATGGTCTTCAAAATCTTAATATCTTGTTCTCTGTTCTGAGAATATTCGGACATTTCTGCTTTGTAATATTTCTCTTTGACACCAGAGGAAACTCCAAGTGAGAAAGAGGATGTTAGTACCTAACATCACTGTCAAATAACTTGTGCACAAAAAAAGAAAGATTAACTTGCTCCCTAGGAAGTACTGACTAGGTTTGTTTCAAAGATAATCCTGTGTCTGCCAACCTAAGACAGAGTTGGGTATAGCAGAGGAGACTTCAGTGTTCAAACTGCTGAAGTAATTCAAAGAAAAACTATTAGCAAAAACCTGAGAAACCAGAACTGA
Organism: Tragelaphus eurycerus; assembly: GCA_935064755.1. Lineage (NCBI taxonomy): Eukaryota > Metazoa > Chordata > Mammalia > Artiodactyla > Bovidae > Tragelaphus > Tragelaphus eurycerus. The sequence continues at coordinate 2,468,919 of CAKXYN010000118.1, forward strand.
TATTACCTTATTAATGTTCATTATTACCTTGAGTAAGAAAATTAAAGTGCTATTTAAAAACAACTCATTTGATTCATATCTGCCTCTTAGAGGTTTAATTTTATCACTCTCTGCCTTATAAGTAAAAGAGTGAATTAATTAATTTAGGGTTTGCCAAAGAGAAGCAAATCTCCCCTCAAACACTCCTTTTCCATTTTCAACATCTTACTCTAATCTACTTACATTGCCTGTATCTAGTTTTAACTTACATGTATTTTGTAGAATATACATAACTGCCCTGTAAAGTGTATAAAAATGTTGTACTTTTAACTCACTTATTTATTACTTATTACTTCTACTGTTTGTCCATAGGCTTCCTGACTAGAAGTGTGATTTCTGGTAGCACAGTCATAATGGAATTGCATTAATAAAACCATCTGGATAGCCAAGAAATGTGTCCTATATTTCGTTCTTTTGGAATTCACTTGTTTGTTCCTTCATAGAACCATTAATAAAATTTTTCATTACACCAAAACTATATTAATTACATGGTTGTATTTATTTTTTAATGTTCCATTCCATTTTGTTGAACAATCTGGAAGCTTAGACATGTTTAAACAAATATAAATTTCTAAAAGTTCAAGAACACATGCTGAATGGGTCTGTTATTTCTAAAGTATCTTGTCTTTACTAGCAAATCTTTACTTTTGCTAAATCATACTTACTCTCAGTCCTAAATTTTAGATCTTTCAACATTCTCTAAAGTAGATTGGTTTGCCTAATGGCTACCTTACACTCCAGTAAATAAGTGTGATGTAATTTTAGTTTACATAAATCTCTCCTCATTAACGGGGAAGGCAATGGCACCCCACCCCAGTACTCTTGCCTGGAAAATCCCATGGACGGCTCCAGTTCATGGGGTCACTAAGAGTTGGACATGACTGAGCGACTTCACTTTCACTTTTCACTCTCATGCATTGGAGAAGAAAATGGCAACCCACTCCAGTATTCTTGCCTGGAGAATCCCAGGGACGGCGGAGCCTGGTGGGCTGCCGTCTATGGGATCGCACAGAGTCGGACACGACTGAAGCGACTTAGCAGCAGCAGCAGCTCTTCATTAAATTTATGCAAGGAGTGTGCATTAAGTTACTGGGTTAAAAGATGTTAGCAATGGAGTCGAGCTGCTGCTGCTAAGTCGCTTCAGTGGTGTCCGACTCTGTGCGACCCCATAGATGGAAGCCCACCAGGCTTCCCGTCCCTGGGATTCTCCAGGCAAGAACACTGGAGTGAGTTGCCATTTCCTTCTCCAATACATGAAAGTGAAAAGTGAAAGTGAAGTTGCTCAATCGTGTCGGACTCTAGCAACCCCATGGACTACAGCCTGCCAGGCTCCTCCATCCATGGGATTTTCTAGGCAAAAGTACTGGAGTGGGGTGCCATTGCCTTCTCCGGGAGTCGAGCTAGAGAACATAAATAATTTTCTAACTTAGTTTGAATTTCCAGTCACTTAGGTTAGGTTGGCATTTGCCTAACAAAGCAGGAAGAACATTTTTAGAGAGGCTTCCTAAGAACAATATGTTAATGTGTGAAATGTTGCAATATTATCTATTAAAAATGTATACAAGTTTTTTTTGAAAATATCTTTGAGAATATTTCTTGGTCATGTATCATTTATTATTCACATTTCTGTTCTCAATAATAATCAAAATAGTTAAAATATTTCCTGAATACTTATGTGCTAAGGACAGTAATTTACATGTGTTTTACAGAATCCTCCCAATTGTCCTATAAAGTGAGACCCATTAATATCCCCATTGTTTGGTTTATAACTTAGAGATATAGAAAGCCAGTGACTTGGCTAAATTCACAGCTAATAAGGAACAGTCAAGTTTTTAACCCAGATGATGTGACATGTGACTCTACTCCAAAACTTGCACTTTTAAGCATTATGCTGTCTCCTTTCCTGGCTATATATCTGTGTATGTGCATGCATGTGTGTATGTGTATGTGCAAGCATGTGTGCATGCACACATACATATGTAAATCAAGTTTCAAAGATAACATGTTAATAAATATGCGATGCCTTTCTTTGTTCATGCTAAAGAAAAATAAAATTACTAGTTAATATAGTATACTGGTTAAAAGTACAGATTGGATAGCTGAGGTTTGAAACCCAGTTCCTCCACTTTTTACCTTAACTTACATGGTTATGTTACTTAACCTCACTAAGCCTCAATTTCCTCAACTCTAATACAGTAACAATGAGAACAATATTCATCTCATGAAACTGTGTTGAGGAAAAGTAACAGCAAGTATAGGAAAGAAACAGTTTTTAATGAACATTGGTATACCAGGTACTGTACTAGGCACTTAGGTTCTAACTGAGTCCTCTTAGCAATCTTATAAAATAGGTATCAATATCTTTTTAGAAATGAGGAAACTAAAGTTCAGAGAAAAGTGAATTACTCAAGGCTAAAAAGTAGTAAATGGCAAATCTAGGACAGCACCTTCCCATGATACCACTGTGTTTCTCACATGGAGGGAAATGAATCTTGGTAGGAAAGATGAAGTGACAAAGGCCAATTTGATGAAATTCACAATTTTGCTGAGGACTCGATCTGTTTCTATTTCTATTTCTTGATGTATTTGAGGGCAATGTGTATTGAATAAATGCTCATTGTCCACCAAGTTTATTTTCTTGTCTGCCCTAGCTATCAATGAACTATTCATACAATATCAGCTCTCTGCAACAAAAAATTTGATCTAATTGAGGAATAAGCATTTACTCATTCTTCTATCAGACATTTACCAAGCCACTTCTCTGTGCCAGACACAGTGTTAGATACCAAGTATAGAGAACTTAAAAAAAAAAATCCTGGAAAAAAAGAAAAATGACATACCCTCCAACAGCTACTTGCATTAGGACATGTAGGGCAGAAGTAGACAAAGAGAAGCCATTTACACATAAGATGATGCTTTTCTTTCTTGCTCCCAGAGCAGAATGGTACCTTTGAAGATTAGTAGCACAAGATGAAAGAAGCCAGCTAAAATGGTCACCTCAATTTATCTCAATTAAAGTTTCCAAGGAAGTAATCTCCCAAGACACAATGCCTAAAGAATTGGGAATATAGAACCGTATGAGATCTTAACATTATGTCATGTTTTTCCAAAACTGAATAAAATTTCCTCCTTTTAACAGTGCCATCATATAAGGAAATAGAGTAATTTTAGCAGTTTAAGAGGGTTAAACACTCAATTATTTAAGTTGTTTTAATTTTTTCCCTCTCATGCCAGTTTTCCCAAATGAACAGAAATAAAGGAGCTATTTCAAAAGCCAAAAAAAAAAAAAAAAAAAAGAGAGGGAGAGAGAAAGAGAGGGAGAGAGAGAGTGCTCTCTTACAGCCAACAGATCACATGACCAAAATCACAAAGTGGTTTTTAAGCTAAGGCTACTTTTCTATCAGTATTCCTCGTGAGTGAGGGTTGTTTTTTTTTTGTTTGTTTTTTTCAGTGTTGGGTTATATAAGCAGCAAGCTGCCTGCATCCACAGTGTGAGGTATGTTTTGTTCTGATTCTTTTCTGTTAAATGGCGTTTTCACTAAGAATATAGGCAAATTTCAAAGGTATGTAGCACATTCCATCCTATTGATTATATATTTCTTCAAAATAACATGAACCAAATCAACAAAGTGACTGGATAAAGGATGATTATAGGTAAATAAATTTGTGGAAAAGAAAATAATATAGGATATAAATGGGGATAAATGTGATTCTAGAAAAACTTTTGTCTCAAATTATTAAGGAAATAAAAGATGTCCTATGTAAATATCCTATGTAAACTAACATATTTTCCTGCTTAGATCTCTTATCTTACAAGGCACTTTGAATGTCAGACTTGCCAATGCCAAGGTCATCTTTGACAGTTTGTGTGTGTGTGTGTGTGTGTGTGTGTGTGTGTGTGTATCTATCTGTGTATGTTTGATAGTCCCACATTTTCAAAAGCCCAGTATCTTCCAAATTGCTGAAATTCCATACAGACCTCTAAATGATATAATCCTGTGTAGAAATTTAAATCACCCAAGGTATAGGGAATTTGAGTACTGACAAGTACTACTGTTTATTTCTGAAAGAAAATGTACAATATTGTATTGGTTTTGCCATATATCAAAATAAATCTGCCACAGGTATACATGTGTTCCACATCCTGAACCCTCCTCCCTCCTCCCTCCCCATACCATCCCTCTGGGTCATCCCAGTGCACCAGTCCCAAGCATCCAGTATCATGCATCGAACCTGGACTGGAGACTCTTTTCATATATGATATTATACATATTTGGCACTGAAATATGTATAATTATCCCACATTTCTAAGAGTGAGAATGCTAAATTAAATTTATATTTTATTTTTTATTTAAAATAAATAAAAACAAATATTTTATTTTTATTTAAAATAAATATTTTACATTTATTTCAAATATACATTTGTTGGGTTTCCAACAAGCAACAAAAATATGTGACATTATCTGTGTTAAAATCCTTCAAAGAAATGTTAAAATAACTTTCATTAGGAAGCATGCACTCACACCTCATGATGGGCTAAATAATTTGAAGTTGATCATCCAATGTACTGACATAGGACAAACAGTTCTGTGATGGACATATTCTTATTGACCTTAAGATGTGACTCTAACTAAGCCCCAAAATGTAAATCTGCTCTTCCTTACTCTTTTTTTTTTTTTTTGCTATGCAGATAGAAACTAATTTGTCAGCATGCCAGGTTTAACTAGGTGAGATGAAGCTAAGCTAATTTAATAGGAACTGTTCAATATCTTCGACCGAACTGACACTGTGAGTTAAAGTGGATCTATGCCGCACTGTCTTTCATTATTCCCAATTCTTTCATCAGAATGGCTGAACATCAAATAATATGCTTAGTAGTCAATAGGCCTGACTTTTTTCTCAAGGACATTCTTCTGGTGCCAGAAACTGTCAAGTGGAAAACCATGTACTGTGAAGGTGAGAGGACACTAATTAAATGTACATAGCTTTAGCCAAAGAAGCATGAGGCACAGCTTGCTGAATGAAAACTCCACATACTGCTGACTGAGGTCACAGCTGTTGACTTGCCCCAAGTTTCTAAGTTGCAATTTCTCTTTGATGTGATTTAACATCCCTGTATTTACATTAGGCATGGGCCCTCCTCAGGAAATGCTGCACAGTTTCAAGTGCAAATATTATGGTTTAATTAGGCATACTTCATTCTTAGGTCATGAACTTTACCTCTTTAGCTACATGTACTGTTTTTAAAGCATTAAGTTATTCTGACCTGTGCTGGACATATAATATGAGCAAGAAATAAACCTTAGTTGGGTAAACCAGAAAAAAAAAAAAATAGTTCTTCCTCAGTGTACAATGTAATGATGCTCTAGAGTCAAACTTCTTTTGAAACTCTTGGTAATATTTTAACCATGGGGATCTATGTGCTTCAATGTCCTCATCTTTAACAGGCTAATGGTAATAACTGTTCTTACCTCTCAGGCTTACAACAAAGTGTGGAAAATTCTTAAAGAGATGGGAATACCAAAAGACCTTACCTGCCTCCTGAGAAATCTGTATGCAGGTCAAGAAGCAACAGAACTGAACATAGAACAATAGATTGGTTCCCAATCAGGAAAGGAGTATGTCAAGGCTGTAGAGTACATCATGCGAAATGCCAGGTTGGATGAAGCACAAGATGGAATCAAGACTGCTGGGAGAAATATCAATAATCTCAGATACACAGATGACATCACCCTTATGGCAGGAAGTGAAGAGAAACTAAAAAGCGTCTTGTTGAAAGTGAAAGAGGAGAGTGAAAAACTTGGCTTAAAACTCAATATTAAAAAAACTAAGATCATGGCATCTGGTCCAATCACATCATGGCAAATAGATGGGGACACAATGGAAACAATGAGAAAGTATTTTCCTGGGCTTCAAAATCACTGCAGATCGTGACTGCAGCCATGAAATTAAAAGACACTTGCTCCTTGGAAGAAAAGCTGTGATCAACCTAGACAGCATATTAAAAAGCAGAGACATTACTTTGCCAACAAAGGTCCATCTAGTCAAAGCTATGGTTTTTCCAGTAGTCATGTATGGATGTGATATTTGGACCATAAAGAAAGCTGAGCAACAAAGAATTGATGCTTTTGAACTGTAGTGTTGGAGAAGACTCTTGAGAGTCCCTTGGATTATAAGGAGATCAAACCAGCCAATCCTAAAGGAAATCAGTCCTGAATATTCATTGGAATGACTGATGCTGAAGCTGAAACTCTGATACTTTGGCCACCTGGTGCAAAGAACTGACTCATTGGAAAAGACCCTGATGCTGGGAAAGATCGAAGACAGGAGAAGGGGACGGCAGAGGACAAGATGGTTGGATGGGATCATGGACTCAATGGACATGAGTCTGAGCAAGCTTTAGGAGCTGGTGATGGACAGGGAAGCCTGGGATGCTGCAGTCCATGGGGTCGCAAAGAGTCAGACATGACTGAGCGACTGAACTGAACAGAACAAAGAAAATATATGAAAAGCTTTTAGCATGATACTTGTAACTTAGTGTGTGCTCAAAACACTATAGCTAGTAGCATAAGTTTGAATTTAAGAGAGAGCACTTTAGAACAGGATATTCCAGATAGTCCTTCCTCTTCCTTAATTAAATCTACCTATCACCTCTATTGTAAACAGTCCACATCTGAGACCTGTTGCCTTGATAAAACTTTAAAGCATCACAAAGTCAAATTCAAGTTAACAAACTTTTGGTCTGTTTGTTTTTCAAAAACAAGTAATAATTGCCAACTTCTTGGATTGTCAAAGTAGTATAACTTAGCTATTTTGTTTTCACCTGAGAAAGCTGAAGAAATAGGAAAAAAAGATATGTATTTTGTGTTAATAATACTATAAGTGAAAAGGACTCCCATGTACACTGTTCATTTAAATTCAAGTGTTATTATTATATTTGCCCCAAAAGATTACAGTAAACATATATCAATAATCAATATTATTAATTTGATTTTTAATTTCATTAACAATTCTCCTTAGTTTATTGTAGCTGAAGAACAATGTCCTATTTATTGCTTCTCACACTTGATTGCATAGGATAAAAAGAAAAGAGAAGGAAGGATTTCTATCAGATTTCAGGAAAATACCTAAAAATCATGAGCTTAGTCCTTGCATTCAATCTTTTAACCCCACTATAAATAGACCTTTTTTTTTATTTGCTAGATGAAGTTTGATAGCCTTTAGTCATTACTAGACTTAGTAGGTGTTAAATGTGGCAAAGCACAGTGATCTATGAACATCAAAAATAGGATTCAAATATAGAAACTATTGAAAAAACACCGCTGGCAATATCTACCTTGAAAAAGACATGAGGTATAGAATACTATAAATGAGAAACGAAACATGATTTCAGTTAAAGAAGATTTGCTGTGCTTAGTCGCTCAGTTGTGTCCAATTATTTTCGACACCATGAACTGTAGCCCACCAGGCTCCTCTGTCCATGAGGATTCTCCAGGCAAGAATACTAAAGTGGGTTGCCATCATGGTTTTTCTAGGGAAAGAAGATATTTGAAAGTTATTAAAAAGAGTTGTCAAACCTGTCAGTAAATCTTAGATGAAATGGATAATTTCATGGAAATATATAAATTGCCAAACTGATTCAAGAAAAATAAAATATATACAGTCCAATAAGTATGATAGAAATCAAAGCAGTAGTTTTAAAACTTTTAACAAGTTAAACACCATATCCTAAGTGTTTTACAATAAGATTCTACCAAATTTTCAAGGAATAGATCTTTTCAATATTATGAGAATTCTCCCAAAATATTAGAACAGGAGGAAATATTAAACACCATAGTAGCCATAAGAAATACAAACAAGGATAGTAAGAGAAATGACAATCTTTTCAAATGTTATTTCATATGTTACTAGAGATGCTATAGTTATGATGGTAGAGTTAGTCACTAGGTCATATATGACTCTTTGTGACCCCACAGACTGTGCTCCTCTGTCCATGGAATTCCCCAGGCAAGAATACTGGAATGGGTTGCCATTTCCTGCTCCAGGGAATCTTCCTGACCCAGGGATTCAACTCAAATCTTCTGCATTGCAGGCAGATTCTTTACCATCTGAGCTACAGGGAAGTCCAGAGATGCTATTATCCTACACAAAAAGTTAACTAAATCCTACACAGTGTAAAAGAGAAAATACATCATGATCAAGCTAGGATTATCCCAAGATTTTCAGTATGGTTTATATTAGAAAATATATTCATGTCATTTACCACTTTAAAGAAAAAAAAATTATGAACATTTGACTTGTAGGAAAGCATTTGGTATAAATCAACGCCCATTAATGAATGAAAAACAAGAAAAGGTAATCCTGATAAACTAGAAACTATTAATGAATGAAAAACAAACAAAAAAAGTTATCTTGAAAAATTAGAAATAAAAAGATACCTTCCTTAACCATATTAAGAATATCTCCAAGAATTTACCACATCATCTTTCTAAAAGGGAAAAATTAAAAGTACTTCCTTGAAAATCAGGCAAAAGACATGGGTATCTAATATTACCAGATCAATTCAATATCACACTGTAAGTCCTAGACAGTCTAATATAAAATAAAAACAAATAATTAGAGACATGAATATTTGGAAAGAAGAAGATGTCCATTACTTGTAGATGATTTTATTTCTCACATGAATAATATCAAAGAATCTACCAACTACTAGAAATTAGAGAAAAGGTTAGAAAATTGACTGGATATATAAGATTATTTTACAACTAAAAACCAGTAACACTCATCAACATATATACAAAATTATCAACAAAATATCAGAAATTGAAAAAAGCAAAGTATATAAATTATAATATATCATGACTGAGTGGAATTTATCCAAGAAATTCAAAGCTAGTTTTACATCCCCAAATCAAAGAATGTAATTATTCAACCAACAGACTAAAGAATAAGCATGTGATCATCTCAACAGGTGCATAAAAAGCATTTGTCTTAATTCTATGTCCATTCACAATAAAAAACTAAAAATAAAATAAAGTTTTTTAACTCAGCAAACGTGCAATACAAGGGAATCCCAATAACCTGATAAAGGACATCTACAAAAATCCTACCACTAACTTCATACTTAACAGTAAAAGATTGACTGCTTTCTCTAGATCAGGAGCAAAGAAAGGATGTCTCTATCCACAATCCTATTTAATATTTTGCCAAAAGTCCTATCAATAAAAGAACATTCTTACAGACTAGAAAAGAAAAATAAAACTGTCTCTATTCAAACACACTTGTCTATGTAAAAAGTATCAAAAATGTACAAAAAATCTATTAGAATAAACAGGCAAATTTAGCAAAGATCTCAGAATAAAAGATCACTATACAAAAATCTATCAAGAGCAAGGGGACGTACATACACCTATGGTTAATTCATGTTCATGTATGACAGAAATCAAACCAATATTGTAAACCAATCAATTAAAAATAAATATTTTAAAAAACAAAAATCAATTATATTTCTATAAAAATTTTAAAAATCACTTATATTTCTATACACAAGTAGTGAACAAATTAAAATAATAAACAGTATGGGTTATAATAGCACCATAAACATTAAATACTTTGGTATAAATATAAGAATATATGTATGAACACTAATGAAAACTCAGAAAGACTTGAAGGATACAGGCATATCTCACTTTATTGCACTTCACAGAAAATGAATTTTTTTACAAACTGAATTTCTGTGTCAACCAAGTCTAGGGTCACCAGTTTTCCAACAGCACTTGTTCACTTCCTGCTTCTGTGTCACATTCTGGTAATTCTTGCAATATTTTAAGCATTTTCATTATTATTATATTTGCTATGGTCATCTGTGGTTAGTAATTTCTTATGTTACTGCTAGGTAGGAAGTTAGGCATGAACAAGAGGGGTAGCCTAGCTGAAGAGGATGCAAGCTGATCTATAAACCCCATCCTAGACACACCCAGGAAAGCTCACATATATGCTTCAATATAACCATAGAGACTTTTCCAACTTCTACACAGGTTCCGTAGTCATACAGTGGATACAAACTAACCAGAGATGCATCCTCAAGTAACTTTAGGCAGCCAGGATTCCATTAAGTGTTACTAAACATTCTACTCATATATGCATCTGATTATAACAGATTGAATTAATGGAAGACATATACAAGAGCCTGCTATTATATAACTTGTGATTGTCCCTTGAGCTTATGCCTATTTGCATTCCCTTTCATTGATTAGTGGTGGGTACAAGCCCTGTTTTGTACAGGGCACAACCAAAAGGAGACAGTAAGTATAAAAATGGGGAAGCCAAGAGGGAATTTGGATCACATTCCTTTAGGGTTGGCCTGCTCCCATGCCTTGGGAGTGTCTCTACAATAGAAAATCTGTCTGCATGAGTTGAACTGAGCTGTAATCTTTCTGTTGTTTTAAACCCTTTAGTTTGTCACTGCAAATTTTTGCTGCAATGAGACAAGAACTGAGGAAGAGAAATACACTGACCTGACCCTACTATTGTAAAAAGATTATGACTCATTAAAAGTGGTTAGCATTTTTTATCAATAAGGTATTTTAAACTAATGCATGTACATTTTTAAAGATGTAATTGTATTATTTCACACTTTAAATAGACTATAATATGGTGTAATGAACTTTTATATACACTAGAAAACCAAATAAAAATCACATGACTTGGTATATAGTGATATTTACTTTATTAGACTGGTCAGGAACCAAAACCACAATATGTCTGAGGTATATTTGTGTACTGTGTTCATGGTTTGTACCATTCTATATTGGTAAGACATAAAGTGATCTATGAATTGAACAGAATTTCAATAAAAATTACGAGGAATTTTCATAGAAATGGATGCTAAAATTGATATTGAAAAGCAAAGCAACTGCCAGAGGAAAAATAATTTTGAAATATACAAAATTTTTAAATTTGCTTTATCCAATTTCAAGACTTACTACAAAGCTACAGTAATCAAGACAGTGTTTGGGGGAATTCCCTGATAGTCCAGTGGTTAGGACATGGCACTCTCACTGCTTTTTGGCGTGACCAAAATAAAAGACAGTGTTGTGGACAAAGAATGTGTTGAAGAAATAAAGTAGAAGTAGTCTTGTTTGGGCTTCAGTGGCAAAAGAGCAGAGCAGGTCTCTGATCTTGCTTCTAACCTGCCTGGACACTGCCCTAACTGGGAGTGACAGGGAGTGACTGCCTGTTGTGAATGCAAGACTTACAGCACCATAAGTAAGATGGGGGAAGAATTTTGAGATTTTTGAGCCCCTGGAGGGGGCTTGGCCAACCAAGCCCCAGACTTAACAGCATTCCAAGTTTTACAAGACAAAAAAAAAGCATTAACATGAAATCAGGCTTGCAATTTGGTCACAGATTGATGATGATATCTGTCCTGGGATTTTAAGTGGGAACCCTGAACTACAATCTTTGAAGTCTCACCCATGGAGGGGACTTGATGCCTGGGACCTTTTCTCAATTGGGCCTCCAGATGCGCTATGACACAGGACTTCCCAGCATTGATTAACTCCAGATATTGGTCAAAATTCAATTTGGTCATGTATCCTCTGCTCTATTTCTCTTTTCTTTTAAAGTTAGTATATTGAAAGTAAGTTAGATAATTCTCTAATAAATATTTGTATTATGTGTTTGTGTACAATGAGTGGTTTATCTTGTTAACAAATCCTCTGAAGCTGAGATGAAATGAAAACTTTTGGCAAAACAGAATGTTGCCTGCCGTGTCTCTTTCAATTCTGGTTTCCTCGGTGTGTATGCCCAGCAGTGGGATTGCTGGGTTGTATGGAAGTTCTATTTCCAGTTTTTTAAGGAATCTCCACACTATTCTCCATAGTGGCTGTACTAGTTTGCATTCCCACCAACAGTGTAGAGGGTTCCCTTTTCTCCACACCCTCTCCAGCATTTATTGCTTGTAGACTTTTGGATCGCAGCCATTCTGACTGGCGTGTAATGGTACCTAATAGTGGTTTGATTTGCATTTCTCTGAGAATGAGTGATATTGAGCATCTTTTCATATGTTTGTTAGCCATCTGTATGTTTTCTTTGGAGAAATGTCTATTTAGCTCTTTGGCCCATTTTTTGATTGGGTCATTTATTTTTCTAGAATTGAGCTGCAGGAGTTGCTTGTATATTTTTGGGATTAGTTGTTTGTCAGTTGCTTCATTTGCTATTATTTTCTCCCATTCTGAAGGCTCTCTTTTCACTTTGCTTATAGTTTCTTTTGTTGTGCAGAAGCTTTTAATTTTAATTAGATCCAATTTGTTTATTTTTGCTTTTATTTCCAATAATCTGGGAGGTGAGTCATAGAGGATCCTGCTGTGATGAATGTAGGAGAGTGTTTTGCCTATGTTCTCCTCTAAGAGTTTTATAGTTTCTGGTCTTATGTTTAGATCTTTAATCCATTTTGAGTTTATTTTTGTGTATGGTGTTAGAATGGAGTATTACTCAGCCATTAAAAAGAATACATTTGAATCAGTTCTAATGAGGTGGATGAAACTGAAGCCTATTATACAGAGTGAAGTAAGCCAGAAAGAAAAACACCAATACAGTATACTAATGCATATATATGGAATTTAGAAAGATGGCAACGACAACCCTGTATGTGAGACAGCTAAAGAGACACAGATGTATAGAATAGTCTTTTGGACTCTGTGGGGGGGGGGATGATTTCGTAGAATGTCATTAAAATATGTATAATATCATATTAGAAATGAATCACCAGTCCAGGTTCAATGCAGGATACAGGAAGCTTGGGGATGGTGCACTGGGATGACCCAGAGGGATAGTATGGGGAGGGAGGTAGGAGGGGGGTTCAGGATGGGGAATACGTGTACACCCGTGGTAGATGCATGTTGATGTATGGCAAAACCAATACAATATTGTAAAGGAAAAATAATAATAATTAGAAAAGCAGTAAGAGAACTATAGTTAGCATCTTATAATAAACTGTAATGGAAAAGAGAAAAAAAAAAAAGAAAGTTGCCTGCCATATCAGTTGCAATCATCAGATTATCAACCAGGGTAGCCATTCCTGATTGTGGACTCTGAGGAAATTCAGGATGGAGAAAAACAATGCTGGCCCTAGACAGCTGAGGTGCATATATCAAAGGAGTGATTTCAATGAATCCAAACTCTTGTGTTGATGTGAGAGTTAGACATAAAGAAAGCTGAACTCCAAAGAATAGATGCTTTTGAACTATGGTGTTGGAGAGACTCTTGAGAGTCCCTTTGACTGCAAGGAGATCCAACCAGTCCATCCTAAAGGAGATCAGTCCTGAATATTCATTGGAAGGACTGATGTTGAAGCTGAAACTCCAATACTTTGGCCACCTGATGTGAAGAGCTGACTCATTTGAAAAGACCCTGATGCTGGGAAAGATTGAGGGCAGGAGGAGAAGGGGAAAACATAGGATGAGGTGGTTGGATGGCATCACAGACTCAATGGACATGGGTTTGGGTGTACTCCGGCAGTTGGTGATGGACAGGGAGCCCTGATGTGCTGCAGTTCATGGGGTTGCAAAGAGTCGGACATGACTGAGTAACTGAACTGAACGGAACTGAACTGAAATTCTTTCACCATCCCATACACAGAAAAACATTAAATGTATTAACTTTAGAAATCTGTTTATTTTTTAATTAACAGTAATCTTTTGATGTTCCTACTACTTGTTTGGGAGGGGGGTGGTTTGTTGCAAAAATTCACGTATATCCTGGCTCCTCCTTTACCTCTTCAGAACAATCCCTCAGAGTCATCTGAGAGCCTGTCTCCTGGGCTTAAGTCTTCAATATGTCTATGAAGTGAAGTGAAGTCGCTCAGTCACGTCTGACTCTTTGCGACCCCGTGGACTGTAGCCCACCAGGCTCCTCTGTCCATGGGATTGTCCAGGCAAGAATACTTGAGTGGGTTGCCATTTCCTTCTCCAAGGGATCTTCCCAACCCAGGGATCAATCCCAGATCTCCCACATTGCAGGCAAACACTTTAACCTCTGAGCCACCAAGGAAGATTTCAGTATGTCTATGGATAAAGCTTAATTCTCAACTTTTGGGTTGTGCAAACTTTTTTTTGAATCAACAGTGTGTTATTGGTGAAACGATATATAAACTGATGGAACAAATCAGAGATTCCAAATTTAGACCCACACACATGTGTCCAACTGACTTTTGATCAATGTGCAACAATTGGACAGACATATTCTAAAACATGAAAGAAAGCTGAGCACCAAAAACATGGATGCTTTTGAATTGAGGTGTTGGAGAAGATTCTTGAGAGTCCTTTGGACTGTAAGGAGATCAACCCAGTCAGTCCTAAAGGAAATCAGTCTTGAATATTCATTGGGAGGACTGATGCTGAAGCTGAAACTCCGATACATTGGCCACCTGTTGCAAAGAACTGACTCACTGGAAAAGACCCTGATGCTGGGAAAGATTGAAGATGGGAGGAGAAGGGGACGACAGAGGATAAGATGGTTGGATGGCGTCACAAACTCGATGGACATGAGTTTTAGCAAGCTCCGAGTTGGTGATGGACAGGGAAGCCTGGTGTGTTGCAGTCCATGGCAGTCACAAAGAGTCGAACATTATGAAGCGAATGAAGTGAACTGATTCCAAGACATGAACTGACCCATACATAACACCATATACAAAATTTAAGACTAAATGGGTAAAAGACATGAATGTGAAATCTAAAACTATAAAACTTTTCAAATAAAACAAAGGAGAAAAATCCTTGTAAACTTGAGCTAAGCAAACATTTCTTAGATATGACACAAAACTTTTCTCTTCTTTTAATGAGAGAGTAACACAGAGATTAGGAGAACATATTTGAAGAATACATATTTGATCAATGAATGGTATTGAGAATATATTATATAAAAGACTTTCAAAACTTATTAGAAAACAGATAACCTATGGGCTGCTGCTGCTGCTGCTGCTAAGTCACTTCAGTCATGTCCGACACTGTGTGATCCCATAGATAGCAGCCCACTAGGCTCTGTCCCTGGGATTCTCCAGGCACAAATACTGGAGTGGGTTGCCATTTCCTTCACCAATAACCTATGGGCAGAAGACCTAAATAGAAATTCCTTCAAAGAAAACATACAGATGGCCAACAGGCTCATGAAAAGATGTTCAATGTCACTAACTATTCAAGAAATGTAAATCAAAATTACACTGAGATATCACCTCACACCAGTCTGAATGGCCATCATCAAAAACTGTATGTATAATAAATTCTGGAGAGGTTGTGGAGAAAAGGGAACCCTACTATATTGTCAGTGGGAATGTAAATTGGTGCAATCACTATGGAGAACAGTATGGAGGTTCCTTTAAAAATGAAAAATAGAGTTACCATATGATCCAGCAAGCCCACGTGTGGGCATATATCCAGAAAAGGTGAAAACTCTAATTCAAAAAGATACATGCATCCCAATGTTCAAAGCACCACTGAGTACAGTAGCCAAGACATGGCAGCAATCTAAGTGTCCATCAACAGATAAATGGATAAAGAAGATGTGGGGTGTGTGTGTATATATATTTATAGATAAATACAAATATATAAATTTATAATAAATTTTAATATTATATATTATAATTTATAATATATTTATAAATATATAAATATATATTTGTTACATATAACTTTTTATATATGTGTGTGTGTGTGTGTGTATATATATATATATATATATATATATGTGTTGTTCATTCACTCAGTCGTGTCTGACTCTGTGACCCCATGGACTACAGCATGCCAGGCTTCCCTGTCCTTCACTATCTCTGGAGTTTGCTCAAACTCATGTCCACTGAATCGGTGATACCATCCAACCATCTCATTCTCTGTCATCACCTTCTCCTCCTGCCTTCAATCTTTCCCAACATCAGGGTCTTTGTGTGTGCATATACACACACACACAATGTAATATTACTCAGACATGTAAAATAATGCATTTTTTTCCATGTGCAACAACATGGATGGGCCTGGAGGGTATTATGCTTAGTTAACTAAAGCAGACAAAAAGACAAACACTGTGTTTTCACTTATATGTGGAATCTAAAAAATAAAACAAATAAGTGAATATAACAAAACAGAAACAGACGCACACAAATATGAGAATGTTTAGTGGTTATCAGTGGGGAGAGGGACTGAAGGAGGAACAAAATAGGGAAAAAAGCATAAAAGGTACAAACTAGTAGAAATCAATAAGATACAAGGATATAATGTGTAGCACAGGTAATATAACCAACATTTTATAATAACAATATGGAACATAATACATAAAATTATTGATTAATAATCTAAATCAACTATACTTCAATAAAAAATCCACACATGCAATTTATTATTTGTAAACAACTTACTGCATAAAACACCAGCCTATATTCTTGGTTTGAACTTGTGGGAATTTGGATACACACAATATACCTGCACCTTAACTTTCTCCTTTCAAAGACAGGACTATTAATAACATATATTTCATGGGGTTGTTGTGAGGATTATATGAGTTATATGCAAAATGTTTGGAACAGTGCATGGGAATAATAAGCTATACATTATTGTTACCTAGTATTACTATTATTTCATTATTTTGATTTATGAAAGAAAATTATAAAAAAATAAATGAGCTAAATATGTTAGAGTGGACTGTGAAGAAGGCTGAGCACCGAAGAATTGATGCTTTTGAACTGTGGTGTTGGAGAAGACTCTTGAAAGTCCCTTGGACTGCAAGGAGATCCAACCGGTCCATTCTGAAGGAGATCAGCCCTGGGATTTCTTTGGAAGGAATGATGCTAAAGCTGAAACTCCAGTATTTTGGCCACCTCATGCGAAGAGTTGACTCATTGGAGAAGACTCTGATGCTGGGAGGGATTGGGGGGCAGGAGGAAAAGGGGACGACAGAGGACGAGATGGCTGGATGGCATCACTGACTCGATGAATGTGAGTCTGAGTGACCTCCGAGAGCTGGTGATGGATAGGGAGGTCTGGCGTGCTGCAGTTCATGGGGTCGCAAAGAGTCGGACACGACTGAGCAACTGATCTGATCTGATCTGATACATAAATTAAAAATCAGTTCACATATCATGATTTCTCTTTCTTTCCCTTCTCCAGGGGATCTTCCCAACCCAGGAATCAAACCCAGGTCTCTCGCATTGCAGGTGGATCTTTACCTGCTGAGCCACAAGGGAAGCCCAAGAATACTGGAGCAGGTAACCTATCCCTTCTCCAGCAGATCTTTCCAACTCAGGAATCAAACCAGGGTCCCCTGCATTGCAGGTGGATTCTTTATCAACTAAGCTATCAGGGAAGCCCTCTTATACAATTAAATTAGAGAATATGCTTGGTTTATTAAATATTGAGAAACAGAAGTATTATATACTTAGTATGCCTAAAAATTATTTTTAATGTATTTTACATAATAAATCTTTCATAATGGACTGACCTAAAAAAAAAATTTTAATTTAAAATCACTTTTGAATCACATATCAAAAAAAATTACAAAATGAATTTTTTATTCCCTAGACAAATCCAAGAAATTATATATTAATAATTCAACATTAGCAAATATTGGGTGCCTACTATGCCAGACATTCTAGGTGCTGGAGATTTAACATTGAAAAAAAAATGTATTAATAAAAAGTCCCTTTTAAGGAGCTTATATTCAAGTTAGGATAAAGAATACATGATGATGTGTCAAGAGGAAAAATAAAGCAGATTAAATTATAGAATGACATCTAGGATGGTCAGAGAAATCTTGCATGTTGAGATGACATTTGAGTAGAGATCTGAATAAAATGAGGGGACAAGCATGGAGCTATCTGGGGGTGTGATGTTCCAGGCAGAGGGAATGATCAGAACAAAGGCTCAAGGTCAAGAGCACCAGTTCATGCATTCAAGAAACAGGAAGATGGCTACAATGGTTTTAGACCAAAATGTTAAGAAATAGCTCTATTAGAGTTATCTTAAATAAATAAATAAATGCTTGTAATTGAAAAGAACAGGGGAATGGAGACTGCTATCCGAAGAATAGGCACTGTTTCTTAGAAGCTCCTTCATGGAATGCCTCTGTCACCTACAAGCTATAGTTTTCTTAAAGACAGGAATTTTGTTTTAATAATTCTTCTCAGTACTTGCCAGATACCCAACACTTCATATATATTTGACGGACTCAATCACATGAATAGCATATCTGATTGTTTCCTCTTGTCTTTTAACTTCTATAGTATAGCGAATACTAAAATCAAAGATCATGAACTCAATTTTTGAACTTGGATGTCAATATTAGTAGCTTAGGGTCACTGACATAGATAAATAGAATGATTTGGGCCCCACAATAAAAAAATGGACTCCAAAATCTAGGGTCAAGATAAGTGGGCCTTTCTCTGTAACACACAAATGTGATAAATGTACTATGGAAACTATTCTGAAAGAAAATTATCTTTTGTCTAATTGCATATGTTCCTGGAGAATGAGGTTAACCTGTATATGTGATATGAGTTTAAGAAAAAATATCTAATTAATTCTTCAGAGAGAAGGTTACCTGTGAACTCCACTGATGAGGAGGCAAGTTTGAGTTAACTTTTGGAGCCAGTGAAGCTTACCTGGGATTCAGAGCATGTTCTCAGATTACTGAGAAAGTATACTGCATATTAGAAACATTTTGGATATGTCAGATTCATGGGAGTTTGGTTAGCAATAATACTCCAGAACCTGATCACCTCTGAAAAAAATGATGCAATCAAGTCTCTATATCACAAAGTTCTAGACACCTGTTGGAAGGACTCAATAATGAGGTTTCCAAACTATTCTTTATAATACATTAATAGAATTGGAGGTGGGGTAGAGAGAGCAGAAGAGTTAGGAATAGTGAAGGAGCTAGAAAAAGACAGGGTTAGACAGTATGATGAAAGTTCAATACCTGAACTGACAAAAATGTCCAAGGGGCTTTTCAAAACATACAGAAATAAAATATTCTATTTTAAATTATGTATTTAGTTTGGTATAACTCCTCTTATTAATAGCCCTGAGTCTTTACTAAAAGGCCACAACACAGAGTCATTTCACATGAGTGTCATTTGGGGAGCCAATACCATATACAATTAAAGTACGACATAAAATGCAGAGTGAGAATTCAGCAGAAGTTAAAATTCAGAAGAATCACAGTAAAAGTTGACTGGGAGAAATATAAGCCACCAGGAATTTACAGAAATCTTTGCAAGAGCATTAGACTTTCCACAAGATGAGCAGAGGATATTTGAGATGATCTTACCTAGATTTAATTGCCAGAGTGATACCAGCTGGCACCTGAGTTACAAAAATCCAAGAGTAGATTTAAGTACAACAAATATTTATTGACTGAAAGTCCCTCTGCTGGATCCTTCAAGCCACAAAGATGACCCTGTGCTGAGTAAACATAAAATGCTGTGGTTGTACATACTATTTTATTATTATTATTCTACTATGGTGTGATGGGACTTGGCACAGGTAGCATTACAAGGCTTCTAGAAGCCATAAGAAGAAACGTGTCTTGCTTGAAATCTGAGAGCCAGAATCAAGGGCAGCTGGTATTAGTCTAAAAACCAAACTTTCTTTTAATATAAACTATCCAAGTATTAACATCTCAGTCACTTAGCTCCTTAATTCTACTAGTTATCACTCACATTCAAATAAAAGTTACAACAAGCTGTCCTTTATACTTGCCTAATGTTTGAGCTTCTCTACATAGAAGATTATGATTGTATACTATTTTTAAAGGAACTATAGTAAAGTTAGTTACATGGGATACTAAAGAAATTCAGTTTTTGTGGTTTATCACATAATCCAAATAAAATGAAACTAGGTATTGGAACATTTAGCACATGGGGTTGGATATTTATATGTAAGATTCAAAATGCAAGTTCAACTCTTTTATTGTTCCAAGTCTTTTGAAGTACCAGAAAAAATGTTTAAAAAGAATAAATCCCCGAAAGCACTGGAAAACAAGAGAGGGGACTATAAAATGCTAGAAACAGAACTTTTTACAAAATTAAGAGCTTATGGCATGGCATTTTTACTGAGAAACAGGAGAAGAAGAAAAATATCAACAGCTTAAAATAATCAGGAAAGAAAATTTTGAAGGTTTAAGAGAAATTCCCAAGGTAGTAAGAGCACACAAAGTGCAGAAAGCTACCCTAGGAACATTAGAGACAATTAATAATGGCAAATAAGGAGAAGTTTAAAAAGTAAAAATATATGTATAATTTTATACCAACTAATTTAAAATTTTAGATTAAATCAATAGTTTTCTAGGGACATTTAAGTCATTCAGGAAGAGGTAGGTTATCTGGACATTGTAATAACTATAGCAGAAGTGGTCAAAGTATGAACTGTCTGTCAAAGCTCACATTGAGCCACCAGGGTCAGACACTTTTATTGTAAAACACAGGAAAAGATGAGAAGCTACCGAACTCACTTTATGAGGCTGCTGCTGCTGCTGCTAAGTCGCTTCAGTCGTGTCCGACTCTGTGCGATCCCATAGACGGCAGCCCACCAGGCTCCTCCATCCCCGAGATTCTCCAGGCAAGAATACTGGAATGGGTTGTCATTTCCTTCTCCAATGCATGAAAGTGAAAAGTGAAAGTGAAGTCGCTCAGTCGTGTCTGACTCTTAGCGACCCCATGGATTGGAGCCTACCAGGATCCTCCGTCCATGGGATTTTCCAGGCAAGAGTACTGGGGTGGGGTGCCATTGCCTTCCCCCACTTTATGAGGCTAGCACACCCTAAAGGCAAAATCCAACAGCAGAACACAAAAAGAACATAAGGGAAGTGGGTGGAAGTAAAGAAAATAATAGTTGAACCTCACTTAGAAACACAGATGACAAAATTTTAAACATATAATGAATAATATGATTAAATAAGTTTATCATAGAATGTCAAGTGTGGTTCACCATTAACAAAATTAATTTGAAGATTAAAAGAAAACAATCACATGAACATCTCAATTGGTACCACATTTAAAAACACAGTGTGTATGCCCAGTTATGTCCAACTCTTTTGTAACCCTTTGGACTATAGCTGCCAGGCTCCTCTGTCCATTAGATTTTTCAGGCAAGAATACTGGAGTGGGTTGTTATTCCCTCATCCAGGGGATCTTATCAATGCAGAGATTGAACCCATATCTCCTGCACTGCAGGCAGATTGTTTACAGCTAAGCCATCAGGGAAGACCCCATTTAATGAAATCCAGTACTAATTCCTGATTTTAAAGAAAGAAAGAAAACAAGCAAAGAACCAACAAAATGTGAGTGAAAAATAAATGTACTTCCTAAATGTTATTGTTAAAATATTCCCAATACAAACAGCATAATGATGTTTCTCATGCTCAATATATTCAACATTGTAAAGGAGATCATGGCTAATGCAATTGGAAAGAAAAGAGGAAGCAATAATAGATACTGGAAAGTAGGTCAAAAATTGTGATTATTTGCAGATGTTATAATCTTCCAAGAAAATCCATGAAAATCAGCTGAAAAGCTGAATGGCAACTGAAACTATATAAAAGTTAAAAATAAAAGAAGTCAATACCTTTCCTTCATGCCAAAAATAACCAAGTTGATAATATCATGAAAGCAGATCCTATTCTCAATACCAACAAATCTAAATATAACTAGTAAAATAATCTTATGTATAAGTACTCAATTTAAAAAGTAAATGTGTAAGATATGTAAGAAGAAAGCAATATAACTTTTCTAACAAGTAAAAATAACTCTAAAGAAATGGAGGGACATGGCACATTCCTGAATGGGAAGATTTAGTAGTAATCCAAAGATATGCTATAAATTATTCTATAAATTAAATCCTATTACAACCAAATACCAATGTGAATCTTTTTAGCTTCACAGATTTACTCTAAAATTTAGGTAAGGGACAAAATAAACAACAACAAAAAATACACACGATAAAAAAAAAAAAAAAAAAAAAAGAGGGTACTTTGTCCTTCGTAGTGAGGTGAATGATAGATTCCCAAAATATATGTACACAGCCTAATGCCCAGAACTGTGAATATTACCTTACTTGGAAAGAAGGCATGTGGGGGAACTTTGCAGATATAATTAAATTAAGATTGTGAGATGAGATTATTCTGAATTAACTGGGTAGGCCCTAAATTCAAAGACAAGTGTCCTTATAAGAGTGAAGAGAGAGAGATTTCAGGGATAAAAGAGGAACAGGTAATGGGAAGATGGAAATAGAGATTGGAGTGATACAGATGGAAAATTCAAGGAACAAAAAATCCCATAAAGCTACTGGCAGAAGAGTGGCTCTGTCAACACCTTGATTTTGGACTTCTGCCCCCCAGAACTGAAAGAGTAAATTTCTATTTAGAAGCCAACCAGTGTGTGGGAATATGTAACAGAAGCCTGAAGAAACTAATAAAACTCTCCGAAGATCAAAATATATAAAAGTAGGAGAAGGCAGTGGCATCCCATTCCAGTACTCTTGCCTGGAAAACCTCATGGATGAAGGAGCCTGGTGGGCTGCAGTCCAAGGGGTCGCTGGGAGTCAGACACGACTGAGCGACTTCACTTTCACTTTTCACTTTCATGCATTGGAGAAGGAAATGGCAACCCACTCCAGTGTTCTTGCCTGGAGAATCCCAGGGACGGGGGAGCCTGGTGGGCTGCCATCTCTGGGGTCACACAGAGTCGGACACAACTGAAGTGACTTAGCAGCAGCAGCAGCAGCAGTATGGTACTGGCACAAAATAGACAAAAATAGTTCAATAGAAACTAAATCCATTTGTATAAAGTAATTCCGTGTGTGATAAAAGTGGTTATTCACATCAGCATGGAAATTATGGTAAATCTGATAAATTGTTTGGGAACATTTGGACAAATATTTTTTTAATCAACCCTGAAATTAAACCAAGCACAAAAATAATTTCTTGATGGGGTTAAAGGCTTAAACATAAACATAAAAAATATTAGAAGAGGACTTCCCTGGTGGTCCAATAACTAATAATCTGCCTGCCAATGCAGGGAACATGGGTTTGATCCCTTGCCAGGAATATTTCACATGCCCTGGGGCAACGAAGTCCATGCACCACAACTACTGAGTCCACACGTTGGAACGACTGAAGCCCATATGCTCTAGAGCCCATGCCCTGCAACAAGAGAAGCCACAACATTGAGAAACCTGTGCACCACAACTACAATGTAACCTCTGCTTGCCACAACTAGAGAAAGCCCATGTACAGCAATGAAGACCAAACACAGCCAAAAATGAACATTTTAAAAGTACTTTATAAAAAACAGTATTAAGATTGAATGAACATATATATATATAATCTTAACATAGGAAAGGACTTCTTATACAGAAGCTGTAAAGGAGAAGAATGAGAGACTTTTTGGCACCTGATATGCTAAATCTAAAAAATATATGGAAAAGCAAAGAATAAGGAGGATTCAAGACAGTCTAGAAGAAGAGTAAATTGGAAGGCTGTAACTTACAAGATAGCAACACTTATTTTAAAAAATACAGTTTGGCACTATCTAGTAAGTTGGATATATGTATACCTTATAACACAACATTTTTTATCTGAGGTATACATTAAAAACTATTTTACATATACATCAAGACACATGTAGAAAGGTGTCTATAAATTTTCCCATATAATAAATGAGATAACCTAAATGTTCATCAACAGTGAAAGTTACAAATTGTGGAATATTCAAAAATTGAATAGTGAAAATAAACTGCTTCTACATGTGTTAATCTTGATGCATTATAAATATATAATATTAGACCAACAAAATCAAGGCACATAGGAATAAACAGATGTGACAGTTAATTTTATGTGTCAACTTGGCTGGGCCATAGGGTGTCTAGATATGTAGCAGTAGTTTAAAAGAAGTGAGGTAGATCTGTTTATTTCTATTAAAATGGAAAAAAAACCCAAAACATTAAATTAAAAACTAAGTTCCAGAACACCACACACAAAATGCTCCCATTTGTGGAGATATACATACAGATATTTGTATGTGTTCATATGTGTGTGTGTGCATGTGTGTGTGACAGACAGAGAGACAAAAACAAATAGAGGGTACATAGGTGGGTAGGTGGGTAGACAGATGTTTGATTTGCTCACATATGTTTATGTACATATAGAGAGGATCATTTGGAAGGACACACACCAAACCTACCAATGGCTACCTATTAGGAGAAAGAAGTATTTGGGAAAGAGGGTCAGGTAAAGAAAGCAGTAAGGAAATACTTTCATACATTACTCTAAAGACTTCTGAACATTTTACACTGAGGATAAATTAGTATAATACTTGTATAACAGATTTGGAAATTAAAATAATAACAAGGATATGGCTTTTTTATAATGTGAAATGGAATCAAAGTGCAACAAATGCTATGGGGCTTTAAAAGTGTGAAATGGCTGTAAATGAAAGCATGATAGATGTGATTTAAAATTCAGTCCAAATGATCAATCATGCCTTCTCCTGTAAGCAATAAAAGCAACAAGATTATATTTTTTAAAGTGGGCTCTACTTTCCTGTCATGATTCTCTAATTTGACAGTCATCTCCTTTTAAGACAATACCATCATTAATGACCAGACAAATATTCTTGTCAATGAAACCAATTAATCTTATCTCACACAACATGACTGCCCTTAACAGATTTATCCTGCAATCAGGAACAAAGATTCAGTGCTTTTTTTTGTCTCTAGCCAACCAATCCTTCAACATGAAATCATCCTCTTATTAATTTCTTGTCTTAGCATCCAATGCAGTTTAGTAACAGACAAAAGGAGTACATCAAGGCTGTATATTGTCACCCTGCTTATTTAACTTATATGTAGAGTACATCATGAGAAACCCTGGGCTGGAAGAAGCACAAGCTGGAATCAAGATTGCTGGGAGAAATATCAATAACCTCAGATATGCAGATGACACCACTCTGATTGCAGAAAGTGAAGAGGAACTAAAAAGCCTCTTGATGAAAGTGAAAGAGGAGAGTGAAAAAGTTGGCTTAAAGTTCAACATTCAGAAAACTAAGATCATGGCATCTGGTCCCATGACGTCATGGGAAATAGATGGGGAAACAGTGGAAATAGTGCCAGATTTTATATTTTGGAGCTCAAAAATTACTGCAGATGGTGATCTCAGCCATGGAATTAAAAGACGCTTACTCCTTAGAAGGAAAGTTATGACAAACCTGCTGCTGCTGCTGCTAAGTCACTTCAGTCGTGTCTGACTCTGTGCGACCCGATAGATGGCAGCCCACCAAGCTCCTACGTCCCTGGGATTTTCCAGGCAAGAACACTGGAGTGGGTTGCCATTTCCTTGTCCAATGCATGAAAGTGAAAAGCAAAAGTGAAGTCGCTCAGTTGTGCCCGACTCTTAGCGACCCCATGGATTGCAGCCCGTCAGGCTCCTCCACCATGGAATTTTCCAGGCAAGAGTACTGGAGTTGGGTGCCACTGCCTTCTCCATGACGAACCTAGATAGCATATTGAAAAGCAGAGACATTACTTTGCCAACAAAAGTCCATCTAGTCAAGGCTATGGTTTTTCCGGTAGTCATGTATGGATGTGAGATTTGGATTGTGAAGAAAGCTGAGCACCGAAGAATTGATGCTTTTGAACTGTGGTGTTGGAGAAGATGCTTGAGAGTCCCTTGGACTGCAAGGAGATCCAACCAGTCCATCCTAAAGGAGATCAGTCCTGGGTGTTCATTGGAAGGAATGATGCTAAAGCTGAAAGTTCAATACTTTGGCCACCTCATGTGAAGAGTTGACTCATTGGAAAAGACCCTGATGCTGGGAGGGATTGGGGGCAGGAGGAGAAGGAGATGACAAAGGATGAGATAGCTGGATGGCACCACTTACTCGATGGACATAAGTTTAAGTGAACTCCAGGAGTTGGTGATGGACAGGGAGGCCTAGTGTGCTGCGATTCATGGGGTCACAAAGAGTCGGACACGACTGAGCGACTGAACTGAACTAAACTGAACTGAAGTCACATAAGATTAGTTTTATCACTCCAAATTTTATGGGGATAATAAATTCATAGCAAATCTTACTTAAGCAAATCTCAAAAGTAAATAAGTTTCTCTTTCTTTTTTTAATTTTTTGTTCCTACTTTCCACTAGGAACTGAGGGAGTTCATACTAGAGATTCAAAGATAAGTAAGATGTGGTCCTTAAATAACCTGCTTTGTGAGTGTAAGGCTTTTTAAAATATATCTTCCCTATTAAAAATGTAGAACATGATCATTGTCTAAATTTTGGAAATGGTTAAAAAGTTATAAAGAAAAATTAAAATTTCTCAGTATCATAATTACCACACTATCCAGACATAATCCCCTGTAATATTCTGATGTATTTTGGATGGTTTTCTTTATACAGCTCAGATACTATTGATAGAATTCTGTATAAAGCTTTTGTTGTTGTTATTTAGCATTATACTGTAAGCAATTCTCATGTTATTATAATACTTAACAACCATAACCTAATAACTACATAGTGTTCCACTATAAATATGGAAACCAATATAGAAAGGCTTTCTGAGGAGATAATATTTCTCCTGAATCCTAATGGAATGTGTTCATGGGGTGGGATGGGTGGTAGGATGCAAGGAAAGGGAAAAACATCTGAAAAGTAGCCCAGAGCTACTAAAGGCAAGAGAAACATAGCACTTTGTCCAAAATCCAAAATAATTCAGAACTACTGGAATACATGGTTCAAGTGGGAGTGACAGGAAATAATATCAGAAAGATGGACAAGAGCCAGATCATGAAGGGGAAAGGTAATCTGTATTATGTAACTATACGCTAAGTGCTAGGAACAATTTTGTATTATGTCGTGAAGGACTTTATACTCTATGCTAAAAGTTTGAAATTTACCACTGAGGCTACGAGAGGTGGGGTGGAGCAATCAATGAAAGATCTTAAGGTGAGAAGTTGCATGAATAATGATAATTTAGAAAAATAGTCCAAAATTATGTCTATATACATGTATTAAACTATGATACAACAGTAAAAGAAATCAGCAAGACAGTACTGTACCAAGTTGGAGGCTTTTTTCCCAAGACCTGGGTGGCATGTTAGGAGAATTACTTTTTTGTAGAAAAATAGAAAAACAGGTCCAAAGAGAGTGCTATTTTGAGAGCCTTTGGGCAGAGGGCCATTTGTGAGCTGCTTGGCACCAAAGAGGAAGAAAAGAAGGGAGAACAGTGGAAGACACTGAGAAGGAAGAGATCTAAAAAGGAATTTCAGAAGTTGCGCTGTTGATTGGACTCACAGTCTTGTGACACTCCTTGAAGAAAACCTACAAATATGTAATTTTAGTGTTGGACTGAAAGTTCATTTGAATGTAACCCTGTACTAGAAGTTCAAGGCAAAGGCAAGGTGGCCAGCTTTGTACTGATTTTTTTAATTGGAAGATAAGTGCTTTACATTATGTTGATTTCTGTTATACAACAATGCGAATCAACTATAAGTATACATATATCACCTCCCTCTAGAGCCTCCATCCCACCCATCCCCCATCCCACCACTCTAGGTGATCACAGAGCACTGAGTTGAGTTACCTGTTTATACAGCAGCTTCCCATTAGCTATCTACTTTACATATGATAGTGTATATAGGTCAGTGCTACTCTCTAATGATTAAAGCAATATGTGAACAGTATGATTTAAAACTATGTAAAAACCAAGAGTAACAAAAATTTAAAAAATAAAACACCAAAAAGTAACAGTGGTTATCACAGACAAATGGGAGTATTTTTTTTCTTTTCTATATTTTCTAGATTTTTAGAATGAACAAATATCTCTGTTACCCTCATGAATATATAAATCTTTGAAGAAGGGTCTATACTTGGAGTCCTTAGCATTTAAATTGCAGACTAAGTTAGGTACATGGATGACCTTCCCCTGAAAATGTCAGTTACTGAGTCATGTCCAAGTTTTTGAGACCTCACGGACTGCAGCCTGCCAAGCTTCTCTATCCTTGGAATTGTCTAGGCAAGAATACTGGATTAGGTAGCCATTCCCTCATCTGGGGGATCTTCCTGACCCAGGGATCAAACCTGAGTCTCCTACATCACAGGCATGTTCTTTACTCTCTGAGATACCAGGGAAGCCCTTCCCAGGTGGTGCTAGTGATAAAAAGAAACCTGTCTGTGAATGCAGGAGGCATAAGAGACATGGGTTTGATTCCTAGGTTGGGAAGATCCCCAGGAAGAGGGCTTGGCAACCCACTCCAGTATTCCTGCCTGGAGAATCCCATGGACAGAGGAGCCTGGCAGGCTACAGTACACAGAGTTGCAAAGAGTCTGACACGACTGAAGTGACTTGGCATGCAGCACACATGGATAAGTTAGCCCAGAGAATATATTAGATGCAAAGTGGCCTAATAACAATCTTGAGAAATACTAATATTTAGGATCAAATGTGGAGACAAAGCAAACCACAAAAAATTCTGATAACAAGCAGCCAGAAAGGTAGAATTCTGCTGCTGCTAAGTTGCTTCAGCCGTGTCCAACTCTGTGCGACCCCATAGACGGCAGCCCACCAGGCTCCTCTGTCCATGGGATTCTCCAGGCAAGAACACTGGAGTGGGTTGCCATTTCCTTCTCCAATGCGTGAAAGTGAAGTCGCTCAGTGATGTCCGACTCAGTGACCCCATGGACTGCAGCCTATCAAGCTCCTCCGTCCATGGGATTTTCCAGGCAAGAGTACCTGAGTGGGGTGCCATTGCCTTCTCCAGAAAGATAGAATAAGTAGGAGTAATTCCTTTCATGTAAACAAAGGAAGACATTTAAATGAGAAAGGAAGGCTTAAGGGTTTCTATTTCCATAGACTAGAAGTCAACTAAAATAAGTACAGGAAATTTACTAGGAATTTGGTGCTTCTAGGGTTCTTGGCAAAATTTCCAAGACTAGCTTTAGGAGATTAATGTTGGAAGAGGCCACACTGTAATGGGTTGAAGAGTTAAGAAGAAGCAAGGTCAAAATAGTAGAAGGTTCCTTTTTCAGGAAATGCGGCTGTATTTTCACTAGAAAGAAGCTGTCAATTAACAGCTACCTCCGTGGAAAACTATTGAAGAGGAAAAGTTAAAATTTTACATAACCTCCTTCTCCTTCTGCCTCTGTAACTCAGCTTGCTCCTTGCAAAGTCTGGATCACATAGGTCATGTAGTCTCAAAAAGTGGGGATTCACAATACTAGGAACTGGAGCTTATCTCACTCACCCTTGCCCTGCTCTTTGCAAACCTCCTTAATCATGCCTGCATGTATAAAAACTCTGTAACCCCTTTGTTTGGGGCTCAGAGCTTGGAGTATTAACTCCTCTGTGTCCACCGGCATAATAAACCTGAGTTCTCCAATTCTCTGAGTGTAGTGCTCGGTTCTCGAGTACTGGTTTCTGCAACACTAACAGTATAAATATCCTTCCTTCTACTTTAAAAATATGATTAATTTTTGAAAGTGAAAGTTGCTCAGTCATGTCCAACTCTTTGTGACCCCATGGACTATATAGTCCATGGAATTCTCCTGGCCAAAATACTGGAGTGGGTAGCTTTTCCCTTCTCCAGGGGATCTTCCCAACCCAGGGATAGAACCCAGGTCACCAGCATTGCAGGCAGATTTTTTACCAGCTGAGCCACCAGGGAAGCCCAAGAATACTGGAGTGGGTAGCCTATCCCTTCTCCACCAGATCTTCCCGACCCAGGAATCAAACTGGGGTCTCCTGCATTGTAGGCAGATTCTTTGACAGCTGAGCTACCAGGGGAACAATTACTTTTTAGAATGAAATACATTTTTCTTAGCATGGAGATTATTAAAAGGATTACAATGATGAATCAAATAAAATATGAAAGGGCCTCACTCAAGGTTGGTATATAGGAGAACTTAACCAATGTTAGTTTTCAGAAAGAACTGCATAAAAAAAATAATAGTAACAGTGGTCATATTAGAAAAATAATAGGAAGGTGTTATTCTTTTCTGTAGCATCTGATTTTTCTAAACTATAGTTTGTTAATTTTATATTTTGATGTTTCCACTCCTAAGAAAGTTGACTTGAAAAATCACCAGAGTGAAATCTCAGTTTCCAGTGTGAAATCATTATCTGTGAAATTGAAGTACAATATAACTCACCAAATATTGGATACTGATAACCTAAGTTCAAGGTATAGACACTACTACAACAGACTTCTGCATTAGAATATATATATATATATGCATATATATTTATATACATGCCTGATACATAAAGTGATTAATAGATAAATGAACATGTGAAAAAATATGTGATGTGACATTGAAGGAATGACACAATTCATGAATATGCATAAAAGTATTCCCCATTATTCTGTTCCAATCGTGCCACTCAAAACGTCATTCAGTCTCTTTCAGCCTCTAATAGCTCATTTGTGAAATGGGAAAAATATTAATATTTTCCATACCTCTCAAGATGGTTTTAAGAATAAACTAACCATTTGAGAATCATTTACTCCATGCTTGGAGTGAACCGAACCCTGGTCAGTGAACTGAAGTGGAGGAGTACACAATTAAATCAAGACCCATCAGAAAGAGCTGGAAAGGAACCCTTATTCCCAATGCCTCCTGGGTCCATAGGTGTCAGGAGGGAAACATATAGAAAGCACACTCTTCACTCCCTTATTAACTCTGCCCAGAAGATGTGCAGCAATTTCCCTAACTCCTGAGATAAAGATAACTGAGCATGCTTGGAGGTTTTCTGTGGAGGTGCACAGTGGTACACATTATGAACACCCTGAAATGTCACTTTGTGCTAGTGCTCAGTAAGTTTATGTTCCTCAAGAGTAAAATATTAAGATGTCCTTTGTGACTTCATATATAAGCCATGGCTTGTTTTTCAGCATTTGTTAATAGACACTTTGTTCTCCATCTCACTGACTTGTTTCTGAATTCAGGTGCAGAGGACAGGAAGACATTTTTCCCCTCTAAAATTCCCAAAGGATTTATTCTCACTTGTTTCACACAAAGCCAGTCATTTGGGGAAATGTAACAGAGTTACAGGAACTTCTTTCACTTTTTAACCTATCAGATCAGATCAGATCAGTCGCTCAGTCGTGTCCGACTCTTTGCGACCCCATGAACCGCAGCACGCCAGGCCTCCCTGTCCATCACCAGCTCCCGGAGGTCACTCAGACTCACATCCATCGAGTCAGTGATGCCATCCAGCCATCTCATCCTCTGTCGTCCCCTTCTCCTCCTGCCCTCAATCCCTCCCAGCATCAGAGTCTTCTCCAATGAGTCAACTCTTCGCATGAGGTGGCCAAAATACTGGAGTTTCAGCTTTAGCATCATTCCTTCCAAAGAAATTCCAGGATTGATCTCCTTCAGAATGGACTGGTTGGATCTTCTTGCAGTCCAAGGGACTCTCAAGAGTCTTCTCCAACACCACAGTTCAAAAGCATCAATTCTTCGGCGCTCAGCCTTCTTCACAGTCCAGCTCTCACATCCATACATGACCACAGGAAAGACCATAGCCTTGACTAGGCGAACCTTTGTTGGCAAAGTGATGTCTCTGCTTTTGAATATGCTATCTAGGTTGGTCATAACTTTCCTTCCAAGGAGTAAGCGTCTTTTAATTTCATGGCTGCAGTCACCATCTGCAGTGATCTTGGAGCCCAGAAAAACAAAGTCTGACACTGTTTCCACTGTTTCCCCATCTATTTCCCATGCAGTGATGGGACCAGATGCCATGATCTTCGTTTTCTGAATGTTGAGCTTTAAGCCAACCTTTTCACTCTCCACTTTCACTTTCATCAAGAGGCTTTTTAGCCCCTCTTCACTTTCTGCCATAAGGGTGGTGTCATCTGCATATCTGAGGTTATTGATATTTCTCCCGGCAATCTTGATTCCAACTTGTGTTTCTTCCAGTCCAGCATTTCTCATGATGTACTCTGCATATAAGTTAAATAAACATGGTGACAATATACAGCCTTGACGTACTCCTTTTCCTATTTGGAACCAGTCTGCTGTAAATGGACTCAAACCTGGAAGTCAAGCTTAAGTACATAAGAGAGCTAGTCTTTTTTTTTTTTTTTTTTTAAACCTTCACTTCTAGCTCATCTCCTGTGTGCATTAAATTCTGGTCACAAAATGTCCTACTTCAGTTTGGTATTAACTTCATTTTTCCTTATTACCATCTCATGGAAGACTAGTAGGGTCTCCAAGATATTGTGGGTCAAGTCTAGGTATTAAATATTAAATCACTCAGTTTAACCCTATTTTATTGGATATTGCTGTCTATGTCTACTATTGATAGATCTGTTTATTCTAGATTTACCCCCAGTTCCCTGTATCCTCTCTCCACTACTTACACATTTCACAGGTAGACATATGTATATATATATATTTATTTATTTATTTACTTTATAGACAGATATATACTTAACAGAATAATAAAATACTAGGTGATTTACGTACATTAATTAGATCCTTGATCTTATTATCCTTATTTTATAAATAAGGAAGTGGAGGTTCAAGGAGATCAACTTATTTCCTAAGTCATACAGTTTGAAAGTGACAGATCAAGAATTAAAATCAGGTCTTGCTGACTCTTGAATTCATGTATGTAACTACTGCTTATGGTTTGAGGTTGTGTAATGGCTTTGAAGAATTTTATTTTGTTTTTATGTTTTATATTAAAAGCATTTTCTTCTATGTTTTAACTGAAATTATCAAACAAAGAAGAGTTTAATTTTCTAGTGAATACCAACACAGCCACCACCTAGGTTCTGCAATTAACACTTTACTATCATTGCATCAGAGGGCAAATACACTAAAACCATTCTCACAGATAACTAGTCAGTCTAATCACACAAGGACCACACCCTTGTCTAACTCAATGAGATTAAGCCATGCCCTAGAGGCAACCTGGGATGGGGGGGTCATGGTGGAGAGATATGACAGGGTGTGGTCCGCTGGAGAAGGGAATGGCAAACCACTTCAGTATTCTTGCCTTGAGAACCCCATGAACAGTATGAAAAGACAAAATGATAGGATACTGAAAGAGAAACTCCCCAGGTCAGTAGGGGCCCAATATGCTACTGGAGATCAGTGGAGAAATAACTCCAGAAAGAATGAAAGGATGGAGCCAAAACAAAAAGAATACCCAGCTGTGGATGTGTCTGGTGATAGAAGCAAAGTCCGAAACTCCAGTATTTTGGCCACCTCATGCGAAGAGTTGACTCATTGGAGAAGACTCTGATGCTGGGAGGGATTGAGGGCAGGAGGAGAAGGGGACGACAGAGGATGAGATGGCTGGATGGCATCACTGACTCGATGGATGCGAGTCTGAGTGACCTCCGGGAGCTGGTGATGGATAGGGAGGCCTGGCGTGCTGCGGTTCATGGGGTCGCAAAGAGTCGGACACGACTGAGCGACTGATCTGATCTGATCATTGCTTTAGGCTATATCTGTCCATCAACCTATCCTTCTATCCATCCATCATCCCATCTTATCATTATGTATTTCAAAGTTGCAGCTATCAGTATACTTTCCCCGAATACTCCAGCATGTAGTTCATTAACTGGAGTTTGTTTATAGATTTTCTGTTGATTTAAAATTTACATAAAATGAAATGTGCAAACCATAACTGTACTATTCCATAATTCCCTCTGCCAAAAACTACACAAAAGAGAGAAAAAAACTTTGAGGGGTAAGAAAGCTGGGACAGTGTTTTTCAAACACAGGATGAGCTGTCATAGGAAGAAAAGTGTTATCAGGCTGATGTGCTGATTCAGTGTTCAGTGTCTGCCATCCTACAACTTAATTATGAGAACGTACCTTCTCTAAATCTCAATTTTCTCATTTGTCAAATTAAGATAGTGTTACTCTCCTCCCAGGATTATTGTTAGCATCAAATGAGATAATGCATGTAATGTGCTTCACCCATTATTGTTATTATATTCATTAAATTAGCCATGTTTATCTTAAAAGATACAGGAGAGGGACTTCTTTAATGCTATGTTAGTGAACTAGCTTGATCTGTGATTGGTTATAAGCTGAAAATTCAGGAAAACATATATACAGTAATCAAGGAACTGCTCTGTGATTAACCTCTGAGCTTTCTTAATTAGTTTATCTAAAGTTCACTTTCATTTGTCACCACCACCTATATCCCAGGCTCTTTTGTACGATCTGGGGAAATTACAATGAGTAACGAAAGACACCACCTCAGCCCTTATGGATCTTAATAGGAATAATAGGGAACAAATACTTATAAATGAGGGGAAGTAATAAAAGTTGTACTGAGGGCACTCTGGAAAGCATATATTTGGTGACCTAATGTTCAAGTCTCTTATAGGCATATTTTTGTTTAGAATAGCACCCCAAGGAGAACAAAGGGCTTTAATTATTTATAAAATACATTTATCATTTCTTTCCATCTTCATTCCATCATCCCTCTTCTCTAAGTCATGCCTTTCCCCAAAAATAATCTGTTAGAGAAGTGTTGTATTTTGAATGGTTAGTAAAAGGCAATCTGAAAGCATGTCAATGACAAAGGATAGGACTTATCATCTAAAGACCCGTTTATTAACAGCAGTTTATTCTTCTTTTTCTCCCTTCCCTCACTTTCAACAGCCAAAACTCAAGATTATATGTTAGAATGGGAAAAAGTAAAATATGATTATATCTCAATCTACCTCAATATTTAACAGTTCTTTGTCAACATAAATTGACTTCAACAACTGATATTTTTTTAACCAGTTAAGTCATCAATCAGCACATTAACATAATTAACATTAGTATTTCTAATGACAAAATTACTATCTTTGAAATAAAATGCCAACAAGGTACTCAGTAATAACTGACCTCACTACAATAGTATTCTTTTATATATGAACATTGAGTTAATGATATTTGGTTTAGATTTAGAATGTGCAGTTGAGCTAACATGCCTTATCGTCATGTCTCTAAGCATATCCCATTAAGAAACATGTATATTTAAAGAAGGGAGGAAACAAAATCTTATATATAACTATAAAAAAAAATAAAGTAATTCCTGGCCTATTCTTTTGTTTTTAGTACTCAGAGAAACATGCGCCACTCCTGCCTCCACTCCATCTCTATCCCTTAGCCTTTTTATACATCTTTCTTTAATGACTTAATAAATATAGCCTCGTTTAGTCTTTCTAAAAACACACCAGAAAAGATATACAATATACCTACTCTTCCCTTATTGATTTTATTATAGATATTCACAATATAGTCATATCACCCCATTAACAAGCACATATTTTGTTTCAAGCATGTAAATAGAGGATAATTTCTAGCAGCCTAGTCAATCTATTACCATTCTTCTTAAAGACTGGAAGAGTTTCAAACTTGAAAATTTTATCAACCATGTGGGCCTCAATAAAAGAAAAGGCAAATCGAACACTGCATAAGAAGATCAAGTAATTTAAGGAGTAATTTAAAGCAGTGTAAAAAAGGATCAGGGCCTTTAATTTATTTTCAATAGTACCTCTAGCTTGTTATAATTCTTCAAAGTCTTTAGTAAAATAAGACATGGTCTATTTTGTAGTCTTCAATCTTTTGAGGTGAGGTTATTTTATATTTCCTGGAATAGCTACTATTTCTTGAATACCACCTTTAATAAGCCTTTCATGTGTGCTCATTATCTTATATCCTACAATATCCTTACAAAATAGGTATTTTTTAAATGTACAGTTTAAATATGAGGATCCAGAGAAGTAAGACAACTCACCCCCAGTCTTATAGACAGTAGATGGTGGAGATGGGAATTTGAACTTCAATTTTATCTTATTCTGGGGCCTGAGCCTCTGGCTACTATATTGTACTAAAAAAATTAGATTCCCAGGTGCCTCTGAAGTTTGGCCAAATACATACAAAGCTGGCAGAAAGAAAACCTCAATGTCTGGAGGAAGAGAGAGAAAGATGCCTGAGGTTCCCTGACTTCTGCTTTTTATCAGCACTGTTGAAGAGTTAACAAATCCCAGAGAGGGATGATAACAAATCCTGCAGAGTAATGACTGTGGGTTGGGTGAGCTTCTTGGCACAGAAAAATCAAGCTTCAACAGAGATTCTTGTGTCCAGGTTTGGCACAAAATTAGCTGTTTTCCCCCATACCTGACAGTTGCTTAGGCTAGGATAATGGGCATCTCAGTGGTATCTGTATGGACAAGTATCTGAAGACCAGAATCTCAGCTAAAATACTGGGACAACTTAAGACCCTAAATGTGTGACACAAACTCTACAGAATACAGAACCTTAAACATGAGTTTACATGTCCACTATCCCTATGGAATGGAGACTATGAAGCAGAGATCATGTTATTACAGAAAATGACGCCATGTTTCTGGCACAGAGTCCATCCATGCCTCCTATACTTATTTCTACCTGCAGTGTTACAATATTTACCATTTAACTAACACAGTATGTGAAGTACTAAGTGCTGAATTGCTAAGTACTTAGTACAGAACTTGGCATATAGGAAGTGCTATATGACTATTAAAACAAGCACGTACTAGATAATAATAAATACCTTTTGAGTAGAACTAAATCTATGGGTCCTACTAGTTATTTATTATCTCTCTCAAATTCAGTTATTTCTGTATAATATTAAAATCTTATATACATTTTTAAAAACAAACTTTAAAGCAATGAACCTTTAAATCTGATTTCAAAATAGCTTTTTTTTCCCCTAAATTCAAATTGATGTCACATCTAGTCTAAATACATTACTTCCTATTATAAATATGTTCATTAATATCTTACTCTCTTAGCAGTGGAATTTGGATATAAGTGTGTATGTGCATATATATGCACACAATTTAAACATGCTAAATTCAACTTGGTCAACCTAAAATGCATGTATGGAGATATATATAAGGAAAATGTAAAGAAATCAAACGGTTCAATGTCATATAGTATTTATCAGATTTGTGTTCTAGTAATATAAAAAGAATTACAAGCAATGATGTATGTGTGTGCTGTTAAGCTGAGTCCAAATTATTTCAGTCCCATTTATGGTATTGGAGAAGTGAAGTAATGTGAAAGTTGCTCAGTTGTGTCCAACTCTTTGCAGCTCCATGGACTATACATTTAGTCTATGGAATTCTCCAGGCCAGAATATTGGAGTGGGTAGCCTTTCCCTTCTCTAGGGGATCTTCCCAACCCAGGTATCAAAGCCAGGTCTCCCACATTGCAGGCAGATTATTTACCAGCTGAGCCACAGAGAAGCCCAAGAATACTGGAGTGGGTAGCCTTTCCCTTCACCAGCGGATCTTCCTGACCCAGGAATTGAACGAGGGTCTCCTGCATTGCAGGCAGATTCTTTACCAACTGAGCTATGGCAGTATTGAAGTGCTCCACAAATGTTTTCCATGTAAATTGTGAAAGCAGCTCACTCCTTCCTTGGAAATGCACTTACACTCTGTGCTAAAAAGTGTAATATAACTATAAACTATATTTTATATGCTATATTTTAATACAGAATTTGATGATTTTATATGAATATATTATAGTAACAAACAGTAGAGAAACAGTAATAATAACAATGTATGAAAGTATATTTAACAAGCAGTAAACCTCCCCCTTTTCCTCACTCCAGTAATTACTGATAATAGTTTCTTGTGTGTCCTTCAGACATTTTTGTTTTGCTATTTAACTTTTCATGCATACAGGATTTGTTTCCTGCCTTCCTAATTAGAGGCTGAGCTCATTAAGTACAGGAACTGCAGTATATATTTCTTCCATATTCTACATACTGTCTAACTCTGTGCTGGACACCTTATAAGCATGCAATAAAAATCACTGCAGCTGTGATGGTTCCATTGACTCTCTTAAAAAGGGGGAGAAATTCAAATCACACACATTATATGAAATCAGGGCAACATTCTAAGGCCAAGTAGTAAAAATCTTTGTTAAATAACCCCTGGGTCACAGTATTAAATTCAGATGGCTCATTTTAAAAAATTTTGATAGAGAGCCACTCATTTGTTGAGTAAATTCATGCAAAATCAAACCTGGCTCTATACTATGGGATATATAGAATTCTGCACAACCATCTCATGAAGCAAGCATCAGTATTAAGTTCATTTTATAGACAAAGAAACTGAGATATATAAAGGTTAAGTATATATTCAAGATTTATGCAATTAGTAGATGCCAAAGTTGGAATTAAAATTGAGGCAGTCTGGTTCTAAAGTGTATGTCCCTTGAAGGAAAGGAATATACTTGAGAGTTGGTATAAAGGAAATATTAGAACATGCTTAGCAATCCATTCATTGGGAAGGGGTCGTAAAAGAGAAGCAGGCAAAATGATTGTGAGGTTTCAAGCCTGCATTTCTCAGGAAATAATTTGAGACACTTTCCAGATGAGTATTCCAAAACACCCATCAACATTGTATATCCTTTCTTGCAAATAAGGAATCAAGCTTCCTTAGTGGTGATTTAATTTTAAAGTTATACAATATAATTATCACTCACTAAATAACATCACTTTATTTTCCCTGTATCATTCTACTACTCATACAAGTATACTAGGATTTTTCACATAATAATATAGGTAACTAGAATATTCTCGGCTAAATTTCAGCTTCTTGGCAGACTCACATGAAGCAGATTAATAAATGATGCTTCCCTGGCCCAGAAGTCAAAATCTTACCAAGTTGACATAATCATGGCAGGATCAATTATCTGTCAGTCAAGTATTCTTTCCTGAAGTTTCAGGGCATTCAATTCCAAGTTTACTGTTAGTGTAGATTTAAAGGAAAAAAAAAAAAAGGCAGAAAACTGCAGCAGGAGTATGGAGAACAATTTTCTTGTACCAGTATACTTTCTGGATCACAGTTAAGTTCAGTTCAGTTGCTCAGTCCTGTCTGACTCTTTGCAACCCCATGAACCACAGCACACCAGGCCTCCCTGTCCATCACCAACTCCCGGAGTCCACCCAAACCCATGTCCATTGAGTCAGTGATGCCATCCAACCATCTCATCCTCTGTCATCCCCTTCTCCTCCTGCCCTCAATCTTTCCCAGCATTAGAGTAGATCACAGTAGGTGCTCTCTATTTTTTCCTGATTTTTAGAAGCTACATCTTATTAAACGTTATCCATAGGTTCTCTAAAAATTGCATATGCAGATCCAAGGGTCAATAAGATTGAAAGAAATGTTAAACAGGGAAATTATAAGAATACTGTGATAAACATTGGGATACATGTGTCTCTTTAAATTCTGGTTTCCTCGGTGTGTATGCCCAGCAGTGGGATTGCTGGGTTGTATGGAAGTTTTATTTCCAGTTTTTTAAGGAATCTCCACACTGTTCTCCATAGTGGCTGTACTAGTTTGCATTCCCACCAACAGTGTAAGAGGCTTCCGTTTCCTCCACACCCTCTCCAGCATTTATTGCTTGTAGACTTTTGGATCACAGCCATTCTGACTGGTGTGAAATGGTACCTCATTGTGGTTTTGATTTTCATTGCTCTAATAATGAGTGATGTTGAGCATCTTTTCATGTGTTTGTTAGCCATCTGTATGTATTCCTTGGAGACATGTCTATTTAGTTCTTTGGCCCATTTTTTGATTGGGTCATTTATTTTTCTGGAATTGAGCTGCAGGAGTTGCTTGTATATTTTTGAGATTAGTTGTTTGTCAGTTGCTTCATATGCTATTATTTTCTCCCATTCTGAAGGCTGTCTTTTCACCTTGCTTATAGTTTCTTTTATTGTGCAGAAGCTTTTAATTTTAATTAGATCCCATTTGTTTATTATGGAAGCAACCTAGATGTCCATCAGCAGACAAATGGATAATAAAGCTGTGGTACATATACACAATAGAATATTACTCAGCCATTAAAAAGAATACATTTGAATCAGTTCTAATGAGGTGGATGAAACTGGAGCCTATTATACGGAATGAAGTAAGCCAGAAAGAAAAACACCAATACATTATACTAACACATATATATGGAATTTAGAAAGATGGTAACCATAACCATGTATGGGAGACAGCAAAAGAGACACAGATATATAGAACAGTCTTTTGGACTCTGTGGGAGAGGAAGGCAGGGATGATTTGGGAGAAAGGCATTAAAACATGTATAATATCATATAAGAAACGAATCACCAGTCCTGGATTGATGCAGGATACAGGAAGCTTGGGGCTGGTACACTGGGATGATCCAGAAGGATGGCATGGGGAGGGAGGTGGGAGGGGGGTTCAGGGATAGGGAACACGTGTACACCCGTGGCAGATTCATGTTGATGTATGGCAAAACCAATACAATATTGTAAATTAATTAGCCTCTAACTAAAATAAATAAATTTAATTTAAAAAAAAGGGACAAGTGTATAAATCTATGTACTTATTTATATAAAAAATAAATAAAAGTTAGTTTCCAATATTACATAGCTCAAATATGTGTGTTATGGCACCATCACAATTCATCATTTGTTTTCTGACTCTACACATCCACATAATTGTTTATAATTTTAAAATATTCCTATTCCTCATATTCTCTTTTCTGATCACAACAGTAAGTTCTTATCATTATATAAAATTTAGAATATCAAAAATCACGAATATAAATTATCTAAAACTCCATTACACATGTATAACTAGCATCAGCATTTTTGGGTACTACATATAATTTACATATATATGCATACATTTCCATATTTTGAGATGTTTTTCATTAAACAATTTATCTTAACTACCTTTCAATGTCAGCATAGATTATTATTTTAAATGCCTTTAATTATTCAACTGTGTGAATAAACAATAGCTTATAAATCGAATCCCCTCTTTTTGGACACTTAAATTGTTTCAGAAATCTCAGTATTATGACTTCAGTTTAGTTCAGTCGCTCAGTCATGTCCGACTCTTTGTGACCCCATGAATCGCAGCACACCAGGGCTCCCTGTCCATCATCAACTCCCAGAGTTCAATCAAACTTACGTCCATCGAGTCAGTGATGCCATCCAGCCATCTCATCCTCTGTCGTCCCCTTCTCCTCCTGCCCCCAATCCCTCCCAGCATCAGAGTCTTTTCCAATGAGTCAACTCTTCGCATGAGGTGACCAAAGTATTGGAGTTTCAGCTTTAGCATCATTCTTTCCAAAGAATTCCCAGGGCTGATCTCGTTCAGAATGGACTGGTTGGATCTCCTTGCAGTCCAAGGGACTCTCAAAGGTCTTCTCCAACACCATAGTTCAAAAGCATCAATTCTTCGGCACTCAGCATTCTTCACAGTCCAACTCTCACATCCATACAAAACCACTGGAAAAACCATAGCCTTGACTAGATGGACATTTGTCGGCAAAGTAATGTCTCTGCTTTTCAATATGCTACCTAGGTTGGTCATAACTTTTCTTCCAATGAGTAAGCATCTTTAATTTCATGGCTGAAGTCACCATCTAGAGTGATTTTGGAGCCCACCAAAATAAAGTCTGACACTG
Organism: Tragelaphus eurycerus; assembly: GCA_935064755.1. Classification (NCBI taxonomy): domain Eukaryota; kingdom Metazoa; phylum Chordata; class Mammalia; order Artiodactyla; family Bovidae; genus Tragelaphus; species Tragelaphus eurycerus. The sequence goes on from CAKXYN010000118.1 coordinate 2,510,457, forward strand.
TTTCCATTGTTTTCCCATCTATTTCCCATGAAGTGATGGGACCAGATGCCATGATCTTCGTTTTCTGAATGTTGAGTTTTAAGCCAACTTTTTGACTCTCCTCTTTCACCTTCATCAAGAGGCTTTTTAGTTCCTCTTCACTTTCTGCCATAAGGGTGGTGTCATCTGCATATCTGAGGTTATTGATATTTCTCCCAGCAATCTTGATTCCAGCATGTGCTTCTTCCAGCCCAGCATGTCTCATGATGCACTCTGCATATAAGTTGTATAAACAGGGTGACAATATACAGCCTTGAGGTACTCCTTTTCCTATTTGGAACCAGTCTGTTGTTCCATGTCCCGTTCTAACTGTTGCTTCCTGACCTGCATACAAATTTCTCAAGGGGCAGATCAGGTGGTCTGGTATTCCCATTTCTTTCAGAATTTTCCACAGTTTACTGTGATCCACACAGTCAAAGGCTTTGGCATAGTCAATAAAGCAGAAATAGATGTTTTTGGGAACTCTCTTGCTTTTTCTATGATCCAGCAGATGTTGGCAATTTGATCTCTGGTTCTTCTGCCTTTTCTAAAACCAGCTTGAACATTTGGAAGTTCATGGTTCACGTATTGCTGAAGCCTGTCTTGGAGAATATTGAGCATTACTTTACTAGCGTGTGAGATGAGTGCAATTGTGCGGTAGTTTGAGGATTATTTGGCATTGCCTTTCTTTGGGATTGGAATGAATACTGACCTTTTCCAGTCCTGTGGCGACTGCTGAGTTTTCCAATTTGTTGGCATATTGAGTGCAGCACTTTCACAGCATCATTTTCCAGGATTTAAAATAACTCAACTGGAATTCCATCACCTCCACAAGCTATGTTTCGTAGAGCTGCTTTCTAAGGCCCACTTGACTTCACATTCTAGGATGTCTGGCTCTAGGTGAGTGATCACACCATCGTAATTATCTGGGTCATGAAAATCTTTTTTGTACAGTTTTTCTGTGTATTATTGCCACCTCTTCTTAATATCTTCTGCTTCTGTTAGGTCCATACCATTTCTGTCCTTTATCAAGACCATCTTTGCATGAAATATTCTCTTGGTATCTCTAATTTTCTTGAAGAGATCTCTAGTCTTTCCCATTCTGTTGTTTTCCTCTATTTCTTTGCACTGATTGCTGAGGAAGGCTTTCTTATCTCTTCTTGCTATTCTTTGCAACTCTGCATTCAAATGATTATATCTTTCCTTTTTTCCTATGCTTTTCACTTCTCTTCTTTTCACATCTATTTGTAAGGCCTCCCCAGACAGCAATTTTGCTTTTTTGCATTTATTTTCCATGAGGATGTTCTTGATCCCTGTCTCCTGTACAATGTCATGATGCTCAGTCCATAGTTCATTAGTCACTCTATCTATCAGGTCTAGTCCCTTAAATGTATTTCTCACTGCCACTGTATAATCATAAGTATAATGAAGAGTATGAAAAGGCAAAATGATAGGATACTGAAAGAGGAACTCCCCAAGTCAGTAGGGGCCCAATATGTTACTGGAGATCAGTCGAGAAATAACTCCAGAATGAATGAAGGGATGGAACAAAAGCAAAAATAATACCCAATTGTGGATGTGACTGGTGATAGAAGCAAGGTCCGATGCTGTAAAGAGCAATATTGCATAGGAACCTGGAATGTCAGGTCCATGAATCAAGGCAAATTGGAAGTAGTCAAACAAGAGATGGCAAGAGTGAATGCCGACATTCTAGGAATCAGCAAACGAAAATTGTCTGGAATGGGTGAATTTAACTCAGATGACCATTATATCTACTACTGCGGGCAGGAATCCCTCAGAAGAAATGGAGTGGCCATCATGGTTAACAAAAGAATTCAAAATGCAGTACTTGCATGCAGTCTCAAAAATGATAGAATGATCTCTGTTCGTTTCCAAGGCAAACCATTCAATGTCACAGTAATCCAAGTCTATGCCCCAACCAGTAACGCTGAAGAAGCTGAAGTGGAACGGTTCTATGAAGACCTAAAAGACGTTTTAGAACTAACACCCAAAAAAGATGTCCTTTTCATTATAGGGAACAGGGATGAAAATGTAAGAAGTCAAGAAACACCTGGAATAACAGGCCAATTTTGCCTTGGAATACAGAATGAAGCAGGACAAAGGCTAATAGAGTTTTGCCAAGAAAATGCAGTGGTCATAGCAAACACCCTCTTCCAACAACACAAGAAAAGACTCTACACATGGACATCACCAGATGTTCAACACTGAAATCAGACTGATTGTATTCTTTGCAGCCAAAGATGGAGAAGCTCTATACCGTCAACAAAGACAAGACCAAGAGCTAACTGTGGCTCAGATCATGAACTCCTTATTGCCAAATTCAGACTGAAATTGAAGAAAGTATGGAAATCCACTAGACCATTCAGGTATGACCCAAATCAAATAAAAGCTCTTAAACATCAACAAATTTTGGTATTAAAAAAAATCATTTAATACATTTTTGGTAGATGAAAATGTGTTAATCTGCCCTAAGTAACAAAACTTTGACTCAAGTGCACTTTACAATACACAAATACTTTTTGTGTACTTAAGAAAATGATAACATTAGTACAGAGATTTAAGCCATATTTAATATGAAATAAATGTTTCTGCAATAAATATTATTTTTCACATATAAACATAGTAATTGAGGTATGCCATTTGTGATCTCTTGCTTCCTTGTGAAATCACTAATAATTATACTAATGGGAATATTTAATAACATGAGCTAAACAAACCTAAACACAACATTTCAAAAGATCTAACTTATTTCTAAAACAGTTGTTCAGAAAAGCAACTGGGGATTTCCCTAAGCTAGAGAAATTTTCTGATACTTTCCCGTGTGATGCTTAGAGACTGATCATTCAGCAAATTTGCAATTGCAAAGAGTCTATCCATTTCCATAAAGCCTCATCATCTATAAAGATTTTTTAAAAATACCTATGCTCTTTCGCTAGCCCTTCAGCATAATTAAATGCAGCTGTAGTTTTCATGTAAAAGAAGTCCTATTAAATGGCAACCAGCTGACAGTAATTATGCTGTGAAAATTCAACTTTTCCAATATTCTAAAGTATATTACACTGGTTGAAATGTTTTCCTAGCACCCTGAACCTAGTCAAAAATAATGAAAAAAATGTTTAAGTTATACATTTGTTTTGGTGAATTTTTAAATTTGTTTTTCAATCTAGAGACTGATGAACTCTATTAAAACTTGAATTACACCTAACTAATTATAAATAATGCATCATATTCCCATATTTTTACTGGATTAAAAGGAATGTTTTCCCTTAAAGCAAGACAGGCTGGTGAGAGTTAATACTAATTTTAACAGCTTTACAGCTGATATTTTATGTGAAGCTGTAAATAGTCATGACAGCTTAAGGAAATCATTAAAAGAAAAATTTTTACTTTCCTCACATTTCGTTTCTTATACAGTGCAGTGCAAATGTTTTAAGTGGTGCCATCTGCTATGCTACTTCTTGTGTTCTCTTAAACTTCTGCAAGCAGTTCTTATAAATGAATTTCTTGACCAAAAGAAAATTTTTAAATACCATGGCAAAAAATAAATAAAAATCACTGACCTGACTTCTATGTTCCCAGTTAATAACCTGGTCAAAACTAAGAGGAGCTTATGAGGAAAACAATTCACACTGGTGATGGTTTGTCAACCACCATCTTGCATAGAAATGCATGTCTGGGGTCTGGGAATGGTCCAGATGTATTCAACATTACTAAAGAAAAGCATTTGTCATAGATTTTTGTTAGAAAACAAACTGGGTAGTGTTCTGACTCCTTGGAGGAATGTATAAAATTTCAAATTCACCTTCAAGGACTGTAGACATAGGGAGTAAGGAAGTATGCAGGCAGGTGGGGGTTTACCATGAATTAGTTCCGGGCTAGTGATTTAGGGAGGAAGAATTCAAGAAAGAACAGAAGCAGTTACACGAAATCCATGAAAGAAAGAGGATTTTCTTCCTTGAAGACAGACAAACCTGAATAAGTTAATATCAACTCTAACATCTTTAGTATTATGATACTGGAGTCATCAAGTAAAACTCAATTATCCTAAATATAGCAATAAATTCTTATTTGAATGGTCACTGCATGTCAAACAGTCTAAAAGCACTTGATAAACAATATCTCATGTCAAACTTACAATAATTCTATGAGTAGTCAGATAACAAACTTCCCAGGTGACTCAGTGATAAAGCCTGCCAATGCACAAGGTGCAGGAGATGGGAGTTGGATCCCTGGGTCAGGAAGATCCCCTGGAGAAGGAAATGGCAACTCACTTCAGTATTTTTGCCTGGGGAATTCCATGGACATAGGAGTCTGGCAGGCTACAGTCCATGGGGTTGCAAAGAGTCAGACACGACAAGTGACTGAGCACACACATACACATATACATACATTCAGATAAATAGGCCCATTTTAGAGATAGGAAAAACAAGGATTAGAGGGGCTTAGTAACTTGCAAAAGGTCACACAGCAATAAGTGACAAAAGCGGGAGTCAATACCAAGATGATTAGACTTCAAATATGAGCTTTCATCCTCTATATTGCCCAATTCCTGTAAATGTCCCTTGGGTTCTGCTCAAGGATGCTTAGGAGTAAACCATGTTTTCAGCTTTTTTTCCCCTTCTTACACCTATTGATTGTTAGACTCTTTCAGTTCCATTCAGTTCAGTTCAGTCGCACAGTCGTGTCTGACTCTTTGGGATCCCATGAATTGCATTACGCCAGGCCTCCCTGTCCATCACCAAATCCTGGAGTTCACTCAAACTTATGTCCATCGAGTTGGTGATGTCATCCAGCCATCTCATCCTCTGTCACCTTTTCCTCCTGCCCCCAATCCCTCCCAGCATCAGAGTCTTTTCCAATGAGTCAACTCTTCGCATGAGGTGACCAAAGTACTGGAGTTTCAGCTTTAGCATCATTCCTTCCAAAGAACACCCAGGACTGATCTCCTTTAGAATGGACTGGTTGGATCTCCTTGCAGTCCAAGGGACTCTCAAAGGTCTTCTCCAACACCACAGTTCAAAAGCATCAATTCTTCGGCTCTCAGCTTTCTTCACAGTCCAACTCTCACATCCATACAAGACCACTGGAAAAACTATAGCCTTTACTAGATGGACCTTTGTTGCCAAAGTAATGTCTCTGCTTTTGAATATGCTATCTAGGCTGGTCATAACTTTCCTTCCAAGGATTAAGTGTCTTTTAATTTCATGGCTGCAATCACCATCTGCAGTGATTTTGGAGCCCCAAAAATAAAGTCTGACAATGTTTCCCCATCTATGTCCCATGAAGTGATAGGACCAGATGCCATGATCTTAGCTTTCTGAATGTTGAGCTTTAAGCCAACATTTTCACTCTCCACTTTCACTTTCATCAGGAGGCTTTTTTTAGTTCCTCTTTACTTTCTGCCGTAAGGGTGGTGTCATCTGCATATCTGAGGTTATTGATATTTCTCCCGGCAATCTTGATTCCAGCTTGTGCTTCCTCCAGCCCAGTGTTGCTCATGATGTACTCTGCATCTAAGTTAAATAAGCAGGGTGGCAATATACAGCCTTGATGTACTCCTTTTCCTATTTGGAACCAGTCTGTTGTTCCATGTCCAGTTCTAACTGTTGCTTCCTGACTTGCATACAGGTTTCTCAAGAGGCAGGTCAGGTAATCAGGGAATGATTAAAAATATAAGCAGTTGAAAAGGTAAAAGAAATCTTTAGTAGTGATGGATCACTATATATTTAATTGAAATAGAAACTTACTAAGTCAGTTCTCATCATACTTCTGTGTATGATAAATATGACCTAGGGGCTTACCATTACCCAGTCGTCTCACTAAATTATAAAATTTGATAAGATTTCTCATACATAGGTGACAAGTGGATTCAGGGGACACTGATGCTGGGGAAGTGGAAAGGCATCCCCTTTTATTCCAGATTGTACTTATTTCTTTTCTGCTCCTTCCCTTGGGCCCTATCTACTCCTAAGTATGGACAAAGAAGGTGCTTCTCTAGGTGGTATAGCATGGCAGAGAGGTGGAATAATAGAGCAGTTTAGAACATGGACTAGAACCAGATTCCCAACTTTAAAGCCTGACTTTGTCACTTACTGATTGTATGAGCTTGAACAAGTTACTTAAACTCTCTATACCTCAGTCTCCCCATTTGTTAAATAAAAATAATAATTTACCTAATTAATAATACTGTAAGAAAAATCCAGTTCAGTACAGTTGCTCAGTCATGTCTGACTCTTTGTGACTCCATGGACTGCAGCATGCCAGGCTTCCCTGTCCAATCCAAACTCCCAGAGCTTGATGAAACTCAAGTCCATTGATTTGCTGATGTCATTCAACCTTCTCCTGCCTTCAATCTTTCCCAGCATCAGGGTCTTTTCCAATGAGTCAGTTCTTCACATCAGGTGGCCAAAGTACTGAAGCTTCAGCTTCAGCATCAGTCTTCTCAATGAATATTCAGGAGTGATTGATTGCCTTTAGGACTGACTGGTTTGATCTCCTTGCAGTCCAAGGGACTCTTAAGAGTGTTCTCCAACACCACAGTTCAAAAGCATCAATTCTTTGGTGTTTGGTGCTCAGCTTTCTTTATAATCCAACTCTCATATCCGTACATGACTACTAGAAAAACCATAGCTTTGACTACATGGAACTTGTTGGCAAAGTAATGTCTCTGATTTTTAATATGCTGTCTAGGATGGCCATAGCTTTTCTTCCAAGGAGCAAGTGTCCTTTAATTTCATGGCTGAAGTCACCATCTGCCATGATTTTGGAGCCTCCAAAAATAAAGTCTCTCACTATTTCCATTGTTTCCCCATCTATTTGCCACAATGTGACGGGACCAGATGCCATGATCTTAGTTTTCTGAATGTTGAGTTTTAAGCCAACTTTTTCACTCTCCTTTTTCACTTTTATCAAGAGGCTCTTTAGTTCTTTGCTTTCTTCCATAAGGGTGGTGTCATCTGCATATCTGAGGTTATTGGTATTTCTCCTGGCAATCTTGATTCCAGCTTGTGCCTCCTCCATCCCGAAGTTTCTCATGATGTACTCTGCATATAAGTTAAATAAGCAGGGTGACAATATACACCCTTGATGTACTCTTTTTCCTATTGGGAACCAGTCTGTTGTTCCATGTTCAGTTCTGACTGGTGCTTCCTGACTTGCATACTAATTTCTAAAGAGGCAGATCAGGTGGTCTGGTATTTCCATCTCTTTCAGAATTTTCCACAGTGCTGTGATCCACACAGTGAAAGGCTTTGACATAGTCAATAAAGCAGAAGTAGATGTTTTTCTAGAACTCTCTTGCTTTTTCAATGATCCAATGGATGTGTAATAAAGATTAATAAAGATTACACAAATAATAACATGTATACTCCTAGCATACAGTAAGCACTGCATAAGCATTTTTTTTAAGGAGATCAAACCAATCAATCCTAAAGGAGATCAATGCTGAATATTCACTGGAAGGACTGATGCTGCATCTCCAATACTTTGGCCACTTGATGCGAAGTGCTGACTCATTAGAAAAGACCATGATGCTGAGAAAGATTGAAGGCAGGAGGAGAAGGGGATGACAGAGAATGAGATGGTTAGATGGCATCACCGTCTCAATGGACATGAATTTGAGCAAGTGTCAGGAGATGGTGAAGGACAGAGAAGACTGGCATGTTGCAGTCCATGGTGTCACAGAGTCAGACACAACTGAGCTACTGAACAAGAAGTTAACTTTCAGATTTTCATAAGAAGGACCTTTTAATTCTTCCTTTTGTCCCTATGAGAGGTTCTGACCACTGGCAGTCCTGTTTCATTTCCACTTTTTTTTATTCTCCTATGGTGGTTGTGGTGATTTAGTTGCTAAGTTGTGTCTGACTCTTTGTGACCTCATGGACTGTAGCCTGCCAGGCTCCTTGTCCATGGGGTTCCCCAGGCAAGAACACTGGAGTGGGTTGCTATTTCCTTCTCCAGGGGATCTTCCCCACCCAGGGATCCAATCTGAGTCTCCTGCATTGCAGGCAGATTCTTTACAGACTGAGCCACCAGAGAAACCCTTATTCTCCTATAAAAGAGTCATAAATCAGTGATTAACATGCTGGAATACTACTCAGCAATAAAAAGAATAGCCTATTGGTACAGGTACAAATTCTATGGATTGTAGGGTTATTTAGCTTAGTAAAATTATGTCATCCTCAAAAGTTTACATGCTATATAAGTCCATTCATGTAACAATCTGTATAATTTTTTCATTTCAAAATTGAGAACAAAGTAATAGTTGTCAGAATTTAGGGATAAGAGGAACAGTTTTGAATTTTGATTTTTAGTAGTAGTTCCATGAATTTATACATGTGATAAAATGACATTGAACTACATACAAACACACACTCACACTCATACACACACAGAGGAATGCATGCAAAATCTCTCAAAATCTAAATGACATCTGTAGACTATCCAATGTTAATTTCCTGGCTTGGGTATTTAGTCATGTAAGATATTACCATTAGTTGCAGCTGGGTGAAGGGTATACAGGAACTTTCTGTACTATTTTTGCAACTTTCTATGAGTCATTAATTATCTCAAAATAAAATTTTTAAATGCTGATCAAGGATGCTTTTACTAGTAGGTAAAGCTGGGTTAATTTCCTTAGTTGTCCAAGGCCAAATTCACCAGACTGGTATTTCAGAACACTATAAGTTAGGAGAATTGTTAATAGCTGTGCTGCAGAAAAGCTTTCTGAGGTCAATACATTTAGGGAACATGACATACCCCATTCCCTCTTGGAGATTCCCTTCTACATTGCTCTGTTGTTTTCAATCCTTCCTGTGCACCAGAATTATCCAAATAAAAATCAAAGGCAGAAATGATCTTTAAATCAAAGAAATCATCACAATCCTTAGCCACACACTGGAAAGAATATCTTCCACTTACAATGAAATTTAAACAAAAATATTGTAGGACTCTGAGCTAATGCTTGCTTTTCCCTTAAGTGTTCAAGCTGTGAATATCTGATTTAGGCCTGTGACAGACATTGAAAGCAGCAAGAAATGACCCATTAGGAAAATAGCTTCATAATATAGAACCAAAAGGGAGCTGGAGTTAAGGAGAAATTATGCCAACACATCATCTTCATTTTCAGAAGGCAGCTAGAGACTGCTTCAATATGAGGAGACAGATAAGCAACAGGTAACTAAAGATGCCGGACAGTCCATTGAGCAGAAATTAACAAGAAGATTGCCACAGAATACCTCTAAAGCAGGCATTTCACTGAGTCATGGTGACCTATTCAATGCAAAGCTGGCACTAGTGAGGGCTGAGAAAGTATAGAATACTATAAACTGAAGATAGAAATGGCCTCCAGCAGAAAATAAATATGGCAATTCAGAAAGAGAATGAGACAAACCTGAATTGAAGTTTCTGTGATGCACAGGCTCATTCCTCCTACCACTTCACACATCAGCAAACAGTTGCTCCCATTCAAAGCTGGAAATAAAAGGGACAATGCCTAAGCACAGATGATTTAAAAATAAGAAGCAGAACAGCATAAGCAAAAAGTAGATGAAAGAAGAAGAAACTGAAGAACAGGCTCTGAATATTCTTTAAAAGCCTTTTTTAACAGGTAAACTCTCCAATTCTACTGTAGGATATTAAACACAGCTTGTCCTTGGATAAAAAGACAATAATATGATACTCCTGATTTTCTGTAAATGAAATCATAAAATAAGTATCAAAATATCAATAGGCCTTAGGGAGGGAGCCTGAAAAAAATCTGATACTACAGTTCATCTCAGAAAATAAATAGATGAACATATCCCTCCAAAATCTTAAAAACAAGTTTTATAAGGACCTTTCTTATATGAGAAATTTGTTTTAGAAGATTTATACTGGCACAAGAATAAGACTACTAAACAAAACAGTCCAGAAATAGGTACAAACAAATAAGGGAATGGATTACATAATAAAGGCAGCAATTAATTACATTGGATATTCAATATTGAATAAATGGTGTCAAAACAACTCATTAGTTGTGTAGAAAGATAAGAAGTCATATAGTTACCTAAATCCTTGCTTGGGCTTGTGCTTACTCATTCAGTTGTGTCCAAGTCTTTGCAACTGCAACATTTTCCCTTAATTCAAAGACAGTTCTTAAAATTACCAATCAATTAGAAAAAGTTGCTCTTAAAACTATACCCTTGTAACAGAGTTTGGGATTTCACTTTGTCTGCTCCTGGCATGTCACTGTTTGTTATCAGAGCAAAAAAAAAAACCAAACAAACCAAGATTCTTCAAGTCAGACTCAGTGCACTACAATTATCTACAAAAGCACAGGGATAGAGAGGGAGGAAAAATGACTAAGATTTAAGAATCAAAAAAAAAAAAAAAAAAACTCCCCAAATAATGATAGCCTGAGTTTTTATAGTTTGGGGGAAGAGATATGGAATACGGTGGTCAAAAATATTAGATCTGGAGCCAAAACCTATCGTACGTCCATAAAGTGGAATATTCTTCATCAACAAACAGAAATGAGCCATGAAAAGTCATAAATGAATGATAGATGCATACTGATAAACCGAAGAAACTAATCTGAAAGGGTTACATACACTATAATTCCATTAATATGATACTCTGGAAAAGGCAAAACTATAAAGATAGTTAAAAGCACAGTGGTTGCCATGGGCTGGAGGGTGTAGTTAAATAGGCAAAGAATCTGGATTTTCTTAGGTTAGAGAAACTATTCAGTATAATACTATATAGCATATATAACACTTATACATTTGTTAAAACCAATAGAACGTAATGACACAAAGAATAATGTATACAAATCTTTATATATGTAAATAAAGTAAAACATTTAAGAAGTTGTTGGATCCCAAGATGAAATGATAACTGTAACAAGAATCTAACTGTATTACAAATATATGAAATAATTTCCATGAAGGTGGTGGTGGAAAAATGTTCTAATGTAGGTGACCTTGGAAATTCAGACAAAAAATAATAATAATAAAGCAAAAAGGAACCATGCATAGCACAGTCCTCTTTTGGGTAAAGTATTTCTCATGGAGAACTGGTTAACAATTTTGAAACCACTCACTTCAAATATATAGTGGGATGAACAATCATGTAAAAGGATAGCAGACAGTTGAATCCATGCTTCTTACTGTTGGAGTGGTATGTTAGAAACAAAAGGCAAGGCTAGATTAACACATGTTAAACCATGTGTTAACAGATTAGAGTTGGAGACATCAGTATAAATTCATGAGTACCTAAATATAGAAATAAGTAGTTAAATATAGAAATATGAGTATAGGCCTAGGTTAATACATATACATATATTACCTTGTGCTCTCAGTTGAAATGGATTAGAAGCAAGAAAACCTATGGAACAAACATACCCAGCTTCCAATATTGTCTCCAATAAAAGGAACCATGATCTTTGCAGAAATGGATTTTAGGACCAAGGCAGAAATAAAAAAGCAAACCCGGAGCATCTTATAGTCCCAGAAAAAAAGAAAGTGATTAAAAAAAAAAAAAGATGGATCTATCAAAGCAACAGAGGAGCCAACTGAAAGAGCTTCCAATGGTCAAAGTGGAATTATGTTATATTCAACAACATACCCAAGGCATACAATTTTATATGAAAAGATGAGACAAAATAAAATTATTGTGGAAAAGGAAGACATAGCTAGTGCATCAAATACATACAATGAAATTCTATATGCTTGTAAAAGGACATTAGGTAAAAATGAATGCAATCTGAATAAAATATTAATATATAGTTAATAATTATGTATCATGTTCTCTTTATTAATTGTGAAAAGCATATCATACTACCATAAGATTTAAATAGCAAATGAAACTAAATGTGGGATATTTGTAAACTCTGGGCTATCTTAACAATTTGTATATAAAGCTAAAAGTTTCCTGAAAAAAAGAAAAAAGATTCTCCTAACCTAAATGCCCATAAGAAACTGATGAAATTCATTATGATATATTATGTTAAGCAGAATGAAGTTTACATGCTCTGATTGAGAAAGGGTTCCAAAATACATCAAATGAAAAGTTAGAGGGATAGCAGCACATTAATAAAGATAGATATAAATATTTTCATGTGAAATGTGGTTATCTTTGAAGATATGATTGTTTAAAATAATTTTTATACTTTTCAGTATATTTTCCATATTTTCTGTAATGAACATATTTTATAATCAAGATATAATAAAATAATAATAAAGTGATAACTTTCAGTGAAGCATACTACAAAGATGTACTTAATACCCTTAGCTTACATAACTTATGAGTAAAAGATGAGAAAACCACTTGCAAACACTTGTACTAGCAACACAGAATGAAATAATAGCTCCATTATGTTTATTTTTCCTTTGGAAATACCTCTGTCATACAAAATTTAAAAACATAAATAATTTAGAAGTGGTATTAATGTGTTATTAAAAATTCATAACTCTGTTACTTTAAGTCAGTGATAATAATGTACTATATGTAAAGTACTATAGCATAATACATAATTCATAATTTATAGCACAATTATAAGATACATCTGGTCCAAGTTGATTTAAACTCTTTGTATCTCTGAGGAGGAGACATCACATATGTAAACTGGCTCTGTAAAGTACTTTTTTTTCCTCAAGTAAATATTAGCTTCAGTGAAGTTCTGATAATTTTCCCAGTTACACTCTAAAAGGGCATCATAAGGACTAAACTACACAGAGGCTTTACAGAATGTGTTGTGTTCTACATCTCTTGTAAAGAAGTGTATTTCTAAATGCTGTGTGTTACAATACTTACATTTTTCATATTTAAATTTAAAAGATACTCACAAAAAAACACAAAACATAAAATTTGAATGCATGTGTGTTGGAGTTATTATACTGCAGGTTGTCCTAATCCTCGAGAACACCTAATTAAGTGAGGATTTATCCTTTTTTCCAAAGCGGCCAATTCCTTTTCAAACTCAGCTTCTATCTTAATCACTTAACCCTTGAAGCTCTTTGAGGTCTAGGACACCTGTACTGTTAGATCCAGTCTGAATGGGAGTATTTGCATCATTTGACTATCTGTATGACCTCTTTCTTAACTCCTTTCTTCTCTGACCTCTTCAGAAGATCTGTTGCTGCTTAGGAAAGCCCTTCCATTATCTACGTTTGCCATGTTAAAGGGAAAGAACAAACTTTTACAGCGACGACCTGGATGCTCAGGGCCAAATTCAGGTCGCTAAAAACTCTGAAAAGAGAAGGTGGGGACGACTGCAGCAGCGGAAGGAGGTGAAGACCTCCGGTTGGGCTGGGAGAAGAAAGGAAACGACTGGCCTCATCCTTAATTACTGCCAAAGGAAACAGCACGCTAGTAAGAAAGCACTGAGGAAGACCCCATAAAACCCTTCTCAGCCTCTGCCTCCTGCCACTGAACTGCATTCCCAGCCGGCTTTTTTTTTTTTTTTTTTTTTCTGGCATCATTCATCAGCTGAGAGTGTGATGGACAAAACTGCAGCCCAACGAACGTGCAAGCTCATTGGCTTTCCTGGCTCTTTTTACCTTTGACTAAGCCTAGGTGGTTGAAGCACCCACCTCCCAACTTTTGCATTCCCAGAATCCTAGCTATACTGATTAAAAAATCTAGGACACCTGCCAGCTTCCCAGCCCAACCCCCACCAGACTTAATCTGAAAAGACCAGTAAATTGTCTTTCCAATTAGCTTCTTATACCCACCCAACTTGATTTGAGAAAAGAACTTTTGGTAAAACCAAATTAAAGAGATGAACTGGGAGAAAATACACCAATCTCCGTACACCAATCTTCCTGTAGTGTGCTTCTGAATGATTATTATCTGCATTTCTCCTTTTATTCTGCAAATATTCCACAATGGCCTGTGTTCCTTTAATACTGGAAAATACAGAGCAGGAAAGGGCTAAATACTTTGGTAAATGTGCTAAGCTGCAATAAGGATGTTGCATTCCATGTAGAAATTTTAAGGGCTCTACTATCTGTGATGTCTGGCAAGCACGGTATATGATCCCATTTGAGAACCTCTGCAGCAGTGACCCAGGTGTTGTGTGTGTGTATGTCTGTGTGTGTGTTCAGTCATGTGCAACTCTTTATGAGACCCCATGGACTACCAGGCTCCTCTGTCCATGGAGTTTTCCAGGCAAGAATACTGGAGTGGGTTGCCATTTCCTCCAATGCATGAATGTGAAAAGTGAAAGTGAAGTCACTCAGTCGTGTCCGACCCTCAGCAACCCCATGGACTGCAGCCTTCCAGGCTTCTCCATCCACGGGACTTTCCAGGCAAGAGTACTGGAGTGGGGTGCCATTGCCTTCTCTGGGATCTTTCTGTACCAGGGATCAAACCCATATCTCTTGAGTCTCTTACATTGACAGGCAGATTCTTTATCACTGCACCACCTGGGTAGCCCATAGTGAGCCAGGTACATGCTATTTACTAGTCTTCTATTTGGCAATGGCTTATAAGTAAATCTGCTGTCACACTATTTTCTCGATGGATGCAAAATTCTCAGAACTAAAATACAGGCACTCTTAGAATAGCCCAGCTATTGCTAAAAGCAATCAATTGCTTCCTGATTTTGTATATATCATAACCTAAATATCCAAACATGCATGACTGGTTAAACACATATTTCCTGGGTTGGAACATTTTTATATTTATAGACACGAAGGGGCTTCCCAGTGGCTCAGGGGTAAAGAATCTGCCTGCAATGCAGGAGACACCAGTTCAATCCCTGGGTTGCGAAGATTGCTTGGAGGGCATGGCAACCCACTCCAGTATTCTTGCCTGGGAAATCCCGTGGACTGAGGAGCTTGGCAGGCCATGCTCCGTGGGGTCACAAAGAGTCGGACACAACTGAAGCAGCTGAGCACACAACAATCACATAGACATGAGGGGCTACTGTTAAGCAGGGATAAATGCAAGATACTAAACTATATATGGTGGGATCTAGGAAGACTATTGGGTAATTTTATGGCAAGAGACTCTGAAATTTGCAAATCCTGTCTTCCTCCTGCTGCAACTCTTTCCTGTAAGGTCTTGAAGAAAATATACGCAGTTGGAGAAATGGCAGATGTGAAATAAAGCATTATTTGCTGTGCTTGTGACTTTGTGCCTAGTACAAAGCACTCTGGTAAACTGAGTTTAAGAGGTCTCCTCCTTAAAATAAATTCAAACCAAAATCTTAGGATCATGCATAATATTACTTACAAGGAAAAATAAACCACACAAGGGAGGGAGACCTCATCCCAAGTCACAGTGGAAGATGGGCTCAGGTTGGGTTATTTCAGATCCTACTCTGGGAAGTGAAAACTTTTATTGATGTCCTTTCTGGGTGAGGCACTCCTGCCAATTTCCCCCTTCCCCATCCCCACTTCTTCCCATTCTTTCCACTCCCTACCCTCCTCCCTTCCCTTCTCCCCTCTCATTTCCCATCCTTCTCTCTTCCACTCTGTTCTCCTTCCACCCCCTCCTCACCCTCCCTCTCCCTCCCCACTTTCTCTACTTCAACCCTATTCCCCTTCTCTTCCTCTCCCCCTTATCTTAGTCCTCCTCCCCTGTCCCATTTTTCTACAATCACTTGAATGTATATCCTCCAAAAAAGACCTAAGATTTAGCAAATGCATCAGAATGTTAATTATAATCATATATTTTAAAATATCCCTTTTCCTAAGGATTCCCTACTTTTTCTATAGTAAGCAACACATTTTTTATAATGAGGCAAGTATTGTAGATTTTTATAGCATGATACACTTTATTTGACATTTCTTTATTTTAGGTTGCAGTAGAACATGAAAAATAAATACCAAATGATATAAAGTGATCATTTCCAATGAAAGGCAAAGTAGAACATATTACAAAGAAAATGTGGTTAGTACCTTTAGTTCACAGTTATTCAGGATAAGACGAGCAGATTTAAAAATAATACTATGTTATATTAACACCTCAGTAGTAAACAGTAGGAGAAGGCAATGGCACCCCACTCCAGTACTCTTGCCTGGAAAATCCCATGGACGGAGGAGCCTGGTAGGCTGCAGTCCATGGGGTTGCTAAGAGTCGGGCACGACGGAGCGACTTCACTTTCACTTTTCACTTTCATGCATTGGAGAAGGAAATGGCAACCCACTCCAGTGTTCTTGCCTGGAGAATCCCAGGGACGGGGGAAGCCTGGTGGGCTGCCGTCTATATGGTCGCACAGAGTCGGACACGACTGAAGCGACTTAGCAGCAGCAGTAAACAGTAACTTCATTATACTTAAATTTATAAATCACTATGTCACATTAACATGCTCAGTCATATCATACATGATTTGATGGACATTATTAAATGTATGCTAAACTTTTTTCAAGCAGTCAAATTCCACAATGTGCTGTTCAAGATAGTATAATATTGTATTTCTGTAGCAAATGAAGGAACAGCTAGTACAAAGCAGGTTTAAAGCCTTAGTCTTCTGGTCTGGAAAAAAAAACACTTGCATTGATATTTCAGGAACTTTGTTTTATTTCAAGAAAATATTGTCTTAGTTAACAATTCTGACAGTTTTCACAGCTATATTGTAATAGGAATATAACAAAAAATTTCACAAAAATTAAAACTTTGTAGCACCAAACAACTGCTTTAGATAACCGACAGCAAGTTACACGTTTTGAAGAATATTACACAACAACAGGCTAGATAGAATAAACTGAGATTTAAGACAATTTAAGACAATATTTTAGGCTACCAAGAAAGTACAAAAACTCAAGACTATGAGCAATACTAGTGTTGAGATTACAGGGCAGGTTTTTTCAAGGCTATATGAACCTGTTTCACTTCTGCTTGAAATTTGAGATTCCTGAAAATTCTTTCATGCAGCCTCTTATATTTTTGTTATTTCCTGTTTCCATAATCTTTACCAAAATCATAGGTACCATTGACTTCTCCTGTATAGTAATACATTGATTTCAGCATGACATTATCATGTAAAGTTTGACCAATTTCAAAATCTTCATCAAGGATAGCATCTTCTCGTGGTTCAAGCCCTCCAATAGTAGGAATCTCAGGAGGGCTAAAGGTATTGAAGAATGCTGCATTAGGAACCACTCTTGGCTGGGTTTCAACTTGTCCAGTAGCTGCTGTGGGACTTTGGGTGGTTGTCACTGTGACATTCTTTCCTCTTCTCCAATCTATCTTACAGCCTTTGCAATCTTGGATTTCCCAGCCCCAGGAGAAGAAGGGATCATTGCTATCTGGCTTTGACTTTATTATATATCTTTTGGTTAGCACCTCATTCTTGAAGTATGGATTGGGTAGAAAGCAAAATTTAAATGTGTAACTTACAGGCCTGCTGGGTTTTGAAAAGGTCAGGCTAACATCAGACAGGAAGTTCAGAATGGGCTCATCATACTTCAGAATCATGGACCCCAGCTTGTCAACATTCTTGAACACAGTCAGCCAATAGTCAGGAATGCCTTTAGGATCTTCTCTTTTAGGCTTTCCTTTGGGAGCTCTTTTAAGCTCTTACTTAAGGCGTGATGTCAGGAACTCTTTTTGGTGCCTCTTTTCCTGGAGTCCTCTCCTTAGCATCTGCTGCTTTAGTCTGCCCTTTATCTTCTGTCTTTGCCTGGAGGGCTTCTTTTGGATCTTCTTTTCCTTCAGGCCTGGCCTCCAGAGCATCTTTGGATTCTGCTTTTTCTTCAGTCTTTGCTTCTGAATTTTCTTTTGGTGTTACATTTTCTTCACCCTTGACCTCAGTTTTGTTTCCAGGTCATCCTCTTCTTCCTCACCCTCTAAAGCAGGCATCTCACTAGAGTCTTCCTGCATCTCTTCATCGCTGCTGAACACCTCATCCTCCGAATTTCATTCACATTGTTCTTCCGTGGGCTCATATTCTGCATTGATCATTTGAAATCGCCAATTGTACAGAGGCCTATTGAGTTCGGCATATTTTTGTTCGAGATCGTGAATTGCCTTTAAGAACAGGGCGTCTACCTTGTCACATTCGTCTTGAATATTTCTGAGAGCCTGCACACGATTTCTAACTGCCCGAGGCAGCTGATTGATCAAACTTCTACCTGATGGAGCCCGCCGCACACTTCTGAAGGGCCCAGGTACACTTATACTTCTATAGAAGGGGCTGCGGCCACTGCTGCTACTGCAACTACTGCTGCTGCTAGAACTGCTGCTGTCAGATTCGTCCCCAGAATCGCTAGACGAGATAGCTACCATCTCTCCATCCACCCCCTGGGCGGCAGGTTCGGAGACCCTGTTATGGTCCGCTTCTGCCATTCTGCAAGTCTGCAAACCTCTTTATGGTGGTGACTACAGCGTGCCCAGAGATGGGTAGAAAATGACTCACGGATGCTTGGGTGGTGGCGGCGGAAGCCGGGGCTGAGGAAGTGGCAGCGGTGAAGGCAGCAGGAGCGCTGGGCGGGGGGCGGCTGGGCCGAGGTGACTGCACCGGAGGTGGAAACGGCAGCGAAGGCCTGGGCGAAAGTGGTGGAGGCAAGGAATGCCTCTCTGAGCTGCAGCTGCGGCGGACTGAGGTGTGACGCAGCTGAATGTCTCATTGCGAGAGCCCGAGATCTCTTCACTGCTTACATCTCTAGCCCCCTCCCCTCGCAGTCAGACCTCCAGTTCATTTAGTTCCCAGTGTGCCTTTAGCTCGCACCTCATTTGCTGGACAAACTTGATTGACTTGATTGACAATGCCTCAGCCCAATAAGTGCGCAAGCACACCGCCGCCTCTAGGCTCCGCCTTCCTTTCCAATCGTTCCTTGGTTGCTGAGGCAGACACCACTGAAGACGTTTTGTTCCCCTTAAAATTCTATCTTTATAGATTTATAATTTCAAAAAAAAAAAAAAAAAAAAAGCTTAGATATGAGGTAAAAATACTAGTCATGGTTCCTAACAAAGGAAGAGGAGTATCCTCCCATCTGCTTATCCTTAATTCCCGTTTGGTTTGTCAGGGGCCTCGTGACAAAAAGCTGTTTTTTAAAAATTGAAAGACAGTGCTCCAAATGGGATCATTGGATAGTATGATTATGGATTTTTTAAAAATTTCTCTTTCTTTTATCTGAATGTCTTAAGAGCATGTAGTTTTACACTAGGGAAAAAGAGGGAGTCGTTTAGTGGCGAAGGGGGGAGGGGCTAGAAAGCAGGCATATTGAATTCCACGTAGCAGCTTTAATAAGTGCTGTCTGTGATGTTTGGCAAGCCTGGTTTATATCCGTCTACAATGTTTGCGAACCCATGTTACCGTGAGTCAGTTACACCATTTTTACTGTATTTCTCTTTTTAAGCTGACATATAATAGACCCCATCCTTGCTGGTGATTTGCCACGTAGTCCTTCTCCATGCTTTTAACAACCTTGTAGATAAAAGGGATAAACGGGCATTCAAATGTTAGGTAGTATTATTTAAAAGCAGATGATTTGTTCTATACTTTCGTGCAGCAGCTTTTAATTTCACGAATAGCAGGATGGGAGGGGGAATCTGTGCAGATGAAACTGCATCCTCTGTCAGGGTGTACTTTACAATGTCATCTGCCACCAGTTTCCTTCTAACATTGTAAAATTCTAGCCATACTGAAGTATGATTTACAGGTCCAGTAATAAATGAATAAATTTTTGCAAAATGAAGTTTAAAAACAGGTATATGTTATTTTTATTTACAGGATTCTTTTCTGCAACAGAACGACTCCCTTGGTACAACCAAAAAGACCAGTGTTTACTTTTCATTGAAAGGTAAGGAACATATTTAGCCCATTTTTATGAATGACAGAAATTACCTATCTATATTTGAATAAAAATTCACAAGATGTAGTCTTTTAATTGGAAGATATCTTGTTAGTTCCATGGAAGCAGAAAAATCCGCAGAGGTGATTTGGAATACTAATGTAGAAAATAACCTAATTAATCACATTCACTTTTCTATACTTGCTCATAGACTACAAGTAACAAATTAAAATATAAAATATGATGAATTATTCATTTCAAATGAGGAAAAGTATTAAAGTTAGATTAATCCTTATGTTTCCTTTTTATTACAGAATTTGTGCTTATTTAGTTGTATTTTTTAAAGTTAGGAAACAGTTTTATTTCTATTTTGTAAATGAATTTACTTTTATTATTTATTCCTGATTGTCAAAGTATGTAAGCATTGTAAGGAAAAATACAGCATAGAGAATTTCAATGATAATACAAACACAATCTTAATCAAATGATAACCACTGTTAGAATTTTGATGCATTTTCTTCCAGAATTTTCTTTGTAAATATATACAAATGCCTGTTTACATGTGCTGTTTTATTTATGTGACATCATATTGTATTTTGTAATCTGCTCATTTATCAATTAATTGTGACTATACTTTCACAGTAAATGGTTGAACATCTCATTTTTAAATAGATGCATATTCCATGGAAATATGTCCCTTAATTTAACTAGATTCCTATTGTACTGCAGCTACTTATACTACCTCTCTACTAGTACACATATTTTTCCTGTTACAAAATAGTTATCTCGGATACCTACTCTATACACTTGTAAAAATTAGCCATATGATGAATTCCTAGAAATGAGAGTCCTGAAGTAAACTGCCTGCTCATTTTACTCTTTGATACATAGTGCAAAACTTCTCTCCAGAAAAAATTATCACAATTTGCAATTACATCAACAATGCATCAGTTCATTTATTTAGTCATTCAACTACTTTATTTTTGTGCCTGCCATGTGCTAGGCACATGTGGTAGAGGATGATGATATAATGCTGACTAAAACTTACTGTGTGCATATCCTTTCATTTTTATAATTTTAATTAAAATATATACTATGGAAACAATGATGTAAATCAATGAAGCTATGCTGTAAATATTGTTCTACAAATTATTATTTTCCCTTAAAATGATGGACATATTTTGTTAATGAAGGAACTTATATTTTATAGTACTTTAATGGTTTAATATACATGTTAAGTTTTGTACCAACAAGAATTAGTATTTTGAAGTGAGCAATGAGTTTGGGATTCAGACTTTTTAATGTTTTTTTATTAGCTAGTTAATGTTTTGAGTATCACTTATTTGATAATCTTTCTATCTCACACTTATTTGATAATCTTTCTATCTCACACTTATTTGAAGTGCCACCTTTACTGTATTAACTAAATCATTTGATTCTGCTTCTGAATTCTGTTTTCTGATCCGTTCTCCATAAAGTTAGTTAAAGTGTTAGATGCTCAGTCATGTCTGACTCTTTGTGACCCCATGGACTGTAGCATGCCAGGGTCTCCTGTCCATGGAATTCTACAGGCAAGAATACTGGAGTGGGTAGCCATTACCTTCTCCAGAGGATCTTCCCCATCCAGGGATCAAACCTAGGTCTCCTGCACTGTGGGCAGATTCTTTACTATCTGAGCCACCAGGAAAGCCTGATCCAATCCCCATAATTTATCTGTAAATAACTAAGGAGACAGTTTTTAAAATAACTTTATATTTTCTAGAAATAATATGGATTGAAGAAAGTCAGTATGTTGAATTCCAAAAAATAAATTTAAAATAACTCAAAACATGTTGATAGTCACCATTCACATTTTAATAAACATCTCTAAGTTAATTTCTTATTATTATGCATTTGTATTTCTTTGATTAGTGGTAAAATTGAATGTCTTTTCATATGTTTATCTTCCACTTGGGAATTGCTTATTCATATCCTTTGTTTTTCTGCTGAATTGAGAAAAAAACTAATCAGTGGTTGAAATCCTAATGGTGAAAAAATTTTGGCCTTGATTTAAGACAACTGTGACTCTTAGAAAATACCTCTCTTCTAATTTATGATATTGGACAAATATGGCTCAACCACAGCTTTCATTCTAAAATTACCTACTTAGAGCATTGTTTACATGCTTTTCAAGCATTAGTTTCTTAATCATTCATGCCAATACAGAAAAATTTGGAATGGAACAGGGAGAGTAAAAAGAGAAAAAAATACTTGTGAAAAAAACCTCATACAAAGATAATATATTAATGAACTATGCTGGTTTTTGATTGGAAGTACCCCCTCACACCAAGCCATAGATTTTAGGTGCCTTTTTCTAACAATGGTCTATTTTTGATGTGCATGCGCTACTTTAGGTATCTCAAGACACACATACCTCTGCAGCTTTTTTTGGTCTACTAGTTAATTTTACAATGGCAGGTCCCTAAAAGAAAATAAGTATTGTATTCATATAATGAATTTAATTTATGTATAATACCATATTTTTTCTATTTTAAGTATTAGTGCTAGTATATAGTATGCTATTTTTCTTCATAAGGCTATCTGTAAATTCAATTCAGTTCAGTTCAGTCACTCAGTCGTTTCCAACTCTTTGCGACCCCATGAATTGCAGCACGCCAGGCCTCCCTTTCCATCACCAACTCCCGGAGTTCACTCAAACTCATGTCCATTGAGTTAGTGAAGCCATCCAGCCATCTAATCCTCTGTCGTCCCCTTCTCCTCCTGCCCCCAATCCCTGCCAGCAACAGAGTCTTTTCCAATGAGTCAACTCTTCGCATGAGGTGGCCAAAGTACTGGAGTTTCAGCTTCAGCATCAGTCCTTCCAAAGAAAACCCAGAACTGATCACCTTTAGGATGGACTGATTGGATCTCCTTGCAGTCCAAGGGACTCTCAAGAGTCTTCTCCAACACCACAGTTCAGAAGCATCAATTCTTTGGCACTCAGCTTTCTTCACAGTCCAACTCTCACATCCATACAAGATCACTGGATAAACTGTAGCCTTGACTAGACAGACCTTTGTTGCCAAAGTAATATCTCTGCTTTTCACCTTTAGGATGGACTGATTGGATCTCCTTGCAGTCCAAGGGACTCTCAAGAGTCTTCTCCAACACCACAGTTCAGAAGCATCAATTCTTTGGCACTCAGCTTTCTTCACAGTCCAACTCTCACATCCATACAAGATCACTGGATAAACTGTAGCCTTGACTAGACGGACCTTTGTTGCCAAAGTAATCTCTCTGCTTTTCAATATGCTATCTAGGTTGGTCATAATTTTCCTTTGAAGGAGCAAGTGTCTTTTAATTTCATGGCGGAAATCACCATCTGCAGTGATTTTGGAGCCCCCAAAAGTAAAGACTGACACTGTTTCCACTGTTTCCCCATCTATTTCCCATGAAGTGATAGAACCAGATGCCATGATCTTTGTTTTCTGAATGTTGAGCTTTAAGCCAACTTTTTCACTCTCCTCTTTCAGTTTCATCAAGAGGCTTTTTTAGTTCCTCTTCACCTTCTGCCATAAGGGTGGTGTCATCTGCATATATGAGGTTTTTGATATTTCTCCCAGCAGTCTTGATTCCAGCTTGTGCTTCTTCCAGCCCAGTGTTGCTCATGATGTACTCTGAATATAAGTTAAATAAGCAGGGTGACAATATACAGCCTTGACGTACTCCTTTTCCTATTTGGAACTAGTTTGTTATTCCGTGTCCAGTTCTAACTGTTGCTTCCTCACCTGCATATAGGTTTCTCAAGAGGCAGGTCAGGTGGTCTGGTATTCCCATCTCTTTCAGAATTTTCCAGTTTATTGTGATCCACACAGTCAAAGGCTTTGGCATAGTCAATAAAACAGAAATAGTTGTTACTTGTATAGTAATATGATCTCTGTTCCATTGTTATATAATATTCTTTTGCTGGGTTAAATGTTCATAGTTCTACATGAGATTGTTAACACAGAATCTATTTCAAGTTGATCATGACTCTTGGACATCTGTTTATACCTTCCCTGTTATGATAATATACACAATCCTACCAACCACCCCTGCCACACAAACACAATACACAATGAAAACTGCTCTAGCATTATCTTTTGTTGTAGATGTTTAAGAAGCGAAGCATTGCAAATTCATTTATTTTTGTACTTACTGTATTTTTTTATTCTAGACAGATTTTTTCTGAGTAAAAAAATTAGTTCTTTTAAAACAATTTTACTGAAGTACAGTTGACCCTGCAACAACAGTTTTTATGGACCCATGCATATTTTTCAATAAATATCACAGTACTACACAAGCCACAGTTAGTTGAATCCCACGATGCAAAGCTGTGGATACTATGGCACAGTATAAAGCTATACACAAGATTGTTGACTGCACAGAGGATCAGCACCCCTATCCTCAGAGTTGTTCAAGGGACTATAAAAGAGATACAATCATACGTAAAGTGTTCAGTTTGTTAATTTTTAAAATTTATTTATTTTAATTGGAGGCTAATTACTATATTGTAGTTGTTTTGTCATACATTGACATGAATCAACCATGGGTGTACATGTGTTTCCCATCATGTAGCCCCTCCCATATCCCTCTCCATCCCATCCCTCTGGGTCATCCCAGTGCACGAGCCCTGAGCACCATGTCTCCTACATCGAACCTGGACTGGCAATCTGTTTCAAATATGATAATATACATGTTTCAGTGCTCTTCTCTCAAATCATCCCACCTTCACCTTCTCCCACAGAGTCCAAAACACTGGTCTATACATCTGTGTCTCTTTTGCTGTCTCACATCTAGGATTATTGTTACCATTTTTCTAAATTCCATGTATGTGTTAGTGTACTGTATTGGTGTTTTTCTTTCTGGCTTACTTCACTGTGTATAATAGGCTCCAGTTTCATCCACCTCATTAGAACTGATTCAAATGTATTCTTTTTGATGGCTGAGTTATACTCCATTGTGTATATGTACTACAGCTTTTTTATCCATTCTTCTGCTGATGGATATCTAGGTTGCTTCCATGTCCTGGCTATTATAAACAGTGCTTTGATGAACATTGAGGTACATGTGTCTCTTTCAATTCTGGTTTGCTCTGTGTGTATGCCCAGCAGTGGGTTTGCTGGGTCATATGGCAGTTTTATTTCCATTTTTTTAATGAATCTCCACACTGTTCTCCATAGTGGCTGTACTAGTGTGCATTCCCACCAACAGTGTAAGAGGGTTCCCTTTTCTCCACACCCTCTCCAGAATTTATTTTTTGTCAACTTTTTGATAACAGCCATTCTGACTGGCATAAAATGGTACCTCATTGTGGTTTTGATTGGCATTTATCTGATAATGAGTGATGTTGAGCATCTTTTCATGTGTTTATTAGCCATCTGTATGTCTTCTTTGGAGGAATGTCTTTATTTCTTTGGCCCATTTTTTAATTGTGTCCGTTAATTTTCTGGAATTGAGGTGCACGTGTTGCTTGTATATTTTTGAGATTAATTCTTTGTGAGTTGCTTCATTTGCTTTATTTTCTACCATTCTGAAGACTCTTTTTCACCTTGCTTATACTTTTCCTCGTTGTGAAAAAGTTTTTAAGTTTAATTAGGTCCCATGTGTTTATTTTTGCTTTTATTTCCATTACTCTGGGAGGTGGGTCATAGAGGATCCTGCTCTGATTTACGTCGGAGAGTGTTTTGCCTGTGTTTTCCTCTAGGAGTTTTATGGACTCTGATCTTACGTTTAGACCTTTAATTGATTTTGAGTTTGTTTTTGTGTATGGTGTTAGAAAGTGTTCTAGTTTCATTCTTTCACAAGTGGTTGACCAGTTTTCCCAGCACCACTTGCTATGACATTCTTTTCTCCATTTTGAACATGATATATTTCTCCATCTATTTGTGTCCTCTTTGGTTTCTTTCATCAGTGTTTTATAGTTTTCTATATATAGGTCTTTTGTTTCTTTAGGTAGATATATTCCTAAGTATTTTATTCTTTTTCATTGCAATGGTGAATGGAATTCTTTCCTTAATTTCTCTTTCTGTTTTCTCATTTTTAGTGTATAGGAATGCAAAGGATTTCTGTGTGTTAATTTTATATCCTGAATCTTTACTATATTCATTGATTAGCTCTAGTAATTTTCTGGTGCAGTCTTTAGGGTTTTATATGTAGAGGATCATGTCGTCTGCAAACAGTGAGGGTTATATTTCTTTTCCAATCTGTATTCCTTTTATTTCTTTTTCTGCTCTGATTGCTGTGGCCACAACTTCCAAAACTATGTTGAATAGTAATGGCGAGAGTGAGAACCCTTGTCTTGCTCCTGACTTTAGAAGAAATGCTTTCAATTTTTCACCATTGAGGATAATATTTGCTGTGGGATTGTCATATATAGCTTTTATTATATTGAGGTATGTTCCTTCTATGCCTGCTTTCTGGAGAGTTTTTGTCAAAAGTGGATGTTGAATTTTGTCAAAGGCTTTCTATACATCTATTGAGATAACCGTATGGTTTTTATTTTTCAATTTATTAATGTGGTGTATTACATTGATTGATTTGTGGATATTGAAGAATCCTTGCATCTCTTGGGATAAAGCCCCTTGGTCATGATGTATCATATTTTTAATATGTTGTTGGATTCTGTTTGCTAGAATTTTGTTAAGGATTTTTGCATCTATGTTCACCAGTGATATTGGCCTGTAGTTTTCTTTTTTTGTGGCATCTTTGTCTGGTTTTGGTATTAGGGTCCTGGTGACCTCATAGAATGAGTTTGGAAGTTTAACTTCCTCTGCAATTTTCTGGAAGAGTTTGAGTAAGATAGGAGTTAGCTCTTCTCTAAATTTTTGGTAGAATTCAGCTGTGAAGCCATTTGGTCCTGGGCTTTTGTTTGCTGGAATATTTCTGATTACAGTTTTGATTTCCATGCTTGTAAATGGTCTGTTAAGATTTTCTATTTCCTCCTGGTTTAGTTTTGGAAAGTTATACTTTTCTAAGAATTTGTCCATTTCTTTGAAGTTGTCCATTTTAGTGGCATATAGTTGCTGATAGTAGTATCTTATGATCCTTTGAATTTCTGTGTTGTCTGTTGTGATTTCTCCATTTTCATTTCTAATTTTGTTGATTTGATTCTTCTCCATTTGTTTCTTGATTACTATGGCTAATGGTTTGTCAATTTTATTTATCTTCTCAAAGAACCAGCTTTTTAGCTTTTTTGGTTTTTACTATGGTCTCTTTTGTTTCTTTTACATTTATTTCTGCCCTAATTTTTAACATTTATTTCCTTCTACTAACCCTGGGGTTCTTCATTTCTTCCTTTTCTAGTTGCTTTGGTGTAGAGTTAGATTATTTGACTTTTTTCTTGTTTCTAGAGGTAAGGATGTATTGCTATGAACCTTCCCCTTAGCACTACTTTTACAGTGTCCTATAGGTTTTGAGTTGTTGTGTTTTCATTTTCATTCATTTCTATTCATATTTTGATTTCTTTTTTGATTTGTTCTGTAATTTGTTGATTATTCAGAAGCATGTTTTTTAGCCTCAATATGTTGGAGTTTTTAATAGTTTCTCTCCTGTAATTGACTTCTAATCTTACTGCATTGTGGGCAGAAAAGATGCTTGGGATGATTTCATTTTTTTGAATTTACCAAGGCTAGATTTATGGCCCAGGATGTGATCTATCCTGGAGAAGATTCCATGTGCACTGAGAACAATTTAAAATTCATTGTTTTGGGGTGAAATGTTATATAGATATCAATTAGGTCTAACTGGTCTATTGTATCATTTAAAGTTTGTGTTTCCTTTTTAATTTTCTGTTTAGTTGATCTATCCATAGGTGTGAGTGTGGTATTAAAGTGTCCCACTATTACTGTGTTATTGTTAATTTCCCTTTCATACTTGTTAGCATTTGCCTTACATATTGTGGGGCCCCTATGTTGGGTGCATATATATTTGTAATTGTTATACCTTCTTCTTGGATTGATCCTTTGATCCTTACCTAGCGTCCTTCTTTGTCTCTTTCACTGCCTTTATTTTAATGTCTATTTTATCTGATATGACTATTGCTGTTCCTGCTTTCCTTTGGTCTCTATTTGCAAGGAATATCTTTTTCCAGCCCTTCACTTTCAATCTGTATGTGTCCCTTGTTTTGAGGTGGGTCTCTTGTAGACAACATATATAGGGGTCTTGTTTTTCTATCTATTCAGCCAGTCTTTGTCTTTTGGTTGGGACATTCAACCCATTTACATTTAAGGTAATTATTGATAAGTGAGTTCCCATTGCTATTAACTTTGCTGTTTTGGGTTCGAGTTTATACACCCTTTTTGTGTTTCCTGTCTAGAGAAGATCCTTAGCATTTGTTGGTTTGGTGGTGCTGAATTGTCTCAGCTTTCGCTTGTCTGTAAAGCTTTAGATTTCTCCTTCGTATTTGAATGAGATCTTTGCTGAGTACAGTAATCTTGGTTGTAGGTTTTTCTCTTTCATCACTTTAAATATGTCCTGCTATTCCCTCCTGGCCTGAAGAGTTTCTATTGAAAGATCAGCCGTTATCCTTATGGGAATCCCCTTGTGTGTTATTTATTGTTTTTCCCTTGCTGCTTTTAATATTTGTTCTTTGTGTTTGATCTTTGTTAATTTGATTAATATGTGTTTGGGGTGTTTCGCCTTGGGTTTATCCTGTTTGGGACTCTCTGGTTTTCTTAGACTTGGGTGACTATTTCCTTCTCCATTTTGGGGAAGTTTTCAACTATTATCTCCTCAAGTATTTTCTCATGGCCTTTTTTTTTTTGTCTTCTTTTTCTGGGTCTCCTATGATTCCAGTGTTGGACCATTTAAAATTGTCCCAGAGGTCTCTGAGGTTGTCCTCATTTATTTTAATTATTTTTTTCTTTTTCCTCTCTGCTTCATTTATTTCCAACATTCTATTCTCCACCTCACTTGGCCTATCTTCTGCCTACATTATTCTACTATTGGTTCCCTCCAGAGTGTTTTTGATCTCATTTATTGCATTATTCATTATATTGACTCTTTTTTGTTTCTTCTAGGTCCTTGCTAAGTATTTCTTACATCTTCTCAATCCTTGTCTCCAGGCTATTTATCTGCAACTCCATTTTGTTTTCAAGATTTTGGATCATTTTTACTATCATTATTTGGAATTCTTTTTCAGGTAGACTCCCTATCTCCTCTTTGGTTAGGTTTGTTGGGCATTTATCCTTTTCCTTTACCTGCTGAGTATTTCTCTGCCTTTCCTTCTTGTTTAGATTGCTGTGTTTTTGGTGGCCATTCTGTATTCTGCCAGTTTGTGGTTCCTCTTCATTGTGGAGGTTCCTCACTGTGGGTGGGGTTGGATGGGTGACTTGTCAAGGTTTCCTGGTTAGGGAAGCTTGTGTGGGTGTTATGGTGGGTGGAGCTGGATTTCTTCTCTCTGGTTTGCAATGCAGTGTCCAGTAGTGAGTTTTTAGATGTCTATGGGTTTGGTGTGACTTTTGCCAGCCTATATATTGAAGCTCAGGGCTATGTTCCTGCATTGCTGGAGAATTTGCATGGTATGTCTTGCTCTGGAACTTGTTGGCCCTTGGGTGGTGCTTGGTTTCAATGTTGTTATGGAGGCTTTTCGATGAGCTCATATTGATTAATGTTCCCTGGAGTCAGGAGTTCTCTGGTGTTCTCAGGTTTTGGACTTAAGCCTCCTGCCTCTGGTTTTCAGTCTTATTCTTACAGTAGCCTCAAGACTTCTCCATCTTATCGGTGCTTTATATAGCACCGATATAAAACATCTAGGTTAATGATGAAAAGTTTCTCCACTGTCAGGGACAACTGGAGAGGTTCACAGTGTTACATGGAGAAGAGACGAGGAAAGAGGGAGATAGAGGTTACCAGGAGGAGAAGAGGGGGGATCAAAAGCCTAGAGATGGAGAAATTAGACAGAGGTGACCAGGAGGAGCAAAAGAGAAATCAAAAGTAGAGAGTCAGATCCTGCCAGTAGTCAGTTCCCTAAGTGTTCTGCACAGCCCAGAACACACAAGGAGATTCACAGAGTTGGGTAGAAAAGAAATGGGGGGAGAGAGAATATAGAGGCAACCTTGTGGATAAAATGGAGAATCAAAAGGGGGAGAGAGCAATCAAGCCAGTAATCACACTCCCAGTTGAAAATGGGTACTGAAGATTGGGTTCTTAAATGTATAAAATTGATAACAAATACCAAAAAGCAAAGAGTAAAAATCTAGAGTAGAGGTTAGACTCTCAAAAATATAATATTAAAAAAACAAAGTCACAAAAATTATTAAAAATATATATGAATTTTGCTTTAAAAATAAGGTCTATTTTTTCAAGGTAATAGGTTATAAAAATGAAAATTAAAGGAGTAATAGAGGACTTAAAAAATTAAAAACTTAAAAAAATGTTAATAATAAAATTATATTTAGGAATTTCTCTTGAGCTGTTGCAGACAGTGTGGGGTCAGTTAAATTTCAGATAGTTCCTTGATCCAGCTTATATTTCTCAAGATCTGTAGGCCCCTTCCAGTGTAGTCAGTGCTGACTACAAGGTTTTAATCTGCTGCACCTGTCTCTTCTAAATCCGTTCCCTTTGTTTATTTTAGCTTCTTCTGTTTGCTGGTCTCTTCAGTGTCTAATTTCCACCCTGTCACAGGCGCAGGTGATCACTTATTTAGGCTCACTTGTTCAGTCGTGCTGTGGGGAGGGAGGAACACTGCAAAGAAATATCACTGGCATGTGTGGGGAGAGCTAACAGCGTCTCACCTGCACTGGGTTTGCCCCGCTCACAGCGTGTGTGCTTTCCCAGTCTACATGTCTCAGGCTCTAGATTGCTCTGCAGAGGAACTGTCTGAGGCAGGCCCTGGGTTGCCTGTACTTCCCAGGTCTAAGCCACTCAGATTCAGGTTTTCAGGTACTTTACAAAGGCACAGAATCAGTGGGGCCTGCGTTTTGTGAACTTCCCAGGTCTGAACAGCTCAGGCGACCAGGTAATTGGCGAGTGCAGTCTCCCCTGGTGGGGAGTGCATCTTATCACATCCCTGGCCCCAGCTTCTCGGTTTCCTGGGTGGCTGCGGGTGCGCCCATCCCAGGTGTGCCATGTGTCTCTTCTGGGGAGCTGATCTCTGGCTGCGACCCTCCCGGTGGATGTCAACCATCTGGAATCCCAGCAAGTCTTGGTTAGTAACTGGAAGCCTGCTTGCAGTTTGGTAGAGGATGTCTCTCTGGGGCCAAGATTGACCCTTACCGGGTCTGGCTGCACCCCGCCTGCCTCCCTGTGTCTGGTGAGGGATGGGCTGGTCCACAGTCGCCTAGCTTTCCCTGGTGTTCGCTCAGTCCTTTGTTCTGTGAGTGGGCCTGGCAGTGCCTTGCTGCTGCTGCTGCTGCTACTGCTGCTAAGTCACTTCAGTCGTGTCCGACTCTGTGCAACCCCATAGATGGCAGCCCACCAGGCTCCCCTGTCCCTGGGATTCTCCAGGCAAGATCACTGGAGTGGGTTGCCATTTCCTTCTCCAATGCATGAAAGTGAAAAGTGAGAGTGAAGTCACTCAGTCGTGCCTGACCTTAGCGACCCCATGGACTGCAGCCTACCAGGCTCCTCCGCCCATGGGATTTTCCAGCCAAGAGTACTGGAGTGGGTTGCCAGTTAGGTTAAGGCTTTTCACAGTATAGTTCTTTCTATCTCTTTTTTCTCTCTGTCTCTGGCTATCCTACAGTTTGGGTTGCTATCTAATGTTAGTTCCCTCAGATTACCCTCAGGGCATTCAGGCTGGGTCCTTACCCTAAGCAATGTAGCTGGTGCCTCCCTGTTCAGTCCCAGCTTGCTGGTGGCAGATGCAAGTTCTGGGAGTTGCTGTTAGGGATGTAATCTGTGGATTTTATTTATTTTTCCCCCTCATTATGTTGCCCTCTGAGATTCCAAAACTCCTGACAAACCCGCCAGTGAGGTTTCCTGGTGTTTGGAAACTTCTCCTCTTTTAAGACTCCCTTCCTGGGACAGATTTCCATCCCTACCTCGTTTGTCTCTTTATGTTTTATATTTTGTCCTACCTCCTTTAGAAGACAATGGGCTGCCTTTCTGGGTGTCTGATGTCCTCTGCTAGCATTCAGAAGTTGTTTTCTGGAATTTGCTCAGCATTCAAATGTTCTTTTGATAAATTTGTGGGGGAAAAGTGATCTCCCCGTCCTTTTCCTCTGCCATCTCTGCCATCTTAGGACCATCTCCAGTTTGCTAATTTTTGATAAATCTGTATAGCTGTGAAGTCATCACCACGGTCAAAATAATGAATGTTTTCATCACTCTCAAAAGTCGTTTTCCTATTTTGTTACTGACTAGTTTCCCATTGTTTGGATATATCACAATTTGTTGATGGGCAGTTGTGTTTTGAGCTTTAGACTATTATGAATGAACTTGTTATGTTCATTTATGTATAAGTCTTTGTATGAACATATAGTTTCATTTCATTTAGAAAAATACCAGACATGGAATGACTGCATCACATAGTATATGTTTATTTATTTATTTATTTTTTGATTAGCTGTTTTCCAAAGTGGTTGTACAATTTTGCATTGCCAGTAGGAGTCCCAACATTTGGTATGGTCAGACTTTTTAATGTAACTATTCAAATAATTATGTAAGAGCATCTCATTGTGATTTTCCTTTGCAGTTCCCCTTTCTGTGTACTGATTTACCATCTACTTAGCTTTGTTGAAGTGTCTATTCATATTTTTCCAATTTTTCTATTAGGTTGTTGTGTTACTCTTGAGTTTTAGGAATTATTTTTCTACTCTGGATACAAGTCTTTTATCGGGGATAAGCTATGCAAATATTTTCTCCCCATCCATGAATTTTTTTTACATACTCTTAACAGAGTCTTTCAGTTTTTTTTCAGAGAGCAAAAGTTTGTAATTTTGATGGTTCAATTTATCATCTTTTTTTGTTCCTTTTTTGGTCTATGCTTTTTGCCTAGGCCAAGGTCACAAGGATATTCTTCTTTTCTTTTTTTGTTTAAGTTTTGTACTTTTAGATACTATATTTCGATCTGATCTATTTTTGTTCATGGTACAAGATATGGATTGAAATTATTTTTATTTATATACACTTTTGCAAATGGATAACCAGTTGTTCCAGCATAATTTGTTGGGAAAGCTCTACTGAATTACTTTTGCACCTTCATCAAAAATTTGTTTTCCTTTTTTGTGTAGGTGTATGTTAGACTCTGTTCTGTTCCCTTGTTGATTGATTTTAATCACCTAATTGGCAAATATTTGTTATGTATATTTGAGAGGAAAATAGACCTAAATTATAGGATAAAAGAATTTCATTGCAGTGGAGACAGTTACAGAAGCTGGATCTTCATCTTTGGCCTTTCATTTCTGCTCTCAAATATCTGTGAAAAAGAGGCAAATAACAGCAGTAATAATCTAGAAAACCAATCAGCATAAGAAACATCAAATGCTCTTCTGTTTTCTTGAGTTGCCAGTGTATAGCTGTCTGTAGTCCAACCATAGGAATGGTAGCTATTCAGGAGCTACCATTATTCAGGAGCACAAGTAATGCCACTGTATTTCTTTCCTTTGATAGAGAGACCTGTTTGGTGAAATTAAATAGGCAGTGTTTTCAAGCTGTTAATAAACTGTGGTTTAAAAAGGAATAGTAATAAAATTGGTTATTATTTCACACTATTGTTTCTCAAGTCAAAATTATATCATTTCATACTCATTCCTAAGGTAGGGATACACATAAATGAATAGACTATGGTATATAGCTATAACTATTTTTAAGAAACTTGATTTAATAAACATATCAAACTTTGTGCCAATAAACATATATATTCTTTTCTGACACAAATGGAATATGCCCCCGTAACATTTGATTTTTAAAAGAAACTATTTGTAAATTATGTTTCTGGCATTATAGCCTTACCTGCATGGAATTTAAGAGAACAGTTACAATTAAAGCAATAGAAGAGAAGAAAAATTGGTTAGTAATTTGGATATTTGTTCTAATGCTACTTCTCAACTTATAAATAGCATAGGTTGTTCAAAAATCTAAATCCACATCACAAAGGAGCACTTTTACAAGGCCACTCAAGTATCCTTTGGCCCCAGTACTCATGGGAAGAATTCTCACACAAAAGTTCCAGTAAAGTAAACCTTTTAAATTGCAAATTTAGAAGCATTTTATTTCATTCTACTAAAAGGGAGGAAAAATTTTAAAGGTTTTAATTGGTGAGCAATGTTCATGCATTTATATAGGACTACAAAAACTGTTTCTAAATTTTGTATTATATTTGGACAATATAGAACAAGCCCAAATGATATTTTCTGTAACTTTTTCATACAGAATACCCAAATAAATGCATCCTCTGAGAAAAAGAAAAGTCTTAAGGAATTATAAATATTCTTGCTGGTGCAAACAAATATGTATTCCATAGCTCTTCAGAGGTGATTGTATCAAACAACATACACACAATTTTAAAAATCCTCTCAGTATTTAAGAGTAGAATCTCAATAATAACCACATTTCAGCATTTGATTTCCTTATGAGACTTTATGACCTAAATGATTTTAGCATAGGTTCAGGAGTCAGAACTGCTAGGCTGAATCTTGGTTACTCCTCTTACTAGTTGTATTAGATATTGGACAGGCTACCTCACTTTTATTACTTCTATTCTTCCTCTTTAAAATGGGGCTGAAATATCACACAGATCTCAATTATTATTTGCTATTTTTCATAATATTATTGTTGATCAAGATTGTGTGTAAAGCAACATTTCTTACTATATGGTCTTAAGCCACTCATAGCATTTCTTTCTGAATATGCTGTGACTTGTATTTTGGAAGCAGCATGTTCTATGTCACTTCAGTGCTGTCCCACTCTTTAGAAGCAGCATGGGACTCTACAAAGAGAGATTTTCCAACTCTAACATGCATGAGGGTGGAAATTTAATGAATGTTGGCAACTACTTTATAATAATTATATTAGGTCTTGATACTTCTAAAGTCAAATAGTCACTCATCCTTCTTGGCATTGTGTGCCTACAAAATATCTCCTATTATTTCAAAGGAAAATAAACCATCACAATTTTAAATAAAATTCAAATCAAGTATCATGTTAGTATTTTACAGCACATGCAGCCTCTTTTCTTTCTTGAGAACTTTCAGATTTGCTGATAATCCTAAATTATACATCTTCATTATTTAAACCTCAGACTCATATTTTTTATTTATTTTTCATACCTTTTATTTTTATTCCATTATGAAGGTTAAAAGTATAAAATTTGCACGCCATTAATTACATATATCTTAAAACATAATAAAAATAACTCTCAATGTGTTAAATAATGACTTCTGCTCTTGATATTTAAATATATATACACACACACACACACACATACATATATATTTACTTGTTACATGTTGGTTAATTTTATCATACCATACATTATGACTTAATTTTAAATACTTACCTAGTACTTTGGATTTAATGTCTCATTTATATTTATTAGAGTATTGGTGTCAAATCTAATGAACAGCTGGTGGAAAATATAGTCCTAATTGGAGACAAAAGGGATTTTTGAGATCTTCTAGTCAAATCTTCTTATACAGACTGGGGAAACTGAGGCCTTCCTTATCGGATGGACATTCTAGGACTATCAATATATTTGTCACTACAGACAAATCTGCAGTTAACACACTTTTACATGCAGTTGCTACTGCTGCTAAGTCACTTCAGTCATATCCGACTCTGTGCGACCCCATAGACGGAAGCTCACCAGGCTCCCCCGTCCCTGGGATTCTCTAGGCAAGAACACTGGAGTGGGTTGCCATTTCCTTCTCCAATGCATGAAAGTGAAAAGTGAAAGTGAAGTTGCTCAGTAGTGTCCAACTCTCAGCAACCCCATGGACTGGAGCCTACCAGGATCCTCCGTCCATGGGACTCTCCAGGCAAAAGTACTGGGGTGGGGTGCCATTGCCTTCCCCGTTACATGCAGTATTATGTATAAAAAAGTGATTTTCTCAAATGTTAATGACTTTGGTTTAGAACAATTTAAGGAGTAAATAAAGATTGTTCACATCCTCTAATAATGGATAATTATACTAAGCATAACACTGTGTAGTAAGTATACATAGCTGTCACTAAATGATAATAAAAAATCATATTTATCACCTTGATGTATCAAACACTGAAATAAGTGCCTTACTTTTACTGTTTAATGAACCCATTTGGGGTTCATTATCATCCTGATACTATCTTTGTTTGATAGCCTCATCTCACCTTTAGTACTATGTCCTCAGTGAGGAGACTGAATAACTTGTTGAAGGTCAAATAGCTTATAATCAGTAAAGCTCAGAAGTGAAAACAGATTATTTGATTCCAGAAGTTGAGTTCTTAACCACTTTACTACACCATCTTTAAGGAACAAAAGTGAGTGAACTCTGAGGAGTTCACTTCTCGACTCCTAGAACTGGAAATAAGTGACAGCTTTGGCCATTCTTCCATCCCTCTATAATAGTTATGTCCTCTTGATATTAGGACCTTTAAAGGCATCAATACTCAAGTTACTCTGACTTGCACAAGAGATTTAGCTTGAACTGACAAGGTATATTGGAACAGGCTAGTTTAATGAAAAATACGGTTTTCATTAAATTTAACATGCCTAATGACTTCTGGTCCCATCACTTCATGGGAAGTAGATGGGGAAACAGTGGAAACAGTGTCAGACATTGTTTTTCTGGGCTCCAAAATCACTGCAGATGGTGACTGCAGCCATGAAATTAAAAGACGCTTACTCCTTGGAAGGAAAGTTATGACCAACCTAGATAGCATATTCAAAAGCAGAGACATTACTTTGCCAACAAAGGTTCGCCTAGTCAAGGCTATGGTCTTTCCTGTGGTCATGTATGGATGAGAGTTGGACTGTGAAGAAGGCTGAGCGCCAAAGAATTGATGCTTTTGAACTGTGGTGTTGGAGAAGACTCTTGAGAGTCCCTTGGACTGCCGGGAGATCCAACCAGTCCATTCTGAAGGAGATCAGCCCTGGGATTTCTTTGGAAGGAATGATGCTAAAGCTGAAACTCCAGTATTTTGGCCACCTCATGCGAAGAGTTGACTCATTGGAAAAGACTCTGATGCTGGGAGGGATTGGGGGCAGGAGGAAAAGGGGATGACAGAGGGTGAGATGGCTGGCTGGCATCACTGACTCGATGGACGTGAGTCTGAGTGAACTCCGGGAGTTGGTGATGGACAGGGAGGCCTGGCGTGCTGAGATTCATGGGGTCGCAAAGAGTCGGACACAACTGAACGACTGATCTGATCTGATCTGAATGACTTTATTTGGTTAATAGCCAAACACTGGGAGCTCAGAGTTTATACCAATGTATTTAGTCCACAATTAAATGAAAATTATCCTAGGAATTTTTGTATTTAGTATCCCTAGCAGTAGAAGAACTTGTACTTCTGCTGCTAAGTCCTTCAGTCATGTACGACTCTGTGCAACCACATAGACGGCAGACCACCTGGCTCCCCTGCCCCTGGGATTTTCCAGGCAAGAACACTGGAGTGGGTTGCCATTTCCTTCTCCAGTGCATGAAAGTGAAAAGTGAAAGTGAAGTTGCTTAGTCGTGTCCGACTCTTGGTGACCCCATGGACTACACAGCCTACCAGGCTCCTCTGTCCATGAATTTTCCAGGCAAGAGTACTGGAGTGGGTTGCCATTGCCTTCTCTGACTTGCACTTCAAGAAGCCTAAAGATTCGACATGAATATCAGGAAATGTCCTTGTAATCTATACATTTTATCTATACATTTCTTTTCAATATTTGACTTGTGTTCTATAATGTATTGACATAGTTTTTATGTAAGATTCCTGGTCCTTGAATAAAATTAACACCTAAGATGATACACTATGATAATCTAATCTATTTTCCTGTGAGTTTTAGGCAGCAGCACAGACTCTGGAGTCTGCATTTAAATCCTTCCCCTTACTGTCTGTATGACCTTGGACAGCTCTTAGTTTTCTTATAAAAACAGGATGATAGGAACAGCCCTATGGGGTAGTTACATAAGAGTGAAGGAGTTGATCTGTGTAAATTATTTATTCATATGCATAAAGGCTCAGTAAGTGCTATCTATTATTATGCCACTCACAGGACCATATAGGCTTCCTGTCCCAGTTAAATAAGTATGTTCCTGGGCCAAGGTTAATGAGTTAAATCAACTTATGATGCTGTGTTTTATATGTTTTATATATTCAACTTAGAAAATAAGTTGAATTTGCCTTATAACACAAAGTAACATTTTGTTAAGGTGAGAACTAATATCCTTGGGTTTGTTATTTTCCACTGGGGCAGGCTTTTCAGTTAAGTGACATGCTTGTTGTTGTTTAGTTGCTAAATAATATCCAACTCTTTACAATTCCTTGGACTGTAACCTGCCAGACTCCTCTGTCCATAGAATTCCCCAGGCAAGAATACTGGAGTGGGTAGCCATTTCCTTCTCCAGGGGATCATCTTGATCCAGGGATTGAATCCAGGTCTTCTGCATTGCAAGCTGATTCTGTACCATCTGAGCCACCAATGCTCCAGCAAATCTAGTTAGTACTAATACTTCCAAGGTGAAGATAGCTAACACTTCACTGTTCTCTAACTTATCAATGAAAGAGAACCAGGGAAATTGTATCATGACTGACTACAAGTGAGTAAATGAACAAGATAGCTAATTAAGCCATTGTTTTAATTAAAGAAATGAAATGGAACCATAAATTCTCCAGATTTATAATTTTGTTTTAGTGACTCTTTTAAAATTGTTGTAACCCAAATTTCAAAATTATGATATCAAGCAGTTTTGTTTCTCTTGTTTTATAACCAGTGTTTGTCTATCTAAACGACTAAGCATTGTTTGTTTAGAGATAAGCAAATGTTCTAATTAACACAATTTCATTATCTAGCATCATGAGACTATACCTAGCCTTCTCTGGAAGGAAGATTAAAGATGACTTAAAAACAGAATTACATGAATTATTAAACTAAATGGCCTATCTGCTTGCAGCACTCTCCATGCTGTTCCTTAGCTTCTAGTACATAGTTTTTTGAAGAATATTCCTGAAAATACTTACCTTATCCCTGTTCTAATCCCAAAGTTTTGGTGATACGCTACTGTCTGGAGTGAGATCTGTGCATGTAAGCCTAAGCTCTGTCTGTTACCCTCTGGTGACCTTGTGCAAATTTTTCAATTCTCTTTGCCTCAATTTCATCCTCTGTAAAATGAGGAAAATAACAGTATCTTCCTCATAGAAACATGGTGAGCTTTAAGTAGCATAGTACATGTAAAATACTTTGAATGTGGTGAATGCTCCATCAGTGAATTCTAACTTCCTTACCAAACGTACCTTCTCCAAGAATGTTTACCCAGTAGAATGTAGTTCTTTAACTCTTTGGTTGTTTCAGGGCTTATTTAGTAAAGCTATATTAAAGTTTTGTATAGGTTTTGAAAAACATTTTAATGGAGCCACATAGATCATTTCTTTTGCAAACCTGTTCTTTTCCCAAGTATATTTTAAATTTCCCTAGGACAGGGCCTGAGGTGTTTTCTTATATGTAACTCTCCATCTTCACACAGAGTATTTACTCTGCACAAGAACACAATTAGTACTAATAAACCAACTTCTGAAATTAATGAACTGGCTTCCTGAGAGCAGGATTGTTTGTACTTGCTGCTGAAGTTTTATTGCTCCTATTTTTCTTTAAAAATTGTGCCATACCCTAATGTGCCAGATTTACTGCTGCATACCTGCCATGCAGCAAATCACATTAATTTAGTACATTTTCAATATTTAAAGAATTAGTGTTTTAGCAACCAAATTCTAAATAGGAGCACTTAAGAAAGCTGTGCTACATATACAGAATGGAGTATTACTCAGACATTAAAAAGAATACATTTGAATCAGTTCTTATGAGGTGGATGGAACTGGAGCCTATTATACAGAGTGAAGTAAGCCAGAAAGAAAAACACCAATACAGGATACTAATGCATATATATGGAATTTAGAAAGATGATAACAATAACCCTGTATACGAGACAGCAAAAGAGACACTGATGTATAGAACAGTCTTTTGGACTCTGTGGGAGAGGGAGAGGGTGGGATGATTTGGGAGAATGGCATTGAAATATGTATAATATCATACATGAAACAAATTGCCAGTCCAGGTTCGATACATGATACTGGGTGCTTGGGGCTGGTGCACTGGGACGACCCAGAGGGATGGTATGGGGAGGGAGGAGGGAGGAGGGTTCAGGATGGGGGACACATGTATACCTGTGGCAGATTCATTTTGATATATGGCAAAACCAATAGAATATTGTAAAGTTAAATAAAATAAAATTTTAAAAAATAAAAAAAATAAATAGGAGCACTGCATACACTTTACTTATAGCTAGGAGACTATGCAGTCTTTAGAAGAAAAATTCTGGAATTTAATGAGGATCTAGAGTATTAAATTCAAATGTCTGTGTACTTAACCTTCTGTTTCTTTAGTATTTTCTTTTATAAGACAAGATTTCTAAAAAGTTACTATCTGAAAATTGTTTTACAAATAATAGACATTAAAACAAAAATATATACTGAAGTATCAGAACATCTTTTTTCAATAAATTGTACTCTGGATATCATAAAAAAACTATTCATTAAGTTTCAGTTAAGTAAAATGAATAAGCTCTAAAGATCTGTTGTATAATATTGTATATATGGTCAACAATAATGTATTGTCTACTTAAAATTTGTTAAGAGGATATACCTCATGTTAAGGGTTCTTATCACAATAATTTTTTTTTTTTTAAAAAGACTACTCTGAGAACCAGATTTTGTTTGTTTTCAGAGACTTTCTATGTTATTTAAGCATGTAACATGTCACACTGAATTTTCCTTACTTGTAGCATATTTAGAAACAAATTTCCCAATTCCTGTATTACTTATAAGATGCTTTTCTTTGTGAAGTCATGTTTTTCTTTAACGCAAAATCCAATTATAGAAGTATTTAAATGATTAGGAAAATGCCAGAAACTAGGAATTGAGAACACATCTGCCTTGGTAACAACAAAAGAGCTGGTTCTCAATAGGTGCAAATATGCCCAGAGTAGAGCATCAAATGAAAAAGGCAAGTTGCAAAACAATATCTTCAGTATGATTTTGTCTATATAAAAATACATATAAAAAGGTGTATATATATGGAGTGTGCATGTGTGTATGGGGTTCCTTGGTAACTGTATGTATATTTTCATGTTCATAGAAAAATGTCCAAAAATATACACACCAAACTGATCTAATTATAAGGAAAAGCTTTAACTTTTTTATTTTCTATTCTGAAGCCCTTCTTGAATTTTAAACAATGAGCACATATTATTTTTATAACTAAAAGAAAAAAAATTGCAGTGACAATGAATAACATTGTTTAAATGAAATTTGCATTGTATTTTAGTCAAACAAGGTTTATACAAAGAGCCTGAGTACTGTCCCAATTGTTTTTGCAAAGTAGGAAATAGCTTTTGCTTGAGCTACACTCATATAGCCTGATCTGTATACATTTCTTCCATTCAAATTGTTTCCATTCCACTTATTTCAAAACTCATATCCTATTGACTTGTACAGCTGTTTTTTTAGTTAATTTATTTTTTTATTGAAGGATAATTGCTTTACAGAATTTTGTTGTTTTCTGTCAAACTACAACGTGATTCAGCCATAGGTATACATATATCCTCTCCCTTTTGAACTTCCCTCCCATCTCCCTACCCATCCCACCCTTCTAGGTTGAAACAGAGCCCCTGTTTGAGTTTCATGAGCTACAGAACAAATTCCTGTTGGTTATCTATTTTACATATTGTAATGTAAGTTTCCATATTACTCTTCTCATACATTTCACCCTCTCCTCTCTTCTCCCCATGTACAGCTATTTTTAATGCAGAAAATGATTCTTGCCTCTAGAGTCTCAGGTTGCCTGGAAAGTGAAGACCATGAGCAGACTAACCATTCTTCAGAGCCATTTATTTTTAACTTTGTGGGGAAAACTTAGGCCAATTCTTACAAATAACTGTTTGGATTTTGTGACATCCTTTCCTTCCTGTGGCTTTCTGATGATTTGAAAGAATTTAAAGCCATAAAATATTGCTTGATCATAAAATTAATAGACAAAGTGCATTTTTTTTTCTGCAAGTGATATATATATAGTTTAACTAGAAATGATGTGAATTTGCTTGTAAGTTTATAATATGCTTACTATGAGATTCTGTTTAATTCAGTAAAAAGACGTATGCTTACTGTACTGAAATTTAGAATCACTGAACCAAAGTCATTATAAAATAGTATAAACTGATAGGATGCACATTTTAGAGATATAGCTATGACAACTGATAAAGTATTCTATTTACTATTTCCTTCTGTACTCTCTTGCATTCTGTGATTTCATTGTTTCAGACCACTGTTATTTTCCATCTGAGTCATTTACCTCATCCTTGTCATCTATCTCCCTACCTCAATCTCTCTTCCTTCCCTTCTAGCCTATGTTCTATTGTGAAACTAACCTTTCTAAAATGCCATTTTCATCATATTCTACCCTTCTTGAAACTCTGCAGTGAATCTTCATTGAAAGGCAGAGTGATAAAAGGAAAAAAAAAGAAACATCAATTTTGAAGTCAGACAAACTTGGGTTTGAGTCTTGGT
Organism: Tragelaphus eurycerus; assembly: GCA_935064755.1. NCBI lineage: Eukaryota > Metazoa > Chordata > Mammalia > Artiodactyla > Bovidae > Tragelaphus > Tragelaphus eurycerus. The sequence goes on from CAKXYN010000118.1 coordinate 2,552,921, forward strand.
AAGTAATTTTTTAGAAATTAGATTAGAGTCAATCATACACATATTTACCAGTTGCTAGTATGGCCTTGGAATGTTACTTAATCTCACCAACCCACATTCTCTTTATCAATGAAAAGTGGAAAATAATGCATAACTAATTCATAACAGTGAATTAAAAGTGTTAGTTGCTCAGTCGTGTTCAACTCTTTGCAACCCCATGGACGGTAGCTCGCCAGGCTCCCGGTCCATGGAATGCTCCAGGCAAGGATACTAGAGTGGAGAGCCATTCCCTTCTCCAGGGAATCTTCCTGACCCAGGGATCGAACCCAGGTCTCCTGTTTGGCAGACGGATTCTTCACCATTGAGCCATGAGGAAAGCCCAACTAATTCCTAATAATAATATATCACTTAGGACTTTTCAGTTACAAGCAATATAAAACAACTCTGGCTGTTTAACTCGAAATTTAATTCATTGGAAAATAAAAAGGTCTCACAGAATCTGTGGAAGACTGGTGAGTCAGGTCTGGAAGCAGACAGGAACTGAAGTATCTCTGGATACCTAGGAAGGCAAAAACACAGGACCTTATAACCAAAGTAGTCTAATCATGATGTTTAGGATGAGATAAACTGACACTTCAGTCACTTTCAATTTAATTGTTTGCCGTTTCACTACAATAGGGTAAGGCTTCTAGTTATAGTCCCATTAGATTCTTCTCAAGAGAAAATCAGAGTGTTAGGAGAATGAGGAAATGGATGCCCAATATCCAACATGCAACAATTGCCAGCTATGTATGTAAACCACCAGTCACATATTAAATGCTCAGTAAATGGCTATTTTAAAAGAATGATGTCTGGAAAACTAAATCAGGCCTTCATGGCTGTTCAATTTCTGACCTTAATCAACTTTTTAAACTTAATTTTCTCTCCAGTCCTCTGCATAAACCTTGAATTCTCATTTTTTTCCTTCTCACTTAGTCCATTTTTACTGCCTGAAATATTTTCAACCTCTCTCACTTTTAAATAAAAAGAAACATTTTATCTCTTGAAAGACTCAGTTTAGCTCTTTTTCTGGTCCCAGAATCACTGATTTTGTTTCCTCATTTCTCTTAATCATGCATTGCTTCTTGACATCTTTTCTGAATGATAGTCTTGTATCGCTAAATCTTCACGTGCCCAGCTGGATTATACATGCCTTCATAAGAGAGATTATGTACCATATATTTATTTGCTTCCTTGATGACAGTGAACCCAGTGCCTTACACATAGTAGGTGCTCATAAACTTATGATAAATGAATGTAAGAATGTGAATTATTAATTTAAATTGAAACATCCATTTAATGATCACCTTCTGTATACTTAGCACTGTGGTGATTGTTTTGAGAATGTAGGGGGGAAAAATTGAAAGTTGCCTTTGTAGGTCACAGTTTAATTTACTAGCAAAAAAATAAAAGCATGAAGTATCAAAAGTGTAGTTATATTAATAAGTAAAACATATCATAATGAGATGTTATGTATTGGTACTAAGGGTATGAGAAGATACAAAAAGCAGGAATAACATAGTTAAGGAAAATTTGAGAAGGAAGTCTTATTGAGGTGGAGAAGTGGAGTTAGCAAGAAGTTTTTGTTATTCAGTTGCTCAGTCATGTCCGACTCTGCGACTCCATAGGCTGTAGTACACCAGGCTTCCCTGTCCTTCACCATCTCCTGGAGCTTGCTCAGACTCCTGTCCATTGAGTCAGTGATGCCATCCAACCATCCCAACCTCTGTCATCCCCTTCTCCTCCTGCCTTCAATCTTTCCCAGGATCAGAGTATTTTCCAATGATCAGCCCTTCACATCAGGTAGCCAAAGTATTTGGAGTTTCAGCCTCAGCATCAGTCCTTCCAATGAATATTCAGGACTGATGTCCTTTAGGATGGATTGGTTGGATCTCCTTGCTGTCCAAGGGACTCTCAAGAGTCTTCTCTGGCACCACAGTTCAAAAGCATCAATTCTTCAGCACTTAGCCCTCTTTATGGTCCAACTCAAGCATCCATACATGACTACTGGACTACTGGAAAAACCATAGCTTTGACTATATGGATCTTTGTCAGCAAAGTGATGTATTAGGTTTTTCATATGCTGTCTAGGTTTGTCATAGCTTTTCTTCCAAGGAGCAAGCATCTTTTAATTTCATTGCTGTAGTCATCATCTACAGTGATTTTGGAGCCCAAGAAAATAAAGTCTGTCATTGTTTTCATTGTTTCCCCATCTACTGGCCATGAAGTGATGGGACTAAATACCATGATTTTAGTTTTTTGAATGTTGAGTTTTAAGCCAGCTTTTTCATTCTCATATTTCACTTTCATCAGAAGGCTCTTTGGTTCCTCTCTGCTTTCTGCCATAAGGGTGGTGTCATCTGTATAACAAGTTTTTGATGTTTCTCTCTGCATTCTTGATTCCAGCTTGTGCTTCATCCAGCTCAATATTTTGCATGATGTACACTTCATATAAGTTAAATAAGCAGGGCGATAATACACAACCTTGACATCAGATCAGATCAGTCAGATCAGTCGCTCAGTCGTGTCCGACTCTTTGCGACCCCATGAACCACAGCACGCCAGGCCTCCCTGTCCATCACCAGCTCCCGGAGGTCACTCAGACTCACACCCATCAAGTGAGTGATGCCATCCAGCCATCTCATCCTCTGTCGTCCCCTTCTCCTCCTGCCCTCAATTTCTCCCAGCATCAGAGTCTTCTCCAATGAGTCAACTCTTCGCATGAGGTGGCCAAAATACTGGAGTTTCAGCTTTAGCATCATTCATTCCAAAGAAATTCCAGGATTGATCTCCTTCAGAATGGACTGGTTGGATCTTCTTGCAGTCCAAGGGACTCTCAAGAGTCTTCTCCAACACCACAGTTCAAAAAGCATCAATTCTTCAGCGCTCAGCCTTCTTCACAGTCCAGCTCTCACATCCATACATGACCACAGGAAAGACCATAGCCTTGACTAGGCGAACCTTTGTTGGCAAAGTAATGTCTCTGCTTTTGAATATGCTATCTAGGTTGGTCATAACTTTCCTTCCAAGGAGTAAGCGTCTTTTAATTTCATGGCTGCAGTCACCATCTGCAGTGATTTTGGAGCCCAGAAAAATAAAGTCTGACACTGTTTCCACTGTTTCTCCATCTATTTCCCATGAAGTGATGGGACCAGATGCCATGAACTTCGTTTTCTGAATGTTGAGCTTTAAGCCAACCTTTTCACTCTCCACTTTCACTTTCATCAAGAGGCTTTTTAGCCCCTCTTCACTTTCTGCCATAAGAGTGGTATCATCTGCATATCTGAAGTTATTGATATTTCTCCCAGCAATCTTGATTCCAACTTGTGTTTCTTCCAGTCCAGCATTTCTCATGATGTACTCTGCATATAAGTTAAATAAACATGGTGACAATATGCAGCCTTGACATACTCCTTTTCCTATTTGGAACCAGTCTGTTGTTCCATGACCAGTTCTAACTGTTGCTTCCTGACCTGCATACAGATTTCTCAAGAGGCAGATCAGGTGGTCTGGTCAAGGCAGATCAATGTAAGAGAAACCTAAGTAAGACAATAGGTCTTGAAAGAGGGCATCAGAGGGCAAATACACTGAAACCATTCTCACAGAAAACTAGTCAATCTAATCACACCAGGACCACACCCTTGTCTAACTCAATGAAATTAAGCCATGCCCGAGGGGCAACCCGGGATGGGCGGGTCATGGTGGAGAGATATGACAGGGTGTGGTCCGCTGGAGAAGGGAATGGCAAACCACTTCAGTATTCTTGCCTTGAGACCCCATGAACAGTATGAAAAGACAAAATGATAGGATAATGAAAGAGAAACTTCCCAGGCCAGTAGGGGCCCAATATGCTACTGGAAGTCAGTGGAGAAATAAGTCCAGAAAGAATGAAGGGATGGAGCCAAAGCAAAAATACCCAGCTGTGAATGTGTCTGGTGATAGAAGCAAAGTCCGATGCTGTAAAGAGCAATATTGCATAGGAACCTGGAATGTCAGGTCCATGAATCAAGGCAAATTGGAAGTGGTCAACCTTGACATACTCTTTCCCAATTTTGAACCAGTCCATTGTTCCATGTCCAGTTCTAACTGTTGCTTCTTGACCTGCATGTAGGTTTCTCAAGGGGCAGGTCAGGTGGTCTGGTATTCCCATCTCTTTCAGAATTTTCCAGTTTGTTGTGATTCACACAATCAAAAGCTTTAGTGTAGTCAGTGAAGCAGAAGTAGATGTTTTTTCTGAAATTTTCTTGCATTTTCTATGATCCAGTGGATGTTGGCAATTTTATCTCTTGTTCTTCTGCCTTTTCTAGATCCAGCTTGAACATCTGGAGTTTAGTTTATGTACTGTTGAAGCCTTACTTTGAGAATTTTGAGCATTACTTTGTTAGTGTGTGAAATGAGTGCATTTTTGCATTAGTTTGTACATTGTTCAGCATTGCCTTTCTTCCTAGCAGGAAGTAGTCAGAAACATAACTGGAAATATGAAACCAGAACTGGGAAAAGTATTAGCAACTGGGGCTGGAGATACAGGCTTGTGATTCATTTTTTGTAAGTAGTGTTAGTATAAATGGAGAAATTATGAAAATTAGTACATAGAGTAAGCCTAACAAAAGTCATGTAGGTTCCATAAAGGAAGTCCACCATATTCTTCCATTTAAAACATCCTTGTATTTTTTAAAACAGATTTTTTTTGAATTTAGTATGAAAAAGTGAAAAAGTGTAAATGTTAGTCATTCAGTCATGTCTGACTCTTTGTGACCCCATGAACTATAGCCTGCCAGGCTCCTCTGTCCATGGAATTCTCTAGGCAAAACTACTTTCAATTTTTCATACTACATTTCAATACATACTATAAAATTTATTCTTTTCAGTATATAATTCAGTGATTTTAGTAGATTAATAGAATTGTGCAACAGTCATCACAATTCAGTTTTAAAATTTTTCCATCATCCAAAAATTCTGTGAAACCCGTTAGCAGTAAATCTCTTCTCCCATCCTCAGGCTTAAGCAAATAACTCTTCTCTTTTCTTTCTGTGTAAATTTGCCTTTTCTGTACATTTAATATAAATGTAATAATATAATATGTCCATTTTGCCTAGCTTCTTACACTGAGCATATTTTTAAAGTGTATTCATGTTGTAGCATGTATCAATAACTTGTTCCTTTTAATTGATTAATAGTATTCCATTGTGTAAATATAGCACATTTTGTTCATTCATTTACTAGGTGCTAGACATTTACATTTTTTCCATTTTTTTTCTTTTTATGGGTAATGCTTCTGTGAATAGTGACAACATGCCTCTGTGTGGACATATATTTTTATTTCTTCTCATTAGAGGCCATAAAGTAAAATGGCTATTATATGGGAAAATTTTGTTTAACTTATTAAAAAACTGTCAAAATGTTTTCCAAAGTGTCTGTACCATGTTATATTCCCACCAACAATGCACAGATGGTCTGCATTCTCTACATCCTCAAACCTTGATACCGTTTGTCTTTTTTATTTTAGCCATTCTAGTGGATATGTTGGAGAAGGCAATGGCACCCCACTCCAGTACTCTTGCCTGGAAAATCCCATGTATGGAGGAGCCTAGTAAGCTGCAGTCCATGGGGCTGCAAAGAGTCAGACACGACTGAGTGACTTCACTTTAGCTTTTCACTTTCATGCATTGGAGAAGGAAATGACAACCCATTCCAGTGTTCTTGCCTGGAGAATCCCAGGGATGGGGGTGCCTGGTGAGCTGCCATCTATGGGGTTGCACAGAGTCAAATACGACTGAAGCAACTTAGCAGCAGCAGTAGTTGCAGCAGTGGATATGTAGCAGTTTCTAATTGGTATTTTGATGTACATTTCCCTAATGATTGATGATGCAAAGAGTCAAACACGACTAAGAGAGTAAATTAACTTAATGATTAATGATGTTGCATATCTTTTCATATCCTTTTAATCCATTCATATCTTCTTTCACAAAATGTTGAATCAAATTATTTGCCTATTTTTAATTTGTTTTTTCTTTCTAATAATTATTGAGTCATAAGTGTTATTCAAATACTCTGTATACAAGCTTATTTTATTATTATTTTTAATATGCCTTTCTCTTTTAATCCCCTACCTCCTCAAACTCTCAAAAAAAAAAAAAAATACCCAGAAATTAAACATACGGAAGCTCAAAGAACCAAACAACCCAGCCTGAATAGCAGACTCCTTTCCACAGAGGCCAAAGTTCTGGGTGCTGGGGTCTCCATTCAGAGCCTGGTAGTTAAAACTGGTGCAGAATAAGGTGCTCCAAAAGCTACCAGTAAGTCTGCCCAGAAAGCTACCAGTAACTCTGCCCAGAGGGACTTTCTGCACAGGAGCACCCCCTCACGGGGCTAGTCTATGTAAAAAGTGGTGTTTGTTGGCCTTGTGAAAGAGCTCCTTCCTGTGGGCATCCAGAAACTAGCTCTATGAGCCCTGTAGGAAGCCAAGCCTAAGGCCCCCACCCCCTACCCCTATAGACAAGGCACTCAGACAGCAGAAAGTAGCCCCTGGACCAGCCATGGCTGTGGATCTACAAGCTTTTTATTAGATCTGTGATTTGTAAATACTTTCTACTAGTCTGTTGCTTTTAATTTTATTTTCTTATTGGTGACGTTTGAGGAGCAAAAGTTGATAAATTCAAATTGATCAAGTTTGTCTTCTGTGGGTCACACCCTTAGTATTGTATCTCTGCCCTGCTCAAGGTCACAAAAATTTTATTTTTTTTCTTCTAGAAGTTACTTATTTTAGCTCTTAAATTTGGGTCTGTGATCCATTTTGAGTTAAGTTTTTATGTATGGCTTGGCATGAAGCAAGGGTCTAATTTCTTTCCCTATTTTTTTTTCTTTGAATGCACTACTTGGCTTGCAGGATCTTAGTTCCCCAGCCAGAGAAAACACCAAGTCCTAACCACTGCTGCTGCTGCTGCTAAGTTGCTTCAGTCATGTCCGACTCTGTGCGACCCCATAGACAGCAGCCCACCAGGCTCCCCCGTCCCTGGGATTCTCCAGGCAAGAACACTGGAGTGGGTTGCCATTTCCTTCTCCAATGCATGAAAGTGAAAAGTGAAAGTGAAGTCGCTTAGTCATGTCTGGCCCTCAGCAACCCCATGGACTGCAGCCTTCCAGGCTCCTCCATCCATGGGATTTTCTAGGCAAGAGTACTAGGGTGGGGTGCCATTGCCTTCTCCGCCTAACCACTGGAACATCAGAAAATTGCCCCTCTATTTTTATTCAAATGTGGATATCCAGTTGTCCTACTCCCTTTGTTGAAAAGACTACACTGTCCCCCATTGAATTGTCTTGGTACCTTTGTGGGAAATCAACTGACTGTAAATTTTAGAATTTATTTCTGAACTTTGAATTCTGTTCCACTTATCCATGCACCTATCTTTGAGTCAATACCATATTGTCTGATTAACTGTGGCTTTTATCTTAAGTTTTGAAATCCAATTTTGTTCCACATTTTCAGGTTTGTTTTAGCTATTCTGGTCCCTTGTATTTCCAGTTGAAATTTAAAATCAGCTTGTCAATGTCAGTTTCTGCAAGGAAGCCAGCTGGGACGTTCATAGGGGTTGTATTTAGTCTATCCATCAATTTAGGATGGATTACTATCTTGGTAATATTGAGCCTTCCTATCTAAGAGCATGAAATATCTATTTATTTAGATATTCTTTAATTTTTATCAGCAGTGTTTTGTGGTTTTTAGTGTATAAGTCCTGGAAGAATCTCAATGCTGAATGAACTGAGGGTGGAAGGTATGGGAGCAGCTCCAGGTCCTAATGCCACAGATTCCCATTCTTTGTACCCCAAGGTCAGAGATGTTTTGGGAATAAACACTCCTCATATGGGTATATAGTTTTGGTCAGTTTTCAGAGTGCTGAAATGGTTATTTTGTTAATTTTGTTCAGGTTTATAATGCTTTAGGGAAAGATTTCCTGACCTCCTCATTTAGCCATACCTGTAAGTTCCAACATGTGTGTGTGTTTATGAGAATTTGTGTTCCAACTACTTCTAACTCCAAAATCCCAGTGATAGAATATCTACTGAGCAATGCTAATTCATTCAAAAAATATGTCAAACAGCCACTTGTCTTGTAAAGACAAACCATTTAACTTACTGGTAACTTTTTGTGTAGCATTGACTATGTGTTAGAGTTGTGATGAAAGTGACTAAAATTGACTGCATAATTTAGTTCAAATAAGTAGATATATCAAGCACTTCTTATGTGTTTGGTACACATAATACACAGGATTTGATAGATGAATAAATCATTAGTGTTACCCCAAAGAAATTTTCCATGTTGTGTCAGAGTCTTTAAGTATACTTCACATCAACAAGTCTTCAGAGTCTAAAGTATAAGTAGAAAGCCAAGTGTACATTCCTTTGGAGCCCCAAACTCATATAATTAACTGCCTATTCAAAATCTCTATTTGGATGTCTAGTGGGCATCTCAAAATTAACATGTACAAAAATGAATTTGCTCACCCACATTTTAAAACTAATCTTCTTTAGTGACCCCATCTCAATAAGTGGTACTTCTCTTTGCCAAGTTTCAGATACTTGATAGTTATCCTTGATTTGTTTTTCTCCTCCCTTACCCCCTATCCAATCAATCAACAAGTCCTATTGCTTCTACCTCCAAAATAGTATCTCATATATATCTGCTCAATTGTCTCCTACTCTAATGTCAACATCCTAGTCCAAACCATGTTCATTTACTGCCACCAGCCCCTCCAAGCTATCATACCTGGACTGCTGCCTAGTATATCACCCTGCATTCCTTCCTATACAGCTAATATCAGTTCTTCACATGTGGGGCAAAGTAATGTCAGGCAAGTGTAATCTCTCGGTTCTGTCTCATCTCAACAAAATTTGAAGTGACAGACATTAAAGCCCTCGGTGTGTCACAGCTCTTGGACAGACTGTGTTGTAGCTCTCAGGTCTTGAACAGCCCATGTTATAGCTCTTAGACAGATGAGTGTTACAGCTCCATGTTACAGCTCAGTTTTATTTAGAAAATAGCAGGAAAATACATCCTCGAGGCATGAAGGCATGCAGATCCAAAGACGCGAAGAGAAAAGAGAGCTCTGGCCCCTTGGCTCCTCTTTTTGTTTTTTCCTCCTCCTGCCCCAACCCCCCAACCCCCCAACCCCCCCCCCCCCACCGGCCTGCCCTATCTAAATTGGGCTAGCCAGGAGTGCTGTTTGTTCTATGTGAGGTCCTCATTCCCATCCTTGGACCTTCCTTTGTCCTTCCTTTGTTCTATTTTCACAGGCTTCTCCCTTCCTTGTCTTTTAGCCACTGCCATTTTTGACTCCTGTTTCCTATTCTAACTACCTAACAGTAATCTTTGAAAAATGGAAATCTGATCACATCACTTCCCTGCATAAAATTTTCAGTGGTTACTCAATTGATATACCATATGGTGCCCAGTTAAGTATATTATTCAAGATCCATGGCAATTTAGCCCCAACCATGGCAACCCACTCCAGTACTCTTGCCTGGAACATCCCATGGACAGAGGAGCCTGGTGGGCTGCAGTCCATGGGGTCGCTGAGTTGCACACAGCTGAGCTACTTCACTTTCACTTTTCACTTTCATGCACTGGAGAAGGAAATGGCAACCCACTCCAGTATTCTTGCCTGGAGAATCCCAGGGACAGGGGAGCCTGGTGGGCTGCCGTCTATGGGGTTGCACAGAGTTGAACACGACTGAAGTGACTTAGCAGTAGTCCAACTAACCTAGATCTCCCACCTAGATTAACATTCCTTCTGTTTGAAGAGGAAAAGGTAAAATTTTACATAACCTCCTTCTCTTCTGCCTCTGTAACTCAGCTTGCCCCTTGCAAGGTCTAGATCACATAGGTCACGTAGTCTCAGAAAGTGGAGATTTGCAATACTAGGAACTTAAGTTCATCTCACTCACCCTTGTCCTGTTCTTTCCAATCACCCAGCCCCTGAAAACCTGCTTAACCATACCTCTCCAGGTCAGGCATCCCTCTCCCCATCTTGACCACTGTTCCCATGCACACGAAACCCCTTAGTTTAAGCCAGCCTATTACCAGCTAGTGTTGCCCCCTACAGTCTGTCTATAAAAACTCTGTAATCACTTTGTTTGGGGCTCAGAGCTAGGAGTGTTAACTCCACTGGGCCCACTGGAGTAATAAACCTGAGATCTGCAACTCTCCGAGTATGCTTAGTTTCTCAAGAACTGGTTCCTTCAACATGTTTACAGTCTTACTTTTATCTAACTTCAGCATAGTGGAGAGAAGGATTTTTCTAAAATACAAATATGAGCAGGTCTCTTTTCTCCTTTATTCAGAAATCTTCCCATAAGTTTTATGACAAAGTTCATCTCTAATATTGCCTATAAGGTTCTTCAAGATCAGTTCAGTTCAGTTGATCAGTCGTATCTGACTCTTTGTGACCCCATAAACCGCAGCATGCCAGGCCTCCCTTTTCATCACCAAACTCCTGGAGTTCACCCAAACCCATGTCCATCGAGTCGGTGATGCCATCCAACCATCTCCTCTGTCGTCCCCTTCACCTCATGCACTAAATCTTTCCCAGCATCAGGGTTTTTTCAGATGAGTCAGCTCTTCATATCAGGTGGCCAAAGTATTGGAGTTTCAGCTTCAACATCAGTCCTTCCAATGAACACCCAAGACTGATCTCCTTTAGGATGGACTGGTTGGATCTCCTTGCAGTCCAAGGGACTCTCAAGAGTCTTCTCCAACACCACAGTTCAAAAAACATCAGTTATTCGCCACTCAGCTTTCTTTATAGTCCAACTCTCACATACATGACCACTGGAAAAACCATAGCCTTGACTAGATGGACCTTTGTTTGCAAAGTAATGTCTCTGCTGTTGAATATGCTGTCCAAGTTGGTCATAAGTTTCCTTCCAAGGAGTAAACGTCTTTTAATTTCATGGCTGAGATCACCTTCTGCAGTGATTTTGGAGTCCAGAAAAATAAAGTCTGACACTGTTTCCACTGTTTCCCCATCTATTTGCCATAAAGTGATGGAACTGGATGCCATGATCTTAGTTTTCTGAATGTTGAGCTTTAAGCCAACTTTTTCACTCTCCTCTTTCAATTTCATCAAGAGGCTTTTTAGTTCTTCTTCACTTTCTGCCATAAGGGTGGTGTCATCTGCATATCTGAGGTTATTGATATTTCTCCCAGCAATCTTGATTACAGCTTGTGCTTCCTCCAGCCCAGTGTTTCTCATGATACACACTGCATAGAAGTTAAATAAGTAGGGTGACAATATACAGCCTTGATGTACTCCTTTTCCTATTTGGAATCAGTCTGTAGTTCCATGTCCAGTTCTAACTGTTACTTCCTGACCTGCATACAGGTTTCTCAAGAGGCAGGTCAGGTGCTCTGGTATTCCCATCTCTTTCAGAATTTTCCAGTTTATTTTGATCCACACAATCAAAGGCTTTGGCATAGTCAATAAAGCTGAAATAGATGGAACTCTCTTTTTTGATGATCCAGCAGATGTTGGCAGTTTGATCTCTGATTCCTCTGCCTTTTCTCAAACCAGCTTGAACATCTGGAAGTTCACTGTTCATGTATTGCTGAAGTCTGGCTTAAAGAATTTTGAGCATTTGTTTACTAGTGTGTTAGATGAGTGTAATTGTGCCATGGTTTGAGCATTCTTTGGCATTGCCTGTCTTTGGGATTGCAATGAACACTGACCTTTTCCAGTCCTGTGGCCCCTGCTGAGTTTTCCAAATTTGCTGGGAGCATATTGAGTGCAGCACTTTCACAGTGTCATCTTTCAGGATTTGAAACAGCTCAACTGGTATTCTATCACCTCCACTAACTTCATGATCATTTTCCTGCCCATTTCCTCAGCAGCATCCCATGGCACCATCAGTATTAATCATTACTTTCCAGTCATACTGGCCTATTGTTTCTTAAAGGAACAAAGCTCATTTGTGCCTCAGTACCTTCATATATGTTTTTCCTTCTGCCTTAAATTAATAATCCTCATCCTCTTTATCTGATTAATGACTATTCTTCTTTCAGGTCTTATTTTAATTCCCACTTTCAGAGAGAGAGATCTTCCTGATCCCATTGACTAAGTACTAGTTATGTGCTGGTATAAAACCCTTTCTATTTTCTTTATAGCACTATAACAGTTATAAATATATAGTTTTGCTGTGCTTCATCACTCAATGATGTCCAACTCTTTGTCACCTCATGGACTACAGCCTGCCAGGCTCTTCTATCCATGGTGGTTCTCCAGGCAAGAATACTGGGTGGGTTTCCATGCACTCCTCCTAGGGATATTTCTAACCCAGGGATCAAATCCAGGTCTCTTGCATTGCAGGTGGATTCTTTACCAGTTGAGCCACCAGGAAAGCCCTTGTACATAGGTGTGTGTGTGTGTAGTTAATTTGTTATAACTACTTGTTATATATAACTATATAATTATGTAGTTATTTGTAGGTTATTTATTTAAAATGAGCATTCCTAAAATCTGTGAGTGACCATAGTTATATTGTAATGTCACCAGCATTTTTTTAGCCCAGTGCTGGGTGCATAGTAAACACTCAATAAATATTGGCTGAAGTAACTAGTGAACATGCCATAGTAACATAGGTATAAAGAACTTATTTCCCACTAGGAGGATCTGGAAAGTTGGAGGCTAAAGCAAAAGTATTCTAGGCAAAGGAAACAAAATGTTTGTACAAAGAATTAGGAAATATATTTGAGATCAGATCAGATCAGATCAGTCGCTCAGTCGTGTCCGACTCTTCGCGACCCCATGAACCACAGCACGCCAGGCCTCCCTGTACATCACCAGCTCCCGGAGGTCACCCAGACTCACACCCATCAAGTCAGAGATGCCATCCAGCCATCTCATCCTCTGTCGTCCCTTTCTCCTCCTGCCCTCCAATCCCTCCCAGCATCAGAGTCTTCTCCAATGAGTCAACTCTTCGCATGAGGTGGCCAAAATACTGGAGTTTCAGCTTTAGCATCATTCCTTCTAAAGAAATTCCAGGATTGATCTCCTTCAGAATGGACTGGTTGGATCTTCTTGCAGTCCAAGGGACTCTCAAGAGTCTTCTCCAACACCACAGTTCAAAAGCATCAATTCTTCGGCGCTCAGCCTTCTTCACAGTCCAGCTCTCACATCCATACATGACCACAGGAAAGACCATAGCCTTGACTAGGCGAACCTTTGTTGGTAAAGTAATGTCTCTGCTTTTGAATATGCTATCTAGGTTGGTCATAACTTTCCTTCCAAGGAGTAAGCGTCTTTTAATTTCATGGCTGCAGTCACCATCTGCAGTGATTTTGGAGCCCAGAAAAACAAAGTCTGACACTGTTTCCACTGTTTCCCCATCCATTTCCCATGTAGTGATGGGACCAGATGCCATGATCTTCGTTTTCTGAATGTTGAGCTTTAAGCCAACCTTTTCACTCTCCACTTTCACTTTCATCAAGAGGCTTTTTAGCCCCTCTTCACTTTCTGCCATAAGAGTCGTGTCATCTGCATATCTGAGGTTATTGATATTTCTCCCAGCAATCTTGATTCCAACTTGTGTTTCTTCCAGTCCAGCATTTCTCATGATGTACTCTGCATATAAGTTAAATAAACATGGTGACAATATGCAGCCTTGACGTACTCCTTTTCCTATTTGGAACCAGTCTGTTGTTCCATGACCAGTTCTAACTGTTGCTTCCTGACCTGCATACAGATTTCTTAAGAGGCAGATCAGGTGGGCTGGTATTCCCATCTCTTTCAGAATTTTCCATATGTTATTGTGATCTACACAGTCAAAGGCTTTGGCATAGTCAATAAAGCAGAAATATATGTTTTTCTGGAACTCTCTTGCTTTTTCCATGATCCAGCGGATGTTGGCAATTTGATCTCTGGTTCCTCTGCCTTTTCTAAAACCAGCTTGAACATCAGGAAGTTCACGGTTCACATATTGCTGAAGCCTGGCTTGGAGAATTTTGAGCATTACTTTACTAGCGTGTGAGATGAGTGCAATTGTTCGGTAGTTTGAGCATTCTTTGGCATTGCCTTTCTTTGGGATTGGGATGAAAACTGACCTTTTCCAGTCTTGTGGCCACTGCTGAGTTTTCCAAATTTGCTGGCATATTGAGTGCAGCACTTTCACAGCATCATCTTTCAGGATTTGGAATAGCTCCACTGGAATTCCATCACCTCCACTAGCTTTGTTCGTAGTGATGCTTTCTAAGGCCCATTTGACTTCACATTCCAAGATGTCTGGCTCTAGGTCAGTGATCACATCATCATGATTATCTGGGTCTTGAAGCTCTTTTTGTACAGTTCTTCTGTGTATTCTTGCCACCTCTTCTTAATATTTTCTGCTTCTGTTAGGTCCACACCATCTCTGTCCTTTATCGTGCCCATCTTTGCATGAAATGTTCCTTTGGTATCTCTGATTTTCTTGAAGAGATCCCTAGTCTTTCCCATTCTGTTGTTTTCCTCTATTTCTTTGCATTGATCGCTGAAGAAGGCTTTCTTATCTCTTCTTGCTATTCTTTGGAACTCTGCGTTTAGATGTTTATATCTTTCCTTTTCTCCTTTGCTTTTTGCTTCTCTTCTTTTCACAGCTATTTGCAAGGCCTCCCCAGACAGCCATTTTGCTTTTTTGCATTTCTTTTCCATGGGGATGGTCTTGATCCCTGTCTCCTATACAATGTCACGAACCTCATTCCATAGTTCATCAGGCACTCTATCTATCAGATCTAAGCCCTTAAATCTATTTCTCACTTCCACTGTATAATCATAAGGGATTTGATTTAGGTCATACCTGAATGGTCTAGTAGTTTTCCCTACTTTCTTCAATTTCAGTCTGAATTTGGCAATAAGGAGTTCATGGTCTGAGCCACAGTCAGCTCCTGGTCTTGTTTTTGCTGATTGTATAGAGCTTCTCCATCTTTGGCTGCAAAGAATATAATTGATCTGATTTCGGTGTGACCATCTGGTGATGTCCATGTATAGAGTCTTCTTTTGTGGTGTTGGAAGAGGGTATTTGCTATGACCAGTGCATTCTCTTGGCAAAACTCTGTTAGTCTTTGCCCTGCTTCATTCCGTGTTCCAAGGCCAAATTTGCCTGTTACTCCAGGTGTTTCTTGACTTCCTACTTTTGCATTCCAGTCCCCTATGATGAACAGGACATCTTTTTTGGGTGTTAGTTCTAAAATGTCTTGTAGGTCTTCATAGAACCATTCCACTTCAGCTTCTTTGGCGTTACTGGTTGGGGCATAGATTTGGATTACTGTGACATTGAATGGTTTGCCTTGGAAACGAACAGAGATCATTCTGTCATTTTTGAGATTGCATCCAAGTACTGCATTTCGGACTCTTTTGTTGACCATGATGGCCACTCCATTTCTTCTGAGGGATTCCTGCCCACAGTAGTAGATATAATGGTCATCTGAGTTAAATTCACCCATTCCAGTCCATTTTTGTTCGCTAATTCCTAGAATGTCGACATTCACTCTTGCCATCTCTTGTTTGACCACTTCCAATTTGCCTTGATTCATGGACCTGACATTCCAGGTTCCTATGCAGTATTGCTCTTTACAACAATACTGAGAAGTATTTGAGAAGTAGTAAAGTATTTTCTGTTGCTGAAGCATAGGAATTTCAGTGACACATGGAAGAAAAAGAGAAAATAAGAGGAAGAGTTAAGGATAAATGAGTTTGGAGAAGCAGGTCAGGATCAGGGTCATTCTGCCAAACTAAGGAATTCAAGTTCAATTAAATAAATATTAGGGAGTGACCACATCAGATTTTCTTTAAAGAAAGGTAACTAGAATTGGGCAGGTTAGATGAAGGACAGGACAGAAAAAAAAGAGTAAAGAATAATATGTATGCAAGTGGGGTATATGTAATGCACAATATTTGCATAGTAGTCTGTATTTTTTATAGCACCCTCCTAAAACTTTACCATTGTGTGCTTGTTTGTGTATGTGTGTGAGAGAGATGTCATTCAGATATACTTAAATTTCAAAATTTGTCACAGGCCCTCCATTTATGTCCTCATGATATCATGATAATTCTTAATACTAACAACTCTAAAAATGTTAAATTATTTCAGCCTGTAACATTTAACTGTTTGAAATATGTTCACTTATAAGACTATATTTGATTTTCTCCCAAAGCCATACAATAGAGACAACTTTTTTTATTTATCAATGTGAAGACTGGATTCACAGAGGCTAAAAGACTAGCCTACAGTTATATAACTAGTAAAGCGAAGATTTAGCATTGCAACCCTTTTCTAAGTCCAAGATCCTTCTCAATTTAGTACACATCCTTTCATTTTAGTACTAATTTTATTGTTCTGCCTTTTACAACTCATGCTTTTAAAATAAAAGTTTCATAGTGAGTTTTCATAACTTTGAAATAACAACAAGGTTAGCTTCCCTCATGTTGCTCTTTTGAAACATTTTCACAATCTATAAGGCCTGAACAAAGAATTTCGTAGATAAATGATCATACATTACAATCTTAACAAAAAAATATGTGTTAATTATTAGCTTGTAAAAAACCACATTTAAAAAAATATTTAATTAAAAAAAAATCTGTGGGTAAGAATGAGCACTCATATAGAAGAACTGCATTGTATTGGCAGAACAGGAATCATCCCATTTCCTTAGAAAGTGAAGATAAGATTAAAAAAAAAAAAAGATTTAATATGCTAAAAGATGGAAATACTAGTATGACTGAACATCTTTTGAGAAAGATGATATGGCATACTTATCATTTATAGTAATTTCATTTGGAATGTGTTTTTTTTTAGAGAACATTGTTTTTTATTTTTTAATATAAATTTATTTTAATTGGAGGTTAATTACTTTACAATATTGGTTTTGCCATACATCAACATTAAGACTTTATTTTTTAGAGCAGTTTTAGGTTTAAAATAAAATTGACAGAAAGGTACAGAGATTTCCTTGCACTCTGCCCTCTACATGCTCATGTGTGTGTGTGTGTGCTCAGTCACTCAGTTGTGTCTGACTTTTTGCAACCTTAAGGGCTGTAGCTGCCAGGCTCCTATGTCCATGAAATTTTCTAGGCAAGAATACTGGAGTGGGTTGCCATTTCCTTCTCCAAGGGAATCTTCCCAGCCCAGGATCAGACCCAGGTTGTATGTTCTTCGTTTGTTTTTACCAAAAATGAACCTACACTGATACATTATAATCACCCAAAGTCTACCTTAGGATAATCTACCTTAGGGTAGACTCTTGGCATTGCAGATACTATGGGTTTGGACAAATGCATGGTGATGTATATGGGCTTCCCTTGTGGCTCAATAGTAAAAGAATCTGCTTGCCAATGTAGGAGATGTGGGTTCAATCCCTGGGTCAGGAAGATCCCCTGGAGAAGGAAATAGCAACCCACTCCAGTATTCTTGCCTGGGAAATCCCATGGAGAGAGAAATCTGGCAGGCTCTAGTCCATGGGATTGCAAAAAAGTTGGATATGACAGTGACTAAACAACAGAACAACAGTGGTGACGTGTATACACCATTATAGTATCATACATTGAGAAAAATTAAAAGCCACAGTAAGATAAGCCACCTGCAAAAGTAACCCAAAGGACTGCTTCTAGTAGATAATTTAATTTGGACACCTAAAAGTTTTGGTTGAGTTCCAGGGAGGCATGAATAGAATGTGATCATAAATTGAAAAGGTAAAATCTAATCAATTAATGGAAGACTGAATTATCAGAAAGGAAAAAAAAAAATGTATTTTAGGGAAAATCAGAGAACTAGCTGCACATTTCCAGCAATGTCTAGGAAAGAGAGTGCCCTGAGTATCAGATTGGAATACTTTAGTTGCCCTCCCAATGGTGGATATTGGTTCAGTTCAGATCAGTTCAGTTGCTCAATCGTGTCCAAATCTTTGTGACCCCATGAACTGCAGCATGCCAGGTCTCCCTGTCCATCACCAACTCCTGGAGGCCACCGAAACTGATGTCCATCGAGTCGGTGATGCCATCCAACCATCTCATCCTCTGTCATCCCCAGTCTTTCTCAGCATCAGAGTCTTCTCAAATGAGTCAGCTCTTCACATCAGGTGGCCAAAGTATTGGAGTTTCAGCTTCAACATCAGTCCTTCCAACAAACACCCAGGACTGATCTCCTTAGGATGGACTGGTTGGATGTCCTTGCAGTCCAAGGGACTCTCAGGAGTCTTCTCCAACACCACAGTCCAAAAGCACCAATTCTTCGGTACTCAGCTTTCTTTATAGTCCAGCTCTCACATGCATACATGACTACTGGAAAAACAGCCTTGACTAGATGGACCTTTGTTGACAAAGTAGTGTCTCTGCTTTTTTATATGGTTTCTAGGTTGGTCATAACTTTCCTTCCCAGGAGTAAGCATCTTTTAATTTCATGGCTGCAATCACCATCTGCAGTGATATTGGAACCCCTCAATATAAAGTCAGCCACTCTTTCCACTGTTTCCCCATCTATTTGCCATGAAGTGATGGGACTGGATGCTGTGACCTTAGTTTTCTGAATCTTGAGCTTTAAGCCAACTTTTTACTCTCCTCTTTCACTTTCATCAAGAGGCTCTTTAGTTCTTCTTCACTTTCTGCCAAAAGGGTGGTATCATCTGCATATCTGAGGTTAGTGATATTTCTCCTGGCAATCTTGATTCCAGCTTGTGCTTCCTTCAGCCCAGTGTTTCTCATGATGTATTCTGCATATAAGTTAAATAAGCAGGGTGACAATATACAGCCTTGACCTACTCCTTTTCCTATTTAGAACTAGTCTGTTGTTCCCTGTCTAGGTAGATCAAATTAAATCTTGAGGCAGTAATCATTAAGAATATCTATTGAGTCATTTTTTAATGATTTTCAGGTTCATATGTACTTTGAATTTTTTACTTTGTATGTGTTTTATCTAATGGATTCAGAATGCTGGTTATCAAACTGAACAACCCTGTGTTTACAACATTTCCACTTATAAACTAATGGATGGGCATCTGATTTATACATTGATATCATGTGACTTTAGTTAGTTTGAATTAGCCTCCCTCATCCAGGTACAACTGACACACTGATAAAATAGTATAAAATTTTACATAAATTGAAGCAAATATTATGTCTGTATGGAAAAGCATGTGGGTAACATCATTTATCTATTTGCAATCAACAAAGGAACTAAGTTGTTATACAGAATACACTTATGTTTCCTCTTATTTTTATTGTTTAAATTTCCTCATGAAATGGTTTTTGGACTTTTTACCATAATAACCTGAGGAAATTATTAAAATTACACGTTTGTGGGACTTAGAGATTCTGATAACACTTAGCCTGGGCTGAAGCCTAGGACTCTGCATTAAAAAAAAAAAAAAAAAAAAAAACAGCCTATATGATTCTGAGCTTGAGCATTAGTGGACTTTATCTTGAATCGCACTGTTTTACAGAAAAATTTGCTATATTTAAATAAGCCTGGGGTTCTTAAAGCGATTTTTCACAGCTGGGCAAAATTCATGATTTCTGTTAGGTTTCTGTTATAATGACATCATATTCAGTTTCAGATCTCTAGTCAGAACTGTGTATTCAAATCACAGCAAGGATTGAGGAAGTGGATGACAGGTTTGTTAGGATAACAGACAGGGACAGTGCTAAGGAAAGACAAAATGGCTGCCATCTTCACTGTACTGTGTGCCCCAAGGTGAGGAAAATAAAGTAGAATCCTTTGAAGTCTTCCCTGTTCAGGAGCAGAAGCAAATAGGTAAGTGTTGATGCCAAGGCACAGCCTCGGCAATATAACCCCCTTCCAACTTCTTACCATCTCCACATCTCCAAGTGAGACAATCTTAAGTAAAAGCAATGTGCTTCCTATGAAAATGCAACTTTTAAGTCCGTAACTTTTTCTGATGAGAAGAGCTGACTCATTGGAAAATGCCTTGATGTTGGGAAAGATTGAGGGCAGGAAGAGAAGGGGATGATAGAAGATGAGATGATTGAATGGCATCACTGCCTCAATGGACATGAGTTTGAGCAAACTCCAGGAGACGGTGGGAAACCTGGTGTGCTACAGTTCATGGGGTTGCAAAGAGTTGGACACAACTTTATGACTGAACAACAACAACAACTTTCACTCAGAGCCAGATTGCTGCCCCTAAATACCTCTTACATACAAATTTTCCAGCTTACTCTGGAAATGAGGAAGTAGTTAACTGATGATATGCAATTGGAGGAGGATTCAAGAGATGGGAGTGAGGGGAAAGTAAGAGTAAGAAATTGGTTGGTAGAAAGTGGTAAAGGTTAAGATGACAAACAAGAAGTAGCAGAACTAGAGTTGAATCCATCAGACTCCAAAGTCGATATACCTCTTTATTAAATTTTTCTAACATTAATGTACTTAATAATTACCTGAGGGTCATGTTAAAAATATGTTCATGACCCCAGAAGTTATAATTTAGTAAGACTTATATGGAGTCCAGAAACCTATATTATTATCAAGTATCACAGATATTAATAATTCTGATGCAGATAATCAGTGGACATATTTTGAGAAAAGTTTCCTAGAGGAATAGTTCTCAAATCATTTGGTTTAAGGATCCCTTTACACTATTAGAAATTACTGAGAACCCCAAGGAACATTTGTTTATGTGGTAAAGAATATCTGATAAATAATAGCTATTGATATGTATGGTATTAAAAACTAAACAGAAATTTTAAAATATTAATCCATTTGAAAGTGCCAATAATAAGACCATTACATTTTAACTAGATAACATTGTGTGAAAATAATTATAGCTTCAAAATTAAAAACATCTAATGAACAGAGTTGTATTAGTTTAACATTTTTCAAATCTCTTTTATGCTGACTTCATAATTCTCATATATATTTCTACATTCAATTTTTTGTGATGCAATGTTTTGGTTGAAGTATATGAAAAACAAAACAAAACAAAAACCTCAAGCCTCACACAAATAACATATTTGCAGACAACGTGAAAAGATCCTGGAGACTCCCATGGATACAGGCATCACACTTTGACTTAGCATCTGAAAATAATAGCTATTATTGCTATCAGAAATGGTTATATTCTTCAGTCTGTATTAGTCATCAAAGTTTAGGGACACTAAAGAAGGTAGAAAAATTAATTTGTTCCTTAGACTGTTTGGAGTTGTTAAATGATTTCATAAAATTTATCCCAATATTTCTATTTTATTAATTTGCTTTATACTTTTGAAAGCGCTATAGAAATATAAAATAGGAGTCCAGGTATTTGGGCAGAATTTTGTTTAAAGAAATTGGGATTCAGAACAAAGATTTCCTTCAGGGTAGAGGAATATCGGGGAAGGCAGTGGCACCCCACCCCAGTACTTTTGCCTGGAAAATCCCATGTACAGAGGAGCCTCGTAGTCACCAGTCCATGGGGTCGCTAAGAGTCGGACACGACTGAGCGGCTTCACTTTCACTTTTCGCTTTCATGCATTGGAGAAGGAAATGGCAACCCACTCCAGTGTTCTTGCCTGGAGAATCCCAGGGACAGGGGAGCCTGGTGAGCTTCCGCCTATGGGGTCGCACAGAGTCGGACACGACTGAAGCGACTTAGCAGCAGCAGCAGCAGCAGAGGAATATCAATAGGCAATGAGGAAGGAATACGTTAGGTGAACATAGGAATACATAGGTAGGAAAAGTATAAAAGCAACAAATAATCTGGAGTTGTTTATAGTGGATATTTACAATTGAATAAATAACTATAATGGTGAGAAAGTGCTAATCATAACCTTTTAAGGAGAGTTTTTACTTTGCCTGAATAAAAGAACCCTTTCTTCTGGTCAGCACACCTCTTCAAATTTGGTTACTTTTTGTTGTTGCTGTTACTTTAAGTTTTAGTTCTATAACCTAAAACTTGCTGCCAAATTAAGCAAAGAATTTAACAAAAATTATCTCATTTCTTATCCTTAGTCAAAGTGGAAGCACCTGAAAAGGAGGTTGGAAAAAGGCAGCTGGGAAAGTGAGAGAAAAATTGAATGTTTGTAATCTTGGAAGCCATTTGAGGTAAGTGTTTCAAGGAGGAGGAAGGGAGTAATCCAATGTGTCAATTGATGCTGATTGATGAAGTTAAGATAGAAAATGAAAATTGATCATTAGATTTACTGGCATGAAGGTTGTTAATGACCTGGACAACAAAAGTTCCCATGGAGTGGTTGAGGTGAAAAAGCCTCAAGGTGGTTTTCATTGGTTTAAGTGATACAAGACCATGTTACGATACTAATGTGTTTTTCAAGAGCTTCAGTAGTGAACACAGTACATACAAATCTTTTCCTTATAGAACCTATAATCCAGTAATTCAAGCTGATGAAAGGCAAGTTTTCTTCCATTTCAGCATGCTATACACATACAACATGCCCAGGTAGCTCAGTGGTGCCACTGCCTGCCAATGCAGGAGCCGCAGGAGACTCGGGTTTGATTCAATGGGTTGGGAAGATCCCCTGGAGGAGGCAGTGGCAACACACTCCAGTATTCCTGCCTGGAAAATCTCATGGACAGAGGGGCTTAGTGGACTACAGTCCATGGAGTCGCAAAGAGTCAGACATGACTGAGCACTCTCAGGCAGATACACATTTTAGATGTTTCTCTAATTTTTAGGATATCAAATTTATTTTCAAGATGAGAAATTTCATGCTAAAACAATTTAGAATAGATCAGCCAAATAGATTACAAAATTTTGATAGGCCTGCTTATCAGAAGAGTTAAAGGATTACATAAGTAATCTGTGTGCTCACATTCAGTGCTGTTAAGCAATTTGGGGTTAGAATTGACTTGTTCAATAGAGAAAAACAGTTATCTAGAGTTATTGAGTCTGAAGTAAATCAAGAAAATGTACTTGATTCAGGTTCTTGATTCAGACAATAACATAGGCAGATTATTTCAGTGTCTGTCAAAGAGTGAAAAAGATTCATGGGAGTCTAGGTTAAAAACAGCTGACTTCCTAGTGTGGAAATTTCCTATATTCTTGATTACTGCATGATAACTGTTGCTGGCAATGATACGACAAATAGGTAAAAATAACTGATATGACGTGTTAAATATCAGGTTAGCAAATTCTTTGACTCAGAATATCTGCAAAAGTAGTGGATAGAGAGCATGGTAATCTGGGCCGTATTACAGTCTTTACTCTTTAGGAATCTGCAATCCAGTGAGGGAAAAGGAA
Source organism: Tragelaphus eurycerus (assembly GCA_935064755.1). Classification (NCBI taxonomy): domain Eukaryota; kingdom Metazoa; phylum Chordata; class Mammalia; order Artiodactyla; family Bovidae; genus Tragelaphus; species Tragelaphus eurycerus. The sequence goes on from CAKXYN010000118.1 coordinate 2,576,148, forward strand.
ATTCCAAGTGACATTCTACATATACATGGCAGGAACATAAACAGCCATGCAAAGGGACAGAGACAGGTAATAAGTAATCTGGACTGTGCACTTCTCTGGTGACTAAGCTGGTAATGAATCCGCCTGCAATGCGGGAGACCAGGGTTCGATCCCTGGGTTGGGAAGATCCCCTGGAGAAGGGAACAGCTACCTACTCCAGTATTCTGGCCTGGAGAATTCCATGACTGTATAGTTCATGGGGTCTCAAAGAATGACATGACTGAGCGACTTTCACACACAATCTCGACTGTAAAGGGAAGAAACTCTTAGTAATTTATAGATTATCCAGGCTGATTTGAAGAGTTCCCATTTGCTTTTTGCTGATTATAATTAACACTGTTCCTTAAGCATCCCCATACTTGCAGATGTGAAGAGAGATGGGAAAACTTGAATCAGTCCATTTTAGCAACTCTGTTAACCAGGTTGGGTAAAGAAAGAAATGAAAATAGTGAGTGAAATGGTGTTTTTGAGTTTTCTATACATTTCTATTTTCCCAAGTTATCTTCATTATCATTAAAGTTAGTTATATACACCACATGGTTATGCATAAAAACACATTGATTAGTTTAAGCTATTCTCCAACACCCAAGAAAGATTTATGCTTCGTGTATCTGAAAATTCTAGATTAATATGGCAATTAATAGAACATCTGCTATAGGTTGTCCCCAATTTGTAGAAACTGATATTATCAACCAATTTAAATTTTGTTAACATTATACACTTTCCTGCTCTTTCAAGGGAGCATTTGTCCTATGACCTTCTGAACTTAAAGGATAGATGTACAGCTACAAATAATCATCATATTTTCATTAGAGTCCTCAGCTAGAATTTGCAGCCATTTTTCATGCTATTAATATAACATTCTTTAATAATGCAGGCCTTAAATCAGGCTGCCAGGGGTCCAATATTGGCTCTATTACTATCAGACATTGGAAAAATTATTTAACCTTCCTGAGACTGAATTTGCTCATCTGTCAGATGGAAAAATAATAGCATCCACTTCATGAAGTAGTGAGAATTCAATGAGATAATCCATGTAGACCACTTGGAACAGTACCCATTCATGGTGAATACTGAATAATTGCAATCAATGTTACATGATTGGTGGAAGTAGTCATAGGAATATCAAGTCTTTACATTTATATAGACTTTAATACTTTTCAGACTATGGCCAAAAAATATTTCATTTGAACCTGGGAACAGGTGACAGGATTGAAAACTGAGACACAGAGGTTATGTAATTTGTCTGAGAGCACTCAGTAAGTTAATAGGGAAACTGGTCCTTCACCTCTATAATGATACTGAATTCTAATGATGATTGCTGCATCAGTGAAGTTAAATAGCCTGCCTAGTGAATATTCCTAACTTTATATGCCTTCATCAAGCCAACTCTTCCGCAGTGTTTTTCTTGGAAATGAAAACTAAGTTTTCTCCCCCTTGAGATGAATAGCAAGTTATTTCTTTCACATGGTTTTCCAAATCAGGCAAGTCCCACCTACTAAACTATTATTAATACAAGTTTTCACACTTTCTGATGCTTTTCAGTATACCTCATTATTGTTTCAAATAAGCATCTATAAGTTATTATAACAAGTCTGTATGATCTGGCCTTTGAATTTTTAGGAAATTTCCGTATGTAGTCATTTGTGAGATGAGAGGTGACTCATGTAAATGCACGTAACTGCTACTTTTAGTTTATAGCCAGTATATGCATATGTACATATGGCATCAAATTATCTATTCTGTTTTTAGAAATATACTTTAAAAAATTCATGTAACAGTGGCAGAGTACAGAAGGTAGTAATTGAAGCATTGATAGCTGAAAAAACAACTAAAACTTTTTAAAGCTGTGCATAAATAAATGTGTTTTTAACCGTGTTCCCTGGTGAAATAATAGCTTCCTTGGTTTGCTTCCTATGCTTAGGACTTATCTTTCATATGTTTTTGTAAGAGCTGACAAGTGTATCCTGGCACAACTAGATCCAGGGAAAAGCTGACAGATTTTAAACTACAACTGAGTTTGGATTCACAGTGCATTGCCTCAATAAGCATCTCATGATTCTCTTATATAAAATATATCACTTTAACAGAAAATGTAAATAAAATTATAAGGAATAAATGGAAGGTACAAGTCTATCTCACTTTGAACTTCTAATATATGAGTTATATTCCATTTGCACGACTGGTCAGATGTGAGTGAAATTGATTATATATGTTCAGTGCTGAAAAACACAGACAAGCTTTGTGACTTGAAGTATCTTGTCAAGGGTTTACATAAAACTTATTTATTAAATAGAAATTGGGACAATGGGGAGAAAAGATGTGGCAAACCTTATTTGAGGAGTATTTTTCATAGAAGCAATATCACACAGGTGGAAAGAAACAAGTATTCAGTTAGCACTGGTTCATATAAAGTGATCCCTTGTGTAGAGGAACTTGAATTTGCAGTGGTCCTAAGACGTTTTTGGTTGCGTTATGTATAACCATGAGTTACCACATCTAAACACACACAACAAGGCAAAATCTGTTGTCAAAGAAGACTCAAGAAAGTCATTAATGAGCATCCAAAACTTATCAAGTGCACTGAAAAAATAAGTACCTTTTTGGCAAATGCTTAGTTGAATTTGGGGTGTGTGTGTATGTGTATATATATATATATTATATTTACATTATATATATTATATAATAATATATAATGACACATTATATAATTATATAATATATATTATATAATATTGTATAATATATAATAATATAACATACAATATATTATAATAATAATACAGTATAAATATATTATATATTATGTATTATATTATAATATATTATATATATATAATGGTTTTCTACAGAGTATCTGTTATTTTGTTTATGGCTTCTTGACTAGGGCAAAATGTTAAAGGGGCAAAGTTGTTTTTCTGAGGGCCTTTGCTCTTTTCTTTAACTATACTCAGAATTTTCAAACATTATCAGAAATCTATGCAGGAGAGTGCCATTCCTACTAGTTGAGAAATAACCATGATATGGACTCTATTGATGATGAGTCAGTCATGTCACCTAGATGCCACATTATAGTAAACACAGTGTTTTGTGTTCCATCTCCAAATAATTTATATTTGTCATCCAAGTGCCAGGTACTTAGTTCAAGCTTAGTATGTGATTGAATAAATTAAAATAATTTCCTATTTCCTAGTTCTGTCTGCTGAAAGAGTCCGGAAGCAGCAATATTCCAATGGGGGCTAATGCAGAGGATATACAAGATGATCCTAGAGTGTCTTGTAGAATCAGAAAGTAAGGAAGTATTTAGGAGACAAAATGATAAGAGTGTGTCAAAAGGATACAGAAGCCAACTAAAAGAGCCCCTGAAGGCCAATGCTGAAATAATTTCAACAACAAAATAAGTAAAGTAGTATTGAAATATTGCCCAAAGTATAAACTTAATTAATACTCATGATTTATACTGATACAGTGATCAAATCTCCCATACAAAAGACCTTCAAATATTTTATGTAGCTATTTCCCATCAAGGAGGTAGAGCATAAATCTCCATTACTTAAGTGTGGATTGCACATAGTGACATCCTTTCAAAGAGTACAGTATGGAAACAGAGTATGATCTTGCAGTGGAAAAAGCTGGCGAACATTCACTACCTCAGTCTTGTGATCAACATTAACATCATTATAATTCACCTTCACGTGTACCCTCAATGTAATGCAGTGAGAATGGCTTTTGACTTCTGTTCTTTCTTCCAAGAACTTGCAGTCTAATTCTAAACATGAGAAAAAAGGTCAGACAAACCCAAATTGAAGAGTGTCCTGAAAAATCAACATCTGATCAATATTCCTCACAATGAAGAAAATTCTGAGTAACTGCCAGTCTAGAAGAGCCTGGAAGACATGATTACTAAATGTTATATGGTATACTGGATGGATTCCTGGAACATAAAAAGGATATTAACTTAAAACCTAGGGAAATTTGAATAAAGAATAGGCTTTAGTTAATATGAATGTGTCAGTATTAGTTCATTAGTTGTGGCAAATGTACATAGTAATATAAGACATTATCAATGAGAAAACTAGATGCAAAAGATTCTTTACTTGCAACTTTATTATAAATCTAAAGATATTCTAAAATAAAGTTTGTTTTAAAAAATTTTACTTCATCATCATAAAAGCTAAATAATAACAATGATTTGTTTTTCTGATTATAAAATCCAAAATATATTACTATATTAAGATAAATAAGATGGTGAAGTACTCATTTCTTTAAAATAAACAATTAGCTAAAATTTATACTTAGAATTTTATCCTCTCATAGCCTTTCTTTTTCATTTTATGTCTTATATCTATAATATTTTATTGCTGCTCTAAACTTTCTGGTATGATCGTTAAGATATTAGAGACTGATCCCTTGCCATTTGACAATTCTGTAGACAGAAAAAGAGGCAGTATTTCAGATTCTACACCTTTTCCCTGGAATAACAAAAGTGCCATGACACAGCTATGCCAGAGGGAATTCACCTGAAGTGAAAGCTTTTAATATAGCACAGCTTTGTATCATTTTGATTCTAGTCCAAATAAGGGATAATTTCTCCCTCAGAACAGTCATGTTGCTAACTGGAATAGAATGTGTTGTTGCTTGAGTTTTATTTAGAAGAAAGATATCATTTTATATATACTTGCTAAAACTAGTATTTTCAGAAAATTGTCAAGTATCATTAAATGTCCCCATAAACCCTCTTTTTTTTTTTTTTTTTTTCTTATTTGGCCTGTGAATTCCATAAAACTGTGACAATATACTATATTATCAGTCGGTGTGAAATAGCAGAACATAATGATAATTAAAGGTATTGGTAGTATATATGTATGTATATATGTGCATATCTCATGTCAGTCAGTTCATTTATCATTTGTGTCCGACTCTTTGCAACCCCATGGACTGCAGCACACCAGGCCTCCCTGTCCATCACCAGCACCTGGAGTTTGCTCAAAGGCATGTCCGTTGAGTCAGTGATACAAACCAACCATCTCATCCTCTGTCATCCCCTTCTCCTGCTGTCCTCAATCTTTCCCAGCATCAGGGTCTTTTCAAAGGAGTCAGTTCTTCTCATGAGGTGGCCAAAGTATTCGAGTTTCAGCTTTAGCATCAGTCCTTCCAATGAATGTTCAGGACTGATTTCCTTTAGTATGGACTTGTTGGATCTCCTTGCAGTCCAAGGGACTCGCAAGAGTCTGCTCCAACACCACAGTTCAAAAGCATCAATTCTTCAGCGCTCAGCTTTCTTTATAGTCCAACTCTCATGTCTGTACATGACTACTGGAAAAACTATACCTTTGACTAGATGGACCTTTGTTGGCAAAGTAGTGTCTCTGCTTTTTAATATGCTCTCTAGGTTGCTCATAACTTTTCTTCCAAGGAGTAAGCATCTTTTAATTTCATGGCTGCGGTCACCATCTGCAGTGATTTTGGAGACCCCCAAAATAAAGTCTGCCACTGTTTTCACTGCTTCGCCATCTATTTGCCATGAAGTAATGGGACCAGATGCCCTGATCTTAGTTTTCTGAATGTTGAGCTTTAAGCCAACTTTTTCACTCTCCTCTTTCACTTTCCTCAAGAGGCTCTTTAGTTCTTCTTTGCTTTCTTTCATAAGTGTCGTGTCATCTGCATGTCTGAGGTTATTGATATTTTTCCCGCCAATCTTGATTCCAGCTTGTGCTTCATCCAGTCCAGCATTTCTCATGATGTACTCCTCATATACGTTAAATACGCAGAGTGACAATATATAGCCTTGACATCTCCTTTCATGATTTGGAAGCAGTCTGTTGTTCCATGTCCAGTTCTCACTGTTGCTTCTTGACCTACCTACAGATTTCTGAGGAGGCAGTTCAGGTGGTCTGGTATTCCCATCTCTTTAAGAATTTTCCTCAGTTTGTTGTGATCTACAAAATCAAAGGCCTTGGCCTTGTCAATAAAGGGTCAGTAGATGTTTTTCTGGAACTCTCTTGCTTTTTTGATGATCCAGCGATGTTGGCAAATTGATCTCTGGTTCCTCTGCCTTTTATAAATCCATCTTGAACATCTGTAAGCTCACAGTTCATATACTGTTGAAGCCTGGCTTGGATAAATTTGAGCATCACTTTGCTATCATATGTGCATATGATTATCATTATTTTATAATATAGTAGACTCATTGTAATCTTAAAGCCTTTAAGTAGGTTTATGAGGCATTTATTTCAGTAGCATGATATTTAAACTTGCATTAACTGTAGTAATAAAGAACATTATTATTTTTTTTTTTTTGATAGAGGCTGCATCCAAATGTCCAGAGCTTTGCAGAAGAGTTGGGTGTTTTAAAGTATCAGTTCAGTTCAGTGGCTCAGTCGTGTCTGACTCTTTGTGACACCATGAATCGCACGCAGCACGCCAGGCCTCCCTGTCCATTACCAACTCCCGGAGTTCACTCAAACTCACGTCCATCGAGTCGGTGATGCCATCCAGCCATCTCATCCTCTGTCGTCCCCTTCTCCTCCTGCCCCCAATCCCTCCCAGCATCAGAGTCTTTTCCAATGAGTCAACTCTTTGCATGAGGTGGCCAAAGTACTGGACTTTCAGCTTTAGCATCATTCCTTCCAAAGAATACCCAGGGCTGATCTCCTTCAGAATAGACTGGTTGGATCTCCTTGCAGTCCAAGGGACTCTCAAGAGTCTTCTCCAACACCACAATTCAAAAGCATCAATTGTACAGCACTCAGCTTTCTTCACAGTCCAATTCCCACATCCATACGTGACCACAGGAAAAACCATAGCCTTGACTAGAAGGACTTTTGTTGGCAAAGTAATGTCTCTGCTTTTCAATAGGTTGTTCCTTCCAAGGAGTAAGCGTCTTTATTTTATTTTTTTAATATAAATTTATTTATTTTAATTGGAGGTTAATTAGTTTACAATATTGTATTGGTTTTGCCATACATCAACATGAATCTGCCACAGGTATACACACGTTACCATTCTCGAACCCCCTGCCCTCCTCCCTCCCCGTATCATGGCTGCAGTCACAATCTGCAGTGATTTTGGAGCCCCCAAAAATAAAGTCTGACACTGTTTCCAGTGTTTACCCATCTATTTCCCATGAAGTGATGGGACCAGATGCCAGGATCTTTGTTTTCTGAACGTTGAGCTTTAAGCTAACCTTTTCACTTTCCTCTTTCACTGTAATCAAGAGGCTTTTTAGTTCCTCTTCACTTTCTGCCATAAGGGTGGTGTCATCTGCGTATATGAGGTTATTAATATTTCTCCCTGCAATCTTGATTCCAACTTGTGCTTCTTCAAGCCCAGCGTTTCTCATGAAGTACTCTGCATAGAAGTTAAATAAGCAGGGTGACAATACACAGCCTTGACGTACTCCTTTTCCTATTTGGAACCAGTCTGTTGTTCCATGTCCAGTTCTAACTGTTGCTTCCTGACCTGCATATAGGTTTCTCAAGAGGTAGGTCAGGTGGGCTGGTATTCCAATCTCTTGAAGAATTTTCCATAGTTTATTGTGATCCACACAGTCAAAGGCTTTGGCAGAGTCAATAAAGCAGAAATAGATGTTTTTCTGGAACTCTGTTGCTTTTTTCAATGATCCAGAGGATGTTGGCAATTTGATCTCTGGTTCCTCTGGCTTTTATGAAACCAGCTTGAAGATATGGAAGTACACGGTTCATGTACTGCTGAAGCCTGGCTTGGAGACAATTTGAGCATTACTTTCCTAGCATGTGAGATGAGTGCAATTGTGCGGTAGTTTGGTCATTCTTTGGCATTGCCATTCTTTGGGATTGAAATGAAAATTGACCTTTTCCAGTCCTGTGGCCTCTACTGAGTTTTCCAAATTTTCTGGCATATTGAGTGTAGCACTTCCACGGCATCATCTTTCAGGAGCTTTGTTTGTAGTGATGCTTTCTAAGGCCCACTTGACTTCACATTCCAATATGTCTGGCTCTAGGTGAGTGATCATACCATCGTGATTATCTTGGTCATGAAGATCTTTTTGTACAGTACTTCTGTGTATTCTTGCCACCTCTTCTTAATATCTTCTGCTTTTGTTAGGTCCATACAATTTCTGTCCTTTATCGAGACCATCTTTGCATGAAATGTTCCCTTGGTATCTTTAATTTTCTTGAAGAGATTTCTAGTCTTTTCCATTCTGTTGTTTTCCTCTATTTCTTTGCATTGATTGCTGAGGAAGGCTTTCTTATCTCTTCTTTGGAAATCTGCATTCAGATCCTTGTATCTTTCCTTTCCCCCTTTGCTTTTCACTTGTCTTCATTTCACAGCTATTTGTAAGGCCTCTTTAGGCAGCCATTTTGCTGTTTTGCATTTCTTTTCTATGAGGATGGTCTTGATCCCTGTCTCCTGTACAATGTTATGAACCTCATTCCATAGTTCTTCAGGCACTCTATCTATCAGATCTAGTCCCTTACATTCATTTTTCACTTTCACTGTAAAATCATAAGGGATTTGATTTAGGCCATACCTGAATGGTCTAGTGGTTTTCCCTATATTCTTCACTTTAACTCTGAATTTGGCAATAAGGAGTTCATGATCTGAGCCACAGTCAACTCCTGGTCTTGTTTTTGTTGACTGTATAGAGCTTCTCCATCTTTGGCTGCAAAGAATATAATCAATCTGATTTCGGTGTGACCATCTGGTGATGTCCATGTGTAGTCTTCTCTTATTTTGTTGGAAGAGGGTGTTTGCTATGACCAGTGCATTCTCTTGGCAAAAACTCTATTAGCCTTTGCCCTGCTTCATTCTGTATTCCAAGGCCAAATTTGCCTGTTACTCCAGGTGTTTCTTGACTTCCTACTTTTGCATTCCAGTCCCCTATAATGAAAAGGACACCTTTTTTGGGTGTTAGTTCTCAAAGGTCTTGTATGTCTTAATAAAACCGTTCCACTTCAGCTTCTTCAGCATTACTGATTGGGGCACAGACTTGGATTACTGTGACATTGAATGGTTTGCCTTGGAAATGAACAGAGATCATTCTGTCGCTGTTGAGATTGCATCCACGTACGGCATTTTGGACTCTTTTTGTTGACCATGATGGCCACTCCATTTCTTCTGAGGATTCCTGCCCACAGTTAGATACAATGGTTATCTGAGTTAAATTCACCCATTCCAGTCCATTTTAGTTTGCTGATTCCTAGAATGTCGATGTTCACTCTTGCCATCTCTTGTTTGAGCACTTCCAATTTGCCTTGATCCATAGACCTAACATTCCAGGTTCCTATGCAATATTGCTCTTTACAGCATCAGAACTTGCTTCTATCACCAGTAACATCCACAGCTGGGTATTGTTTTTGCTTTGGCTCCATCCCTTCATTCTTTCTGGGGTTATTTCTCCAGTAGCATATTGGGCCCCTACTGACCCGTGGAGTTCCTCTTTAGTATCCCATCATTTTGCTTTTTCATAATGTTCATGGGGTTCTCAAGACAAGAATACTGACGTGGTTTGCCATTCCCTTCTCCAGTGGACCACATTCTGCCAGACCTCTCCACCATGACCTTCCCATCTTGGGTGGCCCCACAGGGCATAGCTTCATTTCATTGAGTTAGACAAGTCTGTGGTCCTAGTGTGATCAGATTGACTAGTTTTCTGTGATTATGTTTTCAGTGTGTCTGCCCTCTGATGCCCTCTTGCAACACCTATCATCCTACTTGGGTATCTCTTACTTTGGATGTGGGGTATCTCTTCATGGCTGTTCCAGCAAAGCACAGCTACTGCTCCTTACCTTAGATGAGGGGTATCTGGACTGGAAGAAACACAAGTTGAAATCAAGATTGCTGGGAGAAATATCAATAACCTCAGATATGCAGATGACACGACTCTTATGGCAGAAAGTGAAGAGGGGCTAAAAAGCCTCTTGATGAAAGTGAAAGTGGAGAGTGAAAAGGTTGGCTTAAAGCTCAACATTCAGAAAACGAAGATCATGGCATCTGGTCCCATCACTGCATGGGAAATAGATGGGGAAACAGTGGAAACAGTGTCAGACTTTGTTTTTCTGGGCTCCAAAATCACTGCAGATGGTGACTGCAGTCATGAAATTAAAAGACGCTTACTCCTTGGAAGGAAAGTTATGACCAACCTAGATAGCATATTCAAAAGCAGAGACATTACTTTACCAACAAAGGTTCGCCTAGTCAAGGCTATGGTCTTTCCTGTGGTCATGTATGGATGTGAGAGCTGGACTGTGAAGAAGGCTGAGCGCCGAAGAATTGATGCTTTTGAACTGTGGTGTTGGAGAAGACTCTTGAGAGTCCCTTGGACTGCAAGGAGATCCAACCAGTCCATTCTGAAGGAGATCAATCCTGGAATTTCTTTGGAAGGAATGATGCTAAAGCTGAAACTCCAGTATTTTGGCCACCTCATGCGAAGAGTTGACTCATTGGAGAAGACTCTGATGCTAGGAGGGATTGAGGGCAGGAGGAGAAGGGGACGACAGAGGATGAGATGGCTGGATGGCATCACTGACTCGATGGATGTGAGTCTGAGTGACCTCCGGGAGCTGGTGATGGACAGGGAGGCCTGGCGTTCTGCGGTTCAATGGGGTCGCAAAGAGTCGGACACGACTGAGCGACTGATCTGATCTGATCTCCTCACCACTGCCCCTCCTGACCTTGAATGTGGCATAGCTCCTCTAGGCCCTCCTGTTCCCATGCAGCCATGGCTCCTTGGATGTGGGGTTGCTCCTCCCAACCACTGCTCCTGGCCTTGGGCATGGGGCAGCCCCTCCTGGCCACCTTCCCTGGCCTAGGGCAGGGGATAGCTCCTCACGGCCGTCGCCCCTTACCTCGGACGTGGGGTAGCTCCTCTTGACTGCCGCCCCTGACGTCAGATGTCGGGTAAAGTCTCAGAGCTATTGCCAACTATTTGCAAAGATTTTTCAGCTGCAGTTCCTATGTCTGTGAGAGAGAGTACGTTGCCTACAGTTTGACATATCATTAAAAATTGAATGAAATGATTTGTAAAATAGAGTAGCTCTTTAAAATAACTAGCCTTGATGATAGTGACAATTGAAATTAAGACTGTGAAACATTAAAATATGCTTTTAATTAATTTGAATTCATATTGATTTTCACCTGAGCATGTTCAATGAAAAATGGTGTTGATACAATCACTTTTAACATGGAGATGTGGATATGATGACTGCTTTACAACAATGTAGTAATGTGAATATATGCATTGCATTTGGCTTTTCCTTTTCACCTTAGGGCCTTAGCATCTGATATTCCTTGTGATTGGAACATACAGTCAACTTTGGCTCTTTTATTACTCCTTTACTCTTTAGTCACCTTCATCTGCTGCTGCTGCTAAGTTGCTTCAGTCGTGTCTGACTCTGTGTGACCCCATAGAGGGCAGCCCACCTGGCTCCCCTGTTCCTGGGATTCTCCAGGCAAGAACACTGGAGTGGGTTGCCGTTTCCTTCTCCAGTGCATGAAAGTGAAAAGTGAAAGTGAAGTCGCTCATTCGTGTCCAACTCTTAGCAACCCCATGGACTGTAGCCTACCAGGCTCTTCCATCCATGGGATTTTCCAGGCAAGAGTAGTGGAGTAGGGTGCCATTGCCTTCTCCATACCTTCATCTGGCTAGCTCTAATTTATCTATCAGGTCTCAGATTACATGTTAATTGTATGTTAGTATCTCAGAGTTGACCTTCTATTCTAAATTAGTTCACCTATTATCCATAGTGTCCTGTGCTTTTCCTGTATCATTCTAATCATGATTATAATTAATACTCAATTGTTTGATATTTGTGTAATGACTTTTATCTTTACTAGATCATAATCTCCATGGGATATAGCATAGTATTTGGGGCATAATAGATGATCAAAAGGGAGTTGCTATAAAAATGAATGAACAGATAATTGTTATAACACTTAGATAACCAGAAAGGCTGTTACAGTTTGCATCTAGTATTTATACAAATTCAGCATACTTCATACAAATGAATAGAGATAAAGAAAATAAAGTTTCTCTTCTAAAATAGAAAAAGAAAGTAAGCCACAGTACTTTTAAGACAGAGTGCTTGAGCAGGAGACTTTGTTGCTGTTATTTTTTTCTCAGTATTATTATCTTCTGAGAAAAGAGCACACAGATTCTGCAAGTCTGAAGACCTCCCACAGCACTTGTTTGGTATTATTCCAAATTGTAATTATTGTTCTCAAAACTCCTATGCTATCTCAACCTGTCAATCGTAGCAGATGATCTTGGCATGTATGATTGAGTGAAAATGAAGGCTCTTATGTGAGAAATGCTTCAAATTTCCCCCTTTCATCTTCCCTGTCACTAACAAACAAACAAACAAACAAAAAAAAACTATACCCATACTCTTTATTCTTTTTCTCTGCTCTTTCAAGAAGGGAGATCCTCCAACTATGCCTTTGATTCCTCTCTGTTTCTTCTATGGTTTTGCCACAAAGAATTGTTGCCTCTCTCTTCTGTCTTCTTTAAAGTCTTTCTATTTAAACATCATCAGCCTCTGCATATGTTCAAGTTTCTTCTATGATAAAAACAAACGAGGAAAAAATCATTTTTTGAAAATTCTTCATCTCTCTTTGGGCTTCACTGGTGGTGGCTCAGCTGGTAAACAATCTGCCTGCAATGCAGGAAACACAGGTTCAATCTCTGAGTCAGAAAGACCCCCTGGAAAAGGGGATTGCTACCCACTCAAGTATTCTTGTCTGGAGAATTCCATGGACAGAGGAGCCTGGCAGGCTGCACTCCATGGGGTTGCAAAGAGTCAGAAATGACAGACCAACTAACACATACCCTATGTCTCTAATTTCTCACCTCCAGTTTACTCTTTAACCATCTGTCATCTGGTCTGTGCCCTAACTAATTGGAATTGTGTTAGCAAAAGTTACCAATAATTTCTTCACAGTCAAATATAATAAGCATTTTCAGATTTTATCTTATTTGACCTATTTGACTTAGTATAGTTGTCCATAGCATCATTTTTTTCTGGATTTTTTTAAAGTTAAACTTAATACCTGCTCATTGTAAAAAATATAAATAGTACAGGAAAACTTACAAAAGGAAATAATGCCTTCTCATATGCAGAGATAACCAGTAGTTACATTGGTGAACTTTCTGTATGTGTGTACTATAATTCATACAACCTGTTTGTTATTGATGAGCATTTAGGTTTTTTCCTCAAATTTTAATGTTTAGAAATTCCTCAAGTGAAATTTATGAACCTTTAAGGATGATTGCCCTCACCTTGAAACTTTGCTCTCCCCACTCTCCTTCTGTAACCTTACTTTATTTTCTGATACTGCTGTAGCTCTTACCACTCTGGCTAATTTTCTGATGTCTTCTTTGTAAGTTTTACTTTCTCTGCCAGCCCCTTGTGTCTTTTTCGTTTGGAACCAGTGCTCAAACCTTTTTGTCATATGAAATCTTCCCTCAAGGTAATTTAATTTTCTCTCATGACTTTAGCCATTACACAGTGACTGCCAATCCTGTATCTCTAACTCAGGTCACATTCCAGAGTTTTATCACCCATACATCCAATTTCCTACATGTAGGTTCATTCACATGCTTCAAGCTTTATAAATCTAACATTGAACCTAGAACTTTACTCAAAGTCTATGTCATTTCCTATATTATCCAGTAATTGGCCTTTTATCTTGTCTCACAAGCCAGAAAAGGCAGAGGAAGCAGCCATCAAATTGTCAACATCTGTTGGATCATAGAAAAAGCAAGGGGACTCCAGAAAAAACAAAAAACAAAAACACATCTACTTCTGCTTCACTGACTATGCTACAGCCTTTAACTGTGTGGATCACAACAAACTGTGGAAACCTTTTTAAAGAGATTGGAATACTAGACCACCCTACCTGCCTCCTGAGAAACCTGTATGCAGGTCAAGAAACAACAACTAGAACCAGACATGGAACAACAGGCTGGTTCAAAATTGGGAAAGGATTATTTCAAGGCTGTGTATTGTTACCTGCTTATTTAAGTATTATGCAGTGTACGTAATGTGAAATGCCAGGCTGGATGAATCACAAGCTGGATTCATGATTGCCAGGAGAAATATCAACCACCTCAAATATTCAGATGATACCACTCTAATGGCAGAAAGCTAAGAGGAACTGAAGAGCCTCTTGATGAAGGTGAAAGAAGAGAGTGAAAAAGCTGGCTTAAAACTCAACATTCAGAAAACTAAGATCATGGCATCCAGTCTCATCACTTCATGGCCAATAGATGTGGAAAACTTGTAAATAATGATAGATTTTATTTTCTTGGACTCCAAAATCACTGTGGATAGTGACTGCAGCCATGAAATTAAAAACATTTTGCTCCTTGGAGGGAAAGCTATGATGAAGCTAAACAGCATGTTAAAAACCAGAGACATCACTTTGATGACAAAAGTCCATATAGTCAAAGCTATGCTTCTTCCTGTAGTAATGTTATGGATGTGAGAGTTGGACCATAAAGAAGGCTGACCACCGAGGAATTGATGCTTTCAAAATGCTGAGAGTCCCTTGGATTACAGAGATCATACCAGTCAATTCTAAAAGAAATCAATGCTGAATATTCATGGGAAGGACTGATGCTGAAACTGAAGCTCCAATACTTTGGCCACCTGATGTGAAGAGCCAACTCATTGGAAAAGACTCGTGCTGGGAAAGATTGAGGGCAGGAGGAGAAGGGAGCGACAGAGGATGATGATTAAATAGCATCACCAACTCAATGGATGTGAGTTTGAGCAAACACCAGGAGATATTGAAGGATAGGGAAACTTACCATCCTGCAGTCCATCGGGTTGCAAAGGGTCACACACTGAGTGACTGAACTACAACAACAGGGCAGAACCTTGCCCTAGATTCCTTTCTCTTCCTCATGCTTTGTATCTAATTGCTCATTAATTCCAGTAGAATCTCCTTAGTATGGCTCATATTTCCCCCTTTTTCACTCATAATACCACTATTTTTATTTCAGACTCTTTCCTTATCTGTATGAATACCTGAATTAACCTCATTGTCTTCAGGTTTACCTACCTCCATCTCATCTTTCATGCTGTGAGAAATTGTCTCTTAAATACTCACATGTGATCGTATCACTCTCTTGCTTAAAATAGTCACTATCTCCCCATTAGCTTCATTATAAGTTCCAAAGAATAAATTAAAACCTCAGCATCTCATTCAAACATTTGTGAACTGGTCTTTGCCTGTCTTTCTAGATGATATTAAGACTAAGTTTCAAGGAACTCTAATTAGAATGGATTATACTATTTCAAGTGTGCAGTAGTGGAAACAACCACCAATCGAATATGAACTAAAATCCTTAAAGGCATTTGATGATCAAGTATATGAAACAATGATATTTGACAGACCTTTGGGTTCCAGTAAGAAGGAAAATGACAAAAATACCTAAGGGAACTGAAGAGGAGGAAGAGTAAGTCAACACAACAAATCAAATCCAGAAACTATTACCAAGAGTCACTGTAAAAATCTGTGGCATTGAGCTTATGGTGGGTAGGTATATTAGGTCGACTTAAAGGGTCAAGTCAGGATGAAGACTGACATAAAAATCCGTGACATATCTTATCTTTCCCTTCAGACTTTGTGTTGGCTTCCTAACAACTATCGGACAAAATCTAAGGTGTTAAAATGACCTAAGAAGGCCTCTATAATCAGGATATTTACTTCCTATGCAGCCTCACCTCCTGCTACTGCCCTCTTTCGCTTTTGCTCCATTAACACTAAATGTAGTGATCTTTCAAGTCTCTTTGTTTTTTTTTTCACGTATTTTTTTTTCAGGTAAATCCAAATTTTATTTTTTTCCAAGTTTACACTTTATTTATTTTAATTGAGGGCTAAGTACTTTACAATATTGTATTGGTTTTGCCATACATTAACATGAATCTGCAATGGGTGTACACGTGTTCCCCATCCTAAACTCCCCTCTCACCTCCCTCCCCGTACCATCCCTCTGGATCATCCCAGTGCACCAGCCCCAAGCATCCTGTATCCTGCATCAAACCTGAACTGGTGATTCATTTCTTATATGATATTATACATGTTTCAATGCCATTCCCCCAAATCATCCCACCCTCTCCCTCTCCCACAGAATCCAAAAGACTATTCTATACATCAGTGTCTCTTTTGCTGTCTCGCATATAGGGTTATCATTACCATCTTTCTAAATTCCATATATATGTGTTAGTATACTATATTGGTGTTTTTCTTTCTGGCTTACTTCACTCTGTATAACAGGCTTCAGTTTCATCCACCTCATTAGAACTGATTCAAATGTATTCTTTTTAATGGCTGAGTAATACTCCATTGTGTATATGTACCCACAGTTTTCTTATCCATTCATCTGCTGATGGACATCTAGGTTGCTTCCATGTCCTGGCTATTATAAACAGTGCTGTGATGAACATTAGGGTACGCATGTCTCTTTCAATTCTGGTTTCCTTGGTGTGTATGCCCAGCAGTGGGATTGCTGGTTCATAAGGCAGTTCTATTTCCAGTTTTTTAAGGAATCTCCACACTGTTCTCCATAGTGGCTGTACTAGTTTGCATTCCTACCAACAGTGTAAGAGGGGTCCCTTTTCTGCACACCCTCTCCAGCATTTATTGCTTGTAGACTTTTGGATAGCAGCCATTCTGACTGGCGTGAAATGGTACCTCATTGTGGTTTTGATTTGCAGTTCTCTGATAATGAGTGATGTTGAGCATCTTGCCATGTGTTTGTTAGCCATCTGTATGTCTTCTTTGGAGAAATTTCTCTTTAGTTCTTTGGCCCATTTTTTGATTGGGCAGTTTATTTTTCTGGAATTGATTTGCAGGAGTTGCTTGTATATTTTTGAGATTAATTATTTGTCCTTTGCTTCATTTGATATTATTTTCTCCCATTCTGAAGGCTATCTTTTCACCTTGCTTAGAGTTTCCTTTGTTGTGCAGAAGCCATGTATTGTTTCTTCTGCCTAGAATGTCCTTCAGTTCCTCATTTCTTCAGTGAACTCCTATTTATTCTTCAAGACCTTGTACTGGCATCACCAACTTCAGGAGCCTTCTCTGAATGCACCTCTCTCACAGAGTTACCCATCCATCAATCCACTCATTTATTTGTTTAATATTGAGCAAATATTTATTGAGTACTTAGTGTAGACCAGATGCCATGTAAGGTACTGGGAATATCATGGCTAGAATACAGGCCAAATGTGACTTTTACCCTTCTTGGCCTTATATTTAGAAATGAATACACATATGCATGTGCATGTGAACACACACATGCATTCACACACACACACACAAATACGCATTCAAATAGATAAAGAAAATAATCATTAGTTTTCTACGTGCTATGAATATAAGAGGCAAGAAACTTATACAGAATAATGAGTGTAAGGGATAGATATAGAAGCAACATAGTATAAGGTTGAGCCATGTGAAATTGCTAGTATTTGACTATTTTTGTTCTATATAATTGGTGATTTTTCTATAGTTCAACCTAATAGTTGCCTTTCTGAGGAACTGACTTTAAACTTAGATCTAAAGATAGGTAAACTGGCTATGGTGGCTAAACTTGAAGCTTAGCATATTCCAGAAACCAAGAGAAAACTGGGAAAGATAGAATTAAGAAAACTGTTGAAATGTAAGAGCTATAAGCAGGACAGATTGTATTGGATCTTTATAGGAATTTGGATTGATTTTCATTAAAATATAAAGCCACTAGACCATTTTAAAATCCTTCTGATTTCAGTGTGGGACTGAAAGGGAAGAGAATAAGGGCAAAACATAGGGCTGTCAAGAAGTTGATGTAAAGAGGCAATATAATGTTGTGTTAAGTGTACATGGTTTGGCTTCATGCTGCCTTGATTTAAATCCTGGTTTTACCATTTTCCATTTATTATTTCACTTTATGCAAGTTACTCAAACTCTCTAAGCTTCAGTTCCTTCATTTGTATAATAGGATAATGACGGGATCAACTTCATAGGATGTTGATCTATGACTAACCTCTAGTCTAGAGACTGAATAAGATAATCCACTGCACAACACTGAGTAGTCCCTGGCATCTAATAGAGATTAATAATCCAAATGACAGGTGACAGTACCTGCACTATTTTGATGACAGCATATTTGAAGAGAAGTGAACAAACATGAAACCTTTTGTTGTGGGGGTTTAAGCAGCAAGTTTTATTAATAAATTGGATATGTGAATTGAGGGAGAAGGATTTTTCAGGCATGACTCCTAGGTTTCTGTCAAAGAGTGAAATGGATTGTGCTGCACTCTAGTAAAATGGGAAAGGTGTGCCTGGTACAGAATTTAGCTACAGAAATTTGTCTCTCATTATACCATATAAGGCAGAATGAAAGAAAGAAAAAAGGAAGGTAAGTACCATACAATATAAAAAGAAATAGTTATTTAAAATTTAGATAACAGTCAGAACCTTACATGAGATATGAAAAACAGTTTATGTTATGTTTATACCACAATGTCTAAAACATGTAAAACTTTTGTGTATATATTATTTTTTTCTCAATATCTAAGATTTTGTAAATCTTTCTACCATACTATGTGATAAACAGTGAACAATTAAACTTATGTACTTACTTTGTCTTATATTGAAGGCGTTTTGTAATCATTCCATCTGTTTCTCTCACAGAATGGAACCTGCTTGGTATACCAGCAGATGAAGAATTTAAGGAGGGTGTCTGTCCTTATTCTCTTTAGCAACTGAGAGTCTGCTCTGGGAACCATCAGGCACCATGGGGAAGCGAGACAATCGGGTGGCCTATATGAATCCTATAGCAATGGCCAGATGGAGGGGCCTATCTCAATCTGCAGGCCCAACAATACAAGATTATCTGAATCGACCAAGGCCCACCTGGGAAGAAGTGAAGAAACAATTAGAAAATAAAAAGAAAGGCTCCAAGGCATTAGCTGAATTTGAAGAAAAAATGAATGAGAAGTGGAAGAAGGAACTAGAAAAAAGCAGAGAGAAATTATTAAGTGGAAATGAGAGCTTATCCAAAAAAAGAGACAGAAAGAAAAAGAAAAGGAAGAAATCTTGTCGGTCTTCA
Source organism: Tragelaphus eurycerus (assembly GCA_935064755.1). Lineage (NCBI taxonomy): Eukaryota > Metazoa > Chordata > Mammalia > Artiodactyla > Bovidae > Tragelaphus > Tragelaphus eurycerus. The sequence continues at coordinate 2,595,268 of CAKXYN010000118.1, forward strand.
TCTTCTTCTTCATTAAGCACTGATTCTTCAAGCAGTTCTCCAGATTCTGAAGATGAGGAAAAGAAAGAAGGAAAAAAGAGAAAGAAAAAGAAGAACCATTCATACAAATCATCAGAAAGCTCTCCATGTGATTCTGAATCAGAGAGCAAGGAATCTGTAAAAAAGAAAAAAGAAGTCAAAGGATGAAACAGAGAAAGAAAAGTGTATTAGAAGTCTCAGCAAAAAAAGAAAGAAAACTTGCCCTGAGGATAAACCTTTATCATTGGAGTCCTCATCAGATTCAGATTATGAAGAAGAGATGCAAACAAAAAAGAAGAGAAGACGTGAAGAGCAAGAAAAAGCAACAGAAAAAGCAAAAAAGAAGAAGAAGAAGAAACAGCACAAAAAACATAGTAAGAAGAAGAAAAAGAAATCAGGTTCAAGTCACAAATCAGGATAGTATCAAAAAAAAAAAAAGGAAGATTTACCTGTTGAAAAAATCAAGGAAGGTCTATAGGAAAATTCAGCTGTGAATGTTAGAGCATATTTACCAAAATGCATGAGTTTCCCTGTGTTAGTAGAATTATTCCTAGACTTTGTTGCCAGTCAAATGCCACTGTGCCAGAATGGGCCTTAATTGTTGCCTACAGCTTAAATGTAGGGTTTTGTTTTGTTTACGTGTTTTTCCCTCCACTGGCTAATATCTCTGAGAACTAAAATTGTGTTGTCATACTAGTGGTTAAAATGTTCAGAATTAAATGTTTTAGATGATAAATAATTCTGACCAAACAATGTATCTAATGTCAAAATTATCTAATTTGGATACATCTTTAAAGTATATTCAGAAATATCCAGGCAACAATTGTTAACCTTTTTGAAACATGGACTCAACATTATGTCACAAAATATTTATGTTTGAAGATTAAGATTTAGTTTTTTTTTTCTCCGTAATAAACTTTTGTTTACATGGGGAAAGGGCTGTGGGGGAAAAGAGTTTGCTATCACTTTGGCGAGCTGAATAGTGTGCCTTTGATACTTACACATCCTATTTTTGCTAGTGCAGCAGCCATTCTTTTTACTTAGTAATGTATGCTGCTTCACATGAACAAGAAAGACAGCAATTTACAGTATATGTAAAACCCCAGTTTTATAAAACTTACCTCCATTTCAACAGTACTGAATAATATTTAGTATTAGAGTGTTACATGATTTGAATTAACGTTGATACCCTTTGGAGGAGAATCATTTTAAATAGACCCTTGTATTTTTTTAATTAATAAATGTTTATCCTGAAATGTTTTGCATGGTTCATACTATTAAGTTTTGATTATTCAGGGACATTCTATATAAACAGTAATCCTTTTTTAATATGATTTACGCTTTGGGTACAAGTTTCAAGTTTGTAATTTATTAATCTTACTATATTAATCTTATTACTGTTTTGATTGCATATTTTCCAAAATATTTAGCATGTAAAAAGAAGGTTATAAAAAATATTTAATGCCTTCATATTGAAGCCGATTTACTGTAAGCAAGTTGAGTGCCAGACCTCTAGTACACTGTATGTCTTGTTACATAAAACTACTGCCAAAATTTTAGTATGCTGTTTAAAAATTTGTTGTCTTAAGCATTAATATTGAATTAAAATAGGAGTTAAATTAGGAGATTATCGTCTGTTTCGTATTTTACTAAGATTTGGAGTTTGTTGCCTCATGTTTGTTGCTGATTCATGTTTACCACTATGCTGAAATAAGTTGAAATTTATTTTTGCTTTACATATTCTATGTAAGAGCAATATGAATTATAAATTGATGCCTAAAAACACCCATTACAGAAGATGTGGTAATTGTAATGTCATATATACAAAGTATTTTGGCATGAGGAGAGAATAGATAGGTATTTTTTTAAGTAGCTGATTTTATGTCAGCGTAAAATTATTATAAAGATAGAAAACATCTGGTAGATAAATAACATATTGACTCCCCAAATTTTTGCAGTGCATACACCAGATTCTCTCAGTAACATTCTTGGAACATTATAAATGTAATGCCTTGTTAGGTCACAATGAAACTTCATAACTGTAGCTGTTTCCTAAAATATAGCTATATCTATATGCCAATAAAAATATTATATTTAAGGGATATTTTTATCCATATAGAGTTTTCCAAAATTATTTTTTATTAAAATATTAAAAAGCATGTATTATTTGTAGAATGTGGCAAAGACATTAACAACTATCAAATATCTATGGGCTCGCATTCCCTTCCCAGCCCTCTGTAGTTAGGCAATGCCATTTATTACTTCTAGCAGAAGGATTACAGAGAGATTGTAAACAAAAGTGATGTGTCGTTTCAGTACCGGTGCAGTAAAAAGTCTTGTGTGACCCTCCAGCTCTCTTTACCTGCCATGTGGGCCTGAAAGCAGTGTGCTCCAAATAGTGTACCTACAAGATGGACGCAACCTGTATCTCTGTTTGTAAGGGACCTGCCCTGAAGAGCTGATGGACTTGGGGTGAATGTTTTGAGTGTGATAAATAAACTGTTATGTGTTAAGCCACTGAGATTTTGGGTCTTCCTTTTCATTACTGCAGCAACCAACTATTGTATTCTGAATAGTAACATACAACTCTAGAATGTCTGTTTCATTATTTACATAAAATAACTCACTTATTTCTATCACATCTTCATGCAGTCAGCAGAATGATCCAAAAGTAATCAGTTATCCCATAACAGAAGGAAATGTTATTTTATTTGCATTGGTTTTTATGTACTGACTGAAGAAGATGGTGGCCTAGGATATTTCACACTTATCAGCAATAATAACTGTCTAGGAAGTAAAACTACTTCATTATTCCTCCGATTATGGCCAAAACAATCTTCTAGTAAAAGTTTTCAGAAGGCAGTTTTAAAGCACTCATAGGAATCAATGAAGAATAGGGATGCTATTTTTACGTATAAGTATAGACAATGGTTAAAAAAAGTGATAAGGAAATATGTAGAAGACAATAGACTAAGTAGATTTAGGTGAACATTTAATATGTTGCCTGCAAACTAAAAGCTGAATAAGTTATCCCTTATGTGAAAAGCACTACAATTGTTACTAGTAAATGTACTCTATGTGATTCATAAGAATAGCTTTAGACAAAATATTTGAGTAAATTTGTGGGATGGGAAGCAGTGGGAAAGTTAATAAGAAAGTAGACAAGAGATGGGGAGAAATCAATACAATCTAGATTAAGAATGTAATTACAAGCAGAAAAAGAAAAAAATAAAAGATCTCAGAATGAAGATAAAGATTATATTGGAGATAAGGAGAATGAATATAATTGGGGGTTCTGGTTTTGTATCTTGTGATACTTTCTTTGGCTATCACAAATTTATTTTGAGAAAGATTCACCTTTGACATTGTAGTTCTGTGGTCATTTTCTATTTGACAATATTTATTTTACCAAAAAAAGAAGTATTTAAATTTGTGATGTAGGTTTGAAGCTACTTCATGACTCATGAAAATTGTAGTCACACATTCAAGGGATACCTATGTACTTCAGAGCTGAACTAGTTTTCTTAGTCCTACTTGAGCTGCAAGTAAGATGTGTTCTTTCTCCAAATGACTCTATCACTTTTGATTCTTATGACACATACATCAATCTATCTTTTTCTTGTTGTTCAGTTACTAAGTCATGACTGACTTTTTGCAAGTTCATGGACTACAGCATCCCAGGCTCCTCTGTCCTCCACAATCTCCTGGAATTGATTAAAATTTATGTACATTGAATCAATGATGCTATCTAGCCATCTCATCCTCTGCTGCCCCCTTCTCCTTTTACCTTCAATCATTCCCAAAATTGGAGACTTTTCCAATGAGTCAGCTTTTGCATGATGTGGCCAGAGTATTGGAGCTTCAGCTTCAGTCCTTCCAGTAAATATTCAGGGTTGATTTCCTTTAGAGTTCGTTGATTTGATCTCCTTGCAGTCCAGGGGATTCTCAAGAATCTTCTCCAGCACCACAATTCAAAAATATCAATTCTTCAGCACTCAGCCTTCTTTATGGTCCAACTCTCACATCTGTATATGACTACTGGAAAAAAACCATACCTTTGATTATGTATAATCTTTCCTGGTAACTTAGTGGGCAAAAAATTCACCTGAAATGCAGAAGACCCTGGTTCAATTCCTGGGTTGGGAAGATCAGCTGGAGAATAGATAGGCTACCCAATCCTTGGGCTTCCCTGTGGCTCAGCTGGTAAAGAATCCGCCTGCAATGTGGGAGACCTGGGTCCGATACCTGGGTTGGGAAGATCGTCTGGAGAAGAGAAAGGCTACCCACTCCAGTATTCTAGCTTGGAGAATTCCGTGGACTGAATTTCACACTTATTTCACACTTTATATTTCCTTATCACTTTTTTTAACCATCGTCTATACTTATACATAAAAAAATAGCATCCCTATTCTTCATTGATTCCTATGAGTGCTTTAAAACTGCCTTCCAAAAACCTTGACTAGAAGATTGTTTTGGCCATAATCAGAGGAATAATGAAGTAGTTTTACTTCCTAAACAGTTATTATTGCTGATAAGTGTGAAATATCCTGTATTTTAGTCCATGGGGTCACAAAGAGTTGGACACGATTAAGTGACTTTCACTTTCACTTTGATTATACAGACCTTTGTCAGCGAAGTGATGTCTCTGCTTTTTAATATACTATCTAGGTTTGTCATAGCTTTCCTTCCCAACAGCAAGTCTTTTAATTTCATGGCTGCAGTCACTGTCTGCAGTGATTTTGGAGCCAAGAAAATAAAATCTGTCATTGCTTCCAATTTTTCCCCTTCTATTTGCTGTGAAGTGATGGGACCAGATATCATGATCTTAGTTTTTTGAATGTTGGTTTCCAGCCAGCTTTTTCACTCTCCTCTTTCACTCACATCAAGAGTCTCTTCCGTTCCTCTTTGTTTTCTGCCATAAGGGTGGTATGCTCTGCATATCTGAAGTTATTAATATTTCTCCTGGAAATCTTGATTCCAGCTTGTGCTTTATCCAGCCCAGCATTTCACATGATGTACTCTGCAAATAAGTTAAATAAGCAGGGTAACAATATACAGCCTTGTCTTACTCCCTTCCCAATTTTGAACCAGTCAGTTGTTCCGTGTCTGGTTCTAACTGTTGCTTCTTTACTTACATACAGGTTTCTCAGGAGACAGGTAAGGTGGTCTGGTATTCCTCTCTCTTTAAGAATTTTCTAGTTTGTTGTGATCCACACAGTCCATGGTTTAGTATAGCCAATGAAGCAGAAGGAAGTATTTTTCTGGAATTCCCATTATTTCTTCATTATGCAACAAATGTTGGTAATTTAATCTCTGGTTCCTCTGTCTCTTTAAAACCCAGCCTCCACATCTGGAATTTCTGGCTTCATATACTGCTGAAGCCTAGGTTGAAAGATTTTGAGCATAACCTTACTAAAATGTTAAATTAGTGCAATTGTATGGTAGTTGGAACATTTTTTGGCATTACCCTTCTTTGGGATTGGAATGAAAACTGATCTTTTCTAGTCCTATGACCCCTGCTGAGTTTTCCAAATTTGCAGACATATAGAATACAGCAGTTTAACATCATCTTTTATGATTTGAATTAGATCAGTTGGAATTCCATCACTTCCACTAGCTTTGTTTGTAGTAATGTTTCCTAAAGCCCACTTGACTTCACACTCCAAATCTCTGGCTCTTGGTGAGTGATCATACCATTTTGGTTATCCAGGTTATTAAGACCTTTTTTGTATAGTACTTCTGTGTATTCTTGCCAACTCTTAATCTCCTCTTCTTTTAGGTCCTTCCATGAAATGTTCTCTTGATATCTTCAATTTTCTTGAAGAGCTCTCTAGTCTTTCCCAAATCTTTTGTTTTCCTCTATTTCTTTGCATTGTTCATTTAAGTTGGCCTTCTTGTCTCTCCTTGCTATTCTCTGGAACTCTGCATTCAATTGGGTATATCTTTCCCTGTCTCCCTTGCCTTTTGCTTTTTTTTCTTTCTTTCACTAGTTGTAGAGCCTCCTCAGACAACTACTTTGCCTTCTTGCATTTGTTTTTCTTTGGGATTTTTTGTTTTTGTTTTTGTTGTTCACTGCCTACTGCACAATGTTACAAACTTCTGTCCATAGTTCTTTAGGCACTCTGTCTACCAGATCTAATCCTTTGAATCTAGTCATCATCTCAACTCTATAATCATACAGGATTTGATTTAAGTCATACCTGAATGACCTTATGGTTTTCTCTATGTTCTTCAATTTAAGCCTGAATTTTGCAATAAGGAGCTCATGATCTGAGCCACAATCAGCTCCTGGTCTTGTTTTTACTGATTATATAGAGTTTATTCATCTTTGACTACAAAGAGCATAATCAAGCTGATTTCGATATTGAGTGATGTCATCTCCTGTGTTGTTGGAAGCAGGTGCTTGCTATGACCAGCATGTTCTCTTGACAAAACCCTGTTAACCTTTGCTCTGCTTCATTTTGTACTCCAGAGCCAAACTTGCCTGTTTTCCAGTTATCTCTTGACTTCTTACTTTTTCATTCCAATCCCCTATGATAAAAGGGAAACCTTTTTTTGGTGTTAGTTCTATAAAATGTTGTATTACATATTTTGCATATCTGCAGGCTCAGGGTTGTTAAGAGCGTTGGCTCTTGGATAAGTACTAGTTTAAAATTCTCACTTTGCCATTTCTTGATATATGTGACCCTAAGTAAGTTAGTTCACCTGTTATGTGTGTTTCCTCAGATACAAAATCAGAAAAACAACAATATCTATCTCTGTGACTGCTATGAGAATTAGATAAAATAACATTTAAAGCATTTAATACAGTTTTTGGGACATAGCAAATACTCAATGAATGTTACTTCTTCTTTCCTCCTCTTCCTAACATCATCATCATCACCATTATTTTATTATTATATCATCATTTTCCTTTCTTCATTGTAGTCTCCTCAAAAGTAGAGGCTGTTTCATTTTTTATCTCTTGCAATGATGGTGCATATGATGGGTGCCTCATAACTTTCATTAAATTGAATTAGCTGGTAAAGCCCTTGGACAAATGAGTATCTGAATAAATCCAGTGTACCATTGCTATGTATATGTTCCCTGACTCAGTTTGTAAATGGCTTATTGAGATAATTCATGTGTCATAAAATCCATATTTAAAAATAAGTAATTCAGTGTTTTGTTTAGTATATTCACAGATACATACAAAGATAACCACAATCCATTAGGACATTTTAATCACTTCAAAAAGAAATCCTATACTCCCCATTACCCTCGAGCCTCCACATACTTTCTGTTTCTATAGATGTCATATAAATGAAATTATACAGTATGTGGTCTTTTGTGGGTGGCTTTTATCACTTAGCATAATATTTTCAAGGTTCATAAAATGAAAGAAAATCTAATGCATCTTACCAAATTTTTACTAGAACAAAGGGAAACACCACTTTCCATACATAGATATACTGGGCATAATTAATCTGACTTGCACATCCTTATTTTTCTTTATTTTTTGATTCTTTTCCATTATGGTTTATCATAAGATATTGAATATAGTTCTCTGTCCTATACAGTAGCATCTTGTTATTTATCCATTCTTTACATAAAAGTTTACATCTGCTAACCCCAATCTCCCACTCCATCTATCCCCCAACCCTCTCTTCCTTGGCAACCACCAGTCTGTTCTCTATGTCCATGATTCTGTTTCTGTTTCAGAGATGGGTTCATTTTTGTCATATTTTAGGTTACACATGTAAATAATATCATATGATATGTGCCCTTCTCTTTATGACTTACTTCACTTAGTATGAGAATCTCTAGGTCCATCCATACTGCTGCAAATGGCAATATTTTATTTTTTATGGCTGAATAATATTCCTTAGTATATGCATACCACATCTTTATCCATTCATCTATTGATAGACATTTAGACTGTTTTCATGTGCTGACTATTATGAATAGTGCTAACTTACACTTCTTTTTATATATATAAATGTATTTATTTTAATTGGAGGCTAATTAATTTACAATATTGTATTGGTTTTGCCATACATTGACATGAATCCACCACGGGTGTACATGTGTTCCCCATCCTGAACCCCCTCACCCACTTCCCTCCCCATCCCATCCCACTGGGTCATCCCAGTGCACCAGCCCTGAGCATCCTGTATCATGTATCAAACCTGGACTGGTGATTCATTTCACAGATAATAATATACATGTTTCAATGCCATTCTCCCAAACCATCCTACCCTTGCCCTCTCCTAAAGAGTCTAGAAGATTTCTATACATCTGTGTCTCTTTTGCTGTCTCACATACAGGGTTATTATTACCATCTTTCTAAATTCCATATATATGTGTTAGTATACTATATTGGTGTTTTTCTTTCTGGCTTACTTCACTCTGTATAATAGGCTCCAGTTTCATCCACCTCATTAGAACTGATTCAAATGTATTCTTTGTAATGGCTAGGTAATACTCCATTATGTATATGTATAAAACCTTTCTTATCCATTCATCTGCTGATGGACATCAAGGTTGCTTCCATGCCCTGGCTATTATAAACAGTGCTGTGATGAACATTGGGGTACACGTGTCTCTTTGAATTCTGGATTCCTTGGTGTGTATGTCCAGCAGTGAGATTGCTGGGTCATAAGGCAGTTCTAGTTCCAGTTTTTTAAGGAATCTCCACACTGTTCTCCATAGTGGCTGTACTAGTTTGTATTCCTACCAACAGTGTAAGAGGGGTCCCTTTTCTCCACACCCTCTGCAGCATTTATTGCTTGTAGACTTTTGGATAGCAGCCATTCTGACTGGCATGAAATGATACCTCATTGTGGTTTTGATTTGCATGTCTCTGATAATGAGTGATGTTGAGCATCTTTTCATGTGTTTGTTAGCCATCTGTATGTCTTCTTTGAAGAAATGTCTTCTTAGTTCTTTGGCCCATTTTTTGATTGGGTCGTTTACTTTTTGGAATTGATCTGCAGGAGTTGCTTGTATATTTTTGAGATTAATTATTTGTCAGTTGCTTCATTTGGTATTATTTTCTCCCATTCTGAAGGCTGTTTTTTCACCTTGCTTAGAGTTTCCTTTGTTGTAACTTGCACTTCTTTGAAATCCTGATTATACAGCAAGCTATTTGAGGAATTATATTTTCTGGATGTAGACATGCTCAAGTAGGTATTCATAAGAAATTGGATCAGTTTTTATGATGGAGGTTCATAATATTAACACACCATGAGTGTGATTTTGTGCTCAGAAACTTGCTAAGAACAGAACTGTTTGGGGACATCTTGAATATGCTAATATTCCTTCCAATAAACTACTATGAATTGTATAATCAAGAACTCTTATAAATGGTGTTTTTAGATGTCTTTTCTCAGAAGTTGTTTATAAAAATTAAGAATATTTCAATGATAAATAATCTTATTGCTGGTTATTTTTAGTATCTTGTTTCCCACATGGAGAAAATAAAACTTTTATTTTTCCTTGAATTAAAGCTGACATAAATTTACAGAATTACTTTATATACTGAAAAGTTCATCACCCATTTTGCTATCTTACTGATAACTCAAAATTCTATAGCTCTTGGAAACTTATGAAATATAAATACAATAGAAACTAAATTACTAATCATTAAAATGTGTTGGAGAAGACTCTTGAGAGTCCCTTGGACTGCAAGGAGATCCATCCAGTCCATTCTGAAGAAGATCAGCCCTGGGATTTCCTAGGAAGGAATGATGCTAAAGCTGAAACTCCAGTACTTTGGCCACCTCATGCGAAGAATTGACTCATTGGAGAAGACTCTGATGCTGGGAGGGATTGAGGGCAAGAGGAGAAGGGCATGACAGAGGATGAAATGGCTGGATGGCATCACTGACTCAATGGATGTGAGTCTCAGTGACCTCCGGGAGTTGGTGATGGACAGGGAGGCCTGGCATGCTGGGATTCATGGGGTCGCAAAGAGTCAGAAATGACTGAGTGACTGATCTGATCTGATCTGATCTGAAAATAACCATTTGTATCAATTAAAATAGTTTTATTGTCATCAAATATTTATATGAACTTGATTTGTTTAAAAAAATCTTGATCAAATGTGTTTTAGCAATAGTACTATCTAAGAATAACTGGTTAAAATATCATCTTGTAAAATCCAGGTTATTCTTCGCACATGGAGTAAAACCTGGGTGAATTGAGAGTCTCTGCATTTGGTTTGTACATCCTGCTCTGTGACAGGCCTGCAGACTATGAGGTTAGTATTCCCACCATTCAGACTATTCCCTGATATTTTTAGGCTCTGTGGAATTGCATCAAATAGTTTTAGATAAGGATGCTGAAAACTCAGGAGAGTATTCTTTCATTTACTACTTTGCTTATAGAGTCTGATTATATGTAGCACTTTCAGGAAAAGCCTGTTTCACGGGAATAATTTTAAAGGATATCTTCAAAAATTTTAGTTGATACTAAAAATTAAAGGTTTTGAAAAAAAATAAAGGTTTTGAACCCTGTTGCCTTTATCATTTCCTTTGACAGCATTGTATCAACCTTTTACAGGATTCAAATACATAGTCTATCCAAAGGACCCCCCGCCCCACATTCTCCAAAGGGCTACTATATGCAATTAAGTCTTCCACCAAAGGAACTTTGTATTTTCTCCTCCACAACTTCATGGCAGTATTATTGTTGTATATATTTAAAATAAGTACTTGTGTCTTTCGTTGTTTCCAGACTTGAAAATCCCATTTTCATATGAGTATTTCAGTTCTAATGAGGTAGATGAAACTGGAGCTTATTATACAGAGTGAAGTAAGCCAGAAAGAAAAACACCAATACAGTATACTAATGCATATATATTGAATTTAGAAAGATGGTAACAATAACCCTGTATACGAGACAGCAAAAGAAACACTGATGTATAAATATTTTCTATACACAGTTACAGCTGTCTGTTGATAGCCATGAGACTACCTTCTTCTCATCCCAATTCAGAACCTAGGCCAATCATTTTACTGCCAATCATTTCACCTAAGCATACTACTACTACTACTACGTCGTTTCAGTCATGTCTGACTCTGTGTGACCCCACAGATGGCAGCCCACCAGGCTTCCCCGTTCCTGGGATTCTCCAGGCAAGAACACTGGAGTGGGTAGCCATTTCCTTCTCCAATGCATGAAAGTGAAAAGTGAAAGTGAAGTTCCTCAATAGTGTCTGACTCTGTGACCCCATGGACTGCAGCCTACCAGGCTCCTCCGTCCATGGGATTGTCTAGGCAAAAGTACTGGAGGGGGTGCCATTGCCTTAACCTAAGCATCAGATCAGATCAGATCAGATCAGTCGCTCACTCGTGTCTGACTCTTTGCGACCCCATGAACTGCAGCACGCCAAGCCTCCCTATCCATCACCAGCTCTCGGAGGTCACTCAGACTCACATTCATCGAGTCAGTGATGCCATCCAGCCATCTCATCCTCTGTCGTCCCCTTCTCCTCCTGCCCCCAATCCCTCCCAGCATCAGAGTCTTCTCCAATGAGTCAACTCTTCGCATGAGGTGGCCAAAATACTGGAGTTTCAGCTTTAGCATCATTCCTTCCAAAGAAATCCCAGGGCTGATCTCCTTCAGAATGGACTGGTTGGATCTCCTTGCAGTCCAAGGGACTCTCAAGAGTCTTCTCCAACACCACAGTTCAAAAGCATCAATTCTTCGGCGCTCAGCCTTCTTCACAGTCCAGCTCTCACATCCATACATGACCAGAGGAAAGACCGTAGCCTTGACTAGACGAACCTTTGTTGGTAAAGTCATGTCTCTGCTTTTGAATATGCTATCTAGGTTGGTCATAACTTTCCTTCCAAGGAGTAAGCATCTTTTAATTTCATGACTGCAGTCACCATCTGCAGTGATTTTGGAGCCCAGAAAAACAAAGTCTGACACTGTTTCCACTGTTTCCCCATCTATTTCCCATGAAGTGATGGGACCAGATGCCATGATCTTAGTTTTCTGAATGTTGAGCTTTAAACCAACTTTTCCACTTTCACTTTCATCAAGAGGCTTTTTAGTTCCTCTTCACTTTCTGCCATAAGGGTGGTGTCATCTGCATATCTGAGGTTATTGATATTTCTCCCGGCAGTCTTGATTCCAACTTGTGTTTCTTCCAGTCCAGCGTTTCTCATGATGTACTCTGCATATAAGTTAAATAAACAGGGTAACAATATACAGGCTTGACGAGCTCCTTTTCCTATTTGGAACCAGTCTGTTGTTACATGTCCAGTTCTAACTGTTGCTTCCTGACCTGCATACAGATTTCTCCAAGAGGCAGATCAGGTGGTCTGGTATTCCCATCTCTTTCAGAATTTTCCACAGTTTATTGTGATCCACAGAGTCAAAGGCTTTGGCATATAGCAGAAACAGATATTTGGCATATAAAGCAGAAACAGATATTATAGCACCTTACAGTCCCCCAATTCTTAACACTCCCTTTGTTTATGTATGTGTGTATGTATCTACATCAATACATCACCAAAGTGCAAATAGTAAAGTAAATTCCCTGCATTTTAAGATCTCATTTTCTCCTGCCTCTCTTCATGAAACAGATTTTTCTTCCTTCACAGAGGTAATTATAATCTTCTTTCTGTCTTCAGTAGCCCAGAGCAACTTAATTATTTTGTTATCAGTATATCTCAGTTTCAACCCATCCACCCCAAAATATCTTTATTCTATTCATTTATCTATTTTTTAAGATGTACACTATTCATTCCTTATCCCAACATTCAGAGTATTAATTTTATAGATCGATCTTCTTCAGATATAATCCAGAGAAAGATGTTTCCTTTTATTACAGCCTCTTTACTCAGATAAAGATTTGTAAGTACAGCAAACTTAATAGAAAGTGAAGAACCATATTATAACCCTCTTACACCTATCACAAATGAACAGGATGGAAAGCAATGAATAAAATCCACGATGTAGTGTAACGCAAAGCAATCTCAATAATATGTCAGTGCATAAAACAAGATAGAAACATGAATATCAACCCATCAGGTGTGAAGCTTTTATATACACACACACACACACACACACACACACACACACACATATATATATATAGTCATTAAGCTGTCATTTAATATCTGGGGAAGTGTGATGGCTATGTATTTCTAGACCTAACCAAGAATCCCATATGAATGATTTCTATAGGCCCAATAGTCCTATGTAATATTGAATAAATATTTAACAATCAAATTCTAAAAGATAATTGCAATTAAGTAACAAGACAAAAATCAATTGCCTCTCTCTCTCTCTCTCTCTCTCTCTCTATATATATATATATATATATCCATATATATGCATAAAAATTTTATAAACTGACTATACATATCTGATAGCCTGATAGCTCAGTTGGTAAAGGATCTGTCTGCAATGTAGGAGACCCCGGTTTGATTCCTAAGTAGGGAATATCCGTTGGAGAAGGGATAGGCTACCCACTCCAGTTTTCATGGGCTTCCCTTGTGACTCAGCAGGTAAAGAATCTGCCTGTAACACAGGAGACATGGGTTCAGTCCCAGGGTTGGGAAGATCCCCTGGAGAAGAGAACGATTACCCACTCCAGTATTCTGGCCTGGAGAATTCCATGGATTGTACAGTCCATGGGGTCGCAAAAAGTTGGACATGACTGAGCGGGTTTCACTTCACATAGATATCTGGCTTGTACCCACCCAACCATAGATAGTAGACTGTACCAAGAGCACTGCCCAGGGGATTGTATCAACCAGAGATCTAATCATTTAACAGAATGCACACACAATTTAGGATAATTTAAAAGGGTTTATTATTATTATTATTATTATTGTTTTAGTTTTGGAGGTTCCAGCTATGTCAATCAAAGAAGAAAAAGAAGTAAAAGGAATTCAGATTAGAAAAGAAAAACTAAAACTCTCATTGTTTGCAGATGACATGATAATATACCTAGAAAACCCTAAAGAGGCCACCAGAAAATTACTAGAGCTAATCAATCAATATAATAAGGTCACAAGATATAAAGTTAATGCACAGAAATACCTTGCATTCCTAGATACTAACAATGAAAAATCATAAAGCATAACTAAAGAAACAATCCCATTCACCATTGCAACAAAAAGAATGGAATACCTAGGAATAAACCTACCTAAGGAGACAAAAGCCTACATGCAGAAAACTATAAGACACTGATGAAAGAAATCAAAGGTGACACATACAGATGGAGAAATATGCCATGTTCTTGGATTGGAAGAATCAATATTGTGAAAATGACTGTACTACCTAAGGCAGTCTACATATTCAATGCAATCCCTATAAAACTACCAATGGTATTTTTCAGAGAACTAGAACAAAAAATTTCACTATTCATATGGAAACACAAATGATCCTCAATAGACAAAGCAATCTTGAGGAAAAAAAAGAAAAAAACAAAAAACAAAAAACAGATCTGGAAGAATCAGGCTCCCCGATTTCAGACTATACTACAGGGCTACAGTACTCAGGATAATATGATACTGGCACAAAAACAAAAATATGGTTCAATGGAACAGAATAGAAAGCCCAGAGATAAACCCATGCACCTATGGTTAGCTAATCTATGACAAAGGAGGTAAGGATATACAATGGAGAAAAGACAGCCTCTTCAATAAGTGGTGCTGGGAAAACTGGACAGCTACATGTAAAAGAGTGAAATTAGAACTCTCCCTAACACCACACACAAATATAAACTCGAATTAAAGACCTAAATTTAAGTCCAGACACTATACAACTCTTAAAACATATGCAGAACACACTTTGACATAAATCACAGCAAAATCTTTTCTGACTCACCTCCTAGAGTAATGAGAATAAAAACAAAAATAAACAAATGGAACTTAATTAAACTTCAGAGCTTTTCCATAGCAAAAGAAACCATAAATAACAAAAAGACAATCCTCACAATGGGAGAAAATGTTTGAAAAGAAGCAACAAAGGATCAGTCTCTAAAATATGCAAACAGCCCATGCAACTCAATATCAAAACAATAATTGATCCAATCAAAAATTGGTGCAAAACCTACATAGACATTTCTCCAAAGAAGACATATACATAGCCAAGAGTTACATGCTCAAAATCACTAATTATTAGAGGAATGCAACTCAAAACTCACACCTGTCAGAGTGGCCATTATCAAAAAATCTACAAACAATGAAACCTGGAGAGGGTGTGGAGAAAAGGAAACCTTCTTGCACTGCTGGTGGGAATGTAAGTTCATCCAGCCACTATGGCGAATAGTATGGAGATTCCTTAAAAAACTAAAAATAGAACTACTATGTGACCTACCAATTCCACTACTGGGCATATACCCAGAAAAAAAATTAAAAAAAAACATAATTCAGAGACACACATACACTCCAATGTTCATTGCAGCACTATTTACAATAGCCAGGATATGGAAACAGCCTAAATGTCCATCAACAGAGAAATGGATAAAGAAGATGTGATACACATATACAATGGAATATTACTTGACCATACAAAGGAACAAAATTGGGTCATTTGCAGAGACATGGATGGACTGTCTTATAGAGTGAAGCAAGTCAGAAAGAGAAAAATATTGTAAAATTACAAAGCAGGAATAGAGACACAGATGTAGAGAGCAAATTTATGGATACCAAGTGGAAAGGGGGGAATGCAATGGATTGGGAAATTAGGATTAACTATTGATAATATGTATAAAATATATAACTAATGATAACCTACTATACTGCACAGGGAACTCTACTCAATGTTCTGTGTTGACCTGAATGGGAAGGAATTTTTTTTTTTTTTAAGAGGGTATTTGTATATGTTAGCTGTTTCAATTTGCTGCACAGTAGAAACTAACACAACATAGTAAAGCAACTATACTCAAATAAAATTTTCTTAACTTTTTAATAGAAGGGTTTATTTATAGAAGAATTATTTACAAAAGTGTTGGCAGAATGTAGGAGAACCATATGAGATAGTGTGGTAACCTAGGGCTAGTAATAATGAGTTGTTACAACTTTTAGACCTGAAGAGATAAGAGTTGTTTATAAAAGACCACCTTGGATGGAGCCTGGTCACAGTCAGCCTGATCTGACATTTCAGAGAACAAATTCCCTGATCTCACTTTGTCTTTCTTTCTGATTTCCTGTCCTGGTTCCCCACTAGCTCTACCTGACTGGAAATCAGAAGTAATGGGATCTTGTCAATATAGTCCAACATAGGTCAGCTTCCTGGGGCACCAAGTCAGTTGAAAAAGGGTGGGGAGAAGAGCTGCAGGGTCAAATGAAAGATAATCATCACTGGTGGTGGTTTAGTCACTAAGTTGTATCCAACTCTTGTGATCCCGTGGACTGTAGCCTGCCAGGCTCCTCTGACCATGGGATTCTCCAGGCAAGAATACTGGAGTGGGTTACCATTTCCTTCTGCAGGGTAGCTTCCCGACCCAGGAATCAAACCTGGGTCTCCTGCATTGCAGGCAGATGATTTACCAACGGAGTTATGAGGGAGGCCCATAATTAGCACCATTCTTGTCCTTCATCTGAGTAAAAATGTCATGTCTCCACCCAAGGACTTGCATGAAGTTACACAAGCTACCATATCACTGCAAGGTGGTATCATTTCGATCATACTGCCTGTAAAGTGTTAGCCACTACTGTTCATTAAAATAGTGATGGAGAGTAGGGGAAAAGTTAAAAGGAACAAAAAGCATAGTTGGTAACCACAGCTGCCTTTCCTCTCCAATTCCCTGGTTGCTTACCCTCTGTCAGCACCTGAATGGATGAGGTTCTTTACCTAGTTGGGTGTAACAAACCTTCATTCCTGAGGGATCTGAATCCTATGGCCCCGACTTTGTAGTTTTCAGTTGATGTGAACAGTTGAGTGAGCGAAGTAACAAGAGACACAAGAGGGGTTGCCTCTTGTTACTCCCTTTCCCAGTTGTCAAGGCCCCAGATTCTGAACATAATCCTCTTTGTCCCATTGTATAGCAACAACTAAAGTTCCTCCTAAAATTAGAATCAATTACTTAGTTCAATACAGTGACTCCCTTCTTTGCATATTGGTTTAGTGGCCTGCGTACAGTGCAAGCTGTCATTTCAGTTGTGTCCAACTCTGTGACACTATGGACTGTAGCCCACCAGTCTTCTCTGTCCATGGGATTCTCCAGGCAAGAATACTGGAGTCTGTTTTCATGGCCCTCCTCCAGGGGATCTTCCTGACCCAGGGATCAACCCTGCATCTCCTGAAGCTCCTGCACTGCAGGCGGATTCTTTACCACTGAGCCACTGGGGAAGCCCTGCTTTAGTAGCATGAGGAGCTAGAAAAGGGGGGAAAAAAAAAAAAAAAAAAACACTACAAAGTAATTCCAGCTTACCATCCATCATGACCTTATTTCCTGGTGGAACTATTCCTCCCTATACACTAGGATTTTCAAGCCCACCAAGCCCAAGATTGTGGGAATGGAAGCTAAAATTCTTCAAGTATATTACAAGCTGTAGTTGTAGGAAGGCCACTCCTATCCACCACTTAGTTCCTGGTTATGGGAGAAATTGCACCATTTATTGGTCACTGGTTTGAGACATAAACTGGCATCCTTTAGGACAGCATCTTAAACTTGCATGTTGTTTTTTTCTATTCATCATAAAAAATGAATCTTCAGTAGATCACATAAGACACATAATGTGTATATGTGTGTGTGTGTGTTCAGTTACTTCTGCTGCTGCTGCTAAGTCACTTCAGTCGTGTCCGACTCTGTGTGACCCCATGGACGGCAGCCCACCAGGCTCCCCCGTCCCTGGGATTCTCCAGGCAAGAACACTGGAGTGGGTTGCCATTTCCTTCTCCAATGCATGAAACTGAAAAGTGAAAGTGAAGTCGCTCAGTCGTGTCCGACTCTTAGCCATGCCCAATTTTTGTGACCCTATAGACTGTAGCCCACCAGGCTCCTCTGTCCATATGATTCTCTAGATTGGGTTGCCATGCCCTACTTCAGGGGATCTTCTTGGCCTGGGGATTGAACCCTGGTCTCCTGAATCTCCTGCATTGGCAGGCAGATTCTTTGAGCACTGAGCCACCTGGGAAACCCAAGGCACAAAATAAAA
The DNA here is from genome assembly GCA_935064755.1 of Tragelaphus eurycerus. Lineage (NCBI taxonomy): Eukaryota > Metazoa > Chordata > Mammalia > Artiodactyla > Bovidae > Tragelaphus > Tragelaphus eurycerus. The sequence goes on from CAKXYN010000118.1 coordinate 2,613,393, forward strand.
CTAGTCAATTCACTATATGTGAGCCCATTGCTCTAAAATGTATAGCCCAGCTAGAGATAATATTGTGTGGGATACCATGGCAATTCATACAGACACTTTGTAAGTCCATGAATAATGGTGCTGGCACAATCTTTCCAGGCAGAGAAGGGAAATCTATATCTAGAATATGTGTCTATCTCATGAAGGGCAAAGTGTTGCCTCCTCCAAAGAAGATTATCTAGTATAATCAGTTGGACACCAGAGAGCCTGCTGGTCCAGTGGAAATGATACCATATTTGGGCCTCAAAGTTTACCTCTGATGTGAGCAGGTTAGTCACTCAAAAGTGGTGATCAGCTCTGGCAATGGAAAGAACATATTTTTGAATCCATGCATAGCTTCTATCCCTGCCACCATGTATATGTGTACATGGACCTACTGAATAAGCATCAGAGTGATTGGGAAAGGAGGTTGACTAACCAAAAGAGCCATTCATCTTTTCCATTTGATTATTGAGAGGTTCATTGATATAAATGCCCTTTGGTTGGTATTTGCATGTGTGTGTGTATGCTAAGTCACTTCAGTTATGTCTGACTCTTTTGCAACCTCATGGACTGTAGCCTGCTAGGCTCCTCTGTCCATGGGGATGCTCCAGGGAAGATACTGAAGTGGGTTGTCATGCTGTCCTTCAGGGGATGTTCCCCACCCGGGGATCAAACCTGCATCTCTTATGTCTTCTGTGTTGACAGGCAGGTTCTTTACCACTAGTGCGACCTGGGAACCTCAGTATTTGCATAGGCTACAAATATCTACACAGTCATTGCTCATATGAAGAGATCTTTTCAAACAACTCCCTGCCTACTGTAATTTCTTTGTTGCTAATTTTCCAATTCTGAACTTTGTAAATGCCTAACAAACCTTTTAGTCTTTGCTCATGAATTGATATAAATTCATAGTTCAAGCCATCTCTCCTCCCACTGTTGTACAAAGTCATATATCAGATCAGATCAGATCAGTCGCTCAGTCTTGTCTGACTCTTTGCAACCCCATGAATCACAGCACACCAGGCCTCTCTGTCCATCACCAACTCCCGGAGGTCACTGAGACTCACATCCATCGAGTCAGTGATGCCATCCAGCCATCTCATCCTCTGTCGTCCCCTTCTCCTCTTGCCCCCAATCCCTCCCAGCATCAGAGTCTTCTCCAATGAGTCAACTCTTCGCATGAGGTGGCCAAAGTACTGGAGTTTCAGCTTTAGCATCATTCCTTCCAAAGAAATCCCAGGGCTGATCTCCTTCAGAATGGATTGGTTGGATCTCCTTGCAGTCCAAGGGACTCTCAAGAGTCTTCTCCAACACCACAGTTCAAAAGCATCAATTCTTCGGCGCTCAGCCTTCTTCACAGTCCAGCTCTCACATCCATATGTGACCACAGGGAAAACCATAGCCTTGACTAGACGAACCTTTGTTGACAAAGTAATGTCTCTGCTTTTGAATATGCTGTCTAGGTTGGTCATAACTTTCCTTCCAAGGAGTAAGTCATATATACCACTGAATATTCTGTCTACTGGAAGGATTTCCCTTCACGAATTATTTTCACAGCAATTCTTTCTAGGTTGTATTGACGTGCCTTGTAGTTTCATCTATAAATGAGGCCCAATGCTTTTTCCTCCTCATTAACTACTCATAAGGAGCTCCTCAGAAAGTAATAGATGTGTTTTAGGGAGAGGTGATAAAGCAGTATAACCAGATGTCATGAGAATCTGAGATATCTGCTCATAAATTTTAATAAACTTTATTTGTAGAGCAGTTTTAGGTTCATAGCAAAATTGAGTAGAAAAAACAGAGTTCACGTACATCCCCTTTCTCCACAAACACATAGCTTCCCTCATTATCAAATCAATGCCAGAGACATGTGCTTGTTATATTGATGAACCTACATTGGCCCATTATTATTACCCATAGGTTGCCCATTAGAGTATGGTCTTAGTGCTATGTAGTCTTTGGGTTGTAAAAAATGTACAATAACATATATCCACTATTACAACAATATGCAGAATAGTTTTACTGCCTTAAAAATCCTCTGTGCTCTACCTATGTATTCCTTCTTCTCTCAGACCCTGGCAACAATTGATCTCTTACTGTCTCTATAGTTTTGCCTTTTCCAGAATGTCATATTGTTGGGTTCATACAATAAGTAGACTTTTCAGATTGACTTCTTTCACCTAGTAATATGCACCTTAAGTTTCCTCCTTACCTTTTTTTATGGTTAGAAAATGAATTTATTTCTAATGCTGAATAATATTCCATTGTCTAGGCCACAGTTTATTCTTTCACCTACTGACAGACATCTTGGTTGCCTTCAAGTTTGTGCAATTATACTAAATCTGCCATAAACCTCCATGTGTAAGTTTTTGTGTAGATACTGGTTTTCCATTCATTTAGTTAAATTCTAAAGAGCACAATTACTGGATCATCTGCTCATAGTCTTTACATTTCCTTCTAGATATGTTTAGCCCAAGTATATACTAGTTCCATTTTATAGTGAAATGCTGCTCTACACATCCAAATTCAATGTTGTGTGAATCAGACAACACCAGTTCATAATGAATAATAGTCTCTTTTAGGGCTCATTCTTAAGCCAGAAACTGTTTTGTTTTTAAATGGAAAATAGAGGAGACTTCTCTGGTGGTCCAGTAGTTAAGAATTTGCCTGCCAATTCAGGGGACATGGGTTCAATCTCTGATCCAGGAACTAAGATCCCACATTCCATGGGGCAACTTAGCCCATGCACAACTACTGAGCCTGTGACTCTAGAGCCCATGCTCTGCAACAAAAGAAGGCACTGCAATCAGAAGTCCACACACCACAGCTAGAAACTAGTCCCCACTTGCTACAACTAGAGAAAGCCCTTGTGCAGTAATGATGATCCAGTACAGCCAAAAATAAATAAATAAGCAAATATTTTTGAAATAAAAATAGAGTAGAGTAAGATATTTCTCCTAAACCTAAGTGTTCTGTGCTATTGTCTCCCCATTGGGGTTTGCCGGAGACACCATATAACATGTCTGTCTGCCACAGAAACTGCCTGTATTTTGGGGACCTCTGGTTCATTAAGCCTTAGTAGTAAAACATGTTGCCCTACAGCCTGGAAGTGATGGAGAGTCCATTCTTTTCTAGAATCCATTTAAAATGAGATGTATAGGCTGTAAAATGAATCTGTCAGAGCAGCACAAATGTGTTTTCTGTTGCCTCCCAAATCCAAAGAGGACCACAAAGCATTATGCCTGTGTGTGTGTGTGTGTGTGTTAAAAAGTGAGACAACTTATCTCTTATTATGGAAGGAAATATCCAAATGTACTTAAGACCAGAACTTTGCGTGGTTTATCTCCTACTTTCTGGTATGCATATGTCTTACTAAGAAGTCTGTGGCAGTGCTCCTGAAAATGTGCTCCATGGACTCATGTCAGTTCCTAAATTGTCATTTGTCTGCAACAAGATCAATATAGAAATGGATAGAAATGCCTAAAAACTTATACAGCAAGTTGATATACTTGCAACATCTAATCATACAGATTTCTAATAAATTGTGCTTATTATATTTTACAAAAGTATCAGTCCTTGATAAAATGAAAAAATAAAACTTTTAAAATTGGAAATTAAAAAATGAAATTACCCTTTATCAATGAAGTTTGATTAAAAACTGATCTAGGTGCTTGCTACTTCCCATTCTGTAGGTCCAGTTAACATAATATCATCAATCTAATAGGCCAAAGTAATATTCTTCAGGATGCCAAGATGATCAAAGTTCCTCTGGACTATATTATGATCGAGAACAGGAGAGTTCCTTGCCCTGATGCAATATAGTAAAGAATATATCACTGTCCATGCCATGCAAATGTAAACTATTCCTGATATTCTATACTAATTATAAGGTAAAATAAAGCATTTTACAGGTCAGTAGCTGCATACTAGATTCCAGGGTCTGTGTTGGTTTGCTCCAGTCAATATACTACATTTAAAACCACAGGGAGAGGGTGGGATGATTTGGGAGAATAGCATTGAAATATGTATAACATCATATCTGAAACGAGTCGCCAGTCCAGGTATGATGCCTGATAACGGACGCCTGGGGCTGATGCACTGGGGAAGACCCAAAGGGATGGTATGGGGAGGGAGGAGGGAGGAGGGTTCAGGATGGGGAACACATGTATACTTGTGGCGGATTCATTTTGATGAATGGCAAAAGCAATACAATATTGTAAAGTTAATCAAAATAAAACTTAAAAAAATAAATAAATTAAGCTCATAAAAAAATAAAAATAAAACCACAGCTGCAATTCGCATCACTTTCTGATTATTTGTAATAATCTACTGTCATTTTCCATGATCCATCTGGCTTTTTCAACAAATAAATGTGATGAATGGGAATGTTTTAGGAATCATTTACCCTGCATCCCTAAAGTCTTTGATAGTTGCACTAATCTCTTAAAATTCTCCGAGGGCTTTTGGTTTTTGATCTTGGAAGAGGCCCCCACTTCACTTTTTCTGCAGTAAGAGTCCTCCATGAAACTATTTTTTCTACCATAATAGCCCTCCCGCTTGACATATCATCACTTTACAACTTGATCAATTCTATGAAGTATTTCAACTTAACTCTGAGACAAGGAGATATTATGAAATTCTGCTAGCTATTAATAATTAATATATCTATTCTCACTATATACACTGTAACCAGAGAAGTAACAGAAAAGGTTGACATTCCAAATGGATGTATTGTGGAATGGATGTGAGCCAAGATTACATCTCTCACCTGATTTCACTAAGTCCCTACTTTGACCAGTGGACTATAGTGGCATTTTTGTCTCTAGAAGTCATCAATCTAAATTCCAGGTAAGTAGCTATTAATCCCAAGAAGATCACAGTATTATCCTTTCACCAATGCATAGTTACTTGGATCCAAGTCTTAACTGGAGAAGGATTGAGGAACGTTCATGGTGTAACATGAACTGCTACATTGCAGGATGTCCCTTCGAAGGTTCATGATTTGCCCCTGAGTTGAAGGGATTTGACCCAATTATATTTTAGGATTTGGAGAAGAGGCCATGAATTCCCATGATAGTGACTCAAGCTAGGTTTCTAACTTGATTTGGAATTTTTCATACTTTTATCATCAACTAGCAACTCAGTAGGCTTCCAATCTATTTACTTCTATATTTACTCTGTGGTCAATTGATAATTGCTATAGTTTGCTTCAGGTCGAAACACTCTCTGATTATCATTACATTGTTTGGTTTATTGAGAAATTGAACACACTTTGTCTCTGGTAGTTAAATATTGCTATTAATATATAACCTCTACAACAACAGGATCCCATTGTTCCCATTGATATCAGGAAATTCAAATCCACCACAACATCCTCTATTGTTATCTCTGACTTACAGAGTTCAGCTGTGACAGAAAACAGTCCTGACTGAATATTGGATTTATCCCTTTATCTGTCTATACCTCTAGTCATTCTGGCTCTGTACTTTGTAAAGCAATGTTGCCTATACCCTGAAATGCACATAATAGCCCTTTTTCAAGGCTCTGCCTCCAGAGCTTGATCTTTAAGTATAACATGTTTCATTCATATAGAGATAAAAATTGCAGAACAGAGAATAACATTTGTCTTGTTCAAGGTTTATAGGAGCATGGTGACCAGACCTACGTAGACAGCTGCAAGAACAAAGGTTTATCACATCTCCTCTAGAGTCTGACGGAGTACCAAAAGTTTGCAACAATCAGCTACATGCTCTCCCCTTCTAGTATAAATGAAGCCTGAAATCTAACTCCAGTAAGATGGTTCTTTTAGACACTAGTCCACTGTCTTCTCCACTTGCTGGCTTTCTGAATAAAGTCACTATTCTTTGATCCTCTCAAGTTTGTCAAAAGATAACTGGACAAATAAGGAGCATTAAAAAAGTGTTGGAGCTGGGAGGGTGAAACTGGAGAATTTAAAAGTCTAAATTGAAATAAGAAACTGCAATAATTAATAGTAAAAAGGAAAAATACATTTTAGTATAGGCATACAATGAAATAGTATAAAGAACTGCATGTTTTGTTTTGGTAAATAGAGCTTATTGAATGAAGCTCTTAAAAATTACTTGAATAAAGTTTAAAAATTTATTTGAATAAAGCTCTTTAAAAAATAAAATCCAGTCATGTTGGACTTTTGTTATGAATTATGGCTACAACTGTCTTTTCATCTTGTGTCTGACACACTGTACTATCAACCACTCAACTCATATTTATAGATTTTTTTTTACAACATTCTAAAACTAACTTTGACACTGATCTTGGAGGGAGAGCAATGAAGAGAAATCTTAGTTCCCTGGCCAAGTATTGGATTTAGATAACCTTGATGAAAACTGAGTTCCTAGCCACTAGACTACCAAGGGTTAAAAGCAAAATGGCCCTGGCTTTTTCCACCATTTGAAAGCAAGAATGTTTCAAAGAGGCAAAAATTGCAAAACAGATACAAATTTTACTATTAGAGGCACAGTATAATGTATGAGAGACTCACAGGAAAACAGTTTATTTGTTTGTCAGAGGCAAGGCAGTGATACATACTAGGGTAGGAGTGCAGGCATCCTAAGTGAGAAATGCTGTATGTCAGAAGCTAGGCAGAGACACACATGGAGAGGAGTGAGGGCATTTTGAATGAGGAAGAAAGCAGTAAAGAGGTGATGTAAATCACTTATATAGAACAGTCCTGGGTCTTTGTTTGATGCTGCTGCTGCTGCTGCTAAGTCACTTCATTTGTGTCCGACACTGTGTGACCCCATAGACAGCAGCCTGCCAGGCTCCCCTGTCCCTTCAAGAACACTGGAGTGGGTTGCCATTTCCTTCTCCAATGCATGAAAGTGAAAAGTGAAAGTGAAGTCACTCAGTCGTGTCTGACTCTGCGACCCCATGGACTGCAGCCTACCAGGCTTCCCCATCCATGGGGTTTTCCAGGCAAGAGTACTGTAGTGGGGTGCCATCGCCTTCTCCCACATCTTTGTTTACCTTTGGCCAATTATCTTGTTTCTTTCTTCACACCTGACTGGTCCATGGACCCTCCGCAAGATGCATACACAACTTTTTTCTATGATGGATCCCACTGCAGAGGCCAGCGGCTGCATGTTTACACTTATTATGGAGCAGGGCACTCTCCCTTTTTTACCCTCAAGAAGCTTCCCCATGCATATGCAGACAGAGGAGTCTTCCCTAATCTCAGGAGAGGGCACCTTATCTATTTGCTTTAGCAGAACTCAGCTTTTGCCACTAGCTTTGAACTTGGAGTGTCTGAGTGAAAAGGAAGCTTTAGTTTTACTCCACTTAACAAATTCCAGGTGTCTGGCCTAGAGGCCCACTACATCCTAATTCAACATGACTAGATGATGGTTCATTGTGACAAAATGTATGTCAGAAACGAAAGTTGCTAAAACAGTTATAACAAGTATGTCTTTCAAGTCATTGCTTATACATCATTAATCTATCCTTAAGCATTTTATTTTCAAGGAATTTTTTTTTCAAAATGTTATGTTCAGATTACATGTATCAGAATCACATGAGGCACCTGTTAAAAATAGATTTCTGATCTTCATGCTAGATCATCTGGATCAAACTTTGTAAGTGTAGACGTGAGGGTCTTCATTTTAAACAAAGGTCTAATCCAAAACTTCCGTATTAACTTCTAAGAAGTAGTTTATGAAATGAAAAGGAAATTAGGGATAGTGTTTGCTGTAGATGGCGTTTTATATGAGTTGGTAAAATGAAACTTTAATAAAATTGAACTTGACTAGGTGGAATATCCATCCAGCATACATTTAAAGAGTCCTTACTTTGTGTCAGGCACTGCTAGGAACTAGGGATACAGCATATATTATCACATGGACCTAGTGGAGGAGAGAGACATGCAGGTTGATCATTATAATTAATTGTAATTAGTGAATTTATAGTGATAGACAAAGAAGAGGGACACGTAACCTAGACCGTGGAAGTCAACAGTCTTTTTGGAGGTGGTGATACCTGAGCTGAATCTTAAAGAATAGGTCTAAGATGACTCAGTGAAGGGAGAGATATTTGAGGTATGTGCATTCCAAATGAAAGGGATGGATGGAACATATTGGGGAATATCAGACTTGTAGAAGAGTGAACCTGAAGCCTTGTAAGTTACAATTTTCCTAATACTTTTGCTCTATAATCGCTCCTTCTTTGATGCTGCCACCTTTTGCCCAACCTTTTCCCAGACTTATATTTTGAAAGTAATTTCTTGGGCATCCCCCATTTCCAGGGAGAGGTTTGGCACTTCACTAAGTTTTCCATTCATTTTTCTCTCATATTTACTCATCCTGAGTAAATATGTCTTCAGCAAATTCAAAATCATGAAGACCCATCTAACAACCTCAGTTCACAATGTGGATATCTGTCTTTTAGTCCATCAAAAATTCTTCAGCATGCCTATAGGTCCTTCTCATGGCCACACCCTAGAATTTGTAAACATCTTCAAGAGTACAAGCTCTGAATTCTTGAATTCTGAAACTTTTCTCTCATCACACTCTCATATCTTTCCACTTCTTCCACTTTCTCATTTCCCACTCTTCAAACTTCTATATAGGTCTTTGATACCTCCCGATTCAACCAGTCTATCAGACTCCTCCAGGATTTACTACCTGCCCATTCTAGGCTAGATATCTTGTCAACTAAAACTTTAGGCGTACAGTTCTTGAATTTTCACTTTTAGTCACCTTCAAACTTTATCTTGAAAGAGTCTTTATTTTGTCACTTCTCATTCTTTGCCTTGGAAACAAACAGAGATCATTCTGTGGTTTTTGAGACTGCATCCAAAGTACTGCATTTCAGACTCTTTTGTTGACTAGAATGATCTCAAATTACAGAATGATCTCTGTTAGTTTCCAAGGCAAACCATTCAATATCATGGTATTCCAAGTCTATGCCCCAACGAGTAATGTTGAAGAAGCTGAAGTTGACTGATTCTACAAAGACCTCCAAGACCTTCAAGAACTACACACACACACACACACACACACACACAAATGTCCTTTTCATTATAGGAGATTGGAATGCAAAATCAGGAAGTCAAGAAACACCTGAAGTAACAGGCAAATTTGGCCTTGGAGTACAGAATGAAGCACAGTAAAGGCTAATAGAGTTCTACCAAGAGAATGCAATGCTCATAGCAAACACCTTCTTCCAACAACACAAGAGAAGACTCTACACATGGACAACACCAGATGGTAAACACCAAAATCAGATTGATTATATTCTTTGCAGCCAAAGATAGAGAAGCTCTATACAGTAGCATGAACAAGACCGGGAGCTGACTATAGCTCAGATTAAGAACACCTTATTGCCAAATTCAGACTTAAGTTGAAGAAAGTAGGGAAAACCACTAGACCATTCAGGTATGACCTAAATCAAATCTCTTATGATTATACAGTGGAAGTCAGAGATAGATTTAAGGGACTAGATCTGATAGACAGAGTGCCTGATGAACTATGGACAGATTCGTGATATTGTACAGGAGACAAGGAGCAAGACCACTCCCAAGAAAAAGAAATGAAAAAAAGCAATATGGCTGTCTGAAGAGGCCTTACAAATAGCTGTGAAAAGAAGAGAAGCCAAAAGCAAAGGAGAAAAGGAAAGATATACCCATCTGAATGCAGAGTTCCAAAGAATAGCAAGGGGAGATGGGAAAGCCTTCCTCAGTGATCAGTGCAAGGAAATAGAGGAAAACAATAGAATGGGAAAGACTAGAGATCTCTTCAAGAAAATTAGAGATACCAAGGGAATACTTTATGCGAAGATGGGCTCGGTAAAGGATATAAATGGTATGAACATAACAGAAGCAGAAGATATTAAGAAGAAGTGGCAAGAATACACAGAAGAACTGCACAAAAAAAGATCTTCATGACCCAGATGATCAGTCACCTAGAGCCACACATCCTGGAATGTGAGGTCAAGTGGGCTTTAGGGAACATCACTATGAACAAAGCTAGTGGAAGTGATGGAATTGCAGTTGACCTATTTCAAATCCTAAAAGATGATGCTGTGAAAGTGCTGCACTCAATATGACAGCAAAGTTGGAAAACTCAGACATGGCCACAGGACTGGAAAAAGTCACTGTTCATTCCAATTCCAAAGAAAGACAATACCACAGAATGTTCAAACCACTGCACAATTACACTCATCTCACATGCTAGTAAAGTAATGCTCAAAATTCTCCAAGCCAGGCTTCAGCAATATGTGAACCGTGAACTTCCAGATGTTCAAGCTGGTTTTAGAGAAAGCAGAGGAACCAGAGATCAAATTGCCAACATCCGCTGGATCATCAAAAAAGAAAGAGAGTTCCAGAAAAACATCTATTTCTGCCTTATTGACTATGCAAAAGCCTTTGACTGTGTGGATCACAATAAAATGTGGAAAATTCTTCAGGAGATGGGAATACCAGACCATCTGACCTGCCTCTTGAGAAATCTGTATGCAGGTCAGGAAGCAACAGTTAGAACTGGACATGGAACAACAGGCTGGTTCCAAACAGGAAAAGGAGCACCTCAAGGCTGTATATTGTCACCTTGCTTATTTAACTTCTATGCAGAGTACATCATGAGAAATGCTGGGCTGGATGAAGCACAAGGTGGAATCAAGATTGCTGGGAGAAATATCAGTAACCTCAGATATGCAGATGACACCACCCTTATGGCAGAAAGTGAAGAAGAACTAAAGACCCTCTTGATGAAAGTGAAAGAAGAGAGTGAGAAAGTTGGCTTAAAGCTCAATATTCAGAAAACAAAGATCATCGCATCCGGTCCCACCACTTCATGACAAGTAGATGGGAAAACAGTGGAAACAGTGGCAGACTATTTTCTTGAGCTCCAAAATCACTGCAGATGGTGACTACAGCCATGAAATGAAAAGATGCGTACTCCTTTGAAGAACAATTTTGATAAACCTAGATCAGATCAGATCAGATCAGTCGCTCAGTCGTGTCCGACTGTTTGCGACCCCATGAACCACAGCACGCCAGGCCTCCCTGTCCATCACCAGCTCCCGGAGGTCACTCAGACTCGCATCCATCGAGTCAGTGATGCCATCCAGCCATCTCATCCTCTGTCGTCCCCTTCTCCTCCTGCCCTCAATCCCTCCCAGCATCAGACTCTTCTCCAATGAGTCAACTCTTCGCATGAGGTGGCCAAAATACTGGAGTTTCAACTTTAGCATCATTCCTTCTAAAGAAATTCCAGGATTGATCTCCTTCAGAATGGACTGGTTGGATCTTCTTGCAGTCCAAGGGACTCTCAAGAGTCTTCTCCAACACCACAGTTCAAAAGCATCAATTCTTCGGTGCTCAGCCTTCTTCACAGTCCAGCTCTCACATCCATACATGACCACAGGAAAGACCATAGCCTTGACTAGGCGAACCTTTGTTGGTAAAGTAATGTCTCTGCTTTTGAATATGCTATCTAGGTTGGTCATAACTTTCCTTCCAAGGAGCAAGCGTCTTTTAATTTCATGGCTGCAGTCACCATCTGCAGTGATTTTGGAGCCCAGAAAAACAAAGTCTGACACTGTTTCCACTGTTTCCCCATCTATTTCCCATGCAGTGATGGGACCAGATGCCATGATCTTCGTTTTCTGAATGTTGAGCTTTAAGCCAACCTTTTCACTCTCCACTTTCACTTTCATCAAGAGGCTTTTTAGCCCCTCTTCACTTTCTGCCATAAGAGTGGTGTCATCTGCATATCTGAGGTTATTGATATTTCTCCCGGCAATCTTGATTCCAACTTGTGTTTCTTCCAGTCCAGCATTTCTCATGATGTACTCTGCATATAAGTTATATAAACATGGTGACAATATGCAGCCTTGACGTACTCCTTTTCCTATTTGGAACCAGTCTGTTGTTCCATGACCAGTTCTAACTGTTGCTTCCTGACCTGCATACAGATTTCTTAAGAGGCAGATCAGGTGGTCTGGTATTCCCATCTCTTTCAGAATTTTCCATAGTTTATTGTGATCCACACAGTCAAAGGCTTTGGCATAGTCAATAAAGCAGAAATAGATGTTTTTCTGGAACTCTCTTGCTTTTTCCATGATCCAGCGGATGTTGGCAATTTGATCTCTGGTTCCTCTGCCTTTTCTAAAACCTGTTTGAACATCAGGAAGTTCACGGTTCACATATTGCTGAAGCCTGGCTTGGAGAATTTTGAGCATTACTTTACTAGCGTGTGAGATGAGTGCAATTGTAGCATATTAAAAAGCATAGATGTTACTTTGCCAACAAAGTTCCATCTAGTCGAGGCTATGGTTTTTCCAGTAGTCATGTATAGGTGTGAGAGTTGGACTAGAAACTCTATGAGCACTGAAGAATTGATGCTTTTGAACTGTGGTGCTGGAGAAGACTGTTGAGAGTCCCTTGAACTGCAAGGAGATCCAACCAGTCCATCCTAAAGGAAATCAGTCCTGAATGTTCATTGGAAGGACTGATGTTGAAGCTGAAACTCCAGTACTTTGGCCACCTGATGCGAAGAGCTGACTTGTTGGAAAAGTCCTTGAAGCTGGGAAAGATTGAAGGCTGGAGCAGAAGGGAATGACAGATCATGAAATGGTTGGATGGCATCACGGACTTAATGGACACGAATTTGAGTAAACTCCGGGAGTTGGTGATGGACAGGGAGGCCTGGCGTGCTGCAGTTAATGGCGTTGCAAAGAGTTGGACATGACTGAGCAACTGAACTGAACTGATTCTTTACCTTCTACTTGAGTATAACATCTATTTATGAATATGACAGTCTTTACCCTGAAAGAGCTCAAAGTCTAGTTTTAATAGACATATAGGTAAAGAGATTGATTTTACGTAGCAAGGTAAAGTATTCCAACAGTTAACTAGAGGCTGATGTTCCCTAGCTTTAAAATTTTACCCATAATATCTTCTCCTAAGCCTTAAACTGTATGTCAAAACCTCTGTTGGAGAACTTTATTATCATATTCACAGGCACTTCTAACCTGAGATGCCTCAGGTGAACTTGTTTTATCCCTACACAATTTTTGGAGTTCTCAACCTTATGAGTGTTTCTGGAAAGTCAGTAATTTCCTTTTCCTCACTATAAAAGAAGCCTCTAAAGATAATTTACTTTTGAATATTTTTGCCTGTATTATTCCCTATACAGTGAGAATTGTTATAATAGGAATAATTATACACACAAATATCACATAGAGTCATGGAGAGGTACAAAAAGGTTAGCATATAAATAAAGATCTTGAAACAATGTCATGTATAGTGAGGGATGTGCTGTGCATATTCTCTCAATCTTGTCCAACTCTTTGTGACCCCATGGACTCTAGCCCACAAGGCCCCTCTGTCCATAGGGTTCTCCAGCCAAGAATAATGGAATAGGTTGTTATGCCCTCTTTCATGGAATCTTCCCAACCCTGGGAAAGAACCCAGGTCTCCCACTTTGCGGACAGATTCTTTATCGTCTGAAAAGCCCAAGAATGCTGGAGGGGGTAGCCTATCCCTTCTCCAGGCGATCTTTTCAACCCAGGAATCGAACTGGATCTCCTACATTGCAGGCAGATTCTTTAGCAATTAAGCTACCATGGAAGACCACTAGTAAGGGATACATACATATTTTCTATATATTAAGATAATAAGATATATTTAATATAGCATGTGACCAAATCATTATTTAGGAGTGCATTATTTTGTTTCTATGCATTTGATCTCTTTTGATATTACTAATTTTAAGTTTTGTTATCAAAAGTTAGCCTGTGTTATTTCTGCACAATTGACTTTATTTACATTTTATTGGTAACAATATAAATTTTTATGCACAAAGAGAAACATTTTGGAAAAAAAGATATAATCTCAGTGGGTTACAGGCTTCAAAGTATGCTTGCTAATTTTCTTATTTATTTGATTTAATTTCTTCCATGTTATTTAATTTTTTATTTGTATTTTCTGTTGTAGATTGATAAGTTGAACATATCATGCTACAATTTTGTCTCCCTCAATTTCTCTTTGTTTCTAGTATTTTCTAACTACTTAACATATTACTGAGTTTTATTTTTAACTCACTCTGAGGTGCTACATGATTTAATAATGGATGGATCTTGTCCACTTACGTTCTTCGTGATAATTATTGTACTTTGCTACCAGGTTAGATCAGAGTTTGTTTACTTATTTATTAATTTGCAAAGGATATCCAATTGCTATTGTGGTACCAAGATCTTTGTTTCCTTTCTGACTGACAGCTGGGGCAGGACTTTGCTTATAAATGACACCTGTGCTACTTCTCAAGCTTCCCATATTTTCCCCTTCTGCAGCAGGGAGTTGAGTCCCTCTCATTATTTAAATCTGCCATTCCCTTATGTCACATCTCTGACTTCAAATGAAAATGAAAAATTGTTGCATTTAAGGGCTCAAGTAATGACATTGGGTCTACTTAGATGATCTAGCTTCTCGGGTGGCTCAGCGGTAAAGAATCTGCCTACAACGCAGGAGTCACAGGAGACTCAGGTTAAATCCTGGCTCGGGAAGATTCCCTGGAGGAGGACATGACAACCCACTCCAGTATTCTTGTCTGAAAAATCCTACAGATAGAGGAGCCTGTCAGCTCACGTACAGTCCATAGGTTTGCAAAGACTGAAGTGACTTAGCACACAGGCACTTAGATTATCAAAGATAATCTCTATATTTTAATGTAGTGACATTAATTACTTCTGCAAATTCCTTTTTGTCACATAATGTAACATATTAATAAATTCTTAGCATTAGAATTGTGGACCATTTGGGAGATATTCTGTCTGCCATAGTACCTCTGGCCCACTGAGATCCATGTCCCTTCCAAATGAAAACTATATTCACTTCGCCCAAAGGTCCTCAAAGTTCTCATCCTATTACAGCATCAATTCCAAATCCAAAGCTCACATGCAAATCTCAGCAACTCAGTAATTCCAAGTCTCATCATCTAAACCAGGTGTGGATGAAGCTATGACTATAACCCATTAAGTTCAACTCCTAGGGCATACTTTCGTTACATCTGGGGACCTGTGAAACTGAAAAAACAAATTTCTGCTCCCAACATACACTTGTGGCATTGGCATATGATAGCAGATTATAGATATTCCATTTCCAAAAGGGGATATTGGACTGTAAAAAAGAATCACCAGTCCAAATGAGTTTTGAAATCCAGCTGTTCAAGCTCCCTTATTGTTCAATACCTGAAAGTAATTTTCTGTAGCTCTCAGATTTGCCCTCTAAGTTTTCTCTCTTGTCTCTTGGCTCTGCCCTCTGAGTCATCTTTTCTTTTTCATGAAAAGTAGCACGTGTTTGCAGCTGAGTAGTTTTATCAGCCTTGTTACCTCCAGTAGCATTTTGAAGGTTCAGCAGCCTTCTTCCATTCTGTACTCTCTCTGTACTTTTCAATCTAAGTTGGCAGTGTTTCTGCTGATATAAAATTTTAAGAACTTTATGGGTCTCCTGTGGATGTCACAAAAATTCAGCTCATTAGACAGAAGTTAGGCCTACACATCTTTCTGAGAAGATCCCTTCTCCATTTTTGGCTTCTGCTGAGATGTCTAAAAGATAATACTCTTAAAATTCCTAGACACTCCCTAATTTCTTCCAGAGAATCTGAATCATGCCCTCAATGTTTTCCAAGAATATTTTGTCTGACTGAATATTCTGACATTTTGGCATCTGAGTATGCTAAGAATTTCCTGAATCATTAAGTCTTGATTCCTTTTTCTTTCACAGTATTTCCTTTAATTTGTCTCTTTTCTTGCATTCTACCATAAGCATCAATAGAAAACCATCTTCAACACTTTCCTTGGAAATCACATCTAATTTTCCAGACTTTCATTTACAAATTCTGCTTTCCATATCACTGCAGGACAATTCCACTGAACTATCAGCCAATGCATGACATGGGTCCCTTGTCCTCCAGTTTCTAAGAACATGTTTCTTTCTATTTTTTTTTTTTTTTTTTCCTTAGCCTTCACCAGTAGTATTCTCCAAGTCCATATTTCATGGTGATGTGGACTTTCTCCAAATTGTTTAGGATTTCTTTGAAATTTCCTCCCTTCCTTCTGAGCCTTTACAAGCAGCATCCATATTTCTACTGAGAGGGTGTTTGAGCAATATAGACTTATTTCCTATCACATTCTTCAAAATTCTTCAAACCAGCACTCTCAAATTCTTCAAACCACCACTCTCAATTTCTCAGATTTCAAACCTGTTTGCCTATTTTTCCTGTATTTTTTAATATAACTACCTCACTTCTGATACCTAGACATGCATTCTTTTCCCACTGCTGCCTTAACAAATTACCACAAATCTTAAAACAGCACTCATTTATGATTCCACAGTTCTGTAGGTTAGAAATAAAGGCACAACATCATTTAGCTGGGTCCTCTGTACAAGTTCTCACAAAACTTAAATCAAGGTGTCAACAGAGCTGCATTCCTTACTGAAGAGTCTGGGGGAGAATCTGCTTTAAATTCAGGTGTTGGCCGAGTACATTTCCTTGAATCTGGACCTCTCAAGTTCCCATTTCCTTGCTGACTGTCAGCTGGGGTCGATCTTTTCTTCTAGAAGCTGCTTGCATTCTTTCTCGTGCTATCCATGTGTCTCCCTCTAGCAGTGGTACATTGAGACCTCACTTAGATTACATTTCTCTGACTTCCCTTTCTTCTCATTTCAACATCAGTCATGACCTTAATTGCTTCTGCATTGTGCCTTTTCCTCTGTAACATACCATATTTAAAGGTTCCAGGGATTAGTGCATGGGCATATTCGGTGGCCATTCTACCTGCTTCAATTTTTAAAGTAAATTAACAGGAAGAAAAATACTTTTATATTTGCTCTGGTAGTTGCTTTTTACAGTTTTCCCAGAGATCTTGGTTGAAATCAGTGGAAAAGAGAGACTATAATTGACTTACTGAATCTTGACTGGCAGCAGAAGTCCTAATCTTTGATTTTAATTAATTAATTAAAAAGCAAGTGTTTACTGAGTAACTTCTATGCACTTAGCACTGTGAGATACCAGACAAAAAAAAGATAGGTTGTTGTTCCTGATCTTAAGAAGCTGGTGTCTTTGTAATGAAGAATAAAATCTCATTAAATTCTGATATTCGGGCAGTCTAAGCTATATTCCTTCTTAAAAGAACTGTTTTTCTTCAAGTTTTTACCTGTCCTCCTCTAGCTAGAATTCATTAATAGAATTTTATCAGAAAAAGAACAAGGCAGCTCTTGAAATATCAGCATATTCATGAATAGCTGCTTTAAATATCTGATTGACCTTAAAAGGCTATGCTCGTTGCAAAAGGAAAAAAAAAAAAGTCAGCTATTTGAAAGCTGCTGCTATAGAAACCGGGGAAGGCAATGGCACCCCACCCCAGTACTCTTGCCTGGAAAATCCCATGGACAGAGAAGCCTGGTAGGCTGCAGTCCATGGGGTCGCTAAGAGTCGGACATGAGTGAGTGACTTCACTTTCACTTTTCGCTTTCATGCATTGGAGAAGGAAATGGCAACCCACTCCAGTGTTCTTGCCTGGAGAATCCCGGGGATGGGGGAGCCTGGTGGGCTGCCTTCTATGGGGTCGCACAGAGTCGGACACGACTGAAGTGACTTAGCAGCAGCAACAGCAGCTATAGAAACAGCCTTATTTCAGCACTTCTGAAAGGTTATTTGGGTAAGTTTGATGGTGAATTTTGGGGAGAGAATGAGAGCTAAAAAGAAGCATGTACACATACAAAAGGGATTTTACATGTATATATTATGAGATGGAAAAAAATAGAGAAATTAAGTGAACATGTGAGGAATTCTTCCAAGGCTGAGGTAATGGCTTTAGTTGCAAAGTCAGTGCTGTTAAGGAGACAGTGCTAGTTACTTGGTTGACAGTTCACAGAAGGAATTACCCATTCTATTCTCAACATCATCAGAGGAAACTTCTACTGTTTGTCACGAGCACTTCAGGAAGATTTTTCTGGTATAGAGTTCTTAGAAAATTATCTCCTTGACATAAAAAAGTAGCACCAGTACATTGATTAAGAGCCCAGTTTCTTAGAGAGATGGTCTAGAATTGAATCCTGGTTCCATGCAGTCTTTGAATACTGTGGCAAAGTTACAAAGTGCCTCTGTATCCCAATTTGTAGGATGGAAACATTAATAATTGCACCTGGCTCATTAGGTTATTGTGACAATCAGATGAGTTTTTTTTTAAATATAAATTTATTTAATTCCAGGCTAATTACTTTACAATATTGTATTGGTTTTGCCATACATCAACATGAATCCACTACGGGTGTACACGTGTTCCCCATCCTAAACCTTCCACCTCCCTCCCCATACCATCCCTGTGGGTCATCCCAGTGCAAAAGCCCCGAGCATCCTGTATCATGCATCAAACCTGGACTGGTGGTTCGTTTCACATATAAGAGACAGAGATGAATTTTTAAATGCAAAAACTTAGACTAGTACCTGGCACAAAGTAAATACTTTGCTAGTTGCTACACATGGACATCACCAGATGGTCAACACTGAAATTAGATTGATTATATTCTTTGCAGCCAAAGATGGAAAAGCTCTATACAATCAACAAAAACAAGACCAGGAGCTGACTGTGGCTTAGATCATGAAATCCTTATTGGCAAACTCAGACTTAAATTGAAGAAAGTAGGGAAAACCACTAGACAATTCAGGTATGACCTAAATCAAATCCCTTATGATTATACAGTGGAAGTGAGAAATAGATTTAAGGGCCTAGATCTGATAGATAGAGTGCCTGATGAACTATGGAATGAGGTTTGTGATGTTGTACAGGAGACAGGGATCAAGACCATCCCCATGGAAAAGAAATGCAAAAAAGCAAAATGACTGTCTGGGGAGGCCTTACAAATAGCTGTGAAAATAAGCAAAGTGAAAAGGAAAGATATAAACATCTGAATGCAGAGTTCCAAAGAATAGCAAGAAGAGATAAGAAAGCCTTCCTCAGCGATCAATGAAAAGAAATAGAGGAAAACAACAGAATGGGGAAGACTAGAGATCTCTTCAAGAAAATTAGAGATACCAAGGGAACATTTCATGCAAAGATGGGCACGATAAAGGACAGAAATGGTATGGACCTAACAGAAGCAGAGGATATTAAGAAGAGATGGCAAGAATAAACAGAAGAAGAACTGTACAAAAAAGATCTTCAAGACCCAGATAATCACGATGTTGTGATCACTCACCTAGAGCCAGACATCTTGGAATGTGAAGTCAAGTGGGCCTTAGAAAGCATCACTATGAACAAAGCTAGTGGAGGTGATGGAATTCCAGTTGAGCTATTTAAAATCCTGAGAGATGATGCTGTGAAAGTGCTACACTCAATATGCCAGCAAATTTGGAAAACTCAGCAGTGGCCAAAGGACTGGAAAAGACCAGTTTTCATTCCAATCCCAAACAAAGGCAATGCCAAAGAATACTCAAACTACTGCACAATTGCACTCATCTCACACACTAGTAAAGTAATGCTCAAAATTCTCCAAGGCAGGCTTCAGCATTATGTGAACCCTGAACTTCCTGATGTTCAAGCTGGTTTTAGAAAAGGCAGAGGAACCAGAGATCAAATGGCCAACATCTGCTGGATCATGGAAAAAGCAAGAGAGTTCCAGAAAAACATCTATTTCTGCTTGATTGACTATGCCAAAGCCTTTGACTGTGTGGATCACAATAGACTGTGGAAAATTCTGAAAGAGATGGGAATACCAGACCACCTGATCTGCCTCTTGAGAAATTTGTATGCAGGTCAGGAAGCAACAGTTAGAACTGGACATGGAACAACAGACTGGTTGCAAATAGGAAAAGGAGTACATCAAGGCTGTATATTGTCACCCTGTTTATTTAACTTACATGCAGAGTACATCATGAGAAATGCTGGACTGGAAGAAGCATAAGCTGGAATCAAGATTGCCTGGAGAAATATCATTAACCTCAGACGCAGATGACACCACCCTTATGGCAGAAAGTGAAGAGGAACTCAAAAGCCTCTTGATGAAAGTGAAAGTGGAGAGTGAAAAAGATGGCTTAAAGCTCAACATTCAGAAAACGAAGATCATGGCATCTGGTCCCATCACTTCATGGGAAATAGATGGGGAAACAGTGGAAACAGTGTCAGACTTTATTTTTCTGGGCTCCAAAATCACTACAGATGGTGACTGCAGCCATGAAATTAAAAGACGCTTACTCCTTGGAAGGAAAGTTATGACCAACCTAGATAGCATATTGAAAAGCAGAAACATTACTTTGCCAACAAAGGTCTGTCTAGTCAAGGCTATGGTTTTTCTTGTGGTCATGTATGGATGTGAGAGTTGGACTGTGAAGAAGGCTGAGCACTTAAGAATTGATGCTTTTGAACTGTGGTGTTGGATAGGACTCTTGAGAGTCCCTTGGACTGCAAGGAGATCCGACCAGTCCATTTGGAAGGAGATCAGCCCTGGGATTTCCTTGGAAGGAATGATGCTAAAGCTGAAACTCCAGTACTTTGGCCACCTCATGCGAAGAGTTGAGTCATTGGAAAAGACTCTGATGCTGGGATGGACTGGGGGCAGGAGGAGAAGGGGACTGACAGAGGGTAAGTTGGCTGGATGACATCACTGGACAAGAGTCTGAGTGAACTTCGGGAGTTGGTGATGGACAGGAATGCCTGGCATGCTGTGATTCATGGAGTTGCAAAGAGTCAGACACGACTGAGCAACTGAACTGAACTGAACTGATTGTTACTGGAGTCAGTAACGATGTTATTTGGCACTTTGAAGTCAATATGCAACTAGCAGGCGATAACCTCCACCTCAATCATGACCTTTTGGAGCTTTCTGGGTAACTTGAAGGCAAAGACACTTGGCAAACATAACATTAAAATATTTTATTGAATCCACAGTGTATTCAATGCCATAGCTATGAGGTCAGATACTAGTTCAAGTATGATTGATATTGAAGGAGACAAAAAGAAGTAAAAACATACATTTTCACCAAGGTTCACAAGAAAGTGAACTTTATGAAAGTAGTGGTTTTCTTTTGTGTCACTCCCTCCCCCATCATAGTGTCAATCATCTATATGACTTTGGGGTAAACAAACATTAAAGGCAACTTACTTATATAAGTGAAGATAAGTAATTACTAAATTTCTCCCATCATCATAAAACATATCACCTCCTATTTTATTCAAAAGCTTCTTCTTGTCATTTGATATTCCATATAGGCCATGACCAGATGTCTAGAGATCCCAAGCCAGCTATTGAAAAGCCTATTGAGTTGGCTAAAATGTTTGTTAGTATTTTTCCAGAAAATGTTGGAAAAGCCTGGATGAACATTTGGGCCAATCCAACAGATGTATCCACTTTTCCTAATATGTAGCCATTTTTTA
The DNA here is from genome assembly GCA_935064755.1 of Tragelaphus eurycerus. Lineage (NCBI taxonomy): Eukaryota > Metazoa > Chordata > Mammalia > Artiodactyla > Bovidae > Tragelaphus > Tragelaphus eurycerus. The sequence goes on from CAKXYN010000118.1 coordinate 2,634,822, forward strand.
ACAGGCAGAGGTCAATGGTGTTTTAATTAAATGTGAATTAAAGGGAAAAATAAAAGTCATTAAGCAGATAACTGCCCATTCAAGGCAATCAGTCCTTAAATTCATTATTTCCTTCATTTTTCTAATGCAGGTTTTTTTTTTTCCTTTCAAATTTTAGCATGGGTCAGAATCTTCTATAAGGCATGTTAAAACAAATTGTTGGCCTTCAATCATAACATTTTTGATTCAGTTGTTCTGAGATGGGGGCCCAATGATTTACATTAAGTTTTTTTTTTTTTTTTTTTTTACGTTGCAGTATAGTTGATTTTTTTCCTCCCCCTTGGAGAAGGAAATGGCAACCCACTCCAGTATTCTTTTTTTTTCCTTTTTTTTTATTATTTCTTTTTAAATTTTTCTTTTTTTAACTTTACAATATTGTATTGGTTTTGCCATACATCAACATGAATCTGCCACGGGTTTACACGTGTTCCCAATCCTGAACTCCCCTCCCACCTCCCTCCCCATACCAACCGTCTGGGCCATCCCAGTGCACCAGCCCCAAGCTTCCTTGCCTGGAGAATTCCATGGACAGAAGAGCCTGGCAGGCTACATTCCGTGGGGTTGCAAAGAAGCAGACATGACTGAGCAACTTACACTTTCATAGTTGGTTTGCAATGTTTCAGATATACAGCAAAGTGATTCAGTTATATATGTACATATTCTTTTTCAGATTCCTCCCTGTTCTGGGTCATTACAAGATATAGTTTCCTGTACTATACATTAGGTCCTTGTTGTTTATTTTATACATAGTAGTGTAATTTATTCCTCCCCCACACATTTCCTCTTTGGTAACGATAAGTTTGTTTTCACAGTCTGTGAGTACATTTCTGTTCTGTAAATATAGTAAGTCTCCTACTTAAGAACCTTCAAGTTGTAGACTTTCAAAAATGCAAACATGGGTTCCATCAGCGTCAGTCTCCATCAATATCAGGCATGGGTGAAATTGCAGCTTACCATTTGTCTCCTATTGCTCTTCAACTCTATCATGTTCTACCTCCTCTCCCCACTCCAATCAGTAACTCTTCTAGCCTGTTCACTTGAGGCCAGCCCCTGTATGCCAGCTGTTGTAATGTACTACTATAATTTTCATGGCACTGTACTGTAAGATTCAAACTTTATTTTTGTGACCATTTTTTATGTGTTATTTGTGTGAAAATATTTTAAGCCTATTATAGTACAGTACTCTACAGTATAGCCAATTGTATTAGTTTGGTACCTAGACTCCCTTTCTTGGACTTATGAACAAGTGAATTTATGAATGTGCTCTTGGAATGGAACTCATTTGTATGTAGGGGACTTACTGTAAGTTCATTTGTATCTTTTTTTGATGTCATATATATGATATCATATGATATTGTCTTTCCTTGTCTGACTTACTTCCCTTAGTATTATAATCTCCAGGTCTATCCAGTTGCTGCAAATGGCATTATTTCATTTTTTATGATGGACTATTATAATTCCATTGCTTATGTATGTACCACATCTTCTTTATCCATTTATGTATCAGTGAATATTTATGTTGCTTCCATGACTTAGCTATTGTCAGCAGCTCCACAATGAACAATTGGGGTGCATGTGCCATTGTGAATTACATTTTTTCTCTGCCTGTATTGCCCAGGAGTAGGATTGCTGAATCATATGGTAGCTCTCTTTTTAGTTTTTTTAAGAGTTTATTTCTTGATTTCCGAGATGAGGATGAAGAACTAGAAGGCATTCTCTAAAAGCATACCTTTTCTTTTGGTTAAGATATTCCATGTGTTTACTTATCCTCCTACTGTATTGTGCTTTGCTTCTGCATCTAATCTTTTGTATGTAGGGATACCTCAGATCTACACCTGGATAAGGTAAAAGTGGGACATTCTGAATGATTTTTTTCTTCCCATATCCCTTTACTCAAATATTGCTTTCATCTTGATGAACAATAGGAGACTTAGTGGATTATCAAATTCTGTTCCCTGAATCTCACCTCATGGAATAATTCTCCTCAAACCATTTCCTCTTAGCATCAATCTATAGGTTTTTCTTTTCTTTTTTTTAAATTTTATTTTATTTAACTTTATAATATTGTACTGGTTTTGCCATACATCAAAATGAATCTGCCACAGGTATACACGTTTTCTTTAGCTTTTCTTCTTTTCTTGCTTTTGACACTTTTTACACACACACACACACACACACACACACACACACACACACACACACACCATAAATCTTTTGCTCTGTTGGACTCGAGCTTTTACTTCATTTGTTTTTCATACCCAGTTGCGAAGACAATTATTTTGCTCACTATGCCATATAAATACAAACCTCCCTATTTTAGTTATTTATCAGTTTTCTGCTTAGCTTACCAACTAATTTCATATTTTTCTGATTGATACATTAGAATGCAACCACCTGGAATATTGAGACCCCATAACAAGCAGAGTTTCTTAACTCTGCATCAACAGCAAATCCTGCTTCAAACTGTAATCATTTGAAAGAGGAAATCAGTTCTGCTCCTTTTGCAGCTATGTGAGCATGAAGAAAAATATGCTTTAAGAGCAGCAAGTTATGAAAGGTACTTGTTAAAATCAATTACCACCTGCAATTGACGGAGGTTTACAGTCATGATTTTTCTTTCTGGCCATTTATTATATCAGTTCTCTGAAAGAATAGAAGCAATACTATTTAAAATTTTTTAAAGAAAAAATATTCTAAAATTTCTCCTTAATTACCTGAATTTCAGACTTTTATTTGCTTGCCTGTCTTATTTGTTTTGCCTTTGTAATAGCACATGTATCTAAATTCAGTGTTGAGTTTCTGTGCAGTTTGACAATCATTTGGACAAGGAGGACACTATGCAAGAAGATTCTGATGAAATGAGAGGAGCAGTTGTCAAGGAGAGTTCACATAATTAGACAGTGGTATGGTGTGTGTCACATATGCAGGCATAAGGAGATATAGGAGGAAGAAAAAAATATTTGCAGTGATGCTTCCTTCGATTTATTCATGTCAAGCTGCTAACTCTAAGTTGGGAAGACATACACACAGATAAAATCAATTTAGAAACAGAAAATGGATGTCAGATGCATCTTAAAATAGCACCTAGGGAACACATGAATATAGAATAAAGAAAAACTTTAGTTAAGGAAAGTGTTCTGCAGCCTCTAAAGGTGACTGGTGCCAGGTTTACAGAATCATTGGATCAAGCTCCTCTTTTTCTCAGACTGAGTTAAGGATATTACTGTAATATGTCATGGATACGTAAAATATTGTGGCAGATAACAGAGGGAGTGTGATAGGATATAGACGCAGAAACACTGTTTGATACGAATATAGCTGAAATCTTACCCCAAAATGCTGAAAACATGACTTGATGAATATTTCAGTATTACCCATATCTTTGAAAGAAGTTTTGTTAAAATGCTTGAGCTAGATAGCAGTTCAGTTCAGTTCAGTCGCTCAGTCGTGTCCGACTCTTTGCAACCCCATGAATCACAGCACGCCAGGCCTCCCTGTCCATCATCAACTCCCAGAGTTCACCCAGACTCACGTCCATCGAGCCAGTGATGCCATCCAACCATCTCATCCTCTGTCGTCCCTCTCCTTCCCCCAATCCCTCCCAGCATCACAGTCTTTTCCAATGAGTCAACTCTTCGCATGAGGTGGCCAAAGTACTGGAGTTTCAGCTTTAGCATCATTCCTTCCAAAGAAATCCCAGGGCCGATCTCTTTCAGAATGGACTGGTTGGATCTCCTTGCAGTCCAAGGGACTCTCAAGAGTCTTCTCCAACACCACAGTTCAAAAGCATCAATTCTTCAGGGCTCAGCTTTCTTCACAGTCCAATTCTCACATCCATACATGACCACTGGAAAAAACATAGCTTTGACTATACGGACCTTTGTTGGCAAAGAAGTGTCTCTGCTTTTGAATATGCTATCTAGATTGGTCATAACTTTCCTTCCAAAGAGTAAGTGTCTTTTAATTTCATGGCTGCAGTCACTATCTGCAGTGATTTTGGAGCCCAGAAAAATAAAGTCTGACACTGTTTCCCCATCTATTTCCCATGTAGTGATGAGACCAGATGCCATGATCTTAGTTTTCTAAATGCTGAGCTTTAAGCCAACTTTTCCACTCTCCACTTTCACTTTCATCAAGAGGCTTTTTAGTTCCTCTTCACTTTCTGCCATAAGGGTGGTGTCATCTGCATATCTGAGTTCATTGATATTTCTCCCGGCCATCTTGATTCCAGCTTGTGCTTCTTCCAGCCCAGCATTTCTCATGATGTACTCTGCATATAAGTTAAATAAACAGGGTGACAATATACAGCCTTGAGGTACTCGTTTTTCTATTTGGAACCACTTTGTTGTTCCATGCATACATACACATATACCTATCTTCTTTTTCAGATTGTCTTCCATTATCAGATCAGATCAGTCGCTCAGTCATGTCTGACTATTTGCGACCCCATGAATCGCAGCACGCCAGGCCTCCCTGTCCATCACCAACTCCCAGAGGTCACTGAGACTCACATCCATCGAGTCAGTGATGCCATCCAGCCATCTCATCCTCTGTCGTCCCCTTCTCCTCCTGCCCTCAATCCCTCCCAGCATCAGAGTCTTCTCCAATGAGTCAACCCTTCACATGAGGTGGCCAAAGTACTGGAGTTTCAGCTTTAGCATCATTCCTTCCAAAGAAATCCCAGGGCTGATCTCCTTCAGAATGGACCGGTTGGATCTCCTTGCAGTCCAAGGGACTCTCAAGAGTCTTCTCCAACACCACAGTTCAAAAGCATCAATTCTTTGGCACTCAGCCTTCTTCACAGTCCAGCTCTCACATCCATACATGACCACAGGAAAGACCATAGCCTTGACTAGGCGAACCTTTGTTGACAAAGTAATGTCTCTGCTTTTGAATATGCTATCTATAATGTCTTCCATTATAGGTTATTCCAAAATATTTTGTATAGTTTCTGTGCTGTCCAGTAGGCCTTTGTTGTTTATTTAATATATAGTAGTGTATATATGTTAGCCCCGAACTCCTAATTTATCCCCCCTCCCCAACCTATCCTCTTTGGTAACCACAAGTTTGTATACTATATCTGTGGATCTATTTTTGTTTTGTAATAAGCTCATTTGTATGATTTTTTTTATTTATCATTTAAGTGATACCATATGATATTTGCTTTTCTCTGTTTGGCTTACTTATGATAATTTCTGGGTCCTTCCATCTTGCTGCAAATGGTATTATTTCGTTATTTTTTATGTTGAGTATTATTCTGTAATATGTATATGCCACATCTTTATTTTCAATAGAAGATTTTACTAAATTTGTATCTATTAGATGGGTAAAGGAAGTAATGGAGAAATATATGGGAAGCAACCCATGAGGTAATATGTGTGACCCCATAGAAGGCAGTCCACCAGGCTCCCCTGTCCCTGGGATTCTCCAGGCAGGAACACTGGAGTGGGTTGCCATTTCCTTCTCCAATGCATGAAAGTGAAAAGTGAAACTGAAGTCACTCAGTCGTGTCCAACCCTCAGTGACCCCATGGACTGCTGCCTTCTAGGCTCCTCCGTCCATGGGATTTTCCAGGCAAGAGTACTTGAGTGGGGTGCCATTGCCTTCTCCAATTTTTTTCATTCTTTTTTATGTTGAGTAATATTCTGTATATATATATATATATATATATATATATATATATATATATATATATATGCCACATCTTCTTTATTTTCAATAGAAGATTTTACTAAATTAGTATCTATTATATGGGTAAAGGAAGTAATGGAGAAATATATGGAGAGCAACACATGAGGTAGTATGCATACACACACATGCAGACAAATAAAAGTCATTTAATATTGTGGCTCCTTGGCATGCCATTGAAGATCAAGCACGATTTTGACCTTTCGCTTCCCTTCCCTTCCAATCTCATTTTTCACAATCCTGCCAATCCTAAACCTTCTCAGTTTAGGCAATGTTTTCATCATAAAACAGAATTATTAGGTTCTAATTTTGCTTTTCTGTTTTGTTGTTGTAGCTTTATTTTAATTCCTTGAGACTAATGTTTGTGATCTATTCCTTCTTCATATGCTTAAACTTGTCAGATATTAAAAGAAACAACAAACCTCCTAAAATAGCAGGTTGAAGGCTTTAGTTGTACTCCTACAGTACATTTAAGATATAATATTGTAGTGTTAAAAAAATGCATTGAAAATCAATGTATCTTTAGGGCTTCAGAACCTTGTATCATAAGGAGAGAACAATTTGGAAGGACATTTTAGCAGTGTGTTCTGTCGTCTGGCTATCTCTTGAACTGGAATGAGTATTTCTGATAATTTAAACATGACAATTGTAGTATAAATAGTTAATTAATTTTCTTTCTCAGCTACTACTATGAAAATAAGACAAAAATTCCAGTGAGATAGAACTATGCACAACTAGAATGACTAAATTAAAAAGGCTGGAAATGGCAAGTTTTGGCAGGAATGTGTAGCAATTAGAGCCCTTCTTCTCTGCTACTGGGAGTGAAAAATGGTACATCCACTGTGATAAACACTTTGGCAGTTTCTTAAATTGTTAACCATACACCTATCATATGATCTAGCCATTGCACTCCTAGGTAATTACACAAGAGAAAAAGAAATATGTCTATTCCAAGACCTTATATGAATGTTCATAGCAGTATTATTCATAATAGCCATAAATTATAAACAGCTCAGCTGTCCATCAATAGGTAATGGATAACGGATTAAAAGAATTGAGTTATATACATACAATGTACTACTTGTCAGCAATAACATGCAGTGATATTAATGAATCTTAAAAGAATTATGCTATTACACAAGCTAGACAAATGACTGCATAATGTATGACTTTATATATGAGATTCTAGAAAAAGCAAAATTATAGAAACGAACAAAAAAAATAGATGATTAGCTTCCAGAACCTGGAAACTTACTACAAAGGAGCATAAGGAAACTTTCTGGGATAATGGACGTAGTTTATAGCTTGATTATGATTTTGATTATATGACTGCATACATTTGTCAAAACTCATTGAAATGTGCATTTTTAAGGAGCAAATTATATTTTAAATAAATTATACCTAAAGATTAAAAAGTAGACAATAGCTTTGGATTGTGTATTTTCTTACTAAGATAGTAAAAAATAGATTGTAGTCTCTAATAATGCTATAGAATGTGGGGTGAAGTAAACCTGTGACAATTAACCTTATAATAAACAACGCTGCCTTTTGTTCTTCTTATCCCCTAGTAATAAGTCAGGTAGTCAAATAGTTAAGGACTCACCTCCAGTTTCCAGTTAGGATGTTTGGTAAGCAGTAGTTTTGTTGTAGATTTCAAGAAAGACCCATTAAGAAAGAGATCAAGGAAACTGGTATGAGGTGGAATTACATTATATCAGTAATAGTGTGTGCTTTTGTTTTTGTTTTTTTAACAAATATGGGCTTAACTGCTTATTAATCAGTTTAGTGAATCATGGCAATTTGTTTTTATTTTTAAATAGAATAAAGGAGAATTGAAGATGTAAGAGTAAATCTCAAGTAATAAGTATTATTTTGAACTTTTGGCTTATGTGTTTGTGTGTTTATACATATGTATGTATATATATATATATATATATATATGTATATATGTAACCAAGCAGGACCCTATGAGGCCTTCCCAGAATAGACCTCCATCCATGCCCTTTGCCTGCCTTTTGTATGTAGAAAGAATTCAAAGAATAAATTTAATCAGAGAAATGAGAACATGCAGAAAGAAAGGAAAACAGTCAAGCAAGAAAAAAATAATAATACTTTAGCCATTAAAAAGTTAAGGACCTTTAGTTCTTCTCCAGGACTGCAGGTAATATTCTGAGCTATGTTCTTTGAGCAGCTTTGCAGATACTGAAACCCCTACCAGGTGGAACAAGTTAACTGTACGCTGATCACAAATATGTGGACCACAGACCAATTGGAATCAGAAGTTTGATGATGCTGATTCCTCATTACCTCACCTCCAACCAATCAGAAGAATGTCCATGAGCTGGCCTCACCCTGCTCCTTGAACACTATAAGACTGCTCATTATCCCCTCCATGGCAGGACACACAGTCTTGACATTAGTCTGCTGTGGTTCCCTTTGCTTGGTTAAGCAATAAAGCAAGCAATAAAGCTTTTTCTTTCTACTTCACCCAAAACTCTGTCTTCAATATTTAAACTGGCATCAATGTACAGAGGCCAAAATTCATATATATATATATATATATATATATATATTCCATTTATGTATGCTATATAAATTCCACATGCAGTGGTAATACATACATATGTGTGTGCATGTGTGTGTATTTAATAATTCAAGACATAAAATATATTTTATAATAGATTTCAATTTAAAAAAAGCGTGAATGCCAGTGCCTTATATAGCAATAGATTTTTGAGTTTTATGGCTTCTCACAAGCCTAATGGAATAAAAGGAAGAGAGTCTGTGTCTCAGATTATTCTGAAATGGCCAGGTCTGCATTCTTCATGACCATAAACTATATGGTGTGCTTCCATGAGGCGCTAATGAGGCAAGGAGAATTTACATCCACGAACTCATTTGTATTCTATTTGGGCTTAGATAACTAGGGACTGGAGTTGCTAGGAGTCGGACACGACTTCACTTTCACTTTCACTTTTCACTTTCATGCATTGGAGAAGGAAATGGCAACCCACTCCAATGTTCTTGCCTGGAGAATCCCAGGGACAGGGGAGCCTGGTGAGCTTCCATCCATGGGGTCGCACAGAGTCGGACACGACTGAAGCGACTTAGCAGTAGCAGTAGCAGCAACTAGGGACTAGTACAGACTTTGCAGCACTTCCTAAATATCTGCTGGTCAAAACTCAGAGTTAATGAGCTTATAAGGACTAACCTAAAGACTTATGACCAGCTTCATGGTGTGATATGAAAGGCATCAGGTTAAACATTATTCCTCCTCAAAAGTCTTCTTTAGAAGTGCAATTATTTTTGAGGAGACTACTAAGAATATTTGATAAAGAGAACTTTATTGGTAATTATTAGTATATTTGACACTTTCTTTTTCTGGAATAGAAGAGCAGTAAGTGTAGTAGGAAGGCACTTGATATCTAAGACAAATAAAAAGTCTGGCAAATATTTTTAAAATGGTAAGATGGGCTATGGCTTCCCAGGTGACTCGGTGCATAAAGAATCCACCTGTAATGCAGTAAACAGGAGATGCAGGTTCGATCCCTAGATCAGGAAGATCACCTGCAGGAGGGCATGGCAACCCTCTCTTGTATTTTTGCTTGGAGCATCTTATGGATAGAGGAGCCTGGAGGGCAACAATCCATAAAGTTGCAAAGAGTTGGACATGACTGAAAAGACTGAGCACACACAAGAAGGGCTCTATCAAATTTCACTATCACATAATTTATTTTTTTATACAGATTCAGTTCTAGAGAGCTGTTCAATTTATTTTCCTGATGACCAAGTGATGTTTTCTGTGACTCATAGTCATACCAACCAGCTATCTTTAAGCAAACATATCTGTTTTTGATTACAAGGGGAATTGGGTACGAGTAGATTATCCATATATCTCTATCCAACCTCCATCCCACTCATCCAACTGGAAATACTCTGAACCATCTATGACGTCTCTATGTCTATCTATCTCTATCTATCTACCTATGAAAAGCAACACATTCCCATTACAGTTGGAAAATGAGCTTCCTAACGATTAAACACTGAGTTGGGTCAAAATTTTCTAATGACATCCCAATGTGTTCTATAACCTCATTCTTTCACTCTATTATTTGAGATAAATGAAAATAAACACTACTGGCATGGAATAAGAATTGTTTGAGATTCTAGTCAAACAACACTTTGGCTGTTTCTGTCTTATCTTATTATAACAAGACCAATTCAATTTTTGAAAATTGTATATTATTGGATAGAGTTGGTATTTATCTCCTGAGTTAAAAGTAAGCATTATGATGTGTTCCTCTCGACATCCCTATCTCTAAATGACTTCAAGATAACCAATTTCACTGATTCCATTGTATTACGCTGGCTAAGAGATGGCAACCCATTTTCCTAAAGTATAAGCTCTTTTAAGGCAAGGAGTAGCTCTCTGCCTTCTTTGAATTATCAGTGCCAGTACAGTGTCTGGCACTGTGAAAGGGAACAGGAAATATTTTTATTTACTTTTGTAACCAAAAATTTAATCCCAAGAATTCTCACAAAACATATTACAAATGACAGCATGAAAAAAAATATTGCACATTAACTCAGAATTCTGCTCTATAATGTACCCTTAAATTCGCAGGACGTTTGGTAACTTGAGTAGTCTCAAATGCTTAAATAAAGAATGTCACAAAGAGTTGTGTATTCATATGCAGCAATCACAGAAGGAACTTAAGACCTAAAGCAAACTAACTTTCTAAAAACTTCTTAGATTCTACACCAACCGGACAACCTTTGATCCAGTGAAAAGACTAGTAGAATTTTTCAACCTCTATCTTAGCTTAAGGGTGCAGTTTTAATTTGTACCTGCTGGCTTTGTGTTCACAGCAGCTTTTAAAGACTGCTTCCTTCACTGCAGCTGGATACCATATCCCAGCTATCAAAAAGTCTCACAATTTTTGCTAGTTTTTGTTTCCATAATATTAAGCATCACACTTTAGCTGAGCAGGAGTTAGAGGTTTATTATCACTTTATGCCAGGCTAAAATTCTAAGAAAATTCAATTTTGCTTAAGGACATGTTGTAAAGTAACAGTTCTTGATATTATATGCCTCATATGATCCATTTCAAACCGCAGAGAATTATACCTTGATGTATCACTGTTCCAACAGACAAACACATGTGAACAGCTAAATTTTTTTTTAAAAAAATGCACCAAACCTGTGACGTCTCAAAGAAAAGTTGGATTTTCTGTCAAATTAAGTTATTTCCTATACATGACTCCTCTTGAAAACTGGTCTTCTATCTCTTTTCATTTGACCTAGATTGTCTACAAGGCCTAGAGAAAGATTGGGATGGCTTGTGAATTCTCTTCTGGGACAGTGAACTCTCTATTTTTTAATTAATTAATTAATTTTAATCGGAGGCTAATAACTTTACAATATTGTAGTTGTTTTAGCCAAACATTGACATGAATCAGCCATAGGTGCTCATGTGTCCCCATCCTGAATGCCCTCTCACATGCCTCCCCATCCCATCCCTCAGGGTTGTCCCAGTGCACCAGCTTTGAGTGTCCTATTTCATGCATTGACCTTAGACTGGTGATCTATTTCACATTGGTAATATTACATGTTTCAATGCTATTCTCTCAAATCATCCCATCCTTGCCTTCTTCCACAGAGTCCAAAAGTCTGCTCTTTATATCTGTGTCTCTTTTGCTGTCTCACAAAAGGTATTTCTTGCCATCATTCTAAATTCCATATATATATGCATTAATATACTGTATTGGTGTTTTTCTTTCTGGCTTACTTCACTCTGGATAATAGGCTCCAGTTTCATTGACCTCATTAGAACTGATTCAAATTCATTCTTTTTAATAGCTGAGAAAATTCCATTGTGTATATGTACCACAGCATTCTTTTTTCTTTTTTCATTTTATTTATTTTTATTTTAAATAAATTAATTAGCCTCTAATTAAAATAAATAAATTTAAATTTAACAAAAAAATCATTTGTTCCTTATCTGAAATTCACATTTAAATTTATTTATTTTACTAGGAGGCTAATTACTTTGCACTATTGTATTGGTTTTGCCATACATCAACATGAATCCACCATGGGTGTACATGTGTTCCCCATCCTGAACCCCCCTCCCACCTCCCTCCCCATACCATCCCTCTGGGTCATCCCAGTGCACCAGCCCCAAGCATCCTGTATCCTGCATCAAGCCTGAACTGGTGATTCGTTTCTTATATGATATTATACATATTTCAATGCCATTCTCGCAAATCATCCCACCCTATCCCTCTCCCACAGAGTCCAAAACACTGTTCTATACATCTGTGTCTCTTTTGTTTTCTTGCCTACAGGGTTATCACTACCAACTTTCTAAATTCCATATATATGCATTAGTATATTGTGTTGGTGTTTTTCTTTCTGGGTTACTTCACTCTGTATAATACGCTGCAGTTTCATCCACCTCATTAGAACAGATTCAAATGTATTCTTTTTAATGGTCGAGTAATATTCCCTTGTGTATATGTACCACAGCTTTCTTAACCATTAATCTGCTGATGGACATCTAGGTTGCTTCCATGTCCTGGCTATTACGAACAGTGCTGCTATGAACATTGGGGTATCAGTGTCTCTTTCAATTCTGGATTCCTTGGTGTGTATGCCCAGCAGTGGGATTTCTGGGTCATAAGGCAGTTCTATTTCCAGATAAGAATCTCCACACTGTTCTCTGTAGTGGCTGCACTAGTTTGCATTCCCACCAACAGTGTAAGAGGGTAAGAGGGTTCCCTTTTCTCCACACCCTCTCCAGCATTTATTTCTTGTAGACTTTTCAATAGCAGCCATTCTGACTGGTGTGAAGTGGTACCTCATTGTGGTTTTGATTTTCATTTCTCTGATAATGAGTGATGTTGAGCATCTTTCCATGTGTTTGTTAGCCATCTGTATGTCTTATTTGGAGAAATGTCTCTTTAGTTCTTTGTCCCATTTTTTGATTGGGTCATTTATTTTTCTGGAATTGAGCTGCAGGAGTTGCTTGTATATTTTTGAGATTAGTTGTTTGTCAGTTGCTTCATTTGCTATTATTTTCTCCCATTCTGAAGGCTGTCTTTTCACCTTCCTTATAGTTCCTTTGTTATGTAGAAGCTTTTAATTTTAACTAGGTCCCATTTGTTTATTTTTGCTTTTATTTTCAATATTCTGGGAGGCGGGTCATAGAGGATCCTGCTGTGATTTATGTCGGAGAGGTTTTGCCTATGTTCTCCTCTAGGAGTTTTACAGTTTCCAGTCTTACGTTTAGATCTTTAATCCATTTTGAGTTTATTTTTGTGTATGGTGTTAGGAAGTGTTCTAGTTTCATTCTTTTACAAACTGTTGACCAGTTTTCCCAGCACCACTTGTTAAAGAGATTGTCTTTTCTCCGTTGTATATTTTGCCTCCTTTGTCAAAGATAAGGTGTCCGTATGTGCGTGGGTTTATCTCTGGGCTTTCTATTTTGTTCCATTGATCCATATTTCTGTCTTTGTGCCAGTACCATAGTGTCTTGATGAATGTGTCTTTGTAGTAGAGCCTGAAGTCAGGCAGGTTGATTCTTCCAGTTCCATTCTCCTTTCTCTAGATTGCTTTTGCTATTCGAGGCTTTTTGTATTTCCATACAATTTCTGAAATTATTTGTTCTAGCTCTGTGAAAAATACCATTGGTATCTTGATAGAGATTACATTGAATCTGTAGATTGCTTTGGGTAGTATACTCATTTTCACTATATTGATTCTTCTGATCCATGAACATGGTATATTTTTCCATCTATTAATGTCCTCTTTAATTTCTTTCACCAGTGTTTTATAGTTTTCTATATATAGGTCTTTAGTTTCTTTAGGTAGATACATTCCTAAGTATTTTATTCTTTTCTTTGCAATGGTGAATGGAATTGTTTCATTAATTTATCTTTCTATTTTTTCATTATTATTGTATAGGAATGCAAAGGATTTCTGTGTGTTGATTTTATATCCTGCAACTTTACTATATTCATTGATTAGTTCTAGTAATTTTCTGGTGGTCTTTAGGGTTTTCTATGTAGAAGATCATGTCATCTGCAAACAGTGAGATTTTTACTTCTTCTTTCCAATTTGGATTCCTTTTATTTATTTTTCTGTTCTGATTGCTGTCGCCAAAACTTCCAAAACTATGTTGAATAGTAGTGGTGAAAGTGGGCACCCTTGTTTTGTTCTTGATTTTAGGGGAAATGCTTTTATTTTTTCACCATTGAGGATAATGTTTGCTCTGGGTTTGTCATATATAGTTTTTATTATGTTGAGGTATGTTCCTTCTATTCCTGCTTTCTGCAGAGTTTTTATCATAAATAGATGTTGAATTTTGTCAAAGGTTTTCTCTGCATCTATTGAAATAATCATATGGCTTTTATTTTTCAATTTGTTAATGTAGTGTATCATATCAATTGATTTGTGGATATTGAAGAATCCTTGCATCCCTGGAATAAAGCCCACTTGGTCATGGTGTATGATCTTTTTAATGTGTTGTTGGATTCTGATTGTGAGAATTTTGTTAAGGATTTTTGAATCTATGTTCATCAGTGATATTGGCGTGTAGTTTTCTTTTTTGTGTACCACAGCTTTCTTATCCATTTGTCTGCAGATGGACATCTAGGTGGCTTTCCTGTCCTAGCTATTGTAAACAGTGCTGCAATGAATACTGGCCTACACGTGTCTCTTTCAATTCCCATTTCTTTGGTGTGTATGCCAAGCAGTGGGATTGCTGGGTCATATGGCAGTTTTATTTGTAGTTTATTAAGGAATCTCTATACTGTTCTCCATAGTGGTTGTACTAGTTTGCATTCCCACCAACAGTGTAAGAGAGTTCCTTTTTCTCTGCACCCTGTCTATCATTTATTGTTTGTAGACTTTTTGATAGCAGCTATTCTGACTGGGGTGAGATGGTACTTCATTGTGGTTTTGTTTTGTGTTTCTCTGATAACGCATGGTGTTGAGCATCTTTTCATGTGTTTGTTAGCCATCTGTATGTCTTCTTTGAAGAAAGGTCTGTTTAGTTCTTTGGCCTATTTTTTGATTGTGTCATTTATTTTTCTGGAATTGAGCTTCATGAGCTGCTTGCATATTTTTGAAATTAATTATTTGTCAGTTGCTTCACTTGCTATTATTTTCTCCTATTCTAAAGGCTATCTATTCACATTGCTTATAGTTTCCTTTGTGCAAAGACTTTTAAGTTTAATTAGGTCCCATTTGTTTATTTTTGCTTTTATTTCCATTACTCTGGGAGGAGGATCATAGAGGACCCTGCTGTGATTTATATCAGAGAGTGTTTTACCTATGTCCTCCTCTAGGATTTTTATGGTTTCTGGTCTTACATTTAGAACTTTAATCCATTTTAAGTTTATTTTCGTGTATGGTGTTAGAAAGTGTTCTAGTTTCATTCTTTTACAAGTGGCTGATCAGTTTTCCCAGCACCATTTGTTAAAGAGATTGTCTTTTCTCCGTTGTATATTCTTGCCTCCTTTGTCAAAGATAAGGTATCCACAGGTGTGTGGATTTTCATCTGGGCTTTCTATTTTGTTCCATTGATCTATATTTCTGTCTTTGTGCCAGTACCATACTGTCTTGATGACTGTATCTCTCTCTTATCCCATCTCTAGAAAAGGATCTGCTCCAGCAGTGGGAGAAGCTTCTCCATCTTGGAGATCTGCATCAAGGTGGAGGACTCCTCCTTTGATAATAATCTCAAAGGTGGTGACACTAAGAAGAAGATAGGCCATGATTTTGACTCCTCTTTCCACCATTCGACAGTTACACTTCACTGGGAACCCACACAGTTTTCCCCCATCTAGTTCTTAGACAGCATCAGCTATCTTCAAATTCAACAAAAGCAAAGCCGGGAGGGTTCCAAGCAACCCAGACCCTTCACAGTGGGCCATAATTGTCAAAAGCTCGCTCCAATTCAGACTTGTTACCTTTATTTCCAGGATTACCTACATAAACTTTACAGTCCAATAAATAGGAATCATGATACATTTAGAGATCTTAGGTTAGAAATGCGGAGGTACAAATCCATACAACCTAAGCTAACTTTCCCCAGTTTGTTCCCTTCCACCTGGCACTCCAGGATCCTCTCATACACCCAACATCCACGAAATGTTGAACCAACTCCTCCTTGCCCTTATTTATATGTTATACATACGGGAGTCACATGATCTGATGGGCTCACCCAATGAGAGGTGGAGGAGGTTGAGACATAATGGCTACAAACGTTGCAAAAACTGAGGTTGCTAGGAGCATTCTCTGGTCATACCTCCTTGCCTGTGGAGATGGGTGGTGTCAGGCTTCTGGTTAGGCCTTCTGTTAGGCCCAGAGCTCCCTCAGGTTTAATCTCCACTTGATGACATCCAAGTTCAGAAATATTTTTAAATTAACTGCTTCAACTGTTTTATATGAGCTTACAGATGGAGGAAGGGATAAACGGGAATGATCACATATAAAAAATGAGTTAGAGTCAGGGAAGTAGTTTTTTGATTAAAAACGTCAGGGAAAAGAGGGCTCTTTTAATTCGTAAGTCGCCACATACACACACACAAGGCACACATATAAGAAAAACAAAAAGAGAGGGAGAAAGGAGGGCTATGCATGGTTAATTTACTTCATCAGTACAAGCTGAAGTGTAAGCACAGCACAAATTGAAGTGTACTGTTTTTCAAGAAGCTCTGTGACAAGATGTTGAAATGGAACATGCAGTAATGGTAAAAAAACAAATGTCAGGGTCATTCAACTGTGCTGCCTTCTCAGCAGGTGGCAGGCCAAGAGAGAGCACTTGGGTCCAGTGTTGCTGGCAGTGACAGAGGAGACCCAGTTTATTGCTATTTATTGTGCAGGCAGTAATGATGATGCTGGATGATTCACTCATGCTGTGGACAGAGAGTGGGCTTAGGGAAAAGAGAGGTGGTGTGTTTTGTGTGTGTTTCCCATAAAGACAATACCACCCCCGCACAGTGAATTAATATAGATGTTTTACTTTTCTCTAAACATAAAGGCAATTTGGTTCCTTCTTTACCTTTCTCCCAAAGACAGACAGATAGACAAACAAAAACTGCAACAATCCCCACCCCAATACGTACAAAATGTGTAACTATATCTGGACATGTGCCTTTCAAGTTGTCTCACAAATTGATTGCTCAAAAAGATGAGTTCTCACTGTGTGGCTGCAGAGAGATGTGGCCTTGAATTCCTAATGAGAAAATGCTGCAGTCTTCTTTCAGGCAAAACCTGCCTTGTATGCAGAATGAGGATCAGCAGCCTTTTCTTGTTCAAGTTCCCTACAGAAAGCAACTGAAAGTGAGGGAAGAGGAGCAATCAGTGTTAAGGGGGTTTAGAAAGCAATTAACTCTTTCAGGTCCCAGAAACCTTAAAGCCTAATGTCTGATAATAAGAGCTCTTTTGCTGTTGGCTCCTGGGCACAAAAGCCTTTCTGTGTCCCCCGTTTCTTATTTTCAGGAAATAGGCTTCATTCAGCCTATATGACCTTCCCTAAATCTCAGAGGGTGGGTTCAAACAGTTACTAATCATGGGAGGGTGGGGATGGGCAACAAGAGAGGAGCAGTAAATAAACAATAGTGCAACCTTGGGGCAGGGTCCTGGTTCCCTCTGAAGGGATACACATAATAATATCTTTGAGCTATTTTGCAGATACTGAAACTATGTGCTGCCCAGAAACACAGACCCCAGACCAGTTGGAACCAGGTTGATAATGCTGACTATTAATTACCATACCAGCAAGTAATCAGAAGAATATCCATGAGCTGATCATGCCCTCCTCTCTGAACCATTAGTATAAAGTTCCTCACTAACTCCTCCGGGTCAACACACACAGTTTTGAGGGCATTAGATCACTGTGGTCCCCTTTGCCTGGCAGAGCAATCAGTTCAGTTCAATTTAGTTGCTCAGTCGTGTCCGACTCTTTGCAACCCCATGAATCACAGCACGCCAGGCCTCCCTGTCCATCACCAACTCCCGGAGTTCACTCAGACTCTCGTCCATCGAGTCAGTGATGCCATCCAGCCATCTCATCCTGTCGTCCCCTTCTCCTCCTGCCCCCAATCCCTACCAGCATCAGAGTCTTTTCCAATGAGTCAACTCTTCGCATGAGGTGGCCAAAGTACTGGAGTTTCAGCTTCAGCATCATTCCTTCCAAAGAAACCCCAGGGCTGATCTCCTTCAGAATGAACAGGTTGGATCTCCTTGCAGTCCAAAGACTCTCAAGAGTCTTCTCCAACACCACAGTTCAAAAGCATCAATTCTTAAGTGCTCAGGCTTCTTCACAGTCCAACTCTCACTTCCATATGTGACCACAGGAAAAACCATAGCCTTGACTAGACGGACCTTTGTTGGCAAAGTAATGTCTCTGCTTTTGAATATGCTATCTACGTTGGTCATAATTTTCCTTCCAAGGAGTAAGCCTCTTTTAATTTCATGGCTGTGGTCACCATCTGCAGTGATTTTGGAGCCCAGAAAAAGAAAGTCTGACACTGTTTCCACTGTTTCCCCATCTATTTCCCATGAACCGATGGGACCAGATGCCATTATCTTAGTTTTCTGAATGTGAGCTTTAAGCCAACTTTTTCACTCTCCTCTTTCACTTTCATCAAGAGGCTTTTTAGTTCCTCTTCACTTTCTGCCATAAGGGTGGTGTCATCTGCATATCTGAGGTTATTGATATTTCTCCCAGCAATCTTGATTCCAGCTTGTGTTTCTTCCAGCCCAGTGTTGCTCATGATGTACTCTGCATAAGTCTTGACGTATTCCTTTTGGAACCAGTCTATTATATTATTTAGAGAATCTTATTTACCAACTCATGTATTTTTTTTACTGTTTTGCACAGGGATAAACATTTATATTATGCTATTAATATGAATTTTTTTCAAAAATTCATAGCTATGTATAAAAACTTATAAAACACTTGTAAAACATTGTAGTAATGTTTTATTGGGCTCCAAAATCACTGCACATGGTGACTGCAGCCATGAAATTGAAAGGTGCCTGCTCCTTGGAATAAAAGCTATGACCAACCTAGACAGCATATTAAAAAGTAAAGACATTACCAACAAAGGTCCGTATAGACAGAGCTATGGTTTATCCAGTAGTCCTATATGGGTAAAGAAAGCTGAGCCCTGAAGAATTCATGGTTTTGAACTGTGGTGTTGGAGAAGACTCTTGAGAGTCCTTTGGAGAGCAAGGAGATCAAATCAGTCAATCCTAAAGGAAATCAGTCCTAAATATTCATTGGAAGGACTGATGCTGAAGCTGAAGCCCCAGTGCTTTGGCCACCTGATGTGAAGAACTGACTCATTGGAAAAGACCCTGATGCTGGAAAAGAAGGCAGGAGGACAAGGGGATGACAGAAGATGAAATGGTTGGATAGAATCACTGACTTGATGGACATGAGTTTGATCAAGCTTTAGGAGTTGGTGATGGACAGGGAAGCCTGGCATGCTGCAGTCCATGGTGTTGCAAAAAATCGGACACAACTGAGTGAACTGAACTGAATAATATTAAAAATATTAAATGTCACTTTTAATAGTCCCTTAGTATAAAAGATTTTACTAACAGATGCTCCTTTCTAAATTTTAAAATTTTGTATAATATATATGTTTATATATAATATATTCTTTTATACATAATAGTACATAAATTTATTTTCCTGCTAACATTTTGTACCCTGCCAGGATCAGTTATATCTCTTGATTGTTTATGATTAATGCCTGACTAATTGGTAGCAGTGGAGAAGGCAATGGCACCCCACTCTGGTACTCTTGTCTGGAAAAATCCCATGGATGGAAGAGCCTGGTGGGCTGCAGTCTATGGGGTCGCTAAAAGTCAGACACAACTGAGCAACTTCACTTTCACTTTTCACTTTCATGCATTGGAGAAGGAAATGGCAACCCACTCCAGTGTTCTTTCCTGGAGAATCCCAGGGACGGGGAGCCTGGTGGGCTGCCGTCTATGGGGTCGCACAGAGTTGGACACGACTGAAGCGACTTAGCAGCAGCAGCAGCAGCAGCAATTGGTAGCAGAAAGTAGTATGGTAGGTCCTTTGGAGATTTTCAAACAAGGTAGTTGTATAATAAATGTTATTTACATAATTTTAGCTAGAGATTAAAGGTAGATCTTATTTTGGGAGAAGGACATTTATTCTCTTCCCGCCTTTGCTTTCATCCATGTGGAGGAAATTCCACTAGTGATTTTTATGAATGATGAGTTTGGGGAAAGGAACTGAGCTTGTGTGGCTCAGTGATTAATTCATTCTGATACTGCCAGCAGCCCTATAGGGGCAACATGGCATAGTGGTTAAGAGTGGGCCATGGAATTAAACTGCTAGACTTATATTGAATGGCACTTATACCACATACTAGGCATTGTGATTTTGAGCTAAGTTTTACTTCACTTCTCTGTCCTTAAATTTCTTAATCTATAAAATGGACATTGTAATAGTACCTACCACATACAGTTATTTAGATGAAATGAGGTAATACATTTAAAATACTTAGATCTGTGCCTGGAACCTAGAAGCACTCAGTTAACTGGTATTATCATTTCCACTTTGGAGATAAAAATCAGAGATCAGAAAACACACGTGGCTTGCCCAAAGCCACTAGTTAGTAAACAGAACCAGAATTGTAAACCAGGTCTTTTGGGTTCTCAAGTTCCATTTTCTATACCTCAGTGTCCTCTTGGGAGGGCTTGTTTCATCCATCCTGTTTTAGTGCAATTTATTAGTCTCCTAGAAGAAAAGCATGAAACCAAAACATCCAATCCACTTGGAATCAAGCCTACATCTATGTGTTATCTATGATGCAAAATCCAGTGCAGTGAGTATATGGATAATTGTGTCACATTTTCTTCATATGCTTTTATGATGGCCTATATTTGCTTTCACAGCACTCAATAGACTCTTTTTAGTCTGTTATCAAAGAGCAGTTGGCATGAGCAGCATCTGCATCACTTGGGAGCTTGTTAGAAAAGCAGATTACCAGGCCCCACCCCAGACTGAAACAGAGTCTGCAGTTTAATAGCATCCAGTTAATTCATACTTTCATAACTGAGAAGTATTTCTATAGTTAGTAGTTAATAGTGGAAATTAATTAAATGGGTATTTGACATGCTATATTTTCTATATATTTACAGTCATATTTTAATGTCTATTATGAAGGAAAGTTACATGGCTCAAAATAGCCTGGAGTTAAAACTCCCCTCCAGGTCCTCTCCACCATTCTGTGCAAAACAAAGGACTCTCTCTCCCAAAGGAAAAAATGGACATTAAGATAGATTATGCCCAGCTCCCAGCTGGCCCAGCCTCTGGCCGATCTCCAAAATTCCTTGCCGCAGCCGTTCAAGAGATAACTACTCCAAACAACCTTGGAGAAGAACAGCCCCCCTTAAGACAGTAACTTTCCACATACATGCCTGTATATACTTACTCATTTCTTAAGTTAGTGCCGCAGCTCACTAATCTGACTTCTGTCCCTTCTCACCTCATTAAAGATGACCTGTTCCTGTAAAATGCTGGTCTTATTCTTTTTCTGAACCTCGCCTTCTCTAACTCCCTTACCTTATATTTTTGGTGCCGAAACCTGGGAGGCTGAGGTTCTTTCTCGTTCTCCACAGCCAGCTCTTCAGGGTGTGGAAACCTGCCGAGCTCACTTTCCCGCCCTTGAGAGGATGCCCTGTGCCTTCGTGAGAGGTACAAGTCCTGTGTAAGGACTTTATTGGTTTTCCACGTAACCCAAAAAATATTGTCCTCTCTTTCTCTTTCTCTCTCTTCCTTTTTTCTTTACACTTTCTTTTCCACAAGACCAACTAACTCCAGACAGAGGCCTTTTGCCATTCGACTACTCTACATGCAATATTCCACTCGAGCCAGCCCCTAGATTAGGGTAAGATCCGGATGGTGTTCTAGAGGTGCCCTAGAACCCAGTCTTCTCCGGATCCCAGAGACACCCGGCTTAGGGCCACTCTGTAGGCGATGGTGGGAGATGCTCCACCTCAACACAGTGCTCTCTTCTCATTACTTGTTTTGCGACTATGGGTGACGACTCGAGCTCCCAGTAGGAGCCTCTGCTTGCCTTTCAATTATGGGGTCTGGCCAATCTGTCACAAAAGATTCCCCTCTGGACTGTGTTCTCAAAAATCTCAAAGTACTCTTACTCACTGAACTCAAAGCTAACCGCTTAAAACAACTCTATGCAGATCTGGCCTCAATACCAATTAGAAAACCAAAACCGCTGGTCTGAGTTCGGGACTTTCAATTTCAATATTTTATTAGACTTCACTAACTTCCTCAACTGGAATGGCAAATGGTCAAAGGTCCCCTATATTCAAGCCTTCTGAGACCTTTAAAGCTGTCCTTCTCTCTACAAAGACTGTTCTACCTATCAAATCCTCCTCTGCTCTCTCTCCCCCTCCGTTACAAAAGAATCCAAATCTAAAGCCCCTAAAAGCCCCCTAAACCCTTAGCCCCCAATTTTGACGAGACAGATGAGCCTTCTCTCTACCAGCCCCCCAAAAGCTTCCAGAGACGAGACCCTATCCTCTAGCCCTTCCTCCTCCAAAACAAAGTGATGACTCCAAAACCCCAAAAGAGATTTCCGCCCCACCTGCATCGACCAGGACCCAAAGCAAGCACATTTCCTCTCAGAGAGATAGCGAGACCAGAGGGCCCTACATGTGTTCATGTGCCTTTCTCAATTTCTGATATGAGCCAAATTGAAGAAAAATTTAGATCCTTTTCAAAAAATCCTACTAGATATAGAAAAAATTCCTCTGCCTTACACAAACATACCATTTAACCTAGAATGATCTTTATTACATCCTAAATGCCACTTTAACCCCTAATGGGAAAAAAAAAAATGGATATGACAGGCAGCCTGGACTCATGCTGATCAGCTCCATAATCAAAGTAAGACTAATCCGGTGACTGATGATACAGTCCCTTTAAGTGAGTCATGGTGGACATATTAAGCAGGCAGTGCCAACATCCGGTACCCACATCATATGATCACCTGTTTACTAAATGAAATGCTAAAAACTCTCACATTCATGTTAACTACGATAAGATTAGAAAATGACTAAAAAAAAAAAAAAAAAGATAAAAATCCTGCCCTATTTCTTTCATGGCTTACTGAGGCAGTCCAAAAATATAGTAAATTAGATTTTTCCACCCCTGCCAGATTTCTGTACCTACATGTCCAGTTCATAAGCCAGTCAGCCCCTTATATTCACCAAAAACTATGCCAGTTAGAGAAGGGCCCTGAGACCACCACCCCCCCGCCCCCGCAAAGAGACCTTCTAAAAATAGCCTTCAAGAAATTCAATAATAGAGAGGAAGAGGCTAAGAGAGAAAAAGGCTGTGAGAGAAAAGCTAAATATGCCTTTTTGGCTGTAGCAATTAAGATCAGCCCAGCCCAAGTCATCCCAGACTGAAACTTAAGACCCCCCTGCCCCTCCCCGGACCCTGTTTTCCATGCAACCAGTCAGAATACTGGACAAAGACATGTCCGAACCTGTGACCCCCGACAAAAGCATGCCCAACCTGCGGTCAGTGGAGACACTAAAAGTTGGACTGTCTCCAGAGACGCCCTGACACCCCTGGGGAGGTCCCCAACTCCCAGACCTGGAGAGTGAAATGTCCATAGGGAAGCCCTTGTGCCCCTGGAGAGATCCCCACTTCTCCCCAAAACCCCAGCCCAACCCTAGAAGAGTTGTTCCAATGATGGGACCCAGGTTCCAGCCCCCAGTCCACGTCCCGGACATGAGCTTGGAACTTGAGGTAGATGGGGTAATGGTGGGAAAAAAGACCTACTTTATAGTAGACACTGGAGCCGCTTTCTCTCTCTTAACTTCCTACTCTGACCCAACTCAAGACGCAGAACTCACAATCAAGGGGGGTCTCTGGAGTTCCCTTAAGGCCAAAA
This sequence comes from Tragelaphus eurycerus, assembly GCA_935064755.1. Classification (NCBI taxonomy): domain Eukaryota; kingdom Metazoa; phylum Chordata; class Mammalia; order Artiodactyla; family Bovidae; genus Tragelaphus; species Tragelaphus eurycerus. The sequence goes on from CAKXYN010000118.1 coordinate 2,658,531, forward strand.
ATCAGCCCTCCATTACTCTGTCAATTAAAAAAAAAAAAAAAAAAAATTGACCCTCATACACTCATTCCTCATAATGCCTAAGTGCCCAGTGACACTCCTAGATAGAGATTTGTTATCCAAATTGGGGGTCTTTATTACCATACTTCCCCTTGATACAGTCTCTCTATTCTACATGCAGATGACACCTACACCTCACCCCTGACCTTCCCTTGGATCTACCCGCCTTAGACCCCCAAGTCAGGGACACTGATCACCCATCCATAGTCAAACATCATCCCTTAGTCCACATTGCCCTGAAAGACCCCTCAACTATAATCACCCAACAACAGTACTCTCTCATCCTGGAGGCCCACAAGGGACTTAAGCCTATAATAGACCATCTTCTTCAAGCCCCTATCTTAATTCATACCCATTCACCACACAACACCCCTATTCTGGCACTAAGAAAGAGATCAAACTCTTTGAGATTGGTCCAACATCTGTGAAAAATCAATGAGGTTATTACGCCAACATTCCCAGTAGTCCCTAACACTTACACCCTTCTGTCCTCCATACCCCTGACTGTAACCCACTTCATGGTATTAGATCTCAAAGATGCCTTTTTCACCATCCCCCCTCAACCTCCTGTCCCAACCCCTTTTCGCCTTCACCTGGCAAGAACCCAAATCTCATGTTTCCCAACAACCAACATGGACAGTTCTCCCCTAGGTGTTCAGAGACAGCTCCCACTTTTTTGGACAGGCTTTACAAAAGGACCTACAAACACTTGACCTAGCCTCAAGTACTCTTCAATATGTAGATGACCTTCTATTTTGTAGCCCAACCCCCAAACTCTGCCTCCAACATACTGCCAAACTCCTTGGGGCCCTGGGATCCTGGGGTTATCGGACATCTTGATCCAAGGCCCAAATAGTACAGACAAACATCACCTACCTGGAGGTCTCCATATCCCACCAACAAAGAACTATTCCCCTAGATAAATTCCAGGCCTTAATTAACTGTACACTTTCAAAAACAAAAAGAGAACACCTGTCTATCCTTGGCCTCCTAAACTTTTTCCATATCTGGATCCCTAACTTCTTCCTCATTACAAAACTGCTCTATGAGGCAACTAAAAGATGTCTGGATGAGCCTCTCTTTAACCCTTCCTTGCTGGCTGGTCCTATTCGTCAGCTCACCCAGAGCCTCCTCTGAGTGCCAACTCTCCACCTGCCAGATCACACCAGACCATTCTTTCTCTTTGCCCATTCCAACCAAGGACAGGCCCTGGGACTTCTATGTCAGCGGGCAGGCCAGAGAAACCTGGATCTATCTGACAAAACAGCTTGACATGTTCACCAAGGAGTGTCCTCCCTACATACAGGCCATGGCTGCTGTCACAGCCCTCACACCTGAAGCAAATAAACTCTCTAGACATACCCCTTTAACAGTCTGTTCTCCACACACCTTCTGAGACTTACTATCACATCGGGCTTTCCTCTCCCTTCCCCCTTCCAGGGTACAGGTCCTACATGCCTTTCTTCTTGACCCTAGGCTCTCATTTTCCCTCTGCTCTCCCCTTAAACCCACCAGCTTATTACCAACGTCCTCTACAACAGACCCTCTCCTACATAGCTGCAACCACCGTCTTTAATACCTGAAGCACAAAAACTAACCCCAAATGCTTCTCTAAATGTATGCTTACCTCATATCTTCAAAGATTTTCTCTCTCATCGGGTTTTCTTTTCTCTGACCCCTGTTCGACTACAAATCCTCCACACACACCTCCTCGACTCAGCGCTTTCTTTTATGCCTTGTAAACCTCTTAATTCTGCTAGCTTACGCCCTACACCAGATCCAGAAACAAAACACCTATTTTATGACTGTGTTCAGACCTTAGATATGACACTTAATTCCTTTAAACATATAACTGATCAGCCCATTACTAACCCCAAAGTCCCATTCTGGTTCATAGATGACAATGCCCCAAAACAAGCCCCATTGGGGCTGGATATGCTATAGTTCAGAGACAGCCCAATAAAGTTATCCTTCCTCAACTCATCAAGTCAGCCACACTCCCAACTCACACATCCTCACAACAGGCTGAACTGATAACTCTTACACAAGCTTGGACCCTAGCAAAAGACAAAAAGATAAACATTTACACTGATTCCAAATATATCTATAACATATTTCATTCTAACACTGTAATCTGGAAAGATAAGAGATTGCTCACTCAAAAGGACACACCTACTCTCAATGCGTCTTTTATTTCTGTACTCCTCCATGAGGCTCAGCTCCAAAAGAAGCAGCTATAATACATTGTTGGAGACATCAGTGACATAGTCTTATCTCCTTTTATAACAATATAACAAATCAAGAAACAAAACGACAAGCTGCCTCTGTTAGTCCTGTCTTTCAATTCAGTTCAGTTCAGTCGCTCAATTGTGTCCGATTCTTTGCGACCCCATGAATTACAGCACGCCAGGCTTCCCTGTCCATCACCAACTCTGAATGTTGAGCTTTAAGCCAACTTTTCACTCTCCACTTTCACTTTCATCAAGAGGCCCTTTAGTTGCTCTTCACTTTTTGCCATAAGGGTGGTGTCATCTGCATATCTGAGGTTATTGATATTTCTCCCAGCAATTTTGATTCCAGCTTGTGTTTCTTCCAGTCCAGCGTTTCTCATGATGTACTCCGCATATAAGTTAAATAAACAGGGTGACAATATACAGCCTTGAGGTACTCCTTTTCCTATTTGGAACCAGTCTGTTGTTCCATGTCCACCAGTCAGTAATTGATAAGTTCTTTAGAACTTCTGGCCAAGAGATTTCATTTAACTTCAATCTGACTCTTACATAGTAAAGGATCTGCCTGGGATCTTGCCTGGAGTGTTAGGATCCACAGATCTCTTTTTGCAGTAATTGATCTCAGTCTTTAGCTCAATTCTAGTATAATGAAGGTCTGCTTAGAACTTGGAGTTCTTATAGGCTGAGCCCAAAGAATATAAATTTTGTGCATTTAAGAGAGAACATGATTTCATTTTCAAAAAGTTTCAAATCAAATTTCACTAATTTGATTTAAAAAATGAATGTAATTTTAATTGAAAGATGTACATGGTATACTTACATTGCTATAGAAACCACCAACTTCTTCACTCCCAACCCTCCCACTCCTAAATTCCTAAAGCAGTTGGATGGAGGAGGTAAGTTCTGTCACAATCATGTTCAATCCAATTTATCAGTCAGTTATTTTAAGCTTCCAATTTGAATATCAGATCAGATCAGATCAGTCGCTCAGTCGTGTCCGACTCTTTGCGACCCCATGAACTGCAGCACGCCAGGCCTCCCTGTCCATCACCAGCTCCCGGAGGTCACTCAGACTCGCATCCATCGAGTCAGTGATGCCATCCAGCCATCTCATCCTCTGTCGTCCCCTTCTCCTCCTGCCCTCAATCCCTCCCAGCATCAGAGTCTTCTCCAATGAGTCAACTCTTCGCATGAGGTGGCCAAAATACTGGAGTTTCAGCTTTAGTATCATTCCTTCTAAAGAAATTCCAGGATTGATCTCCTTCAGAATGGACTGGTTGGATCTCCTTGCAGTCCAAGGGACTCTCAAGAGTCTTCTCCAACACCACAGTTCAAAAGCATCAATTCTTCGGCGCTCAGCCTTCTTCACAGTCCATATTACCCAATTATTTATCAAGAATAGGGAGTCCTGAGCAGACTGAAGAACTGAGCATCCTTTTTAAATAATGGTAATATTTGCAATATTCTCCATAATTCTAAGGGATTCAGGAAAATAATGTGGGGAAAGGAATAAAATCTTCTGATTTTCTATAGGCAGACTGTTTTGATTGAGTTAATTTTCCAATTATAACTGGAAAAAAATGAATTAAGGCTTTGGTTATGATGATGATGGTATTGTTGCCTAGCAAAAAGGAGGCTTGACCTGTTGCTGTAGCTGGATAGAAATTCAGTGCACCCAGTAACCAATCATTGCAGGAAGAGCTGTGGCTTCTGTCCTGAAGTAGCAACAGAGGCAGATGAGTAAAAGAAATGAATAGTAATCACTGTTGAAAATCCCCAAGAGGGAAATGAAGCTAAATAATATACTTGATGCATGTTTTCAGACTCCTGCCTATGACATGGTAGATATACAGTATTCATCACTCAAATAAATAGCTTCTCTGTGATAATACTTAACTGATGCCAGCAAAATAGATCCCTTTTGCTATTACTTAATTCCACACTCACTGTCCATGAAAACATACCAGAAAATCCCTTTCCTTGTGCTTCTGCCATAACATTCATCCCTTAAAGATTGAATAGCTAAAGTTCTCATTCCCTAATCAAATTTCCTGGTTTTATACACTTTCTGGAGTATTATCTGTGTTTGGAGCATTGAAATGGCTCTGTACCCAGGCCCAGGAAGGCTATATAATTCTCTAGAATCATATATGAGCACATTCTCCAAGGTCATCTGTATCTGTCCCTCCTTGCTTCCAAACTCTCCATTCCAGATAATCAGGAAACTGTAGGAGTAGAGAGAAATATGAGATCACTACAGTATATGTTTTGCTGAATCAACTGTATCTAAATAATAGTTCAATTATTGATTAGTTTCTATTAGGAAAATATGTCAGTGAATAGACATAAGATCTATGAGGGAGAAACTACTCACTGTACATCTAGACATTCTATTATGGAATATTTAAAACATATCTAAAAGTATTAGTTGTTATTTAGTCACTAAGTTTTGTCTGACTCCTTGGCGACCCCATGGACTGTAGCCTGCCAGGTTCTCCAGGTAGGAATATTGGAGTGGTTTGCCATTTCCTATTCCATCGAATCTGTGTATCCTGCATTGGCAGGCAACTTCTTTACCACTGATTCACCATGGAAACTCATCCAAAAGTAGACAGAATAATATAATGAAACTCTATGTATATCATTCAGACTCAATGATTATCATTTTAAGAAATTAGTTAATTTATTTAAGTAGAGTTGATTTACAATGTGTTAGTTTCTAGTGTACAGCAAAGTGATTATATATATATATATATATATATATATTGTTTTCCAGATTCTTTTCCATTATAGATCATTACAAGAGGCATTGAATATAGTTTCCTTTGCTGTGCAGTAGAGTCATATTGTTTACCCATTTTATATATACTGCTGTATATCTATTAACTCAAATCTCCTAATTCATCCATCCTCCCTTCCCCTTTGGTAACCACAAGTTTGTTTTCTGTCTGTCAGTCTATTTATATTTTGTAAATAAGTTCATTTGTATCATTTTTTTAAGATTCCAAATACAGATAATATCTTACGACATGTATGATTCTCTATCTGATTTCTTGACTTAGTATGATAATCTCATCATTTGCGTTGCTTCAAAAGGCATTATTTCATTCTGTATTATAGTTGAGTAGAATTCCATTGTATCAGTTCAGTCACTTAGTCCTGTCCATCTCTTTGCAGCCCCATGAACTGCAGCACGCCAGGCCTCCCTGGCCATCACCAACTCCCGGAGTTCACACAAACCCATGTCCTCTGTGTCGGTGATGACATCTAATCATCTCATCCTCTGTCGTCCACTTCTCTACCTGCCCTCAATCTTTGCCAGCATCAGGGTCTTTTCTAATGAGTCAGCTCCTCGCATCAGGTGGCCAAAGTATTGGAGTTTCAGCTTCAACATCAGCCCTTCCAATGAACACCCAGGACTGATCTCCTTTAGGATGGACTGGTTGCATTTCCTCGCAGTCCAAGGGACTCTCAAGAGTCTTCTCCAACACCACAGTTCAAAAGCATCAGCTCTTCGGCGCTCAGCTTATCTTATAGTCCAATTCTCACATCCATACATGACCACAGGAAAGACCATAGCCTTGACTAGGCGAACCTTTGTTGGCAAAGTGATGTCTCTGCTTTTGAATATGCTATCTAGGTTGGTCATAACTTTCCTTCCAAGGAGTAAGCGTCTTTTAATTTCATGGCTGCACTCACCATCTGCCATGATTTTGGAGCCCAGAAAAATAACGTCTGACACTGTTTCCAATGTTTTTCCATCTATTTGCCATGAAGTGATGGGACTAGATGCCTTGATCTTAGTTTTCTGAATGTTGAGCTTTAAGCCAACTTTTCACTCTCCTCTTTCACTTTCTTTAAGAGGCTCTTTAGTTCTTCACTTTCTTCCATAAGGGTGATGTCATCTTCATATCTGAGGTTATTGATATTTCTCCCAGCAATCTTGACTCCAGCTTGTGCTTCTTCCAGTTCAGCATTTCTCATGATGTACTCTGCATATAAGTTAAATAAGCAGGGTGACAATATATAGCCTTGACGCACTCCTTTTTGTATTTGAAACCAGTCTGTTGTTCCATGCTCAGTTCTATTGTTTCCTGACCTGCATACAGGTTTCTCAAGAGGCTGGTCAGGTGGTCTGGTATTCCCATCTCTTTCAGAATTTTCCACAGTTTATTGTGATCCATACAGTCAAAGGCTTTGGCCTCGTCAATAAAGCAGAAATAGATGTTTTTTGGAACTCTCTTGCTTTTCAGTGATCCATTGGATGTTGACAATTTGATCTCTTGTTCCTCTGCTTTTTCTAAAACCAGCTTGAATATCTGAAATTTCACGGTTCACATATTGTTGAAGCCTCGGTTGGAGAATTTTGAGCATTACTTTACTAGTGTGTGAGATAAGTGCAATTGTACAGTAGTTTGAGCATTCTTTGACATTGCCTTTCTTTGGGATGGGAATGAAAACTGAACTTTTCCAGTCCTGTGGCCACCGCTGAGTTTTCCAAAAAATGCTAGCATATCTGGAATTCCATCACCTCCACTAGCTTTGCTTGTAGTGATGCTTCCAAAGACCCACTTGACTTCACATTCCAGTATGTCCAGCTCTAGGTGAGTGTGAGTGATCACACACATTCGTGATTATCTGGGTCATGAAGATCTTTTTGTATAGTTTTTCTGTGTATTCTTGCCACCTCTTCTTAATATCTTATGCTTCTTCTGTTAGGTCCATACCATTTCCTCCCTTTTTTGAGTCTTTGCATGAAATATACCCTTGGTATCTCTAATTCTCTTGAAGAGATCTCTAGCCTTTCCCATTCTATTGTTTTCCTCTATTTCTTTGCATTGATTGGTGAGGAAGGCTTTCTTATCTCTCCTTGCTATTCTTTGGAACTCTGCATTCAAATGGGTATATCTTTCCTTTTCTCCTTTGCCTTTCACCTCTTTTCATTTCACAGCTATTTGTAAGACCTCCTCAGCAGCCATTTTGCTTTCTTACATTTCTTTTTCTTGGGGATATTCTTGCTCCCTGTCTCCTGTAGAATGTCACGAACCTCTGTCCATAGTTACTCAGTCACTCTGCCTATCAGATCTAGGCTCTTAAATCTATCTCTGGCTTCCACTGTATAATCATAAGAGATTTGAGTTAGGTCATACATGAATGGTCTAGTGGTTTTCCCTACTTTCTTCAATTTAAGTCTGAATTTGACAATAAGAAGTTCATGATCTAAGCCACAGTCAGCTTGTGGTCTTGTTTTTGCTGACTGTATAGAGCTTCTCCATCTTTGGCTGCAAAGAATATAATCAATCTGATTTCAGTTTTGGCCATCTGGTAATGTCCATGTGTAGAGTCTTCTCTTGTGTTGTTGGAGGAGGGTGTTTGCTATGACCAGTGTGTTCTCTTGGCAGAACTCTATTAGCCTTTGCCTTGCTTCATTCTGTACTCCAAGGCCAAATTTGCCTGTTAATCCAGGTGTTTCTTGACTTCCTACTTTTGCATTCCAGTTCCCTATAATGAAAAGTACATCTTTTTTGGATGTTAGTTCCAGAAGGTCTTGTAGGTCTTCATAGAACTGTTCAACTTCAGCTTCTTCTGCGTTAGTGGTCAGGGCATAGACTTGGACTACAATGATATTGAATGGCTTGCCTTGGAAATGAACAGAGATCATTCTGTCGTTTTTGAGATTGCATCCAAGTACTGCATTTTGGACCCCTTTGTTGACTATTATGGCTACTGCATTTCTTCTAAGAGATTCCTGCCCACACTAGTAGATATAATGGTCATCTGAGTTAAATTCACCCATTCCCATCCATCTTAATTCACTGATTCCTAGAATGGCAATGTTCACTCTTACTATCTCCTGTCTGACCACTTCCAATTTGCCTTGGTTCATGGATCTAACATTCCAAGTTCTTATGCAATATTGCTCTTTACAGAATCAGACCTTGCTTCTATTTCCAGTCTCATCCACAACTGGGTGTTATTTTTGCTTTGGCTCCATCCCTTCATTCTTTCTGAAATTATTTCTCCACTGATCTCCAGTAGCATATTGGGTACCTACTGACCTGGGGAGTTCATCTTTCAGTGTCGTATCTTTATGCCTTTTCATACTCTTCATGGGATTCTCAAGGCAAGAATACTGAAGTGGTTTGCCATTCGCTTTTCCAGTGGCCCACATTATGTCCAACCTCTCCACCATGACCTGTCCATCTTGGGTGGCCCCACACGGCATTTCTTAGTTCAATTGAGTTAGACAAGGCTGTGGTCCATGTGATCAGATTGGCTAGTTGTCTGTGATTGTGGTTTCAGTCTGTCTGTCCTCTTATGCCATCTCTCAGCACCTGCCATCTTACTTGGATTTCTCTTACCTTGGACATGGGGTATGTCTTCATGGCTGCTCCAGCAAAGCACAGCAGTATATTGTATTGCATTGCATATTGTGTTTCATTGTGCTTCAGTGAACATTGGGGTGCATGTATCTTTTTCAACTATCGTTTCCTCAGAGATGTGCCCAAGAGTGGGATTGCAGGATCATATGGTAGCTCTACTTTCAGTTTTATTAAGGAATTTCCATACTATTATCCATAGTGGCTGCAGCAGTTTATAGTCCCACGAACAGTGTGAGAAGTTCCCTTTTTTCCACACCTTCTCTAGCCTTCATTTTTTGTAGATATTTTTGGTCATTGCCATTCTGACTGCTGTGAGGTGATAACTCACTGTAGTTTTGATTTTCACTTCTCTAATAATTATCAATGTTGAGTAATCACATGCCTTTTGGCCCTCTGTATGTCTTCTTTGGAGAAATGTCTGTTTTAAGTTTGTGCCCACTTATTGATTGAGTTGGGGTTTTTTTTTGCTATTGAGTTGGATGAGCTGCTTGTATATTTTGCAAATTAAGCTCATCACATCATTTGCAAATATTTCCCCCATTACATAGGTTGTGTTTTCATTCTGTTTATCGTTTCCTTTACTGTGCAAAAACTTTCAAGTTTGATTAGGTCCTGGTTTCCTTTGGTCTGCAAAAGTTCTTAAGTTTGACTAGGTCCTGTTTATTTATTTATTTATTTGTGTGTGTGTGTGTGTGTGTGCCTTGGGAAACTGATCTAAGAGAATATTACTATGATTTATGTCACAGAATTTTTTGACTATGTTCCAGGAATTTTATGATGTCCTGTCTTATGTTTAAGTCTTTAATCCATTTTGAATAGTGTATTGTGAGAGAGTGTGTTCTCACTTTGTTGCTTTACGTGTGGCTATCCCACTTTCCAAACACTACTTGCTAAAGAGACATTTTTTTCTCCATTGTCTATTCTTGATTCATCTGTCAAACATTCATTGACTGTAGGCATTTGGGTTTATTTCTGGGCTATCTATTCTGTTCTGTTGATCCATATGTCTGTTTTTGTGCAAGTACAACATTGTTTTTATTACTATAGCTTTGTAGTATCATCTGAAGTCTGGGAGGGTGATGCCTCTAGCTTTGCTCTTTTTCCTCAGGATATTTTTGGCAATTCTTGGTCTTTTGTGTTTCCATATAAATTTTACTATTATTCATTTCAGTTCTGTGAAAAATGTCATGTGTAATTTGATAAGGACCACATTAAAGTTGTACAGTGTTTTGGGTAGTATGGCCATTTTAACAATATTAGTTCTTCCAATCCAAGATCATGGAATATCTTTCCATTTATTTGGATTATCTTCAATTTCCTCTATCAATGTTTTACAGTTCTCAGTGCAGAAGTCTTTCACCTCCTTGACAGGTATATTCCTAGGTATTGTCTTTTTTAATGTGATTTTAAAAGAATTTGGTTTTTTACTTTCTTTTCCTGATATTTAGTTGTTAGTGTAAAGAAATACAACAGATTTCTGTAAATTGACACTGTATCCTGCTACATTGCTGTATTCATTTATCAGTTCTAATAGTTTTTGTATATAGTGTTTGTTGGATTTCCTGGTGGCTCAGATGGTAAAGAGTCTGCCTGCAATGCAGAAGACCTGAGTTTGATCTCTGAGTTAGGAAGATCTCCTGGAGCAGAGAATGGCGAACCACTACAGTACTCTTTTTTTTTTTTTTCTTTTAATTTACTTATTATTTATTTATTTATTTATTTTTATTTTAATTGGAGGCTAATTACTTCACAGTATTGTGGTGGTTTTTGCCTTACATTCACATGAATCAGCCATTGGTGTAGATGTGTTCTCCATCCTGACCCTCCTTTCCACCTCCATCGCCATCCTATCAATCAGGGTCATCCCAGTGCACCAGCCCTGAGCACCCTGCCTCGTGTATTGAATCTGGACTCTATGGACATCTAGGTTGCTTCCATGTCCTGGCTATTGTAAACAGTGCTGCAATGAACATTTGGATATATGTGTATCTTTCAATTCTGGTTTCAAGTGTGTATGAATAACAGTGTGATTGCTGGGTCATATGGCAGTTCTATTTCCAGTTTTTTGAGGAATCTCCACATTGTTCTCCATAGTGGCTGTACTAGTCTGCATTCCCATCAATAGTGTAAGAGGGTTCCTTTTTCTCTGCACTATCTCCAGCATTTATTGTTTGTAGACCTTTTGATAGCAGCCATTCTGACTGGCGTGAAAGGGTATCTCATTGTGGTTTTGATTTTAATTTCTCTGATAATAAGTGATGTTGAGCATTTTTTCATGTGTTTGTTAGCCATTTTTAAGTCTTCTTTGGAGAAATGTCTATTTAGTTCTTTGGCCCATTTTTTGATTGAGTAGCTTATTTTTCTGGAATTGAGCTGCAGGAGTTGCTTGTATATTTTTTTTAGATTAATTATTTGTCAGTTGCTTCATTTGCTATCATTTTATCCCATTCTGAAGGCTGTCTTTTCACCTTGCTTATAGTTTCCTTTGTTGTGCAAAAGCTTTTAAGTTTAATTAGGTCCCATTTATTTTTGCTTTTATTTCCATTACTCTGGGAGGTTGGTCATAGAGAATCCTGCCATGATTTATGTTAGAGACTGTTTTACCTAGTTTTCTTCTAGACATTTTATGGTTTCTGGTCTTACATTTAGATATTTAATCCATTTTGAGTTTATTATTGTGTATGGTGTTAGAAAGTGTTCTAGCTTCATTCTTTTACAAGTGGTTGACCAGTTTTCCCAGCAGCATTTGTTAAAGCAATTATCTTTTCTCCATTGTATATTCTTGCCTCCTTTGTCAAAAATAAGGTGTCCATAGGTGCATGGATTTATCTCTGGGCTTTCTATTTTGTTCCACTGATCTATGTTTCTGTCTTTGTGCCAGTACCATACTGTCTTGATGACAGTTGCTCTGTAATAGCCTGAAGTCAGGTAGGTTGATTCCTCCAGTCCATTCTTCTTTCTCAAAATTGCATTGGCTATTCGAGGTTTTTTGTAATTCCATACAAATTGTGAAATTATTTCTTCTAACTCTCTGAAAAATACCATTAGTAGCTTCATAAGTATTGCATTGAATCTATAAATTGCTTTGGGTAGTATACTCATTTTTACTATATTGATTCTTCCAATCCATGAACGAAGTATTTTTCTCCATCTATTTGTGTCCTGTTTGATTTTTTTTCATGAGTGTTTTATAGTTTTCTATATATAGATCTTTTGTTTATTTAGGTAGATATATTCCTAAGAATTTTATTCTTTTTCATTGCAATGGTGAATGGAATTCTTTCCTTAATTTCTCTTTCTGTTTTCTCATTGTTAGTGTACAGGAATGCAAGGGATTTCTGTGGGTTAATTTTACATCCTGAAACTTTACTATATTCATTGATTAGCTTTAGTAATTTTCTGGTGGAGTCCTTAGGGTTTTCTATGTATAGGATCATGTCATCTGCAAACAGTCAGAGTTTTACTTTTTCTTTTCCAATCTGTATTCATTTTATTTCTTTTCTTCTTTTGATTGCTTTGGTAAAACTTCCAAAACTATGTTGGATAGCAGGGGTGAGACTGTGCATCCTTGTCTTGTTCCTGACTTTAGAGGAAATGCTTTCTATATTTTACCATTGAGGATAATGTTTACTGTGGGTTTGTCATATATGGGTTTTATTATGTTAAGGTATGTCCCTTCTATGCCTGCTTTCTGAAGGGTTTTTATTGTAAATGGATGTATAATTTTGTCAAAGGCTTTCTCTGTATCTATTGAGATAATCATATAGTTTTATATTTCAGTTGGTTAATGTGGTGTATCACACTGATTGATATGCAAATATTGAAGAATCATTGCATCTCTGGTATAAAGCCCACTTGGTCATGATGTATGATCTTTTTAATATGTTGTTGTGTTCTGTTTGCTAGAATTTTATTAAGGATTTTTGCATCTATGTTCATCAGTGATGTTGGCCTGTAGTTTTCTTTTTTTGTGGCATCTTTGTCAGGTTTTGGTATTAGGGTGATGGTGGCCTCATAGAATGAATTTGGAAGTTTACCTTCCTCTGCAATTTTCTGGAAGAGTTTGAGTAGGATACGTGTTAGCTCTTCTCTAAATTTTTGGAAGAATTCAGCTGTGAATCCGTCTGGACCTGGGCATTTGTTTCCTGGAAGATTCTTGATTACAGTTTCAATTTCCATGCTTGTGATGGGTCTGTTAAGATTTTCTGTTTCTTCCTGGTTAAATTTTGGAAAGTTGCACTCATCTCACACGCTAGTAAAGTAATGCTCAAAATTCTCCAAGCCAGGCTTCAGCAATATGTGAACCGTGAACTTCCTGATGTTCAAGCTGGTTTTAGAAAAGGCAGAGGAACCAGAGATCAAATTGCCAACATCCGCTGGATCATGGAAAAAGCAAGAGTTCCAAAAAAACATCTATTTCTGCTTTATTGACTATGCCAAAGCCTTTGACTGTGTAGATCACAATAAACTATGGAAAATTGTGAAAGAGATGGGAATACCAGACCACCTGATCTGCCTCTTGAGAAATCTGTATGCAGGTCAGGAAGCAACAGTTAGAACTGGTCATGGAACAACAGACTGGTTCCAAATAGGAAAAGGAGTACGTCAAGGCTGCATATTGTCACCATGTTTATTTAACTTATATGCAGAGTACATCATGAGAAATGCTGGACTGGAAGAAACACAAGTTGGAATCAAGATTGCTGGGAGAAATATCAATAATCTCAGATATGCAGATGATACCACCCTTATGGCAGAAAGTGAAGAGGAACTCAAAAGCCTCTTGATGAAAGTGAAAGTGGAGAGTGAAAACGAAGATCATGGCATCTGGTCCAATCACTACATGGGAAATAGATGGAGAAACAGTGGAAACAGTGTCAGACTTTCTTTTTCTGGGCTCCAAAATCACTGCAGATGGTGACTGCAGCCATGAAATTAAAAGACGCTTACTCCTTGGAAGGAAAGTTATGACCAACCTAGATAGCATATTCAAAAGCAGAGACATTACTTTGCCAACAAAGGTTCGCCTAGTCAAGGCTATGGTCTTTCCTGTGGTCATGTATGGATGTGAGAGCTGGACTGTGACGAAGGCTGAACGCCGAAGAATTGATGCTTTTGAACTGTGGTGTTGGAGAAGACTCTTGAGAGTCCCTTGGACTGCAAGAAGATCCAACCAGTCCATTCTGAAGGAGATCAATCCTGGAATTTCTTTGGAAGGAATGATGCTGAAGCTGAAACTCCAATATTTTGGCCACCTCATGCGAAGAGTTGACTCATTGGAGAAGACTCTGATGCTGGGAGGGATTGAGGGCAGGAGGAGAAGGGGACGACAGAGGATGAGATGGCTGGATGGCATCACTGACTCAATGGATGTGAGTCTGAGGGACCTCCGGGAGCTGGTGATGGACAGGGAGGCCTGGCGTGCTGCGGTTCATGGGGTCGCAAAGAGTCGGACACGACTGAGCGACTGATCTGATCTGATCTGATCTGTACTTTTCTAAGAATTTGTCCATTTCTTCCATGTTGTCCATTTTATTTGCATATAATTGCTGATAGTAGTCTCTTATGATCCTTTGTATTTGTGTTGTCTGTTGTGATCTCTCCATTTTTGATTTCTAATTTTATTGATTAGATTTTTCTCCCATTGTTTCTTGATATCTGGTTAATGTTTTCTCAATTTTATTTATGCTTTCAAAGAACCATCTTTTGGCTTTGTTGATTTTTGCTATGGCCTATTTTGTTTCTTTTGCATTTATTTCTGCCCTAATTTTTAAGATTTCTTTCCTTCTATGAACCCTGGGGTTCTTCATTTCTTCCTTTTCTATTTGCTTTAGGTGCAGAGTTAGGTTATTTATTTGACTTTCCTCTTTTTTCTTGAGGTATGCCTGTTTTGCTAGGAACCTTCCTCTCAGAACTGCTTTTACAGTGTCCCACAGGTTTTGGGTTGTTGTGTATTCATTTGCATTCGTTTCTTTGCATATTTTGATTTCTTTTTTATTTCTTCTGTGATTTGTTGGTTATTCAGCAGCTTGTTATTTAGCCTCCATATGTTGGAATTTTTAATAGTTTTTCTCCTGAAATTGAGATCTAATCTTACTGCACCAGGGTCAGAAAGGATGCTTGGAATTATTATTATTATTATTTTAATTTGCCAAGGCTAGATCTATGGCCCAGGATGTGATCTCTCCTGGAGAAGGTTCTGTGTGCATTTGAGATAAAGGTGAAATTCATTGTTTTGGGGTAAAATGTCCTATAGATATCAATTAGGTCTAACTTTTCTATTGTATCATTTAAAGTTTATGTTTCCTTGTTATGTTTCTCTTTATTTGATCTATCCATAGTTGTGAGTGTGGTATTAAAGTCTCCCACAATTATTGTTTTATTGTTAATTTCCCTTTCATACTTGTTAGCATTTGTCTTGCATATTGTGGTGCTCCTATGTTGGGTGCATATATATTTATAATCGTTATATCTTCTTTTTGGATTGATCCTTTGATCATTATGTAGTGTCATTCTTTGTCTCTTTTCACAGCTTTTGTTTTAAAATCTATTTTATCTGATATGAGTATTGCTTGTCCTGCTTTCTTTTGGTCTCTATTTGCATGGAATATCTTTTTCCAGCCCTTCACTTTCAGTCTGTATGTGTCCCTTGTTCTGAGGTTCATCTCTTGTAGACAATATATATGGGGGTCTTGTTTTTGTATCTGTTCAGCCAGTCTTTGTATTTTGGTTGGGGAATTCAACCTATTTACATTTAAAAGACGCTTACTCCTTGGAAGGAAAGTTATGACCAAACTAGATAGCATATTCAAAAGCAGAGACATTACTTTGCCAACAAAGGTTCGCCTAGTCAAGGCTATGGTCTTTCCTGTGGTCATGTATGGATGTGAGAGCTGGACTGTGAAGAAGGCTGAGCGCCGAAGAATTGATGCTTTTGAACTGTGGTGTTGGAGAAGACTCTTGAGAGTCCCTTGGACTGCAAGGAGATCCAACCAGTCCATTCTGAAGGAGATCAATCCTGGAATTTCTTTGGAAGGAATGATGCTAAAGCTGAAACTCCAGTATTTTGGCCACCTCATGCGAAGAGTTGACTCATTGGAGAAGACTCTGATGCTGGGAGGGATTGAGGGCAGGAGGAGAAGGGGACGACAGAGGATGAGATGGCTGGATGGCATCACTGACTCGATGAATGCGAGTCTGGGTGACCTCCGGGAGCTGGTGATGGACAGGGAGGCCTGGCGTGCTGCGGTTCATGGGGTCGCAAAGAGTCGGACACGACTGAGCGACTGATCTGATCTGTTTGATAATATGATCCCATTGCCATTTACTTTATTGTTTTGGGTTCGACTTTATTCATCCTTTCTGTGTTTCTGTCTAGAGAAGATCCTTTAGCATTTGTTGGAGAGCTGGTTTGGTGGTACTGAATCCTCTCAGCTTTTGCTTGTCTGCAAAGCTTTTGATTTCTCCTTCATATTTGAATGAGATCCTTGCTGGGTTCAGTAATCTGGGCTGTAGGTTATTTTCTTTCATTACTTTAAGTATGTCCTGCCATTCCCTCATGGCCTGAAGAGTTTATATTGAAAGATCAGCTGTTATCCTTATGGGAATCCCCTTGTGTGTTATTTGTTGTTTTTCCCTTGCCACTTTTAATATATGCTCTTTGTGTTTGATATCTGTTAATTTGATTAATATGTGTCTTGTGGTTTTTTGCCTTGGGATTTTCCCTGTTTGGGACTCTCTGGGTTACTTGGACTTGGGTGATTATTTCCTTCCCCATTTTAGGGAAGTTTTCAACTATTATCTCCTCTCGTATTTTCTTATGGCCTTTTTTTTTTTTTTTTTTTGTCTTCTTCTTCTGGGACTCCTATGATTTGAATGTTGGGGCATTTAACATTGTCCCAGAGGTCTCTGAGGTTGTTTTCATTTCTTTTATTTTTTTTCTCTCTGTTTCATTTATTTCTATCATTCTATCTCCTACCTCACAAATCCTATCTTCTGCCTCTGTTATTCTACTGTTGGTTCCCTCTGGAGTGTTTTTGATCTCATTTATTGCATTATTCATTATATACTGACTCTTTTTTATTTCTTCTAGGTCCTTGTTAAACCTTTCTTGCATCTTCTCTATCCTTGTCTCCAGGCTATTTATCTGTAACTCCATTGTGTTTTCAAGATTTTGGATCATTTTCACTATCATTATTCAGAATTCTATATCAGGTAGATTCCCTATCTCTTCCTCTTTTGTTTGGTTTGGTGGGCATTTATCCTGTTCCTTTACCTGTTGGGTAATTCTTTGCCTCTTCATCTTGTTTATATTGATGTGTTTGGGGTGGCCTTTCCGTATTCTCGCAGTTTGTGGAGTTCTCTTTATTGTGGAGTTTCCTCACTCTGGGTGGGGTTGGACGGGTGGCTTGTCAAGATTTCCTGCTTAGAGAAGCTTGTGTCGGTGTTCTGGTGGATGGAGCTGGATTTCTTCTCTCTGGAGTGCACTGAAGTGTCCAATAATGAGTTTTGAGATGTCAATGTGTTTTGTATGACTTTGGGCAGCCTGTATATTGAAGCTCAGACCTATGTTTCTGTGTTGCTAGAAAATTTGTGTGGTATGTTTTGCTCTGGAGCTTGCTGGCCCTTGAGTGGTGCTTGGTTTCAGTTTAGGTATGAAGTCGTTTGATGAGCTCCTATCGATCAATGTTCCTTAGAGTCAGGAGTTCTCTGGTGTTCTCAGGATTTGGACTTAAGCTTCCTGCCTCTGGTTTTTAGCAGTATTACTACAATAGCCTGAAGACTTCTTCATCTATACAGCACTAATGATAAAACATCTAGATTAATGATGAAAAGTTTCTCCAAAATGAGGGACACCCACAGAGGTACACAGAGTTACATGGAGAAGAGAAGCGGTAGGAGGGAGATAGAGGTGACCAGGAGGAGAAGAAGGGGAATCAAAAGGGGAAAGAACAAGCTAACCAGTAATCACTTCCCTATGTGCTCTCCACAGTCTGGATCCCTCAGAGATGTTAATGGAGTTACACAGAGAAGAGAAGAGGGAGGAAGGAGACAGAGGTGGCCAAGAGGATAAAAGGGGGAATCAGAAGGAGAGAGACAGATCCAGCCAGTAATCAGTCCCCTAATTGTTCTCCATAGCCCAGAACACACAAAGAAATTAACAGATATGAGTAGAGAAGAGAAGGGGGAGGGAGGAGATAGAGGCAACCTTGTGGAGAAAAAGGAGAGTCCAAAGGAGGCGAGAGCAATCCAGCCAGTAATCTCACTCCCAGGTAAGAATGAGTGCTGAAGATTGGGTTCTCAAAGGTATAAAATTGATAACAAATACCAAAAAGCAAAAATTAAAAATCTAGAGTAGAGGTTAGAGTCTCAAAAATACAATATTAAAGAAAAAAAACCAAGTTACAAAAATTATATATATATATGTATATATATAGAACTTCATATATATATATATGAAGTTTGCTTTAAAAATAGGGTCTTTTTCCCAAAGTAATAGTAAGTTATAAAAATGAAAATTAAAGGAGTAATACAGGACTTAAAAAAATAAAAAAATTATAACAGTAAAAATATATCTAGGCCTTTCTCTGGTGTTGTGGACAATGTGGGGTCAGTTCATTTTCAGATAATTCTTTGATCCAGCTTACACTTCTGAAGATATACAGGCCCATTCCTATGTAGTCGATGCTATCTGCAGTATTTAGTCTATTGCACCTGTCACTTCCAAAGCGGTTCCCTCTGCTTATTTTATCTTGTTTGCTGGCCTCTTCAGAGTATAATTTCCTCCCTAACACAAGGGGGCAGTAGTGGTCACTTTTTTAGGCTCACTTGTTCAGTCATGCTGTGGGGAGGGAGGGACACTGCAAACAAATATCACTGGCATCTGTGGGGAGTGCTCCCAGTGTCTCAGCCACACTGGATTTGCCCCTGCTCATGGCGTGTGTGCTTTCCCAGTCTACACTGCTCAGGCTCTAGGTTGGTCTACAGGGAACTCTCTGAGGCAGGCTCTGCATTTCGTGCACTTCCCAGGTCTAAGCTGCTCAGGTTCAGGTTCTTGGGTACGCCACAAAGGTGCACACATAACTGGGCCAGCATTTTGGGCCCTTTGCCAGTCTGAGCAGCTCAGGTGAACAGGTTCTTGGTGAGCACAGTTACCCCTAGTTGGGCTTGTGACTTATCGCCTCCCCTGTCCCTGCCACTCGGTTTTCTGGATATAACTGGTGTGCCTTTTCAGGTGTGCCATGTGTCTCTTCTGGGGAACTAATCTCTGGCTGCAACCCTCCCTGCAGATGTCACCCATCCAGAATCCCAATGATTCTTGGTTAGCAATGAAGCCTGCTTGCAGTTTGGTAGATGATACCTCTCTGGGGTCATGATTGCCCCTTTCCAGCACTGGCTCCCTCACCTGCCTGTCTCCGGAGAAGGGTGTGCTGGTCTGCAGCCAGCTAGCTCGGCTCAGTCCTTTGTTTTGTGAGCGGGCCTGGCGGTGTCTTCAGATCAGATCAGATCAGATCAGTCGTTCAGTCGTGTCCGACTTTTTGCGACCCCATGAACTGCAGCACGCCAGGCCTCCCTGTCCATCACCAACTCCCGGAGGTCACTCAGACTCATATTCATCGAGTCAGTGATGCCATCCAGCCATCTCATCCTCTGTCGTCCCCTTCTCCTCCTGCCCCCAATTCCTCCCAGCATCAGAGTCTTCTCCAATGTCAACTCTTCGCATGAGGTGGCCAAAATACTGGAGTTACAGATTTAGCATCATTCCTTCCAAAGAAATTCCAGGATTGATCTCCATCAGAATGGACTGGTGGGATCTCCTTGCAGTCGAAGGGACTCTCAAGAGTCTTCTCCAACACCACAGTTCAAAAGCATCAATTCTTCGGCGTTCAGCCTTCTTCACAGTCCAGCTCTCACATCCATACATGACCACAGGAAAGACCATAGCCTTGACTAGACGAACTTTTGTTGGCAAAGTAATGTCTCTGCTTTTGAATATGCTATCTAGGTTGGTCATAACTTTCCTTCCAAGGAGTAAGCGTCTTTTAATTTCATGGCTGCAGTCACCATCTGCAGTGATTTTGGAGCCCAGAAAAAGAAAGTCTGACACTCTTTCCACTGTTTCTCCATCTATTTCCCATGTAGTGATTGGACCAGATGCCATGATCTTCGTTTTCTGAATGTTGAGCTTTAAGCCAACCTTTTCACTCTCCACTTTCACTTTCATCAAGAGGCTTTTGAGTTCCTCTTCACTTTCTGCCATAAGCGTGGTCTCATCTGCATATCTGAGGTTATTGATATTTCTCCCAGCAATCTTGATTCCAACTTGTGTTTCTTCCAGTCCAGCATTTCTCATGATGTACTCTGCATATAAGTTAAATAAACATGGTGACAATATACAGCCTTGACGTACTCCTTTTCCTATTTGGAACCAGTGTGTTGTTCCATGACCAGATCTAACTGTTGCTTCCTGACCTGCATACAGATTTCTCAAGAGGCTGATCAGGTGGTCTGGTATTCCCATCTCTTTCAGAATTTTCCATAGTTTATTGTGATCTACACAGTCAAAGGCTTTGGCATAGTCAATAAAGCAGAAATAGATGTTTTTCTGGAACTCTCTTGCTTTTTCCATGATCCAGCGGATGTTGGCAATTTGATCTCTGGTTCCACTGCCTTTTCTAAAACCAGCTTGAACATCAAGAAGTTCATGGTTCATATATTGCTGAAGCCTGGCTTGGAGAATTTTGAGTATTACTTTACTAGCGTGTGAGATGTGTGCAATTGTGCGGTAGTTTGAGCACTCTTTGGCATTGCCTTTCTTTGGGATTGGGATGAAAACTGACCTTTTCCAATCTTGTGGCCACTGCTGAGTTTTCCAAATTTGCTGGCATATTGAGTGTAGCACTTTCACAGCATCATCTTTCAGGATTTGGAATAGCTCCACTGGAATTCCATCACCTCCACTAGCTTTGTTCGTCGTGATGCTTTCTAAGGCCAACTTGACTTCACATTCCAGGATGTCTGGCTCTAGGTCAGTGATCACACCATCATGATTATCTGGGTCGTGAAGCTCTTTTTTGTACAATTCTTCTGTGTATTCTTGCCACCTCTTCTTAATATCTTCTGCTTCTGTTAGGTCCATACCATTTCTGTCCTTTATCGAGCCCATTTTTGCATGAAATGTTCCTTTGGTATCTCTGATTTTCTTGAAGAGATCCCTAGTCTTTCCCATTCTGTTGTTTTCCTCTATTTCTTTGCATTGATTGCTGAGGAAGGCTTTCTTATCTCTTCTTGCTATTCTTTGGAAGTGTGCATTCAGATGCTTATATCTTTCCTTTTCTCCTTTGCTTTTCGCTTCTCTTCTTTTCACAGCTATTTGTAAGGCCTCCCCAGACAGCCATTTTGCTTTTTTGCATTTCTTTTCCATGGGGATGGTCTTGATCCCTGTCGTTGGTTAGTTTTATATAATTCTGCTTTTTGTTCTGGAGGGTCTGAGATTTAGTTCTTGTTTCTTCTGTCTGCCCTATGATGGAGGAAGATAAGAGACTTGTGTAAGCTTCTGATGGGAGGGACTGGCTGTTGGGAAAACTGGGTCTGCTCTGGTGGGGAGGGTTAAGCTCAGTAAATCTTTAATCCAATTTTCTGCAGATGCATAGGGCTCCTTCCCTGTTAGTTGATGGGCCTGAGGTAACCAGTCCTGGCTTCCACAGGCTCTATGGTAGGGCTACTCGTGACTTTCAACGGGACTGATCTCAACACATGCCTCCCAGGAGTGCTGCTGCCAGGGTCCCTGTCCATATAGCAGGCCACTGATAACCCACCCCTCTGCCAGAGACCCTCAAACACTCAGGCAGGTCGGGCTCAATCTTTTGTGAGGTAAATTCTCCTTTCCCTGGGTCTTGATGATTATAAGGTTTTGTTTATGCCCTCCAAGAATCTGGTTCCCTCAGTACTATGGAAGTTCTGTAATCAAATTCCACTGTCCTTCAAAGTCAGATTACCTGGGGATTCCCAGTCCCTTTGCTGTATTCCTAGGTTGGGAAGTCTAATGTGGGGCCTAGAACCTACTCAACAGCGTAAGAACTTATTTGGTATTATTGTGCTCCAGTTTGTGGGTCACATATGCAGTGGGTATGGGATTTGATGTTACTGTGATTGTGCCCCTCCTACTGTTTCCTTGCAGCTTTTCCTTTGTCCTTGAACATGGGGTGTCTTTTTATGGTGGGTTCCAATATCATCCTGTTGATGAGTGTTGACCAGCTAGTTGCGGTTTTGGTATTCTAATAGGAGAAGGTGAACACAAATTTAATTAGAGATACTAAGGGAATATTTCATGCAAATATGGGCACAATAAAGGGCAGACATGGCAAGGACCTAACAGAAGCAGAAGAGATTAAGAAAAAGTGGCAAGAATACACAGAATAACTATACAAAAAGTCTTAAAGGCCCAGATAACCACAATGTTATGGTCACTTACGTAGAGCCAGATACCCTGGAGTGTGAAGTCAAGTGGGTCTTAGGAAGCATTTCTATGAACACAGCTAGTGAAGATGATGAAATTACAGCTGAATTATTTCAAATCCTAAAAGATAATGCTGTTAAAGGGCTGTACTCAATATGCCAGCAAATTTGGAAAACTCAGCAATGGCCACAGGACTGGAAAAGATTAGTTTTCATTTCAATCCCAAAGAAAGGCAATGCTAATGAATGTTCAAACTTCTGTACAATTGTGCTCATTGCACATGCTAGCAAATTAATGCTCACAATCCTTCAAGCTAGGCTTCAATAGTATGTGAATTGAGAAATTCCAGATGTACAAGATAGATTTAGAAAAGGCTGTGGGACCAGAGATCAAATTCCCAAGGTCCATTGCATTATAGAAAATGCAAGGGAATAAAAAAAAATCTACTTCTGCTTCATTAACTACACTAAAGCCTTTGGCTGTGTGGATAACAACAAACTGGAAAATTCTTAAAGAGACTGGAGTATCAGATCACCTTACCTTAGAAACCTATATGCACAACAAGAAGCAACAGTTAGAACAGGACATGGAATGACTCACTGGTTCAACACTGGGAAAGAAGTTTGTCAAGGCTGTATATTGTCACCCTGCTTATTTACCTTATTATACAGAGTACATCATGTGAAATGCTAGGCTTGATGAATTCCAAGCTGGAATCAAGTTTACCAGGAGAAATATCAATAATGTCAGATGTGCAGATGACATCACCTTAATGGCAGAAAGTGAAGAGAAACTAAAGGGCCTCTTGATGAGGGTAAAAGAGGAGAGTGAAAAACCTGGATTAAAACTCAAATTCAAAAAACTAAGATCATGGTATCCAGTCCCATTATTTCATGGCCAATGCATGGGGAAAAAGTGGAAACAGTGACAGATTTTATTTTCTTTGGCTCCCAAATCACTGCAGATGGTGACTGCAGTCATGAGATTAAAAGACATTTGCTTCTTAGAAGAAAATCTATGACAAACCTAGACAGAATATTAAAAGTCAGAGACATCACTTCACTGACAAAGGTCCTTATAGTCAGAGCTATGTTTTTTCCAGTAGTCATGTACAGATGTGAGAGTTGGACCATAAAACAGGCTGGGAGCCAAAGAACTAATGCTTTCAAATTCTGGTACTGAGAAGACTCTTGAGAGTCTCTTGGATAGCAAGGATTTCAACCCAGTCAATCTCAAAGGAAATCAATCCTGAATATTTACTGGAAGGACTGATGCTGAAACTGAAGTTCCAATGCTTTGAGCACCTGATGCAAAGAGCTAAGTCACTCAAAATTATTCTGATGCTGGGAAAGTTTGAGGGCAGGAGGAGAAGAGGTGACAGAGGATAAGATGGTTGGATGGCATCACTGACTCAATGGACATGAGTTTGAGAAGACTTTATAAGATAATGATGGACAGGGAAGCCTGGCATGCTGCAGTCCATAGGGTTGTAAAGTGTCAGACACAACTTAGCACACATACACACTTAAATGTCTTTTATTCTGCAAAATTCCCTTTCCACCATTTTCCCCCTTGTTGTGTACTTTTTGAAGAAATCAGTTTATTTATTTATTTATTTATTTTTAGTCTCATAGAACTCCTTACATCCTGCATTTTACTGACTTCAGCTCTCCAGTATTTGAAATGGAGAAGGAAATGGCAAACTACTCCAGTATTCTTGCCTGGAGAATCCTGTGGATGGAGGAGCCTGGTGGGCTGCTGTCCATGGGGTCGCACAGAGTGGGACACGACTAAAGCAACTTAGCAGCAGCAGCAGCAGTATTTAAAAAATAAGACAAACTTGTCTCTTTATCCCCTCTAATGCCTAAATCAAGAGTTTAATCTAGAAGCTGAATGACATTCAGGATTATTTAGCTTTGTTTGTTTGTTAACACAACTTAATGGGGGATATTTTAAACTTTCCATTGTATCACATTGGAAAGTATATATGTTGTCTCACCTTTAGTCATGTTAGGATTCATCATTAAAGTCAGGTATTACTTGTTGATCACTGAATTATAAGATTTCTCTCAGCTTCCCATTATATTATTAAGAAAATCAAATTGGTAATATTCTGAGTTTATAATAACTTCATTTATTAATTGGGATTATTTCAAAAATGTTTTAAGAAATTCTTTTGATTTGAAATTTTCCTATCAATTATATGGTTACTTGATATAAAATTTATCAAACAAAGCTTGGGTAAATGCTTGATTTCTTTTTTCTCCCTATTTTTTATAATAATGAATTAGGTGTGTTTTTTTTTTTGCATCATTGAAAGATGATCAATTAGTTTTTAAAAGGCGATTATTTTAAAACCTCATATTTTTACCTCATAATTATCGTTTCCTTTTTTTTTTTTTTTTTCCATTCCTCTATGTAGATGTAATTTCCCTCTGGTATTACTGGCCTTCTATTTGAAGGATTTCCTTTATCATTTCTTATAGTGTATATCTGCCAGTAATACATTCTTTCAGCTTTTCTGTGTCTGAAAATGTCTTTATTTGACCTTAACTTTTGAAAACTATTTTCACTGGATGCAGAATAGTAGGTTGACCTTTTTTTTTTCCTTTCAGTACTTTAAAGATGTTGCTCCAGTGTCTTCTCACTTGTATTATGTGCAATGAATAATCTACTTTGGCCCTCATTTTTGTTCCTCTGTGCATATGTGTCTCTTTTTCCCATTGGCTTTTTTAAAAGGATATTTTTTTTTCATCAGTTATATGAATAATGTGGTTGTGATGTGTCATTCTTCCTATTTATTGTATTTGTATTTCATTGACATTCTGCATCTACTGATTTGCAGTTCTCATCTAATCCAAATTATCCTTCAAATAGTTATTTCTGTCTTCCACCCCTTTCTTTGGTGACTCCAATGTGTGAAGTTGTCCCATAGCTTACTGATACTTCTTTTCTTCTTTCTGTTTTATTTCAGATAGTTTACATTGCTATGCCTTCAAATTCTTTCATATTTTCTTTTACAGTATATGATCTATTGTGAAACTCATCTAGTGTAATTTTTATCGGACATTGTAGTCTTTCATTTTAGATATTTGTTTTTGGTCTTTTTACATCTGCTATGTTTTTACTAACTTCAGTATATAGTATAGAATACAGTTATAACACCTTATTTTCATGCCCTTTTCTTCTAAGATGTGGGTCAGCTTTTGGTCAGTTTCAAGTGATTAATTTTTATCCTCATTATGGGTCATATATTTTTGCTTCATGCATAGCTGGTAATCTTTGATTGAATGCCAAACATTTTGAAGTTTACCCTGTTACGTGCTAGATTTTAATTTTATTTATTTAGTTAGTTAGTATTCTTACAACTGTTCTTCAACTTTTTCTGGAACACAGTTGATTACTTGGGAATAGTTTGATCCTCTCATGTTTGCTTTTGCAATTTGTTAGGTCAGGCCAGAGTAGTGATTGCATGCATGCTGTGTCATTTCAGTCATGTCCAACTCTTTGTAACCCTATGGACTATAGCCACCATGCTCCTCTATCCATGGGATTCACCAAGCAAGAATACTGGAGTGGTTACTAAAACTTCCTCCAGGGGATTGTCCCAACCTAGGGATCAAATTCGAGCCTAATGTCTCCTACATTGACAGACAGGTTCTTTACCTCTAGCACCACCTGGGAAGCTCAGAGTAGTGCTTAGTCTAAGCTAATTACTCCTCACTACTATGGCAGATCAGATCAGATCAGATCAGTCGGGCAGTCGTGTCCGACTCTTTGTGACCCCATGAATCGCAGCACGTCAGGCCTCCCTGTCCATCACCAACTCCCAGAGGTCACCCAGACTCACATCCATCAAGTCAGTGATGCCATCCAGCCATCTCATCCTCTGTCGTCCCCTTCTCCTCCTGCCCCCAATCCCTCCCAGCATCAGGGTCTTCTCAAATGAGTCAGCTCTTCACATCAGGTGGCCAAAATATTGGAGTTTCAGCTTCATCATCAGTCCTTCCAAAGAACATCCAGAAATGATCTCCTTTGTCTCTGCTTTTCAATATGCCATCTAGGTTGGTCATAACTGTCCTTCCAAGGAGTAAGCATCTTTTAATTTCATGGTTACAATCACCATATGCAGTGATTTTGGAATCCAGAAAATAAAGTCGGCCACTGTTTCCCCATCTATTTGCCATGAAGTGATGGGACCAGATGCCGTGACCTTAGTTTTCTGAATGTTGAGCTTTAAGCCAACATTTTGACTCTCCTCTTTCACTTTCATCAAGAGGCTCTTTGGTTCTTCTTCACTTTCTTCCATAAGGGTGGTGTCATCTGCATATCTGAGTTTATTGATATTTCTCCCGGCAATCTTGATTCCAGCTTGTGCTTCCTCCAGCCCAGCATTGTTTCCAGCAGGAGGATAAATGCATTCCTTAATCTTTGTTAGAATATAAAGTCTGCTTAATGAAAGCTTTATAATTATGAAATTATGGATTTAAACATATTCAATGTGTATTCATTTAAGATGATAAGTGTTAATGGTCAACTTGTCCGATTTTGGTTAGTGAGAACCCCTTCAAAGATGCTTTTGAAAGACCCTAGGTGTCCTTTGTGTTTTCCTTGCTTTTTGTCAATATGATGTTTCAGACTCATTTTTGTATGTTTTTTTGCATTAAATCACTAATTTCTCAAAGGACTCGTGAGTGCTATTTTGAGGAATAGAAAGGAAGGAATGACCCAGGCCTGGGATACTGAGAATGCCCCAAGGAGAACATATTAAAGGCTGAAGATTGTTAAAGACTAATTGGAGCATTCCCAGAGTATAATCAGTATTTCAATAAGCAAACCTCAGACATATGATCCTTTTTTGGATTCCTCTCACTGTCTTCTCCCCACTGCCCTCACCACACTCACATTCACTCATTCACATGAAAAGACAAAGTAAATCTTTCATATTGGTTGCTCTGGAACACTGGGAGCAGTTGAAATTAATATCAAATATGGGCAAATCTGAGATTAAATGGCCATTTAATTTTCATTTCACAGAAGAGACTCCTAGTTACTTCTTCCATCTTCAGTTTTCTAATATAAGTGCTCTCGGAAAAATTCCATAAAAGATACAAAGCTCAAAGTAGATTAACATTCTGAGGCTCTAAGTTAATTTCTCAAAGTTTAATAATATGGAAAAGGAGAACATGCAGGAGTGAAATCTGAGGATGATTAATTCAAATTCTTATTTTCTTTATTTTTATTTTTTAAATTTATTTATTTTAATTGGAAGCTAATTACTTTACAATATTGTAGTGGGTTGTGCCATACATTGACATGAATCAGCCATAGGTTTAGATGTGTTCCCCATCCTGAACACCCCTCCCACTTCCCATCCATCTGGGTCATCCCTGTGCACCAGCCCTGAGCACCCTGCCTCATGCATAGAACCTGGACTGGCGATCTGTTTCACGTATGATAATATAAAGATTTCAATGCTGTTCTCTCAGATCATCCCACCCTTGCCTTCTCCCACAGAGTCCAAAAGACTGTTCTGTACATCTGTATCTCTTTTGCTGTCTAACATACAGGTTTATCATTAACATCTTTCTAAATTCCATATATATGTGTTGGAATACTGTATTGGTGTTTTTCTCTCTGGCTTACTTCACTCTGTATAATAGGTTCCAGTTTCATCCACCTCATTAGAACTGACTCAAATGCATTCTTTTTAATGGCTAAATAATATTCCATTGTGTATATGTACCACAGCTTTCTTATCTATTCATCTGCTGATGGACATCTAGGTTGCTTACATGTCCTGGCTATTAAAAACAGTGCTTTGATGAACATTGGGGTACATGTGTCTCTTTCAATTCTGGTTTCCTCAGTGTGTATGCCGAGCGGTGGGATTGCTGGGTCATATGACAGTTCTAGTTCCAGTTTTTTAAGGAATCTCCACACTTTTCTCCATAGTGGCTGTGTTAGTTTGCATTCCCACCAACAATGTAAGAGGGTTCCCTTTTCTCCACACCCTCTCCAGCATTTATTGTTTGTAGATTTTTGGATAGCAGCCATTCTGACTGACATGAAATGGTACCTCATTGTGGTTTTGATTTGCATTTCTCTGATAATGAGTGATGTTGATCATCTTTTCATGTGTTTGTTAGCCATCTTTAATCTTCTTTGGAAAAATGTCTGTTTAGTTCTTTGGCCCATTTTTTCATTGGGTCATTTATTTTTCTGGAATTGAGCTGCAGGAGTGGCTTGTATATTTTTGAGATTAATTCTTTGTCAGTTGCTTCATTTGCTATTATTTTCTCCCATTCTGAAAGCTGTGTTTTCACTGCGCTTATAGTTTCTTTCATTGTGCCAAAGCTTTTAAGTTTAAATAGGTCCCATTTTTTTTATTTTTACTTTTATTTCCATTACTCTGGAGGTGGGTCATAGAGAATTCTGCTGTGATTTATGTCAGAAAGTGTTTTGCCTATGTTTTTCTCTAGAAATTTTATATTTTCTGGTCTTACATTTAGATCTTTAGTCCATTTTGAGTTTATTTTTGTGAATGGTATTAGAAAGTGTTCTAGTTTCATTGTTTTTTACAAGTGGTTAACCAGTTTTCTCAGCACCACTTGTTCAAACTCTTATTTTTAAATACTACTTTCAACTTATATATTCAGCAAAAGTTATAGTCAGTAAAAAAAAACCTGACATCTCATTTTATTTATTTTCTTCTCCTAGGCTCATCATTTTAGACTAGTTTAGAAGGTAAAAAAGCAAGTGAAGCAAGAAAATAGTGCTGATTTTTGTACAAAAGAGGTTATCATTTAATTGATAATTAGCGAGTCATGCGGCCAATTTAATAACACATGAACAGGTTTCCTCATATGGGTTTCTGGTCATTATGCCTCATCTTACATTTGGAAGATTATTGGTGTCATTACAGATATCTTTTGGAAAGTGAAAAAGCAGTTATGACTGTTTAGTACTGAGATATTACTAATGTCCAAGAGTAACACATATCATAAATCATAAATCAATAATTAACTTTAATGTCTTTTTCATGTTCTAATATTGAATTAGTCCATTATCCATCTCATCTGTATTATGTAGTATTTAAAACAATTGATATTTATTAGTCCAACACTGTAAATCAACTATATTGCAATATATATTTTTTTTTACAAAAGCCAAAAGAAAACAATTGATCTTTATAAGATAGATCCAAAGTCCTCTGATCATCCTTCTCATTATATACTAGGGGTAAAAGTTTATAACCAATGAAGGACAGTCTGTAAACTAGATTGTAGCTTATGCTCACCCATATTTAGGCAGTCCTAATAAAAGCAATATTAATTTAGAATTATAATTAGGATTTTAAATCAACTGAGAGTTCTTTGAGAATAATCCAGTAGTTCTAGTATGAATAAAATTATAACCATATTTTACACAAGAATATTCAGTGTAAAATTATAGGAAATAAAAAAGCAATAATAAAATATTAATTTAAAATTACACAAAAAGCCTCTACCACAAGATGACTACTGCCTGCATATTGGAGAACATTTTTGCATACATTTCTCATGGAAATACAATCAGGTGTTCTGTTTTTCAAAAATGGCATCCTGTTCATATTGTTCTGAAATGGTTTTAGTCTTTTAGTTAAAAAATAGAAGTCATTTGTGCCCATGATTAATAATTCAAATAGTATAGTAAGACAGAAAATGAAAATTAGAAGTCAACCTAGGCTTACTCTGCAGACATAGCCATTAATATTTTAA
The DNA here is from genome assembly GCA_935064755.1 of Tragelaphus eurycerus. NCBI lineage: Eukaryota > Metazoa > Chordata > Mammalia > Artiodactyla > Bovidae > Tragelaphus > Tragelaphus eurycerus. Next base: position 2,688,421 of record CAKXYN010000118.1, read on the forward strand.
ACATATTTTAAAATATTTATATATATATATATATATATATATATATATATATCAGCATATACACCCACATACATGCATACATTATTCACAAGAATGGGATAACAGCAAACTTACTGTTATGTACTATCCTTTTATAATTAATAATGTTATTAATCACTGTGGAGATACTTTCCTATCAGCACATATGTATTTTCCTTAGTCACTTCTCATCCTCACAAACTAGCCATATACATTCATTTGCATTATATATAATAAGAAAAGAAAGACTTAAATACTCATAGAAAAATAATTTAAACTCCTTGACTAAAAAATATTCTCTATTGAATAGTCTTTATCTTATTCTCCCTTTATTTCATTTATTTTACTCTCCATACTGTAGTGCTTTTAGTCTGTTCATTCGTGCATACGAAGTCACTACAGTCGTGTCCGACTCTGGGGCTGTAGCCCCGAGCTTCCTTTGTCCATTGGATTCTTGTGATCCTACAGGCAAGAATACTGAAGTGGGTTGCCACGCTCTTCTCCAGGGGATCTTCCCCACTCAGGGGTTGAATCTGCTTCTCCTGTGTCTTCTGCATTGGCTGGTGGGTTCTTTACCCTTAGAACCACCTGGGAAGCTCCTCTTTGTGTATCCTTGCCTGGAAAATCCCATGGACGGATGAGCCTGGTAGGCTATAGTCCATGGCGTCGCAAAGAGTCGGACATGACTGAGTGACTTTTTCCTTTACTTTTACTCTACTTAATAATGCTTCCCTGTGGCTCAGACGGTAAAGTGTCTGCCTGAAATGCAGGAGAAAGAAAGTGAAGTTGCTCAGTCGTGTCCCATTCTTTGCAACACCATGGGCTGTAGCCTACCAGGCTCCTTTGTCCATGGGATTCTCCAGGCAATAGTCCTGGAGCAGATTGCCATTTCCTTCTTCAGGGAATCTTCCCAATCCAGGGATCAAACCCGGGTCTCCCACATTGTAGACAGATGCTTTACTTTCTGAGCCACGAGGGAATGCAGGAGAACTGGGTTCAATCCCTGGGTCGGGAAGATCCCCTGGAGAAGGAAATGGTAACCCACTCCAGTACTCTTGCCTGGATAATCCCATGAACATAAGAGCCTGACAGGCTACAGTCCAAAGTGTTGGGAAGTATTGGACATGACTGATCATTATAACTGAACCATGTCTGTATCTAAATGTTATATGCATCACTGGTGTAATGACCTGAAGAAGAACCAATGGCTGACTGCATCAAGAAGCCAATAGGAATAAGGAAAGCATTGAGTTTCAGACTGTATTTCTGTTCCTCAGTTTCAGACTTTGTGTACTAATATCTAATGATAAATATCCAGAGTTCTCATCAGAACCCAAAACACTCAAAAAAGAGTTGTTGGACATACTTGTAGGCATATTCTGTACCAATTTCATGGTCATTATCTTCTTTCTTACTCCTGAGAGCTTTGAGCCAGGTGCTTCCTAGAGGGCTTACCCTCTTTACTCTTGTTCTAATAATATCTCCTATGCTAGTCAACTTCTCCCTGATGCCATTTTTTACTTTATCCTTATCCTAATTTTTATTTCATTCATACTGTCAGGATCTTGCTCAGTGACTTCTTAGGGCTCCTCAGTTCCATAAGTTCTGGATTTTTAGGCATTACTTGAAAATAAGCCTCTGCAAATCCTGTATTTGGGTGCCTAACAGGTTCATCATTGTTATTACAGCCCAAACAGTGGGCCTGGTCCCTCTCTTATCTCTAAAACAGCTGTTTCACGTTCATACTTGCTCATTTGCCTCAATACTGAGTTTTCTAATGTGAATTTTCCAGACTCTATTGATCATATTAAAATCTTTTCCAGAAGTCTTTCTGCTACTGCACTGTTTGATGTTTTACATAGATTGGTTAAAGGCCACTCATTATTACTCTTTGGATCAATCCATAAAGTCAAGCAACTCTTGGATTTGAAGTTAGATTTCCTTGACTAGGTACAAGGGCAATAGTGAAAGTATTCACTGTATGAGCAGCTTTCAGAGATCAAGAACTTGAGGTATGTGTATTTCCAATGATAAAATGAGGCTTTATATTTTCAATGCAGTGAAATGTTAGGGTACAATAACTTGGAATTATGCCTTTCTGGCCAGCTCTGTAAAGTGAGAGAGAGCCACATTTAAGCTGTAACTTTTTAGATGAAGAGTAAGAATGCTTCAAAGTCAGTTAAATTAGTGAATGGCAAAGCACTTGTCAATCCATTTCTTTTAGGAAAATTCTAGTTTATTTGCCCAAAGAAAAGATTCAAAGGACTTTACATTTATTGAGGAGACAATGAGGAATGTCAGGGAAGAGCTCATTAAATTGTTCTACTTGGGAAATGGTCAGTCCACTTGCTTTACAGTTGTGTCCGACTCTTAGTGACCTCATAGACTGCAGCCTCCCAGGCTCCTCCATCCATGAGATTTTCCAGGCAAGAGTACTGGAGTGGGGTGTCATTGCCTTCTCTGATATGATATAGTACTGAACCTCAAATTCCAAATCAGTGATATCAATATTCTCAGGTACCAAAAATATCTGATAAACTGTCTACCAGATATGGATTTAATAGTTCAAATTTTATTTTTGTGTCTTAAGTTGTTCTAAGAACTGAGTTAAAAAAAAACTCATGAGTATCAAGGTATTTATAAATGATGCAGTGTCTAGGATTGGCTTTAAATAATTTCCCCTGAAAAAGGGAAGCATAGATATAACAAGATTGGACAGGAGTTGATAAATGTTGAACCTAGTTGTTGGATGTGAACTGATTCATTGTAATCATGGCTCTATTTCTATGTGTATTTGAAAATTTCCATAATAAAAATTTTAAAAATCTTAAGTATTATTCTGCATATAACCAGAGAATCTCTGGCAGCAACTGAAGCCATATGCTTAACCTTCTGAAATAAACCTTTCTTACTTTCAGAGCTACAGACACCTTTCTTAATAAGCAAGAGTGCAAAAATCTGATAAGGGCATTGAGTGAGATTTTATTCCATGAAATGTCTTGCTTAGGTAAATCATTAGAACATGACTAAAATGAAAACAGAGACTAAAATCGCATCCATAAAGCTGACATTTCAAAAGCCAGTCTTGAAATTGTTGCTGTAGGTGAGTGGAAAGTGTCCCCCTGGCTTATTCCACTCAATGTGATCCTGGTTATACTTTTGTTTATAAACATGGAAAGGACCTGGCTGAAAGTGAAACCCTAACCATATTTGTGAAAGAGTGAGCAGAGGTGATCCGGCTAGAAATACCAGTCATATATAGGTTAGAATTTTCAGAAAAGAGTTTCCTTTGTGGTCCTGCTACCAGAAAAGAATAACTACTCAGGCCTGAAGTATTTTCTTCAGTATGTTTCAGATTCTACTGTTTCTTTCTGTTGCTCTTTCAATATTTTCCAGGAGGAGAGGTTCTGTCTTACTACTAAGATTTGATGATAAATCATTCTCTTTTGAATAATCTTTGTTCATATCTGAAGCAGATATGAATTTTTAATAGCCCTCAGTGGTGTTGATGCTGTGACTTTCAAGAAATAGTTGTCCCAGGCATTTCTTTTGTAAACTTTGAGAGTACTCTCATTAAATTACCAAGAATTTTTCATTAATCTCCAAACTTGCTGCTTTTTAAGGAACTTGCTTATCCACTTTTTGGTTCCTTTCTGTGATGTTTTAACTATCTTTAACAGTTCCAATGATAAAATATACCACTGATATCATTCCATAGATCTGTGAAGATTACTTTCATGGACCACATCTAGAAATAATGCCTTTGATCTTCATCCTTATATTTTGTCAGTAGTCAGAAGACTGTTCTTACAGAGTTAACATCAAGTGACTTTGATTTGCTCTGTCAGGCCATATAAACCAAAATGTTAATCTTACTGCTTAGCTGAAATATTCTTGGAATTCCTCCAGTTTTGTAGTGAACCACCAGGTTGGCTTATTCTATTTTCCACAAATTAAAACGTTTTTTCTTTTTTTTTTTTCTCTCCATTTAGTGAAACAAACCTAGATGCTACAAAATCAGAGACGGTCATATACTTAGAAGAATTATCCTTTTAAAAAATTGTGTGTGTGTGGTGTCAGACTTTTTTAAAAAAATTTTTTTATTATTATTATTTTTTATTTTACAATATTGTAGTGGTTTTGCCACACATCAACAGGCATCTGCCATGGGTGTAACACGTGTTCCCCATCCTGAACCCCCTTCCCACCTCCCTCCCCATACCATCCCTCTGGGTCATCCCAGTGCACCAGCCCCAAGCTTCCTGTATCCTGTATCGAACCTGGACTGGCGATTGGTTTCTTATATGATATTATACATGTTTTAATGCCATTCTCCCAAATCATCCCCCCGTCCCTCTCCCACAGAGTCCAAAAGACTGTTCTATACACCTGTGTCTCTTTTGCTGTCTTGCATACAGGGTTGTCGAAAAACACCAATGCAATATACTGCTGCTGCTGTGTCACTTCAGTCGTGTCCGACTCTATGCGACCCCATGGACTGCAGCCTACCAGGTTCCTCCATCCATGGGATTTTCTGGGCAACAGAACTGGAGTAGGGTGCCATTGCCTTCTCCCAAAAAGTATACTAACGCATATACATGGAATTTAGAAAGACAGTAACGACAACCCTGTATGGTGTCATACTTTTTCCTGGACCATGGACTGTAGACTGCCAGACTCCTCTGCCCATGGAATTTTCCAGACGAGAATACTAGAGTGGGGTGCCATTTCCTACTCCAGGTGATCTTCCTCAGCCAGGGATTGAACCACATTTCTTGAGTCTCCTGAATTGACAAGCAGATTCTTTGCCACTAGTGCCACCTGGGAAGCTCTTTTAGGCAAATAATAACAAACAACGTCACCAGAAGATTTTGATGCTAGGGGGAAAAAAGGCATAGAAGATTGATTACCTTTGCTTCCTTCACCTCCACTAAGGGCAAGAGTTTGGGAAGCTACCTCTAACTTCTGAGGTTTTCTCTTTTATGGTTTATGAAGTTATTACATAGTTCACTAATTTTAAATGCATAATTTGATTAATTTTGGTAATACAAATGTATACCTACCATGATGATTATACATTTGTATACAAGTCCATGATGATTTTTTAACTGAAATGGAAAAGAAGGAAAGGGGAAAATGAAAATAAAATAGTAAGCATTATTTTATAGACTTGATAGATTTTCTCAGACTTCACAATTATTCCATAAGGCTTATAATTCAAGAGAATTGAAAGTATAAACTGTGTTGCTATGTTGAAATAGCTACCCATAGAATGGATCTACTTTTAATTATTGGTTACATAAATAAAACCTCTTGGGAATTTTTGATCAGGGATGTTGATATGCACCCTATGACTTTAAAAACATGTTAGAAATGGGAGCTTTAAATGTGCATAACTCTGTATAATAGGCTCCATTTTCAGCCACCTCATTAGAACTGATTCAAATGTATTCTTTTTAATGGCTGAGTAATACTCCATTGTGTATATGTACCACATAGTGAAGTAAGCCAGAAAGAAAAACACCAATACAGTATACTAATGCATATATATGGAATTTAGAAAGATGGTAACAATAACCCTGTATACGAGACAGCAAAAGAGACACTCATGTATAGAACAGTCTTTTGGACTCTGGGAGAGGGAGAGGGTGGGATGATTTGGGTGAATGGCATTAAAATATGTATAATATCATATATGAAATGAGTCGCCAGTCCAGGTTCGATGGATGATACTGGATGCTTGGGGCTGGTGCACTGGGACGACCCAGAGGGATGGTATGGGGAGGAAGGAGGGAGGAGGGTTCAGGATGGGGGACACATGTATACCTGTGGCAGATTCATTTTGATATATGGCAAAACCAATAAAATATTGTAAAGTTAAATAAAATAAAATTAAAAATAAAATAAAATAAAAGTACATAACTCATTGTAACAGTTTTGGTCATAATGCAACAATATATGAAAAAGTTAAACACATCCTGTGATGTTGCTCTCATACTTAAAGACTCTCATAGCATTCCATTAAGCCAACAGACCCCAGTACTTTTGCCTGGAAAATCCCATGGACGGAAGATCCTGGTAGGCTCCAGTCCATGGGGTCCCTAAGAGTCGGACACGACTGAGCGACTTCACTTTCACTTCTCACTTTCATGCACTGGAGAAGGAAATGGCAACCCACTCCAGTTTTCTTGCCTGGAGAATCCCAGGGACAGGGGAGCCTGGTGAGCTTCCGTCTATGGGGTCGCACAGAGTCGGACACGACTGAAGCGACTTAGCGACTTAGCAAGCCAACAGAAGCCCATGCTTCTTATCTAGGTACTCATACCTTCACAACTGGCTGCAACCCACATTCCAGAGTCATCTTCCTCCCCAATCCCAGCTACTCCACAAGCTAGATAGGCAGCTAACTCTTTCCTAAACAGACCCTGATTTTCAGGCCAGACTCTCACTAACATTCCTACCCAGTTGGGAAGCTCCTCCCCTCTCTCCAGCAAGAACATTCCTTCTTCAAGTACCAGCCCAACTTCAGCCCCAACCCCGCTCCCATCCCTGCCAAGGAGAGGTAGCCCTGCCTGCTTCCTGCTGTAAACGTCCCTGGCATAGCACCTGCTTAATTATATTTTAATAATATGTCATGACAGGGGAATCTTCCTTTTTTCCAGAATTGACTCTGAGAGCCCACAGCTGAAAACTTCTCACATTTTTAGAACAACTCCACCCATGAGTCCACTTAAGTCCTATAAAAACTTTCTGAAAAGCAAAACATCATGTCTGCAGAAACTGCACCCCATTTCTCCCACTGAACCCCATCACTCCACTCCCAGTTTGTGCAAGTTGCAATGAGGTGGGGTTGATGATGAACTCTTATGAAAAGTGAGATCAATTTTTGCCATCTCCTCCCATTTTGAGGGGTGTAACTTGATGGGTCCCAGGCCTTAAAACCAACAGTGGAAGAACCAAAATAAGGACTCTAAGACAATCTCATATTGAGCCACAAAGCTTGGTGGCCTAATCAGTTTTGGGCCAACAGGCAAATTTGGCCTTGGAATACGGAATGGAGCAGGGGAATATGGAATGGAGCAAGGCAAAGACTAATAGAGTTTTGCCAAGAAAACGCACTAGTCGTAACAAACACCCTTTTCCAACAACACAAGAAAAGACTCTATACATGGACATCACCAGATGGTCAACACCAAAATTAGATCAATTATATTCTTTGCAGCCAAAGATGGAGAAGCTCTATACAGTCAGCAAAAACAAGACCAGGACACGACTGTGGCTCGGACCATGAAATCCTTATTGCCAAATTCAGACTAAAATTGAAGAAAGTAGAGAAAACCACTAGACCATTCAGGTATGACCTAAATCAAATCCCTTATGATTATACAGTGGAAGTGAGAAATAGATTTAAGGGCCTGGATCTGATAGACAGAGTGCCTGATGAACTATGGAATGAGATTCGGGACATTGTAGAGGAGACAGGGATCAAGACGATCCCCATGGAAAAGAAATGCAAAAAAGCAAAATGGCTGTCTGGGGAGGCCTTACAAATAGCTATGAAAAGAAGAGAAGCGAAAAGCAAAGGCGAAAAAGAAAGATATAAACATCTGAATGCAGAGTTCCAAAGAATAGCAAGAAGAGATAAGAAAGCCTTCTTCAGCGATCAATGCAAAGAAATAGAGGAAAACAACAGAATGGGAAAGACTAGGGATCTCTTCAAGAAAATCAGAGATACCAAAGGAACATTTCATGCAAAGATGGTCTCGATAAAGGACAGAAATGGTATGGACCTAACAGAAGCAGAAGATATTAAGAAGAGGTGGCAAGAATACACAGAAGAACTGTACAAAAAAGAGCTTCACGACCCAGATAATCATGATGGTGTGATCACTGACCTAGAGCCAGACATCCTGGAATGTGAAGTCAAGTGGGCCTTAGAAAGCATCACTACGAACAAAGCTAGTGGAGGTGATAGAATTCCAGTTGAGCTATTCCAAATCCTGAAAGATGATGCTGTGAAAATGCCACACTCAATATGCCAGCAAATCTGGAAAACTCAGCAGTGGCCACAAGATTGGAAAAGGTCAGTTTTCATCCCAATACCAAAGAAAGGCAATGCCAAAGAGTGCTCAAACTACTGCACAATTGCACTCATCTCACACACTAGTAAAGTAATACTCAAAATTCTCCAAGCCAGGCTTCAGCAATATGTGAACCGTGAACTTCCTGATGCTCAAGCTGGATTTAGAAAAGGCAGAGGAACCAGAGTTCAAATTGCCAACATCCGCTGGATCATGGAAAAAGCAAGAGAGTTCCAGAAAAACATCTATTTCTGCTTTATTGACTATGCCAAAGCCTTTGACTGTGTAGATCACAATAAACTGTGGAAAATTCTGAAAGAGATGGAAATACCAGACCACCTGATCAGCCTCTTGAGAAATCTGTATGCAGGTCAGGAAGCAACAGTTAGAACTGGTCATGGAACAACAGACTGCTTCCAAATAGGAAAAGGAGTATGTCAAGGCTGTATATTGTCACCATGTTTATTTAACTTATATGCAGAGTACATGATGAGAAATGCTGGACTGGAAGAAACACAAGTTGGAATCAAGATTGCTGGGAGAAATATCAATAACCTCAGATATGCAGATGATACCACCCTTATGGCAGAAAGTGAAGAGGAACTCAAAAGCCTCTTGATGAAAGTGAAAGTGGAGAGTAAAAATGTTGGCTTAAAGCTCAACATTCAGAAAACGAAGATCATGGCATCTGGTCCCCTCACTACATGGGAAATAGATGGAGAAACAGTGGAAACAGTGTCAGACTTTGTTTTTCTGGGCTCCAAAATCACTGCAGATGGTGACTGCAGCCATGAAATTAAAAGACGCTTACTCCTTGGAAGGAAAGTTATGACCAACCTAGATAGCATATTCAAAAGCAGAGACATCACTTTGCCAACAAAGGTTCGTCTAGTCAAGGCTATGGTTTTTCTTGTGGTCATGTATGGATGTGAGAGTTGGACTGTGAAGAAGGCTGAGCACTTAAGAATTGATGCTTTTGAACTGTGGTGTTGGAGAAGACTCTTGAGAGTCCCTTGGACTGCAAGGAGATCCAACCGGTCCATTCTGAAGGAGATCAGCCCTGGGATTTCTTTGGAAGGAATGATGCTAAAGCTGAAACTCCAGTATTTTGGCCACCTCATGTGAAGAGTTGACTCATTGGAGAAGACTCTGATGCTGGGAAGGTTTGGGGGCAGGAGGAGAAGGGGACGACAGAGGATGAGATGGCTGGATGGCATCACTGACTCGATAGATGTGAATCTGAGTGACCTCCGGAAGTTGCTGATGGACAGGGAGGCCTGGTGTGCTGCAGTTCATGGGGTCGCAAAGAGTCAGACAGGACTGAGCGACTGATCTGATCTGATCTGATCTGAGATGTCATCAGATGAAGAAGAGGCATCGCGTGTGATTGTTGTCGGAGTTATCCACAGACTTGGAGAAAATCTTTTCCTTGAAGTGGAGATGTTCACTATTGGAAGCCTTCCACTGATGAAGAGGGGAGCGCTCCGCAGACCCAGCAGTTAGACCAATTGTGGAATGCAGCATAGGAGTGAGCCCAGGACAGGAAGACATTGTCTTGAGGATCCAACGGCAGACTCAGGATATTTGGAGTCAGCAGAAGTAGACTCACATAGATTATCAGGCCCATCTAAAAGGTACAAAGTCAGAGCATAGAAAGTAAAGACATAAAATGAAGTCACTTAATTTTGGTCAGGGTACCATCTCTTAACTCAAGTGTGATGTACCCACGAATCAATTCCTGGCACTTTGACAGCTGTGGGAGAAGAAAGGATAACCTGGTAAGGACCTTCCCAGAGAGGCTCGAGGGATGGGCCCCCAGATCCCAATGTTTTTATGAGGACCTTGGTTCCTGGCTCAAATAGAGGCTTGCTTGACTCAGAGGCGGGGTCAGGAGTCTTCTCCTGGAGTTCTGTTAATGCCTGTTGAAAAGCTGAGAGCTGAGTTACATAATTAGTTAATTCCAAGGCTTCAGGGTCTATAACAATGTCTGTGCATAAGAAAGGCGTTCCATAAATCCATTCAAAGGGGGACAGTCCCTCCTTTTTTGGGGGCAGTTTGAGCCCTCATTAAAGCTATGGGTAGGACTTTAATCCATTTGTCCTGCATCGTTAATTTGAGCAGATGTCTTTTGATAATGTCATTAGCTTTTTCAACGTTTCTGGAGGATTGGGGTCTCCAGGAAAGTATAAGTGATATTCTATTCCTAGAGCTTTAGATACCCCGAGTTACAGCAGCTTTAAAGGCGGAGCCATTGTCACTCTGAAGGCTCCATGGCAGCCCAAACCTGGGGATAATTTCATGGATTAAAATCTTTATAACCTCCTTAGTCTGTTCACTAGACAGGGAAAAGCCTCAATCCATCCAGTAAAAGTATCTACCCAAACTTGTAAGCAAGAATATCCATTAGCTTTTGGCATATGAGTAAAATCAATCTCCCAATCCTCTCCAGGATACTTCCCACTTCGTTGTAATCCAGATTTTGCTAGCTTTTCAGTCTTTGGGTTATTTTTTTTTTTTTTTTTTGACAAATCTCACACCTTTTGATAATATTCTTTAAAGTTTTTATTACATTTTTAGCTTTAAACAAACGAGAAGCCATTTGGTAAGGACTCTCTGCACCCAAATGAAAACTCTGATGTAAACCCTTAAGAATTTTCCACTGAGCATTTTCAGGAATTCTTAATCGTCCATCCTCAGACTGTAATCATCCTTTATCAGTAATCTTTGCTCCTCGTTTCTCATATCTTTCTAATTCCTCCTCAGTATACTGTGGTTTTTCCTGTTCCACAGGACCTGTCCAGATCAAAGGCGTCTGTAGTGAAGGGGTTTCCTAAAGTGCCGCTTTTCTGGCTTGACAGTCAGCCAGTTGATTACCTTTGGCTATTTTGCTCTCATCCCTGCTGTGCCCTTTGCACATAACAGCTACTTCTTTAGGACAATATATAGCAGTTAAAAGTCTCTCAATCTCTCTGAAATGTTTAATAGGTTCTCCTGTTGCTGTTTTAAACTGTCTCTCTTTCCATATTGCAGCATGGGCATGTAAAGTCAAATAAGCATACTTAGAATCTGTGTAGGTATTTACCCGCTGCCCTTTGCTTAACTCTAGAGCTCGGGTCAGGGCCACAAGCTCTGCTAACTGAGCACTGGTTCCCTGGGGGAGAGATTTTGCTTCCAAAACCTGTTCAGCAGTCACCACGGTGTAACCTGTTTTATGCTTTCCGTCCAGAACAAAAGAACTGCCCTCTGTAAATATTTCCATGTCAGGATTGTCTAATGGGGTATACATTAGATCCTCCAGAACTGCATAGTTTAAAGTTAGGAATTGAGAGCAATCGTGATCAGGTGTTTCATTTTCCTTCTCAGGAAGGAAAGTGGCAGAATTTAGATTTCCACAAACTTTAAGCTTAGTTACTGGTCCTTCTAACAATGACTGATACTTAAGAAGCCTACTGTCTGTCATCTAAATATTAACCTTAGAATTTAAAATTCCACTCACATCATGAGAAATCAGTACAGTAAGCTTTAATTATTTTTAAAGCTTCAGGTGTTAATAAAGCCCCTGCCCCAATTACTCTTAGGCAGTGGGGCCACCCACGTGAAACTACATCTAATTCTCTGCTTAGATAAGCAATAGGTTGCTGGTAAGGCCCTCGGGGTTGTGTCAAAACTCCCAATGCCACACCTTTCCTTTCAGTGACAAACAAATTCTGACCCTGTGGGCAAGCTCAGAGCTGGAGCTTGCAGAAAAGCAGTCTGTAGAACCTTAAAATCCTTTTGAGTTTCTGGAGACCAAACTAGTTTGTAGGTTTGGGCCTGCTGAGTTTCAGCTATAAGTTTATATAAAGGCCAGGCAAGTTCCCCATAACCCAAATGCGACAGTAACCTGTGATTCCCAAAAATCCTCTCAATTGCCTTAAAGTCATAGGTAGGGGATGATTTAGTATAGGTTTAATTCTTTCAGGGCCTATGGCCCTAGTCCCTTCTGATATGATTAGGCCCAGATATCTAACTGATTGCTGACAAAGCTGAGCCTTTTCTCTTGATGCCTTGTAACCACAGCCTGCCAGAAAGTTTAAGAAATTGTCTGAGGCTCATGAACAAGCTTCCTCTGTCTCAGCACAGAGCAAAATATCATCTACATATTGTAACACCACCACTTCAGAGCTATTAAAGTTTTGTAGATCCCGTGACAAACTTTGTCCAAATAAGTGAGGACTGTCAGGAAATCCCTGGGGCAAAACTGTCCAGGTTAACTGAGAAGCTGGCTGTGTAGGGTCTTCAAAGGCAAATAGATATTGACTTTCCTCTGCCAAAGGCACTGAATAGAAGGTATCCTTTAAATCAGTTACTGAGAAATATTTTGCCCATTTAGGAATTTCAGACAATAGAGTACAAGGATTAGGCACCACAGGGTGTAAAGGAACTACAGCCTCATTTATTATTCATAAATCTTGAACTAGTCTCTATTTACCATTCGATTTCTTTATACCTAAAATAAGAGTGTTGCAAGGACTGTTACAGGGAATTAATAGTCCCTACTCCTTTAAATTTTCGATGATGGGTTTTAACCCTTTTTTAACTTCAGGTTTCAGAGGATACTGCTTCTTATGTGGAAATACGTGTGGGTCTTTGAGCTTGACAACTACAGGAATAGCATTTTGTGCTCGACCCACAGATTTTCCATCAGCCCATACTCTAGGATTTACATTTTGTTCAACTAAAGGGAGAGAAAGGAAGGGCTCCATATTCATGAAAACAGAGGCATGGACCTTGCTCAATATATCTCTTCCCAAAAGGGGTGAGGGAGATTCTGGCACGATCAGAAACTCGTGTGAAAATAGCACAGAATCCCAGCTGCAAGATAAAGGATAACTGAAATAATACCTTTTGGCTCATCCAGACAGTCCTATTACGGAAGCAGATCGGGAAGAAAGTGGGCCAAGGGCTTCAGTAAGCACAGAATAAGTTGCCCCAGTATCAAAAAGGAAATCGATGTATTGGCCCCTCACAATGATTAACACCCGGGGTTCCTCAGGTGTAATTAAAACGGGAGCTTGTGTGGGGACCCCCAGGCACCTTCAGTCCTGATTGTCTTGAGAGTCCAACCCCGGAGACCTACGCCTCTGGGGACAGTCTCTCTTCCAGTGTGGTCCTTTGCAGACCGGACATGGAGTCGGGGGCGGCTTATATGCCTGAGGGCAATCCCGCTTGAGGTGCCCCTCCTTTCCACAATAATAGCAAGCCCATCCCTTTTCACCTGGGCCCCTCTGGGCATTTTTCTCAGGCTGTTTAAGAACATTTTTCATAGCCATGGCGAAGGCTTCGGACTTTTCCTTTGTCTTTTTTTTTTGCCTTACTTTCTTTTCCTCATTTTCCCTACCATAGTAGACTGAGCCAGTTGTAACAGAGTATCTAAAGACTGATTTGGTCTATACGCCTGTTTTAATAGCTTATGGCAGATATCTGGAGCCGACTAAGTGAGAAATCTATCCTTTAAGATCACTTTTCCCTCTTCACTTTCAGGATCAATCTCAGTGAATCTGTGAAGGCCTTCTCTCAATCTATCTAGGAATTTACCAGGAGCTTCCTTCTCCTCCTGTTCTATGTCTGCCAATTTGCCATAGTTTAAAGGCTTAGAACGTGCCTGCCTAAGTCCTTCAAGAATACATCTAACAAAATGAATTTGATCCCATCTTCCTTTAGCTGTGTTGTAGTCCCAGTCTGGTTCTATAGTTGGGACCGCCTGATTCCCAGTAGGGAGGGCCGCTATCTCGTTCTCCCTCTTCCCTACTGATTCATTACCAAGCCATTCATCTCCATAAGCAACCGCTTTTCCCAAAACTCGAGTCTTTGACTGGGGAGTCAACGTTTGTCCCAAGATATACATCACATCTTTCCAAGTGAGATCATAAAGCAGAGTAACAACTTTAAAAGCTCTAATATATATTTTTTTTCTGGGTCCTCTAAATAGTCTCCCAGATCTTCCTTGATTCTTTGTATTTCTTGATAAGAGAAAGGCTTATTAACTCTCACAGACTGATTATTTCTCCCAGTGGGTGTTTCATAAAGAGGCAACAGCTTGTGTGGCTGTTCCTCAGTCTCTCTGTCTTCTCTGCGCATATGATCCCAGGGATAGATTGGAGAAACCTGTTTTTCCTCTTCGCTTTGTCTCCTGTCCTCCATCTCATCTCTTACTTCGGTGGTCTGAGTTTTTACTGAAACCAGAGTAGTCTGAAGTCATACTGAGACAGTTGTTTGGAAGAGGACAGGAGGGAGCTGAAGGTTTCACGCCCAAATCTATACCCTTAGGACATAAGTCTGGCATATTTCGCAGAGAGAAAAAGGGCAACCCATATGCACTAAGAGCGCCCCTCCGGCTGCGTCGCGCACTAAGAGCGCCCCGTCGGCTGCGTCGCGCACTAAGAGCGCCCCGCCGGCTACGTTGCGCACTAAGAGCGCGGCCGAGAGGAGCTACCCCACGACCGAGGAAGGACGGCGGTGAGGGCCAGCGCACTAAGCACGGCCGAGAAGAGCTACCCCACGACCAAGGTCAGGAAGGGTGGCGGTAAGGAGAGACCCGTCGTCCAAGGTAAGGTGCGATGGCTGTGCTTCGCTGGCCGGGAGCAGCCAGGAGCAGCCGGGATGAGATACCCCACGCCCAAGGTAAGAGAAACCCAAGTAAGACAGTAGGTCTTGAAAGGGGGCTGCTGCTGCTGCTGCTGCTAAGTCGCTTCAGTCGTGACCGACTCCGTGCGACCCCACAGACAGAAGCCCACCAGGCTCCTCAGTCCCCGGGATTCTCCAGGCAAGAACTCTGGAGTGGGTTGCCATTTCCTTCTCCAATGCATGAAAGTGAAAAGTGAAAGTGAAGTCGCTCAGTCGTGTCCGACTCCTAGCGACCCCATGGACTGGAGCCTACCAGGATCTTCCGTCCATGGGATTTTCCAGGCAAAAGTACTGGGGTGGGGTGCCATTGCCTTCCCCTGAAAGGGGGCATCAGAGGGCAAATACACTAAAACCATTCTCACAGATAACTAGTCAATCTAATCACACAAGGACCACACCCTTGTCTAACTCAATGAGATTAAGCCATGCCCGAGGGGCAACCTGGGATGGGCGGGTCATGGTGGAGAGATATGACAGGGTGTGGTCTGCTGGAGAAGGGAATGGCAAACCACTTCAGTATTCTTGCCTTGAGAACCCCATGAACAGTATGAAAAGACAAAATGATAGGATACTGAAAGAGAAACTCCCCAGGTCAGTAGGGGCCCAATATGCTACTGGAGATCAGTGGAGAAATAACTCCAGAAAGAATGAAAGGATGGAGCCAAAACAAAAAGAATACCCAGCTGTGGATGTGTCTGGTGATAGAAGCAAAGTCCGATGCTGTAAAGAGCAATATTGCATAGGAACCTGGAATGTCAGGTCCATGAATCAAGGCAAATTGGAAGTGGTCAAACAAGAGATGGCAAGAGTGAATGTTGACATTCTAGGAATTAGCGAACTAAAATGGACTGGAATGGGTGAATTTAACTCGGATGACCATTATATCTACTACTGTGGGCAGGAATCCCTCAGAAGAAATGGAGTGGCCATCATGGTCAACAAAAGAGTCCGAAATGCAGTACTTGGATGCAATCTCAAAAATGACAGAATGATCTCTGTTCGTTTCCAAGGCAAACCATTCAATGTCACAGTAATCCAAGTCTATGCCCCAACCAGTAACGCCAAAGAAGCTGAAGTTGAAAGGTTCTATGAAGACCTACAAGACCTTTTAGAACTAACACCCAAAAAAGATGTCCTTTTCATTATAGGGGACTGGAATGCAAAAGTAGGAAGTCAAGAAACACCTGGAGTAACAGGCAAATTTGGCCTTGGAATACGGAATGAAGCAGGGCAAAGACTAATAGAGTTTTGCCAAGAAAACGCACTGGTCATAGCAAATACCCTCTTCCAACAACACAAGAGAAGACTCTATACATGGACATCACCAGATGGTCAACACCGAAATCAGATCGATTATATTCTTTGCAGCCAAAGATGGAGAAGCTCTATCCAATCAGCAAAAACAAGACCAGGAGCTGACTGTGGCTCGGACCATGAACTCCTTATTGCCAAATTCAGACTGAAATTGAAGAAAGTAGAGAAAACTACTAGACCATTCAGGTATGACCTAAATCAAATCCCTTATGATTATACAGTGGAAGTGAGAAATAGATTTAAGGGCCTAGATCTGATAGATAGAGTGCCTGATGAACTATGGAATGAGGTTCGTGACATGGTACAGGAGACAGGGATCAAGACCATCCCCATGGAAAAGAAATGCAAAAAAGCAAAATGGCTGTCTGGGGAGGCCTTACAAATAGCTGTGAAAAGAAGAGAAGCGAAAAGCAAAGGAGAAAAGGAAAGATATAAACATTTAAATGCAGAGTTCCAAAGAATAGCAAGAAGAGATAAGAAAGCCTTCTTCAGTGATCAATGCAAAGAAATAGAGGAAAACAACAGAATGGGAAAGACTAGGGATCTCTTCAAGAAAATCAGAGATACCAAAGGAACATTTCATGCAAAAATGGGCTCGATAAAGGACAGAGATGGTGTGGACCTAACAGAAGCAGAAGATATTAAGAAGAGGTGGCAAGAATACACAGACGAACTGTACAAAAAAGAGCTTCAAGACCCAGATAATCATGATGATGTGATCACTGACCTAGAGCCAGACATCCTGGAATGTGAAGTCAAATGGGCCTTAGAAAGCATCACTACGAACAAAGCTAGTGGAGGTGATGGAATTCCAGTGGAGCTATTCCAAGTCCTGAAAGATGATGCTGTGAAAGTGCTACACTCAATATGCCAGCAAATTTGGAAAACTCAGCAGTGGCCACAAGATTGGAAAAGGTCAGTTTTCATCCCAATCCCAAAGAAAGGCAATGCCAAAGAATGCTCAAACTACTGCACAATCGCACTAATCTCACACGCTAGTAAAGTAATGCTCAAAATTCTCCAAGCCAGGCTTCAGCAATATGTGAACCGTGAACTTCCTGATGTTCAAGCTGGTTTTAGAAAAGGCAGAGGAACCAGAGATCAAATTGCCAACATCCGCTGGATCATGGAAAAAGCAAGAGAGTTCCAAAAAAACATCTATTTCTGCTTTATTGACTATGCCAAAGCCTTTGACTGTGTGGATCACAATAAACTATGGAAAATTCTGAAAGAGATGGGAATACCAGACCACCTGATCTGCCTCTTAAGAAATCTGTATGCAGGTCAGGAAGCAATAGTTAGAACTGGTCATGGAACAACAGACTGGTTCCAAATAGGAAGAGGAGTACGTCAAGGCTGCATATTGTCACCATGTTTATTTAACTTATATGCAGAGTACATCATGAGAAATGCTGGACTGGAAGAAACACAAGTTGGAATCAAGATTGCCGGGAGAAATATCAATAACCTCAGATATGCAGATGACACCACTCTTATGGCAGAAAGTGAAGAGGGGCTAAAAAGCCTCTTGATGAAAGTGAAAGTGGAGAGTGAAAAGGTTGGCTTAAAGCTCAACATTCAGAAAACGAAGATCATGGCATCTGGTCCCATCACTGCATGGGAAATAGATGGGGAAACAGTGGAAACAGTGTCAGACTTTGTTTTTCTGGGCTCCAAAATCACTGCAGATGGTGACTGCAGCCATGAGATTAAAAGACGCTTACTCCTTGGAAGGAAAGTTATGAGCAACCTAGATAGCATATTCAAAAGCAGAGACATTACTTTGCCAACAAAGGTTCACCTAGTCAAGGCTATGGTCTTTCCTGTGGTCATGTATGGATGTGAGAGCTGGACTGTGAAGAAGGCTGAGCGCCGAAGAATTGATGCTTTTGAACTGTGGTGTTGGAGAAGACTCTTGAGAGTCCCTTGGTCTGCAAGAAGATCCAACCAGTCCATTCTGGGGGAGATCAATCCTGGAATTTCTTTGGAAGGAATGATGCTAAAGCTGAAACTCCAGTATTTTGGCCACCTCATGCGAAGAGTTGACTCATTGGAGAAGACTCTGATGCTGGGAGGGATTGAGGGCAGGAGGAGAAGGGGACGACAGAGGATGAGATGGCTGAGTGGCATCACTGACTCGATGCATGTGGGTCTGGGTGACCTCCGGGAGCTGGTGATGGACAGGGAGGCCTGGCGTGCTGCGGTTCATGGGGTCGCAAAGAGTCGGACACGACTGAGCGACTGATCTGATCTGATCTGATCTGATATGCTACTTCTATCCATTTCCCTTGTATGCTACAGAACCGGTCTAATTGTAGAACAGTATTATACTTAAGAGACCCTTCAACTGGCCACTGTTCGCCATCCTCCAATGGATACTGTGGCCATGCAGTATCACATAGGAAGAACAGGTGTGTCTTCTTTAATCCCTGGGGATCAAATCTATCCCAGTTTTTCAGGATACAGTTCAAAGGAGTGAGGCTTTAATTGCTAGCTCCCATCTGTAAGAGAAAAAAAGCAACCAGCGCCATTTTTCTACCAGAGGCGTCCTTCCCTGCTCTAGATGGGGGTGTAGACAGACGTTACACCAAAAGCTTTTACTTCCTTGTCGGACTTAGTCTGTCCCTTACTGACGCAGGCGTAGTCCGCGTCCCTCCCGGTTCTACCACCGAGATGGGGTGGGGATGTACCAGGGGTAGACTTGATAGCATCCCTATTTGACGTCCAGCTCTTCACCTTTAACCTTGCTTGTCTCTGATGTCACCCGGGGTGAATCAGAGTAACCTTCCGGAATGCCTCCCAAGCTAAGACTATTGGGGAAAACATTTGTCACTTGAGTGCCTGTGCACGACCCTGAGTTTTTCCTGACCACAATAAGACCGACACGAACATGAAACTGAGATGTTCCTTTCAAGCGTCACCACACCAGTATAATAGCCTCCTCTGATTGACTAAGAGCCAGCGTTACCAAAGAAAAAAACACATTGCAGTCCCAATCTGAGTAACCTTTAACCTCAGAGATGTTCTGGGAGCTACAGCTCTATCTAGCTTCTGAACTTTCAATTCCTAGCAAGGCTAGGCGCTTTCTTGACTACCAATCCAAGTTTGGGACCTAAGCCACAGTACACAGTATCAATATAGATCACAAGTCCCTTGAAAGTCCAATAGATGATCCAATAGATTAGGTTAGTACTTCTAATTCCCAAGGAGTTATGAAATGGTCAAAGAGACCGAAAAGTTTGACCAAGAAAGAAGAGTTTGGTCCACACGCTTTGTCCATTTCTGGTCAGTTCCCGAAGGAGACATTGGGTGCCTCTTGGCACTGGCAGTTCGGTATAAACCCCTGACAGGTCTCTGCCATGAGCCGTATGAGATCACTGTGGAACTGCAGAGCAGGGCTCCTTACTTGCTTCATGCAGGGCGTGCCATTCATTCACACAAGCACAGGGTAGAATTAGTAAAGCACAGCAGAAAACATGTTCCCTAGGAGAACAAAGAACTAAAGCTCCAAGCATCCTTACCTTGTCCTGAAAGATCCTGGACGAGCCCCCAAGATGAAAGGTTGTTGTTGTCACGCGAAAACACCGGGATTCTTGGTCCCTGGAGGAGAAGAATTCAATCCGGGGCCAGAGACAAGGCTTGATCGCTCAGAGCTTTTGTGTAATAAAGTTTTATTAAAGTATAAAGGAGATAGTGAAAGCTTCTGACATAGGCATCAGAAGGGGGCAGAAAGAGTACCCCCTTGCTAGTGTTAGCAATGAAGTTATATACTCTAAAGAATGTCTGGAGGTTGTAAAGACCTAATTTACATTTTAAGATAACACTGTCCTCAGGCAGGATACATCCTGGAAAAACCAGGTCTACCCCCCTAATTTACATTTTAAGATAACCCTATCCTCAGGCAGGATACATTATTTTTGTATAATCCAAAGGAATGTGTAGAAGGAAAAAAAAGTTTGTCCTTTCTTCCTCCTTGAGAATTCCAGTCCCCTCTCTCCTTGGGGACCCCTAGACTCCTTATCAATCTGCCTAGTAAAATGACTCTCTCAAGAAGAACCTTGTGGGCTATGGTCCATAGGGTCCCCGAGAGTCAGACACAACTGAAGGAGCTTAGCATGCATGCACCATGATGATTAGACTATAAAACTTTCCCTTCACCCTAAGAATTTTCCAGTTGCTTCTTTTAACTTCTACATCCAATTCTGTTACATCCTCCCCTACTCCCACCCCAAGAAGCCACCGTCTTTTCTGTCACATAGTTTTGCCCTCTATAGTATTTCATATAAATGGAATAACAGTCTTTTGTATTTGACTTCTTTCACTTTGTGTATTGATTTTTATATTCATGAATGTTGTTTCAACTACTGACATTGTACTTTATTTTCTGTTACTGTATAGTATTCTGTGGTATGAACATACCAAAATTTGTTTATCTATTCATTTAGGTAGTTTCCACTTTTTGACTATTATGAGTAATGCTGTTATGAACAGTCACATTTGTGTTGTGGTGTGGACATAGTTTTCATTTACCTTGGTAAATACCAAGGAAGAGAACTGGTGGCTATATGCTTAATTTAATGGGCTTTCCAGGTGGCACTAGTGGTAAAGAATCCACCTGCAAATGCAGGAGATATTTGATCTCTAGGTGGGGAAGATCCCCTGAAGGAGGGCATGGCAACCTTCTCCAGTATTCTTACCTGGACAATCTCAAGGACAGTTGAGTCTACAGGGCTACAGTCCATAGGGTCACACAGAGTCAGACACAACTGAAGCAAATTAGCATGCATGTATGCTTAACTTTATAAAGTATTGCCATACTAATTTCCATAATGGTTATGAGATCAGATCAGATCAGTCGCTCAGTCATGTCTGACTCTTTGCGACCCTATGAACTGCAGCACGATAGGCCTCCCTGTCCATCACCAACTCCCGGAGGTCACTCAGACTCACGTCCATCGAGTCAGTGATGCCATCCAGCCATCTCATCCTCTGTCGTCCCCTTCTCCTCCTGCCCTCAATCCCTCCCAGCATCAGAGTCTTCTCCAATGAGTCAACTCTTCGCATGAGGTGGCCAAAATACTGGAGTTTCAGCTTTAGCATCATTCCTTCTAAAGAAATCCCAGGGCTGATCTCCTTCAGAATGGACTGGTTGGATCTCCTTGCAGTCCAAGGGACTCTCAAGAGTCTTCTCCAACACCACAATTCAAAAGCATCAATTCTTCGGCGCTCAGCCTTCTTCACAGTCCAGCTCTCACATCCATACATGACCACAGGAAAGACCATAGCCTTGACTAGGCGAGACTTTGTTGACAAAGTGATGTCTCTGCTTTTGAATATGCTATCTAGGTTGGTCATAACTTTCCTTCCAAGGAGTAAGCGTCTTTTAATTTCATGGTTGCAGTCACCATCTGCAGTGATTTTGGAGCCCAGAAAAATAGTCTGACACTGTTTCCACTGTTTCTCCATCTATTTCCCATGTAGTGATGGGACCAGATGCCATGATCTTCGTTTTCTGAATGTTGAGCTTTAAGCCAACCTTTTCACTCTCCACTTTCACTTTCATCAAGAGGCTTTTTAGTTCCTCTTCACTTTCTGCCATAAGGGTGGCATCATCTGCATATCTGAGGTTATTGATATTTCTCCCAGCAATCTTGATTCCAACTTGTGTTTCTTCCAGTCCAGCATTTCTCATGATGTACTCTGCATATAAGTTAAATAAACATGGTGACAATATGCAGCCTTGACATACTCCTTTTCCTATTTGAAAGCAGTCTGTTGTTCCATGACCAGTTCTAACTATTGCTTCCTGACCTGCATACAGATTTCTCAAGAGGCAGATCAGGTGGTCTGGTATTCCCATCTCTTTCAGAATTTTCCATAGTTTATTGTGATCCACACAGTCAAAGGCTTTGGCATAGTCAATAAAGCAGAAATAGATGTTTTTCTGGAACTCTCTTGCTTTTTCCATGATCCAACGGATGTTGGCAATTTTATCTCTGGTTCCTCTGCCTTTTCTAAAAGCAGCTTGAACATCAGGAAGTTCACGGTTCACATATTGCTGAAGCCTGGCTTGGAGAATTTTGAGCATTACTTTACTAGCGTGTGAGATTAGTGCGATTGTGCAGTAGTTTGAGCATTCTTTGGCATTTTCTTTCTTTGGTATTGGGATGAAAACTGACCTTTTCCAATCTTGTGGCCACTGCTGAGTTTTCCAGATTTGCTGGCATATTGAGTGTAGCACTTTCACAGCATCATCTTTCAGGATTTGGAATAGCTCCACTGGAACTCCATCATCTCCACTAGCTTTGTTCATAGTGATGCTTTCTAAGGCCCACTTGACTTCACATTCCAGGATGTCTGGCTCTAGGTCAGTGATCACACCATCATGATTATCTGGGTCGTGAAGCTCTTTTTTGTACAGTTCTTCTGTGTATTCTTGCCACCTTTTCTTAATATCTTCTGCTTCTGTTAGGTCCATACCATTTCTGTCCTTTATCGAGACCATCTTTGCATGAAATGTTCCTTTGGTATCTCTGATTTTCTTGAAGAGATCCCTAGTCTTTCCCATTCTGTTGTTTTCCTCTATTTCTTTGCATTGATCGCTGAAGAAGGCTTTCTTATCTCTTCTTGCTATTCTTTGGAACTCTGCATTCAGATGTTTATATCTTTCTTTTTCGCCTTTGCTTTTCGCTTCTCTTCTTTTCATAGCTATTTGTAAGGCCTCCCCAGACAGCCATTTTGCTTTTTTGCATTTTTTTTTCCCATGGGGATGGTTATAGAGTTTTCCATTTCCAGCACTAATGCATGATTCCAGTTTCTCCACATTTTCACCAAAAGTTGATATTTGCAGTCTTTAATTGTAGTCATTCTAGTAAGTGGGTAAATATGTCTAATTGATGTTTTAATTAGCATTTCAATATGACTAGTGATTTTGGACATTTTCCCATGTGCTCATTGGTTACTGATATACTTTCTGTTTTTGAAATTCCTGTTTAAATCTTTTGCTTATTTTCAATTGGATTATTTGCCTTCTTATCTCTGATGTTTTGATAACTGCATTAGCATTCCATTATACAGAATCAGTTTCCTTTTTATTATTGTAAACAAGACTTCAATTATTGAATTACCTTTATATTTTGGCAGATACTGCCAAATTGCTTTTTTAAGAAACCTACTAGTTTTTTTGCTTTTCTTTCATGGACCAGGCTATTTTTCCAATAATCATGTGTATCTCTTTACCTAATAATATATCATGAAATTTCAGCTTAAATATATATATATTAAAATATATATATATATATATATATTTATATAAATATATATATATATAATAAATTTTGATGGATGCATAATCTTTCATTGTAAGGACATAGTATAACTTATTTAACCAGTTCCTCTTTTTCACTTTTACAATGTTGGAAGATCATCTTGGCTCATACATAATTTTCACCCTTGTCTGGATAATTTTTTATGATAAATGCCTTTTGGTATATATTTTCAAAGCTCTGTAAACATAGATTGAATTAGTTTCACTTTTTATTACAGAAAATTTTCAACATATATAAAAGGAAGCAGAAAAATATGAAGACCTTCTTACCCTATGCAAATTTCCTTGCAATAATTATGGTCTTACTGGCAATCTGGTTTCATCATTTCTGTCTTGTTTCACCATTACACACTTTCAATCCTCTGCCCCAAATGGATTATTTTAAAGCAAATCCCAAACATTGTATTATTTAATCTATAAAAACTTCAAATTTTTTTTTTCCAAAAATGAAAACTCTTAGAAATGTATTCAACTGCAACACTATTATCACGGGTTCAAAAAAACTAACAGTGATTCCTTATTTTATCAATTATCTTGGCAGTGTTCATATTTTCCCAGATTATTCTTAGGTGTCTCTTAAAATACATACAGGTTGTTTGTTTGAGGGATAGAGAGATGGCATACATATTGGATCTGCTTGATGTTCTCTTGACTTTCCTTAAAACCATGATTTACTCTTCTTTGATATCCCCAACTTCTCTGTACAATTTATCTTATAAAGAAACTAAGTTGTTTGCCCTGGGGAATTTCTCACAGTCTTACCAATTTGACATTTTTTTAAATTGAACTACAATTATTTTACAATGTTGTGCTAGTTTCTGCTGTACAACATCGTGAACCAGCCATATGTATACATATATCCCTTCCCTATCAAGCCTCCGTCCCAACCCCCAGGTCATCACAGAGCATCAGGATGGGCATATATATGTCAATACTACTGCCTCCATTTATCCCACCCTCTCCTTTCCCACAGTGTCCATAAGCAGATTCTCTGTGTCTGTGTCTCTGTTCCTGCCTTGCAAATAGATTCATCAGTACTATTTTTGACTTGGTGTTTTTGATTTTCATTGAGGTAGAAAATATCTCCATTTATCTATTGTCACTCGTTTCTCTCTCTCTCTTTTGGCTGTACTGATGGCTTGTGGCATCTTAGTTCCTGACCAGGAATCAAACCCTAGGCCTTAGCAGTGAAAGCATGGAGTCCTAACCACTGGGTCCCAAGAAATTCCCAAGGTTTCTCTTTTTGAACTGCCTGTATATGCCATTTAAACATGGACATGAATGGAGATCCATCCTTTCCTCATAAATCTGTGGTGGTTTATTGTGTACAAGCTTAGAAAATCTTTGTCTTATATTTGTAAATACTCTCCTAGTTTGTTTTTAACCTTTTATGATACTTGTATTTTAACAAATATTTTAACAATTTTATAAAAAAAGTTTTTAATGTATTCAATTAATTGTAATATCTTCTTAATAAATATTTGCTAATAATTAGCTGATCTTCATCATAGTCTGTTTCCCCAGATTTATTCTTGGGCTTCTTTTTTTATGCATCTCACGTTATCTTCACTTACTCTACCATAGTGCTCTTTCTACACTATTCATCTGCATGGTAGTGGTGGTTTAGTCACTACGTCATGTCTGACTCTTGTGACTCCGGGATTGAAGGGCTTCCCTGGTGGGTCAGAAGGTAAAAAATCTGCCTGCAATGCAGGAGACCAGGGTTTGACCCTTGGGTCAGGAAGATCCCTTGGAGAAGAAAATGGCACCCCACTCCCTGGAAAATCCCATAAACAGAGGACCCTGGTTGGTTATAGTCCATAGGGTCACAAAGAGTCAGACATGACTGAGGAACTGAGCACAGCACACACAATGACTTCCTTGGCTCATCCATAAATATCCATATTTATTACTATACCAAATAAGCCAACAATGAAACACTAGTGATGGCTTATGGCAGAAAATATTTGAAATATTCATGAATAATAGGCAAATTATAGTCACCCAAGGAAGCTCCATAGTGTTGTCCCAGCTTTTTGAATTAGATGCCGAGCAAGACCATTGCCCTTTGTAATATTCTTGCCAAAAGATCATGAAGTTTGGGGGAATTACAGCCTCATTACATCCTGAAGATTTATTTTTTAGTAATAAGTAGGCCATCTAGAAGTTAGTTTATGTGGAATAAATTTTCTTTTAAAACACAGACAAAAAATGGTCAATAAGATTCTTTTTGATAAAACAGTAACTGGGATGAAATTAGAGTCAGATTGTTGATGAAGGAATCATGTTTGGCTCATTTCTTTAATGGCTTAAGAGGTATTTGAAATAATTGAACTCATATTGTAACTTTTCTTCTGTATAAAATTGTAATTATCTGTAATTCAATGAAGTAAACATTATCAAAAATACTTTTTTAGAAGAAAACGAAGATATACTTGTAACTATCAAGCAAAATTGAGGACAAAGTTTTGATTTGATTTGGTCTGGTAAATATCTAGTTAAGATAATTAAAGAAAAAAAAAAGGTCCATGTGTAAATAGGACTGCTGCTGCTGCTACTGCTAAGTTGCTTCAGTCGTGTCCAACTCTATGTGACCCCATAGACGGAAGCCCACCAGGCTCCCCTGTCCCCGGGATTCTCCAGGCAAGAACACTGGAGTGGGTTGCCATTTCCTTCTCCAATGCATGAAAGTGAAAAGTGAAAGGGAAGTTGGTCAGTCGTGTCCGACTCTTAGCGACCCCATGGACTGCAGCCCACCAGGCTCCTCCATCCGTGGGATTTTCCAGGCAAGAGTACTGGAGTGGGGTGCCATCGTCTTCTCCAGTAAATAGGACTAAAACTTGATAAAGCAGAAGAGTCTTAAGAAGCTTTTTAGACTTAGTTGAATTGAATCCCAACTACATGGTAATTTGGGTTGAGTGGCTGAAATTTTGAATTTCTGTCAGTTGCTTGGCCTAATTGACTTTTTCTGTCTTCTTCAGATACCCTACTTCCTGTCTCTTGGCTGCTTGGGGCCCATTTGAAAGTCTCAAATGTTCAGATCAGAACAGCATGCCTCTAGCCTCTTTACCCAAGCAAAATTTACCTCATCTTCTGCTTCTGGTTTCCTCAGAGACTCCATTTGAATTTTTCAATGAATGGCAGGGAGTAGGAGTGGATTAATCATATAAATTAGTCCCTGCTACACATCACTACATGGGAAATAGATGGAGAAACAGTGGAAACAGTGTCAGACTTTATTTTTCTGGGCTCCAAAATCACTGCAGATGGTGACTGCAGCCATGAAATTAAAAGACGCTTACTCCTTGGAAGGAAAGTTATGACCACCCTAGATAGCATATTCAAAAGCAGAGACATCACTTTGCCAACAAAGGTTCGCCTAGTCAAGGCTATGGTCTTTCCTGTGGTCATGTATGGATGTGAGAGCTGGGCTGTGAAGAAGGCTGAGCGCCGAAGAATTGATGCTTTTGAACTGTGGTGTTGGAGAAGACTCTTGAGAGTCCCTTGGACTGCAAGGAGATCCAACCGGTCCATTCTGAAGGAGATCAGCCCTGGGATTTCTTTGGAAGGAATGATGCTAAAGCTGAAACTCCAGTATTTTGGCCACCTCATGTGAAGAGTTGACTCATTGGAGAAGACTCTGATGCTGGGAGGGATTGAGGGCAGGAGGAGAAGGGGACGACAGAGGATGAGATGGCTGGATGGCATCACTGACTCGATGAATGTGAGTCTGAGTGACCTCCGAGAGCTGGTGATGTATAGGGAGGCCTGGCGTGCTGCAGTTCATGGGGTCGCAAAGAGTCGAACGCGACTGATCTGATCTGACAGTGTTAATGAGCTGGTGGGTTGTCCCATTCAAAGAAGATAATGAATGACTTGACCAAATTAAAATGTACTCAGATTCATGAAAAAAGTTTTTTTTTTTTTTTTTTTTCAATAGTAGAAATTTAAGGCAATGTGATATTCTGGTAGTGGTAAGCATTACTTTCTCAGTCATACTATGTAGACCCTGTTATGAATGGCTCTTTTCAACTACTTAGTCTTTCATTGCTAGTCCTGTCTTTGAGCTAGTGAATCCAACACAATCTTAGCAGGGGGATTTATGGTCTACTGTAAACATGGAAAGCAGTTCCTATTTATTCTTACTACTGCAGAATAATTCTTTTATAAGTCTGTATGGATCTAGAGAAAGTATTAAAAATATGGGAGGGTGGGATCTCAGCTGGGTTTGAATATTAATAACCAACCAACCAATTAATTCATTTACAGAAATACTTGATTATTTTGCAAAAATATCCTGGTTCTCCTTTTGAGGAAGTATAAAGCTTTTGTAAAAACCTTACTTTATATTTCCATGGTGCTTGATAACAGAAAGTGCTTTCATAAGCATTATTTAATTTGAAGTTCACAACAGGTTTGTGAGTTAACTTGACAAAAACTCTCTCTCCCATGGAACAGATAAAAACACTAAAGTGATTTGTTCAAGTTCACCCAGCTATTTAGTGGCAGATCCTATGCCCTCAGTCCATTCTGTGTAATTCAAGGTTTAAGTGCCAAGCAAGATGAAAGATCTCACAGGTAAGGAATTCCTCAAGGGAAGATGCTTGATTTCATTTCCTCTCTTACTCCCAAAGGAAGACAGTTCTTGGTAAGAATCCTGATAGAGTTTTTGCTGCCATATCTATTGGATGAAAGCAAAGAAACATTCAACTTGTGACATGGATATTTTTTCTTTTTAATACTATATATACTGACATTTGGGAACATAACAATTACTGCCTTTTCTTGAATCTTCTTATCCTGGTGTCAATTCTACACTAGTCTGAGACCTCTGCCGAGTTACCTGGAAGTGAAGAATTATGTGAGTTAACTTGAAGTAAAGAATTATTATAATATAATAAGTATTATTACTATTATTACACAAATATTTCTTAAAAATCTGTTAGGAAGAAAACAAAACAAGGTAATGCAGCAGAGAATGCTAGGGTTAGGGATAGGACCTGGGGGGTATCTTAGATAAATTAGTTTTTAGACAGTCTCTTGGGAAAGTTGATATTTGACCTGAGTTCTGAATCATGAAAAGCAAGGAGAGGACTCCAGATAGATGGAGCAGTAAGCATAAAGGCTGTGAGCCATAAATAAGCTTTATGTGTTCATGAAATAGATCATTGTGACTGGGGTGTAATGGGCAAGAGGGAGAATGAAAGGATATAAGGTTCGAAAAGGAGGCAGTGGGAAGATCACATAGGTTGGGTTTCAAGTTCAATAAGCCATCACCTGATTTTAAAGAAGGGATAATTGGGGAGGAAATTGTTATATGGAAATTACTTGCCCTCAGCAGTCCGTTATCATTCAGTGAAAATACTCTTCCAAATCCTTGTGGAGTTAGGCTGTAGAATGTGGTGCCACTAGAAACTTGACCTACTTTCTCCTAGGAACCTACTTCTTCACCACCATCCATATTGGTGAACCTAGTACAGTATTCCCTGTGAATGGGATGTTTATTTCCGTAGTGTTCTAGGATATCTAAGTTCACTCTGGTGAATGTTATTTTGTTGTTGTTGTGGTTACGATTATTTCCTAAAAGCACAGTGAATCCATAAAATTGGAGGATGGGAGGGTATACCCAGGGACAGATCAGATCAGATCAGTTGCTCAGTCATGTCCGACTCTTTGTGACTCCATGAATCACAGCACGCCAGGCCTCCCTGTCCATCACCAACTCCCAGAGTTCACTCAAACTCATGTCCATTGGAGTCGGTGATGCCATCCAGCCATCTCATCCTCTGTTGTCCCCTTCTCCTGCCTGCAATCCCTCCCAACATCAGAGTCTTTTCCAATGAGTCAACTCTTCACATAAGGTGGCCAAAGTATTGGAGTTTCAGTTTTAGCATCATTCCTTCCAAAGAACACCCAGGACTGATCTTCTTTAGAATGGACTCGTTGGATCTCCTTGCAGTCCAAGGGACTCTCAAGAGTCTTCTCCAACACCACAGTTCAAAAGCATCAATTCTTTGGCGCTCAGCCTTCTTCACAGTCCAGCTCTCACATCCATACATGACCACTGGAAAAACCATAGCCTTGATTAGATGGAGCTTTTTTGGCAAAATAATATCTCTGCTTCTCAATATGCTATCTAGTTTGGTCATAACTTTTCTTCCAAGGAGTAAGCGTCTTTTAATTTCATGGCTGCAGTCACCATCTGCACTGATTTTGGAGCCCCCCAAAATAAAGTCTGATACTGTTTCCACTGTTTCCCCATCTATTTCCTATGGAGTGATGGGACCAGATGCCATGATCTTTGTTTTCTGAATGTTGAGATTTAAGCCAGCGTTTTCACTCTCCTCTTTCACTTTCATCAAGAGGCTTTTTAGTTCCTCTTCACTTTCTGCCATATGGGTGGTGTCATAGGTTAAAAGCTACATTATTCTTTGGCTCTAAAATTTTAATGTCAGTGATGCCATATAATTTTGGAGAACACCACAAATAAATCTTTATGAAAAACTCTGAACACTTTTTTCTAAGCTATCAAACACAGGTGCCTGCATAACGTGATATGGTGATATAAACTCCAAACCATGTCGCTCAAACAGTTTCCATTAAGCCTGTACCTTAAGTTTAACTTTAAGTTCTAGTAGTTCAGAAGCTCTTTTGCCAAAAGGGTGAAAGTGTCTAAATATCACTTTAAAAGGACAAAAATATGTCTTTGACTATCTTGAGATGAAAAGATAACGTTCTCTATCATAAAGGCAATGTTTTTCCTTTCACATTCTTTAAAGATTTGCTTTGTAGTACATAAAACATTTTTTCCCTTAGAATCTAATGCCTAAGATGTACCAGGATTTCAAACATACACACACACACATAAGCACATACACCCACACATATACTTCTTTCCAATGTGCTTTCAAAGTGCTTTCTTTTGATTTAGATCATTAGCAATAGCTATGGAAAAAGTCTCTGATAGCTGGAGGGAAATGCAGTAATTTATAAGAAAAGTTTCCTTTTGGGTTTAACTCTACAGTTGAGTTTCACCTTATTTAACATTTTGGTCCACCATAGTATGACTTTTTTTCTTTTTCTTTTCATAGAGTGAAAGAATAGTTTATTTCTTTTATGCTGCTGCCTTGTTATTTGCTGGTCAAAAGGAAAAAAAAAATGTTTTGTTTTTTTTTTTTTTTTGTATCCTTCTTTTATCTTAGCCTCTGAGTGGAAGGCTTACCAAGATTGGGAATTGATAGCAGTATGCGATTAAGAAATGTCTTTAATTCATAAATAACCCAGGAGTTACAGTTGGGCAGCCCTAGTGATGTACTAGAGTTACACTTTTCTCAATTCTTTGATGGGTAAGGAAATTACTCACTGAGTTTACAGTTTGTACTTCAAGGATATTTTAGTTCAGGGGGATAGGATATATTGACAAGGAGGTGAGAAGAGGAGGCATACTTCTTATGGAATCAATAAGGTTAGCTTCGAAAGCAGGCTGGAGAAAAACATCTTGGTAGTCAGACCAGAGCTGTCTATGAAATGAGGGAAAGTGATCAAACATTTCCTGAATGCTATTGAATTCTGAGCACGGTGCTTGCTATTTTATATATACTATATCATTCTCAAAAAGTATTTTTGTGAATAAGATATTTCTATCTTTCACTAACTGAGGCTTAACTAATTTGCAATTTGATCATACTGCTCTGTGAGTTTCAGACCTTGGATTTTAACATCAGTCTACTCATGCTATTTTCCACTGCATTATGCTTTCTTTTTTAGGGATGGTCAAGAATGCAGCAACTAGCATCTCTGTGTATTCCCTCATTTCTAATGACCAGTGTCTACATTTGGTGCTGTATATGTCCCTGAGTGTATCATGTATGGCATATCTTTGAGAACCTTAATGATATATCTTTCCTGATGGGTTAACCTGGGTAGGAAGTTTAGGTCACCCTTGTGCATGTTCCTATAAACCATCCTTGATCACACATCATAGTAATAATAGTAGCTAATATTAACTGAACCCTTACCATATGCCAGATACTATTAATTTTTGAGATATTGTTTTAGTACTCACAATAGCCACAGGAATGAGACATATAATATGTCATTAGATTTTAAGAAATGGAGATACAAATAGGTACAGTGACTTATTCAAGTCACAGAGGTGTTAAGTAGCAGAGTTAGAATATGAAGTTGCATAGGCTGAAACCATAAACTATGCCCTTCCAGTGCACTATACTGCTGTTTATATACACGATGAAGCAGGGGGAAAGACATCAAATTATAATAGAATATACCTAGCCTCAATGATTTTCATATGTTGTCTGAGAAGCATACCAATGCTTTTGATTGTATTAGCCAACTGTGCTTTCCAATTCCATACTATTTGTTTCAAACTATGCAGAGTGTGTGTGCCTGCTCAGTCTCTTAGTCATGTCTGATTATTTGTGGCCCTGTGGACTGTAGCCCAGCAGGCTCCTCTGTCCATGGGATTTCCCAGGCAAAAATACTGGAACAGATTGCCATTTCCTCCTCCAGGGAATCTTCCAAACACAAGAATCGATCCCTGCATCTCATGTCTCCTGCACAGGCAGGTGGATTCTTTACCACTAGCGCCACCTGGGAAGCCCATGCAGAGTAAACTATTGTAATCAAATATTTCAAATCTCACATCACCAACAAATATTAATATCTGCTGAACCCCTACTATATTATTGATATCAGCCATCATTTAGATAGAGTTAAATAGTAAATAAGAATCAACTCAATCACCATCCTAACAAACTTGCCTGGACTCTACTTTTAGTGCCAGCATAATAAACTTATACCTGCTGATATTCTAGTGAGCATGGCTTTTTAAAATCCATACTGATGGGCATACTGAAAAGAAAAAGAATTATTCTAGTATTTTTGAGATAGCACATGATTTATTGAATCTAAAATAGCGTGGTTGGCAATGGGTGTGTGACCCATAGTTTCATTATATTTTCCAATGAAGCCTATTGAACCTAGGTGACATATAATTGGAATATGAATGGTGTAACATTCCATTAAGAAGAAGAAAATAAAGTCAACCAAATCATGGTAAGTTGGGCTTAGGGAATTGTCTCATATGTCACCTAAACATTGCATTTATAGCATAACCAGCAATCATTGGTGGTACAGGTTCCATTCTTGAATAACATCCATAAAGAATCAAAAATTGCCATATAGTGCTGGAACATATTTAAATTCCAGACTTAACTCACTGATGCAGTAGACATAGAAAATAGCATCTGTCAGATAACTATCTAGCTATATAATGGTAGTATAATGTAATAGTCAAGTATAAAGACTCTGGAGCCAGGTTGTCCAGATTTGAATTATGGTGCTCTGGTTGTGTGACTTTGATATGTTACTTAACCTCTCTGTGCATCAATTTCCTCATTTTTAAAATGATGTTTACCTTATCCCATTGTTGTAAAGATTATATTAATTCAACTAAGACATTTAAAATAATGCTTGGCATGTAGTGGGCACTGTAACTATTATCATGTTATTTTAATTTAGTAAAATATAGTCTTTTAAGATTTGTGTAAGAAATAAAATGATTGAGCTACTGAACTTTGAAACAGTTATTTTTTTTTTGTTTTCATTTTGAGGGGCTTTGTGGATTTATGATCTTTGTTTCTTAATTCTTTATATAGCACAGAGATGCTTAGAAATGACTAAATATTTCTGTATTACTTTGTTATTATCTTCATTCTGACCTTAGAAAATACATTTATGTTGACGATTTTTGGTTTGTATTTTCCTATTTGTCACAGCAAGTTGAATTTTTCAGCTATTTAATATTCTTTTAGAAGATCATAGTGTTAATTTCCCTTTTAAATTTTACTCTGCCTTTAGAAATAACAGGGCCTGAATGCATGATGTATTTTGGTTATGCTTAACTGGACACACTGCCTCAATGACTCCATGAATATTAACATTCATATTCAACCGAGTATTTTTTCTTTTGTGGCTGTGACCAGCATGCTAAGCACGGCTGAGAAGAGCCACCCCATGTCTGAGGTCAGAGGCAGAAGCTGGGAGGACCCCAAGCCCGAAGGGCAGTGGCCAGGAGAAGTTACCCCACAGCCGAGGTTAGGGGCAGCAGCCGAGCGTACCAGACTGCGACTGCGCAGGAACGGCTGAGAGGAGCTACCAGCATCCAAGGTCTGGGGGCGGGGGAGGGGGCGGCTGAGAGGAGATACCCGGACTCCGAGGTCAGGGACAGCGACGAGAGGAGTTACTTGGCATCCAAGGTCGGGGCGGCGGCCGGGAGGAGATACCCCACGCCCCTAAGCACGAGGCCAGGGGCAGTGTGTGGGAGGAGCTACCCCACGCCACCACACCCAGAGGCCAGGGGCGGCCGGAGGAGCAACCCATGCCAGAGGCCAGGGGCGTTGGCTAGGAGGACCAACTCAACATCCAAGGAGCCGTGGCTGCGTGGGTGCAGGAGGGCCTAGAGGAGCTATCCCAGGTTGAAGGTCAGGATAGGTGGCAGTGAGGAGATACCCCTTGTGCAAGGTAAAGAGCAATGGCTGAGCTTTGCTGGAGAAGCTGTGAAGAGATACCCCACGCCCAAGGTAAGAGAAATCCAAGTAAGATGGTAGAAGTTGCAAGAGGGCATCAGAGGGCAAACACACTGAAACCATAATCACAGAAAACTAGTCAATCTAATAACACTAGGACCACAGCCTTGTCTAACTCAATGAAACTAAGCCATGTCCGTGGGGCAACCCAAGATGGGCGGGTCATGGTGGAGAGATCTGACAGAATGTGGTCCACTGGAGAAGGGAATGGTAAACCACTTCAGTATTCTTGCTTTGAGAACCCCATGAACAGTATGAAAAGGCAAAATGATAGGATACTGAAAGAGAAATTCCCCAGGTCAGTAGGTGCCCAATATGTTACTGGAGATCAGTGGAGAAATAACTCCAGAAAGAACGAAGGGATGGAGTCAAAGCAAAAAGAATCCCCAGCTGTGGATGTGACTGGTGATAGAAGCAAGGTCCAATGATGTAGAGAGCTATATTGCATAGGAATCTGGAATGTCAGGTCCATGAATCAAGGCAAATTGGAAGTGGTCAAACAAGAGATGGCCAGAGTGAATGTCAACATTCTAGGAATCAAGGAACTAAAATGGACTGGAGTGGATGAATTTAATTCAGATGACCATTATATCTACTACTGCGGGCAGGAATCCCTCAGAAGAAATGGAGTAGCCATCATGGTCAACAAAAGAGTCTTAAATGCAGTACTTCGATGCAATCTCAAAAACGTCAGAATGATCTCTGTTCGTTTCCAAGGCAAACCATTCAATATCACAGTAATCCAAGTCTATGCCCCAACCAGTAACGCTGAAGAAGCTCAACTTGAACAGTTCTATGAAGACCTACAAGACCTTTTAGAACTAACACCCCCAAAAGATGTCCTTTTTATTATAGGGGTCTGGAATGCAAAAGTAGGAAGTCAAGAAACACCTGGAGTAACAGGCAAATTTGGCCTTGGAATACGGAATGAAGCAGGGCAAAGACTAATAGAGTTTTGCCAAGAAAATGCAGTGGTCATAACAAACACCCTCTTCCAATAACACAAGAGAAGACTCTATACATGTAGGACATCACCAGATGGTCAACGCCAAAATCAGATTGATTATATTCTTTGCAGCTAAAGATGGAGAAGATCTATACAGTCAGCAAAAACAATACCAGGAGTTGACTGTGGCTCAGATCATCAACTCCTTATTGCCAAATTCAGACTGAAATTGAAGAAAGTAGGTAAAACAACTAGACCATTCAGGTATGACCTAAATCAAATCCGTTATGATTTTACAGGGGAAGTGAGAAATAGATTTAAGGGCCTAGATCTGATAGATAGAGTGCCCGATGAACTATGGAATGAGGTTTGTGACATTGTACAGGAGACAGGGATCAAGACCATCCCCATGGAAAAGAAATGCAAAAAAGTAAAATGGCTGTCTGGGGAGGCCTTACAATTAGCTACGAAAAGAAGAGAAGTGAAAAACAAAGGAAAAAAGGAAAGATATAAACATCTGAATGCAGAGTTCCAAAGAATAGCAAGAAGATATAAGAAATCCTTCTTCAGCGATCAATGCAAAGAAATAGAGGAAAACAACAGAATGGGAAAGACTAGAGATTTCTTCAAGAAAATCAGAGATACCAAGGAAACATTTCATGCAAAGATGGTCTTGATAAAGGACAGAAATGGTATGGACCTAACAGAAGCAGAAGATATTAAGAAGAGATGACAAGAATACACAGAAGAACTGTACAAAAAAGATCTTCACGACCCAGATAATCACGATAGTGTGATCACTCATCTAGAGCCAGACATCCTGGAATGTGAAGTCAAGTGGGCCTTAGAAAGCATCACTACGAACAAAGCTAGTGGAGGTGATGGAATTCCAGTTGAGCTATTCCAAATCCTGAAAGGTGATGCTGTGAAAGTGCTGCACTCAATATGCCAGCAAATTTGGAAAACTCAGCAGTGGCCACAGGACTGGGAAAGGTCAGTTTTCATT
This sequence comes from Tragelaphus eurycerus, assembly GCA_935064755.1. NCBI lineage: Eukaryota > Metazoa > Chordata > Mammalia > Artiodactyla > Bovidae > Tragelaphus > Tragelaphus eurycerus. The sequence continues at coordinate 2,724,386 of CAKXYN010000118.1, forward strand.
CCAATCCCTAAGGAAGGCAATGACAAAGAATGCTCAAACTACCACACAACTGTACTCATCTCACACGCTAGTAAAGTAATGCTCAAAATTCTCCAAGTCAGGCTTCAGCAATACGTGAACCGTGAACTTGCTGATGTTCAAGCTGGTTTTAGAAAAGGCAGAGGAACCAGAGATCAAATTGCCAATATCCACTGGATCATGGAAAAAGCAAAAGAGTTCCAGAAAAACATCTATTTCTGCTTTGTGGACTATGCCAAATCCTTTGCCTGTGTGAATCACAATAAACTGTGGAAAATTCTGAAAGAGATGGGAATACCAGATCTGACTCTTGAGTAATTAGTATGCAGGTCAGGAAGCAACAGTTAGAACTGGTCATGGAACAACAGACTGGTTCCAAATAGGAAAAGGAGTACGTCAAGGCTGTATATTGTCACCCTGTTTATTTAACTTATATACAGAGTACATCATGAGAAACACTGGACTGGAAGAAACACAAGCTGTAATCAAGATTTCTGGGAGAAATATAAATAACTTAAGATATGCAGATGACACCACCCTTATGGCAGAATGTGAAGAGAAGCTAAAAAGCCTCTTGATGAAAGTAAAGAGGAGAGTGATAAGGTTGGCTTAAAGCTCAACATTCATAAAACGAAGATCATGGCATCCGGTCCCATCACTACATGGGAAATAGATGGGGAAACAGTGGAAACAGTATCATACTTTATTTTTTGTGGCTCCAAAATCACTTCAGATGGTGATTTCAGCCATGAAATTAAAAGACGCTTACTCCTTGGAAGGAAATTCTAGTCAAGGCTTGGTTTTTCCTGTGGTCATGTATGAATGTGAGAGCTGGACTGTGAATAAGGCTGAGTGCCGAAGAATTGATGCTTTTGAACTGTGGTGTTGGAGAAGACTCTTGAGAGTCCCTTGGACTGCAAGAGATCCAACCAGTCCATTCTGAAGGAGATCAGCCCTGGAATTTCTTTAGAAGGAATGATGCTAAAGCTGAAACTCCAGTATTTTGGCCACCTCATGCGAAGAGTTGACTCTTTGGAGAAGACTGTGATGCTGGGAGGGATTGAGGGCAGGAGGAGAAGGGGACGACAGAGGATGAGATGGCTGGATGGCATCACTGACTCGATGGACATGAGTCTGAGTGAAGTCCGGGAGTTGGTGATGGACAGGGCGGTCTGGCATGCTGGGATTCATGGGGTCGGAAAGAGTCGGACACGACTGAGCGACTGATCTGATCTGATGACTCTGTTACTATTAACTGCACCGGGGGTCATTTATCTTTATCTCCACAATGAAACCTTTGAGAGCAGAAGGGCTAGTGAATTTTGTATTAGGGAATAATATCAATAAAATCGGCAAAGAATGACTACATGAAGAGTCAGAGGGAATATGTTGCTGCTGAGAAACAGTCTGGTTAATTTAAAGCATACCAGCCCTTGATTATTTCTCTAATACTTTTTGATTAGCTGCTCTACCAAAATGAACTTTATTATGTTCAGCCTAGAGGAACAGATTAGCACTGCTGTTATTGTCGTATTATGCACGTATGTTTTACTAGCCCTGAGAGGCTGTAGTCCAACCTGTGAGCTATCTGTTTCTTGTCCTTTGAACTGAAAGCACTAGAAGCAATTAACCTAACCCTGAATAGTTTGGCTTGGCTAAGTGAATGGTCTTTAAAGTTTCTTCTCCACACACATGGTCAAACTCTAATCAACATTCTGGAAACACTGCTATAATTAAAACTCAACCTGATTTCATTTGATTTTGAAGAGGCTGATTATAACTTGCAATTTTTCATCTTATCGAATTGATGTTCTTGAATATCTATTGAAATGTATCAATTTTGCTTAGATACATGACCACTTTGATTCAGTACTAATCATTTGCCTTCTTGGTAGTGGAGCAATGCCTACATGGTATCCATGTGCTTTGTTGCAATGTTTCATTACTGAGCAGAAGGTAATAGGAAATAAGACATATGTTCTGAGCAGTGATGTTCAAGATGAGCTTCAGCTAGCAAAATGTATTTAGGGAGGCTAGGTTTCCATTGCTAACCTTAGCAGTGCATTTATTAGGTAAGTTAAAACCCAGGTGCCATTAGACTAGCAGAGATAGTTTGACGTTATAAAACATCTACTTTTCTGTCTATCATTGCTCTCATAGTCATAATGATATTGGAAAGTTACAGATATTTCTAGTCCATAGAAGGTTTCTACTTTTCTTTTTTTTTTTTTTTAAACCTTATTGAGATATAATTCACACGCTATACACTTTATCCTTTAAAAGTTTCAGTTCAGTTCAGTCGCTCAGTCGTGTCCAACTATTTGCAACCCTGTGGACTGCAGCCAGGCCTGTCTGTCTAACACCAACTCCTGGAGTTTACCCAAACTCATGTCCATTGAGATGGTGATGCCATCCAACAATTTTATCCTTTTTCGTCCCCTTCTCCTTCTGCCTTCAATATTTCCCAGCATCAGGGTCTTTTCAAATGAGTCAGCTCTTTGCATCAGGTGGCCAAAGTATTGGAGTTTCAGCTTCAACATCAGCCCTACCAATGAACACTCAGGACTCATCTCCTTTAGGATGGACTGGTTGGATCTCCTTGCAGTCCAAGGGACTCTCAGAAGTCTTCTCCAACACCACAGTTCAAAAGCATCAATTCTTTGGCACTCAGCTTTCCTTATAGTCCAACTCTCACATCCATACATGACTACTGGAAAAAACATAGCCTTGACTCAGATCAGATCAGATCAGATCAGTCGCTCAGTCGTGTCCGACTCTTTGCGACCCCATGAACTGTAGCACGCCAGGCCTCCCTGTCCATCACCAACTCCCAGAGGTCACTCAGACTCACATTCATCGAGTCAGTGATGCCATCCAGCCATCTCATCCTCTGTCGTCCCCTTCTCCTCCTGCCCTCAATCCCTCCCAGCATCAGAGTCTTCTCCAATGAGTCAACTCTTCGCATGAGGTGGCCAAAATACTGCAGTTTCAGCTTTAGCATCATTCCTTCCAAAGAAATCCCAGGGCTGATCTCCTTCAGAATGGACCGGTTGGATCTCCTTGCAGTCTTAGGGACTCTCAAGAGTCTTCTCCAACACCACAGTTCAAAAGCATCAATTCTTCGGCGCTCAGCCTTCTTCACAGTCCAACTCTCACATCCATACATGACCACAGGAAAGACCATAGCCTTGACTAGGCGAACCTTTGTTGGCAAAGTGATGTCTCTGCTTTTGAATATGCTATCTAGATTGGTCATAACCTTCCTTCCAAGGAGTAAACGTCTTTTAATTTCATGGCTGCAGTCACCATCTGCAGTGATTTTGAAGCCCAGAAAAATAAAGTCTGACACTGTTTCCACTGTTTCTCCATCTATTTCCACTGTTTCTCCATCTATTTCCCATGTAGTGATGGGACCAGATGCCATGATCTTCATTTTCTGAATGTTGAGTTTTAAGCCAACCTTTTCACTCTCCACTTTCACTTTCATCAAGAGGCATTTTAATTCCTCTTCATTTTCTGCCATAAGGGTGGTGTCATCCGCATATCTGAGGTTATTGATATTTCTCCCAGCAATCTTGATTCCAACTTGTGTTTCTTCCAGTCCAGCATTTCTCATGATGTACTCTGCATATAAGTTAAATAAACATGGTGACAATATACAGCCTTGACGTACTCCTTTTCCTATACGAGACGGACATTTTTGGAAAGTAATGTCTCTGCTTTTTAATATGCTGTCTAGGTTGGTCATAGCTTTCCTTTCAAGGAGTAAGTATCTTTTAACTTCATGATTGAAGTCACTGTCTTCAGTGATTTTGTAGCCCCTCAAAATAAAGTCTGCCACTGTTTCCACAGTTTCCCCATCTATTTGCCATGAAGTGATACAAAAGAGTTCCAGAAAAACGTCTATTTCTGCTTTAGTGACTATGTCGAAGTCTTTGACTGTGTGGATCACAATAAACTGTGGAAAACTCTGAAAGAGATGGGAATACCAGACGATATGACCTGCCTCTTGAGAAACCTGTATGCAGGTCAGGAAGCAACAATTAGCACTGGGCATGGAACAACAGACTAGTTCCAAATAGGAAAAGGATTACGTTAAGGCTGTATATTGTCACTCTGCTTTTTTAACTTATATGCAGAGTACATCCTGAGAAATGCTGGACTGGAGGAAGCACAAGCTGGGATCAAGATCACTGGGAGAAATATCAATAACCTCAGATATGCAGATGACACCACCCTTATGGCAGAAAGTGAAGAGGAAGTAAAAAGCCTCTTGATGAAAGTGAAAGAGGAGAGTGAAAAAGTTGGCTTAAAGCTCAACATGCAGAAAACTAAGGTCATGGCATCTGGTCCCATCATTTCATGGCAAATAGATGGGGAAACAGTGGAAACAGTGTCAGACTTTATTTTTCTGGACTCCAAAATCACTGCAGATGGTGATTGTAGCCATGAAATTAAAATACACTTACTCTTTGGAAGGACAGTTATGACCAACCTAGATAGAATATTCAAAAGCAGAGACAGGTTTTTAACAAAGGTCTGTCTAGTTAAGGCTATGGTTTTTCCAGTGGTTATGTATGGATGTGAGAGTTGGACTATAAAGAAAACTGATCACAGAAGAATTGATGCTTTTGAACTGTGGTGTTGGAGAAGACTCTTGAAAGTCCCTTGGACTGCAAGTAGATCCACTCAGTCCATCCTAAAAGAGATGAGTCCTGAGTATTCATTGGTAGGACTGATGTTGAAGGTGAAACTCCAATATTTTGGCCACCTGATGAGAAGAACTGACTCATTTGAAAAGAACCTGATGCTGGGAAAGATTGAGGGCAGGAGGAGAAGGGGACAACAGAGGACAAGATGGTTGAATGGCATCACTGACTCAATGGACATGGATTTGGATGGACTCTGGCATTTGGTGATGGACAGGGAGTCCTGCTGTGCTGCGGTTCATGGGGTCACAAAGAGTCAGACACAACTGAGTGACTGAACTGAACTGAACTGATGGGTTGGATGGCATGATCTTAGTTTTCTGAATGTTGAGCTTTAAGACAACATTTTCACTCTCCTCTTTCAATTTCTTCAGTTCTTCACTTTCTGCCATAAGGGTTTTGTCATCTGCATATCTGACGTTATTGATATTTCTCCCAGCAATCTTGATTCCAGCTTGTGCTCCCTCAAGCCCAGCATTTTTCAGGATGTTCACTGCATACAAGTTAAATAAGCAGAGTGACAATATACATATTTTAAGAACTCCTTTTCCTATTTGAAACCAGTCTGTTGTTCCATGTCCAGTTCTAACTGTTGCTTCCTGACCTGCATACAGATTTCTCAGGACACAGATCAGGTGTTCTAATATTCCCATCTCTTTAGAATTTTCCACAGTTTGTTGTGATCTGCACTTTCAAACGCTTCGACATAGTGAATAAAACAGAAATAAATGTTTCTTCTGGAACTGTCTCGCATTTTGGATGATCCAGCGGATCCTGGAAATTTGATCTCTGGTTTCTCTGCCTTTTATAAATGCAGCTTGAACATCTGGAAGTTCACGGTTCACGTATTGTTGAAGCCTTGATTGGAAAATTTTGAGCATTACTTTACTAGTGTGTGAGGTGAGCGCAATTGTGCAGTAATTTGAACATTCTTTGTAAACTTTTAAAGTTTACAGTTCAGTACTTTTTAATTATTTTCACAGAGTTGTGCAACTATCACCACTATCTACTTCCAGAATAGTTCCATGACCCTCAAAACAAAATCTATACCTCCTAGTCCTCATTCTCAGCATTGTTTGACAAATACTACTTTACTTTCTGTCTCTATGGATTTGCTTATTCTGGACAATTTATATTAATGGAATCATACACTATGTGGCCTTTTGTGATTGGCTTCTTTCACTTTACATAATGTTTTCAAAGTTCACTCATATTATCACATGCATCAAAACTTCATTCCTTTTTTTTATTGCTCAATACTCCATTATTTGAGTAAGCCACAGTTTATGCATTGATTATTTGATGGACATTTGGGTGGTTTTTACTTTTTGGCTATTATGAATAATGCTGCTATTAATATCCATGTACACATTTTTGTGTAAACCTATTTTTTCATATCCCTTGGGTGTATCACTAGGACTAGAATTGCTGAGTTTTATGATAACTATGTTTAAATTTACTGGAACTAAAATAGATAACTAATGAAAACCTACTATATAGCGCAGTGAACTCTATTCACTCTTCTGTGGTGACCTAAATGGAAAGGAAATCCAAAAAAGAGAGGATATATGCATACGTACAAAAACTGATTCACTTTGCTGTACAGCATAAACTAATTCAACATTGTAAAGCAATTATACTCAAATAAAATTAATGGATACATCTTACTGGAGCTGATAGTTTTACAACTGTTTTCATTTTTCTAACATGATCTTTAAAACAATTTGCTTAAGAATGTGTACTGATTAGTTACCATCTTCATTTTTAAAAACATGGTACCTGAAATTTGGAGCAATTAAGTTACTTTCTCATGTTAGGAGAGCTAGTAAGTAGGCAAGTTGAGGCTGTAAGCCAAGGTTACTGACCACCCAGTGTAAACTAAGGTGAATACCTACATTACATCTAGAATCTCTTATTTCCCTAACTAAATTTGTATTTGTTACCATCTGTACATCATGAGAAATGCTGGACTGGAGGAAACACAAGCTGGAATCAAGATTGCTGGGAGAAATATCAATAACCTCAGATATGCAGATGATACCACCTTTATGGCAGAAAGTGAAGAGGAACTCAAAAGCCTCGTGATGAAGGTGAAAGTGGAGAGTGAAAAGATTGGCTTAAAGCTCAACATTCAGAAAACGAAGATCATGGCATCTGGTCCCATCACTACATGGGAAATAGATGGAGAAACAGTGGAAACAGTGTCAGACTTTATTTTTCTGGGCTCCAAGATCACTGCAGATGGTGACTGCAGCCATGAAATTAAAAGACGCTTACTCCTTGGAAGGAAAGTTATGACCAACCTAGATAGTATATTCAAAAGCAGAGACATCACTTTGCCAACAAAGGTTCGTCTAGTCAAGGCTATGGTCTTTCCTGTGGTCATGTATGGATGTGAGAGCTGGACTGTGAAGAAGGCTGAGCGCCGAAGAATTGATGCTTTTTGAACTGTGGTGTTGGAGAAGACTCTTGAGAGTCCCTTGGACTGCAAGAAGATCCAACCGGTCCATTCTGAAGGAGATCAATCCTGGAATTTCTTTAGAAGGAATGATGCTAAAGCTGAAACTCCAGTATTTTGGCCACCTCATGCGAAGAGTTGACTCATTGGAGAAGACTCTGATGCTGGGAGGGATTGGGGGCAGGAGGAGAAGGGGACGACAGAGGATGAGATGGCTGGATGGCATCACTGACTTGATGGGTGTGAGTCTGAGTGACCTCCGGGAGCTGGTGATGGACAGGGAGACCTGGCGTGCTGCAGTTCATGGGGTCACAAAGAGTCGGACACGACTGAGCGACTGATCTGATATGATCTGATCTGATCTGATCTGATAGTGCGCAACAAGAAATTAGGAAAAAAATTAAACTCTAGTTAATGCTCACACTTCTCTTTTCATCCTCTGTTCCAAATGTGGAAATAGTCTACCATGTCAACACACACTTAAAAAACACACACACACATGTATACCTGTGGCAGATTCACTTTGATATATGGCAAAACCAATACAGTATTGTAAAGTTAAAAAAAAAATAAAAAAAATGTTTTACAAATATTTGACAATTAATAACACAGAATGTTTTCAGTGAAGATTCAAAGTTATTCCCTATGAAAAGACAAACCAATTGGATTACTTATTTGCCAATTTAACATTTCTGTTTTGTAGCAAGTACTTTACCATCCCTTGGCTATATCCTAAGGTGTCCACAATTTGCAGCTTAGAAATAACTGCTAAATTGAACCTCTTCAGCATATTGAAAGGTTTGCATTTTTGTTTCAAAAAAGTTTATTTCCCTTGAACAACTGGAAACTAAGCTAGTTCTGAATAATGATTTTAGTTCAAGTGATTAAATTAGAATCTCCCTTGGGGACATAAGATGAGGCACTATATCACGTGTTTTTCAACCATGATAGATCATTTAGCATATCTTCTACCACATGTTCTAACACTTACTATGTTGGAGATGTGTTGATAATGATTCTAGAACAAGTTAAAATCAAAGGTAAGATTCAATGAATTTATTATTTGATTTCAATTAAAACTCCATCTTATTTATTGCAATGATTTAATGGGTATCTACCTAGAGACATAGTTAATTCTGTTTACAAAAAAAAAAAAAAAAAGAAAAACTTGAGAACAAATAAAACACATTATTATAAAGACTACATAAAATTTGAATAAGAGCAAGTACCATTTACTGAAGAGGCTTCTCAGGTGGCTCAGTGGTAAAGAATCCACTTGCCAATGCAGGAGCTGCAGAAGCCACGGATTCAATACCTGAGTCAGTAATTTTCCTTTGGAGGAGGAAAGGACAACAAACACGAATATTCTTGACAGGATAATCCCATGGACAGAGGAGCTTGGCAGGTTATAGTCCATGGGGTCACAAGAGTCAGACACGATTTTGAGACTAAACCATCACCACTACCATTCCTACTGATATAGATATGTATCTATATTTGTAGCAGTGTGGGCGTGTTTTGAAATAAGTATTTTATTGTTATACTTTCTATACAACCTGGAAGTCCTGTTACATTACTACAAAGACTTCACACTGGAATCATGAAATATTCAGAATTTGAGAACACATTTAGACATATTCCCTTAAAAAAAAAAAATGAGGTTGTTTGACAGTTGTCATTCTTTGGCTTATCTGTTCATCTCTGAATACCGAAAGTAGAGACATTTAAATAATCCTGCCTCCTATCAGAAATAAATTATTATAGTGACTCAAAAACCAGCTCCTTATTCTCAAATGAGTAAAATGTTTTGTGAGGAAAAGTTATAAAAATGCATTATGAGAATTCTTTGGTTCTACTGGGTTTATTAGTTTGAAACTAAAATATGTCATGGAGAGTATGCTGCTTTTCTCCTTATTTTGATAGGTGTAAAATTTTATCAACATAGAACTGCCTGAGAATTGGTGATATAGCACCTGCAACTCACTGCATTTTAGTGTAAATAACATTTTTTTTTTTTGATCTCCATAGATCTGTGGCCTTGATCACATCAGATCAGATCAGTCGCTCAGTCGTGTCCGACTCTTTGCAACCCTATGAACTGCAGCACGCCAGGCCTCCCTGTCCATCACCAACTCCCAGAGGTCACTCAGACTCACATTCATCGAGTCAGTGATGCCATCCAGTCATCTCATCCTCTGTCGTCCCCTTCTCCTCCTGTCCCCAATCCCTCCCAGCATCAGAGTCTTCTCCAATGAGTCAGCTCTTTGAATGAGGTGGCCAAAATACTGGAGTTTCAGCTTTAGCATCATTCCTTCCAAAGAAATCCCAGGGCTGATCTCCTTCAGAATGGACTGGTTGGATCTCCTTGCAGTCCAAGGGACTCTCAAGAGTCTTCTCCAACACCACAGTTCATTGATCACATACACACTCTTAAAATGTGGGGAGAATCAAACTCCACAGTTCTAATTAGAGCAAATGATATATTATGCTAATTTTCAACAAATGTAGCTTTGAAAATGTCCTTACTCTGTAAGAATCTGACCTCTTTTTAGTTCTTATTTCAATTATTAAGAATGAAATTCATATCATTTATTCTAACATATCTTCAGCTCTACTAAAATTCAATAATTCTTCTATGTGTGATATATCATCAGGAATGTCAAAATCTCATTTCAAAGTATTTATTATATTAGAGTCTAAAATGAAAATGAACTAAACTGAAATCATAATTTAGGCCAATTGTTCAATCTCTCTTAACACTCAGTTCAGCTCAGTTGCTCAGTCGTGTCACACTCTTTGTGACTCCATTGATTGCAGCACGCCAGGCCTCCCTGTCCATCACCAACTCCCGGAGGTCACTCAGACTCACATCCATCGATTCAGTGATGCCATCCAGCCATCTCATCCTCTGTCGTCCCCTTCTCCTCCTGTCCCCAATCCCTCCCAGCATCAGAGTCTTCTCCAATGAGTAAACTCTTCACATGAGGTGGCCAAAGTACTGGAGTTTCAGCTTTAGCATCATTCCTTCCAAAGAAATCCCAGGGCTCATCTCCTTCAGAATGGACTGGTTGGATCTCCTTGCAGTCCACGGGACTCTCAAGAGTCTTCCCCAATACCACAGTTCAAAATCAACAATTCTTCAGAGCTCAACTTCCATACATGTCTACTGGATAAACCATAGCTTTGACTAGACAGACCTTTGTCAGGAAAGCAATGCATCTGCTTTTTAACATGCTATCTAGGTTGTTCATAGCTTTTCTTTCAAGGAAGTGTGTTTTAATTTCATGGCTGCAGTCACCATCTGTAGTGATTTTGGAGCCCGAGGAAATAAGTCTCTCACTGTTTCCACTGTTCTCCCATCTATTTGCCATGAAGTGATGGGACTGGATGCCATGATCTTAGTTTTCTCAACGTTGAGTTTTAAGCCAACTTTTTCATTCTCCTCTTTTGCTTTCATCAAGAGGCTCTTAATTCCTCTTTGCTTTCTGCATTAAGGGTGGAGTCATCTACATATCCGAGGTTATTGATATTTCTCTCAACAATCTTGATTCCAGCTTGAGCTTCATCCTGCCTGGCATTTTACATGATGTACTCTGTATATAAGTTAAATAAAGAAGGTGACAACATAACAGCCTTGACGTACTGTTTTCCCAATTTGGAATCAATCCATTTTTCCATGTCTGGTTCTAACTGTTGCTTCTTGACCTGCATACAGATTTCTCAGGTGTCAGGTAAGGTGGTCTGGTACTCCCATCTCTTTTGAAATTTTCCACAGTTGTTTTGATCCACATAGTCAAAGGCTTAGATGTAGTCAATGAAGCAGAAATAGATGTTTTTTTGAAACTCTCTTGCTTTTTTTTGATCCAACGGAAATTGGCTGTTTGATTTCTGGTTCCTCTGCCTTTTCTTAATCCCACTTGAGCATCTGGAATTTCTCAGTTCATGTTCTGTTGAAGCCTCACTTGGAGAATTTTGAGCATTACTTTGCTAGCTTTTAACACTATTAATTATAAAAAAATATTTTTATATTACTTAAAGGCATAAACCCCCCAATATTTAGAATTAAATCAGTGAATGATAATCAATGCAAAATTAAGACCATTTAAATATTATCTGATTCTAACTGCACACATCTTCACTTTTGTTTACTTTCAGTCTGTTTTCCACAATGTTCTTCCTCACAGCTTTTATATAACAAACTTGTTATACTTCAGATTTTCTCATTAAATGTGTGACTTGAATCTCTGACTAAAGCAATAGTCCCCGAAGTGGAGAATTTTTCAGATTAAATATTGGTTTGAGGACTATCAACTGCATCCTATATAATTCCCTTCCTAAAGACACAAGCACTAATTTTTTTGAAAAATTATTAGTTAATTCTTTGCATGTTGAACGGGAAACTAAACTTCCTTTCAAATATGCATTGGATTTTTATTTCTAAATTGTTTTTTTATTTCTAATAAAAACTCAATAACTTTTTTTAATGCTAAAAGAACTTTTTTCTTAATGCCAAAATGGCTATTTTTTTTTTTTATCTCAAAAGAACAACATTCTCAAATATATCTTATGAATTTCTCTTTCTGTTTTGCTTCACCTCATGAAGGAATTAATCGTAATTTCCTCAGATGTCATATGAAGTACTATGTCCTGCTGATATTTATATACAGAGTAATTATGTGCCTGCTCTTGAATACAAACCATTTATTTCTTAATAAACTAATGTAGATATATTATAATATAGATCTTAATTATACAAATTATATAGATAATATGGGATACAGTTACATAGTCAAGAAATGAATTCCAAGATTAGATTTAAAATTGTTTATTATTTAAAATGAATTGATTAGTGATCATAAACGTTCCTCTTAAAGAAAAAGTTGACCTTTATTAAATGTACAAATAACACCAAAATGCCAGTGAGTAGTGTGTTATAACAAGCAGTGAAACTAAGGAAATCTGGGTGGAATTAGGGAAGTCATTTTACTTTTATAGATTTTTTTTTTCCTTTATGTGAAAAATCAAAGAGAATGGTTAGGTGAATAATTGCTTTCTTATAATTTCCTTTTAAAATATTTTATGTACTTACTGTGTCTTCTTTGCTGTGTATGGGCTTTCTCTAGTTGTAGTGAGTGTGAGGTACTCTCTAGTTGCAGTTTATGAACTTCGCATTGCAGCAGCTTCTGTTATTGCCGAGAATGGGTTCTAGGAATGTGAGTTTCAGTAGCTGTGGCACATGAGCTTCCTTACTCTGTGGCACATGGGATTTTCCCTGTACCAAGGATTGAACCCGTGTCTCCTGCATTGTCAAGTGGATTCTTAACCACTTGACCACTAGAGAAGCCCTAGGTGTTTATTTTCTATGGTCCTTATAGTAATGGCATTTTAAGCAAAATAATATAGGTATAATATAGATATCAGATAGCAAATTAATTGGCTATCTTCATTATGTGAATCATGATTTGAATAAGCTATCAATTTTAATTGTATAAAGTATTTAAGAGAAATTATGTATTTCTGAACTTTGAACAAATGTGTCATGATTTTAAAATATAGGGGTTCTCATTTATTTTCAGTAATTTTTAATCTGTAAGATGAAGTCCTAAACAATAACAAAAACAATGGCCACCATACACCCATACACTTTACTCTTAAAGAAGATGCCATGCTCTTATAAGCATAACTTTTTTTTTTTTACTATTTCTCTTTTATACATGTTCCAAACTTTTTAATTTGAAAAACTCCAAACCTGCAGAAAAGTTGAAAGAATAGAATAATGAGTTTCCATTTAATAGGTCTCACCTAGATTCACCGCTTTTTTTTTTTTTTTTCTTTTTGTCTTTAAATAAAGACAGATACACACACACATACATATTTTTGAAATGCTTTCAAAGTAAATTTTTGATATCATGAAAATTTACCCCTAATATTTCAGAATCATATATTCCCAAAGAACATGAACTTTCTCTTACATAACCACAAAATTAGCACCACAGTCAAGAAATTTAAATCTGTAAAAAATATTACCTACTATATAAATTATATTCAAATATCCTTAGTTATTCTAAGGATGGTTTTTATAGTTATTGCTTTTAACTGATTCAATATCTGTCAGGGAGTGTTTAACAACAGGATTCCTACATGCTGTTTCTCACAAGTCCTTTGTTTCTTTTCAAGCAGAGCAGCACGTTGCTCCCTGGAACTGAGGTCATTGTGTGAGACAGGCTTGAATCTCCTTTAGTAAACATTTTATTTATGACAAAACTGCTTAGTCTCGATCCCCTTTCTTGAGATATGGATTGTCTCCTGACCTCGTGAGCATTGTTAATCCCTTGTTCCCTTGCCAATGGTTGCTGTACGTTTGGTTTTCTGATCTTTATCATAGTCGAAAGAAACTTCTTGTACCACAGCCTATATATACTCATAGAAAAATCATTAAAACACCTTTGCTCCATCAGAGCTTGGGTCCCCATGCCTTTTTTTCTTTCTTTCTCCTTCTCTCTCTCTCCTCATCTGATTGGAACGCAGAGACACGTCTTGCTCACACTCCTGGCCGGGCTTCTAAGACTCTCTTGAGAAGGCGCCCTGTGTCTTCAACCTCCTCGAGAGTCTGCCCGGTGCCTTCGTGGGAGATGCAAGTCATGTGTCAAGGGCTTTATTGGTTTTCTGCATAAACTAGGGAGTATCAGTCTCTTGCTCTTTTTCACTTTCTTATAGTTGCCTCTGGACCGCCAGGTCCTGGTCCTTTAAAGGACCCTAACAGATATCCAACCAAGACACTAACATTTTTAGGAGTTCAGACAAGTTACTTTGCAAAAAATATACAAGCTGGGTTTGCTTGATTGCTTCCTCATTATCAAATTCAGAATAAACACTTTTGGTAAGATTACTTCATACATGATATTGTATATTTCCATAATATCAGAAAGTAAATAATGACAATGTGACCCCATTATTGGACATGCTGAACTTGATTGATCATTCAGATAATGTGAGCCTCAAAAAGTACCTTTCTCCCCTGTAAAGGGTACCTTTCCTTTGTAAATTGCATAATGAAATCAATAGCATTCCATTGTGTGTGTGTGTGTGTGTGTGTGTGTGTGTGTGTGTATACACACTCCATATCTTCTTTATCGATACATCCACTGATGGGCTATTGTACATCATGCTGTGGTGTACATAAGTGTGCCTATACTCTTTTCAAATTAGTGTTTTCACTTACTGTGGATAAATATCCAGAAGTGGAATAGCTGAATCATATGGTAATTCTACCCTTAATTTTTTGAGGAATATCCAGAATATAAAAACAAATTAACAAGAAAGTAAATGAACAAACCAAACCAAACAACAGCAAATATGTAGATACAGAGAACAGAGTAGTGGTTACCAGAGGGGAAGGGGCCAGGGGTTGGGGAGCAAAATGGGTCAAGGTGATGAACTGTATGATAATAAAAGGAAACACGTTCTGGTGGTGAGTACACTATAGGGTGTATACAAGTAGAAATATAATGTTTTACATATGAAACTTATGTAATGTTACAAACCAATGTTACCTTAATAAAAGAAAATTGATAATGAAAAATGCATACACACAAAGAAATTTATAAGTAAATTGTGGGATGATACATTGAGACCTTCTGAATATCACAAACTCCAACACCTTTTCACTCAATGTCTTTAGCATGCATAAAGAATCATTAGTGTGATTCTTGCCTGAATGAATCATCAAGGTATGGTAGCAAAGTGGTGATAATCTAATTATATTGTTCCTTTAATATTTATTGTTGTTATTTAGTCACTAAGTTATGCCTGACTCTTTGTGACCCTATGTACTGTAGCCCACCAGGCTCTTCTGTCCATGGGATTTCCCAGGCAAGTGTACTGGAGTGGGTAGCCATTTCCTCCTCCAGGGCATCTTCCTGATCCAGGGATTAACCTACTTCTCCAGCATTGGCAAGTGGTATTCTTTACCACTGAGCCACCAGGAAAGCCCTTAATATTTATTACCTAGAATTTTTTCTTTAAAGAAACTTTTCTTTTAAAAACTTCCTTATTGAAAGAATTTACAAAGATATACAAAATATAATAATATAATGAACTCCCACTTATTCATAAGCTAGCCTCAACAGTTATTAATATTTTCCCAATAAACTGTGGAAAATTCTGAAAGAGATGGGCATACAAGACCACCTGACCTGCCTCTTGAGAAACCTGTATGCAGGTCAGGAAGCAACAGTTAGATCTAGACATGGAACAACAGACTGGTTCCAAATAGGAAAAGGAGTATGTCAAGGCTGTATATTGTCATCCTGCTTATTTAACTTATATGCAGAGTGCATCATGAGAAACCCTGGGCTGGAAGAAGCACAAGCTGGAATCAAGATTGCACAGAGAAATATCAGTAACCTCAGGTATTCAGATGACACCACCCTTATGGCAGAAAGTGAAAAGGAACTGAAACTCTTCTTGATGAAAGTGAAAAAGGAGGGTGAAAAAGTTGGCTTAAAGCTCAACATTCAGAAAACGAAGATCATGGCATGTGGTCCCATCACTCCATGGGAAATAGATGTTGAAACATTGGAAACAGTGTCAGACTTTATTTTGGGAGGCTCCAAAATCACTGCAGACAGTAACTGCAGCCATGAAATTAAAAGATGCTTACTCCTTGGAAGGAAACTTATGACCAACTTAGATAGCATATTGAAAAGCAGAGAGATTACTTTGGCAACAAAGGTCCATCTAGTCAAGGCTATGGTTTTTCCAGTGGTCATACATGGATATGAGAGTTGGACTCTGAAGAAAGCTGAATGCTGAAGAATTGATGCTTTTGAACTGTGGTGTTGGAGAAGACTCTTGAGAGTCCCTTGGACTGCAAGAAGATCCAACCAGTCCATCTTAAAGAAGATCAGTCCTGGGTGTTCATTGGTAGGCTTGATGATGAAGCTGAAACTCCAATGCTTTGGCCACCTCATGCGAAGAGTTGACTCACAGGAAAAGACTCTGATGCTGGGAGGGATTGGGGGCATCAGGAGAAGGGGACGACAGAGGATGAGATGGCTGGATGGCATCACCGACTCCATGGACATGAGTTTGAGTGAACTCCGGGAAATGATGATGGACAGGGAGGCCTGGCGTGCTATGATTCATGGGGTCGCAAAGAGTCAGACATGACTGAGTGACTGAACTTAACTGAAAAGTTAAAGTGAAGTTGCTCAGTCATATCCGATTCTTTGCGACCCCATGGACTGTAGCCTACCAGGCTCCTCTGTCCATGGGATTTTCCAGACAATAGTACTGGAGTGGATCGCCATTTCCTTCTCCAGCGGATCTTCCCGACCCAGGTATCAAACCCAGGTCTCATGCATTGTAGACACACGCTTTACCGTCTGAGCCACCAGGGAAGTCCATGAACTGAACTGAACTGAATGTCATTTCATTTATTTATTTATGTTGGCATGCTTGTGTTGATGGAGTATTTTAAAGCAAATTCCAGACATGATATCATTTCATGCCTACTTTATAAGAAAAATAAATCAAAATTTAAGTAAACTTAAATTAAGTAAATACTTAATTTTTAATACTTAACAAAAAACTAAGCATTTTTTCTTTTCCCACTAGATTAGAAGTAACCAATTTAGAATATATAGAGAAATGTTGGAGGCAAACAACATGAGAACAGTGAGGTTTAACAGCTCATAGTGAAATAGTATAATGAAAAAGTCGATGCAGAATATGGTTGTGTGCTATAATAGAATAAAATATTGAATATTTATGATAACCCTGAGTTGGATAAAAAAGTTGTATATAGCTTAATAACTTTTATACAAGAATGCAAGAACATGAATATTTATTTTATAATGTTATATGGATAGATACCTACAGAAATGCTTACTAAAATATTTTTAAATGAATATAGGGTTTTGTACTTGAATGGATTATCTTCAGCACCTCGAACATTTATCCATAAGACCAGATATGAATCTGACAGCATTATGCATTAAAAAGTAATGAATATAGCATAGTTTCACTTTAGGCCTTGACACCTAATTGGAAATATCATTTTTAAACAGACTTATAGAGTTATAAAACATATGACATGTGAATCACAGAAATTATTACTTAGTCATATATTCTTCCCAGATATCAAGCAGTCAGCACAGACTAGATAGATTTGGGGATAACTGAATCTGTAGGTAGATCTGAATAATTTTGTTTTGTGAATCCCAGAAGATGATTGTCAAAACACTTAAGAATTACGACAAGACATACCAGGCCTGAACTGAATGGAAGAGCCTTAAAAGGCAGTTAAGTTCAGCCAGAGCATGTATATGATTTTCCTAACTTTATATAGAGGGCTTTAGGATTCATCTTTTAAAATAATATGCCTAATAACATATTAATTAAGATGACCAAAAACCTCATCATCTTACACTTTGCAACAAGAAGTAAGTTCATTCACTGAGACATTTTTGGACTGATGTCCATTTCCAGAAATGAAGACATACTGACTTTTGAAGTGCTACACTTGGCTTCAAAAGTCTACTTTATAACCAACACAGCAATATTGGAACCTGGTTCCATTTCAGAAAAGAAACCACAGAAAAACACAAAAGTGGCCAACAATTTGGTATATGAAATATTAAACAAAAATCAAGAAAAGCTAGAGAAACTATAGTTTATTTCCTAATTTAAAAGGTTTATGAAGATTTTGACCAAAGGCTTTTAATTTGTTTTTCCTTTTTACATATAAGTCACTTTAAGGAATTTCCATCCATTGGATAAATGGAACAACATTGTTGTCCAGTTGGTAAGTCACTAAGTTGTGTCCGACACTTTGCGATTCCCACAGATTGCAGCATGCCAAGCTTCCCTGTCCTTCACTATCTCATGGAGTTTGCCCAGATTCATGTTCATAGAGTTGGTATTGCTATCTAACCATCTCGTCCTCTGTTGTCCCCTTCTCCTCCTGCCTTCAATCTTTCCCAACATCAGGGTCTTTTCTAATGAGTCACCTCTTCACATCAGGAGGCGCAAAATATTGGAGCTTCAACTTCAGCATCAGTCCTTCCAATGAATATTCAGGGTTGATTCCCTTTAGGATTGGTTTGATGTCCTCGCTGTCCAAGTAACTCTAATGAGTCTTCTCCAGCGCCAGAATTTAAAGGCATCAGTTCTTTGGTGCTCAACCTTCTTTATTGTTCAACTCTCATATCCATACATGACTATGGGAAAAAAACATAGCTTTGATCATACAGGCCTTTGTCAGCAAAGTGATGTCTCTGCTTTTTCATATGCTGTCTAGGTTGGTCATTGCTTTTCTTCCAAGGAGCAAATATCTTTTAATTTCATGGCTGCAGTCACTGTCCACAATGATTTTGAAGCCCAAGAAAATAAAATCTGTCACTGTTTCCACTTTTCCCCCATCTATTTGCCAAGAAGTGATGGAACGAGTTTCCATGATGTTAGTTTTTTCAATGTTGAGCTTAAGCCAGCTTTTTCACTCTCCTCTTTCATTTTTCATCAAGAGGCTCTTTAGTTCCTCTTCACTTTCTGCCATTAGAGTGGTATCATCTGTATACCTGAGGTTGATATTTCTACCTGCAGTTTACATTCAAGCTTGGGATTCATCCAGCCTGGAACTTTGCATGACGTATTCTGCATGTAAGTTAGATAAACAGGGTGATAACATACAACCTTGTCATACTCCTTTCCAAATTTCCAACCAGTCAGTTGTTTCATGTAAGATTCTAACTGTTGCTTCTGCACCTGCATGAAGGTTTCTCAAGAGACAGGTAAGGTGTTCTGGTATTCCCATCTCTTTAAGAATTGTCCACGGTTTGTTGTGACCCACACAGTCAAAGACTTTAGCATAGTCAATAAAGCAAAGTAGATGTTTTTTCTGGAACTCTCTTGCTTTTTTGATGATCCAACTGATGTTGAAAATTTGATCTCTGGTTCCTCTGCCTTTTCTTAACCCAGCTTGCACATCTGGAAATTATCAGTTCACATACTGCTGAAGCCCAGCTTGAAGAATTTTAAGCATTACCTTGCTAGCATTGGCAGCATAATTAGAAATAAGAAATGATTTTAGTTAAGCTATGTCATCAAAATCATTTGATTCTGAATTGGAGTGATTGTGGGAAAGTAGGAGGAGTCAGTTAATAGGTTACTGTGTGTCTGGAAACCAATTTGTTCTTGAAAATGGAAGAGGTGTGACCCGTATTTGTAATAGAGAGGGGGCATTTCAGTATTTATAATTTTGAAATTGGGGTAGCATTCAATCACAAGAAGAACAATTATACATTGGGTGACTGATTATAACATAAAAGATCATGGAAGTTGAGGAGCCAACGTGTCACTTTATACTTGGTGAAGTCTGTGACTGCCCAGGTAGGATAAGGATAGATTGGTGTGAAGATTATGAGATATTGAGATCACTGAAGATCATGAAATAGCATCTTAGAGTCTGAGAGATGAATGTAATATGAAATAGGGGAGTGATTTAAAATTAGACCTAAAACTTCAAAAGGGAAGATATTTTAAAGTAGAAGTTGCAGAACTATGGTGAGGAAATAGTGAAGAATGAGGATTATGGAGACCTGTAGTAGTCAGGATCAGTAACCTCTGTTGAAGAAGGTTGTAGAACATGTAGGTTTGGGTCAATGTCTTTGCTGGTTGAGAAATGCAAAATTGAACTATTTCCCTGATGGCATTTTATTATCTTTAATTTATACAAGCATGTTTTGCTTGTGTTCCATGTTGTCCTTTTATTTTATTTTTTAAATATAAATTTATTTATTTTAATTGGAGGTTAATTAATTTACAATATTGTATTGGTTTGCCATACATCAACACGATTCCACCACAGGTATACACGTGCCCCCATCCTGAACGCCCCTCCCACCTCCCTCCACGTACCATTCCTCTGGGTCATCCCAGTGCACCAACCCAAAGTATCCTGTATCATACATCGAACCTGGACTGGCGATTTGTTTCACATATGATATTATACATGTTTCAATGTCATTCTCCCAAATCATCCCACCTTCGCCCTCTCCCAAAGAGTCCAAAAGAGTAATCTATACATCTGTGTCTCTTTTGCTGTCTCACATACAGGGTTATTGTTACAATCTTTCTAAATTCCATGTATATGCATTAGTGTATTGGTGTTTTTCTTTCTGGCTTACTTCACTCTGTATAACAGGCTCCAGTTTCATCCACCTCATTAGAAATGATTCAAATGTATTCTTTTTAATGGCTGAGTAATACTCCGTTGTTTATTTAACTTATATGCAGAGTACATCATGAGAAATGCTGGACTGGAAGAAACACAAGCTGGAATCAAGATTGCCGGGAGAAATATCAATAACCTCAGATATGCAGATGATACCACCCTTATGGCAGAAAGTGAAGAGGAACACAAAAGCCTCTTGATTAAAGTGAAAGTGGAGAGTGAAAAGGTTGGCTAAAAGCTCAACATTCAGAAAATGAAGATCATGGCATCTGGTCCCATCACTACATGGGAAATAGATGGAGAAACAGTGGAAACAGTGTCAGACTTTGTTTTTCTGGGCTCCAAAATCACTGCAGATGGTGACTGCAGCCATGAAATTAAAAGACGCTTACTCCTTGGCAGGAAAGTTATGACCAACCTAGATAGCATATTCAAAAGCAGAGACATCACTTTGCTAACAAAGTTTCGCCTAGTCAAGGCTATGGTCTTTCCTGTGGTCATGTATGGATGTGAGAGCTGGACTGTGAAGAAGGCTGAGCACCGAAGAATTGATGCTTTTGAACTGTGGTGTTGGAGAAGACTCTTGAGAGTCCCTTGGACTGCAAGGGAGATCCAACCGGTCCATTCTGAAGGAGATCAGCCCTGGGATTTCTTTGGAAGGAATGATGCTAAAGCTGAAACTCCAGTATTTTGGCCACCTCATGCGAAGTGTTGACTCATTGGAGAAGACTGGGAGGGAATGAATGAAGAATTGAAGAATTGAAGAATGCTGGGAGGGATTGAGGGCAGGAGGAGAAGAGGACGACAGAGGATGAGATGGCTGGATGGCATCACTGACTCGATGAATGTGAGTCTGAGTGACCTCCGAGAGCTGGTGATGGATAGGGAGGCCTGGCGTGCTGCAGTTCATGGGGTCGCAAAGAGTCGGACACGACTGAGCGACTGATCTGATCTGATCTGAATACTCCGTTGCATATATGTACTACTGCTTTCTTATCCATTCATCTGCTGATGGACATCTAGGTTGCTTCCATGTCCTGGCTATTATAAACAGTGCTGTGATGAACATTGAGGTACACGTGTCTCTTTCAATTCTGGTTTCCTCGATGTGTATGCCCAGCAGTGGAATTGTACCTAAAGAAACTAAAGACCTATGTATAGAAATCTATAAAACACTGGTGAAAGAAATCAAATAGGACACTAATAGGTGGAGAAATATACCATGTTCATGTATCGGAAGAATCAATATAGTGAAAATGAGTAGACTACCCAAAGCAATCTACAGATTCAATGCAATCTCAATCAAGCTACCAATGGTATTCTTCACAGAGCTAGAACAAATAATTTCACAATTTTTATGGAAATACAAAAAACCTCGAATAGCCAAAGCAATCTTGAGAAAGAAGAATGGAACTGGAGGAATCAATCTGCCTGACTTCAGGCTCTACTACAAAGCCACAGTCATCAAGACAGTATGGTACTTGCACAAAAACAGAAATATCGATCAATGGAACAAAATAGAAAGCCCAGAGATAAATCCATTCACCTATGGACACTTTATCTTTGACAAAAAGGCAAGAATATACAATGGGTTAAAGAAAATCTCTTTAACAAGTGGTGCTGGGAAAACTGGTCAACCACTTGTAAAAGAATGAAACTAGAACACTTTCTAACACCATACACAAAAATAAACTCAAAATGGATTAAAGATCTAAACATAAGACCAGAAACTGTAAAACTTCTAGAGGAGAACATAGGCAAAACACTTTCCTGCCTGGGTCCAGCCCTGGTGGATCCAGGGAATTTGAAGGGGAGAAGGCATCAGTGATCAGGAAACAACAGCTTATGGTTAAATAAGGATAGCTCAGTGAGAAAATTTAGTGGAGAAAAGAGGCTGAATAATTCAGCCAGAAGGTGAGAGAAAGAACGACATGGGGAGACCAAGCTTCGGTGAACAAGGCCTGCACTTTATTTTCCAAAGTAGTTTTTATACCTTAAGTTATGCATAGAGGATAATGGGGGAAGGGGTAGAGTCATGCAGTAAGCCAGGCGTTCTTCTTGCAAACTTATCATATGCAAAATTTAGGTGATTTGCATCATCTTCTGGCCTGGAGGCCTGTTAACATTTTAAGACCCTTTCTTCAAAAAACTTATTTTTCTCTAAAGGTGATTAGTCAGGGGCCACCCTCCAAAAGCATTAGATAAAATTGTATTCCTATAGGGCAAAGGTGTGGTGGGCTATAACAAGAAAAAGAATTAACTCAGGGGCCCAAGATTACAAACATTAAAGCTACTACTTACACCAATTGTATTAATCAATACACTGCCAGGGACACAGCAGGTAAGGGATATAGAAACTTAGCAGCAAACATTGGCCCAACAAGTGCAAAACCCTTCACCAATACAATTGCTAATTAATCCTTTAACTGCTCAAAAGAATCTGTATTTAGACAGTTTAGAACATCATGCCTCTCACAGGTGGGAGGCACTGAGCAATCATATGTGGCTGGAAAAACCTATTCAGGCAGGCTAGAGGACTTCCAAAGAAGTTTGTAGGTTGAAACACTATCACACCCAGGAACTTTATTAACTGGAGCCGTAAGTTAACTCTTTTTTTTTTTTTCAGAGAGAGGTAGTGGGGGACAGCCCCCCATAAAATCAGAGATGTAGGTGAGAGCACAAAGCAGAAAGTAGGTAGGCTCTGGTTTTGGGGGTAGATGCTTGAGAATTTCCAGGGGGACTCCTGAGACTTGATCTCGCATTTGCATATGCCAAGCATCCTTCCTCATGACCTTTGCCACAGGCGGAGCTCGCTCCCAGCACTCTCCTACATAAATCACAGCAGGATCCTCTATGACCCACCTCCAAGAATATTGGAAATAAAAGCAAAAATAAACAAATGGGACCTAATTAAACTTAAAAGCTTCTACACAACAAAGGAAACTATAAGCAAGGTGCAAAGACAGCCTTCAGAATGGGAGAAAATAATAGCAAATGAAGCAACTGACAAACAACTAATCTCAAAAATATACAAGCAACACCTGCAGATTGATTCCAGAAAAATAAATGACCCAATCAAAAAAATGGCCAAAGAACTAAATAGATATTTCACCAAAGAAGACATACAGATGGCTAACAAACACATGAAAAGATGCTCAACATCACTCCTTATCAGTTCAGATCAGTCACTCAGTTGTGTCCGATTCTTTGCAACCCCATGAATCCAAGAACGCCAGGCCTCCCTGTGCATCACCAACTCCCGGACTTCACACAGACTCACGTCCATCGAGTCAGTGATGCCATCCAGCCATCTCATCCTCTGTCATCCCCTTTTCCTCCTGCTCCCAATCCTTCCCAGCATCAGAGTCTTTTCCAATGAGTCAACACTTCGCATGAGGTGACCAAAGTACTGGATTTTCAGCTTTAGCATCATTCCTTCTGAAGCAATTCCAGGGCTGATCTCCTTCAGAATGGACTGGTTGGATCTCCTTGCAGTCCAAGGGACTCTCAAGAGTCTTCTCCAACACCACAGTTCAAAAGCATCAATTCTTCGGTGCTCAGCTTTCTTCACAGTCCAACTCTCACATCCATACATAATCACTGGAAAAACCATGGCCTTGACTAGACGGACCTTTGTTGGCAAAGTAATGTCTCTGCTTTTGAATATGCTATCTAGATGGGTCATAACTTTTCTTCTTAAGTTTATGGCTGCAGTCACCATCTGCAGTGATTTTGGAGCCCAAACAAATAAAGTCTGACACTGTTTCCACTGTTTCACCATCTATTTCCCATGAAGTGATGGGACCACATACCATGGTCTTCCTTTTCTAATGTTTAGTTTTAAGCCAACTTTTTCACTCTCCTCTTTCACCTTCATCAAAAAGCTTTTAGTTCCTCTTCACTTTCTGCCATAAGGGTAGTGTCATCTGCATATCTGAGGTTATTGATATATCTCCCGGCAACCTTGATTCCAGCTTGTGCTTCTTCCAGCCCAGCGTTTCTCGTGATGTATTCCGCATAGAAGTTAAATAAGCAGGGTGACAATATACAGCCTTGATGTACTCCTTTTCCTATTTGGAACCAGTCTGTTGTTCCATGTCCAGTTCTAACTGTTGCTTCCTGACCTGCATACAGTTTTCTCAAGAGGCAGGTCAGGTGGTCTGGTATTCCCATCTCTTTTAGAATTTTCCACAGTTTATTGTGATCCACACAGTCAAAGGCTTTGGCATAGTCAGTAAAGCAGAAATAGATATTTCTTTGGAACCTTCTTGCTTTTTCGATGATCCATTGGATGTTGGCAATTTGGTATTTGGTTCCTCTGCCTTTTCTAAAACCAGCTTGAACAACTGGAAGTTCACAGTTCACATATTGCTGAATCCTGTCTTGGAGAATTTTGAGCATTACTTTATTAGCGTGTGAGATGAGTGCAATTGTGCAGTAGTTTGAGCATTTTTTGGCATTGCCTTTCTATTGGAATAAAAACTGAACTTTTCAGTCCTGTGGCCACCTTATCAGATAAATGCAAATCAAAACCACAATGAGGTACCATTTCACGCCAGTCAGAATGTCTGTGATACAAAATTCTACAAGCAATAAATGCTGGAGAAAGTGTGGAGAAAAGGAAACCCTCTTACACTGTTGGTAGGAATGCAAACTAGTACAGCCACTATGGAGAACCGTGTGGAGATTCCATGTTGTTCTTTTAAAATTAATTTTTAATTTACTTAGGTTTATATGCTATTGGGAAACATTATAGCACACAATTAAAAGAAATGGCCCAAAATCTCTGGACACATTGTAATATGTTGTACATTTCACCTAGTTTTAAAAATAATTTCCCTAATGGTAAATGTAATCTACATGGCCAGTGTGGAAAATTTATTAAACATAAGAAAAGTATATAGAAATGAAAGAAAAAAATCATATCTCATCCCTCAGAGATATAATTTTCTTAAAAAATTCCTTTTGGTCTTTTTTATTTATTTTTTAAAGGAATATATTCTAAACATATAGGAAAATATAGAGAATAACATTACAATTATCCATATGCTCAACCGCCTTGCTGTTACAAATGTTAACAATTTGCCTTGAACATCACATTTTGTTAAAAAGAAATGACATTTAACCAAAGAGATTAAGAGCATACTCCAAACTATTTCCGCCCTTCTCTACTATGTAAGTGCCATCTTGAAGTTGATTTCCATCTTTTCTGTGTTTTTTATATTTACTATATATTTATGTATTTTATGTACATACGTAAATACATTTATGTATATTATGTGTGTCCTCAGTCATGTCCGCCCCCATGCTCCTGGTGGCTCATGAGGCTTCTCTGTCCATGGAATGCTCCAGGCAAGAATACTGCATTAGGTTGCCATGACCTCCTCCAAGGATCTTCCTGACCTAGGGATTGAAACCTGTTTCTTACATCTCCTGCATTAGCGATACCTGGGAAGAATTTTACCTCTAGGGATACCTGGGAAGAGCAAATCACATCCATGTGTAAACCCATCCAAGCCATGTAGAGACACACATAGAGGCTTTGAAGCTACTATAATGTTCTTGGGGCATTGAGCAAAAGCACGAAGGGTCAAGTTGTGCCAGCATGCAGCGAATGAGGGAAGATGAGGTCAGAGAGGTACAGATCACTGGGTTGGAAACTAAAGATGATCTCCATTAGACCTTTCTGTTGTAACTGTTTTTCCTGATTGCATTTTTAATGGATGGGCTGAATCTGTTGAAACATTCCAGATTAAAATGGCCATCAATTGTTTCGTGAATTATATGGTATTATCATCAAGTGTTCAGCCAAGAAAATAGAAAAGCAACTCACATCATAAGAGAAGGGGGCTGTTTCTCAGGTCTTTGTGCTATATGATCTCATTCTACTATGCCATGAAAGACTAAGCTAGTAGTCATTCAACATTAATGTGCATAATAGTTGTCTATGGTGTTTAACATGAAAATTACTGAGCCCTATTTGGAGACTGAGATTTAGTAGATCTGTGGGACCTTCAAGGAATCTGCATTTTGGGAAGATCCATCATCCCACCTCATGCTATCTTATCTAATCCTTTTATTGCGGGAACTACATATTGACAAAATCAAACTATGCCAGCATGCCAAATTTGAGTCCAGAAGTTTTACATAGAAGATATATAGTCAGTGGTAAGGCAAGATCCAAGCGAATAGTGAGATGGCATAGAGGAATGAAATAGTGGCAGATTTTATCCTTTTGGGTTCCAAAATTAGTTAACACTGCCAGGGAGAAGAAAAGGAATGTTAGAAAGCACCCCAAGAATTCTGAAGGTCAGTTAGAATCCATTGAGATTTGCGGTCAACCATTGAGAGGCTGCCACTCCAGTACTCTTGCCCTGCAAATCCCATGGATGGAGGAGCCTGGCAGGCTGCAGTCCATGGGGTTGCTAGGAGTTGGACAAGACTGAGTGACTTCACTTTCATTTTTCACTTTCATGCATTGGAGAAGGAAAAGGCAACCCACTCTAGTGTTCTTGCCTGGAGAATCCCAGGGACGGGGGGAGCCTGGTGGGCTGCCATCTATGGGGTCACACAGAGTCAGACACAACTGAAGTGACTTAGCAGCAGCAGCAGCATTGAGAGGCTGAGCTTCAGAGGGTAAAAATCCAGTCCTAATGCATAGAAATGCAGCCCTTGAAAGGTAGAGGCACAAAGGACTGAGAGTCAAGCTCACTAGGGACAGATGAAGTCAGCAGAGTGACCTGGAATTGAGTCAAAGATTTTTTGAACTAGGAGCTCAAGTAGGACTGAGTTGTTTTGAGAAGAAAAATAAACCTTCCTGATGGGATTAGAAGTGGCTGGGATGGGGAACAGGCAAGCTAAGCAAAATGATTCATTTGATTTCTCTTAATGTTTGAGTATGAGTTGAAATCACGATTTTGATTTTTTAAATCATTAATTTTTCTGCTGGAAGGGGAAAATAAAGAAGGAAAGTATTTTTTCTTGATTGAAATTTGTAGTTGGTTTCATGTAAGCTATTATATTAATATGCTAGATTCTGTTTCAGCAATTGTCTTTGTTCCTTTTGTTTTTATTTGCTGGGCTTTGGGTGGATAAATGGATCAGACAGTGAACATTGCTGTGAGAGCTTTTATTTTGATACAGCCTACAATGAGCCATTTGGCATCCTAAAGATAAGGATTCTTTTTTTCACCCTTATGAATGTGAAGCAGTCTTCACCCCTCCTCCCCTTGTAACTCTCCTCTCTGAAATTTTATTCTTTTTATTTCATTGTAACTCCCTGTTTCTTTCAGTTTATTTAAAAGTTTTCAGTGTGAAAAATATTGCAATATGTTTAGCATACTCTGTGAAAATGAAAAATAAAATTGAATGTTCAGGAAATGAAATTAGATAATGCTTATAATGTAGTTATATGCTTATCAAATCTGATAACTAAAAGCTAGAGGTGTTCAAGGGCCAACAAAAGTCATTTGTAACTAGTTTCGGGGTCTTTTTATTGGTGTTAGTTTTTCTGTTGTTGCTTCTTTGAATTGTCAGCTGCAGAGAGTCCCTTTGAAACAGATCCAGGCTATTGTACAATGCAACACTTGCATGAGAATAATAACCAAGTCGACCTTCCCTTGAGTTCCCTTAGTTTAGTCTTATTTCTAGTCAGGTTGAATTTAATATTCACAACCTAAATTTTTTTCAGGATCTTATCTTTAACATAAGTACTATAGAGATTAACATGATCAATCAGATTTTTCAAATGATGCCCATGGGCAAATTCCAACATTGAGAATTGTTTTTCATTCAGTTCTAATGAGAAAATCATGCAAGAATGTCTTAAATAATGAGATTTTACCAAAATAAAGTGTATAGGATCCAGGGTGAATATGTAAATGTAAAAATCAATAATCTTGTACTTTCTGCCAGAGAATGACTTAGATGTCCCTTAGTACTTGTGCTGCTGTGACTGCAGATTCCTTATTTAATTGTAGGATTATTAAATGGGCATGAAGCCAGGTCAGTGCAGGATCTCAGTTGGCAAAGAACAGGGGAGAGACCTCTTTTGGTTTGTAGATTGCTCCTTCCTTTGTTTCCTCTTTTCCAGAGGTAGCTACTGCAGCCAAGGATTTTTGACCTATTTGCTGTAGTACCAAAGGACTGTGCCAG
The DNA here is from genome assembly GCA_935064755.1 of Tragelaphus eurycerus. Taxonomy (NCBI): domain Eukaryota; kingdom Metazoa; phylum Chordata; class Mammalia; order Artiodactyla; family Bovidae; genus Tragelaphus; species Tragelaphus eurycerus. The sequence continues at coordinate 2,752,959 of CAKXYN010000118.1, forward strand.
TAACAAAATCTACCATCTTTCCCTCTAAAATAGTTCTTCCTTTGTTTCTAATTTTAATGACTATCACTGCATAATAGTTGTGGGTTCCCAGGCAACTATTACTCTCCACTAGAAACAAGGAACTTACTAATAACCCTATTTCCCAAGATTCAATAATTAGATTTCATAATCCCAAGAAAAGATGTAGGCTATTTATTTCTATTACTTTATCAACTTTGATCTGTTATAATTTACATACAATAAAATGGCACATATTTTATAGCTTAATGTGTTTTGAAAAATGTATTCATCCATGTCACTCCCATCCCAGTCATAATAGAGAACATATCCATCACCTCTAAACTTCCCTCAAGATCCTTTGTAGTCAATCCCCCATCTTTTGCCCTAGGCAACAACATATTTACCTTGTAACATTCTAGATTAATTTTACCTCTTTGAGATCACAATACAAGTGGGAATCATATAGTGTGTACTCTGGCATCTAGCTTCTTTCACTCAGCATAGTGCTTTTTGAGCATTATCCATATTGTTGCATGTATTCGTAGCTCATCCCCCCCCTTTTTTTTTTTTTTGCTGAATAGTATACCATTGTATATGGCTAGGTGTGTGCATGCTAAGTTGCTTCAGTCCTGTCTGCCTCTTTGGGACCCTCTGGACTGTAGCTCTCCAGGCTCCTCTGTCCATAGGATTCTCTAAGCAAGTATACTGGAGTGAGTTGCCATATTCTCTTCCAGGAATTCTTCCTGACCCAGGGATTGAACCGGCATCTTTTATGTCTCCTGCATTGTCAGGTGGGTTCTTTACCAATAGTACCACCCGTGTGTGTGTTTAGTCACTCAGTCGTGTCCAACTCTTTGCGACCCCATGGACTGGAGCCCTCCAGGCTTCTCTGTCCATGGAATTTTCCAGGTAAGAATACTGGAGCAGATTGCCATTTTTTACTCCAGGGCATCTTCCCAACCCAGGAATCAAATCCATGTTGGAAATACAATATACCATAGTGATTAAAAGCTACAGTTCAGCAGTAGAAGACCTGGACTCAAGTACCAGCATCTGTGATCCAGGCAAATGAGTTACTCTTTCTGAGATTCCATTTACTCATATGTCAAATATATATGATTATAATATATTCTTCATATGTGAAATATAGATAATTATAATTCATTTTTCATAGGATTGTTATGGAGACTAAATGAGGTAATTCTTGTAAAGTTCTGAGCATAATACTTGGTATGGAGACCAAATATTATGCTCATAAATAGTCACTGGTTCTTGTTATTTCATGTGTATTTTTTTAATGCATCACCTTTCATTTTCTTTTTATGCTTTTCATATTACTGACTTGTAGGAGTTATTTATATATTTAAATTATTAAAATGTTGCCATATATGCTACGCTTTTTTCTTGGTTTGTAATTGCCTTTTATTTTGGTTTATAATTCTTAATACTTTGGCACAAGTAGAAATATTTTTAAATGATGTAAACATCGCTAATGTATTTCCTTTATGTATTTGCATTGATGCTCTGCTTTGGGCTGCCTTTTCTATTCAAGATTTTATATCTTTATATATATAATATATATATAAACATTCATATATATATTCTTATATTTCCATATTTTTATTTTATAGTTTAATTTTTAACATATACAATTTTAGCTCATTAATATTTATGAATTAGGGAGGTTAATTGCATGTTTTTTTCAGTGGAAAGTTAGTTTTCCTAATATTATGCGTTGAATAATTGATTCTTGTCTCACTGATTTGAGATGCCTATTTTATTATATATGAATTTGTAATAATAGCACCCAATTGTGGATGTGACTGGTGATGGAAGTAAAGTCCAATGATGTAAAAAGCAATATTGCATAGAAACCTGGAATGTTAGGTACATGAATCAAGGTAAATTGGAAGTAGTCAAACAGGAGATGGCAAGAGTTAATGACATTTTAGGAATCAGTGAACTAAAGTGTACTGGAATGGTTGAATTTAACTCAGATGACCATTATACTACTACTGTAGGTAAGACTCCCTTAGAAGAAATGGAGTAGCTACCATAGTCAACAAAAGAGTTCTAAATGCAGTACTTGGATGCAATCTCTAAAATGATAGAATGATCTCTGTTCTTTTCCAAGGCAAACCATTCAATATCATGGCAATCCAAGTCTATGCCCTGACCAGTAATGCTGAAAAAGCTATAGTTCAATGGTTCTATGAAGACCTACATGACCTTCTAGAATTAGCATCCAAAAAAAAAAAAAAAAAAAAAAAATGTCCTTTTTATTATAGGGGACTAGAATGCAAAAGTAGGAAGTCAAGAGATACCTGGAGTAATGGGCAAATTTGGCCTGGGAGTACAAAATGAACCAGGTGAAAGGCGAACAGAGTTTTGCAAAGAAAACACAGTGGTCATAGCAAACACCCTCTTCCAACAACACAAGAGAAGACTCTATACATGGACATCACCAGATGGTCAACACCAAAATCAGATTGATGATATTCTTTGCAGCCAAAGATGGAGAAGCTCTATACAGTCAGCAAAAACAAAACTAGGAGCTGACTGTGGCTCACATCATGAATTCCTTATTGCCATATTCATACTTAAACTGAAGAAAGTAGGGAAAACCACTAGACCATTCAAGTATGATCTAAATCAAATCCCCTACAATTATACAGTGGAAGTGACAAATAGATTCAAGGGATTAGATATGATAAACAGAGTGCCTGGAGACCTATGGACATAGGTTTGTAGCATTGTACAGGAGGCAAGGATCAAGACCATCCCCAAGAAAAATAAATGCAAAGAGGCAAAATGGTTGTGTGAGAAGGTCTTACAAATAGATGAGAAAAGAAAAGAAGCAAAAGGTAAGATGTAAAGGAAAGATACACTGATCAGAATGCAGAGTTCCAAAGAATAGCAAGGAGAGATAGGAAAGGCTTCCTCAGAGATCAGTGCAAAGAAATAGAGGAAAACAGTAGAATGGGAAAGATTAGAGATCTCTTCAAGAAAATTAGAGATACCATGGGAACATTTCATGCAGTGATGGGCACAATAAAAGACAGAAATGATATGGACCCAAGAGAAGCAGAAAATGTTAAGAAGAGCTGGCAAGAATACACAGAAGAACTATACAAAAAAGATTATCATGACAGAGATAAGCTCGATGGTATGATCACAAACCTAGAGCCAGACATCCAAGAATGTGAAATCAAACGGACCTTAGAAAGCATCATTATGAACAAAGCTAGTGGATGTGATGAAATTCAAGTTGAGCTATTCCATATCCAAAAAGATGATTCTGTGAAAGTGCTGAACTCAATATGCCAGCAAATTTGGAAAACTCAGCAGTGGCCACAGGACTGGAAAACATCAGTTTTCATTCCAATCCCAAAGAAAGGCAATGCCAAAAAATGCTCAAACTAACGAACAATTGCACTCATCTCACACTCTAGTAAAGTAATGCTCAAAATTCTCCAAGCCAGGCTTCAGCAATACGTGAACCGTGAACCTCCAATTGTTCAAACTGGTTTTAGAAAAGGCACAGGAACCAGAGATCAAATTGCCAACATCTGCTGGATCACAAAAAAAAAAAAAAAAAAAAAACCCAAGTGAGTTCCAGGAAAAAACATCTATTTCTGCTTTATTGACTATGCCAAGCCTTTGATTGTGTGGATCACAGTAAACTGTGGAAAATTCTGAAAGAGATGAGGATACCAGACCACCTGACCTGCCTCTTGAGAAACCTATATGCAGGTCAGGAAGCAACAGTTAGAACTGTACATAGAACAACAGACTGGTTCCAAATAGGAAAAGGAGTATGTCAAGGCTGTATATTGTCACCCTGCTTATTTACCTTCTATGCAGAGTACATCATGAGAAATGCTGGGCTTGAAGAAGCACAAGCTGGAATCAAGATTTCACGGAGAAATATCAATAACGTCAGATATGCAGATGACACCACCCTTATGGCAGAAAGTGAAGAGCAATTAAAAGGCCTCTTGATGAAAGTGAAAGTGGAGAGTGAAAATGTTGGCTTAAAGCTCAACATTCAGAAAACAAAGATCATGGCATGTGGTCCCATCACTTCATGGGAAATAGATGTGGAAACAATGGAAACAGTGTCAGACTGTATTTTCTTAGGCTCTAAAATCACTGCAGATGGTGACTGCAGCCATGAAATTAAAAGACGCTTACTCCTTGGAAGGAAAGTTATGACCAACCTAGATAGCATATTCAAAAGCAGAGACATTACTTTGCCAACAATGTCCGTCTAGACAAGGCCATGGTTTTTCCAGTGGTCATGTACGGATGCGAGAATTGGACTGTGAAGAAAGCTGAGCACCAAAGAACTGATGCTTTTGAACTGTGGTGTTGGAGAAGACTCTTGAAAGTCCCTTGGACTGCAAGGAGATCCAACCAGTCCATTCTGAAGGAGCTTTGCCCTGGGTGTTCTTTGGAAGGAATGATACTAAAGCTGAAAATCCAGTACTTTGGCCACCTCATGCAAAGAGTTGACTCAATGGAAAAGACTCTGATGCTGGGAGGGATTGGGGGCAGGAAGAAAAGGGGACGACAGGGGATGAGATGGCTCGGTGGCATCACCGACTGGATGGTCATGAATTTGAGTGAATTCTGGGAGATTATGATGGACAGGGAGGCCTGGCATGCTGCTATTCATGGGGTCACAAAAAGTCAGACGACTGAGCGACTTCACTTTCATTTTTCACTTTCATGCATTGGAGAAGGAAATGGCAACTCACTCCAGTGTTATTGCTTGGAGAATCCCAGGGACGGGGGAGCCTGGTGGGCTGCCATCTATGGGGTCGCACAGAGTCGGACATGACTGAAGTGACTTAGCAGCATCCTACAATTCATTCATAACAATTACATTGGACCTTGGCAGTTGGAACTGTAGAAGTGGTTCATGCTCCACTGGTTATTGAGTATAAACACAATGTTGAACGACTGTGGTTAATTTACAGAATGCCTGTACTCTTCAAGACCCATTTCAGTAATGTGGTAGACAGAAAAAATGCCCCATGCTTCACCGAATGATAATAACAATTAACATTTATTGAGACCTAACTGTGTCAGGCATTGGTCTGACAAGTTTAAATCTATTAACTCATTTAATCTTCAAAGCAGTCATATAAATAAGAACTATTATTTTCATATATGGAAATTGAGACCTTGAGAGTCTAAGTAACTATACCAAGGCCATACAGCAATTGGAAGAGCTGCCAAATATTGCTTTATATTATTAGAAGCACTTCAGTTCGGTTCAGATCAGTCTCTCAGTCGTGTCCATGAATCGCAGCACTTAGTACCTTACAAATAGCTTATATAGCAGAGATGTACTCCTAATATATATAATATAGCTGATATACTGCTGTTACTAAACCAAATGTGGGTCCACTGGCCCACATGCAGTGTGTTTTGGTAAAGGAAAGTGCAGTGCTTTTTGCACAGCACCAAACAATGTGTTCAGGGTAACTAGTGTTCAAAATACCTGAACTCCCTGATGGGTTTCAGCAAAATAGTTTTAAAGGCCAGGTGAGAAGGATGGTATGGGGAAAGAGATTGGAGGGGGGTTCAGGATGGATAACACATGTACACCCATGACGGATTCATGTTGATGTATAGCAAAACCAATAAAATATTGTAAAGTAATTAGCCTCCAATTAAAATAGATAAATTTATATTAAAAAAAATAAAGGCCAGGTGAGAGAGGGAGTGGGTCACAGGGTATGTGATCAGCTCCTGCACAGTTCTCTAATTGATTGATGGAGAGGTAACGTGGCTGTGTCACAGAGGTTAATGTCATTAATACTCAGGCTCCAGTAGGTCTGGAGCTAAGTGCTCCTAGTCACCAAGTAGTTAACATCCCCAATTTGGTGGAGGTTTGTTGCTGCTAAGTCGCTTCAGTCATGTCCAACTCTGTGTGACCCCATAGATGGTAGCCCACTAGGCTCCTCTGTCCCTGGGATTCTCCAGGCAAGAATATTGGAGTGGGTTACCATTTCCTTCTCCAATTCATGAAAGTGAAAAGTGAAAGTGAAGTCCCTCAGTTGTGCCTTACTCTTAGCGACCTCATGGACTGCAGCCTATCAGGCTCCTCCATCCATGGGATTTTCCAGGAAAGAATATTGAAGTGTTGTGCCATTGCCTTCTCTGTGGTGGAAGTTTAGGATGGGTAAAATAAGTCAGGAAATGTGCATCAGATACTGTTATCTATGTACCTCAAAGAGGAGCTAAGGAAAAGGTCTTATGGAGGTAAGGCTTTGTCCCAGGAAGGCCCCATAGGGTCCTGCTCAGTTACACTCCAGATAGGTCAAGTAACTTGCTTAGGATTACCATTTAAATTGGGGGAAAATCTAGAATTATAACCCTGGTATCCTGCATTTTCAGTCCTTCCCCTAGTCCCTGTTGCTTATGGACATGATAATTTCTCTTATCTCTCTGTTTCTCTGGTTTCATAATGTGAAGTTGGGGTTTCTACAGGTAGAAAATAGTAAAGTCAGATGATACAATTTCTGCAAGTAGAAGAACTTTTGATACCAACCAGCAAGTAATAAGAAGTGCTATAAGATAAGTGCAATTAGTACTGGAAGGTTTTGAAGGCAAAGAGTTTACATGTAAATGGAGGATCCAGAGAACTCTTATGAAATGAATGGTACGTAAGTTGGGGGACTACACAACCAGGTCCCACTTCACTTTAGGAATCTTAAGTGAGAAGCAGTGCAGAAAATACCGTAGAGCTGGTAGAAAGGCAGAAAGTGGATAAATCAGTCCTGAAGCTATCAGAGTAGCACAAGCATGAAGTAATCAGGGACAGTGGGAATAGAAGAGAAGTGATAGGGTTGCCAGATGTGGCAGAGGTCAAGAACTATCATTACTTGTCAACTGTCTGCCCAGAGGGGTGATGGAGAAGTTTAAACCAAAAATGTCTCCTAGATTTTAAATCTGATTGATCATTAACAGAAACAGGAAAATCAAAAGAAAACAGTGATTTGGAAGGGGAGACGATGTGAATCGTCTGATTCACAGTGAATCGTCTGAACAGTGAATAGTTCAGGCAGGAGATCTTAGGGGAAATGTCCATAATAAAGCTAGTACCCAGGAATGAGGTGGAGTTTACCATCTATATTTGGGGGACATATTCATGGGAGTGGATAGGATTTCCAAGATGAGGGTAGGAGCTTGACTTAGGTGTGGGAGAGGGTGTGTCAGAACAAGAGCATAGATAATCAAACCTTGGCAAACATGACACAGTGCTATTTTTTATTAAAAAGAAAAAAGCAAAACCTAAGAGATTTCTATCGATTTACACTTTGAAAATGTATCACATACATGATCTTTTGTACTCCCAGAACTCCTGTCTGACACAGTATTGCATGATTTTTACAGGTCCAGCTAATAAAGGATTCTGTGACTCCCAAGATGCAATTTAGTCATTTCACAAATCTCAACACTACCAGCTAGCTGCTTTTTATATCCTGGATACCTTTATAAAAGCTTCTTCTCCTTTAATCTGACTACCACAGGCTGCAGGTTAGTCTAGGAACCCTTCAGTATTGCTCTTTGACTAAGGGCCCTAACCCAAGACAGAATAGCTAAGTATTATTCTCAGCCTAGTCGTAGACAGTCATTTATGTCTTTCAAGAATTATTTATTGAGAACAAGTTGAGGGCCAAGGATTGGATTCAAACAAAAGGGATATGGACTTTTAATTTTTCACATCTGGGTCTTAATGTAATCCAGAATTATTATCTCAGAGTCAAGCATTTGGAGCTGAGGTTGTCGTACCTCCTCTGGCCTATCAAAAAAAGGCCCTATGCTTTTGGTCACTTTGTGATGGAACACTATCCTTGCATTTTACACAGTAGAATCAGAGCCAGCCTTTGGCAATGATGTGAAAAATAAGTCATTGCACAGAACTCCCCCTCTTTTTGGTAGACTTCCTTTTTTCCTTTGTACTTGATTCTTATCTGCTCAATATCCCATACTGTAACCCTTGAAAGTATTTTCTCATCCTGACCTCTGAGGGAAATGGGAACATATATTTCCTTGCTGTGTAAATTAGAAAGAAACAGAGTAGGGTATTTCAAGGTTGTATGTTCTATGGGGTTTAAAGGACATTTTGTTTAGTTTTTAGTTAAAATTGAGTTTTTGAAAGCAGACCAGATATCACTGGAAGCTATGTTCTGTCTAATAGGAGATAAAGAATGTTTAACTTGGTAAGCAATTCTTAGTTAATGTGGGAGAAATAGACCAATAAAGAAGACAGAGGAAGCAAAATAAATTAGTTTGAAAATTCCAGTACCCTAATTAAAATAAAAACCATTAAGCAATCAAGTATATAGTAAAGTTGACTTTTAATTTGGTGATTATGTTGTTAACCCTTTTAGTTACATAAACTGACACTGATATGTGGCCTCAATATATGTTGACTTCCTATATGGTTTGTGAGAGATGTCTACATGGTCAAATTTAGTCTGTTGCTGATTAAAGAGTCTCTACATGGGTTTTGTATGCAAGGCAAAAATTCTTAGAGAAACTAAGAGATTTATTTGGTACTTGAATCCTGGGATTAAAGAATCCTGTACTTGATATGTTTCTTAAAATAATTTGTAAGATGATTAAAGTATCTGAAGTAGTATATGAAGTGTGAAATAACAAATATAACATCTATTTGCTTTCTTAATATAAACTGATCTCATTTATTTGTATAGAAAAGGTATTTAAATACTAATTGTGAATATAAATACCAATATTATGATAAGATAAATGGTAAATAAAAGAAGTAATGTTTCAATTTCTGAAGTACATTTTTATTTTAAACCCCATTATAATTGGGCTTCCCTGATAGCTCAGTTGGTAAAGAATCCACTTGCAATGCAGGAGACCCCAGGTTAATTCCAGCATTGGGAAGATCCCCTGGAGAAGGGAAAGGTTACCCACTCCAGTATTCTGGCCTGAAGAATTCCACGGAATGTACAGTCCATGGGATCACAAAGAGTTGGACACAACTGAGTGACTTTCACTTCCATAATTTCATTATCTTACTGGCAATCTGCCAAGAATATCAGTTTTATTTTTATATGATTATTCACAAACTGAATGTGAATATTTAGGGTGTTCCTCTTAAATACTCAGTATTCCATAATGGATAAAGTAAAATGGTATACTTCAGCCAAAGAGTGAATTACCTAAGGACTGGCCTTCATGAGCTCATAAATTTGACTTCACTTGTTGGGAGTGGACATAGGAGATTAGGGACACAAAAGAAAATCTACTAATATCATATGAGAGTAGTAGACATTTAGTCTCTATACTTTTATCTTTTTCATACTTCATTTAAAAGATAAATTCAATAAAATGTTGGTTAAAAGGACAAATAAATGGAAATAAAAATTCAATGATTCTCAATATTTTCCCTACCTTAACACCCCGGAAGGTTATTCCAAGCTCTCATCAGCAACAGTGGGTTGAGGAGAAATTCTCAACTAGAGAGTGAAGCATATCCTGAGAGAGGGAGGTTAGAATTTGGGTTGAGACGTGAAGGGTGTTGTGCAGTGTGTAATTTTAGAAGGTTCCCTGGGTAATTCTGATATATGGACCCACCTGAGTAGAAAAATCTCTGGCTTAGACAATTCCTAGTGACAAATTAAAAGGAAACTGATGTTTGCAGGATTTATAGAATCCATATTCTTTGAACATATGGAAATAGATAGGAACTTATTATTATAATGGGTTTCAGTTGCACTGGGATTGTAATTTGATACCCATCCAGTACAGATGTCAGTAGAGGGTTGGCAACACTTCGGAGAGTTTAGATAATTAACTCAATAATTTATTTGAAACCTTGCTGCTGCTGCTGCTGAGTTGATTCAGTTGTGTCCAACTCTTTGTGACTCCATGGACTGTAGCCAACCAGGCTCCTCCATCCATGGGAATTCTCAAGGAAAGAATACTGTAGTGGGTTGTCATGCCCTCCCCCAGGGGATCTTCCCAACTCATGAACTGAACTTGCGTCTCCTATGCCTCCTGCATTGGTAGGTGGGTTCTTTACCACTAGCGCCACATGGAAAGACCTATCAGAAACCCTTGGTTGATTGATTGGTTTTAGTCACTAAGTTATATCCGACTCTTGCGACCCCATGGACTGTGGCCCACCAGGCTCCTCTGTCCACGGGGATTCTCCAGGCAAGAACACTGGAGTGAGTTGCCATTTCCTTTCTCCAGGGGATCTTCCTGAACCAGGAATTGAACCTGGCTCTCCTGCATTGCAGGCAGATGATTTACTGACTGAGCTATGAGGAAAGCCCCATCAGAAACTCTACTTGCTATTATATTTTTGAATGATTCATACACAAAGTACACAGAAATTTTACTTTTAATTCTGTGTGTGTGTGTGTGTGTGTGTGTGTGTGTGTGTATTCATCTGAAATCTTTTGGTAAACTCAGAATTTTTCAAGTCAGCCTTCAGGCTGTGATCCAGGACTTCATTATCATGTCGGGAACAAGAAAATATAAATAAACAGAGAGGTGAGGAGTGGTCAGAGGTTAAAACCAGGAGGCATCACTAGGAGACAGAAAGTAAAGTTGGCCTAGGGTGAGCTAAGCAGAGCAACCCTATTTTTTTGTGAGAACTAAAAAGAGGCTGACTGATCTAGGGGCATAAAATAAGTGGTCAGCAGAATTGGAATCAGATCAGATCAGTTGCTCAGTCGTGTCTGACTCTTTGCGACCCCATGAACTGCAGCATGCCAGGCCTCCCTATCCATCACCAGCTCTCGGAGGTCACTCAGACCCACATTCATAGAGTCAGTGATGCCATCCAGCCATCTCATCCTCTGTCGTCCCCTTCTCCTCCTGCCCTCAATCCCTCCAAGCATCAGAGTCTTCTCCAATGAGTCAACTCTTTGCATGAGGTGGCCAAAATACTGGAGTTTCAGCTTTAGCATCATTCCTTCCAAAGAAATCCCAGGGCTGATCTCCTTCAGAATGGACTGGTTGGATCTCCTTGCAGTCCAAGGGACTCTCAAGAGTCTTCTCCAACACCACAGTTCAAAAGCATCAATTCTTTGGCGCTCAGCTTTCTTCACAGTCCAGCTCTCACATCCATACATGACCACAGGAAAGACCATAGCCTTGACTAGGCGAACCTTTGTTGGCAAGGTGATGTCTCTGCTTTTGAATATGCTATCTAGGTTGGTCATAACTTTCCTTCCAAGGAGTAAGCGTCTTTTAATTTCATGGGTGCAGTCACCATCTGCAGTGATTTTGGAGCCCAGAAAAACAAAGTCTGACACTGTTTCCACTGTTTCCCCATCTATTTCCCATGTAGTAATGGGACCAGATGCCATGATCTTCGTTTTCTGAATGTTGAGCTTTAAGCCAACCTTTTCACTCTCCACTTTCACTTTCATCAAGAGGCTTTTGAGTTCCTCTTCACTTTCTGCCATAAGGGTGGTATCATCTGCATATCTGAGGTTATTGATATTTCTCTCGGCAATCTTGATTCCAACTTGTGTTTCTTCCATTCCAGCATTTCTCATGATGTACTCTGCATATAAGTTAAATAAACACGGTGACAATATACAGCCTTTACGTACTCCTTTTCCTATTTGGAACCAGTCTGTTGTACCATGACCAGTTCTAAGTATTGCTTCCTGACCTGCATACAGATTTCTCAAGAGGCAGATCAGGTGGTCTGGTATTCCCATCTCTCTCAAAATTTTCCACAGAATTGGAATAATGATGGTTAATTGCTGACACCTTAGTAATTCACGTTGATTTTTTATGAATAAAATTTGAATTGTTCAACAAAAATAAAACTTTTTTCCCCTTGTTGTTTTCTCCACTGAATTTTCAATGCTAAGGCATTATCCAAAAAAGAATAAAAGATTTGTTCCTCCACCTTAACAGTAGGAGTAGATGGGTTCTGTAAGAATGCACTAAAAGCATCCCTGTACCTTAATTCGAAGACAGAAGATGCCTGTCTGGCACAATTTTGAGTAAAGAGTTGTGTATCACATTGGGCTATTACTGCTCCCTGGTGCTGGGTTTATGCAATTCAATCATCTGCAAATATTTTCTATGTTCTGCAACCAGCCTCTCAGGTTTGATTTGGTTTTGTATAAATTTTCAAATGATAGCACCTTAAGCAAACATGCCTGTTGCACATATTTATAGAAAATCTGTTTTATAGACCACTCTAATAAATCAGAAGTTTTTCCAACTTTATTATTACTAAGTTGTTGACAGATGGATCATTAAACTGACTTTTAAATAGGAAGATGAAGGACCAAGAAGTCAAGCTATTTGTCCAATGTTAATGAGCAGTAACCTCCTTGTTTGGGTAAAGAAATGACCATTTGCCTCCCCAAATGAGTCAGGAAATGGCTGAGGGCTGCAAAGCTTAGCAGGGGATTGCATAATACTGTTTGCAAACTGCTAAGGATAGCTGTTCATTTTACGGCATCAAGTCCTATGAGTAGCCTTGGACCACACTACCTAATGTGTGAACAAAACTGCTAAATAAATAGCTAATATTTTTGAACACTTGTATTATTTCTTATAAACTTTATAATATGGGATTATTATCATTTTCACTTCCACTAAGAAAGTGAATCTTACAATGATTAAATAATGCATTCCCTTTGCAGAGATATATAGTAAGGAAGACAGATTTTTCAATTTGGGCTTGTCTGACTGCAAATTCAGCATTTATTGCCTATCACACTGGAGTTGTTCTTATTCAACACAAAAAGAGTAAGGCCAAGGTGAACTTGATACATTTGTCCTTCTGTGGCCTTCTGGTATTCATCAGTGGTTGAATAAGTTGTAAGGTACAAGCAAGGTGGAAAAGAGTTTAATTTCAAGAACAAAGTGATGTACCCTCAGTGAGATGATTGTACCCTGCATTTATTACATGTAAATTTCTTTCTTTCTTTTTTTTTGATTGTTAACATCTTACTTCCTTTTTTATTTTTATTTATTTTTTTAATTTATTTTTTTTTTTTTACTTTACAATATTGTATTGGTTTTGCCATACATCAACATACATCCGCCCTCTGTCCTGAACAGCAATGACTACAGGAAAACTTGCATTTTTAAGAACGTGCCTGTGTTGATGAATCAGTGCTGTTGATGTATTTCAAAAGACCTTCTGTGATAGACTTATACAATTTTTTTTTTCTATGCAGCCAGTATAAAATCAATCAGTGAGTCCATAATGAATCAAGAAACACGTTTGTTGACAAATAAAACCTTGCATTCATTGTCAGTCAATCCAATTGTGCCACCACTGTTTCAATTGCCAGCTGTGAAATATTACTCTGAAACATGGAATTTATTGTTGGAAAGAGCCAGTATCAATCTAGTCGTCCTGCAGCAGGTACATCTTGCTATTCAGCAAGTATATCCAACTGTATTGATTCTAAGTATTCATCTTAGCCTTAAACTCATTTATGCTAACTACACTGAGCATATTATATATTGTTCTGTTACCAATTCTAATATCTTTCTTGGAGATGGAACCATTTCTAAATTTAAAAATAGCCAACAGTTTTCCTCCTATGACATCCAGACCTGTATTTTCCATATATATTTTAAAAACTAATAAACACTGATTCATGTACTAGATTTTTGGATCAATTTAAATTTGGTAGATTTTAGCTAAAAGAAAGAAGTAATAAAATGCTCCAAGGAAAGCACTGAATGAAAGAAAAATTTGAATTCAGGGCTTTGAAGACAATTAATTGAGGAAGAACTAATCACTTTCATATTCTCAACTCAACCAAATACATATTTTTCAGAAATAGTGGATTACTAATAAGAGTATAAACATTTCCCAGTATATGAAGAGACTGTTTTTGCTGCCTTTGTAAAATATCAGTTCAACTAACATTCAAATCTGACATAAAGAAGAAGTGGATGAATGGTTAATGCTCTATCATCAAGAATATTTGGTATGGTTTTAGACAATAAGATGGTATCATGTATAACTTTCATGGATTTAACTTTCACAAAATGGGAGTGTAAAGGAGTGTACAGAACCAAAATAATGCTAACCATGATTTCACCTTTTTGTATAGGCTGCAGGAGGCATGAAACACCTTACAGTGACATCATTTTTGCACTCCAGTGATTATTGTGGCAGATAACTGAGAGTTCTTAAAAAGTCATTTTTGCCTGTTTTGTGGTTACTTTCACTAATTCTTGCAGACATTTTGTTTACAAAACCATTTCAGCATTAGACTAATATTAGATACTTAATGGCTAGTTTTCTTGAGATTCACAAAAGGCAGACACACTAATTTTTGTGTTACAACTGAAGTAGATTGGTCACAGATAAGCAGATTTGCCACATGACAAGGAATATTATTGTACATTTCAAAGTTTACTTCAAATGCTTTACATCTGAAGATTATGGAAATGCTAAGCCTATATGAGAGTTGCCACTAAAGGGCCCCATTGGTATGGTACATAGAAACTATGAATTCAACAAACAATGAAATAATTTGGTGAATTGAAATGTCTGATCTGACACATAAAGAGGCCTCAGTTATTTCTACTTGATTGTATTCACACAAATTCCAAATTTAGTCCTCATTGTCTACCTTCTTTCCTGTATATTTTCATTTTCTAATAGAATTTTGCCAATGCTTCTAAAAATGAACACTCTGAAAGGAAACCATCATTGTTCTCCCAGGTAGTAGTTATTAAAAATATACTTGACCTGTTGATTGCACAAATTTCTCAGTCTATTAGGTTGAAAATCTTGGGAGTCATCATTTAACATCAGACTTTATTAGCCATTACTATTCTCTTAACCCACCTTTCACTCTTCACCATATATCCTTTTCTATCCTAATTTGTCAGCTGACTCCCTCATCATTCTTCGTGGCTAAGCTCTAACTACCTCTCCTGAGAGTCTTTGCTGATGTGCGCCATGACCATTATCAGTTGGATGTCTTCTATGTTTTACTATAGTACCATGAGCATATCTGAGTAATAGTACTATAGTCACTGTGGTATTGCAGCGGTGGGTCTGCTATATAGTTGTTGCCTAGTAAATGCTTGTTAAGTGATGACATGTGTTGGCTTTTTCCCTCTAATGACATTGTAGTTGTATGTACAATGACATGTCTTAACAACCAAACTTAATGAGGACACTAATCTTTGTGGAAGAATAGATATTTGGGAGCCAGTGTTTCTGGAGAAGGCAATGGCACCCCACTCCTGTACTCTTGCCTGGAAAATCCCATGGATGGAGGAGCCTGGTAGGCTGTAGTCCATGGGGTCGCTAAGAGTTGGACACGACTGAGCGACTTCACTTTCACTTTTCACTTTCATGCACTGGAGACGGAAATGGCAACCCACTCCAGTGTTCTTGCCTGCAGAATCCCAAGGACGGGGGAGCCTAGTGGGCTTCCATCTGTGGGGTCGCACAGAGTCGGACATGACTGAAGCGACTTAGCAGCAGCAGCAGCAATAACCAGTGTTTCTCTCTGTGTTGTTAAGGGTATAGCTTGGGTAAGTGATTGTGGAAACAAGTGTTGAAGGAATTTTGACAACTGTTAGACAAAAGTAATATCCCCTATATTCTGTGGAAAACAGCCTTAATGTTGAATGACTGAATCTACAAAAATGGTCATGCTGAAATTTGTAACAGACAATGCCTAAAATAAGAGAAAGACAATTTATCCTGTATACTTTTAAACATCTGGCATTATCTACATTTACTGAATCACTGTTAAGAATATAATGGATGAAAATCTTCATAGTTCATTATCAGAATTATTGCTCTTGGGCAATAAATAGATCTCTACACATTTTCATCATTCAGTCAAAGCCAATGAGCATCTCAGACATTTTCAAAATTTGAACAATTTTTCTTGGAGTTGTGCAGTACAGGATGTTTCCACTTGACATTTTGTTTCAATTGTCTATTAAGAAAGTGACTCTTCATGCTATGTTTGTTGAACTGACATTGATGGTATCCAGTCTTCTAAGCAAAGAACCACTATAAAGGTAGTGTTAGGCTTGTTAAAGTAGTTTGAAATGGCAGCCCAGAGGCACAGTGCTGAATAAATATCATAAAATAAGATAAATCAATGATATATGAGGTATTCTTCTATGTGAAAAAGAAGTATACAGGATAAACTGATGAAGAGAAGTTATAATCAGTATCTGTCTGTGGAAGTTAGTGAATCTCATAAAAAATAGATCAGCACTTGAGTATTAAATTAAGTATTTCCCTACCTGTTATACCAAGAAATATTCCTTTTAACCAAAAAGAAAATGAAGGCATTGTAGGAGTTAGCTTCCTCCAGTTTCTAGTAGGAGCAAAGTCCTACCATTTATTTTTGTGACATGGAGTGACTGTGCTTTGTTTGTACATTTTCTGATGAACAGAACAAACCGGTAAGCTAAAATGGTTCTTGGGCCTCAATTCACAAAGGCAGGGTAGCTTTTACCCTAATGGTAGTACCACTTGTTGGAGCAATTGCAGTTATATTGAGCATATTATTTTTCTAGTTTCTGATATAAATATTTATCTGGCACTAGTATATGATTTTTGCCTTTAAACACACACATGGGTACACACGTGTTTGTGTGGGTACTCACAGTTACATTCACATCGTATGTGTTAACAAGGGAGAAACATTTAGAAACTAACTTACGAAGATCCTCTTCCCTATGCAGGGATTTTAGTGTTACATGTATACATACACAAATATAAACATATTGCAAGACAAGGAATAAGATGAATACAATCAGAACCTGTTATGTAAATAAAATAGTGCATAATTAAGTATGAGTAACCTCACATACACAGATGATACCACTGTAATGGCAGAAAGTGAAGAGGAACTAAAGAGCCCCTTGATGAGGGTGAACAAGGAGAGTGAAAATGCTGGCTTAAAACTCAATATTAAAAAAATAAAATAAAACAGATCACATCATAAGATCTCATCACTTCATGGCAAATAGAAGGGAAAAAAATAGAAGCAGTGACAGATTTTCTCTTCTCAGGCTCCAAAATCACTGCAGATGGTGACTGCAGCCATGCAATTAGAAGACACTTGCTCCTTGGAAGAAAAGCTATGACAAACCTAGACAGCATATTAAAAAGCAAAGACATCACTTTGCCGACAAAAGTCCATATAGTCAAAGCTAAAGTCTTCTCAGTGGTCATGTACCATGTGAGAATTGGACTATAAAGAGGGCTGAGTGCCAAAGAATGATGTTTTTGAATTGTGGTGCTGGAGAAGACTCTTGAGAGTCCCTTGGACTGCAAGGAGATCAAACTAGTCAATCCTAATAGAAATCAACCTTGAATATTCATTGGAAAGACTAATGCTGAAAATGAAGCTCCCGTACTTTGATGCAAAGATCCAAAACATTGTAAAAGACCCTGCTACTGGGAAAGATCAAGAGCAGGAGAAGAGGGCAACAGAGGATGAGATGGTTGGTTGGCATCATAAGTTTGAGCAAACTCCAGGAGAAAGTGAGGGACAGGGCAACCTGGTGTGCACAGAGTTCTACACCACATGTGTCCATATGGTGGCATAGAGTTGGACATGATTTAGCAACTGAAAAACAATCAGTATGAATAAATATTCAGGGAAATTGGTTCAATGAAGAATGGTGCTACTTTTATATTTTCCTCCAAACTACAGTCTGATAAAACAGTTTAAAACACTTTTCAGGTTAAAGAAAAAAACAAAAAAACCAAAACTTAACATCAAGACACCTTGTCTGGGACTCTGGAATACTACCCCTGTTCTAAATTACTATAGCTTTAATATACAGAATGATGACTATGTGCCAGACCCTGAGCTAAGCATTTAACATGTGAATCTCATTTGGTTCTTACTACACACTGGCATTAAGAATCATTACCTTGTTCAACAGATGAATAAATTGGCCAAAGCTCATACTCTTAGATATTATATTAAACTCTTCCCTCTTTTTAGAAAATCTATTTGAGTAGTTTCCATTTCCATTTCTTGATATGTTCTTATTTAGGTAACTTTTTAAATTATTGAAATATAACTTTTGGGACTGTATTTTTTTCCTTAACTCTATATTAGTCCTTTTCTTTTTTTAACTTTTAATTTTATATTGGAATGTGTGTGTGCTAAGTCACTTTGGTCATGTTTGACTCTGCACCAGCATATGGATTGTAACCTGCCAGGCTCCTCTGTCCATGGGATTTTCCAGGCAAGAATATTGGAGTGGGTTGCCATGCCCTCCTCCATGAGATCTTCCTGACCCAGGGATCAAACTCGAGTTTTCTGAAGTTTCCTGCATTGGCAGGTGGGTTTGTTACCACTAGCGCCACCTGGCAAGCCCTATATTTAAGTATTTTAGTCATATTTCTAAAACCTGGATTCTCATGTACTCTCATAATAAGCTAGTGCCATTGCCACTGTAGATAAATGAGTTGACATTGTTGATGTTGCTGCCTGTTGCAA
Organism: Tragelaphus eurycerus; assembly: GCA_935064755.1. NCBI lineage: Eukaryota > Metazoa > Chordata > Mammalia > Artiodactyla > Bovidae > Tragelaphus > Tragelaphus eurycerus. The sequence continues at coordinate 2,771,450 of CAKXYN010000118.1, forward strand.
GGAATTGAAAGTCCAGCTGAGGGCAGTGTTACTGCCTTGGCAGGAGCTGTCAAGATTCACATTTTTGGCCTGATGCTGGATATGTGTATACTGATAACAGTCACAGAAACTAGACATTTTCAATCATTGTTAAAAATGGGAAGAAATCATGAAGTTCTAAAAGCCTTTGTTTCCATGAAATCTACAGATAGTGCAAATAAATTATATTTTGTGTATATGAGTGCATGTAGATAAAGTATCTTTATTAACAGCAACAATTGGTCTATGTGCTTGTAAACTAAATTCAGGTTATTTCATTATTTTGGATTCTGAGTTAATGGAACTTTACTATATTAGTGTTTAATCTCCCTGAATACCTGAATAATGTTATCCTTAGGCTCAAATAGAATATAATAGATTCATGTTGAGTCCAATATAAGTAAAGTTCCATTTACTCAGAAACCAAAATAATGAAATAACCTGAATTAGTTTGCAAGCACATAGACCAATTGTTGCTATTAATAAAGATACTTTACATATTCAGATACTTTCTAAAGTAAAACAAATAAGCCTGCAGATTCTAGTTTTAGTGATAAGTATTATCTTTGATATTAAAATTTTCATGTTTATATAATGGTATTTAAAGAAACTCAAACATGAGAGTTAACTAATTAGAATACTCCATTACTCATTTTCTAAAAGTTCCATTTTTTGATTCTAGAAGGAATACATTGATACCATTTGATATCACTCAAATATGAGAGTTAACTAATTAGAATACTCCATTACTCATTTTCTATAAGTTCCATTTGTTGATTCTAGAAGGAATACATTGATATCACTTGATATTATTGATATGACATGATATCTTTGAAACTGGCTTGTGTAATAAGCCTTCAGAACAAAAGATGATTTGGGGCTAATTGATGAATTAGAATTCTCTAGTCAATGAACACAAATAGCAATGGTAATTTAGATAAAATGAATGTTTTCTTTCATTGAAAAATCCATTCAAATTTCTCACCTAAAATAGGACATCTGTACCTGAGAGGCTAATTTCTAATGTGAAATAATAAGCTTGAATCAACCAAGCAATATATTGGAGGTTCCAGGTAGACTGGCTTGTCTAAAAGTATAATCTACTTGGGTCTTGATTATGTTAGGGAGTGAAGACATGTAACTCTTTCCAAAGTGTTTCTTGAGTTATTTCCTAGTAGGAATTTCTTGTGAAGGAGCTATACTGTAGAGTCACAGCACAGATTAGAGACATATCAATTGTGTGATTGTGATGATGTGGAGGAGTGCATGGTGACCCCAGCAACTGTGTGAAAGAATCTAAGATTGTATACAAATTTTCTTTACCTAGAGTCACACTGCCTGAATTCAATTATGAAACAAAAATAGTAACTTGAAAATGATTCCTCTGGAGTCACATTTTCATTGTTTCTCCAGGGATATTGTCATTATCCTCATCATAGAAGATGCTCCTTCCCTTCTTTCAAATGTTAATAACTGTCATACTCCTTGCCCAGCCAAAGTCTTCTCTTTTATATGGTAAATGATCTTACTTCCTTTGACAATTCCTCAATTTATTTTTAAACATCCATTTGGACTTCAACTATTTTTTTCTTAATAAAGTGAATGTTTAGAGTTGGAAATAATACTAACATAATTTGACCAAGTATCATTCAGTGCATTACTCGATACACTATATTTTTCCCTGAAGAAACTTAGGATATTTTACTAGTTATCTGGCCTCTACTGGTCTATGGCTGGTTCAATGACAAAAACTTAACAGAGATTTTTTTTTTTTTTTTAAGTCCTAATATTGCAGTATTTTCTCCTGTCTAGGTGAAGATTCACTCTGTCCCTTAACCTAACAAAACACCAAGGAAAGATGATCCACATATTTGTCTCTTCCTTTAACATTCCATGAAATAGAGCAACATTAAATGCAATAGTTCAGGGATTAAAGACTGCTGAAAATATACCTCTTTTCAAGCTAGGTCTTTATCTAACTGAAGTGAAAAATAGCATGTCTTTTTAAGCAAATAAATGCACAGAAAAGAAGATAAAAAGGGATATATAAACGATGCGCTTTTTCACGCCTTGTGGTGAAGTAGTTAGATCTCTGGTTCACAACCCCACATACATATTAGAACCATGTGATAAGCTGTTAAAAATAAGGGCTATAATTTTCAAACAAAACATTAAATGACTTTATTGAGCAGAATTGACACACAATAAATTGCACATATTTAAAATATACAATTTTGACAGTCTTTGCATATATTAATAACTTTGAAACTATCACTAAAAATAATGTAATGAATATATCAAACCACCCTCAAAAGTTTCCTACTACCCTTTTGTAATCTTGACCCTCCAACTTTCACAGGCAACCACTAACTTACTTTCTATCATCACAGAATATCTTCTAAGTTTTCAAATAAAAGGAACATTTCACTATTAACTCTTTTTCTGTTTTCTTTCACTAAGCAAAATTATTTAAAGCTTCATTCATGCTGTAACCTGCACTTCAGTTCAGTTCAGTTCAATCACTCTGTCTGATCTGACTCCTTGCAACCCCATGAATCACAGCACGCCAGGCCTCCCTGTCCATTACCAACTCCCGGACTTCACTCAGAGTCACGTCCATCAAGTCAGTGATGCCATCCAGCCATCTCATCCACTGTCATCCCCTTCTGCTCCTGCCCCCAATCCCTCCCAGCATCAGAATCTTCTCCAATGAGTCAACTCTTTACATGAGGTGGCCAAAGTACTGGAGTTTCAGCTTTAGCATTAATCCTTCCAGAGAAATCTCAGGGCTGATCTTCAGAATGGACTGGTTGGATCTCCTTGCAGTCCAAGGGACTCTCAAGAGTCTTCTCCAACACCACAGTTCAAAGGCATCAATTCTTCGGTGCTCAACTTTCTTCACATTCCAACTCTCACATCCATACATGACCAATGGAAAAACCATAGCCTTGACTAGATGGACCCATGTTGGCAAAGTAATGTCTCTGCTTTTGAATATGCTATCTAGGTTGGTCATAACTTTTCTTCCAAGGAGTAAGCGTCTTTTAATTTCATGGCTGCAATCACCATCTGCAGTGATTTTGGAGCCCAGAAAAATAAAGTCTCACACTGTTTCCACTGTTTCCCCATCGATTTCCCATGAAGTGATGGGACCGGATGCCATGATCTTCGTTTTCCGAATGTTGAACTTTAAGCCAACATTTTCACTCTCCACTTTCACTTTCATTAAGAGGCTTTTTAGCTCCTCTTCACTTTCTACCATTAGGGTGGTGTCATCTGCATATCTGAGGTTATTAATATTTCTCCCAGCAATCTTAATTCCAGCTTTTGCTTCTTCCAGCCCAGCGTTTCTCATGATGTACTCCGCATATATGTTAAATAAGCAGGGTGACAATATACAGCCTTGACACACTCCTTTTTATATTTGAAACCAGTCTGTTGTTCCATGTCCAGTTCTAACTGTTGCTTCCTGACCTGCATATAGGTTTCTCAAGAGGCAGATCAGGTGGTCTGGTATTCCCATCTCTTTCAGAATTTTCTACAGTTTATTGTGATCCACACAGTCAAAGGCTTTAGCATAGTCAATAAAGCAGAAATAGATATTTTTCTGGAACTCTCTTGCTTTTTACATGATCCAGTGGATGTTGGCAATTTGATCTCTGGTTCCTCTGCCTTTTCTAAAACCAGCTTGAACATCTGGAAGTTCACGGTTCACATATTGCTGAAGCCTGGCTTGGAGAATTTTGAGCATTACTTTACTAGCGTGTGAGATGAGTGCAATTGTGTGGTTGTTTGAGCATTTTTTGGAATTGTCTTTCTTTGGGATTGGAATGAAAACTGACATTTTCCAGTCCTGTGGTCACTGCTGAGTTTTCCAAATTTGCTGGCATATTGAGTGCAGCACTTTCACAGCATCATCTTTCAGGATTTGGAATAGCTCAACGGGAATTCCATCACCTCCACTTGCTTTATTCTTAGTGATGCTTTCTAAGGCCCACTTGACTTCACATTCCAGAATGTCTGGCTCTAGGTGAGTGATCACACGATCGTGATTATCTTGGGCTTGAAGCTCTTTTTGTACAGTTCTTCTGTGTATTCTTGCCACCTCTTCTTAATATCTTCTGCTTCTGTTAGGTCCATACCATTTCTGTCCTTTATCGAGCCCATCTTTGCATGAAATGTTCCCTTGGTATCTCTAATTTCCTTGAAGAGATCTCTAGCCTTTCCCATTTTGTTGTTTTCCTCTGTTTATTTGCATTGATCACTGAGGAAGGCTTTCTTATTTCTTCTTGCTATTCTTTGGAACTCTGCGTTTAGATGCTTATATCTTTCCCTTTCTGCTTTGCTTTTCACTTCATTTCTTTCCACAACTATTTGTAAGGCCTCCCCAGACAGGCATTTTGCTTTTTTGCATTTCTTTTACATGGGGATGATCTTGATCCTGTCTCCTGTACAATGTCATGAACCTCAGTCCTTAGTTCATCAGGCACTTGATGTATCAGATCAATGGATAGATCTATAGGTGTATAGGACCTGGAATGTCAGGTTCATGAATCAAGGCAAATTGGAAATTGTCAAACAAGAGATGGCAAGAGTGAATCAGTGAACTAAAATGGACTGGAATGGGTGAATTTAACTCAGATGACCATTATGTCTACTACTGCGGACAGGAATCCCTCAGAAGAAATGGAGTAGTCATCATGATCAACAAAAGAGTTCGAAATGCAGTTCTTGCATGTAGTATCAAAAACAACAGAATGATCTCTGTTCGTTTCCAAGGCAAACCATTCAACATCACAGTAATCCAAGTCTAGGTCCCAACCAGTAACGCTGAAGAAGCTGAAGTTGAACAGTTCTTTGAAGACCTACAAGACCTTTTAGAACTAACACCAATAAAACATGTCCTTTTAATTATAGGGGTCTGGAATGCAAAAGTAGGAACTCAAGAGACACCTGGAGTACAGGCACATTTGGCCTTGGAATATGGAATGAAGCAGGTCAAAGACTAATAGAGTTTGCCAAGAAAATGCACTCATCATAGCAAACGCCCTCTTCCAACAACACATGAGAAGACTCTACACATGGACATCACCAGATGGTCAACACAGAAATCAGATTGATTATATCCTTTGCAGCCCAAAATGGAGAAGCCCTATACGGTCAACATAAACAAAAGCAAGAGATAACTGTGGCTCAGATCATGAACTCCTTATTGTCAAATTCATGGTGAAGTAGGGAAATCCACTTCACCATTCAGGTATGACATAAATCAAATCCCTTATTACTATACAGTGGAAGTGAGAAATAGATTTAAGGGACTAGATAACCTGCACTTAGAGTTCATCAATTTTTATTGCTGAGTAGTATTTCAATTTATGTATTCCACTTTTTATTTTACATAAAATGAAATACTATTTAAAAACTGACAGAATGATCTAGCTTCACTTCCAAGGCCAAATATTCAACATCAGAGTAAACCAAGTCTGTACCCTAATTACTGATGCTGAAGAAGCTGAAGTTAACTGTTTCTGTAAGACCTACAACACTTTCTAGAAATAACACGAAAAAAAGTTATCCTTTTCATAACAAGGGATTGGACTACAAAAGTAGGAAGTGAAGACATGACTGGAATAACAGGCAAATTTAGCCTTGGAGTAAAAAATTAAGCAGGGCAAAGGCAAACAGATTTTTGTCAAAAGAGCACGCTGGTCATAGCAAACACCCATTTCCAACAACCCAAGAAACGAGTCTACACATGAAAATCACTAGATGGGCAATACTGAAATGAGATTGATTATGTTCTTTGCAGCCAAAGATAGAAAAGCTCTATACACCCAGTAAAAACAAGACCTGGAGCTGGTAGTGGCTCAAGTCATGAGCTCCTTATTGGAAAATTCAAGCTTAAATTGAAGAAAGTAGGGAAAAACACTAGGACATTCAGGTATGATCTAAATCAATTCCTTATGGTTATACAGTGGAGATGATGAATAGATTCAAAGGATTAGTCTGGTAGACAGATGCTTGAAGAGCTATGGATGGAGGTTCATAACATTGTGCAGAAGGCAGTGACCAAAAGCATTCCAAAGAAGAAGAAATGAAAGAAGGCAAAGTGGTTGTCTGATGAGGCTTTACAAGAAAACAAAGAGAGAGAGAGAAGAAAAAGACAAGGTAGAAAGGGAAATATATGCCCAACTGAGTGCAGAGTTCTAGAGAATACCGAGGACAGATTAGAAATTTAAATTAAAAGAAAAAAAAAAAAGGAAGAAGAAGGCCTTCTTAATGAACAGTTCAAAGAAATAGAGTAAAAGAATAGAATGAGAAAGACTAGGGATCTCTTCAAGAAAATTGGAGGTATCAAGGAAACATTTCATTCAAGGATGGGCACAATAAAAGACAGAAAAGATAAAGATCTAACAAAAGCAGATGAGACTAAGAAGGGTGACAACTATGGAAGACATATGGAGATTCCTTAAAAACTAGTAATAAAACTACGATATTACCCAGCAATCCCAGTCCTAGGCATATACACTGAGGAAACCAAAATTGAAGAAGACACACATATTCCATTGTTCATTGCAACACTATTTACAATAGCTAGAACATGGAATCAACCCATATGTCCATCGACAGATCAATGGATAAAGAAGTTGTGGTACATACACATAGTGGAACATTCAGTTCAGTCCAGTTCAGTTCAGTCGCTCAGTCGTATCTAACTCTTTGCGACCCCATGAATTGCAGCACACCAGGCCTCCTTGTCCATCACCAACTCCCGGAGTTCACCCAAACTCACATCCATCGAGTCAGTGATGTCATCCATCCATCTCATCCTCTGTCATCCCCCTTTCCTCCTGCCCCCACTCCCTCCCAACATCAGAGTCTTTTCCAATGAGTCAACTCTTTGCATGAGGTGGCCAAAGTACTGGAGTTTCAGCTTTGGCATCATTCTTTCCAAAGAACACCCAGGATTTATCTCCCTTAGAATGGACTGGTTGTATCTCCTTGTAGTCCAAGGGACTCTCAAGAGTCTTCTCTAACACCACAGTTCAAAAGTATCAATTCTTCAGCGCTCAGCTTTCTTCACAATGGAACATTACTCACCCATAAAAAGGAATACATTTGAGTCAGTTCTAATGAAATGCATGAACCTAGAATGTATTACACAGAGTGAAGTAAGTCAGAAAGAGAAAGATGAATCATGTTCTAACACATATACATGGAATCTAGAGGAATGGTACTGAAGAATTTATTTTCAGGGCAGCAACAGAGAAACAGAAATAGAGAATAGACTTATGGATATGGATAGAGGGGGAGGAGAAAGTGAGATATATGGAAAGAGTTACCTGGAATCTTATATTATCATCTGTAAAATATATAACCATTAGAAATTCAATGTATGGCTCTGAAAACTCAAACAAGTGCTCTGTATCAACCTAGAGGGATGGGGTGGGGAGGGAGATGGGGGAGCGTTTCAAAAGGGAGGGGATATATGTACACCTATGGCTGATTCATGTTGAGGTTTGACAGAAAACAACAAAACTCTGTAAAGCAGTTATCCTTCAGTTAAAAAATAGTTTTTTTTTTTTTTTTCTTTCTTTTTTTTTTTTTTTTTAAAGAGGTGACAAGAATACATAGAACAACCATACAAGAAAAGCCTGAAGAACCTAGATAACCACAAACTTTAGGTCACTCACCTAGAACTGGACATACTGGATTGTGAAGTCAAGTGGGCCTGAGGAAAGTGTTACTATGAACAAAGCTGGTGGACGTAATGGAATTCAAACTGAGCTATTTCAAATCCTAAAAGATGATGCCATTAAAGTGCTGCACTCAATATGTCAGCAAATTTAAAAAAACTCAGCAATGACCACAGGATTGCAAAAGGTAAATATTCATTCCAATCCCAAAGAAATGCAGTACCAAAGACTGTTCAAACTAGTGTACAATTGCTCTAATTTCACATGCTACCAAGTTTATGCTTAAAATCCTTCAAGCTAGGCTTCAGCAATATGTGAACTGAGAAATTCCAGATGTACAAGCTGGGTTTCAAAGAGACAGAGGGACCAGAGATCAAATTACCAACATCTGTTGTATTTGGAGAAAGCAAGGGGGTTCCAGAAAAATATCTACTTGTGCTTCATTGACTATACCAAATCCTTTGACGGTATGTATCACAACAAGCTGTGGAAAATTCTCCAATAGATGGGATTATCAGACCACCTTACACCTGTCTCCTGAGAAACCTGTATGCAAGTCAAGAAGCAACAGTTAGAACTAGACATGGAAAAACTGACTGATTGAAAACTGTAAAGGTGTACATGAAGGCTATGTACTTCCACCCTGTTTTTTTTAACCTATATGCACAATACATCATGTAAAATGCCAGGCTGGATGAATCATAAGATGGAATCAAGATTGCAAGGAGAAATATCAGCAACCTCAGATTTGCAGAAGACACCAATCTAATGGCAGAAAGTGAAGAATCTCTTGATGAGGGTGAAAGAAGAGAGAAAAAGCTGACTTGAAACTCAGTATTCAAAAATCTAAGATCATGGCATCTTGCCCCATCACTTCATGACAAATAGAAGGGGAAAAATTGGAAGTGGTGACAGATTTTATCTTCTTGGGCTCCAAAATCACTGCAGACAGTGATTCAGCCATGATTATAAAACAAGCTTGCTCCTTTGAAAGACAGCTAGACAGCATATTAAAAAGCAGACACCACTTCACTGGCAAAAGTCCATGTAGTCAGACCTATGATTTTTCCAGTAGTCATGTATGGATGTTAGAATTGGCTCATAAAGAAGGCTGAGTGCTGAAGAATTGGTGCTTTTTAAAAATATTTTATTTATTTTAAATTTAAATTTATTTATTTTAATTGGAGGCTAATTACTTTACAATATTGTATTGGTTTTGCCATACATCAACATGAATCTGGCACAGGTGTACACGTGGTCCCCATCCTGAACTCCCCTCCCACCTCCCTCCCTGTACCATTGTGGTACTGGGGAAGAGTCTTGAGAGTCCTTTGGACTGCAAAGATATCAAACTAGTCAATCCTAAAGGAAATCAACCATGAATATTCATTGTAAGGACTGATGCTGAAGCTGAAGTTCCAATACTTTGATGTGAAGAGCCAACTCATTAGAAAAGACCCTGATGCTGGGAAAGATTTAAGTCTAAATGAGAAGAGGGCAGCAGAGGATGAGATGGTTAGATAGCATCACTGATTCAATGGACATGAATTTGAGCAAACTCTGGCAAACAGTGGAGGGCAGAGGATCCTAGAATGCTACATTTCATGGAGTTGCAAAGAGTAGGACATGATAGTGACTGAACAAAAACTGTTTTATCCACTCACTACACATTTGAATTGTTTTCAGTTCTTAGATTACAAATAAAGTGGAATGATTATTTTTTACAAAATTTTGTATAAATGTATATTTTCATTACTCTTGGATAAAGCTTAGAAGTGGAATGACTGAACCATATTAAAGGAATATGTTTAACTTTTTAAGATATATATAGCTTCTTTTTCTGCACCATT